>JAWDJD010000005.1:157291666-158572500 GCA_035047305.1 Bradypodion pumilum | reverse complement strand
GTCCTGCTAGTCTAATGCTAAAAGGCCATATAGAGTTTTTGCTGATGCTGTAGAGTGGCACTTTTTATCCTATCAATACTCATGGATATCTAAATGCCTTTTGACACAATGAACCCCCTAGTATGATTCTCAACAAGCTATCAAAGATATAATTGGTGGCACTGTCTTCCACCTACTGAGATCTGATTTCAGATGGTGGTGCCATGTGGTTTCTCTTTGACCCTGAAATGTAACCCTGCAGAGTTCTCTCTTTCACTCACTGTGCATCTTTCTTTCACTTGCATGAAACTGCTGAGTGAGTTCAGCCAGAGAGCAGGAATATAGTACATATTATTGAATGCATACATGATACCCTGCCCTACTCATTTTCACCTAAGGCATGAGAGGTAGTGGGAATGTTTGTACATTTTTCATGCAAGAATTGAACTACAGTCCATACAAAGCAGAAGGAGTGTCAGCTAGTGTTACAATAAGTGATGTCCACATTTTCTACCTGTGGTAACTATACTCACTTGCATATGACCTAAATACACTAATTTGATTGAAAACGTTGCTCTAGTTGGATGTTTGTTATGACATAGCAGGAGCAGAAAGCTTCAAAATCTCCAGTCTTCATCCAGAGTCTGAAGCCCATTTGGAAATCCATGTAGTTGCTTTTCACATGTCTAAAATGACTGTCACAATTCAAATGCTTAGCATCAGGCAGTTTACCCTACGGTGAACAAGAAGAAAACACATTTCTTAGTGAAAATATCTTTATTATAAGTTTTGAGAAAGGAAAGGGGCTGCTGAGGAATGTAATAAAAATGTATTAAACCAAATCTATATTTGTCCCTAAATTACACTAAATATGTCTGGAAGTACAAGAGAAATGGGTGGTAGTATGCAAAACTTTTGTCTTCCAGTTGTGTGTAATGCAGGGTTGAGTCTCTCAATGCTGGCAGCACACTGTCTTTCTAGATTAATAATAGGATCCTGTTTGATAATCAGTCCAGATCAGTCATGTTTTATTTTCTCCCTGGAGGACCAATTGCTTATCTCATCAAAAGTAGAATGATTATCTCTCTCCCTTTTTCGCTCTCCCTCTTTTCTGTCAAATGATATGATCATTATCTGGACACACACTACATCAGCAAACAGCATTGAGCTCCTAGCCTCGCTGGTGGTGAAGTGATTCAAAATTCATGTTTATCGCATGCGGAAGAGTAATGCAGTAACTAGCTTCAAGCACTACATTAGCACTAAAGTCCATTAATTCTAATTATGTTTTGCATATAGAGAATATTAAAATGTTTAAATTAATAAAGGAGAAGGGCCAGCCTCTTGGCTCAGATGTTGAATGCTAATGTGGTCTGCGGTGCAGGAGATGATCTGTGATGTGCAAAGAGGGCTCCATGGAGAAAGACAACAGAAATCTGTCTGCAGGACATGTGCCAGGCACAGCCCTCTCACATCATCTCCTTGATTAACCTAGCCAGCACAATTTATATGTTTTTCAGATGGGAGAACAAATGGATAAAGAGCTGAAATTTCCACCACCACCACCACCCACTTTATGCTTATTACTGTCTATGGTTAAATAGCATTGGACCTCTGATTACATTTGACAATCTTGGGAGTGGTACAATAATGATAAGGCTTTCCTCTCTCTGGCATTGCACATATCAAACATATGACCAAAAGAAAGGCAGAGATATGGACTCAGGGGAGGGCGGTGGGTGGTGGTATGTTTCTCTTGGGCTGCAGTTTGTCTACCACCACCCCATTTTAAAATAACTTTCTAAAGTGCTATTCAAAAAGTATGGTCTTACCAAGCGATGTGGTGACACCAAATCATTGCAAGTTATGTTCAAGTCTACTTAGCCATTAGAGTGGATAGTTTGGAGGAAGGTATTATTTCTCACATTTCATTTCCCACTGGAACAGGGGTAAGGAATCTTACATATTCACATCAAACCTAATTCGCACTGTCTCTCATCCAAAGCTGAATATGGGTAGGAAGTCAAATGAGGTGGGAACAACATGTAAAGTGGGTTATGCATACACATCATGCTGAGAACTGTCCTTCCCCTCAATGCAGGCTTAATCTCAATCTAGTCCTCTGGGCTTCCTCATATGATAATGCCCCTTTCCCCATGATGCTATTATTGTGTTCATGGTTTCTGTTCTTTTGTCTCCTCCAACATCACACACACTTTCCAAGACCAGCTTATCTCTGGAGGACAAACAATTTATCTCATCAAACTGCATGGGATAAACCTCATTGTCAAACAAAGTCCTGTTTGTTTAGAAAAATGTTTCCAATTGAGAAAAACTCATTTACAATGCATTGATCTCTTATTTTTTCCTATGATCAGTGTGTCACAGATTTTGTTAGTATCCTAGAGAATTGTGTTAACATTCATTTCTTGATATCTGATGAAATTTTTATACAAACCAGCTTTTAAAGGATACATTGGGTAATGTGTTTATAGTTTCACTACTATATGCCCTGGGGTTTATTTTAGAAGAGAACATAGCTAAGATGTTTTTTACAAATAAAAACAGAAATAAAAGCTACTCATCACATTAAATAGTGACTGTATTGTTAAGGTATTAATATGCTCTTTCTTCAAAATTCCTCCCTCAGTTCTTTTTATTTGTCAGAAAAGAGATAAATTCATTACAATGGGTGGTCAACCTTTTTGCACCACGGACCAGAGCACACCCCCTCAGACAGCTTAGCGGGCAGGAGGCATGGTTCCTCGCACTGTTTCTGCCATTTCTGGTTGTGGTGGCGGCAGGTGCATCCACAGCACAATTTCAGCTGTTTTTGCCGCTTCCGTCTATTCCTGTGGTGGCGGGGGTGAGGGCAGAATGTTTTCACCACGTTTTTGGCAGTTTTTGCCGTATCTTCTCCATGTCTTTGCTGCATTTTCAGCTGTTTTGGTCATATCTTCACCACATTTTTACTGCTTCTTCACTGCATTTTTGCTGCTTCCAGTGGTGGTGGTGATATTGGCAGTGGGGTCCTCACTGGGTGCTGGATTTGGTGCTGTGGGCCAGATTTTTGCCCACAGGCTGTTGGCTGTAGCAACAAAACAAGCAGGCACACAAATAGACAAGAACAGAATATCACAGGGAATTGTAAATAATCTATTTTACCTGGAAATACTTTGAACTTGGTGTGTACTACGTATGAATTGAAGGCAGTTCTTAAAAAGCTTTGAGTGATTTTAAACTTTAGTCATTCAGTGTAAAGAGAGGTTGGAAAGAAAATATGTATTATGAAGTATTTATTATGGTACAATGGTCTCTAACCTTCCCCTCATATACAACTTTTGGCTTCATAAACTTATTCTGTCATCTCTAACTGACGTTTGACTCTAGAAATAATTACTGTCTTCAGTATTTTTTTCTTCTTATCAAAACATTTTGAAAAGGAGGGCAAAGGACTGGATCCTGCTGTGTCTCTGTCCTCAAAAGCTTGGCAGATTTGCAGTCACTTTAAGGTCTTTCCTGTCAAGCAAGCTGCCTCTCTATTTGGTATACTGAAAGAATTCACATTGCTTCTCTAAGGCAGATCTGTGAGACACATCCAACTGATTTACAGTTCTAGGTTGAACTTTATTATTAGTACCTTGTCATGGATACAACCATTTGTCCTCTGAACAAATGACTTTTCTCCCATTACACTCTGCAGTCTTCTGTTCCCTGGTCTTTTAATGCATTCATGTGGAATTAATTTTTCCCATTCTCTTTGTCTTGACTATTTACCCATCTGTCTCCCACTATACTCCAGCATGCCACAGTATGTCCTGCATTACAGGATAAACAAAGAAGTATCACTATGATAAGGAAATACTTGGATACTGAAATAAATATAAGTGGTAAAGGAAAATGCCAAAAGAAACCTTTAGAATCAATACACGGATAACAATATTAAAAAGTGAGAGAAAGGAGATGCATTCTTCAAATCTTAAAATGATTGTAGTAATATAAGAAACTATGCGGCAGCAAGAATATATGGGTGAGTACAGTAAAACCTTGCATAAAGAGTGCCTTGCTTAGAGACTAACTCGCTTAAAGAGCAGAATTTTCTCAGAATGGTCGCCTTGCTTAACAACTAAAAAAAACAACCAAAAGCTCACTTAACTAAATTGGGGTTCACAATCTTCCCCGCCAGAAATCACAATCAGTCACAATCAGCGGCATCACTTTTTCCAAGTGTTTCACTTAAAGATCAACTCGCTTAAAGAGCAATCCCATGGAACACATTATGCTCTTTAAGCGAGGTACCACTGTATATGGACAGTACAATATAATGTATTTATATTGGAATTTAAGCAATAACAATGCAATCTTCTACCTGATTACTCTGAAGGACACCCTGCCAAATTAATAAAGTTTATGCCTTTCCTGGTAAAAATGGGTCAAGAATAACCCTCTCTGTCAGTGTTTGGAAGAATGAAAGGGTCCCCACATTATTTTTGGTAAATAAAGATCTCATATTAATCTTCATTATGTATCACTGAAAGTATATAATACAGTGTCAATAAATGGGTTTCCTGTCCATTGCTGGGTACATTTTGAAATATTGGTTGTAGCTTACTGGCTTGTAACCATATAAGGTCATCTTACACCATGTTCCTACCTAAACTTTGTCTAGTTGCCAGTGCCTTAAATGAATGAAATTTTATAGGCATTAAGGGTTTGCAGATACCATCAATTTCAATTTGGTCTGGAATATTTCTCTCACTAATATGAACAGATTCCTTTTGAGTCCATTTGTAGCCTGTCTGCTTCAATTTGTGCATGAACATTCAAATTATTTCTGCACATGTGAATAAATAAATAAATATGTGTATAGGTCTGAACAGTGAAAAAGTGTGAGAACAAGTAAAAAATAAAGGGCTCTGGCCTGAGACAGGGAAGAGGGGAATCTTAGTGCCATCAACTGCTGCTTAACTGCCAGTGTTTAGGCAAAGCATTCACTAATTCCCTTCCAGTCTTATTTGGCAGTAAACCTACCTTACATCTACCTTGCACGTCAAGTTTACCACCTACTCCATCTGGCAGATTCTCTCTCTCTCTCTCTCTCTCTCTCTCTCTCTCTCACTCTCTCTCTCTGTGTGTGTGTGTGTGTGTGTGTGTGTGTGTGTGTGTGTGTGTGTGTGTGTGTGTGTGTGTGTGTGTGTGTGTGTGTGTTGGGACATGGAAAGTCAAAGTGCTGCAAAAATAAAAGCTAGCAGCAGGCATAAGAAGAGTAAAGTACAAAATGGGAAGAGAGTGAATGGCTTAGATCCTATTCTTATTCCTGATACTAATCATAGTCCTATACGTAATTATTAACCCATTGGAACAGGGGTTCCCAACCTTTATGCTGTGGGCCAGACCATGCCCCTGGATGGCTGAGCAGGCCTGACCACACACCGGAAGTGGAAGAAGGTGCATTTACGACAGCCATAAATGTGCCTACGTCCGCATTTACAATAGGTATGGGCACATTTATGCATTCACAGGCACATTTTATGGCCAACGTAAAAATATCCGCTTCCACTTCCAGGAGCGGCGAGGGTTGCTGTGGGCCACATGAAAATGTGCTGTGGACCAGGTACAGCCTGTGGGCCATAGGTTGGGAACCCCTGTTTTGAAGAATCATTTCAATTGTTCACAGTGGGATGGAAATAGGGATAAGAAGCTATGAAGCTGCAAAATGGTGGAGAAAGGGGCATAATCATCTGGGACATCCTAGTGAGACCTGACTGCAAACTGATGGGGATTAGATGATGGCATCAGTAGGTTCAGGATTAGCAAATTCTGTGGTTCCCGACTTTTCAAAGAAGCCAAACCAAGCTCATGGCATTTGAACCCCAGAATGAAACAGTGAACTTTTAACTTGGTGTCAAAGAGATATCAACATTAGGTTTCAAAAGAGAGGGCTTTTGACAAATGACTTGGTTACAGCTGTGTCTGAAAACAACATATTGCTTTGGACACTAGTCAGAAAGGATCTCCTCAGCAGATCTTAATTCTTGGACCGTAATGATCCCTGAAAGCCATCTCCATTCCCTCCCCTTTTTTATTCCACCACCACCACCACCACCACTTATTTATTTATTTATTTGTTTCATTGGCCATATTTATACTGCTGCCCCCTTGCCATAGCGACTCCAGATGGCTAACAGGTAAAAACTTTGAAAACCCAAAAAAAAAACATATATAGTAAAACATTTAAAACATCTTCAGCATTAAAAACCCACCCATCCCATCCCTAAAAGGAGAGGGGGAATCTTTTAGATAAGCCAGCAGGCAGGGGTCACAGTTCCATCAACCCAGCCAGCCTGGTTTTAAGATTTTTCCTAAAGGGCAGCAATTCCATCTACATTCATAACTCTGTTGGCAGGAGGTTCCAAAGGGCTGGGGCAGACACAGAGAAGGCCCTCCTCCTTGTGCTAGAGAGACGAGCCCCTCTAGCAGATGGTACAATTAGAGAGCCCCTCTGGGCCACTGTAGTTGGACAGGCAGACGTTCTTGGGGAGACACGATCTCTTAGGTATCCTGGCCCACTACCATGTAGGTCTTGAAAGGTCATCACCAGCACCTTGATTTGCACCCGGAGACAAACTGGTAACCAGTGCAACTCCCGAAATAATGGAGAGGCACGGGCATAATGCCCGCTTCCCATCACCACCCAGGCAGCCGCATTCTGCACCAGCTGCAGCCTCCAAATGGTCGTCAAGGGCAGCCCCATGTAGAGCTGACTACGACTACGACTACTACTTCCTCTTCTTGCTCCATGTCTAGGCCAGACGTGAAATCCCAAAATGAAGGTACCTTTAGGTGAGTTAATTCTACAGTTCTGTTAAGGTTGCCACCCAATTGTGGTTCAAAAAATACCACAATCTTCAACGACTGTAACTCCAAATGTTATGTATAAAGTAGCGATATCTTGTTTTTACCTTAAATGTTTCTTGTTTCTACCTTATATTTTTCTTGAATGTCATCACAATCACATTGAATTCAGTCCAGAAGCACATTGTAGATTCTGCAGATCCTTAAAACCAACACAAAGTAGTTTCTACATGGTATTCTGGATAGAAGCCTAACTGCCACATTCTACACTAGCTGCAAAGCCTATTTGATCCTCAAGGGCAGCTTTATGTAGAGTCCATTACAGTAATCTGTATGGCAGCTGGCAGTGCACATAAACTATTGTGATAAGGTTATCCATTGCCCAGAATTTAATATCTAGTGAGCTGAACTGAAGCTAGCCAAAAGCACTCTGAAACACTAAGCCACTGTAGCTTCCAGAAACAAAGTTGAATTCAGGAATACTTCCAAGCCATGTGCATGCTCTTCCAAGGAGTGCAACCTTTGTAGGACAAAATGTTTACCTACTTGGAAGCCAGGGGTCCACAGAGCCTTTCTTGGATTATTGGGACTCAGCTTCGTTTGACTGGCCCTTGTCCAGCTGTTTCAGTTTCCAGACATTAGTTCAGTACAGGTAAACCTCACTCTGATGACAAGGAAGAATATAGTCTAGTGTTGTCAGCATAGTGAACATGTCAAAAGTAGCTCTACACACATGCCAATGTAACTGTACAGAGCACCTCTGTGAGAGAAGAGATGCTCTGTGGAAATATACATCTTAAACTCTCCCATTTTTCCTGTCTTCATTTCCAGCCAAATTGAACAAGATATTCCTGGCTTGTCTCCTTCTGAACTACCCTAGAGAGAAATGCAGTGGCAGCTATACAGCTCATTTGCATATTTAGCCTGGAATTTGGCACATCATTAGAAGAACTGCTAGGCACACCAGCAAAAATACCAAAGTTAGAGATGAAAATGATAGAGCAACTATGTGTGAGCCTTTGTATGTAATTTGTTGGGATAATAGCAAGCTTGCATGCATTAAGAATGGGTATCAGTGGGACACAGCCTAATGTGATTTTCCTTTGCCACTAACTTGATTGGCGAAGTTCTTTTCCCACTTCTGGCATTTTAGGCAAGCTACCACTTCCTCTTCTTTCTTTCTTTCTTTCTTTTTGGCTTACTTCCATTGTCTTTGTTGTTCATAGACTCTTCTTTCTCCTATCTCCAACTAAGATCTTCCATATGGTGCAGACTCTATTTCCTCCCATGTTTGGCTACTGATTGTAACTACAAATGATATTTGTGAGTAAATATATCTTTGTCTATTTTAAATGCTTCTGGAGTACCTTTTTCACACAAAGTGCTAGTTTGTGAATAGTAAAAGAAACCCAAGGAGTTGGGCAGGGGCTGTGACTTTGCTAATCTCAATGCTTTCCCTGTGTTTTCTGCTGTTGTTCTTACTACCTCATAGTTTGCTAACTAGGAGGAATAACTAAAATAAATTATTTTTCCAACATAATTGACATGATTTAATTCAACAGGAAAGTTTTGTTTAAATGGGGATTGATGCCCAACATGAAATAAGCCCCTATTACCTCCCTCCATAAGTCTTTTACGATACACTTAGAAATCTGCAGTTCAACATATATGGTAATAGATTATTTTCCAAAAATGCACCTTGGAAGCTCATGTTTTAGGTAATAATGCTGTATAGACTTTTTTTTAAGAACCATTAAAACTTAGCACTCCTAAATTATGAATTGGTGTGTAGAGGATGATACACCTGAACATTGAAAACTTTTACAGTAGCATGACAAGCAAGGGCAATGACAGTTTATTAATTTGGTATTCATCTAGGCTCCTTCTTTAAACCCCTTATCCTCCTTGTTTCTCTATATGCCTGAAATTTGCTCTCCAAATAGCTATATGGCATTAATCACTGAAGCAACCACCAATCTTTTCTTCAATATCACTCCTCAAAGTCCAGGTCTTCTGATGTGTTTCCTATGGCCCACTTAAATGGCAACAAAACCTAAACCCATTTAACTGCACATGCATTGTTGTATTTTCTTTCTGTCACCTTCCTCCTCTTTGTTGTGTCTCTTTGTCATCCAAGTTTTTTGGGAAGTGCTGCAAAGGAGTTTCTTTGTTGTTTTTCATATGATCCTGTAGTAGTTAGCATTGTCAAAAACTGAAAATATCAAATTCTAATTTTGCCCAGACATTTGTTAGCCTTACCTTTAGTAGTTCAATTCCTGAGTACTGCAGGATGGAATGAGCTCCGGTCTTTATCCCAACTCCTGCCAACCTAGTAGTTTGAAAGCAAGAAATTGCAAGTAGATAAATAGGGACCACTTTGGTGGGAAAGTAAACACTGTTCTGTGTACTCTGGTGTCTAGTCATGCCTGCCACATGACCATACCTGTCAAGTATCCCATTTTGCCCAGGAAAGCCTCTCTTCCCCATCACATATTTTATAATCTCCAGTATTTTTAAAAAAAAAAACAGGGACATGTAAATCTCCCATATATTATTGTTCTATATCTTTATTCATGAGGTGTGTGCCTTATACCAGAGCAGAGGAGTGTTGGGCTCTACCTGGTGGAGGAAGAACCACTCCTTAGCATAACTGCTTTCCCCTCACAGGGAAAAATGCAGTTAGCAAGGCAGGCTTACTTACCTATTCTCTCCCTATTTGACTGCATTTCATATTATGGTGATTTTTCATGGAACTGTTTTTTATACTTTAAACAGTTAAATGTCTACTGTCTTAGCCTTTTCTGCCTCAATTTCATTTTTTTAAAACTCTGTTTAAGAGAAAACCACGGAAGTATCCTGTTTATGCTGTATGCAAATATACTTGAAGCCGATTGGCTCATTGACTTTCCTTTAACACCCTATTTCCCAGGAGAGGGCTTCAAGGATATATTTGCATACAGCATAAACAGCATACTTCTGTGGTTTTCTCTTAAACACAGAGTTTTTAAAAATGAAATTGAGGCATAAAAGGCTAAGACAGTAGACATTTAACTGATTAAAATGTACAAAACAGTTCCATGAAAAATCACCATAATATGAAATGCAGTTGAATTAAGAGGGGAAAACTTGAAATAGACTTAATATAATAAACCTGGCTTGCTGCCTGCTTTTTTCCCTGTGAGGGGAAGCAATCCTGCCTTTGGGGATAGATCTTCCTTCACCAGGGTAACCCAACACTCCCTTGTAGCTCCTTTTCTTCAAGCTTTTGGGTGTGCCTGGATTTTGGGGGGGGAGGGTGTGTGGCCTGGCAGAGAGGGGTATGGTCTAAAATTTCCCTTGTTTTAATGTCCAAAACTTGACAGGTATGCACATGACCATGGAAATGTCTGCAGAAGCAGATAGGGCTGGCTTTTCAGCTTTGGAACAGAGATGAGCACTGAACCCTAGAGTTGGATATGACTAGCTTTTGAGTGAGGGAAACCTTTACCTTTAGTATTATGAAAACTGGTAATCTCCAATTCACATAAAATCGTACATCTGACTGTTAATGCTGGGATGCTCCTCCTCCTCATCATCATCATCATCATCATCAAATAATGTGATTACATTCTTTTGAGACTTTTTGTTCTTTGAGATACTTAATTTAGTTCAAGATGTTTTGACTTGGAATATATATATATTCCTACTCAAAACATCCTGAACTAAATTAAGTATAGCAAGTGAACAAAATGTCTCAAAAGAATGTGATTCATCCATAGCTCTGGGAGAGAAGCTGGAGGCAATGGAACAGACCAAACTCTGCCAGCTTGCTGAGAGTGAAGAAAGAAACAGAATAGGTGGTGGATAGGGTATGGGAACAAGTGGGGAAAAGGATGAAACATAAAGGAATAAAGCAATACTTTATACAGCCACTTCATTAATAAAATGAAGGGGGTGGTTGGATGAGTTTTTGTCCTGCTGATTGCACTGCACTCTGTACTGTGCATTTTGATATTTTATCTGATGAGCAGACAACCTTATTGCTAATCCTAAATAGAGTCAACATTTTTGCATGAGTATTTCAGACATTTTGTTCAGTCCTACATGTTCCTTGTGTCTGTTATTCTTCTCACATTTTTTAAATTAATTTGTTGGCTTGAAATCATATTGTACAAATGACATGTTGGTTCTTCTAGAACATTGCTGGGAGAACCTAGATCAGTGGTTCCCAATGTGGCGCCCATGCCCTACAGAGGGACTTCTATTCACAGAAGCCTAAGTCAGTACATTGGCTGATTAGTGCTTTGGGGAACTGACTTAAATTTCTGGGAATACCAATAGGGGCCTATAGACAGAGGTACTCTATATACAGAGAGGAATTGCTTCTAGACCTGTCAGTTCTGCTTCTCCTATCACTTCAACATTGTGGCCAAGCCACTTGAAGGAAGAAGAATGAATAAACATTACATAGCTATGGGACTAGACATATCATATCACTATCCAAATATTTAGCTACATTTTTTTCACCTAAAATGCTAAAAATAAATCCTGGTCTGGCTTCTCATTTCCCATTATGAAATAGATAACATATATTGCAGCTTCTTAAATATATACCTAGAATAACAAATATTTGGCCTTTCACATATTGGATTCCCTTTTATATTATTTTCCCCCATATCTTTGGACAACTTTTTCCTCTGATGTCATCCACACCATCAGTTAAAGTCAGCCAAAAAGAACATCTGAATAACTTACCAAAATAGTAAAAGAAGGGGTAAGCCACTGAAGCATCTTGATTTTGCAATTGATATATGGTTCTCCTTAGTTCCTTCTGTGCTGATAACAGCCAGGAAGTACAAGAGCAGAATGCCAGTCCAGCTATGATCCAAGTATAAAGACAAAACACAAATATCCAAGCATAGTCAATTGCAATGATTTTTTTCAAGAAAGAGAGGGGGAGGGAGAAAACAATGCTGATCTTTGTCTCATAAATAATAATTGTGTTTCATCAAGTTGATTTAGACTCGTGGCACTTATTGCCTCTGGTTTACTAAGTATAAAGGGTTCAGAGGAGCCTTACCAATCTCTTTTTTTTACTAATGCTCTTGAATTATGTAGTTTTCCCAAAGCCACACAGGTGACATGTCATAAAACTCCATCAGCTGCAATCTTGGCCAACTCGCTCCCCTGTGAGGCAAGGTGAGGATTCAAACTCTCACCTGTAATCTTAAATAACACAAACCCAATTAAAGTGATTTTGGTGGCTTGGTAGGTGTTAAGATAATACTTCACATAATTTGGGCCAGGTATGACAAATCTAATTTGTACCTAATGTCAACACTATGCATCAAGGGCTTCCTTTAGTTTTGACTTCTTGGTCTTTCATGTACTATTTATGACGAATTTAATATTTAATTGGTCACATGCCAAGGGACTAATGGTAGTGATTTAGTAAATAAATGTATGTGCTATTAACTGGTCATACACCTTCATTGGGAAAATTTGTGCTTGACATTTTGTGACTGACTGACATTTGCTTGCTGCCAATTGCCATAAGGTGAAGGCTGTGTCACAGTAGCAGCATATGTTTGTTTAGGCTCTGAACAGTGGAGTGTTGTTGTTTTTTTGTACCAAAGTATATGTAAAAATCCAAATGATCCATAACAAATTATGTTGTCATTTTAAGAACAACTTCAGAACAGAAACATTTTTATGCTCATAATAAAATTTTTGTTCCCCAAGGCTCAATCTAGCATTTTCTGCCCACGTTTGGAAATATAATGAGGAAAACATTTATTCTATTAACTGACTGGTCTCTTTTTATTCAGAGCACTAATGATTTCCTCAGCATACACACTTCAAGTTCTAGCTCTGAAAAGATTTGCATGTTTTTTCTTCTTGCATCTTAACTTACTATGGTCTGCATTACTCTCTCCATTGATCTGCTTATTTGGTTATTTATAACACAGGCAAAGATGGAACAACTAAGATACAGTAAAACCCCCAACTTACAAGTACCTTGAGTTACATAAAATTAGATTTACATAATGATTTTGTGCTAAAACCATGTTCCGATTTACACAATTTCCTATGGGTTTGCTTCGAGTTACATAAAGATTCTTCTTCCTATGGGTTTGCTTCAAGTAATGTAAAAATTCATTTCCCTATGGGTTTGCTTTGATTTAAAAAAAAACATTTTTCCTATGGGGTTACTTTGAGTTACATAAAAAATAATTTTTCCTATAGGTTTGCTTCGAGTTACATAAAAAACCGATTTAAGCAAAAGACTACGGAACAGTCTTTTTTTTTGTAAGTAGGGGTTTTACTGTATTTGAATTGGGATAGTCTAGCACAAAGATTGATATCCATCACCCAATCAGCCATGTCAAGACAACCTCTTTGAGAACAACTATCTTGGGATAGTTCTTTGGTTTGAGACATTAAAATAGTAAATAACAGATTGAAAATACATAAAACCAGGAAAAAATAATTAAAAACAAATTTAAAAACATTATTATAAAGACAATGTTAAAAACCCCACATGTGCAAACACTTTTGTAACAGCTTAGTTTTAGCAGTTTATTGGAAACTTAACAAAGATTGAGCCAAACAAGGGAGTTCCAGAACTATGATTCTGCCTCATAAAGCCTGATTTGCATAGCTACCAGCCCAGATTTTCAGTATAGTAGGACACATTCAGTCCTTGAAGATATTAACCAGTATAGATGTTTCTGTTCAGTTTTGCTCATAAGGAAAACATACATACATTCAAACTGTGAAGTACAGATGCAGTACTTTCAGATTTTGTACCTCTTTGGATTTTGTGACATGTTCATTAGGTATGACTGTAAGAAACAGCATGTCTGATTAAAACTGCTACCACTTTATAACTGGAAGGTCTAAACCAGGGGTTCTCAACCTACAGCCCATGGGCCAGATCTGGCCCCTGGCACCAAATAATCCAGCCCCTGCTCTCACTCCAGCCACTGGCGGAATTAGCCTGGGCACATTTATGGCTGTCATAAACACATTTATGACAGCCATAAATGGGTCTGTGGCCTTCGTAAATGCATTTACAACAGCCATAAATAAGTCTATGGCCTTCATAAATTTGTTTATGATAGCTGTAAATGGAAGGGAGACAATCAGTCTGGTCCCGTCAACTGTTTGAGGGAGCGTGACCTGGCCCCTGACTTGAAAAGTTGAGAACCCTTGGTCTAGACTCCTAGATGGAGCCTAATGATGAAGTCAGCTAGTTTGTGAGGCAATATATGTGCACAGATTGAAATATTTGAACATATTATGAAGCTTGTTTCCTGGTATTATCTATTTTGATCTCTTTCAGTTTCCCAAATTTAACATCAAGGACTATAAGGAGGGTGTGGGAGCAATGAGCTATTTTGTGAGGGTCTAAATTTATAAAATCATGCACGGTGTGGACAAAATAGATAAGGAAAAACTGTTTTCCCTATCACATAACACTAGAACTAGGGGACACTCCATGAAACTTTTGGGTACTAGTTCTCAAACAAATAAGATAAAGTACTTTTTCACCCAGAGGATTACTGGTCTATGGAACTTCCTGCCAGAATAAGTGGTGACTGCTGTCAGTCTTGACAGCTTTAAGAAAGGATTAGACAAGTTCATGGAGGACAAGGGGATCAATGGCTATAATTATGGATACTTAAGGACAACCTCCGGGTTGGAGAGATAGGCAGGATATCTCTCAATGCCATTTCCAGGGAATCCTAAACAGGTGAAGGCATCTCCTTGGGAATACCCTGAAGGAAATGGTGAGCCACTGTGTGAGACAGAATGCTGGACTGGATGGGCTGTGGCCTGTACCAGCAAGGCTGTTCTTATGTTCTTATGTTCTTAAATCATGAAGTGGTTTATAGGCTATGACCAGCACTTTGAATTGGACACAGGAAAAAAAATCAATGAGCAAGTGAGAGCATGTGGATAATATTTATTTATTTATTTATTTGCTCATTTATATCTCACCCTCCTGGTGGAAACACCACTCAGGGTGGCTAATGTAGGAATCTGATTCATGTAAAGATCTCTTCTCACTCAGTCTCATGAAGCAGCAGTTTATATCATCAGATCTTTTAAGATAGAAACTTAAGAGTCCACGAAGTCCAGCTTCATTAGGCTCAGAGTAAGGAACGAACAGAGAGAGACAGAAAACACGGCTCCAGTCTTTGGCTGAACAAAGGATACTAATCGCTTCTCTTTATTCAAGCAGAGTATCTCAGAAACGAAACTTAACAGAAACAAAACTTAAGGCACAGACAACCAATCAGAAAGTCAGAACCCAAATAAGGAGAAAGAAGGGAGAATTCTTCTTCACTATTCTATGCATGCCCAAAAGCAAGCGTTGTCTCTCAGTAAGCAAAGAGGTCTTTGTTTACACAATGTGTCAGAGACAACCAGACGGAAAACAGATAGATTCCCACATGTCCTCCTTTTTCATTTAAATTTGAGAGAGGGACGGCTAATCATACCCCTGCATGTCATCATACTCCATAACTACTCCTCCATATACATCATCACTGTCCTCCTGGACATCGTACCCCTCCTGACTCCTGGTACCTTGCTCCGGAGGATGATACCTCATTGAGTACAATTGCCGTCGTGCAAAACCCGACGTCTCCCTTCTACGCAGTGGACATGCGTTACACATAGAAATACGGTTAGGAATACAATTAATGCAAAAACACAAAGATATAAGGCAGATAATAATAATGAACCCATAAAAGAAAACTAGTCTAAGGACAGATAAATCAGGCAACCAAGAAGTCACCCAATCAAAGAGATTAACATCAGTGCGTACATTGTTAGTAATACTCTCCTGTAAATTCTGAAGTTCTTTCTCAATAGTATTATTCAGATCCTGGACTTTTACCCGACATCCCTGGTTCCCGACCAGTTTACAAAATCCTCCGGATTTTGCTAACAGGTAATCTATGGCCAATCTGTCCTGCATTTGGTCTTGATGAAGCTCAGTGATTTCCATTTGAAGATCCCGTATGACCCTCCCTGTGGCATTGATTGATTTCTCCAGCCTACAGGTGAGTCCCAAAATGGACCTATTCTCATGGGAAATGACACCTGGGTATGATCCCAAGGTGAGTGCTCCAGTGATAGCACCCTCTATAGCTCTCCCCCAGGAGCTACCATCAGAAAGCTGAACATCGATTATCACTTCATCATTGCAACCAGAACCCATCGGGCCGGCAGCAGCTCTCCGGCGCCGTGCATCTGCCCGAAGCGGCATTTGCACTTGTACGGGTAAGGTAAAATAACCCAATGCTGCACATTGATATTGTCCTGGATGGAAATTCGTGGCAACTCCATTAAAAAAGAACCACATGTTAGGATCCTTGATTTGCCATCCATTGCAAATTGAACCACTATCTATAGCAGAATAATCAGGAGTAAACATAGGAAACACATCATATATATCTTCAATAGTAGTGTTAAACAAGGTATAATTAAGCTTATAAGAACTGTTATAACTACCCCATAACCAAAAATAATCATCACAACCCGTATAATTGCCTACACTCCGCAAAACCCTTTGTGCTTGAGTCCAGTACTTCCATTTACTATTCCAGACTCCAGAACTATGACAGCAGAAACAAAGTCCTTTAGTGTATTTCTTGAATGTCATGCTTCGCCAGCGGGTGTTGTTAAATTGTTCTGGAGGATTAGAGAAGAGTGTAGACCTATCAACATGTTGCAAATGTCCAATAACCAACTCAGGCGTGTTGAACAATGCCGGAAGAAAGGCCATTTGAGACACGGCCAGTGGATGCTCATAGTATAACGTTGCATTCTTACCATGAACCTCAAACATATAGTTAGCATGACGAAGCCAGAAGTTGGGGTTGCCCCCATGAGGTATTGTTCTCACAGCTGGAAGCACAGTAAAAAAGAAAAGGACAAATGTCAGCAAATTTAGTCTACTGGTGAACCACCATCCTGGAGCTGAGTAACCTTCTTCTCTCTCCATGGGCGGATTGCTCGAGCAGGAATCCTTCCACTCAGGATTCCCTTGTTGCCAATAAATGACCAATGGCTTAGGAAGACACTCCCCTAAGAAACAGGAGCATGCCCTGTTATTACTAGTACCATGTAACTAGATATGAAACATGAGTGACATATAACACAAATGCAATATCACAAACCATTTACATGTGTATGGTACTGAAAACTCTTCCATGTACTTCTGGAGGTACCTTGAGATATGCAGTATGCAAAACATAACATAAGCAAAGACAGGTCTTTCTCCTGCAAGAGAATAAGCAAACATTTAAGCATGAACAAAACATGAACAGTTCTCTTCTTCCTTACATGAAGGAGGTCTGGTTGCATTTTAGAAAGCATTTCTTACTCCCCAAGTACACGAGTAAGGCATTAAATTTTTTCTTCTCCCACTGGTGTAAATGAAAGAAGCATTCAATAACTTAAAATCAGCATAGCATGGTAACTCAAATACAGTACAAATCTCATTAGAGCATTTCACACTCATAGCATGAGCAGGTTGCTTAAAAAAGGTTTTCAGGTTTTAAAATGCAAACAAAGCCAATTCTTCTTTACAGTCCACACAAACCTTTTTCCTTTTAGTCCAATTAAAATGTCCAAATTAAAAGTCCAAATGTTGATTAAGCTTTCTTCTTAAACACTTAAACAAACACTATCTTCTCTCCAGCACAGTTCTTGGCATGGCAAAGGTTGAAATTAAGCCATAAATTAAGTCTCACTGACTTCACAAGACAATCCCACACAACCCCCCTTTTCAGCTTTTCTGGCAAACACACATTCCTTTATGCTCCAGCCACACCCATCTGCATCAAGGCAAGCCGATGAGGTGTGAAGGCACAAAGAACAAATTCTCCAGAAATTGCAAGTAATTTCACACAGAAGAAAATCACAGGGAATTCCAAGTTTCTTTCCCTGAAATCCTGATGCCTGAAACTTGGGATAGCTCACTCTGGATCTCTTTGTTTGAGGGTTGGGCAGTTCAAAATCAGCCAAAAACTGTATGTCTTCTCCCTCCTTGTATTTTTGCAACAGCCTGCTGTCCATACAGGACGGATCCACGCCCCTTTTCCTCTGCATTTCTTTCATCCATATGCAAAAGATCTGAGATATCTTTACAAAGTTCCTGCATTTGCGAAGAAAGCACACACCCCATGATAAAAAAATAATATTTTTCTTTTTCTTTCATCACTCACCTAATGTGGGACCCAAAGTTGACTTTGGATGAATCTCGAGCGCTCGATTTATGACCTTCCCGGTCGTAGGTGAATGAAGACCTTGTCCCGGTCGATGAGGTGATAATTAGATGCTAATTGCTAAAGCAGAGTTCAAAGAAGGCTCTCTCATTGTAGTTCAAAGCGTCACACGGAGCGCCACTTGTAGGAATCTGATTCATGTAAAGATCTCTTCTCACTCAGTCTCATGAAGCAGCAGTTTATATCATCAGATCTTTTAAGATAGAAACTTAAGAGTCCACGAAGTCCAGCTTCATTAGGCTCAGAGTAAGGAACGAACAGAGAGAGACAGAAAACACGGCTCCAGTCTTTGGCTGAACAAAGGATACTAATCGCTTCTCTTTATTCAAGCAGAGTATCTCAGAAACGAAACTTAACAGAAACAAAACTTAAGGCACAGACAACCAATCAGAAAGTCAGAACCCAAATAAGGAGAAAGAAGGGAGAATTCTTCTTCACTATTCTACGCATGCCCAAAAGCAAGCGTTGTCTCTCAGTAAGCAAAGAGGTCTTTGTTTACACAATGTGTCAGAGACATCCAGACGGAAAACAGATACATTCCCACAGGCTAACAACAAAAGGGGAAAGGGAGAGGGAAAAATACAATAAATAATATAACAATATAAAACATTTACAACAGCAGCAGCTTAAAAAAAGACACAAAACCCCATCTAAAATCTGTAGTAAAACACATCAACAACAAATAAAAAAACAACCCTCCCCACCCTCACCCACATTAAAACAGAGTTAACAGACCATGGAGGGTCCCACCAGGCTAAACCAGCCAGCGGGCTTGAGAGGTGGAGGGAATCATGCCCCATACCCGCTGACAATGCTGTAATTGTTCTGGTAATTGGTCTGGTAATCACATTTTGGACCTGCTGAAGTTCCCATATTGAATTTAAGGACAGTGTTTGATAGAGAACATTACAACAGTCTATTTTAGAGATTAACAATGCATGAACTTCTATTGTTAGTCATTTATCATCCAGGTATGGGTGCAGTTGGGCAATCAACCAAAGTTGATAAAATACACTCTTGGTCACAGCAATTATTTGTGCCTACATAGAAACACCTGGGTCCAAAAGTAACCTTAAGCTGGGGACCCTATTTTTCTGGGGGAATGTAACTCTGTGATGCCTGGTAAATATCTTTCTAACTCAGGAGTTCTCAATGTTTTCAAGTCAGAGGCTACGTCACACTCCCTCAAACAGTTGAGTGGCTGGACTGGTTGTCCCCTGCCATTTACAGATGATGTAAATGAGTCTGCAGCTATTGTAAGTGTGTTTATGATTGGCACAGACTCATTTACAGCTGTCGTAAATGCATTTACGAAGGCCATGGACTTATTTGTGGATGTCATAAATTAGTCCGCAACCGATTCTGGCAGCAGTGGTGGTGGCAGCAGCAGCAGTGGCAGCAGCTGGAGTGAGGGCGGGGCCAGGATTATTTGGATCCAGCCCGTGGGCTATAGGTTGAGAACCCCTGCTTTAACTGGTGTGACAAACCTTCCAATTCAAAAAGCCTTAATAGAAGTTTTTTGTTGTTATGTGCTCGAAAGTAGAAACTACATTATAGTGATCCTGATAGGGCCTTCATGGTAAGTGGGATATTTAAACAGTGTTTTTACCAGTTCCATGCAACCACTGAGTTTCCATGGCTTAGTGTGAATTTGAATCTAGGTCTTCTGAGTCCTAGTCTGTCACTCTACCCACTATACTACACTGATTATTGTTTGATATAAGTACTTTGTGTTATTCATTTTATTTCTATGTCCATGTTCTAAAATCCAATACTTACATTTTGTCTTTAAATGTTTTACTAAACTCTCCAAGCCCCTCTCAAGACTTGTAGCCAATGGAGGTATTCATAAATGGCTAAATGTTAATCCTTGAAGGTTTGATAGGCTGTTTATTGGATAGAAAACTACATTAGGATGAAAGCTAAACTAGAGCATTCTATGTAAAACTTGTAAAAACAAACAAAAACAAAACTCTATATAGACATTTTTTCCCCAGTGCGAGTAAATGAGAACCCTACAAATTGACTTGGATCTGAGGGACAAATTACATTGTGCAGACCATACATTTCTCCAGATCAAATTGAGATGACATCCAAATCAGATCAAGGGACCAATACAGAATCCTAATCAGAACCAGCCCTATAAGCACACACTTTGTAAAGGGATATGACTCTTAAAAAAGCCTAAACATGGTTTTATGTTCAGGAATTCTTACCTAATCAACAAGACTGTGTCAGAGGAAAATGTATGTGTTACTTATTATTGGTGCAAGCTCCAGTTTATGCTGGAAGCATTCAGAAACAGTGAATCACCCCTTGTTATGCATTTAGCTAAAATAATGGAATCCACCAAAAACCATAACATTACATCAGTGCAACAAAAGATTGCCATATCATTTGTGTGGTTTCCCACTATTTAATCTATAGTTTTCATGCAGAAAAAATTGTTCCAAGTAAAGCTGAAAGTTCTGAATGAGCAGAAATTGTAAACTCCTTTGGTTATCAGTCACTTTTATTTAGTATCTTCAGCAATTCTACCATCAAGTTGAAGTAATTTTCCATAACATTACTGGTTTATTTGCTTTCTTGGACAGACCATAGCCTAGTTCTTCTGTCTGTCATAAAGCTGTTGGTTAAGAACATAAGAACAGCCTTTCTGGAACAGGCCACAGCCCATCCAGTCCAGCATTCTGTCTCACACAGTGGCTCACCATTTCCTTCAGGGTATTCCCAAGCAGATGCCTTCACCTGCTTAGAATTCCCTGGAAATGATATTGAGAGATATCCTGCCTATCTCTCCAACCCCGAGGTTGTCCTTAAGTATCCATAATTATAGCCATTGATCCCCTTGCCCTCCATGAACTTGTCTAATCCTTTCTTAAAGCTGTCAAGACTGACAGCTGTCACCACTTCTTCTGGCAGGGAGTTCCATAGACCAGTAATCCTCTGGGTGAAAAAGTACTTTCTCTTATTTATTTGAGAACTAGTACCCAAAAGTTTCATGGAGTGTCCCCTAGTTCTAGTGTTATGCGATAGGGAAAACAGTTTTTCCTTATCTACTTTGTCCACACCGTGCATGATTTTATAAACTTAAATCAGGTCACCTCTTAGACGTTGTCGTTCAAGAGTGAAGAGGCCCAACCGTTGTAGCATCAGATGGTAAGGAAGGTGTTCCAGTCCCCTAATCATTCTGGTTGTCCTCCTCTGCACTTTTTCTAGCTCCATAATATCCTTCTGGAGGTATGGCGACCAGAACTGTACACAGTATTCCAGATGGGGCCTCACCATAGATTTATAAAGAGGCAAAATGACACTTGCTGACTTATTTTCTATACCCTTCCTAATGATCCCTAGCATTGAGTTTGCTTTTTTCACTGCTGAGGCACACTGGGTTGACACCTTCATTGAGTTGTCCACCAGGACACCAAGGTCCCTTTCCTGGTTTGTCGCAGAGAGTTCAGACCCCATCAGTTTATAAATGTAATTTGGGTTCTTTGCCCCAACATGCATCACTCTGCACTTACTAATGTTGAAACTCATTTGCCACTGTTTTGCCCACTCCCCCAGTGTCGAGAGATCCCTCTGGAGCTCCTCACAATCTCTCACAGTTTTCACTACCCTGTATAATTTAGTGTCGTCAGCAAATTTGGCTACCTTGCTTTTTACTCCTACCTCTAGATCATTTATGAAGAGGTTGAAAAGCAGGGGTCCCAGTACTGAACCTTGGGGGACTCCACTCTTTACTTCCCTCCACTTGGAGAAGTGTCCATTTAGTGCTACCCTCTGTTTCCTGTCCCTTAGCCAGTTGCTGATCCAGGACAAGACCTGTCCCTTTATTCCATGACTGGTAAGTTTATTCAAGAGCCTTTGGTGTGGGACCTTGTCAAAAGCCTTCTGAAAGTCCAGATAAACAATGTCAACTGGATCCCCCTTATCCACATGCTTGTTGACACTCTCAAAAAATTCCAACAGATTAGTGAGGCATGATTTGCCCTTGCAAAAGCCATGTTGGCTCTCCTTTATCAGCGCCTTCTCTTCTATGTGCCTATTAATTCTATCTTTTAGGATGGTTTCCATCACTTTACCTGGGACACATGTCAAACTGACAGGTCGGTAATTTCCTGGATCACCCCTGGATCCTTTTTTGAAAATTGGTGTTACATTCGCTACCTTCCAGTCATCAGGCACAAAGCCTGATTTGAGGGAAAGATTATATATTTTGGCTAGGAGATCAGCAATTTCATCTTTAAGTTCCCTGAGAACTCGTGGATGGATGCCATCTGGTCCTGGTGATTTGTTAGTGTTTAGTTTAACAAGACATGCAAGGACCTCCTCCCTGGTTATTTCTATCTGGCTTAATTCTTCCGTTTCCCTCCCTATGAAGATAGGCTCTGTTTTGGGCATGTGGCCTCTGTCTTCTTCAGTGAATACTGAAGCAAAGAATTCATTGAGTCTCTCTGCAATCTCTGTTTCCTCTTTAATAACCCCTTGCCTTCCATTGTCATCTAATGGTCCAATGGCCTTCCTAGTTGGGTTTTTACTTCTAATGTACTTAAAGAAGTCTTTGTTGTTTCTCTGAGTGTTTTTAGCTATACGCTCCTCAAAGCCTTGCTTTGCTTTCCTGATTGTTGCCTTGCATTTGTTCTGCCAGAATTTATGTTTCTGCCTGCTGTCCTTATTCGGACAAGCCTTCCATCTTCTAAATGAACTTTTCTTGCTCTTGATCACTTCCCGAACAGCTCCTGTAAGCCACATTGGAGTCCTCTTGGACCTGGCAGTGCCCTTTTTCCTTTTGGGTATGCATTATGTTACAGACATAATTACTGTGGTCTTTAGTTTCACATCTTGTCCTGCCATGAAAAAGCTAAAAATGTAATCAAGGTGCTCCTGTATGGGCATTTCAGGAAAATCCATTATTTCCTACACAATGTAGGCTGGGTTGGGATGCCAGAGAAAATGGAATTTCTTCTTCTGTTTCTACCAAGCAGATGTCCTAGAAAATGTTCTGCAGGTCTACTCATCTAAGCATCTTTTTACCTGGCATCTCTGACTAATGGCAAGAGTCCCACCAACTTCTGAATGGGCACCCAGCCATTCTTCCAGATGGATTTCCCGGCAGGCAGCCCAAGCAACATTCATATGAATGTAATAGGTTATTTAATGACTGTAATCCTAAAAAGAGCAAAATGCAGACGTTCTTTTTCTGTCAATCCTGAAACGGTTGCTAATGAATCTATGCACATTCATCTTGAAATGGCTTGATAATCCATTTTGAGTTAGATTTGTTATGCAAATTACAAAACAAACTATACAAATCTTATTTACACAGACATACTAAGTGAACAGTTTGCCCTTTAGTACAAAGAAGAATACTCCTAGTGAAACAGGTGTTTTTCTTCCCTCCTTCTCTGTCTTTCCATTTCTGGGATGAATTTTGTTATTTCATGAAATACCATAAAATTTGGTTTGAGCCAAATGTCAATAAGAGGGTTATGGCAGCCCCTCACCCCACTCATCGCATTAGAATCAAAACATAATGGATGTTCTAAGTCCAGAAAAAGCTAGTGTAGACTCAATTTTATTTTATTTTCCTTCTATATTATTTAGACATTTGGAGATGCAGAACTATTTACAGAATTGGTCAATGACATACCTGATCCCAAATCATTTTGTGATGCATTGAACTCTTTGTACATGTTGACAAGTTGTCATTGACTCAAGATGCCACCTCTCCTATCCAATAGTCATGATCATATGTCAAGCAAAGCTACAAGAAGACCTGGCCGCTGATGCAATGGAGACCAGACGCCCGCCCTTCTCCCCTTTGGCCAGTTTGGCAGGAGGGAAGGAGTGAGACTGGCTCCAGCTGTGCGAGGCCGGCGTGGCGGCTACAAGAAGACCTGGATGCCAATACAACGGACACCGGACGCCCGCCCTTCTCCCCTTTGGCCAGTTTGGCGAGAGGGAAGGAGTGAGACTGGCCCCAGCTGTGCGAAGCTGGCAAGGCGGCTACAAGAAGACCTGGCCGCTGACGCAATGGACACTGGACGCCCGCCCTTCTCCCCTTTGGCCAGTTTGGTGGAAGGGAAGGAGCGAGACTGGCCCCAGCTGTGCGAGACCAGCACGGTGGCTACAAGAAGACCTGGCCACTGATGCAATGGACACCGGATGCCCGCCCTTCTCACCTTTGGCCAGTTTGGCAAGAGGGAAGGAGAGAGACTGGCTCCAGCTGTGCGAGGCTGGCGCAGTGGCTGCAAGAAGACCTGGCCGCTGATGCAATGGACACCGGACGCCCACCCCTCTCCCCTTTGGCCAGTTTGGCAAGAGGGAAGAAGAGAGACTGGCCCCAGTTGTGCGAGGCCTTCGGCTCCCTCCCGTGGCCTTGCTGGCCATGGGAGGTGGGAGCCCAGCTTAGCTCCATTTGTGGCGGGGCCGTGAAAGTCCACCACCGCCGCTCCCATCTCCAATGTCTTCAGACTGCTGCCCTTGGTGAGAGCAAGGGTGGAGAGAGAGACTGGAGGGGGACTGGCCCCTAGCTGTGGGGCAACCATCGCGGCTTCAGTGTCATGCTGCTGCCGGAGCTGCTGGACTTGTTATTTCCCATCATTTCCCACCCATGGTGAGAGGGGGGGGCAGGGAGATAGACAGAGGGACATAGACAGGCTGATGTTGCTGCAGCTGGGGACGTTGGGCTGGGCACCATATGGGATGTGAGCTGCACTCTATCCCCTGGGGATTTTGTTAATATTGAATATATTTGATGCCTTGTAATTATGTATTGTGTGATGTATTGATATTATGCTTTTTTCCTGAATTTGATACTGTATTATTGTCTATTCATTGTACTGAATCTATTTTTGTATTACTATGTTGTTGTTATATTGTACGGATTAATATGTTGTTGCCACCTTGAGTCGGCTTCGGCCTGAGAAAGGCGGGGCATAAATTAAAATTGGAATTGGAATTGGTTCACTAGCTACCTAAGAATCTGATTTGTCACTAAATTAAATGAAAAGCCAATTTTAAAGACATAACAGTATATAATCTTGGTTGAGGAGCAAAAAAGAATGTTTCTTCTGGGCATAGGCAGCCAAGCTTGACCTATCATGAAATTTTCAAGGAATCTGAAAGCAGAAACCTTGGGGCAGAGCATTTAGAGACGTTTCAAGGTAAGTAAAGAAATCCTATAAGGTTAATGAATTTCCCAGAATCATTCTTTCACATGTCTTTATGAGTGAGACAGATATGGTACACAAAAATCATCATGCTAGCATTTTCCTTTTTAAAAAACCCATCAGCTCTTACAAGTTTCTCAAACTTTATTTCACTGTCATGGGCTGCCGTTGTGTTCTCACAATACATGAGTGGATTGTGGCTTTTAGAAATAGGCCAGTATCCTGTTAGGGTCTCAAGGCCATTAATTGCTCAGGTGCACTTTAAATGTACAGTTCCATCCTAGTTCTCTCAAAATATGTCAAGGAGAGAAGTGTTCTAGTAAAATAACAAGCACAATTCTGTGGGTGTTTCTCAATAACATGAAATCACATTGTCCCTAAGGAAAAATAGGATCCTGTTACTAGGAGCTTTATTGAGTTCATGGGTGATGACTGGATGATAGCAATGGACCTTTTATTCCCATATATGTCTTCTTCTCCAGAAGTGTTGCACTATAAACTTGCTGATGAGCAAAATGACCCAATTGTCTTTTTTTAAAAAAAAACAAAAAAACAAATGTCAATAATTTCTTTTAATATAGAGGGCATCTCTTCATTTAAAGAGCAACTCTAAACTTCACTTGGCTGAAAACAAAAATGTGATATCTTTGGTGTCTAAGAACTTCACAGAGAAACTGATCAACATTGACCAAACACTCTTGGAACATGGCAAGTTGCCACAAACAATACAGACATTTTATTTTTTGTAAGACCAGATATTAAAGTCCTCTCAATGGACTGAGTAGTGTCCTGGCATCACTACAATTTTAGATGTGTTAATTAACCATATTAATCCCCTGGCAAATAGAAGGGGGAAAGAAATCAAAGCAGTAACAGACTTTATATAGGGGAATCCAAGATCACTTGTCACACTCCCAGTTCTGTACTTGATCCATCCCAGCACCTCATCAATTAACCACAATTAGCTGTGACAAATTTTGTATACTTTATATGCACACTAAGAGGATCCTGCCCATGGTTGAAGTTGGCCATGCTTTTAGACAGGAAATGTATACAACAATGGCTGCAATATAATGTTCCACATCAATCAGATCTACATTCATTTTGTGAAGAATTATGAAAGGTTTGGAATATATGATGCACAAATAAGTTATGAACAAACTAGGTGCCAGTGATTCATATCTGCATTGCAGTGCTCCAAAATGATCTCTATGTCTTACCAAGAAACATGATGCACTGTTAAGCCTAGTATACATAACAAGAGAAGGACATGATTTTAATGTGGGTGATAAGAATCTATACCTATAAAAAGGTGTGTGGGCCGTTGGTGTCCGGCATGCATGCCCACACTCATCCCTACTATCCCATACTGAGCTGCCTACACTTACCTGACCACCCTTGGAGCAACGCCACAATGGTCTGCCAGCCATGAGTGGGGCAACTGCCCCACAAACACAGCCAAAAAAAACCTACAAGACCCAGCATCCTCCACGCCGTGCCACTCCTCAGCCAATGAGGCTGAAGGACACAAGCACAGAGGTGTGGCAGCCAGCACGTGTTGTAAAAAAACTGCCAATGCACCAGCCTGGGCAGCCACGTCGTTTGCCGGTTGGGCTGCCAGCTTATGGTGCCCTCTGCCCCACTGGCAAAGGCCTCAATACCGGCAGGGATGGAGGACAGCCTGGTTACGCCTAAGTGCAGAAGGCCATGCCAGGGAAAGGCCCAGCCAGCAAAAGGTAAGTGGGGTGGGGGAGAGGAACTGAGGGGGGAATGGGCCTGGGAATCACAACGCCCACCCACCCTGCCAACTTGCCCCCCCCATCCCTGTCCCCCACCCCACTTAACTATTGCCGGCTTGGCCTTTCCCCAGTGTGCCCTTCTGGATGTCCTTGCAGAGGCTTGGGGGTAGAGGGGAGAGCCCCGCTCCTCCCCCCCTCACAGCTTCAACAAGTGTGTGTGTGTGTGTCATCGCTGAGGCTTCGGGGGGGGAGGAGGGGTAGCCCCTCCTCTCCCCACAGAGATATGGTGTGTGTGTGTTTTGTGTGTGTGTGTGATTGTGTGAGGTGTGGGGCAAGCAGCAGGCAGTGCTTCATCAGGGGGAGGCACTCTCCCTGGAGAATAGCTGCCTGCTGCCTTTGTATTACCCACACCACTGTTTCAAAAACTAACACAAAACAGTGGCGGGGGTAATAGAAAGGTGGCAGGCAGCCATCTGCCAGGTAGAGCAACTCCTGTAATAGACCACTGTCTGCTGCCACCCCCACCCCCACCCCAAAACAGGGAAAGGGGGATAAAACCTTCCAACTCCCCCCTTTCCTCCCTACTCACCCAGACGCAGCCTCCTCTCTGGCAGCTTCCTCTCTCTCTCTCTCTCTCTCTCTCTCTCTCTCACACACACACACACACATGACACCCCTGCCTTGCTGGGCAATTATTATCTGTGTGTTGGTGGTTGGGGTGGTTTTGGGGTGTGTGTGTGTGTGTGTGTGTGTGTGTGTGTGTGTGTGTGTGTGTGTGTGTGTGTGTGTGTGTGTGTGCATGCACTCCAACCAACCACTCACACATAATAACTACCTGGCAGGGCTGGGCAAAAAAATGCTACTCACATATATGAAGAGGCAAAGGTAAGCATGCAGGAAGGTAAACCTATTTGTACAAGAAAAGTAGTTTATGTGCATCCTTTGTTGAAGTTAATAAAAACAAAGGAAGAGACAAAAAGCTTATTCATATGTACAGTTTTATCACTCCTACTTTATTTCAAACTCTCCAAACAAGAATCTCTGAAAATATAGCCCAGTGTCATTATGTTGTAATGCATTTGAGCCAGAAGCTTTATAGCTTCAGCTCCCACATGGCAGTGCCAAGGTTTAGCATTATTTAAATCTATTCCAAACTATTCTCAGCAAACCTCATAGCTTTTTCCTCAGCACTGTGTTTAGTGACTTAAAAGTGGCATATTTTACACAATTTGTATCTACAGTCAACCCTCTCATAACAACACGTTTGGATAGCATCATTTTCGCTTAACAATGCATCGTTATGCACCACATGTTCCCTCACATAACAATGTTTTAGTGTTGTTGTCCGGACAACAATGCTAAAATAACTGTCATTATCCGGACAACGACGCTAAAAACGTCATTATGCGGGAAACTCCATAGAAACCTGCATAACAACAAAAATCGCTTAGCAACACTACTTGGGGAACCAAGTAACGTCGTTATGTGAGGGTCTACTGTCCTTTTATGTTCTCTCTGCTTTGCAGAGATGTTGCTTGGGAATTAGTGGATGGAAAGAAAATTCTTTTTTGCGTTGTGGTGTAGTTCTACTACTTTGACAAAACAGAATTGTTGTTGTTGTTATAATATTTCAACTTGTTTGCTGTCCTACTCGCAATGCGACTCTGGGTGGCTAACAAAGATAAAGGTATCACAAATTACAGTTACAAAGTATCACATTAACATTATAAAAAAACATTTCAAGAGCAATACACATTTCAAGAGCTGCTAAACTTTCTTTCTAAAAGACTCAGAATATTCACATTAATGCAAACATTTTTTTAATCTTTGCTTTCAATTATACAGTACATTGTTATTTACAGAAATGTGCACCCCCGGAGATTGGCTGCTATGTAGCCTAAGTGATGAGGATGTTTTTCCCTAACCTAGGTGGAGGAGAGGTGTATTTTGATGTAATTCTATGAAAATTTTAAAATTTATGTCTGTTTGTATTGTTGAGTTTTCTGCTGCTAGCCGGCAAGAGTAGGAAAGTATTTCTTAGAGGGATGGGGTATACATTTAATAAATAAAATTAATTATAAACAATTTGGCTGACAAAGTATGTTTTTGCCTCAAGATGCAAAACAGGTAGGAACTGAGCCTATTTAGGCTGGCACACCCTGGTCTCAGCCTTTCTTTTGCTTGGCAAATGCTGTCTACCCTATTTGCAAGAGTACCTAGAGGGTTACCATTAAGGGTCCAGATAGAAATATTTTAGCCTAGCTTCTAGACTGGCTGCAGGAAGCAAGGCAGTTTTTTGCCTATCCTACTCTGATCTCTTTACTGTCAGTGAAGGCGGAGTGGATACTAAATAGGTCACTTTTTAGGTAGTGGTAGTACTGGGTGGATGGAGTTAGTGGTGAATCCTTTAGGGCAGGGGTTCTCAACCTATGGCCCATGGGCCACATCCAGCTCACAGCACCAAATAATCCAGCCCCCACCCTCGCTCCAGACACTGGCAGCCATAAACAGTCCAGCCCCCTCAACTGTTTGAGGGAACGTGACCCAGCCCTCGACTTGCAAAGGTTGAGAATCCCAGCTACACTACACCACAAGACAACTTTGGGGTACATCCAACATTCATTCATGTGAATAGAGTTGGAAATGACTTTATTTCCTGGGCAGTAGCTGTCAATGATTAGGACTGCGCAGGGACAAGAATTCACCTGTCTGGAGTAGAGAGGGCCAGATTAGTTTTCCCTGCACATGATCCAAGTATTACAACTACCCAGACCCCTGCAGGTTAGGGGTTAACTAATTTAAGATAAGATATAAGATAAGATAAATCTTTATTGTCATTGTCCTGCACAGAACGAGATTGGTGGAAAAAAACACTTATCAACCTAACAAAACCTAAACAAAATACAACTCTACAAAATTATCAACATACTCCCACCCCACATATACACATTTAACCCCTAAAAAGTTCTAAAACTCTAAAAACTCTAAAACTCTAAAAACTCTAACAACTATATACAGAAGCTCCCTCATAAATAAAATTGTGACCCAAGCCTTTGACCAAAAGCTTGGTGTCTCACCTCTTTATTTCACTGATATGGAGGTAATGAAAGAACATGGCTGGCTTTTTTAGCACAGAAGGGACCATTTTTCTGCCATTTCATTTATTTCAGAATCAGATTAGATTATTGCTATTGACCTGTAGTATGTGGAAAAGGTTGTTACAGCAACATGACGGCATGAAAGGATTAAAATATCTGTTAATTTAGCTTCCTGTTGCTTTCAGCTTTCTTAAACCTGTAGTTATTTTGGTCATTTTCAATTTTTGGCAAATTCTTCATATATGAACTTCAAAATTATCTCCACATAAATATGTTGTACAGCTATTGAAGAAAATGTGCTTCTGAGGAAGAAAAGGAGGCTGTACTTTCTGGACACAGCCTTCCCAGAATGATTGGAGCCAAGCCAAGGCCTGACCTCTGATACCCACCCTGGCAAAACTGTCCAGAAGGATACTCCCTAATGGTACCAACAGTTAGAGAGGCTCACCTCTCTAGCACTGGAAGGAGGGCTTTTTCGCTATCTGCTACAGACCTGTGGAACCTCCTGCTGACCAAACTATGCCTCCAGTCAGAGTTATTAGCCTTTAGAAAAGGCCTCAAAACTTGGCTGGCCCAGTGGGTGTCGGGTGCTGCCTGTGGAGCAGCCCCCCTCCCCCGCTACTTCATATGAATGGCCATCTGGGTTTTAATTTTTAACTATTGTGAATGTGGAGGGGTGTTTTAATGGTTTTTAATGCTTTTATGATTTTAATTGTTATTGTGGGGATGCTTTTATATTTTAGTATTCTTATTGGTTAGACTGTAAGCCGCTTGGATTTGCATTGGCAAGGGGATGACGATAAAAGGTGAACAAAATAAATAAACAAATAAATATTTAGTTAGTTAGTTAGTTAAATTTATATACCGCCCAATCGGCCAAAGCTGACTCAGGGCGGTTCACAGTCATAGATAAAAACAGATAAAACCAAGTTAAGAACCCACCCCTAAAAAAGAGGGGTGCAGGAACCGGAGGAGCCATGGGGGAAGGCATGCTCCCCTATACCAACCACCCCACGGAAGCCACCCCTCCACCTGCACCCCAAACTTGGCCCGCCAGCCAGGTTTTCAGTTATTTCCTGAAGGGCAGCAACTCTGTCTTGTAGGCACAATTCTACTGGCAGGAGGTTCCAAAGGGCCGGTGCAGACACGGAGAAGGCCCTCCTCCTCATGCCAGAGAGGTGAGCCCCCCTGGCCGATAGCACTATTAGGGAGCCCCTTCAGTCTGCTCTGGTTGGACGGACAGTATTTACAGTGTAAATACTGTGGTCAATAGTATCACAGCTGCCAAGAGATCCAAGAGGACTAACAACAAGGATTTATCCCAGTCAGTCTCCCTTAGAAGGTCATCTAGCATTGTGACTAGTACCATCTTGGTATCATGGTGGGGCCTGATGTGGATCAAAACATTCAATGTCCTCCAGGAATTACAGATGGTCTCCCACCACCTTCTACACAACTTTGCCCCAAAATGGGATCTTGGCAACCAAACGATAGTTGTTAAGTTCACTCAGAGCTAAATTAGGTTTCTTTAGGAATAGGCATATAATTATTAGGAGGTAATACACCCTCCTGGAATGAAAAAATGTTGATCTTCTCAACCCATCCAAATGATCAGTTAGCCACAATTACCCACAATAAGTTACATGAATACCAATGAAATTATGGCCATTCTTTTCTGAACTGATTTTACTCAGAAGTGAATGATCCAATGGAATGAATAAGACTAGTATAAAATAGATAAAAGTGAAACACACTAACATTTTTATAATGTGCATTGTTGAATGATTTGTTTCTTTTAATGCACATTTTAAGAAATGGAATGGAATAAAATAGAATTATGGGGAAAATCAATATGAAGTAGAAATAGTCAAATACATGCAGCCATCAGTACAAAATTGACAGAAAACATTTTCCTCCCTGAGGCAAAGAGCAAGTTGGTGTCTCCATTCCATGAGCTGACACTGACAGAACTGGCAGTTGAATTTTACCAACACTGGAAACACTGGAATAGAGTCATCAATCACATCAAAGCACAGTATAATGGAACCTAGTACTTTCAATTTCCCAATTTCTATGAATTATTTTTGTTACTTTCAAGCAGCTACCAGTGTGAGTGTGCCTCCTTGGGACTAATTTTTTTATCTCCTCCCCCATGTCTTTGAGAAATTTTCTTTCCTCTCCCCTGTATTCTTCTTTGTTTCATTTTTTTTTTACTGTTATTAGGCCTGGTCTGTTTGCTACTGTTTCATGTTGTTTCCCCCAACTGCTACCTCCAAGAATTTTCCAAAAATTACCTGGGGAGAATTCTTATAGTTGCAGTCCTCAAATACAAATCTGGATTTTGGAACCCTAGAAAAGGACTTTCAGGTTATTTACACCTTTGATCTGTGGTGCTAGAGAAGACTCTTGAGAGTCCCCTCAACTGCAAGGAGATCAAATCAGTCAATCTTAAAGGAAATCAACCTTGACAGCTCCTTGGAAGGACAAATACTGAAACTGAAGCTCAAGTACTTTAGCTACCGAATGAGAAGAGAGGACTCACTGGAGAAGGCCCTGATGCTGGGAAAAATTGAAGGCAAAAGGAAGGGGGGGTAGAGGATGAGATGGCTAGATGGTATTGTTGATGCAGTGGGCCAAGATCTGGGAGGGCTACGGAGGATGGAAGATGACAGAGGAGCCTTGCTTAGAGAGGTCCATGGGTTCACAAAGAGTCAGACTCGACTGCAACTGAACAACTACTAATCATGGTGCTTCCTGGGAGTCATAATTCTGAGGCATAATATTTATAGATTTTAATGGGCAGTGACATTTTGAATTTCAGTGTGCTCTTTATCCTTGGGAAAAATAAAGAAATATAGGGTTTCCCCCACTAAAGGACAAATGTTGATTGGCAAGGGTCTGATGGAGAGAGGTACGCAATTAAATAGTAAAATTCACATGAATCTTATTTCTCAAGTATTTTTAAACACTAAATACTTAAAGCCTTACAAACCCTAATACATTGTTTCCAAACTCTTCTCTTACTTGCAATGGGACATACATCTGAGAAGATACATTTAAAATTGAAGTGTATGCAAAAAAACTCTGACTAATACCAGGAATAACAACATTAGTAGCTGTAGTACTGCTACAGTTCTATAGCTTTGATAATAATTTCAGTGTTTTAACAAAACTTTCCACTTTATTTGTACTACCCTGCTGCTAATTCACTGCACTAAATAAATTGCACACAGTTTCTCCAATAAAAAGGAAAACTATACAAAAGTGTCATCCATTTAAAACAGTATGTACATCTCAAGTAAATCATATTGGTCATGAACATTTGCTTTTTAAATATAATGTTTCAGGGACAAATATTACTATTGTTTATTTATGGCAGGTATCAATCTACTGCTCATAAGTTTTTATGGTCCTAGAAATCTGATTTGAATATAAAATTTGCTGTGATGTTTTTATTGTTGCTCTGGAAAGAAGAGCCTGGCATTTCCCCTTCCCTTCCACATGTAATGATTCTGTGGGAGCTGACAGAATTTATCACTGAATTAGGAACAGTAAAATTGTCTCTCTCAACTGGTGTCACATTTTTGTGTTGTTCTTTTCGAACCACCTGCCCTGCTTGCTTGAATATGCTTGAATTGGAATGTAAACTTTGATTATTTAGTAGGAGAAAACAGCATTTCCCTCTTATATTTTTGCTCTTTCAGATTCTTTAAAAGTACAGTAAAACCCCGACTTACATATGCCTCGAGTTGTGGGATCCGTGCACACAATTGGCATACTGTCCCTGACAGAACCCCGGTGTTGAAGATCACCTCATCGCCACGGGTTCCTGAGGGGACAGAAATTGGGGGAGTGGAATATTAGATAGAGTTTAATTCATCAATAGCTGATCTGACAGGCAGCTAAGACAATGAAGAGCTAATGACTAACTTGCTAGGCATGTAATAGGTAATCTCGCACCTGCGGATTCCTCAAAGCCCTAGAGTCAATGTTGGCCACTTGTTTACTCCCGATAACAAGGAACAATGTATGTCCCCAGTAGTTAATTAAGTTAAATAATGAACTTCCCCTGGTGTAGACTTCCCCAATTAACTTGTATAAACATGATGTGTGAAGTCAGGATACGCACTGTATTGATATGCATATGCACGCAGCCAGAATGGCATAAATGCTTCTGATTTGTCATCATTAAACACTGGTCTTCGCTCCATCTTGCCTCGTGTGTCTTTGCTTGACCAGTCTCCTCCGGGACCCACCGGCCACTCCGCGGCCTGGATCCAGCTTGTGCAACCCGCTTTGCGGCCCAGATCCAACATTTGGTGACCCCGACGTGATTCTACTCATGAGTAGTGAAACCCTTTGTTTTGGTTCTATGCCAGAACCGTGTCCGAGTCTTCCCGGAGGACAGCGCAGCAGCTCCGGTCGGAAAGCCAACCAATCTGAGTGACAGCTACACCAAGAGGCATTCCAGAAGGGGGCAGAGCGCACTCCAAAGCTCTGAGGCATCTTGCTTGGCAGAAACGCGTTCTGCTCAGGGTCGGCTGTGAACCCTGACTCCATCGCAGAGGCCACCAAGGGCCTGTGCCCGTAGTCCACGTTCTGAGTCCTACCCAGAGGGACGTCATGCCAAACCAGTTACCTGATACCAGACGCATCGATTCGTCCTGTGGTGGAAACTTCAAAGGACCGGCAGGTAATATGGGGACTTGTCCTCAGCGACAACATCCGACCGCTAACCAGAGAGTTCACTTAATGGAACTCAAGGCCTTGGCCAGGGTCAATCGTACACACATTCACAGCACCCAGTTAGTGGATCTTTTGGTGTACTTGGGGGAACATTGTCTGTTTTATTCAGAAACAGGCATGCTTAGTCTCCAACTTTGGGATAGGATAGGAGCCTGCATTAGGCAAGAACCTAGAGCCCTAGCTAAGATAATCAGCACATGGAGCAAATGTAGGAAGCGCATAGCAGAGGTAGACCCAGTCCGGATAGAGACCGAGAACCCCCCAGCACAGTCACAACCATCAGCCCCGATGGTTCTCTATCCGTCATTTCAGTTCAAGCAGGGCAGCGTAGGGAGCTTTCCCTCAGTGACAGCTGCAGATGTCACTGAAGGAATGCAAGGTATGGGAAACGCTGCCATTTCCCTGACAGCTAAAAGTTCCCAGATAGCCAAGAGTTCCATCCAGCACATGGTAAAGGAAGAAACCAGTAAGGGGGAGTTGTCAGCAGAAGAACTAGCTGAGCTTAGGCAGATATGCCCAGTCCACATAGAGGTAGATGCCCTCACAGGTCAGCAACAAATGACCCATTCGCCAGTTCCGTATAAGCTGCTCATGGCAATACGGAAGGCAATCACAGAGACAGGACTCCAGAGTCGCTTCTCTAGGGGCACCCTTCAGCAAGTGTGTGAGACTATGATAATCATTCCATATGACTGGAAAGCCATTGTGAGAATGATGCGCAACCCCAGCCAGTATTTGCTATGGGACAGTGAGTATCGACTTGAAGCACAGGCAAGGACTGCCAGGATTGGAGGAGCAGTAATCCCTGACCAGCTATATGGGTCAGGACAGTTCAAATCTGTCGATGCGCAGATCACATTGCCTCTCGCCACACTTCATTTGGCAGCTGAGACAGCCTTTAGGGCTTATCTCAAGGTCCCGGCAGAAGGCAAAGCAGCCAAAAATTGCACAGCAGTAAAACAGGGTGCCCAGGAGTCCTACATGGACTTTATCAACAGATTGGAGGAAGCCGTCAGTAGGCAGATAGACAATGAGCAAGCCCAACAGGAGCTTATGATGAAGCTGGCGAAAGACAACTCCAACCTTGACTGCCATAAAATCTTGCAGTCACTGGGCAATCATCCCGAACTGACTCTCACCAACATGATTACGGCTTGTGCCGATGTTGGTACAGATTCCTACAAAATGGGTCTGTAGGCAGCGGCGGTGCAAGGCGGTAGGAAATTCAAAGGCAAGACCAAAGGAGCATGTCACACTTGTGGCAAGATCGATCATTTCGCTAGAGAATGCCGATCCAAGAAGGGCAATGGCCAAAACACAGGTTGTACCAAGGCTCCGACCACCCCATGTCCACGATGCAATAAGGGCTTCCACTGGACCAGGAACTGCCCGAACTCGGGAAACTGGAGTGCGGGCTTGTCTCTGGCCCCGGTCCAAACAGAGACCACAATCGCTCTGGGAGAGCCAGAGCTGGATTAGATTCTCAGCACATTCCACCCTGCATTCCGGGAGTGCAGGCCAGACCTAAGGGCAGTGTGGGACTAGACTTGACTTGCAAGTAAGAAGTCACATGTGACTTGCCAGGCACAGTCTATCTGATCAACTCACAGTACATGGGACCCTTGCCTAAGGGCTATATAGGTTTAGTTTTGCTCCGTAGTATTACAGGAACGTGACGAATCCTAATGATTCCAGGAGTCATTGCCTCCAATTTTTTCGGTGTACTCCATGATCCACTGATCATGGTTCCTTGTCACTCACCAGCAGGCAGCCAGGAGAGGTTCAGGGACAGCTCAGAGGCCAGGTTGGCACACCGCTCAAGCACAGAAGGGGCAGTAGAAGGATACCAGATCTTAGCGGCAGTGGAAACCAACATAGAGTGGAAGCGGCGGCCAGTCATAAAGATATTTTTAAATAAAAAACCTTTTGACAGGCTATTAGATATGGGAGCTGACGTCAGCGTGGTCAGCCAGAGTCAGTGGCCATGTGAGTGGGCTCTCCAGCCGGTCTCTGATGTGTGGGGGGTAGGCAGTGTTCAGGAAGCATTTGGAAGCCAGGATTGGGTAGAAGTCACAATCCCCAAAGCTGACGGCACAGCAGTCATTTGGCCACACATTTTGGACGTGCACGTCAGCCTTTGGGGGCGAGACATTCTACAGCAGTACCGTGCCACTCTTACTTTCGGGTAATGGCTTTACCGCTTAAATGGCTTACCAACACGCCAGTCTGGGTAGAGCAATGGCCGGTAGTAGGGGAGAAGTTAGTCACCCTAAAACAGCTGGTCAAAGAACAGCTAGATGCGGGACATATAGAATGGTCCACCAGTCCCTGGAATTCGCCCATATTCGTTATTTAAAATAAGTCAGGGAAGTGGTGACTCCTTCATGATCTAAGAGAGATCAATAAATGTATCCAGCCAATCGGTCCGCTTCAATGTGGCATCCCAAATCTGAACATGATCCCCGAGGGTTGGGAGATCCTGGTCGTAGACTAAAAATACTGTTTTTATACCATTCCTTTAGATGTGAGGGATAGGGAAAGGTTCGCTTTCACAGTGCCAGTTGTGAACCACAGACAGCCCACACAACGTTACACGTGGAAATTTTTGCCACAGGGGATGCTCAACTTGCCCACCCTGTGCCAAATTTACATTCACGATGCACTGGAAAAGTTTCGAAACCTTCACCCCACAGTGAAGGTGGGTCATTTTATGGATGACATCTTGGTTGCAGTGCCGCAACTCAGCAGCGAAATGTTTTAGAGACCTCCAGACCACTCTGGGGGAGAAAGGGTTACTCATTGCCCCGGAGAAAGTTCAGAGAACCGAGCCCTTCTCATACTTGGGCCATCAGCTTCTCCATTCTTTCGCAGTACCAGTTTTGCCACAGATTAACCTCAAAGAGTCAGTCACCCTTGTAGAATTGCAACAGATTCTGGGGAATATTAATTGGGCTAGACCATATTTCAGACTAGATACGGAACTTCTGAAGCCGCTCTTCTCGCTGCTAATGCTAGGTAAGCAGCCAGCAGACCGGATACACATTTCTCGAGAGGCTCGCTTGACTCTCGAAAAGGTCAACCAAGTTCTCAGCCAGAGATGGGTGAACAGGATTAGACAGGGGCCATATGCTCCTGTTCTAAAACTGTACATAGTCTGGACGGGAACCATGTTCACTGGAGCTCTAGGAGCAGACTCCACGGTGGTTTACCAAGGAAGGCTAAGAGCAAGGGATATCTCAGGGCATGACTTGGCAAAAATCGTGGTCCCATTCACAAAAGATCAAATTCAGCAGCTAATGCAGCTCGGAGACTCACTTCCGATTGCATTGGAAAGATTCACTGGATGTTTGGCATACCATTTGCTGAAATACCCCAGACCTGTCTCGCTTCAAACGCAGACAGTCAATTTGTGTGAGTTAATGTCCCTGGTTCCACTTCAGGGGGCTAGGACAGTTTTCACTGATGGGGGTCGAACATATGATGTTCTTACGTGGCAAGAGGGGCAGGCTTGGTGCACGCTCTTCTGACTCTTCTGCAGAAATCTATGCAGCGGGCGGAATTGGCAGCAGTGAACCTCGCCTTGCGCACCTTTGCCAAAGAACTCTTAAATATCATAACTGACAGCCAGTATGTCCGGAATTTGCTTCACAGTCTACCGGGAGCATACATCACTCCCGCGATAGACAAAAACTTGTTAGGTCTTTTCCTCATGACTCAATTTCAGTTGCCAAACTGCACCAAAGCGCTCTATATTGTCCACATTAGAAGCCACCAGGAATTGCCTGGACTGATTTCCATGGGCAATGTAGAGCGGATGCAGCCGCAAAAGAAATTCAGCAATGGTCAGTTTTAGGAGTCTTCATGACTCCGATTCAGAGTCATGCATTTTCCCATCAAAATGCCAAAGCACTTGCACGACAGTTCAACCTGCCACTTTCCCAAGCCCAAGGCATAGTCCGTTCCTGCCCACATTGCGCAGGGGCGGTGGGGGGCCCTCATGGGGAGTCAACCCACGAGGAACAGAGGCCAACCAGGTGTGGCAGATGGATGTCACACACGTTCCGCAGTTTGGCAGATGGCAGTACATGCACGTTTGCATTGACACTTTTTCACACTTTGTTTCGGCTACAGCTCAGAAGGGAGAAACGGCTTCCCATGTGGAGCAGCATCTCCTTTCCTGCTTCGCGGCCATGGGCAAACCACGGCACGTGAAGAACGATAACGCAGTCCGGCTTATAGCTCCAGGCAGCTGGCCACCTTCATGGCCACCTGGGACATTAAGCATACTTTTGGCGTTCCATACAATTCGCAACGGCAAGTGATTGTGGAGCAGGTGAATCAGACACTCAAGTCCTACATTGACAAACAAACAGAAGGGGGGGAACAAGCCCTCCCCAAAAACCAGGGTCAGGCACAGCATTGTCTGAACAAGGTATTGTTTACGTACAATCACCTCAATGTTTTTTCGGCTTACACTCCGCAGGAGAAGCACTTCCGTCACACGGAGGCTCTCCCACGGCCGATGGTGTGTTACCGAGTGCCACCGGATCCTTCTTAGAAGGGCCTGGTGCCACTCATAACATGGGGAAGAGGGTATGCTGCAATTATGTCTCCCACAGGTGTCATCTGGATTCCAGCCCGGTGTGTCAAGCCTCATTTCGAGTCCAATGGCGTGGACCCAGGGACTCCCGGACCCGATACCGGAGACGGAGGGATTAATCCTGATGGGGAGAGCCAAGCAGAGGAGGCGACAACAGCAGATGACAGCGCCGAAGATCACCTGGGGGATGGCCAAGTCCCTGTGCCAGGAGGCGGCGGACATCGTTCGGCGGGAGAACAAGGAACCAACTCTGAAGGACATCTTTGTTGCAGCCTTGTCCCAGATCACTTCTAATTCCTTGATGACCACCATCATCTTGATCCTTTCCTTGCTTGCGGGGGGAGGCATTCAAGCAGCTTCACTGGAAGCAGATAACCTGATGCCAGGCGGAGATCTCTCTGCCCGGCTGCACTACAACGTTTGGGAAAGATTGGCGAACCTCATCAATCAGTCCAATTTTTGCCTGCGGCAGACCACTCATTCTGCCTCTCTTCTTAGTACTTGTCTCATCCTGGTGTGTCACTCCCCAGATGAGCACATCAGCAATGGTGACTGGTTGGTGAAGCAGATATTTGGTCCATTTCACAAGACTGCTTACTCAACATACACGCACTGGGGAACCCAAGTCACGAGGGTCCTACTGGCTGATGCAGCCACTCTGTACACCCCCCGAGTGGCGGTCAGCCCGAACTCAACTTGTGCTCGCATGACCGGCTGTTCTGCAGTCGAAGGGCCACAGTGCCATTGCCTTGACCCCGGCAACAGCACTTGGACTTGTAATAACCCAGAGACTATTAACTCGATGTTTGTTCACGTTACCTTGCTTTCTGGATGGTTTTTTTACATGTAACCAGTATACTTGGAACTACATTCCTGCAAATGTATCTGATTCCTCTTGTTGTATCAGTCGTTTGACACTGTTGCTCCCCACCAAAGACATGGTTGCCCCAAGCATTAATGTACCTCCCCACATACAGCACGCTCGTGCCACCCAGTTAGACAGTTCATGTGACAGAAACATCAGGGTTCTGAGTAAAGCTGAGTATGTTTCCTTAGCAGTCAGCTTGTTTGGCGTGCCAGGCTTAGCCGTAGGCAACGCTTGGAGAATTGGTCAATTGGCTTGCACTTTGGCAAAAGCCATTAACCACACCTGCTCGGTGATAGGGCTGCTCAATCAAGAGCAGACGGAGCTTCACCATGCCATATTGGATAATCGAGCAGCTATCGATTACCTCCTACTGATATACCATGGCATGTGTTGTTTTAACCTCACGGACAACTCTCGCAAGGTACAAAGTCAACTCACAGATCTCCATACCTTGGTTAAAAATATCAAGGAAGATGCTACGTGGGAGTGGTGGAATTCGTTATGGTCTTGGTTCCCATGGGATTGGCTACAAACGACACTCAAGGTGATTGTGGGGGTGATAATACTGGGAACAGCGGTTTGTTGTTTCGCGCAATGTATTCCCTCACTGATGTCAAGGTGTCCCCCATGGAGAGAACCCCAGAATGTCCTCACTCCTTGTCAGTTGATGCTGCTCCTACGTCGAGCCATCTGTCTGGGCCAATTAAACAAATAAAGGGGGAGTGTGGGATCCGCGCACACAATTGCCATACTGTCCCTGACAGAACCCCGGTGATGAAGATCACCTCATCGCCACGGGTTCCTGAGGGGACATAAATTGGGGGAGCAGAATATTACATAGAGTTTAATTCATCAATAGCTGATCTGACAGGCAGCTAAGACAATGAAGAGCTAATGACTAACTCGCTAGGCATGTAATAGGTAATCTCATGTCTGCGGATTCCTCAAAGCCCTAGAGTCAATGTTGGCCACTTGTTTACTCTCGATAACGAGGAACAATGTATGTCCCCGGTAGTTAATTAAGTTAGATAATGAACTTCCCCTGGTGTAGACTTCCCCAATTAACTTGTATAAACATGATGTGTGAAGTCAGGATACACACTGTATCGCTATGCATATGCATGCAGCCAGAACGGCATAAATGCTTCTGATTTGTCATCATTAAACACTGGTCTTTGCTCCATCTTGCCTCATGTGTCTTTGCTTGACCAGTCTCCTCTGGGACCCACCAGCCGCTCCACGGCCCAGATCCAGCTTGTGCAACCCACTTTGCGGCCCAGATCCAACATCGAGTTACATAAAATTCAATTTACATAACGATTTTATACTAAAACCATGTCCCAATTTGCATGATTTCCTATGGGTTTGCTTCAAGTTACATAAAAATTCTTTTTCCTATTCGTTTACTTCGAGTTGCATAAAAATTTCATTTTTCCTATGGGTTTGCTTCTAGTTACATAAAAAATTATTTTTCCTATGTATTTGCTTTGAGTTACATAAAAAAATCGATTTAAGCAAAAGCCTATGAAACAGGCTTTTTTTTGTAAGTAGGGGTTTTACTGTATCCCCATTCCTAAAATGGAAAATCTTTCTGGATTTGCTTTCTCCAGAAACCTTCCACTGCCAGGTCCCATGCATCCACTTTGATCAGGAGACCTCCCTTATTGCCTCCGCTGATAATCGCCCAGCTACCCTGTTTCGGGTGACCAGGTCCCTCCTGGGTAGGGCGGGGCCTGTGCCTGGTTGGCAGGGATCGGCTGAGGACTTTTCTGACCATCTAGTGGAGAAAATCGATTGGATTCGCTCAGGGTTCAAACTTGGCGTGGGCGGGGAAGGTCCGGGGGGAGCCAGTGTGCAGTCTTGCGGTGTTACCTGGGATCGGTTTGATCCAGTTGCCCCGGATGAAGTGGACAGGCTCCTTGCGGCGGTCCGTGCCACTATTTGTCCATTGGATCCCTGTCCCGCCTGGCTGGTAAAAGCCTCTAAGACGGTGACAGGTGGCTGGGTCGGGGCTATAATTAACGCATCTTTTCGAGACGGGATGTTTCCTGCACTGCTGAAAAATGCTCTTGTGTGCCCCCTCCTGAAGAAGCCATCCCTTGATCCAGCAATCCTAACCAACTACAGACCTGTCTCCAACCTTCCTTTTTGGGGGAAGGTTCTGGAGAAGGCAGTGGCACATCAGCTGCAGGGGGTACTGGATGAAGCGGAATATCTGGACCCATTCCAGTCAGGATTCAGACCTGGATATGGTACTGAGACTGCATTGGTCGCGCTGATGGATGATCTCTGGCGAGAGCGGGATGACAGTGTGGTCCTAGTTTTCCTCATTTCTGAGGGGCTGGACCCAGTCGGTGTGGTTGGAGAGTGAGAGGTCGAGTCCTAGGCCCCTAAAATATGGGGTGCCTCAGGGCTCGGTACTCTCTCCTCTCCTATTTAACATCTACATGAAGCCGCTGGGTGAGATCATCCGTTCCCACGGGGTGCGGTACCACCAGTACGTGGATGACACACAGTTGTACATCTCGGCCCATGGGGACCCCAGTGATGCAGTCAAAGTCCTTTCCAGCTGTCTGGAGGCTATTGGGGTCTGGATGGGGGCAATTGGGCTACAGCTGAATCCTAGCAAGACTGATTGGCTATGGATAGGGGGTCCTGCATTATCCCGGGAGCTACCATCTTTGGTTTTGGATGTGGCTGTTTTGCCCCAGACCAACCGGTGTGCAACTTGGGGGTCCTCCTGGATTCGCGGCTGCTGCTAGAAGAACAGGTGGCGGCTGTGGCCAGGAGGGCCTTCGCCCAACTTCGGGTGATTCGCCAGTTGCGCCCGCTCCTGGACCGGGACTCTTTGCTCATGGTCACTCATGCTCTGGTGACCTCCAGACTAGACTACTGTAATGCACTCTACATGGGGCTGCCCTTGATGACCATTTGGAGGCTGCAGCTGGTCCAGAATGCCGCGGCCCGGGTGGTGATGGGGTGTGGACGTTATGCCCATGCCTCACCACAGCTTCTGGGGCTGCACTGGTTACCAGTTTGTCTCTGGGTGCAATTCAATGTGCTGGTTTTGACCTTTAAAGCCCTACATGGTAGTGGGCCAGGGTATCTTAGAGACTGCATCACCCTAAGGACGTCTGTCCGTCCAACCAGAGCAGACCGGAGGGGCTCTCTAATTGTGCCATCAGCCAGGGGGGCTCGCCTCTCTGGCACAAGGAGGAGGGCCTTCTCCGTGACCGCACCAGCCCTTTGGAACCTCCTGCCTGTGGAACTGCATCTCCAGATGGAGTTGTTGCCCTTTAGGAAGGAACTAAAGACCTGGCTGGTGGGCCAAGTTTGGGGTGCAGGTGGGGATGGGGGTACCGTTGGGTGGTTGGTATAGAGACGTGTGCCTTCCCCCAAGGTCCCTTCGGTTCGTGCACATGTTTTAGGTGTGGGTTTTTTAACTTTTAACTTTGTTTTATCATGTATCTTTTATGTATTTACTGTCTGCTATGTAAACCGCCCTGAGTTGGGTTGTACCTGAGTGGGCGGTATATAAGCATGAAAAATAAATAAATAAATAAATAAATAAATAAATAAATAAATAAATAAATAAATAAATAAATAAATAAATAAATAAATAAAATGCCACTTTACTCATTTAATTCTATTTTATCTTAAGCATTATTTCATTACCATCTCCTATCCAGTCAGCATAGAAAGTTCAAAAGTGATGAATAGAATAGGCATAGCCTCTTAGAAAACCATGCCAATATAGCCTGATTAATAATGAAAAGCCTTCTTAAATAAACATGATTTGAAAGCTAATGTTGAGAAGAGAATCCATGTGAAATGCAAGAGATGAGAAAACAAGAGTCAATGGTAAAAGACCTCCTCCTCATCTCTGCATTCTGGATGAACATATCACTAAAAATCTCTTTCACCACATTCAACTGGTAATTCATGGGATCTTTGTATACTTAACCAACTGAGTTGACAAACCACATCTCAGATTTTCATGTTGAACAAGGGAAGATATAATTGGCAGCCAGATTGCCGGTTACATCACTTACTGTACATTTGTGACCATATCCTCTGCAGTCTGAACGACCATAATCTCACATTCAATTCATTTTTTTTAAACCCTCAAATTTATGAATGTGGGATATTCTGCTTTTCTATCCACAATTCAAATTGCCAGGAAGTGGCCCCATATTGCTGCACAAAATCATGCCCATGTTGCCAGCAGGAAATAGAATGCCAAGAATTACATACCAAAAACTAGACTGAATGTTGACAACACAAATAGCAATAGTTAAGATAGTATACACAATATACATATTGGAAAACAGTCATGGCAATCACTTTGCCGAGCCCACTCCCCAATAAAGAGACGGACACAGTGCTGGGATTGTAACTGGGCCACTTTATTAAGAATAGTTCACTATATGCAAGCGGGCCGACATAGCACTGGTAAGGAGCAATGGTAATAACCAATTATAAGAGGAGAAGCACAAATGAACAAACCTCTGCTTCTGTTGAGTATCCGGTGGACTAGAAGACTTGCACGCTGTGTCTAGCATGGCAAAGCCTAGTTCCTGAGCACACCCGACTGGCCACGCGATTATCCCTCTATCTAGACCTGCCAGAGGCCAGCGGAGTGTGCTGCTGCCGGACACGTAGGGGTCGCCCAGAGGCTCCTTACCAGTGCTAGCCGCTGAACATTAAAAGGTGACAAAACTACCTCGTAGTGCACCAAATGGCGACAGTGTGAGATGGGCAAAAACGCCAAGAACCAACAGGCCAATTGAGGTTCAAGCAAAAATTCCCATTCGGCCCCAAAGTGACCAAAACAATCACACTGTGACCGAGGGCGGGGGTGGTGGGCAAACGCTTCCCGGCCCAGCCAGCGGCGAAGAAGGAAGGGCGGTCCAAGCCTCTCCCTTAAGGGAAGGCCCTGCCCCCGCCCCTTCTGGCCTGGTCGCATCTCTGATGGGCCGGGGCCGGCAAAGCGTGCAGCAGCGCTGCTGTGCATCCCTTCTTTTTGGTTCAGGATTGGTTAAAAAAAGGTATCATCTCCTGGGATTTTTCTCTTAATTGGTGTCGCTATATGAATGGTACTATTCTCTATTGAAATGTAAACTATTACACACACACACACACACACACACATGCACGCACGCACACACACACACACACACACACACGCACAAACACAATTAATAATAATGCCCACATCACCTGAAATTTTCCTTCATGTCCTCCTGATAAGTACTATGATAATATTCTTGTGCTAGAATCCAATTTCTCCTAGATACAAACTTCACTTTCTGTACTTGCAATGCAAGCCAATATAATATTTATAAGAATACCACAGTTATCAATGACAGAGTCCCAAATCAAAATTTTGAAGGGAATCTGAATATTTGTCTGGAGAGTTTCAAAGGTAAAAGAGCTAAGAGGGATTCTATACCTCTAGAATTAAAAATAGAATCTTGGCTTAGAAAGAAATCTCTTAGATAACCAGAGGGAAGTAAAAGAGTTCCAGTAAGACTAACAACTTTTATATCACATCCCTACAAGAAAGAAAGAGAACCATGGCTGGATCTCAACCTTCAAAATGGATGGAGTTGAAATAAATGACCTTGCTGCACTTTATAACTCTACTATTTATTGTATTAAGGAAGACAAATACGAATTAAATTAAGGACTATTTCATATGCATCTCCTGCAAACTCAAGAGTCATATTTTATATAATCAAATTGGGAAAGAACTATTTATGAGGCTATAATTCCACCTGAAAATTCTGAGGACCCTATAAAGCACTTCAGTTTCTTTCAAAGTTTATGTCCCTAGACCATTTCAGCAGAATTTTGATCATAATTCAATGGCTTTTCAAAGGCCCCTATTGTCTATTTTATTAAAATTTGCTTTCATTTATCCATACAAAGCTATTTACATTTTGAAGGTCTTCACCATCATCCAGATTGCCATCTGGTTTTATGAAGATATATTTCTGTTTCTGTGCAACAATTTCTTATGTTGTGTATAGCTCTTGATATCACCAATCCATGACAACTGTAACAACACATTTTTTTCTTAATCTGGAAAAAAAATCAAAGGAATGGTCTCCCACAATGTAACATCCTGGCAACATATCTATTTCACTTTTACACAAATGATCAAGCAATGGCAACAATTGATCATACTGGTTTTCATATGAGGATGTGTAATGTTTTTGGTTAGCTGTCACTGATTGGCAAGGTGTCAGTGCATACCGTGATTGTGTGCATGGTTATGTACTCAATTGGGCAACAGAGATTACACTAGCACTTCACCAATTAGTTTCAGTTAGCCCCAGAAAGTTATAAGATCACCCTTAGGATTCTAGCCAGGTATGCAAATACACATAGTACTCCATTCCTGAATATAGGCAAACCATATGTCCTAACATTGCAGTGTAGGATTGTGAATTAGACATTATTTAGGTAGATGTGTCAAAGGACATAATCCCAGCCTCTGCACAAACAGATATGAAAAAGTTAATGATTACAAATTTGACAGAAAGAAAATTCCAATCAATCTATTTCTTTTGCAAAATAGATGAAATGACCTTCTGAAGTAAACCTATCTGGTACCAAATTTGTTAACAAATACTGTTTATTGTATGACAATGTTTTATAAAACATTTTAATGCAATTGATGTTATGTATTGCAGTGCATTTATTAATGAACTGTTTAACATCACTTATTCTTCATCATTGTAAAGTAGCTGGCATGTAGAAATAGGATCCTGACTTGTATGGACTACAAATACTATAATTTTCTATTCTGGCAGTTTTATCTGAGTCGGGTTAACCTGAGTCAGGTTTGCCTGAGTGGGCGGCATAGAAGTCGGAATATTAAATTAAATTAAATTAAATTAAATTATCTACCTCCTCTACTAGCTAAAAGTTAGCTAAAAGCTTTCTCTCTGAGCAGAAAGCTTGGATGGTGCTGCTTCTTCAAATGTACCTGTAAAAGTCTTTTCTGTCTAATTTGGTCCTCACTCGACTACCATGGCGTTTGGGTATATAAAACTGTAGCCTAGATATGTTGTTCCATATATATGAGAAAGTCAGATATAATCCACAAAACCCACCTATTAGTCTTTAGGGTGCCAAATTAATCTGACTGTATTGTGTTTAATATCCTTTGAAGACTGTATTGTGTTGTATTTCTGTGTTATAATGCAGTTTATAATAACCTAGAATTTGGACAATGGATAATGGTTAACAAACAAGGAGAGACAGTGTGATGTACTGATCCTAATTTTAATTCCTTCTGGATCATTTGGTGACCCTGGGTCAATCATTATTTCTCAGCCTAACCTACCTCACAAAGAGTGTCACGTTGGAAGCTTATTGCAAACTTGCATGCTGTTTGAGTGACTGGGAGGGACTTTCAGAGTCGGGAGTAACTATCTATCCAATACTAACCAATCATTCATTTCTGCTCTGAATTCAAATAGAGTCTCTCATTTCTGTCCTCTGAATTTCCCCCTCTTTTTGTCCATTGAAATCAGTTTTTGTTGTTGTTCAGCAGTTCAGTTGGTTGCACACTTACACACTTGCACACTTACACACACACACACACAAGAACAGGGGTGCCTGGCCTTGTGGGGTTTTTTTTTTTGGGGGGGGGTGTCTGTTCTACCTCCCGGGGTTCATTTGGAGCATGGCCTCCATCCACGCACCCTCTCCCGCACACACATCCATTCTCTCTCTCTCTCTCTCTCTCCTCTCTCTCACACAATACTCTCTCTCTCTCTCTCTTTATTCCTCCTCAGTGCACGTGCACACAGTCACACACACAGAGCAGTGGCGTACTCTGACTCTGCTCTCTCTCCCACTCTCTCTTCTACTCTCAGATACTCTCTCTGTCTCTCCCCTTGTTTCTCTCTCTCTCTCTCTTTCTCTCTCTCTCTCACACACACACACACACCATTCCTGGCCTGTGTCTCCAGGCAACCGACTGCTTCCAGAAGTGCCATCTGTTGCCTGGAGATGCAGGCCATACTGGCGGGAGATGTGGGGTAGTGCCGAATTGGGCTTTACGGAGCCCCCTGTGTGCTGGCTAGTCACATACACACCACTGCCCCCCACATCTCTTGTTTCACCTGTGGGGTGTCCTCCTCCATGCAGCCCAGGCCGGCACATCCATGCGACCGCTTGCAGCGTGGCCTGCATCTCCAGGCAATGGCCAGCACTTCCAAAGGCACAGCCGTTGCCTGGAGATGCAGGGCACACTGCCAGGAGAGGCATGGAAGCCCCGGGCTGGGCTGCATGGAGCCTGGCTAGCCTGGGGCCCCTGTGCCCCTGAGAAACCACCACCCCCACCCAATGGCTGTCTTACCTGTGGGGCATCCTCCTCCATGGAGCCCAGTCCAGTGCTTCCGCCTCATCTCGTGCCTGTGAGGGCATCTGTGTCACGGATCGGGCACTGGCATTCTCTTGGGCTAGGTACCCAAAACACCAGTCCATGCGCAGTTCCTGGCATCAGGCATGGGCTGAACAGAGCACTCCGGTCGGCCCATGCCTTCTGGAGAAGCCAAGGTGGAAGGCCCACCTGCCTTCTCCAGAAGGCAACTGGTGTATGGGAACCCCGTTCGGCCCATGCCTGCTAGAGAAGGGCCTTGGCTTCTTCGGCAGGCATGGTGGCCAGCCAGTGGAGCCTCCCAACCAGGTAGGTGGTAATATGCATGCACCAGAATCTGCACAGGCACAAAAGCCTGCCCGGAGTTCCAAGTGGTGCTGCCTAGAAACTCCAAGCAGGCTTCTGTACCTGTGCGTATTCTGGCATATGCGTATTACCGCCTCCCAGCCACTTCATGCTGCCACGGGGGGGGATCTTTGTGGCCGGTTATCAGGGTGAAAGACCCTGAAAGGGTCTGCCAGTCCCCCCATATATATATGGTCTTCCGGCGCGGGGGGCCAACAGACCATTTCGGGGTCTTTCTTTATCTTTGCCATCCCAAAGATTAGGCAAAGGATTTGGGTTCTTGTTTTCATTACTTGCAAATTAGAAGGTAATTGGGTGAATTCAAATCCAGGTTCAAACTATGTTGTGATTTATTTCTTTGGAGGACATGCATGGATCTCCATTTCCAGAGATCATTTAATTTAATAACTTCCCTGTGTGCTATATTATTTTTCAGCAACTCACATTTGAGCAAGCCCATCCAGAAATATAGAATCATTAATTCTAACATGTTAAAATGTCATTGATAGTCACACAGTCCATAGGCATGTGATCATGAGGAAATGGAGCTGAGAAGAACAGAAGCGGAAAGGGGAATTTTTTTCAAAAGAAATGAAGGTATTTTAAAAGCAAAAAGTCAATCAGAGGAGAAAGGAAAAACCAGCATTATTTTCTGGGTAAAACAAGAGCTGCACTAGGAAATTTTCTGCCTGTTCAAAGTGAGTAAAGAAGAAACTTTGGAGACTGTTAAAAATTCCTAGCTATTTAAGAGCAAGAAAGTCACCAGACCCAATATATACTATTCAATTGGTGGGGGACTATACAGAAAATAAGAGTATGAAAATGCTTGTGAATCACTGTCCTTTCTGGCAAGGGTCTACTGAGCTTGCTCAGCCATTATGATATGGTCTTTGCAGGCGCACCCCCCAAAGAAAGACTCAGACACCGGTATATGGATAAAGGCATTGGGCCACATTTATTGAATAATGCCCTAGTCCGAATTATAACTTTCAATTGGTACTCATCCAATTATAATTCTTAAGGCAAGCAGGCCGCAGTAACACTGGTAAGGTTCCTCCCAAAATTGCCAATGGCAATTGGCTACAATGTATCCATTTGTATCAATTTGTTTGTTGACACAAACAAATTGTTGACCGTAGTCAATAAACTATCTAATGACCCCACCCTCTGACGTGTATCCGTCAAATCACGGGGTGATGCATGCTGAAAAGCTCCTGCCATCACCCCTTGCCTGGTTCGTCGTTGACCGGTCAACGTTATTACACCTGTACCTGTCTAAGTGTTGGCCAGTCAATTGCGAACCTGCCGGATACCTATGGGTCATAAATATTTACCTTACCAGTGCTACTCGCCACACAGGGAGGCTTCAATGAAGACTCACCGCCCCCCCCCCCAGACCGTCAGCTCGGTCAACAGGCCTGCTTGCAAATCTTCCAAAAAGAGGTTCATACCTCTAGCCGACAGGTGGACCCCATCCCCTGCATAAAGATCATAATTTTGTAAACTAATGGTGGGGTGTCGGATGACCATCCCCAAACCCTTGTCTGCCAAGAACCGGGCAACTGCCCTGTTCACCGAGCGGCGAGCGCGGTCAAGAGCACGGAGGTCAATACCTCCCCTGTAAGTGTGACGTGGTATGATGTCCGACCATAGCAGCCTTGTGGACGGCCACACATAATGCAAATAAGCTAGGTCACTGCAAATCGTGAATTTTAAAGAAAGGCCAGTGACCTGGCCGAGGTCATTGCCCCCGAGGTGCAGTACAAGGACATCGGGCGGTTCAGGATCCCTGATGGAAAAAAGGAATGGCAACAGTTCCCACCATCTCATTCCACGCTTACCGTACCAACGTATGCATGCGGCCGCACGCAGTCCAAGCTGGGGTCCCCACTCTGTCACCGCAGCATACTGCGCTGCCCAGTGCACGTAAACTGTGGCCCACCAGCCATACTGCCACCGGTGTGCGGGGACACACAGGGTCTGTAAGAGAAAAAAGAGAACAGTGACTTAACTGGTACTCATACCTGAAGAGGGTGAACATATAATGCAAAACACATAGATCCCCATATTCCCATACGGCGTATATCAGCCTCAGAGTACCCAAATGCAGCCGCAGTTGAAGCAGCACCTATCCTAAACGAATGGGTGCCGTAACGAGCCCCTGGGAGGCCAACACTGGATAGTGCCATACCGGTCACCTTCCAAAATTGAAATTTAGTAAGGGGAGACCCATCTTGGTGGCAGAAAAATGGGCCAGGGTGCGTGCCACACACTGCCAAGAACTCCTGTAGGGCACCAACTGGACAGATGTCTACAATGGAACATCGTAGCAGTCTAACTCCACTGCCTATGCCATGCTGATCAACTTGTGAGGACCGTATCCTCAACTGAGCCCACTCATTAGAAACATAGACATCGTCGAGTTCCAGTGCCCTACGAGTCGCATCCGCCTTAGACAGTAGTACCAACTCACTGATGCGGAGCGCTCCAAAGAAGGCCACCGTGGTAGACGCATGAAAAAGAGCTGCCTCATACCTGTCAAAACACAGGTTATGCCAGCCTCGTGCAAGGTGGGTAAGCACCCCTGGGGAAATTGGGTGGCGAGTGTCCGGGTGGCGGCCACGTTCCCGTGTCCACCCCTCCAAAACATGTCGTATGCGGAAATCGTTCATGCTGTCAGCAAACCCCCTCACCTTGGCCATAAATGCCAGTGCAGACAGCCTGGATGCTATAGTGCGGGGAGCGAGGCCCCGACTGTGTAGATAAACCATAAATTGTAAAACTTGTTCCACTGGAATGGGCCACACTTCGGGCAACTGAAGTTGCACGCAGAAATTTATGAACGAAAGCATGATGATATGCCTTACGCGTGCGGGGCGCCAAAGACATGCTGATCGCCCGGTTCACCTCTCCTTGCCAAATGTCCAAATCTCGGCCGGGAGTGGCGAGGGGAATTCCTCTGCGTCCGGAGCCAAGGCGCGGAACCGGGGGATCTGCAGGCAGGATAAAGCATCGGCAATATCATTATTAATGCCTGGTACATGTCTGGCCCTAAAAAGCACATTCAGGCGTAAGCTACGTAACACAAACTGGCAAACTAAAGCCATCACCCTGGGTGATTTAGACGTCTGAGCATTAACAATGTGCACTACCGCAGCATTGTCACACCAAAAGTGGACCACTGAGTCGGCCCACTCCTCGCCCCCCAGGATCAAAGCTCCCAGGATTGGAAAGAACTCAAGGAATGTAAGATCGCGGAGGTGATCCGTGCCCCGCCATGCTGGAGGCCATTGGCCATAAGCCCACCTCCCCTCGAAGTAAATCCCATATCCCAGGGAGCCGGAGGCATCCGACTGTACTTGAAACCTAGGGGAAACTAAAAGGTCGGATCTCCAAAAGGAGACCCCATTGAAGTCCCGCAGGAATGTGAGCCAAACCAAAAGGTCAGCCCTCATGCCCCTGGCCAGTTGGACCCTATGATGGCGCCTTGACAGGCCAGACATGGCGTCACATAGGCACCGAGCAAATGCCCTGCCAGGCATGGCCACCCTGCAGGCAAAGTTAAGGTGGCCATGTAGAACCTGAAGCTCACGAAGTGACACTTTACGTTTGGCCAGCAAGGCCAAAACCATCGCGGAGATCCGGGTGACCTTATCGATGGGTAACCGGGATGCCTGTGCGACCGTGTCAATTTCAATACTCAGAAATGTGAGCGTAGTGGATGGGCCCTCGGTCTTTTCGGGCGCTAAAGGGACACCCAGTTCCTGCATTAGCATCTGAAATGTGGTGAGGAGATGTGTGCACGTGTCCAAGCCCCGTTCACCCCCGAACAAAAAGTCATCGAGGTAATGGGCTACAGACCGAGACCTGGACCTGCGAACAAAGGCCCACTGAAGGAAAGTGCTAAAACATTCAAATGCGGAACAGGATATAGAGCAGCCAAAAGGCATGGCCTTATCTACATAAAACTTCCCTTGGAATCTAAAACCCAATAGCTCAAAGTTCCCCGGGTGCACTGGCAACAATCGGAATGCCGATTTAATGTCGCATTTTGCCAGGAGGGCACCAGGACCACAAGAGCGCACCATTCGCAGGGCTTGGTCAAAAGATGTATACCTGACCGAACAAAGGTCATCAGGAATAGCATCATTGACAGAATAACCCGCCGGGTACGATAAATGGTGAATTAAACGAAATTCCCCCGGGGCCTTTTTGGGTACCAACCCCAGAGGGGAGACCTTCAGGTTGGGAAAGGGTTGTACAGAAAAGGGGCCTGCTACCCTCTTGGCCTCCACCTCTTTGACAATACTCAGGGCAGCCACCTCCTCTCTACCCTTCAGGGACGGTAAATTGGGTGCATCTTGGGGTCCCCGCACTCCTTTGAACGGGATACGGAAGCCCCACTGAAAACCCTCCAGGAGGTACCTCGCATCCTCTCTCCTTGGATAAGTTGAGAGCCATCGCTCCAACATATACACATTAACTGGGGAGGGGGCCTTTTGTCTGGCTAGCTCCATCAGCAGAAGCTCTGCCCGCTCCCTGTCCACCTCTACCTCTGCCCCGTGACCCACCGGCCCACGGGCATGCGGCGGCGGTGGCGTGGGGGCCAGCGCAAGAGGGACACTCGTGTTTGTATCGGCACTGCCACTTATTGCACACACCATTAGCCGAGAAGCTCCAACACAGCAAGCGGGCTGGAACCCCCTGCCCCGCCGGCTGGCGGAGAGCCTGTGTTGGAGCAGCTCACTGCACGGCATGGCCACAATGGTACCTATCCCCAGGCGCCGGACGCGTGGGGGTCATGTACAAAAGCCACAATTTCTGACAGGGCTCATCCCATCTCATCTCCAGGTGCAAGGGCACCCTGTAAATATTGTCCAAATATTGGACCATAGGAATGGCCAGGTCAGGCCGGGCCCTGAGGTACACCGTCATATAAATAAGATATGTGGGCAACCAGTTGGCCCAGTTGCGTGGTGGCTTACGGCGGCGGGACAGTTCTTTGTCTCTGTCGTCCTGTCCCTCTCTCTCTTCCTTAGTGGGCTCACGGTTCAATGGGGAGAATATATCCACGTACTCCCCCCGCCAAATCTTTTCCCTTGTGACCTGGGACAAATGATCACCAAGGGGCAATGAATAACCAGCCGTCGGCAAGGCCGTCACGGGCACATTAGGTACACGGGGCATACGCAGCAGAACCTGGACAGCCCCTGTGATACCTGGCACTGCCCTGGGGGTGGAAACCCCCACCCCCAATGTTGTGCCAGTATGGAACCAAGGGGCACTGGGATAGGCTGGCAACTGATGCCCACTCGCCTCGACTTGACGAGGCCATGGCCACTGAACCCCACCACTGGAAGTGGACTGTGATGTGGGTGCACTAACTTGAACCTGATACTCACTAGGTGCACCCCTGTGAGCCGCCCCCACTGGGGCTTCCGGCCCACCGCGGGCGTCGGAGCTCGCGACCAGAATCAAGCTCTGGGGCCACACCTGACCACTCCCCGGCTGCAGCTCTGGATGAACAGGGAGCTGCGAGACACCGGCAGGCGCAGGCCGGAGCGTCTCAAGCAGCTCAACCCGGCTGGCCACCTGTTGCAGTGTGGCAGCCGTCGAGGTAGCCGGTGGACACGAAGGGCCCCCAGCAGAGAGAGAAGGGCCCCCTCCCATGGGGTTGTGTGCAATCCCCAAGAATGCCTCAAGCACAGCTAAACGCGTTAGCAACGCATCGACTGCCACAGATCCCCCAGTATAAAGTGGGCCGGGTGGGACGGACGGCCCACTAGGCGTTTGACTAGGAACCCCGAAGTGAGAGCCTGGGCCCGAATAGGGCCATGCCCAAAACTCCGGCCCATGAGGGGCCGGAGGGGGAACGTGCTGTGCACCCGCACCAGGCCCTCCCCCGCTGTCCTACCCATGGCCGGCAACTGCGGGCCGAGGGCCGAAGCCCCTGAAGGGCCGGCCAGAGGCAGGCCAGCCAAGGGCCAAGCACGTGCCTGCATCGCCCCACCGGTGTCGGTGGGTAAAGCTGGGGTAGTGCCTTGCCGCGGGGGCGCAGCCCTGGTCCTCCGACCTGAGGGCCGCCCCCGCCCTGTGCAGGGCCTGCAAAAGTCCTCCCCTTTGGCCGCGGTTTCGTCGCCGGGGCCTTCCGTTTGGGAGGCATATCTGTTAGAAAGAGCAGGATCCCTTTCCAGGGATCAACCTAACACCAAAAAACACAGAGCAGCCAGTAAGCCAGAGGCTCTGTGCGAATCCTTCCTTCCCAGAGAAAGACCAAGGGCTAAAGAGCCGAAGAGTCGAAGGAACAGCGACGGAGAAAACTTCTCCTCTCCGTCGCTATTTTAAAATGGCAGCTCGGCTGCCTCATGGCCACCCCTTTTATAGAGGGGTGGCCACGCAGTGACCGTAGCTGTCCGACAGCTATGATGGTGGGGGTATATTCACCTGGCAGGTTCAACCATGCCACAAAGGAGTCAGCTAGTAGTCCAGAATGTTTCTCCATTCTAGAACTGCAGGTCAGTTAAGAGGGGTTGGGTATTTCTGGAATGCACCTGGCCAGTGCATTGTTCTAACATGGCCAACTTTGACATGAGCCCAGCCAGTGGTGTCATATTTAAACTGGCTAAAGGAGAATCAAAAACATGGGCCTCAGTCCCATGTGTACCATTAGACCTTGCTACAGTGGTAGTACCTTCTGATGGTGAGAGGCTGCTAAAATCTTGTGGAAGACAATGCTTCGATCCACTATGTCAAACTAGACGTGTGATGTGTAGATCAACCAAGTAAGTTTACCAGTACATATCTTGACAACATTCCCCTGACATCAAATACAGATGTATGCACAGCATATTGTGGGTTATGTCATCTAAAGTCTTGTTGTTCAAAAGATCATAGATAAATTGTCTTGTACATCAGAATAAGCTAGACAACTTATTTTCCCCAAAAAATTCTCTAACTCCTTCAAATTACTACTCAAAATCTTATAGCACCTGTTTACATCTTTCTGCTAAGAGACCATGTTTTTCAAGAAATCTGTTAGTGGTCAAGTATGAGAAGAATTTCTTCTCAGAAGCTGAAACCTTTTGAAAGAGAACATATTTGTTAAAAATAATCTGAACACAATGAGTTATAAATGTTAAGCACAGCTGCTTCATTTATTGAGTTATGCAAGCAACCAGATGGAAAGTTAAAAAATAAAGGAAATGCCAGTGTCTCAATATTGGAGTTTTATCTCTGATCAATCTGTAGTTTACAGTTAAAACATTTCAGAAGATGAAACTGTGCTGCCAGGATCACTCCTACCATTAGGTTTTGTGATAATCTCCTCAGGTTGAATATTTTAACTATAATCAAATGCCAACAAATTTCTTCTATTGCCTTCAATCTTTCCTAGCATCATGGCCTTCTTCAATGAGTCCTCTCTTCTCATTAGATGGCCAAAGTATTTGAGCTTCAGTTTAAACCCTCTTCTGTTTTCCACCTCCCTCTGTTCTTCAATTCAAACTGCACTCCTCTCGTTAAAAAGAAAAAAAGAAAGAAGGAAGAGGGATAAATAAGAGGCTTCTTTTTAGTTGAGGCCTTGGGAGACATGAAAAAGAGGTTGTTTACAGCAGAGGACCATTATTTTGGGCTGAATCTTTTACTTTTTTTTAACTAAGTGGTTTTAACAACATTTATGAAAATCTATCTTATGACAGTGATGGCTTTATTTTTATAATGCTGCCTAGGCTTGCCATAGTTTGCCTCCCAATGAGTAAGCATCTTGTTGTTTAATGGCTGCAGTCACCTTTTGCAGTGAACTTAGATCCTAAAGCCTGTCATTTCTTCCATTTCTTCCCCTTCTATTTGTCAGGGAGAGATGGGGCCAAATGCCATGATCTTGGTTCTGTTGAAATTGCGCTCTCCTCTTTCACCCTTATCAAGAAGCTCTTTAGACCTTTACAGGTCAGTTGAGACCAGGTAAAAAGTATTATTTGGGTTGGAGTGATCAGGTGATGTTTGCACTAGACTTACAGTACAGACAGAAAGGCCATCCAGCCAAGCTAAACAAAAAAGAGACTATTGTTGGGGCAGGGAGAACTTATAAATCCTCCCTGCCTGCAAGACTTAAACATAATAAGAATCAGAATATCTTGACAGCAATTGTTCAACTTCCTCTGTGAAGGGCACAAAGTACTCCTATTTGCATAACCATTCAAATATATGACCCAGTGGCAATATCAAGTACTTGAATTTATCTATATTGATAATACCTGAAACTCCATCATACATTGCATCACCCAAATGACAATACAGCAAATTCATTCTCATTTACAGATATCTTTGCATGATGAAGAGTTGACAGAGTGTAGGGCCAGAGAGCTTCTTTTATATGAGCATAAGGAGAGAGGTTATTGAATCAGCATCTCTTGCTTTCTCCCTAGCTGCTGTTAAATTTACTTTAAACACCCTAATATGATGGTCTTTTGCAAGCAGCTGAGGTGAACTGAGTGCTTACATAATACCTAGCCCTAAATCTGCTGGTCAAAATAAATTGGAGTAGGCCTAAAGTATTGTAATGGTTTCTTCTCCCCCCGGAGGATCAGGGCTGCTGGGCGCAAGGAAGGCATGGGATACGGAAGTGTGGTGGAAAAGTCAGTCCCGATCAAGTCGGGTGATCTCTATTTATTGACTTGCATTCTCGATCACTTGCTTACTCCCTATTACAGAAAGCTTGCTTACGTAGCATGTTGCTGGCCAAGGTACATTTGTCGGCCTAAGAAGTTGCTAAGAAAGTACTGCGTGCCGAGGTTCCCCATAGGCAGACTAATCAGCAGATGTAGCGAGACTCACTGTTCCCGTCCTATCTCAGAGTCCTTGTAAACTCCGGGCTCTTACGCTTAACTGTTTAGTCTAGTTGCAGCTTAGTGTCTCCACGGATGTGAGTGAGATACTGTGAGCTGTTTACTAGGCATTGTCACATTTGGGTGACTTATGTCCCACTCCTTTCAGTGCTCTCAGCCAAGGCAATATGGAGTCTCTACTGCTAACTATCACTATTAGCGTTTACCCAATTTCCTTTCCTGCATAGCCAGGGTGGTCTCCAGCCTGTGTTCTAGCCAGACAGACCAATCAGGAAAGGTTATAGCCAATCAATAACGCGGCCCATCCACATAAAGAAAATTTGTAAACATTGTACATGCCATCCTTGGCTGCTACTCATATCCGAGCATACATTTTCCATGGAAGTCATTTTCTCCATTGATGGATGTGTCTCTGATGACTCAAAAGTACATGTACATTTACATAAATTCCATTGCTCCATTGTGCCCCATGTTTCTACAGCTGTGACTAGAAATAAGAGATTTTCTGAGTTAAACGGCTTAGAGTTGCTCTAGAACTCTACACTTTGGGAGTCAAATTTCACAAGAACTAAGGTAAAGGTTTCCCTTGCTCGAAAGCCAGTCATATCCGACTCCAGGGTGCAGTGTTCATCTCTGTTTCAAAGCCAAAGAGCCTCCCAGCCCTCACCGCCAGCTTCGGTCGACTCTCGGCTGGTGCAGCTTGAGGCAGCCCTGCTGTCTATGCCCACCGCTGGTGTGCCTTCCAGTGCTGCCGGCGCCCCTGCAGGTGACCAGGGTCTATGACAGACATCCTCCCCTTGGGCTACTGAGTGGGCTGAGCTCTAATTCGTTCCTCAGCTCTGGCGCCCCTGCCCTGCCGGAACCCCCAGTGGGGGTGGCGGGATGGGTAGTGACTGGTGAGTATGGTGGTCAAGTCAGATCCACTAACACAGAGACTATTTGACAGCCGGTGCCCACTGCTTGGCCGTGACCCACCTATCAGATTCCTATGTCCGTAGCACCCGTGGTGCCCCCCCATTATGGCTGGCCAGGCCCAGGCCGGGGGATGGAGAGCTTCTTACCCTCCACCCCCACCGGCCTCTGCATTGGCTGGCCTGCAACTGCCCTATCCGGTTTGGCCTTACGGCCCACCGACCAACACCGGCCACCATACCGTTTCTATGTCAGCATTGCCCACTGCAGGGGTCATTCTCCCCCTGGGCGATCACTTCCTCCCCACCACCAGAGTATGTTGACCTATTCAGCCTGTTGAACAGGGAGCCCACTCGGGATGAGAAGGAAAAGGAGGACAACAGGGACAAGGAGTTGGCCTGTCATCGCAAACTGCTGTGCACTTGGGCTAACTGGTTGCCCGCCTACCCTATATATGTGGTTGTCTCCCTGCGGGCTCATCCTGATTTAGCTATTCCCCTGTTCCAATATCTCGATATTATTTATCGAGCATATGTGGACTATCCGGGTCAATTGTGGCTGGCGTATGACGAAGAGTTTCGTATGCAGGCCGCGCTTCACCCGGAGATGCGCTGGGACGAGCCCAACCAACTTTTGTGGTTGTACTATATGACACCGTCCCACCTGGTCACAGGCGACCGGTTCCATTCTGGTCACGCCGTCCAGCACCCTGGCTCTGCACAATCCGCAGGGGGTTCCAGCCCGCCTGTTGTGCTAGAATTACTCGTCTGCGGCTGGATGTTCCCACAGGCAGTACAGGTATAGGCATGAATGCTCTATCTGCTCCAGGCCTCATTCGGCCACTGCCTGCACCAGGTCCAGGGAGTCCCGTGGGAGGAGCAGAGGACAGCAGGGTCTCAGCCGGGTCAACACTGACCCTGCAGCGGCTTCCAAAGGCCCCCTCCCTAATTAAGCTGGATGTTTTGGCGCGTTGGCTTCACATCTACCCTAAGCAGGTGGATGCCAAATACATCTGGGCCGGTTTTTCCGAGGGGTTTCGCATCCCTTTCACAGGGGTGCGCTCACCCCAGAATGCCCCTAATTTGCTTTCATTAAAAGGGATGGAACACATTGCTAGGAGCAAGATATTCAAGGAGGTGCATGAGGGTCGGGCTGCAGGTCCCTTTGATGCATCTCCTTTTCCCAATTTGAAGGTATTGCCCCTGGGTTTGGTTCCTAAAAAGGTTCAAGGTGAATTTCATTTGATTCACCATTTTTCATATATCGCTGGTAAATCTGTGAACGATGCCATACCGGACAAGCTTTGTTCAGTCCGGTACGCTTCGTTCGACCAGGTGCTCAACATGGTCCGGTCCTGTGGGTGGGGGGCACTGATAGCCAAATGTGACATAAAGTCGGCCTTTCGCCTCCTGCCTGTTCACCCAGATGATTTTGAATTGCTCGGTTTTCGTTTTCAGGGGCAATATGCTCGGATGCTCTGTCTCTTGCTCGGTGTTTGAGCGTTTCAGTTCATTCTTGCATTGGGCCTTCGTCCACCGCTCAGGGGTTTATTCAATGTCACACTACCTGGACAATTTTTTATTTGGGGCTGCTGCAGTCTAAGGTGAGTGTGTGCGTCTGGTGGTCACATTTCAGGAACTCATGACCAAATTAGGGGTGCCACTGGCTCCTGAAAAGACTGAGGGACCCACAATCAAATTGGTCTTTCTGGGGATTGAGATTGATACTGTCGTCCAGACCTCCAGTTTGCCCCAAGACAAAGTAACCCGTATTTCAGAGGCTATTTGATCATTGCTAGCTAAGCGTAAGGCATCCATCCATGACCTCCAGGTGCTTCATGGGTACCTCAACTTCACTTGTAGGGTCATTGCCCCGGCCGGGCTTTCGCCAGGCGCCTGTGCGACGTCATGGTTGGGTTATCCAGGAAGCACCACAGGGTTCGATTTACTAGGGGTACCCGGGATGACCTGCAGGTGTGGTTGGGATTCCTCTTGGGCTTTAATGGGGTTTCATTTTGGTGCGAGGAGCACGTAGCAACCCCCAGGTTCCAGGTTCAGTCAGATGCATCCGGAGCGTTTGGCTATGGTCTGTACTTCAACAGTCACTGGTCATATGGTAGGTGGCCGGGGTCATGGCAGGGCACTGCCGTGCTTCAGGACCTTACCTTCCGGGAATTCTTTCCTATTTGGGGGGGCACTCTTGCTATGGGGTGAGACCTGGGCTAATTCAGTGGTCCATTTTTGGTGCGACAATGTGGCTGTTGTCCACATAGTTAATTCCCAAATATCCGCCTCCACTAGGGTGATGGCCATGGTCCGTTATTTTGTGTTGTGTGCATTGTGCCTCAACATACTGTTTAAGGCTAGACACGTCCTGGGTATCATTAATGATATTGCTGATGCTTTGTCTTGCCTACAGATAGATCGGTTCCGGACCCTGGCATCAGAGTCCGATGACCTGCCTTTACCAATCCCGGCCGAGATGTGGAGGTTTGGCGTGGGGAAGTGAACCAGGCCATCGGTCTGTCGCTGGCTAGCAGCACCCATAAGGCGTACGCACTCACGCACAGGGCCTTTGAGGCGTTTCTCCACAAGGCTTTCCTCCCTATTGTTTGGCCTGTCCCTATTGATCACCTGTTACAGTTCATGGTACGCCTCCACACCAATGGGTTGGCACCTAGGACCATCGCAGGCCGTCTATCAGCATTGGCTTTTTATGTGAAGGTTAATGGCATTGTGGATGTCACTTCAGATTTTAGGGTCCATCGAGTTTTGGAGGGGTGGGCTCGCGAATGCGGCCCCCACCCTGATGCTCGACTCCCGATTTCCCCTGATGTGTTACTGCGGCTGGCCAGAGCTTGGCTGGTTGTCTGCAGGGATTCTTATGAGGCCTGCCTGTTCCATGCAGCTACCACTCTGGCATTCTTTGCTGCCCTCTGGGTTAGTGAGCTGGTTGCGGGGTCCAGCAGTGACACTTCTCACAGGGCCTTGGAGCTGGCTGATATGTCCGTTACCCATGAATGGTTGTGGCTTTCCATTCATTTTTCCAAAACTGACCAGCTTGGCTGGGGCAGCACACTCATGCTGTACACGTGTAGCAACCCCATTATCTGCCCAGTCAGGGCGCTTGGTGCCTTCTTGGCATCGCACAGGGGTGCACAGGGGCCCCCTTTTCTGTCATTCAAATGCCCTCCCATTGTCCAGGTACCAGTTTTGGCGTGATACGAGTGCGGCATTGGCCAAGTTGGGCTTGAGGGGGGTTTGTTTTGGGACCCATTCTTTCTGAATTGGTGCGGCATCCACTGCAGTGGCATGTGGTTACAATGAGGAGGTTATTCGCTCCATGGGGAGATGGGATTCTGATCACTTCCGTTCGTATGTGCGGCCCCTGCCCCATAGCACTTTGTTTGTGCATTTTTCTTTCTCCTTTCTTACAGCTCCTGCACGTACCAGGCTGCCCGCGAGGGTGTGGATCATCGGGCACAGCTATGTCTACTGGGCGGCCTGCCATGCTGCATCCACTTCATGGGGGACACACCTGGGCATCAGCGCAGTGGCACTGCTCCAATGGTTCGGCTTCCGTGGCATGCGTTGGCATGCGTTGATCCCATTCCTCAGGTCCCTGGGAGTTCAAGGTCCACTGGATGTCCTGGTTATACACCTAGGAGGCAATGATTTGGCCCAGGTCACAGGTTTGGACTTGGCATGTGCCATCCGCAGAGATCTTGCCCTGTTGGGTCAGTCCCGGCCACAGGTGTGGATCGTTTGGTCCCAAATGGTACCACAAGTGTCTTACCGGGGTGGCCTTGATCCCCCGTGGCGTTGACTGGGCCCACAGGTCAGTCAACAGGGCAGTGGCCCATTACCTGTATGCTAATGCTTTGGGGACAGTGGTCCCACACCTTTTGATATGCATACAAGACCAGTCTGTATCACATGGACGGGGTACATTTGTTGACAGGAGGTATGGACCTCTTCTTGTCTTCCTTGCAAATGGGCCTGTTGACCATTTATGGTCATGGTGGGATGGTGAGTCAGTGAACTCCTCCCCGTGTGGCGGATAGCACGAGTGAGGGGCAACTGCATTACTACGTAATACAGCAAATCCAGTTAGTTGGCCATAGGGAGGACAAGGTTAGCCAAACTTGTATGGCCAGCCAACTGACTTATATAGGTTAACAGATTGGGTCAACAACACGCTTCCGCAGAAGCCGGTTGTTGACAGAGCCTCTCAATTGTTACCGCAGTAACAAGTGGTGAGAAGCATTTAATTAAGGTTCTAATTGGATTTGCCCCTTACCAGTGCTATTTCGGCCCATTTGATCCTTAACCGTTGTTAAGGTAGGACCATTTTGAATCTAAATAAATGTGGCCCAATTTTCAATCCAATATTTGTGTCCATGTCGTTATTGGGGTGTGGGTACAGCAACACTGTTTACCTTCCCACCAAAGTTGTCTCTATTTATTTACTTGCAATTTCTTGCTTTCGAGTTGATAGGTTGGCAGGAGCTGGGACAAAGTCGGGAGTTCACCTGTCATGCAGTGCTCGGGAATCGAACTCCAGCTTTCTAGTCTTGTGATTCTCTTTAAAGAATGTATGGGCTGCATACATGTATTATGTGTTTAATAGTAAAACCAAAATGAAATGCATCTGCCTTGGCTAGAAGTGTATAATTCCATCATGGGTGATAAATCAGCACCTCTCTCTCTTTGCTCACTAAATAATTGCTTAGTTCAAAAACTAATATGAGAGCTTTGGAGACCACACATCTCACTCATAAATCTCTTGTGAAGAATCCACATTATACATTCTCTATTAAGAGTCACATAAAATGAGGCAAATTTCAAATGCAGTATCTCAAGTTTGAAATGCATTATATCAAGCCTTCATAAATATTTAGGCTCCAGTGTTATCATACATACTTGAAAGTAAGGTTTGGTGAAATCAGTGATAAATATTCCTGTGTGTGTCTGTGTAGAAGTATCAGTAGGGTAAAGGCAGCAGCTTTCAAATAAATATAGTGAGAAGGGAAGCGCGGCGGCACAAAATGGCCGCCGCACTCTTTGCTGGCCCCCACCCCCGAGAAACAGACATCCGGGCCTCTCAAGGGGCATGGCCACCCACAGCATAAAAGGGGCAGCCATGAGGCAGCTCGCTGCCATTTTGAATAAATCAGCTGGGCGAAGAAGTTTGCCCTCCACCCCCCTCCCTAGGTAACAGTGTGATTATTTTGGTCGCTTCGGGGGCGGGTGGGAATTTTTGCTTGAACCTGCATTGGCCCCTTGGTTCTTGGCATTTTTGCCCATCCCACACTGTTGCTGATGGTTGAGATACGGGGTATTTTGTTTTTTAGGGTCACTTTTGGCAGGTAGCACTGGTAAGGTAAAGTAGATGACCCATAGGTATCTGGCAGGTCCGCAGTTGATTGGCCAACCAAAGGACAAGGTACAGGATAATTGGGGCTGGCCGGTCAAGGGCGAACCATGAACGGGGTGATGCTATGATCTAGACAGCCTGCATCACCTTGATATTTTACCGGATATACGTCAGATGCTGGAGTCAACAGGAAGCATCCTGACTTGGGTCAACAATTTGTTTATATTGATAAACACATGGATACAAATGGATACAAGGTAGCCAATAGTGATTGGCAATTAAGGGTGGGTCCTTACTAGTGCTACTGCTGCCTGCTTGCCTTAATGAGTTACAAAAGTTGAAGTTAAGTTTAAGTTAAAGTCATAATTTAAGATTAAGGAACAATCTATAAAGTGGCCCAAATTTTAAATCCAGCAATGGTGTCTGTGTCTTTATTGGGGGGCTGGGCCGGCAAAGCACAGGCAGCCACAATCGTTACTTTATTGTGGTTCCAAGACCTCAGCACTTTACAACCACATTCAATCACATGAAGTTACATTGCTATTGTGCATTTCCTCTGTTGGCATCTTGGTGACATGGCAGTGTGGTAAAGCATATAGGTTTGCAATGACTGCTTCAGTGAGGAGCAGCCTATGCAGTACCTACTTTACAAAGGATGTGTCACTGGGACTTAAATTCTGAAACTGCTTTCCTTCTCTTGCATACTCATGGCTGATTAATGCCTAAACAGGTCTTTTGTGGTTTAAGCAGTCAGTGTTATGTGTTTTAGAGGTCATAACTGAACTTTTATTAGCATATTTATTTATTCAAGCCAATCCACATCTGCACTTAAGTTGGCCTACAATAGTTATTGTCATAATAAAATGTCCTCCTGTTGGTTGTCTTCATAGCCATTATCATATATTTAATAGCAGATGAAGTGAAATATACAGTTGATCCTGATTGTCCTTTGGGAAAATGGATTTGTATCCACATATATAGATAAACTGATATTTTGCTCATGTAACATTCAAGATGATAATGTTGGAAAACATTTAAGACAACAAGAATAGAGAAGACACAGTATCAGATTGACTCAGTAAAGGAAGTTATGATCTTAAGTTTGAAAGAGCTGAGCAGAACTGTTAATGACCCTACAGTGGAGGTCATTCTCTCATGGGCTTGACGTACATTGACAGTACATACTACTACTACTACTACTACTACTACTACTACTACTACTACTACTATTATTATTATTATTATTATTATTATTATTATTATTATTATTATTATTATTATTATTATTATTATTATTATTATTATTATTATTATTATTATTATTATTATTATTATTATTATTATTATTATTATTATTATTATTATTATTATTATTATACAAATCAACCATTTGGTTCACAGTTGACCTAAAGACCTAAGAGCTGTTAAGGTAAGTCTGAGTATATATGCAGTCCCCAGTAGAGTTGTTTTTTGAAGAGTTAGGATGTTCAAATCAGATATGTCCAAAATTTCCAAATATCTAGGGAGTCCTTTAGGTACTGCTCCATCCACTCAGTACTACCTGCCACTTAAATGTGACCTATTTATTTACTATACCCACCACTGCTAATGGCCAACTAACAAGCCAGAATAGGATAGTCAAAAAACTCAATGGCTCTGGCTAAAAGGTGGGAGGGCAGGAGATTGACCATGATGGCAGCCAGAGAGGTTGTTCAAGGAATGGGCCAGTCTTTATAGGCATGAAGTCTTCCCCCCACACACACACACACACACTGCAAGATGCCAAAACTTCCTCAGCCTCAGCGCCAGCCTCCAATCCATCACTGAGCAGACAAAGCACCCTGTTGGATCGGGGCCGCGGAGTGGCCGTTGGGTCCCGGAGGAGACTGGTCAAGCAATGAGACATGAGGCAAGATGGAGCGAAGACCAGTGATTTATCGAGGGAAAATCATCAGTATATATCGAGTAAGCGGGCTGCGTGTGATGAAACTGTCATCTGACAAGATCCACGTACCATGTTTACATGAGTTAATTGGGAACCTCTGCCGGGGAAGTTAATTAACCAAATTAAACACTGACAGGGGAAATCCATTGTTCCAAACTATCTTGGGGTAAACATTGGCTGATGTTGGTTCAAGGCTTGAGGTAATCCGCAGGTGCCGATATTACCTATTGCATGACTAGTGAGTTAGTCATCCAATTTCCTCTTGCCCGAACTGTTTGTCAGGTCAGCTGTGGGTGAATTAAACTATGGCTATTAATCCGCTCCCCAATTTCTGTCCCCTCAGAATCAAAGCTCGAAGGAGCGATCTCCCAAACTATGGTTCTGTCAGGGACAGTATGTCAATTGTGTGTGCGGAACCCACACTCCCCCTTTATTTGTTTGATTGGACCTGACAGACGCCTCGATGTATGAGCGGCATCAGCTGACGTGGAGTGAGGACATTCCGGGGTTCTCTCCATGGGGGACATCTTGACATCAGTGAGGGAATACATTGCATGAAACAACACACAGTCGTTCCCAGTATTATCACCCCCACAATCACCTTGAGTATCATCTGTAGCCAACCCCACAGGAACCAGGACCATAACGAATTCCACCCCCTCCCCCACGTAGCATCTTCCTGGATGTTTTTAACCAAGGTATGGAGGTCTGTGAGCTGACTCTGTACCTTGCACGAGTTGTCCGTGAGGTTAAAGCAACACATGCCGTGGACAGACTCGCAACCCAAATGATGTAATAATAAGAGATAATCAATGGCTGCTCGATTATCCAGTATGGCATGGCGAAGCTCTGTCTGCTCTTGATTAAGCAGCGCATTCACCGAGGAGGTGTGGTTAATGGCTTTTGCCAAGGCGCAAGCCAATTGACCAATTCTCCGAGCATTTCCTATGGCTAAGCCTGGCACGCCAAGCAAGCTGACTGCTAAAGAAACATACTCAGCTTGGCTCAGAACTCTGATGTTGCTATCACATGAGCTGTATAACTGGGTGGCATGAGCGTGCCGTGTGTGTGAAGGTACATTTATGCTTGGTGCAACCATGTCTCTAGTGGGAAGCAACAGTGTCAAACGACTGAAACAGCAAAGTGAATCAGATACATTTGCAGGAATGTAGTTCCAAGTATACTGGTTACATGTAAAAAACCATCCTGAAGGCAAAGTAACATGAGCATACATTGAGCTAATAGTCTCTGGGTTATTGCAAGTTCAGTTGCCGTTGCCGGGGTCGAGGCAATGGTGCTGTGGCCCTTCGACCGCGGAACAGCCGGTCATATGAGCACAAGTAGAGTTCGGACTGACCGCCACTCGGGGAATGTAGAGAGTGGCTGCATCAGCCGGTTAGGACTTTGGTGACTTGGGTTCCCCAGTGCGCATATGTTGAAAAGGCAGTCTTGTAAAACAGACCAAATATCCGCTTCACCAACCAGTCACCACCGTTCCTGATGCGTGCATCTGGGGAGTGACACACCGGGATGAGACAAGTGCTCAGAATAGAGGCAGAAGTGGTGCTCTGCCTCAGGCAAAAATCGGACTGATTGACGAGGTTCGCCAATCTTTCCCAAACGTTGTACTGCAGCCGGGCAGAGAGATCTCCTCCTGGCATCAGGTTGTTGGCTTCCAATGAAGCTGCTTGAACGCCTCCCCCCGCAAGCAGGGAAAGGATCAAGATGATGGTGGTCATCATGGAATTAGCTGTAATCAGGGGAAAGGCTGCAATCAAGATGTTCTCTGGTGTCGGCTCCTTGTCCTCCCGCTGAACGATGTCCTCCGCCTCCTGGCACAGGGATTTGGCCATCCCCCAGGTGCTGTCATCTGCTGTTGTCGCGTCCTCTGCTTGGCTCTCCCCATCAGGGTTAATCCCTCCATCTCCGGTATCGGGTCCGGGAGTGCCTGGATCCACGCCATTGGACTCGAAATGAGGCTTGACACACCAGGCTGGAATCCAGATGACACCTGTAGGAGACATAATTGCAGCATACCCTCTTCCCCATGTTATGAGTGGCACCGTGCCCTTCCAGGAAGGATCCGGTGGCACTCGGTAACACACCATCAGCCGCGGGAGAGCTTCCGAGTCACGGAAGTGCTTCTCCTGCAGAGTGCAATCCGAAAAAACATTAAGGTGATTGTACGTAAACAATACCTTGTTCAGACAATGCTGTGCCTGACCCTGATTTCTGGGGAGGGCTGGTGGTTCCCCCCTTTCTGTTTGTTTGTCAATGTAGGACTTAAGCGTCTGATTGACCCGTTCCACAATCGCTTGCCCTTGCGGATTGTACGGAATGCCAAGGTGTGCTTAATGTCCCAGGTGGCCATGAAGATGGCCAGCTGCCTGGAGCTGTAAGCCGGAGCGTTATCGGTTGTCACGTGCCGTGGTGTTCCCATGGCCGCGAAGTAGGAAAGGAGATGCTGCTCCACATGGGAAGCCGTTTCTCCCTTCTGCGCTGTTGCCCAAACGAACTGTGAAAAGGTATCAATGCAAACGTGCATGTACTGCCATCTGCCAAACTGCAGAACATGTGTGACGTCCATCTGCCACACCTGGTTGGCCTCAGTCATTTGTGGGTTGACCCCCCACGAGGGCCCCCCTACCACCCCTGCACAATGTGGACAGGAACGGACTATGCCTTGGGCTTGGGAAAGTGGCAGGTTGAACTGCCTTGTGAGTGCTTTGGCATTCTGATGAAAGAATGCATGACTTTGAATTGGAGTTGTGAAGACTCCCAAAACTGACTGTTGCTGAATTTCCTTTGCGGCCGCTACCGCTCTGCTATTGCCCTCAGAAATCGGACCAGGCAAGTCCTGGTGGCTTCTGATGTGGGTGATATAGAGCGCTTCAGTGCAGTTCTGCAAGTGAAATTGAGTTGTGAGGAAAAGACTCAACAAATTTTTATCTATCGCGGGAGTAATATATGCCCCCGGTAGACTGTGAAGCAAATTCCTAACATACTGGCTGTCAGTAATTATGTTTAGGCGTTCCTTGGCAAAGGTGCGCAAAGCGAGGTTCACCGCTGCCAACTCTGCCCGCTGCGCGGACTTCTGTGGAAGAGTTAGAAGCGTGCGCCAAGCTTGGTCCTCTTGCCAAGTCAAAACACCATACGTATGACCCCCATCCGTGAACACTGTCCTAGCCCCCTGAAGTGGAACCAGTGACATCAGCTCGCACAAACTGACTGTCTGCGTTTGAAGTGAGACGAGTCTGGGGTCCTTCGGCAAATGGTATGCCAAGCATCCAGTGAATCTTCCAATGCGATCGGAAGTGAGTCACCGAGCTGCATCAGTTGCTGAATTTGCTCTTTTGTGAATGGGACCACGATTTTTGCTCTCAGCCTTCCTCGGTAAATCACCATGGAGACCAGTTCCTGCAGAGGAATGATGTTTCGGGAAGAGGTGTGCGGTAAATACACCCATTCCACGATACTCGCCCCCCGCTCGGAGTCCACCCCTAGGGCTCCGGTAAACATGGATCTGGTCCGAACGATGTACAGGTTTAGGATCGGAGCATATGGCCCCTGACTAATCCTGTCCACCCATCTCTGGCTGAGAACCTGATTAACCTTTTCGAGAGTCAAGCGTGCCTCTCGAGGAATGTGTATTCGGTCTGCCGGCTGCTTACCTAGCGTCAGCAGCGAGAAGAGTGGTTTCAAAAGATCCATATCTAATCTAAAATATGGTCTGGCCCAATTAATATTTCCCAGAATCTGTTGCAACTCTACAAGGGTGACTGAGTCTTTTAAGTTGATCCGTGGCAAAACTGGTGCTGTGAAAGAGTGGAGAAGCCGATGGCCCAAGTATGAGAATGGCTCGGTTCTCTGAACTTTCTCCGGGGCAATGAGTAACCCTTTTCCCCCCAGAGTGGCCTGGAGGTTTTTAAACATTTCACTGCCGAGTTGCAGCACTGCGACCAAGATGTCATCCATGAAATGACACACTAAAACTGTGGGGTGAAGGTTTCAGAACTTCTCCAGTGCATTGTGAACGTAAATTTGGGACAGGGTGCGTGAGTTGAGCATCCCCTGTGGCAAATATTTCCACGCGTAACATTGCGTAGGCTCTCTGTGATTCACAACTGGCAACGTAAAAGCGAACCTTTCCCGGTCCCTAGCATCTTAGGGAATTGTATAAAAACAATCTTTAAGGTCTATGACCAAGATCTCCCAACCCTCAGGGATCATGTTCGGATTCGGGATGCCACATTGAAGCGGACCCATTGGCTGGATACATTTATTGATCTCTCTGAGATTGTGGAGGAGGCGCCACTTCCCCAACTTTTTCTTGATAACAAATATGGGTGAATTCCAAGGATTAGTGGACTACTCTATATATCCTGCGTCTAGCTGTTCCTTCAGCAGCTGTTTCAGGGTGACTAGTTTCTCCCCTACTACTGGCCATTGCTCTACTCAGACTGGCGTGTTGGTCAGCCATTTGAGCGGCAGAGCCATTACCCGAAGGTAAGAGGGGCACGGTACTGCTGCAGAATGTCTCGCCCCCAAAGATTGACGTGCATGTCCAGAATGTGCAGCCGGATGACCGCTGTGCCGTCAGCTTCAGGGATCATGACTTCTACCCAATCTAGGCTTCTAAACGCTTCTTGAACACCGCCTACCCCCTACTTCTTGAACACCGCCTACACATCGGAGACAGGCTCAAGAGCCCACTCACGCAGCCACTGACTCTGGCTGAGCACGCTGATGTCAGCTCCGGTGTCCAGCAACCCAGTGAAAGGTTTGTTATTTAAAAATACCTTTATGACTGGCCGCCACTTCCACTCTATGTTGGTCTCCACTGCTGCTAAGACCTGGTATCCTTGCACTGCCCCTCCTGTGCTCGAGTGGTCTTCCGACCCGGACTCTGAGCTGTACCTGAGCCCTTCCTGGCTGCCTGCTGGTGAGTTACAAGGAACCATGATCAGTTGCCCTAACGTGTCTCCCTTGTGAATGGTTTGGGGTAGGTGTGTCCAGAGTTGAACTTGGAGAACACCCAAAAAATTGGAGTCAACGACTCCCGGAATTACAAGAATTCCTCGTGCACCTGCAACACTACGGGGCAAAACTAAACCTATGCAGCCTTTAGGCATGGGTCCCATGTACTGGGAATCGACCAGATAGACTGGCAAGTCAAATCTAGCCCTGTGCTGCCTGTAGGGCTGGCCTGCGCCTCCAGAATGCATGGAATGTGATTGGAATTTAATCCAGCTCTGGCTTTCCCAGAGCAATTGAGGTCTCTGTTTGGACCGGGGCCAGAGACAAGCCCGTGTTCCGGTTTCCCGAATTCAGGCACTTCCTGGCTCAGTGGAAGCCTTTATTACACCTCAGACACGGGGTGATCGGAGTCTTGGGACGGACGGCATGTTGGCCGCTGCCCTTGCTGGATCGGCATTCCCTAGCGAAATGACCGATCTTGCCACAATTGTGACATGCTCCATTGGTCTTGTTCTTGGGTTTCCTACCACCTTGTACCGCCGCTGCCAACAGACCCATTTTGTAGGAATCTGTACCAACGTCTGCACAAGCCCAATCATGTCCGTGAGAGTCAGATCGGGATGATTGCCCAGCCACTGCAAGCTCTTATGGCAGTCAAGATTGGCGTTGTCTTTAGCCAATTTCATCATGAGCTCTTGTTGGGCTTGCTCATTATCGATCTGTCTACTGATCACTTCCTCCAGTCTATTGATAAAGTCCATGTATGACTCCTGGGCACCCTGTTTGACTGCTGTGTAATTTTTTGCTGCTTTGCCAGCTGCCGGGACTTTGAGATAAGCCCTGAAGGCTGTCTCAGCTGCGATGTGAAGGGTGGCAATTGGTAGGGCGACCTGCACATCAACGGATTCGAACGGACCTGAACCATATAGCTGGTCAGGGATTACTGCTCCGCCCATCCTGGCGGCCCTTGCCTGCACTTCGAGATGATACTCGCTGTCCCATAGCAGATACTGACTGGGGTTGAGCATCATTTGCATGATGGCTTTCCAGTCGTACAGAATGAGCATCATGGTTTCACACACTTGCTGACCGTGCCCCTAGTAAATCGACTCTGAAGTCCTGTCTCTGTGATGGCCTTCCGTATAGCCATGAGCAGCTTGTACGGAACTGGCGAATGGATAGTCTGCTGCTGGCACGTGAGGGCATCTACCTCTATGTGAACTGGGCATATCTGTCTAAGCTCAGCTAGATCTTCTGCTGGCAACTCCCCCTTGCTGATCTCTTCCTCAGCCATGCACTGAACCAAACTCTTGGTAGCTTGGGAACCTGCAACTGTCAGAAAAGCGCCAGCGCTTCTCATTCCATGCATTCCATTGGTGACATCTGCAGCTGTCACCGAGGGAAAGCTCCCTACACTACCCTGCTTGAGCTGGAATGACGGATAGAGAGCCGTTGGGGCTGATGGCTCTGACTGCGCTGGGGGTTTCTAGGTCTCTATCCGGACTGGGTCTTCCTCTGCTAAGAACTTCCTACACTTGCTCCATGTGCCAATTGTGCTATCTGGAGTTCTCGGGGCTTACTGAATGCAGGCTCCTATCCGATCCCAAAGTTGGAGATTAAGCATACCCACTTCGGGATAAAGCGGACAATTGCCCCCAGGTACGCTAAGAGTTCCGCTAACTTAACGCTGCGAATGGGTGTTTGGTATACCCTGGCCAGAGCCTTGAATTCCATTAAGTGAATTCTCTGGTTAGCGGTCGGACATTGCCTCTGAGGACAAGTTCCCGTATTACCCGCCGGGCCTTCGAAGTTTTCCTCCTCGGGACGATACGACGCGTCTGAGTTCTAGGTAACAGGTCTCAGCATGATGAACCTCTGTGACGGAGCTCGGAGCATGGACTGCTGCCACTGGCCCTCTGCGGCCTCTGCGCTGGAGTCAGGGTTTCACAGCTGACTCTGAGCAGAACGCGTTTCCGTGGAGCAAGCTGCCTCAGAGCTTTGGAGCGCGCTGTGGAATGCCTCTCTGGAATGCCTCGCCGTGTAGCTGTCACTCAGATCGGATGACTTTCCGACCAGAGCTGCTGCACTGTCCTCTGGGACGATTCAGACACGGTTCTGGCGTAGAACCGGACCGCGAAGATCGCTTACTCACAAGTAGAATCATGTCGGGGTCACCAGATGTTGGATTGGGGCTGCGGAGCAGCTGTTGGGTCTCAGAGGAGACTGGTCAAGCAATGAGACACGAGGCAAGATGGAGCGAAGACCAGTGATTTATTGAAGGAAAATCATCAGTATATATCGAGTAAGCGGGCTGCTTGTGATGAAACTGTCATCTGACAAGATCCACGTACCATGTTTACACGAGTTAATTGGGACCCTCTCCCGGGAAAGTTAATTAACCATATTAAACACTGACAGGGGAAATCCATTGTTCCAAACTATCTTGGGGTAAACACTGGCTGATGTTGGTTCAAGGCTTGAGGTAATCCACAGGTGCGATATTACCTTTTACATGACTAGTGAGTTAGTCATCCAATTTCCTCTTGCCCGAACCGTTTGTCAGGTCAGCTGTGGGTGAATTAAACTATGGCTATTAAATCCGCTCCCCAATTTATGTCCCCTCGGAACCAAAGCTCGAAGGAGCGATCTCCCAAACTATGGTTCTGTCAGGGACACTATGCCAATTGTGTGCGCGGATCCCGCAGCACCCCCATCATCGACCAGGTAAACTGGGGAAATCTGGGGTTACATATTTCCTGCAATTGTTATAGTGGGTAATTAATACCCACCTTGATTGGTTATATATAGGATTGGCAGTTTGGTGAGATTTTTATTTCAAAACTCAGTTTGCAACTAATCAATAAATTATTATTATGCTTTTAACCTATAATTACACTTTGAGTTTTTCCTCCCTTTTCCTTTTGTTTCCTTTCTTTTCCTTTTTGGTGGTGATTGTGTGTGTCTGTGTTTGTGGTAAGTATCTCTTATTTTTCACCCTCCTGTTGTGTTGCATCCTGGAATAAATCTGAAGTAAAGTATAAGATTTATAATTTTAATAACCCCCTCCCAATTTATATCTTCTGTTAGCTTTGTGGAAAATAATAACCTAAACCTTAATGTCAAGAACATTATGAACATTCAGTCTTTAAAATGGTCTAAGAGGTACTTGTATATTAATAACATATATAAAACAGAGTGTCACAATTGCAATGAAAAGCAGAATGAATAAAAGCTCATTGATAAGAGAACAATGATCTCCCTGCTTCTTTCATTTCACTTTACAAGTTCTATAATTTTGCAAGTTGATAGTATGGCTTATTTTATATCCTCTCTCCCTAACAGTAAGAAATTAGTTATTCTAATTCTTATATACTGTTCATGGTTTAAATTTCTGCATTTGAAGAAGAAAAAGAAGAAGAAAGTATATTTTTCAACCATACATTTTAACAGTTGATCTCTTAACAAGGAGGAGAATCATAGAATAATTTAGTTAGGAGGGATATATGAAACCACTGAGTGCAATGCCCTGTCTCCTTTTCTCTATTCTAAACAAACCCAGTTATTTCAATCTTTCCTCATAGGTTTTGATTTCTAGTCCCCTGATCATTCTTGTTGCCATCCTCTAAATATGTCCCAGTATTTTGGCATCTTCCTTATAGTTAGAACTAGACTCCATACTCTAGATGTGGTCTGACTAGTAACCCATGGGTTTTGGAGACTACCTGTATGTTTCTGTTAATGCAGCATTAATAACATTAACATTATTTGCAGCCATATTTCACTGTTGACTTGTATTCATCACCTTCCAACCATTACCAAAATAGATATGTTAGCTGGTTAACCAATCAGTAGTTGGATTATGGCCTTGTATATCTGGATCTTCCTTTTCTAACTTACATGCACTCACCCCCAGTGTGACATTATAAACTTTCTCGATTAACTATTCTCAATAGTTATTCCAAAAAAGACAATATAGCTTGCTCTAGCTCTACTCCTTTCCCTTCCACTGATACATAATTTAAAAATTATCCCCATATTTTTATAAAGTCAGTTTTTAAAATTAATCCCTTTCTAGCCTATTCTTTACAATCAGTTGACCCATAAGCAGTTAGGCTTACTTTTGACACCTGGCTTCACACTGGTTTTGATTTAGGGACTGGGCTGCTGGTGACCTAGTAGGCCTAAGTGGGAGTGAACACAGTGAAACACCATTTCTTAAATCTTTTTTAAATAGTTTTTATTAATTTTAAAAAACAAAAATTATACAGATATACAAAATATATGTACGAAAAAGCAGAAAAATATGTAAAGAATACATAGATACATAAAATACATAAACAAAGAAAACAATTTAATACATTGTATTGCTTAAACTCTATTATAATAGCATTGTGAACAATGCCAACTGTTGAACCTTACATTTATCATTCATCTTACAAAATATGTATCCCAAACCTCATTTCTATATTTTTTCTTTATATTTTTATTATGTATTTAATATGTCAAAGGTTTATAAGATTCAACCTTTTATGTTACAAAATAATAACACCTAGTGCTATATACATGCCATGAGGATCAATATTCTAGTTTAATCCTTCCAAAAACTCATATGCTGGGGTACTGGTTTGTCACCTTTATCACTTATTAGAACATATTCCACAAATTGTCTCCAAATTTCCCAAAACTTGTTTTCTTTCAAAATGCCTTTCCTCACATTCAATTCACATGTCAACTTTATCATTCAAAGCAATTCCCTACATTTCCTTATACCATTCATCTATTTTTAATATTAAATCACTTTTCCATTTTCTTGCTATACATAATCTTGAGGCCGTTAACATTATAGATAACAATTCTTTATCATTTGTATTCATATTTATACTATCCAATTCTGTCAATAAGGTGATACTTGAATCCAGCTTAAAATCTACTTTAAGGATATCTGATATTTCTTTCTCAATTAATTTCCAAAAAGCACTTGTCACTTTACAATTCCACCACATGTGTTCATATGTTCCAAGATTGCTTTTACATCTCCAACAATTTTTAGTTTTACTATTATCTATTTGAAATAATTTAACTGGTGTCAAGTACCACCTCAATAGTATATTATAGTTATGTTCTTTTAATCTAATTGAAAGATTTCTCATAATTCTTCTCTTCCATTTGTTTTTCCATTGAAGTTTTATATTCAAATCCTCCTCCCATAATTTTCTCAAAGCATTTTGTAAATTTTCATCCTTATTTAAGATTTTATATATTTTGCTTACTACCCCTTTTAACCCCATTTCTCCTTTTCTTATTTTACAAATCATCTCTTCAAATTCTGTCCTATCCCTCTGTAGACTAAATTCATCCTTATATCTCTTCTCCCATTTGTTCACTAACATCACCTGTAACCAATTCAATTTCATTTGTTTAAAGACTTCAGCTCTCAGTACTAAATCGTCCAACATTTTTATCCAATCTTTCAACAGAAACACATTGTTTCTCAGCATTATATTTTTTATTCTTTTGTCAATTTTTACAGGAAACATTTTTATATCTTCTATATCCATTGTTTGAGAAACCTCAGGTGCTAATTTCATCTTTATATTTTTCCAAACATCCAACATTGCTTTTGCCATTTGGTTGTTTGTTCTTATCTTTGTCTCTTTACCCAAAAAAATTGCATTACCATTTTTCTGTAATTCTTTCATTTCTATTTCATCCCAAATAACTTCAAATTTTGATATAATCTTGGCAATATTCTTTAATTGAAAAGCCCTATGATAATGTCTAATATTTGGAAGGCCCAGACCACCTTCTTTTTGTGCTACATACCATAAAGCTTTTGTGATTCTTGGTCTTTTCCCTCCATTACAAAAAGTATTTAATATAGTTTGAAAACTCTTTATATCTTTTTCCTTTAATTGAATTGGAAGAACATCGAACAAAAAAATTATCTTTGGTAATAACTTCATCTTGCATAGTGCAACTCTACCAAACCAAGATACATTCAACTTATTATATTGTTTTATTTTCCCTTTAATTTCTATTATTTGTTTATCATAATTCAGTTTCTTAAGATCCTCAATTTTTTTGTAATAGTTATTCCTAAATATTTCACAGTATTTTTAATTTGTATATTATATCTTTCCTTGACCTTTTTAGATCTTCTTCAATTACATTACAAAAAATAGCCTTTGATTTGTCCCAGTTCACTTTTAGTCCTGTCATATCCTCAAAATCCCTCAAATGTACGTAAATTATTTCCATTGCTTTCACAGGGTTTTTCATTGTGATCATCATATCATCTGCATATAAACTAATTTTAATTCCTTCTATTCCCACTATCTTTTTATCCTCTCTTATAAGTGTCGCGAGTAATTCCATGGCAATCACAAATAATATCGGTGCTAATGGGCATCCTTGTCTAGTCCCTGTTTCTAATTTTATATCTTCTGTAAATACCTCATTCACTTTTACTCGAGTTGTACCTTTCCGATATAACTGGTCAATTAAATTTATAATTTTCATGCCAAATCCAAAAAATATTATAATCTCTTTAATTGAAATCCACTGCAGAGAATCAAAGGCCTTAAAAATATCCAAAGACAACAATCCAATCTTTTCCTTTTTTTGCTCCGCAATGTCTACTAAATCAATCACTCTTCTTGTAAGATCTGCCATATATTTGCCCTTCAAAAATCCTGCTTGATCTTTATTTATATATTCCTTCATAAATTCATTTAATCTATTTGCTAATATTGCAGTAAAAAAGGTATCTTGATTAATCAATGAGATTGGCCTATATGATTCTCTCTTTTCTAAATCTTTTCCAGGCTTAGGGATCAAAGCAATTACTGATCTATACCATGAAGTCGGTAATAATCCTCCAATATATGATTAAACAGCTTTAGAAGTCTCAGAACCACTATTTCTGGAGCTTTACCCATTTTCAACTTCTGTATCACATCTTTTATCTCTTTTTCTGTTATTGAAGATTCCATTTTATCTTTATGTTCCTCTCTAATCTTGATTCCTTTCCAATTTTCCAAATATGCCCTTAATCGTTCTACTTTTATATTTTTCTCAGAATATAACTCTTGATAAAATTTCTTTACTATTTCTACCTTCTCTTTTCTTTTATTACATACACCTCACTCCTTGTTGGTTTATCAAAACACCAATTTCTCTTCTAATACTTTTTTCTTTCGCAGCTCTGCCTAATAATTTTGAGTTCTTATTGCTATATTCAAAGTACTCTCTTTTTAAATATACCAAATCTTTTTTAACTTTTTCTATATCTTTACCCATTAATTCCTTTTTCAATCTTTGTATCTATACAAAAATTTCTTTCTTCCCTGTTTTTATATTTTCTTCTTGAAGACGTTTAATCTCTTTCTCAATTTTTTCATATTTGTCCTTTAACTGTTTATTTCTTATACTGATCAATTTAATACATTCTCCTCTGAAAACCGACTTCATGGTATCCCAAACTATATTATACATCACCTCACCTGTATCGTTCCATTGCCAATATTGATTCCAAATCGTTTCTATATTTTCCTTACACTTTGAATCCCTGAACATTTTCAGATCATACCTCCAACTATTTTGTTTCTTTTCTGTCATTCCAACTCCCATTTGCATTAACATTTTTGCATGATCTCACTCTTTAAAAATTCCAACCTCTATTTCTTCTATATTCCTAAGTATACTATCTTTAAAAAAGTAATCTATTCTAGAATATGTATTATGAACTTGTGAAAAATATGTATAACTTCTTTCTGTACCTTTAACTTCTCTCCATACATCTTTTAATCCTAAAAGTTTCATCCAATTATCTAATATTGTCATTTTTGATCGTGTTCTATCTCTTAACACGTTGGTACAATCCATATTAGATCTAATTAAATTGAAGTCACCTGCTACTACCATTTTTACCATTTTTTCTTTTTCCAAAATGTGATATACCTTATCTAAAAATTTATCTTGTTTGTCATTTGGGGCATATATATTAACAAGAGTTATTTCTTCATCATCTATCATGCCTTTTACAATCAAAAATCTACCTTCCGGGTCAGAAATACTTTTTGTAATAGTGAAACCCATTCTAGTCGAAATTAATATTGCAACCCCTCTTGCTTTTGAAGTACCATAAGCTTTTTCATAAATTTGTGTCCAACCTAAAAATAATTTATTTGTACTCTCTGATTTTTGATGTGTTTCCTGCAAAACAATTATATCTGGACGATCTTTCCTAAGAGCTGATTCCAATCTTTTGCATTTAACTTGTGAGCCATTACTTTTGACATTGCATGTCAATATCTTAATAGTCTTCATGGAAATTTTTGACAAACATAACCCTCAATTTTATCATGATTCTCATGGACTGTGAATTTAATTAAACATTCTATACACATTAAACCAAACATACATTAAACAATAAACAAAAATAAAATTTAAAAATCTAACCTTCTACACCCCTCTACTTTCTATCCAGAAAGTCACCTCTGCAAAAAATTAGAACTTCCCAAAGAGAGGGGGGGACACGGAAGATGTGCCTAAATGCCCACTAAATACTCAAGCACCCTCTATATTAATTTCAACTGATTATCTACATTAATAATTAACCATAGATATTCATCCTTCATCTGATTCTGTCACTTCAACAACACACATTTCCCCAAGACTCTTCCCTCCTGTTGCACCACCCATTTCTTCCTCAGTCTGCTCCCTTTCAATAGCCCCTGTCTCCATCAATGCTTGCCTCAAGGATGACCATTCCTGTGTACCACCTCTAATTAAAACAATCATTCGAAAATACTCCAAAGGGTCCATTCCCGAATCAATTGTATGCATTTTCTTTGCATAAAATATCTCACTTGTAACGGGAACCTCCAATAATAATTAATCCCTTGATTCCGAAGGATTTTCATTGCCGGTTTCATTTTATATCTCCAATTTCTTTCCTCAATAGAAATATCATTGTAAATTTACACATCATCTCCATCAATTTTTTAAACACCAGTTCCCATTTGTTTTACATGAGCCATCACCTTCAATTTATCACCAACATTTGCAAACTTGACTAAAACATTTCGAACTTTACCCGTTCTTTTTGAGCCCAATCGAAAGATATTAATTATATCTTCAGCAACAAAATTTTTGCCCATGTTAAGATTATTCAACCAATCTAAAATTTGAATCTTAAACTGATCTGGTTTTTTCTCCGACAATTTACTAATAACCAAATTTTGCTTTCTCATAAACTCTTCCATCATATCCACTCTTCTCTCCTGTACCTCCATCTTAACATTAAATTCATATTGTTTTTTCTGAATTTCCTTCACATCCATTTTAACCATTTTCACATTTTCTTGAGTGGATACAATGGTTTTTTCCATATTATCAAAATTAGCATTTGCTTTTTGAACAAATTCATTAAACATTGTTACCAATTTTTATGAGATTCAGCCCTTATTTCCTCGCTTTTTTGCATATGTGCTTCCATCCTTTCCAATTTATTACCCAATTTTCCAAATTCGGTCATCATCACAACTTCATCAAATTGTATTGGTGAACTATTCGCCCTTTCTCTGACCTCTTTCTTTTCTTTATTTTTTTCCTTCTATTTTTTTTGGTTTCACCACAGGATCATCATCCCCCACATTTTTCACATCATCCTTTTTTGATTGGTCATCCTTTTTCTTATCCATGATTCCTACCCCACAATTTCACAATAGAGGCAGTATTTTGTTGTACTCCAATAGAAAAAAAAGTTATTTCTTAAACCACTTTCTCCCAAGTCAGGCTTCTTTTCTTCTTCCTTTGCTCCTCTCCTTACTCCTCTCTTCTTTCTTCTTAATTTATAATCCAAAAAACATGAATCTTTATACTAAAATCCAATCTATTTTGTCCAAACACTGTTAAAATATCAATTTTATAAACCAGGTCCTCTTGTTGTATAATCCAAATGTTGCAGCTGTATTTCCAAACAAAGAAGAGAGAGAGAAAAAGAAAAGAGAAGAGAAGAACCATCCAAATCTATATCCACATCCAATCCAAGTCCCCCCCCCCCCAAAGGAAAGCAAAAATGAATGGAAAAACCCAAGTTTGAAAAAATCACCTTCAAAAAGGAAGACACAGATCTGGAATAACATAGTTAACTTTTCCACAGTAACGCGGGCTTGCGCAGTAGATGAAGAAAATACAAATAAAAATAATGGTGTGACTATAATCCAAAAAAAACAAACGGTAATTAATCTAAATAAAAAGAGGGAATAACAAAAACTGTGCAGAAAAAACAAAAACAATCACAGTCCAAAAAAGAAAAAATTAAAACTGCTCGGATCCAAAAATTCAAAAAAGAAATAGGCACAAGACAAAAATTAAAAACTATAATGTTCCAAACCGTGGCGGCAGTTTCAGACGAGAGCCATCCCCGCTTCTCCTCCACACATTTCCAGAAAAAACCTAACACAAATTCCGTTCTTTTTACCTTCCTTTTTCTTCTTATTCATCCCTCCTTACTTTCCAGTCTCCCATCACACTTTCTTCCTTTCTTTCAACTTTTTCCGATTCCCGGTCTTATCCAGCCATACCTTCACGTAGTTCTTTTCAACTTTTAAGTTTCATTTCTGTTTTGCCTTGCCGCCATTAATCCTTCCCTTCCTTCTCAGCTTTCTCTTTCCCACACTATTCACAACCTCCAGTCTCCTTTCCGCACTTACTTGCACCTTCGAACATCCACCAAAATCACTCCACGGTTCTCGTCCTCCATGACCAGCAATTAAAAAACCTCTTTTTTTCCTTCAGAGCCTCTCTTTTTAAAACAAAAAATATCAGAGTCCTGTCCAACCCCGAGCGGCTCGATTGACACAGCTTGCACTGCGCCACACTTACCGCTCGTTCTTCGAACTCTGACGAAACTCAAAATAATTGAAACTTGTGTCCAAGGCTTCTGAATTAACACTTCCCAAGATTTTAGGTCCAAATTTTGATAATAAATCACATTTAATATCACATTCCAGGCGCGAGATGATCGTGATATGTGCTACTCAGGCAACATTCTAACCACACCTCTACCATTTCTTAAAACTAGGCCTGAGCAATAAAATTGTACACTGGTCCAAGCATAACCGAAACTTATTAAAGTTCCTGATAAATAACACATAATATCCTAATGTAAGCATTAACTCAATTGTCATTAATTATTGATCAAAATAGCAGTACAGTATATCAAATAACATGCTATCTCATGTCAAACTGTTATATTTATCTACCTCATTAAATATATACTGGAATTTTTTGAAAAGATAAACTATTTTAAATGGAAATAATCCTGCATATTGTAACAGAACTTTTTTCATTTTTCTAGCCTATCTGCCTCTATCAACATTAAACTGTAATTTGTCAACTACAACTCATATCCAAGAATGCATTTTTATCCTGAAAAAGGAAAAATGTCATTGGCATTAATTTGTTTAAGGTGGATCCCAGCTTGCCATGAAGTGACCCATACACTATGATCATGGAGCCATCTCCTGCAGCACACATGAAATGAGACATGCGGGATTTGACACCAGTAGTGCAATGGACTGCTGCAGCCTTGAGGATATTATTAAGGTGCACCTTCACAATCAGTCCATGTGGCATGACTTTTCTCGCCTCTATGACCATTGGAAATCAGAGTTCCTCCTCCGCTCATTTTGCCATTGGGCCCAATATGATGGTTTCCAGTGGCATTTCCTCCACTGAGGGGACCATCACCCCACCTAAAGGGGCTTGTCTGCCCATAGCTGTTGGCCCCTTTGGGGAGTCATGTTAGTTAACTGCCACTTGACACTCGGTGTTGAGTCACTGACTGTACGGTCTACCCCATTACCATAGCAAGATGTACAGCCAGCCAGACAATCTGTAATTATAACAGCCTTTAATATCACCTGACAACAAATGCAGAACTGGATATGAGAGTGTGTTTGCAGTGCAGTGAAACTATGGTTAAATCTACTGTAATTTCCTTTAGCTCACCATTTCTAGCTTTTAGTTTTTCTCCTGTTCCTCTTTCAGTGTTATTTGTTTTTTTGGCCATCCATGTTATTTGAATATATGTGTTATGCTTTGCTTTGCTCCATTTGCAAATATTTACCACTATTTGTACCAAATACTAATTATATGATCTCTAAAATGGTTTTATGTTGAAAAGTCAATTTAAATAAAAATAAAAATCATCCCAAGTTGAACAGGAAAACAAGCACTCTCGGCAGGGTTACACATGGCATGACACCATGAACCATTAACCACATCTGCCTCAGAGTCTTTCATATCCATTTTTAGAACTGCGCAAAATATCATCAGAAGTTCTCAAACACCTCACAACCTCGGGCTTGGGAAGTAGTGAAGACAAAACATAATACGTGTTGAGGAATATGTGTTATGTTGTATAGTATTGTATAGGATGAATGTGTATCACTTTAAGCAGCCTAGGTTGCTGGAATGCAGCTGAAGGCATTGAAGCAGTGACTCAGCAAAAGGGCTGTATATAACTAGCAGAGCAAAAAAAAACAACTTTGGTGGAGGAATGGAGATGGACTAAGAGTGCTTTGTGCAAGGGGTCATGCTACTGAATCAACCTGCTACTGAACTGGCACAAGGGGTTATTCTGTTGAGATAACCACAGACTGCACGCTGGAGTTCTGCCCAGCGGAGCCAAGCCAGAGAATCCACAAGCACGGGATTGTTTTTCCTTCTCCAGATACTGGCACTTCAAGGACAATTCCTGTAAGCATTACTGGAGTGTGTATATGTGCTTATGTTGGAAAGCCTGAACTGTTTCTCTATTGCCAACTGTTTGTGAGACGAGTGTGCTTGCTGGCTCATGCTTTATCTACTGTTTAAACCAAATGGACTTATCAGCCGCACGGACCCTTTTGCTACCGGCTGGAGAAAAGCTGTGTTTGTTGTACATTTACCTTTTCAAGAAGTTATCTGTTTTCAGTTTGAGCACCTGCAGAGTAAAGCAGTTTTTTTTCTTTCTTTTGTTCCACATGTGTCATTCCTGTTTCTGTGTGTACAGAAACATTGCTCACAGCTTCCATCAGTGCATAACATAGCTGCTAACTCTGCCATCACACACATGGATACCCATGTCCTTGATTAAACCTTTTACCACATGTGGTTTCCCAACAGTAGGTGGCTGTTTAAAACAAGCAATAATTCATTTATGATTCTGCCTCAATCCAGTAATCAAATCATCTCGAAGCTTCATCAAACGTTTGCTACCAAATTTCAAACAATGTTTCCTTTGAGTTCACAATAAATTTTGCATGTTTTAAAAACAGAATTGGACATCTCCTTTCTGTATATTCCTGATAAACATCTTGGTCTCCTGGGACCCACTGGTGATTTGACAATGGATATTCTCTGTCCCTTTCCTACTTTGCTGGGGGGGAGGGGGGAACCTGGTATGCTTTTTGCTTGTTGTGACCTTGGCTCTATTCCTTGAATATGCTCCTTATCCGTTTTATTTAGTACTTCTGTTTCTTGATTTTGGTTCAGTTTTCCAGGTTCATTTACGAACTGCATATTGACTAACATAACCTAAAGAAATAACAGGGATTGCGTGTCTAATTTGGGCTTCGTATCTGATGCTTGGAATCAGGTCAATCTCTAATGCTGAACATGTGTGCAACTCACTGCTGCCGCTGCCGCCACCACCACATTTCGAGCTTTGTGTCTATCAGCTTTCTAATTGCAAAATTCTTTTCTAAACTGCCCATTTTGTGGTTATTACAAAAACCCGTAACCTACCCAATGACTGTTAACAATTGTACTGAAATACACCATTGGATATGGAAGTACATCACTGGATCCTGTCCAAAATTTTCTAATATGAACACACATTCATCCACTTTGAAGACCCTGAATGTGTATTGTTTTCAACCAAATATTGAACAAAAAAATGCATGGTAAGAAAATGAAGCCAAGCCAAGCCAAGCCAAGCCAAATACTAAAAAAAATTCCTTCTTGTCAAGTTTTCTTGCAAAACTCATGTTTTTAGTTTAATTTAGTGTGAAGTTTACCTTTAATCCAAAATCTGATATCCTATTCTTGATTCTAAAAACCCTATCCAAAAATTATTTCTTACTTTCATTTAATATTTATTAGAACTATAATCAAGAATAATGCAAAGAGAAAATAAGAGAAATGAGGGGGGGGGGAATAAGTGGTGGGCATCAGCAGGTTCGCACCAGTTCACCAGAACCGGCAGCAGAAATTCTGGCTGGCCTTGCCCACCAAATTTTGAAATAAAGTAGTACTAATTTGGGTTCAACACAGAACTTTCCCCCTGGCCACACCCATCATACCATGCGCACAGTGTGGTAGCAATTTTTTTTGAGCCCACCAACTGGGTATATTGTAGTTTTAGTGGTGTGAGGAAGCTCAGATGATCATGTCCCAACAGGTTTATTTTGCTTGTAGCGAAAGGTGAACATATCCAGGAATCTTACTGGCTGGGTTGAGTATGTTTCAACATATTCTCTGGGGTATAATAAATGAGTATAAACATGCCTACTGTCAGATTTGATCATGTTTCAACATGCTAAATAAGTTCAGGATATTGGTTGCTGTATGAGTCACACTCAGTTTACATTCTGCATTCATACGTGACTGTGCTCATTTTTTGTTCTGTATCATGGCTCTAAGAGGTTGTGTTATTTCTCTGGACAACCTTTGTTTGATTTGTGATGAATACACTATTAATACACTATTAAAAGAGAACAAAAACATAAGTACTTTTGTAAAGAAAGTGTATTTTGCTTAATTCAAGTTGAAACTTGGAGATCAAGAAAAAGCTTGGGCTCCTCATAAGGTGTGTAGAAGGTGCAAAGAAGATCTTCATTTGTGGTTTAAAGGTAAGAAAACCTCATTCTGTTTTGGCATTCCTATGATGTGACATGAACAGCAAAACCACACTACTGACTGCTATTGCTGTTTGGTAGATGTGAAAGGCTTTAATACAAAAAATAAAAAGAAGATATTTTACCCAAACCTTAATTCAGCTATTCATCCAGTGCTTCATAGCTCTGAAATACTAGTTCAACACACACCTTCCAGTTTGAATAATATCCGGAGCAATTCAGAGGATGCCTTCCCAGGATGAATCTAGCTCAGATTTTTCTGTTGATGAGGTAACTTTTTTCTCAGAGCAAGCTCAATGACCTAGTTAGAGATTTAGGGCTGTCAAAAGATTCAGCCAAATTACTGGGGTCAAGACTATCAAATAAAAACCTGCTGTCACCTGGAACATCATTTTCGAGGTACAGGCACCAAGAGAAAGAATTAATTCAGTTTTTCTCCAAAGATGGAGATATCATTTTTAGTGATGTTCAAGGGATAATAAAGTGCTTTGAAATAGAATATGATTCATCTGAGTGGCACCTAGTCCTTGATTCATCTAAAACAAGCCTCAAAGTAGTCTTGCTGCATAATGGAAATACATTTGCATCAATTCCTATAGGACACTTGGTGCATTTGAAAGAAAACTATAATGATTTAACTTTGATTCTTGACAAAATCAAATATCAAGAACATTGCTGGATGGTTTGTGGAGACTTTAAAATATTAACCATGTTGTTAGGCCAGCAGGCAGGTTATACAAAATATCCCTGCTACCTATGTTTGTGGGACAGTTGAGCCAGAGACCTCCATTGGATAAAAACTGACTGGCCACTTTGAGATCCCTTAATCCCCAGTGAAAAAAGTCATTAATATGATCTTGGTTCCAACAGAAATGCAAGCGTGGCACCAAAATGGCCGCCGCGCTCTTTGCGTGCCCCCCACCGGACTTGGACATCCGGGTAGTTAGGGGGCATGGCCAGCCCTCTTTAAAAGGGGCGGCCACGAGGCAGCCGAGCTGCCATTTTGCGAAAGCGACAGAGCGGAGAAGTTTTTTGCCCTGTCGCTCTTCGCTTTGCAGGGAAGCCTTCCTTTTCAGCGGCAGACAGCTTGGCTCTTCGCCTTCTTCTTAGGCTTCCCACCATCCTTCAGGGATTCTGCAATGGCTTCCAAGAAGAAGGCTATGGCGAATTCAGTTCGCCCATCCAGGTGGCGGCAGCCGGGTCGGAGGACCGCGACCGCACCCACCCAACAGGTTTCCTTTGCGGAGGCTCCCACCGGGACCGGTGGGATGGGGCAGATTAGTCCGTGGCCCGAGGCTGTGCAGCCTCAGACCGGCCCCGCTGGGGCTGCGGCCCCCGGCCAGCAACTGCCGGCCATGGTCATGGGGCAGGTGGGTGGTCATGCCGCGGCCGAGCCTCCGGCCCCCGGCCCGCATCCCCCGGCCATAGGTTTCAACCAGGGGGGAGGGCTGGGTACAATTCCCTGGCAAGGCATGCCCCCGGCCCCTCGGGGGCCAGAGTTTTGGGCATGGCCCTACTCAGGCCTGAGTCCCTTGGCAATGGGCCCGGGACCTGCGACCGGCGGGCTGTCCGGCCCGCTTGGCCCCCTTTACGCAGGGGGCTCTGTGACGGTGGATGCTCTACTGGCCCCCGTAGTGGCCTTGGAGGCATCCCTGGGGATATCCAACCCATCTGGGGCACCTTTTGGCCGACAGGTCACTGCGGTGGCTGACAATCTTCAGCAGGCGGCCGGCCAGGTTGAGCAGCTCGAGGGGCACAGGTCGGCACCCGCCGCGGCCTCGCAGCAACCCACGCAGCAGACACCACCGGCGGGTGGTGGTCAGATGTGTACACCGAGCTCGAGTGCGGTCGCGAGCTCCGACGCTCACCGTGGGCCGGAACCCCCAGTGGGGGCGGCCCATGGGGGTGCATCTTGTGAGTATCCAGTTCAAGTTAATGCCCCCACACCACCGTCCACTATGGGGGAGGGTCTCCAGTGGCCATGGCCTCGTCAGGTCTGGGCGGGGGGACAGCAGCCCCCGGCTTCCCGAGGTGCGGCTTTGCCGCTTACAGGTCCCCCTGGGGGTGGGGGGCCTTATGCTGCAGGAAATGCAATGGGGGTCACGGGGGCGGTTCAGGTCCCTTTCTTGATGTCCCGCACTGCTAACGTGCCGGTGTCGGCATTCCCGACAGCGGGGTATTCTTTGCCCCTTGGGGATCATTTAGCTCAGGCCACGAGGGAGAAGATTTGGCGGGGAGAATACATAGACATTTTCTCCCTATTGAACAGGGAACCCACCAAAGAGGAAAGGGAGGGGCAGGATGAGAAGGACAAAGAGCAGTCCCGCCGTTGCAAGCCACCACGCACATGGGCCAACTGGTTGCCCGCATATCTCATATACATGGCGGTGTACCTCAAGGCCCGGCCCGATCTGGCCATCCCGATGGTCCAATATTTGGACAATATCTACAGGGCAATGGTTGATTTCCCTGGCCCGTCGTGGTTGGCTTACGATGAAGAATTTCAAATGAGAGTGCCCCTACACCCGGAGATGAGGTGGGACGAGCCCTGCCAGAAGCTCTGGCTTCTGTATATGACCCCCACGTGCCCCGCGCCTGGGGAGAGGTATCATTGTGGACATGTGGTCCAGCGAGCTGCTCCAACTCAGGCACCCCTCCAGGTGGTGGGGCAGGGGGTTCCAACCCGCCTGCTGTGTTGGAGCTTCTCGGCCAATGGTGCGTGCAATAGAAAACAGTGCCGATATAAGCACGAGTGTCCCTCTTGCGCTGGCCCCCACGCCGCCACTGCGTGTCCGCAAGCAGGCGGGTCTCGGGGCAGAGTAAGAGGTGGACAGGGAGCGGGCAGACCTGCCACTGAAGGAGCTGGTCATTCAAAAGGCCCCCTCCCCAGTTAATGTGGTCATGTTGGAGCGTTGGCTCCCAACATACCCGAGGAGGGAGGATGCAGGCTACCTGCTTGAGGGTTTCCAGCGGGGGTTTCGCATTCCGTTCACAGGGGATAGGTGCCCCCAAGATGCCCCCAACTTACTTTCGCTTAAGGGCAGGGAAGAGGTGGCCGCCCTGAGTATTGCTAAGGAGGTTAATGCAGGCAGGGTTGCTGGCCCCTTCCATTTTCCACCCTTCCCCAACCTGTAGGTATCCCCTTTGGGGTTAGTGCCCAAAAAGACACCGGGAGAATTTCGTTTGATTCACCACCTCTCATACCCGGCTGGCCATTCGGTCAATGATGCCATCCCTGATGACCTTTGTTCGGTCAGGTATACATCATTCGACCAGGCCCTGCGCATGGTGCGCTCTTGTGGCTTGGGTGCACTATTGGCAAAGTGTGACATTAAGTCGGCATTCCGTCTGCTGCCGGTGCACCCGGGCGACTTTGAGTTGCTGGGTTTCAGATTCCAGGGCAAGTTTTATGTTGATAAAGCCATGCCTTTTGGCTGCTCCATCTCTTGCTCGGCATTTGAACGTTTTAGCACCTTCCTCCAATGGGCCTTTGTTCGTAGGTCCGTGTCTCGGTCTGTAGCCCACTACCTCGATGATTTCTTGTTCGGGGGTCAACGGGGCTGGGACACGTGTACGCGTCTCCTCAACACATTTCAGATGCTAATGCAGGAACTCGGTGTCCCTTTAGCACCCGAAAAGACCGAGGGCCCATCAACCAAGCTCACGTTCCTGGGTACTGAAATTGACACGGTTCTACAGGCATCCAGGTTACCCATTGACAAGGTTTCAAGGATCACTGCATTGATTTTGGCCTTACTGGCCAAACACAAGGTGTCACATCGTGAGCTCCAGGTACTGCATGGTCACCTTAACTTTGCCTGTAGGGTGGTCGCGTCTGGCAGAGCTTTTGCTCTACGCTTGTGCGACGCCATGGCTGGACTATCCAGGCCCTATCATAGGGTCCGACTGAACAAGGGCACGAAGGCTGATATGCTGATTTTGCTTAAGTTCCTTAAGGAATTCAATGGGGTGTCATTTTGGAGATCTGACCGTCTGGTGTCCCCTCGCTTCCAGGTTCAGTCGGATGCATCAGGGTCCCTGGGTTATGGGATTTACTTTGAGGGGAGGTGGGCCTATGGCCGATGGCCTCCAGCTTGGAGGGGCACGGATCGTTTACGCGATCTTACGTTCCTCGAGTTCTTCCCCATACTGGGAGCTTTGATGCTATGGGGTGCGGAGTGGGCCAATTCAGTTGTTCATTTCTGGTGTGACAATGCTGCGGTCGTGCATATTGTCAACGCACAGACGTCTAAATCACCCAGGGTTATGGAGTTAGTGCACCAGTTTGTCTTGCGCAGCCTACGCCTCAATGTTCTATTCAGGGCCAGACATGTACCAGGTATTAATAATGACATTGCTGATGCTTTGTCCCACCTGCAGATCCCCCGGTTCCGCGCCTTGGCTCCGGATGCAGAGGAATTTCCCTCGCCGTTCCCGGACGAGATATGGACGTTTGGCAAGGAGAGGTGAACCGGGCGATCGGCATGTCGCTGGCGCCATGCACGCGTAAGGCGTATCACCATGCATTCACTAAATTTCAGGCTTTTTGTGCGCAATTCCATTGGCCCGAGATTTGGCCCATTCCAGTGGCACATGTACTTCAATTCATGGTTTACCTACACAAGCAGGGCCTCGCTCCCAGCACCATAGCATCCAAGCACTGGCATTCAAGGCCAAAGTGGGGGGTTATGCTGACAGCACAACTGACTTCCGTATACGACACGTGTTGGAAGGGTGGACACGGGAACGGGGACGCTGCCCAGACAGTCGCCACCCAATTTCTCCAGGGGTCCTTACCCACCTTGCACGGGGCTGGCATGACCTGTGTTTCGACAGGTATGAGGCAGCTCTGTTTCATGCGGCTACCACGGTGGCCTTTTTTGGAGCACTCCGCATCAGTGAGCTGGTGCTACTGTCTAAGGCGGATGCGACGCGTAGGGCACTGGAACTCGAAGATGTCTATGTTTCCGATGAGTGGGCTCAGTTGAGGATACGCTCCTCAAAGGTCGATCAGCATGGTGTAGGCAGTGGTGTAAGACTGCTACGATGTTCCATTGGAGACATCTGTCCGGTTGGTGCCCTACGAGAGTTCCTTGCACTGCGTGGTACGCACCCTGGCCCGTTTTTCTGCCACCAAGATAGGTCTCCCCTTACTTAATTTCAATTTTGGAAGGTGACTGGTAAGGCACTGTCCAGTGTTGGCCTCCCTGGGGCTCGTTAGGCACCCATTCTTTTAGGATAGGAGCCGCTTCTACGGCTGCATTTGGGTACACTGGGGCGGAGATACGCCGTATCGTTAGGTGGGGATCGCAGTGTTTCCAGTTGTACGTTCGCCCTCTTCAATTGTGAGTACCAGTTAAGTCACTGACCTGTTTCCTTTTTCCTTGACAGACCCTGGGTGTCGAATCACACCGGTGGCAGTATGGCTGGTGGGCCACAGCTACGTGCACTGGGCAGCGCAGTACGCTGCGGCGACAGAGTGAGGACCCCAGCTGGGACTACGTGCGTCCGCATGTCTTAGGTGGTACGGTAAGCGCGGGATGTTATGGCGGGAACTGTTGCCATTCCTGTTTTCCATCGGGAATGCTGACCCGCCTGATGTCCTGGTGATACACCTTGGGGGCAATGATTTAGGCCAGGTCACGGGCCTGTCGTTGAAACATGCGATCTGCGGTGACCTGGCTTACTTGCATTATGTGTGGCCTGCCACAACCCTGATTTGGTCGGACATCATACCGCGTCATGCTTACAGGGGGGGCATTAACCTCCAGGCCCTTGACCGTGCTCGCCGCTCGGTGAACAGGGCAGTAGCCCGGTTCGTTATAGACAAGGGTTGGGGGCGCGTCATCCGACACCCCACCATTAATCTCCAAAACTATGATCTGTATACAGGGGATGGGGTCCATCTGTCGCCCGGAGGTATGAACCTCTTTTTGAAAGATTTGCAAGCAGGCCTGTTGACCGAGCTGACGGTCGGGGGGGGGCGGTGAGTCTTCATTGAAGCCTCCCTGTGTGGCGGGTAGCACTGGTAAGGTAAATATTTATGACCCACAGGTATCCGGCAGGTTCGCAATTGACTGGCCAACACTAGATAGGCACAAGTTGGTTAACGTTGTCCGGTCAACGACGAACCAGGCAATGGGGTGATGGCACGAGCTAGGCAGCATGCATCACCCCGTTATTCTATGGATACGCATCAGAGGGTGGGGTCAGTAGTTAGTTTATTGACTACAGTCAACAATTTGTTTGTTGTAAACAAACAAATTGATACAAATGGATATATTGTAGCCAATTGCCATTGGCAATTTTGGGAGGAACCTTACCAGTGTTACAGCGGCCTGCTTGCCTTGAGAATTATAATTGGTCGAGTACCAATTGAAATTTATAATTCGGACTAGGGCATGAATCAATAAATGTGGCCCAATGCCGTTATCCACTTATACTGGTGTCCGAGTCCTTTTTTTGGGGGGTGGGCATGCAATGCAAGCGCGGCACCAAAATGGCTGCCGTGCTCTTTGCGGGCCCCCCCACCGGACTTGGACATCCGGGTAGTTAGGGGGCGTGGCCAGCCCTCTTTAAAAGGGGCGGCCACGAGGCAGCCGAGCTGCCATTTTGCGAAAGCGACGGAGCGGAGAGGTTTTTCCCCTCCACCCCCTCCCTAGTAAACAGTGTGATATTTTGGTCGCTTCGGGGCCGGGTGGGAATTTTTGGCTGGAACCTACAATTGGCTCTTGGGTTCTGGCTTTTTTGCCCATCCCACACTGTTGCTACGGTTTGATACAGGGGCTTATTTGCTGTTGACTCTGGTCACATGGGCGGGTAGCACTGGTAAGGTAAATATTTATGACCCACAGGTATCCGGCAGGTTCGCAATTGACTGGCCAACACTAGATAGGCACAAGTTGGTTAACGTTGTCCGGTCAACGACGAACCAGGCAATGGGGTGATGGCACGAGCTAGGCAGCATGCATCACCCCGTTATTCTACGGATACGCGTCAGAGGGTGGGGTCAGTAGTTAGTTTATTGACTACGGTCAACAATTTGTTTGTTGTAAACAAACAAATTGATACAAATGGATACATTGTAGCCAATTGCCGTTGGCAATTTTGGGAGGAACCTTACCAGTGTTACTGCGGCCTGCTTGCCTTGAGAATTATAATTGGTCGAGTACCCATCGAAATTTATAATTCGGACTAGGGCATGAATCAATAAATGAGGCCCAATGCCGTTATCCACTTATACTGGTGTCCGAGTCCTTTTTTGGGGGGTGGGTATGCAAAGGTTTTATTTCTATCTCTTCATATTAAATTAGGCCTTATGAAGCAGTTTGTTAAATCACTGTGTTCCAAGTTCCCAAAACTGTCTGAAATGAAGTTGAAGGAGGGAGTTCATACTGGCCCCAACATTCAAAAACTGTTATCCAATCCCCTCTTTTTAGAAACAATGGGAGAAAAAGAAAAGGAAGTGTGGGACTCTTGAAAATACATAGTTCACAAGTTTTTAGGGATTACTAAAGACCCTCACCACAAAACCCTTGTACAATGCATGTTGAATGCGTATAAAGCTCAAGGATGCAAGATGAGCTCAAAAGTTCATTTCTTACACTCTCATGTCAACTATTTTCCTGAAAACATGGAAGCCTACAGTGAAGTGCAGGGCGAAAGATTTCACCAGGATGTCCATGATATTGAGAGATGCTACCAAGGAAGATGGAATGTCAATATGCTGGCTGACTACTGCTGGATGCTGAAACAGGAAACAGAAAATGGAAAGTGAAAGCATGTTTGGAGGAGCATAAAAGGGAAGAAATGGTTTCACAGACAAAAAGAATGAACATGGAATGTTAAGTATATATTATGAAGAAATTGTATGCTTAATTATAAGAAATAATATGTTTAGTTCATTGTAATAAAATGGTGATTTTCTCATCACTCATGCTTTTTTAAATTCAAAATCCTCATATTTTGCAAAAAAAAGAAAGAAAGAAAAAACCTCTACGTGATGGGGGGATCGAGGTAATTTTTGGATTCAGCACAGTAGAAAACATAAAATTTACCAAAAATATCCTATGCAGCTGATTTTTTTTCTTGCAGACCTGTGTAATCAGAGTATTCAATATTAATCAGGATGATATTCTGATCACCAGAATGCTGGATGACCAGTACAAAAGTAAGTCTCACTGAGTTCATGGAAGGTTATTTAATTTGACAAGAAAGAAAGAATAGTGCCAGAGACTTTACTTGTTTAAGCAATGTGAAAAGAAGTAGCCAGTATTTTCAGGTAATTTTGAAAGGTAACTTTGACAAAATATAAGTGTTAATCAATGAACTTTGCATCATTTTTCTCTAAACACTCTAACAGCAAAAACTTTTGTTTCATTTTGTTTTCTTTCATGTCAGGTTGTCCCATTTTTCTGTTTGTCTTTTGGGCATTGATCCTTTTGTAAAACATGAAAGAGATTCCATGTTGTTGTTGTTTTTATTGGGTTCCTTCTTTTCATTGTCCTATTTCATGTTCTATATGGCACTTGTCCAAAAGCTCCAAAGATCCTGGAAAAAACTACCTAAAATAGACAGGACAACAGAGAAACAGTCAATTTCAGAAGCATGCAAAAGTCCAACTAAAACAAACCATGTCCAAACAGATAATTCCACCCCAAAGCATGTATTCTTTGAACAGGATAAATACACAGAGTAAATTAGTCAAGTAGTATTTTTTTAAAAAATGTAACAGGAAAAACACTGCTCCATATAAATACAGTGAAAGAAATAGGAAAATAAAACACCCATATTAACCCCACTCCAAGAAAAAAAAACAAGCAAGCATACAGAGGCAAAAATACAAGCAAACCTCCTCTCAAAAAAGTGACTAGACTATGTGGAAACATTTTTACCTTACCATTAATGGCTAACTCCTTCTCTTTCAATTCCAGCAGCAGACAGGAAGCAAAAATAATCCAAGAAAGAAAAGGAACAAAGAGCCAAAAAAAAATCCCCAGAATAATGTGGGAAGGGAAAATCCCAAAATGTTGAGGAGGGGGGGGGGGATTAAAGGATCCATGCCAGGCAGAATTAACCTGGTTGCATCAATCTAGACCACTTTTCAACTTCAAAACTCCCACTCTTTCACTCCTGGATGTTCTGATTGGTTGTCAACAACAGTCCATGCAATATTATTGGATGAAAAACTTACTGTATCATGACAAGGGGCAAAATAAGTATAGGTAGCAAATGAAACAGGAAACCATAAATCACATGTATTCCACACTTTCATTAACATGTAAAATTCATTTTTACGAGGCTGTTTGTTAGGAATCAATGAAACAACATGAAAATGAAAATAAGTACCTGTATTTCTTTTGTGTCACTTTTCCTTAATATACACACATACATTTCATCCCCATTTACTACAAGCTTCTCTTTGTGAGTGGATAGGCTTTCCTTTCCATGCAATGTTTTAAAGGCAGCACAGCTCTACTAAAGCAGAAGATTTTCTGCCACACCTCAGTCAGCTCAAGAAGAGATAAGGACTCTGTAGGCATCCACAAAGCCACCAGTCTTGACTGTCAGTGTGGCTGACCCTGGAAAGGGGTTTATGGATGAATAGCATCCTTTTACTTTCCTCCATACATCTCTTCCATCTTCTGAGTGACCTCACTGATGCCCAAGGAGCACAATCATTTGCAGCACAACAAAAGCCTGGCAGTACTTTAGGCACTGAAGGCCTCCAGCTTTAAGAGATACAGTTGAATGACATTCCTTCCAAATCTGTTTCATTGTACCTATATTTCGATATTTAAGAAAGATCCAGAAGGTGCAACCAGAAAACTAGAGAATAACTTTATAATCTTTCTTAAAAACGTAATCTTAAAATACAGTATATCCAGTTCTACATATGGGCTAAATTAAGTAAAGCTAATACCTGCACATTAGCCTTCTTAGACTGTTTGCTGCATGCAGCTTTCCTTGGGGAAAATGTGAAATGTCTTTATGCAATTTATATATTTTAAAAAGCTCACAAAACAATAAAAATATCCATTTTGTCTGATGCCTTATATACATCAGATGACAATTGAAAGCAAACTATAGGCATTGGGAACATTACAATTATGACATAAAAATCGTAAATTTGACTTTAATACAGTTATAATTAATACATTCTGTACCCACATTGAAATGAATATATGTGAAGCAGTTAACTATATCATCAATAAATAGTCACCCTTCTGAAAATTTCAATTGTTTCCAAGCTGTTTAATGCCATCTGTATCCTCATCCTCTGCTCAACATTGGCATTTGATAAGTAATAATAACCCTCATGATTTCTGTCTGTCAGCACCAATTTATTATTTATTTATTGGATTTCTGTACTGCCCATCTGGGTGTTAACCCACTCTGGGCAGTGAACAAGCAGAGAAACCAATAACAGAAATATCCACAACAAAATAAAACCCACCATCAACAAATACCTCACAAACTAAACTAAACTAAACAGCTAAACTAAACAACTAAACTAAACTAAACTAAAAGGTTTATGACACATAGGTATCCGGCAGGTTCGCAATTGACTGGCCAACACGTAGATAGGTACAGGGGAAACAGGCTTGGCCAGTCAAGGGCGAACTATGAAAGGGGTGATGTCAGGAGTTTCACAGCCTGCATCACCTTGATATTTGAACGGATACGCGTCATAGGGTGGGGTCAGTAGATAGTATACTGACTCCGGCCAACAATTTGTTTGTGTCAACAAACAAATTGATATATGTAGCCAATATTCATTGGCATTTAGGGTGGAACCTTACCAGTGCTACTGCGGACTGCTTGCCTTAAAGAATTACAATTGGATGATACACCAATTGAAAGTGATAATTCGGACTAGGGCATTATTCAATAAAAGTGGCCCAATGCCTTTAATCCAATACCGGTGTCTGAGTCTTTATTTGGGTGGGTGCGCCTGCAAAGAAAGCAAAGCAGATCACAGAGGTGGGTGAGTGGGTGGGATGAATTAACGAACAATGTAGAGACAAATCCAAGTTTTGAGAAAGAAGGAAAGAAGGAAGGAAGGAAAGCTGAAGTGAATGAAAAGAAAAGGATATTAAAGTATTGTATGGCAAAATGGAATTATAGTTGACAGCTCCACTGAAAGCTCAAGCAGGTGATCTTTGGCAACAGGGTTTGATCATTGTCTTAATAATAACACACAGGTACAGAACTAAGCTTTGTCTACTTTAGCCTCTCATCCAGGGTTGCTAAGTCCACCTCCAGTGTTAGAAGCTTCACGGTACAAGAGAGACTATTTTTCCTTTGGCCCATCTGGGGTGGGCCCTTAAATTCAGGATAAGTTATGTCACATAGTTGATGGCAAAATGCACTTCCAAGATGGTGATAGCTCTGAGAGAAATTAAATTCAAACATATGTATGCATGAAGCCACGGTGTCATCCACTGAAGACAGAGGCTGAAATCCTGCTGCTCTGCTATGCAAAAGATGTAACTTTTAGAAGATAATTCCTTCTGATTAAGACATGTCTGTAATCATTTTCTGTTGCATGCTGAAATGTACAACTCAGTATGCAAGATATCATGTCTCTGAAAATTTCTTAACTCGAAGCTATTCACCTCCAAAAATCATGCTTTTTGCTTAGCAGCACAACAGAATTTCAATGAGTGAGTCAGATCCCATCACAAGAAAGAAATGGCTAACCAATGGAATCTTATTGGATCAAATTTTAAATCATGCAAAAGATGCAGTAGGCAATATGATACCTTTATGATACCTTTATCACTAAGAGAAACAAAACCTTGTGCAAGCTTTTGTGGATCAAGATCACTTCTTCAGGCATTTATTAAAATGTTCATGACATGGAGGTCTGCCAGGCTCTCTTCTTAAGAACAGCAAAATATTTCAGGGAGTTAGTATGCCACTCTCACAGGAAGCTGAGCATCTGCTCCCAGCCCATTTGACCCTCTTTGGAGCATAGCTTCCTTTTGTGGCCAGACAAAAAAATGGAGATCCATGTGCTTCCCAGAAGGTACAAGGCTTCAATTTGGATCAAATGTCACAGGATCAAATTGGATAAAATGTCACTGGAGGCTTGATGACACTGAGAATGAAGAAGAAATATGATACTGACAGCCAAGGACACAAAGGAAACAAAATGGTGCTGAAACAGAGTGAATGTTTTAGCAAATATTTTTAAAATGCTAGAAAGAGGAGATGCTTTTTGGTAGCAACAAAAAAAAACATAAAAACCACTAAGCCATTTCCACTCCTCTTCAGATTTCAACTGTTTTGCTGCAGTTCAGTTTGTGCTAATCTGCCAATTCCCAACTTGCCATCTAGCTTTGCCTTGCAGGGAGAAGATGCAAAATATTAAATTCTTATAGCAGCAAGCTGAGAGACATTGGCAGCCAGATGTGGGGACTTGACATGAATGATGTAAAAGATGTAATATAGCCTCAGACAGCTGAAGCTCCTGCAGTCATAAAGTCTAATGGGTGATTCAAAGTTGCAAAGGGGTAATCTTTATTCCTGGTGTAATGCTATGAGCAATGCGTGTTCAGGTACATATGTCCCTTATACCTTGGAGTTGTTATTTAGTCCACACATTGGTAGACATTTCTAGGATGATATTCCACATGTGCAAATAGACCCAATACATCAAGTCCATTTGCACACGGTTTTTTACCCATTTGGATATCGCATCACCCCACTGGCTAGGCAGAACATGATGTGTGACCTCCGCTTTCACCTTGCCCAAGGGATCTGATGGAAGATGCTTTGGTGAGTTTTACTTCCAGCCTAATATCATTGACAAGAGATGAGCAACACTGCCTAGTTAGACAGTTCAAGCCCCCGCACCTAGACAAGGCTCTCACCTAGCAGGGAAATGATTATAACCCATTTGATTTATACAGTGTCTTCAGTCAACATTGTAGACTGTGTGTGTGTGTGTGTGTGTGTGTGTGTGTGTGTGTGTGTGTGTGTGTGTGTGTGTGTGTGAGAACTATTTTTCTCTACTTCGATGAAAAAATTATTCTGGAATTGATGAAAACAATATCTTCTAGATTTGGCTTTCAATAGAAAAAACTGATTCTCCTGCATATGCTAAAGAGAGGGTGTGTACAAATCTTCCTTCTTAAAAGGCTTTCAATAATAGGAAAAATATTAACTTGGCTTCAGTTTTATTGACTCACCATTTACTTCCTTCCTTATTTCTTCTTTTATTACTTATATAATGGAGCTTGCATAGTCTGTGGATTATATGATGTCATAATGCACTGGTGACAAGTGCATTTTAGAAGTATAAATTAACATTTTTGCACTGCACACAGCCACTTTGCAAAGTAAGTAGAAAGCACTTTCAACTGAGTCAGGAAATACACCACCACAAAATATAGCCTGCAAAGAACGGGTATAATGTATTACAATTGCCTAGCCTAACAATGAAAACTCTGTCGCAATCTTCCAGAATCTTGACCATACCCACAATTTGCACAGGTAAAAAAGCAATGATAACAAATTAATTATATATTTCAGCTATATCTAATTGTATCAAATGTGTATTGTCAAAGTCACTGAGGAAGGAGCTGATTCTATCTGTAAAATCAGCCAAGTATTATACCCCAGGATATGCTCAGAACCATTTGAAAGAGACTTCTTGCTGTAAGAGACATTACTCAGACTCAAATGTCCACCCAGTGTAACACAATGGATCAACAGAGCCAAACAGATTTCCCTAAATTAGCTTTTGCTAAATTCATACCAGAGAAAAACAGGATACCACTGTTATTTATTTACAGGCCCCAGATGAATCTATGGAAACAATTGTTAGAGGGGTCTAGCCCATTTTAGATGGCGGCAAGTCCTTGGCAGGCTTAGGTGAGCAATCCATGTTGGCATACAGGTATCCAAGCAACCTCAAGTGAATTTTAACCAGGAACAACAGACCATCCACCAGAGATACTGCTACAGGAACTAGACCTTGTAGCAGGCCTAGATGTCAGCTCCACACACAAATTTACAAAGGAAACACCATCAGAGGAACAAACAACATAATCCATAATCCAGAAAGAACCAAGTCAGGAGAAGCTGAGGTCAACGTTCCATTAACTTACCAGCCAAACGGAGAGTCCAACAAGCTAATTCTAAGTCTATTTCCAAGAATGGTAGTCAGGTCTAAAGTCAGGTCAAGAAGTAATTTGAGGTTCAAGGTCCAGCCCTGCCTCAGAGAGCACCTTAAATGGCCAGCCAAATACTTCTCACTAATCCAGCACAGCTAGGGTCCTCCTTTGAAGTTTCCTGGACTCATCCCTCTGCCAACACCTTCTGCAGGTGTTGCCTGTAACACACAGAGTCTGAATCACTTGAAGAATCAAATTGCAGTTGGCACACCTCCATGATTATAAGCTCGATTACTGTCTCATTTGACAACTGATCAACTGGAGTGGTCAGCCCATGATCTGGGCTGTTTTTGCGGCCCAATCCTCTTCTTCCTCCTCAGAGCTGTCAGGATATATGAAGGGGGGCAGGACACAATGCCCCATTACTGAGCAGTCCACTAGAAATCTTATTACTGGCCTGCAAAAATAAGGTGATGCAGAACAGTGATCCACATCAGGCCACATCCTTGTGCTGCCACCCATGCAACAGAATCCTGGCTGCTGAATCTCTTAGCAACCGAGATGCTGTGCACATGAAAAAACAACAACTCCTAATTTAGATGCAAACACACAAAACTACATTTCCCCTTGTACTTCTCACCACATGTCCTGGAGAAAAATGTCATAACCTACATTAGAAAAGTGAACTCCAGCCCACCTAGAACACTCCTAACACTAAACATTAATATTTAGGTGCATGAGGACAGTACCCAGGGTTCCCCACAGGGTCTTTTTTATCTCACACTTCACAACTTTCTGGGCTCTGTTAATCGCTCTGGGATCACAAAAAAGCCCTGGTGGTACAGTGGTTAAATGGCTGCACTGCAGCCTAAACATTGTGTATTTGATCCTCACAAGGAGTCAAGGTTGACTCAGCCTTCTGTCCTTCTGTTATGTATAATAACTTGTGTTGGTGACATGTTGAGCATTCAAGCTGCCGATTAAACTGTGCAAACTGCTGTCAAACAGCCATGCTGTTTGACAGCCGCAAGATCTCAGCAGCTCGGGTAGTATTGCGAGACTTCGAGTGCGCAAAATTCAAATGCTGAGACGCACGCTCCTGAACTGTCAAAATGTATATACTTTGTAACATGTATTCAAATCACCCAATTATGTTTGTTCCCGCTCAATTGTATCCAGTTGATTGGGTATATAAGTCCCCATTGTTCCCCTCCAAGTTGTGTTCAGACCCCAGAAATAAAAGAGCTGTATTTCACTTCGCTGGTTGTCATCTCCAGTTTCTGAACACCAAATTGGCGACAAAGATGGGATGGCGTCCTCACAAGGAAACATCAGTCCTTTCGACGTGGCCCATCCCGACAAGTGGGCACTCTATGAGTGCCGGTTCCGCCATGCTATGGCGGGCCAGAAGATCACGGATGGGGCTCAGATGTGCTCCTGCTTCCTATCCCAGTGCGGATCCGAGACGCTGGAGCTGGCAATCCACCTTGTCTTTCTGCGGGACATGGATGAAGTGCCGCTCGCTGAGATCCTGGCAGCGCTGAGGAGGCATCTGCAGCCCGAGGTGTTGATCTTCCCAGCCCAGGTGGTGTTCCACTGGAGAGAGGAGCACCCAGGAGAGTCTGTGGCAGAATATGCCGCTGCCCTATGCCTTGCTGCTGTCCCATGCAAGTGGGACAATCTCAAAGAGGTGCTCCATGCCCATCTGCTGGTCGGCATGAGGGACGAAGATGCCCAACATCGCCTCATGACCTGTCAGACGCTGACCTTCAAGTCCGTGCTGGATGTGGCACTGGCGTCTGAGGCTGCATGGTCTGGAGTGAAGTTGTTCCGCCATCACCACACAACTGCCGGTTCCACCGAGTCATCCGTCCAGGCCCACTGCTCCTCATCCTCATCATCGTCTGCATCTCCTGGCTCATCCTCATTGTCTGGGTCCAGTGATGACAAGAGCAAGGTCCGGAAGGTCCACAGCAAGCATCAAGAACAATGCAGTGACTGTGACAAGAAGCCTCGCCAGAAGTGTGATGTGTGCAGAGGTCCGCATGAGAGGCAGAAGTGCCCATTCCATTAATGCAAAGTGCCACAACTGCGGATGGAAGGGCCACATCGCCAAAGTGTGCCGGCAGTGCAGGCAGAGGGCCCCAATGCCAGAGTCCAAGCGTGGCAAGCGGAGAGAGTCGTCCATCGCCAAGGAGTCCTCTGGTTCTCCCAAACAGAGCCAGGTGTCCAGTGTTAGCAACCGGTTCTATGCCGATCTCAAGCTACAGGATGTGCCATTCTGGATGGAGGTCGACTCAAGTACTTCAATCTCCATCATCCCTCAGAAAGAGTTCCTCCAAATCCCCCCTGCATCTCACCCCAAGCTGAAGGCGATCAAAGCGTCACTAAGGGATGTCCAGGGGTGCCAGATCCCAGTACTGGGGGTGGGAACCTTTACTGTGAAATTCAAAGGTATCTTCACACAACTGCCCCTAGTCATAGTTAAGCAGGGAACTAACAGTCTGTTAGGGGTCCAATGGTTTGATCCCCTGGGCATCCGTTTATATGGCATAAATGCAGTAAATATGGATCCAGTGCAGGAAGTGTGTGCCGCACATCCTGAGGTTTTTAGGAAGGGGCTTGGAATATATGTGGGTCCCCCTGTTGAATTTGAACTTGACCCAAGTATTCGACCCATTCAAATGAAGCCTCGCCGGGTCCCCTTTGCCCTCAAAGACAAAATTGATGCAGAACTGGACAAACTGGTTGGGCAGGGGATTCTGGTCCTGGTTGACTCCGCCGAATGGGAGACACCAATCATCACGGCGCTTAAAAGCAATGGGGAGGTCAGGATATGCGCGGACTACAAATGCAATATAAATGAAGCCATTTGGCCAAACGCATATCCTGTACCAGTTGTAAGCCATTTACTTGCCTCCTTGCACGGAGGAAACTGTTTCACTTGACCTTGCCCAGGCTTACCAGCAACTGACAGTAACGCCCGCTGCTGCTGCGGTGCTGACTATTGTAATGCACAAAGGGGCATTTAAGGTGACCAGGCTACAGTTCAGGGTGAATGCAGCCCCCATAATATTTCAGTCTTTAGTCGAATGTATACTAAAGGGGTTACCAGGGGTCCTGCCATACTTCGACGACATCCTGATCACAGCTAAGGATGATGTCCAACTAGCAGCCAGGCTCGATAGAGTGTTGTTATGTTTCGAGCAGGCAGATCTGTGTCTTCATAAAGACAAATGTGTATTTTTGGCTAATGAAGCAGAGTTCCTGGGATACAGGATCACTCCCCAGGGTATTATGCCTTCTGACTCAAAGGCATCGGCCATGCGAAATGCACCTACGGGGGCTTCCCTCCTGTCAACTAACACATGGCACAACACAGCCCCAACCCCCATGCCAATCTGCAAATCAGAATTACAATCATTTTTTGGTTTGCTCAACTTCTATCACACATTCCTCCATCGCAAGGCCTCAGTTACTGAACTGCTGCACTGTCTCCTCAAAAAGGATACTGTTTGGCACTGGGGCCATTGCCAGGAGAAAGCGTTCGAAGAGCTTAAGAAGCTGTTGACTTCTGATGCAGTGTTAACACATTTTGACCCAAAAAAGCAGGTCATATTGGTATGCGATGCTTCCCCTGTGGGGGTTGGGGCTGTGTTGTGCCATGTGTTAGTTGACAGGAGGGAAGCCCCCGTAGCGTTCTACTCATGCTCTCTTTCTAAACTAGAAAAAAATATGCCCAAACTGACAGGGAGGCACTGGCTATCTTGGGAGGCACAAAGAAATTTCACGATTACCTCTACGGGAGGCCCTTTACAATCGTGACTGACCACAAGCCCCTCCTTGGCATTTTTGTAAATGGGAAGCCCACACTGCAGATCCTGTCTCCATGGATGTTGCGCTGGGCAATTTTTAAAAATGCGTACAATTTCACTCTGGTGCACCGACCTGGCAAGGACATCAGCCACACTGATGCTCTGTCATGCTCACCCCTGCCCGGTGTTGGGGAGCTGGATTGTGAGATCGAACAGGACTACCAGGTCCTAATGATTGAAGCCCTCAACTCACCTCCAGTTGTTCCATCAGACATAGCCAAAGCCACGGCCAAAGACAAGGTTTTATTAAAAGTGGTTTCTTGTGTACAGAAAGGCTGGTCCACTTCTCCAGTTGAGGAGTTTAAAATGTTCCACCGAAAGCATTTAGAGTTGTCCATTGAACGGGGCTGTCTTTTGTGGGGTCAGCGGGTGGTCATTCCTGTCACTCTCTGCCCCAAGGTATTGCAGTTACTTCATACCAGTCATCCGGGGATCGTCCGCTTGAAAGCCCTCACCCGTGGTTACATTTGGTGGCCCCAACTGGACCAAGATATCAAACAAATGGTCAGCACTTGTGCCAGCTGCCAATGTTCTCACCCTGAGCAATCTCACCTTCTCTCCCGGGAATGGGATTCTGCCAGGGGGCCATGGTCCAGGGTACATATTGATTTTGTGGGACTGTTTAGGGGAGTTGTGTTCTTATTGTTGGTGGGCTCCTATTCTAAGTGGCTCAAAGTAATCCAGGTGTCCGGCACCACTTCATCCACTACGATTATGCATTTGAGAAGGCTGTTTGCTACGTTCGGACTCACAGATATTCTGGTGTCCGACAACGCTTCCACGTTCACATCTGCAGAATTCCAATCCTTCATAGAAAGGAATGCTATTAGGCACATCACTGCTGCTCCATTCCACCCTGCCAGCAATGGCCAGGTGGAGCAGCAGGTGTGCACCACCAAAGATGTGTTGTGGCACATGGGGGGGGGAGGAGATCTGGAACTACAAATTTGCCAATTTCTCCTCATATATAGGCTCACCCCCCTCACCTCCAGGCTGTCTCCTGCTGAGTTACTCCAGCGAATGAAGCTCACATCCTTGCTGGATAGGTTGGACCCCTCTAGAGTGGAGGACAAGGGTACTAATATAGGAATCCAACCCCAAAAAGTGTTCTTGGCTGGAGACCCTATCCATTGCCACAATTATGCAGCTGGCAGTCCTACATGGGTACCAGGTTTTGTGCTACACCAAATTGGTCCTGTTTCTTATAGAATCGAAACAGCCAATGGTCTAATCTGGAGACAGCAAGTGGACCAGTTGAGACCCCGAATACTGGACCCATTGGATGGGCACAGATATTCAATGTTTTGCCCCCACCTGCTTAAGCCAAGGGGGCAGAGGTAATAGTCAGCAGCCAGCTAACCCAGACACAGCAGAGAGTCCCATGAATTGCTATGACTTTGGGGAGCAGGGAGAATTTACAGAATGCTCCCCCACTCAGGCCAAAGGTACCCCCACATTGTTTTATCCCAAAATCCTGGAATCCCAAGTTAGAAATAAACACTATTCTTTTGAGTCACCCTCCACTCATAGAAAGCAAAGGAGAGACTCTCAGTTATAGTTTTCACCTCCACAATTAGACTTAAATTTAGAGTGATCCCTAGCTCCTTCCAATGACAAACAGGGCTATGATTTAAGTTCTCAAATAACCTCTCCTAATAGTCAAACTTTCACTCCAGCCAGATTGCCGGCCCACCCGAGTGTCCGACCCAAAAGGGAAACCTGACTGCCATCCTGGTTAAGAGACTTTGTCTATACCTAGGGGGGAGGAATGTTATGTACGATAACTTGTGTTGGTGACATGTTGAACATTCAAACCACTGATTAAACCGCACAAACTCCTGTTTGACAGCCATGCTGTTTGACAGCCACAAGATCCTTGGCAGCTCACGTAGTATCACGAGACTTCGAGTGCGCAAAATTCAAATGCTGAAAAGTGCGCTCCTGAACTGTCAAAATGTATATACTTTGTAACATGTATTCAAATCAACCAATTATTTTTGTTCCCGCTCAATTGTATCCAGTTTATTGTGTATATAAGTCCCCGTTGTTCCCCTCCAAGTTGTGTTCAGACTCCAGAAATAAAAGAGCTGTATTTCACTTTGCTGGTTGTCATCTCCAGTTTCTGAACACCAAACCTTCCAAGGTCATCATTCAATACTTCTCTCTTTGAGATAATATGGTCTATAAGAACTGCACCATGTAATTTGTGTTTTTTTCCATTTGTGCTCAGCATGTGTGGCATATACAGATAATTGTAAAGTAGGACCCATTATTGAAAGGGGGCTAAGACAAACAAAGAGCCAAAACAGATGATCTCCTTAAAGTTCTGCTCTTGAAATTAAAAGGCCCAGTACAACACATGCCCCAAAACTGCTAATGGCTAAATGGCAGGGGAAAAATGCTATGAATATAACTTCTGATCCTCCTCTCTGCCTGTGCACACACAATATGTAAATCATAAATATCTTGTTTAGTCCTAGGCAGAATGCTGGGGGGAAATCAATATTTAAAGGACCTTGTGCAAATGTTGGCCTTACATTTGAAATTGCAAGTCATTCTCCATCTATTTGCATTATTCCAAAACAGATTTAAGTACTATGTACAGTTCAATGGACTGGATCATTTGAAAGTGTAGCCTGGGAATGTGAGCCTGTGTCCCTCCCTCTAACTCAAAGGGAAAGGGCTGGATTGGTCCTCAAACTATGGCCCATGGCATCAAATCATCCAGCCCATGCTCTCACTCCGGCCGCTGCCGCTTCCTCAATCCTTGTCCCCACTGCTTGGCTTGGCATATCCCTGCCAACACTTTGTAGCAGGGTGGATGTTGTAAGGCTTACAACATCTGCTCTGCTAAGGAGCACCATTAGGGACACACAAAGCCAAGCAGAGGGGACAAGGATTGAGGTGGAGGTGGAGGCGGAAGCAGTGGCCAGAGTGGCTGCAGATGGCTTTCCCAGTGGCCAGAGTGGCAGAGTCCGGCTTGCCCAGAGGCTGCTTTGGCTGAATGTGGCTCTCTCAGAGGCCAGAGCAGCTGAGCACAGCATTTCCTGCATGAACACATGGCTGAGAAAGACAGCCTAGACCCCCCCTTCACCCACGCCATGCAGCTCCTCCCACTAGTAAGCAGGGGAGGGGTGGTGGTGGGGCTCGGGATGAGGGGGATTGGGGGGGCGGGGCTAATGGTACAGGGGAGTGGGGTGGGTTTGGGGTGGACAACGCCACTACCAGTCCAGCCCCTTAACTGTCTGAGGGACGGTGAACCAACCCCCAGCTTAAAACGTTGGGGGACCCCACTCTAAATCCTTGGGAAAACTACATCGTCTCAAAATACCTCTAGAAGGAGCATCCGGTACCATTACTCTTTATTTTAAACCTAGAATATCCTTGCACCATCTATCTCTCTTTGCATACTAGCTCACAAACCTGGAACACAAGGATGGATACAGGCCAGGGTTTCTTAACTAACAGTTATTCATCAGTTCAATCTATGTTATTACTCTTTATGAGCAAAATTAACCAAAGGATTTTTGGCCAACTTTAAGATTTTCCTTTCTTTCCAGTTACTTTCCTAAAACTCTAATATCCCTGGGTTTTCTTCATATTCAATCTAGGAATCATTAAGCACAATTAAATATGAATTTTAAAAAGAGAATTCAGAGCAGCTTCAATTCTTCCTTGATGGGACTTTAAAATAATTCTAGCTTTGGCTGGCTAAGCTAGGTCCCCTGCATGTCATGAAACCATTTGCTCTGGAAATTTCTTCCTTTTTAAATGAGAGACAAAATGACATTTAAGTTGCTGTTATTAACTCTTTATGTGCTAAAGACGCAGCTGATAGAAATTCATAGGTATTTTAGTGGTGGAATGTTGATGGTGATAATCAGTGTTTTTTACTTTGTGTTTTGGAATGAATGTAGAGATGGTTTGCAACATGTTTTGGTACAGTAGGTAAAATTTAAATATATGTTTGTTTAAAGCTTTTAGAATTTTTCTGATCCCAAATAGCAGAGGCTAGCTAAACAGAAGATGAAATACTTTAAGGCCAAACACTTCCAAACCTTCACTTTCCTCAGGTGTCAAATAGTTTGCAAAGTGTGTTGGGATGCTTCAGATTTGGTCTGGTCAAGAAATAAGCTAAGATGTATTCAGTTTTATCAAAATTGTTCTGTTCATTTCTTGGCTAATTGGAGATAAATTACAGATATCTCTCCCATCTCTACATTAAACAATGTCAGCAAGTTGGTCCCTTCCACATAATGAGTGATCTGTGCATTGGTTGAGTTAAATGCTAAAGCAGAGGATCCCAACCTTTTCAAGCTGTGAGCTGGATCATGTTTTCTCAGCCAGCTTTGAGGGTTGGATGGCCATAATGCCCTGCCTGCACAATGGGGGTGGCCATTTTGTCCCATCAGCTTCAAAGGGGTGGCCAATTTGTTTCTCAAATGCCCTTGGAGGGGGCACATGAAATGGCACCGGGCCCAGGTTCAGCCTGTGGGCCTTAGGTTGGGAATCCCTGTGGTAAAGAGTCTTAAGATTGTTATTGTTATCATTCATCTTATCCTGTATTGAAGATGTGACATGAGATTTTCCATATCTGTGTAAGCCTAAACAGGAGTTTCAAAGGGTATGTTTTCAAACAACTTCATGGAGTGGGTTTTTGTTTAGTAAAATAAAATGTAATTTTTTTAAAAAAAATGCTTGCTGAGAAATATTGGCTAAATACCAATTGAAATTTCTTCAGGTATCTACATCTTCTAAAACATCCCCCCAGTTGCAGGGTGATGGAGGTTACTGCATTTCTTCTTCCTACTGTTTGTTTTTGTTGCTGTTGCTGTTGCTGTTGCTGTTGCTGTTGCTGTTGTTGTTGTTGCTGCTGCTGCTGCTGTTGTTGTTTCTCTGCTGCTGTTTCTCTGCTCTGCCTAATTAAATAGTTATTACTTTAATTCCAGAACTTGCATGCCTTATACACAATGAGGCTGATTGGGTAAGCTGCATAATTAAGGTAGGGGAATTTCTTAATTACTGTACTGAAAAATCTTCCCTTGCCAGTGACATCATCACATTTACACAGGCATAAGGTATGGAATAGAATTTTGACCAATGAAATGGATTACCAGCCAGCTGAATAAAACTGAAGAGAATTGAAACCAATCAGGAGAAAAAGGGGCTCATCAGTTTCCACATGAAGTATATGTAGGGTTGCCATATGTCCTGGTTTTCCAGGATTTTCCCGAATTCAAGCTGTCCTGGCTGGTTCAAGAAAAAACATGTAAAAGTCCCGGATTTTTAAATTTGAACACAGGAAGCAAGATCACACTTCACCAAGGGATTTTTGCAAAGAGTTAATTCACTGCCTCACTGCCTTTCTTTCAATTATCCTGCTTGAAAGCAGTGAAGGCAAAACAGCACCCTGAGAAGCCCGCTGGGGAGAGGAGACACTTGCAAGCAAGATAATTGAAAGAAAGGCACAGAGGCAGTGAAATAACTCTTTGCAAAAAATCCCTTGGCTCACCTTGAAGTTTGGGGACAAGGAGTCATCCTCAGCACTTTTCCTCGAAAGCTGGGGCTGGGAGCAAGAAATACCCATATCTAAGAAGCCAAACCTCAACCTTACACTGGGATGGAGGATTCCTTCTTCACGTGACCACAAAGGGTTAATTGCATAAGGTCAGTATTCCCTGTCTGCCCTAGACAGGGATTCTGTGGGGTCATACAGCAGCAGTCTCCCTGACAGCCCCGTCCAATGCATGCACAGTTTGAAGAATGCAACGGCTATCCCAGTTTGGTGGGAGAGAATTATGGCAACCCTAAGAATGTGAGAAAAATGTACAGCAATTGTTATTGTTATGTGACTTCATGTTGTCTCTGACATATGGCACCTCTACAAAGGAGCAAATTCCAGAATGTCCTGTACTCAATAAGCCTGCTTAGATCTTCCATACATAAGTCCATGGCTTCTCTCACAGTGCCTTCGGCTCCCTCCCGTGCCCTGGCTGGTCACAGGGGATGGGAGCCCAGCTGAGGACCATCTTGGTGGGGCCCTGAAAAGCCGCTGTCACCGCACCCAATGCCAGCACCAGTGCCTTTGGCTCCCTCCCATAGCCCAGCCGGTCACGGGGGGGGGGGGGGGGGCGGGAGACCAGCTGAGGAACATCACAGAGGGGCCCTGAAAAGCCACCGTGCCCAACACCCGGCATGGGCCGTGGGGAAGTTGAGTTCATCTGTATATTGTATTTTGCTATTTTGTAATCTGCACTTTGGAACTGTATCATATATGTTTATTGTACATGTTATGCTGTGTTTTTGGATGTATAGATTGTTTAGTATAGTTTTTTAAATTGTATATTGTATCCTTAATATGTTGTAATGCCACCCTGAGTCGGCCCTGTGCTGAGTAGGGCGGGGTATAAATTAAAATTGAAATTGAAATACATCTTATGTTTGGTCTTCCTATTTTCTTGCTGCCTTTCACCTTTCCCAGCATTATTATTTTTCTAAAGAGTTATTCCTTCTTGTGATGTGTCTAAAGTAAGACCACCTCGTTTCATCATTTCTGCCTCCAGAAATAGTTCATGCTTGATTTGCTCTAGGACCTATTTGCTTGTCTTTCTGGCAGTCCAGGGTAAGTCCTCAAGCACCACATTTCATGCACATCATTTTTTCTGTCAGCTCCTTGTACACCATATTGTTATACATCAGGATAATCAAGAATGAGGCACAACCCAATTGTTTCAGAATTACCCAAATTTTCTCATCCACACAGTCAAAGCCTTACTATAGGCTGTGAGAAAAGCAAAGGATGATCTTCTTCTGAAATTCTTTGCTGTGGTTCAGTGGATTCAATTAATATTTGCAATATGCTCTTGGGAGCCTCTTCCTTTTCAGAATCCAACTAAAACATCAGACGTTTCTCATTCTAGGTAAGATATAAATCTTTGTTGCATCACTTTGAGCACACCTTGCTTGCATGAGAATTAAATCAAAGGTCCTATTGCAGGCGCACCCCCCAATAAAGGACTCAGACACTGGTAAAAGTGGATAACGGCATGGGGCCTCATTAATTGATTCATGCCCTAGTCCGAATTATAAATTTCTATTGGTATTCAACCAATTATAATTCTTAAGGCAAGCAGGCCGAAGTAACACTGGTAAGGTTCCACCCAAAATTGCCAACGGCAATTGGTTACAATGTATCCATTTGTATCAATTTGTTTGTTGACAACAAACAAATTGTTGACCGTAGTCAGTAATCTAACTAGTGACCCCACCCTCTGACGCGTATCCGTAAAATAACGGGGTGATGCCTGCTGCCCAGCTCATGCCATCACCCCATTGCCTGGTTCATCGTTGACCGGAAAACGTTAACCAACTTGTGCCTGTCTAGTGTTGTCCAGTCAATTGCGAACCTGCCGGATACCTGTGGGTCATAAATGTTTACCTTACCAGTGCTACCCGCCACACGGAGAGGCTTCAATAAAGGCTTACCGCCCCCCCCAGACAGTCAGCTCGGTCAACAGGACTGCTCGCCAATCTCCTAACAAGAGGCTCATACCTCCCGGCGACAGATGGACCCCATCCCCTGTGTACAACTCATAATTTTGGAGACTGATGGTGGGGTGTCTTATGACGCGCCCCCAACCCTTGTCCCTAAGGAACCGGGCAATAGCCCTGTTCACCAGATGCCGAGCCCGGTCAAGGGCTTGGAGGTTAAACCCACCCCTGTAAGCGTGCCGCGGTACCATGTCCGACCAAATCAGGGTTGTGGCGGGCCACACATAATGCAGGTAGGCCAGGTCACCACAAATCGCATGCTTCAGCGATAGGCCCGTGACCTGTCCCAAATCATTACCCCTGAGGTGTATAATCAGGACATCAGGCGGGTCAGCATCCCTGATGGAGAAAAGGAATGGCAACAGTTCCCACCATAACATTCCGCGCTTACCGTACCACCTGAGACTTGCGGATGCACCTAGTCCCAGTCGGGGTCCCCACTCTGTCACCGCAGCAAACTGCGCTGCCCTGTGCACATAGCTGTGGCCCACCAGCCATACTGTCACTGGTGCAAGACGACACCCAGGGTCTGTCAAGGAAAAAGGAAACAGGGCCGTGACTGAACTGGTACTCACTGTTGAAAAGGGCGAACATACAACTGAAAACATCGTGATCCCCACCTTCCCATGTTGCATATCTCAGCCCCTGAGTACCCAAACGCCGCTGCGGTGGAAGCCGCTCCTATCCTAAATGAATGGGTGCCATAACGAGCCCCAGGGAGGCCAACACTGGCTAGTGCCTTACCGGTCACCTTCCAAAATTGAAATTTAGTAAGGGGAGACCCATCTTGGTGACAGAAAAAGGGCCAGGGTGCGTACCACGTAGTGCAAGGAACTCCTGTAGGGCACCAACCGGACAGATGTCTGCCATGGAACATCGTAGCAGTCTTACACCACTGCCTACACCGTGCTGATCAACCTTAGAGGAGTGTATCCTCAGCTGAGCCCAATCATCGGAAACATAGACATCTTCGAGTTCCTGTGCCCTACGACTCGCATCCGCCTTAGACAGTAGCACCAGCTCACTGATGCGGAGCGCTCCAAAAAAAGGCCACCGTAGTGGCCGCGTGAAACAGGGTTGCCTCATACCTGTCGAAACACAGGTCATGCCAACCCCGTGCCAGTTGGGTAAGGACCCCAGGGGAAATAGGGCAGCGGTCGTCCGGGCTACGCCCATGTTCCCGTGCCCACCCCTCCAAAACATGTCGTATGCGAAAATCATTTGTGCTGTCAGCAAACCCACCCACCTTGGCCATGAATGCCAGCGCTGACAGCCTGGATGCTATGGTGCGGGGGGCCAAGCCCTGGGCATGTAAATAAACCATAAATTGGAGGACATGAGCCACTGGGATGGGCCAATTTTCCAGCAGCCGTGACTGGGCACAAAAGGCCCTGAATGAACTGAATGCATGGTGATACGCCTTACGTGTGCGGGGGGCGAGCGACATGCCAATCGCCCGGTTAACCTCTCCTTGCCAAGTGTCCATATCTTGTCCGGGCGCGGCGAGGGAAATTCCTCTGCGTCCGGGTCCAAGGCACGGAACCGGGGGATCTGCAGGCGGGACAAAGCGTCAGCAATATCGTTATTAATACCTGGAACATGTCGAGCCCTGAAAAGCACATTGAGGCGTAGGGTGCGCAACACGAACTGGCGTACCAGTTCCATAACCCTTGGAGATTTAGACGTCTGTGAGTTGACAATGTGGACCACCGCCGCATTGTCACACCAGAAATGGACAACCGAATTAGCCCACTCCTCGCCCCATAGCATCAAAGCTCCCAGAATAGGAAAAAACTCCAGGTACGTGAGATCTTGCAATCGATCCGTACCCCACCAGTCTGGCGGCCATTTGCCGTAGGCCCACTTCCCTTCGAAGTAAATCCCATAACCCAGGGACCCTGATGCATCCGACTGAACCTGAAAACGAGGGGAAACCAAAAGGTCGGACCTCCAAAAGGACACCCCATTGAATTCCCTCAGGAACTGGAGCCAAATGAGCATGTCATCCCTCATGCCCTTGTTCAGTCGAACCCTGTGGTGGGGCCTGGCCAAGCCAGTCATGGCATCGCACAAGCGTCAAGCAAACGCTCTGCTCGGCGCAACGACCCTGCAAGCGAAATTAAGGTGGCCATGTAACACCTGGAACTCCCAAAGGACACCTTGCGTTTTGCCAGCAAGTCCGAAATGAGTGCAACGATCCGTGAAACCTTGTCAGCAGGTAACCTGGATGCCTGCACAACCGTGTCAATCTCAACCTCCAGGAATGTGAGCTTGGTTGAAGGGCCCTCGGTCTTTTGGGGTGCTAAAGGGACACCGAGTTCCTTCATTAGCGTCTGAAATGTGTTCAGGAGACGTGTGCACATGTCCCAGCCCCGTTCACCCCCGAATAAGAAATCATCAAGGTAGTGGGCTACAGACCGGGACCCTGACCTACGAACAAAGGCCCATTGGAGGAAGGTGCTGAAGCGCTCAAACGCCGAGCAGGAAATGGAGCAGCCAAAAGGCATGGCTTTGTCAAAATAAAATTCACCCTGAAACTTGAAACCCAGCAACTCAAAATCGCCCGGGTGCACTTGCAGGAGACGGAACGCGGACTTAATGTCGCACTTAGCGAGTAGTGCACCCGGGCCACATGAGCGCACCATGCGCAGGGCCTGGTCAAAAGATGTATACCTGACCGAACAAAGGTCGTCAGGGATAGCATCGTTGACCGAACGGCCAGCCGGGTAAGACAAGTGGTGTATCAAACGGAACTCCCCCGGCGACTTCTTGGGCACCAACCCCAAAGGAGAGACCTTGAGGTTGGGGAATGGCGGTAGAGGGAAAGGGCCAGCGACCCTGCCAGCCGCAACCTCCTTAGCAATGCTGCGGGCAGCCACCTCCTCCCTACCCCTGAGTGATAAGAGGTTGGGTGCATCTTGAGGGGACCTGACCCCCGCGAAAGGAATGTGAAACACCTGCTGGAAACCCTCAAGCAGGTAAGCTGCGTCTGCTCTCCTCGGGTACATCGTGAGCCAACGCTCCAACATGTCCACGTTAATTGGGGAGGGGGCCTTTTGCCTGACCAGCTCCCTCTGCGGCAGTTCTGCCGGCCCCCTGTCCACCTCTACCTCTGCCCCGCAGTCTGCCCGCCTTAGGACACGCAGCGGCGGCATGGGGGCCAGAACAAGAGGGACACTCGTGCCTGTATCGGCACTGCTTCCTGTTACACGCACCATTAGCCGAGAAGCTCCAGCACAGCAGGCGGGCTGGAACCCCCTGCCCCGCCACCTGGCAGGGTGCCTGGGCTGGAGCCGCTCTCTGGACCGCATGTCCACAATGGTACCTCTCCCCTGGCGCCGGGCGCGTGGGGGTCATGTACAGAAGCCACAGCTTCTGGCAGGTCTCATCCCACCTCATCTTAGAGTGTAGGGGCACCCTCATACGGAATTCCTCGTCGTAAGCCAACCACGACGGGCCAGGGAAATCAACCATCGTCCGGTATATGTTGTCCAAATACTGGACCATCGGAATTGCCAGGTCAGGCCGGGCCCTGAGGTACACCGCCAGGTATATAAGATACGCGGGTAACCAGTTGGCCCATGTGCGTGGCGGCTTGCGACGGCGGGACTGCTCTTTGTCCTTCTCATCCTGCCCCTCCCTTTCCTCTTTGGTGGGTTCCCTGTTCAATAGGGAGAAAATGTCTATGTATTCTCCCCGCCAAATCTTCTCCCTCGTGGCCTGAGCTAAATGATCCCCTAGGGGCAAAGAATACCCCGCTGTCGGGAATGCCGACACCGGCACGTTAGCAGTGCGGGACATCAAGAAAGGGACCTGAACCGCCCCCGTGACCCCCGTTGCATTTCCTGCGGCGTAAGGCCCCCCAACCCCAGGGGGACCTGTAAGCGGCAAAGCCGCACCTGGGTAAGATGGGGGCTGCTGTCCCCCCACCCAGACCTGATGAGGCCATGGCCACTGGAGACCCTCCCCCATAGTGGACGGTGGTGTGGGGGCATTAACTTGAACCGGATACTCACAAGATGCACCCCCATGGGCCGCCCCCACTGGGGGTTCCGGCCCACGGTGAGCGTCGGAGCTCGCGACCGCACTCGAGCTCGGTGTACACATCTGACCACCACCTGTCGGTGGTGTCTGCTGCGCGGGTTGCTGTGAGGCCGCGGCGGGCGCCGACCTGTGCACCTCGAGCAGCTCAACCCGGCCGGCCGCCTGCTGAAGATTGTCAGCCACCGCAGTGACCTGTCGTCCAAAAGGTGCCCCAGATGGGTTGGATATCCCCAGGGATGCCTCCAAGGCCGCTACGTGGGCCAGTAGAGCATCCACCATCACAGAGCCCCCTGCGTAAAGGGGGCCAAGCAGGCCGGACGGCCCGCCGGTCGCAGGTCCCGGGCCCGTTGCCAAGGGACTCGGGCCCGAGTAGGGCCATGCCCAAAACTCTGGCCCCCGAGGGGCCGGGGGCATGCCTTGCCAGGGAATTGTACCCAGCCCTCCCCCCTGGTTGAAACCTATGCCCGGGGGATGCGGGCCGGGGGCCGGAGGCCCGGCCGCGGCATGACCACCCACCTGCCCCAAGCCCATGGCCGGCAGTTGCTGGTCGGGGGCCGCAGCCCCAGCGGGGCCGGTCTGAGGCTGCACAGCCTCGGGCCACGGACTAATCTGCCCCATCCCATCGGTCCCGGTGGGAGCCTCCGCAAAGGAGACCTGTTGGGAGGGCGCAGTCGCGGTCCTCCGACCCGGCTGCCGCCTCGTGGATGGGCGAACTGAATTCGCCATAGCCTTCTTCTTGGAAGGCATTGCAGAACCCCTGAAGGATGGTGGGAAGCCTAAGAAGAAGGCGAAGAGCCAAGCTGTCTGCCGCCGAAAAGGAAGGCTTCCCTGCAAAGCGAAGAGCAACAGGGCAAAAAACATCTCCGCTCCGTCGCTTTCGCAAAATGGCAGCTCGGCTGCCTCGTGGCCGCCCCTTTTAAAGAGGGCTGGCCACGCCCCCTAACTACCCAGATGTCCAAGTCCGGTGGGGGGGGGGGCTCGCAAAGAGCGCAGCGGCCATTTTGGTGCCGCGCTTGCATTTCTGTTGGAACCAAGATCATATTAATGACTTTTTTCACTGGGGATTAAGGGATCTCAAAGTGGCCAGTCAGTTTTTATCCAATGGAGGTCTCTGGCTCAACTGTCCCACAAACATAGGTAGCAGGGATATTTTGTATAACCTGCCTGCTGGCCTAACAACATGGTTAATATTTTAAAGTCTCCACAAACCATCCAGCAATGTTCTTGATATTTGGTTTTGTCAAGAATCAAAGTTAAATCATTATAGTTTTCTTTCAAATGCACCAAGTGTCCTATAGGAATTGATGCAAGCGTATTTCCATTATGCAGCAAGACTACTTTGAGGCTTGTTTTAGATGAATCAAGGACTAGGTGCCACTCAGATGAATCATATTCTATTTCAAAGCACTTTATTATCCCTTGAACATCACTAAAAATGATATCTCCATCTTTGGAGAAAAACTGAATTAATTCTTTCTCTTGGTGCCTGTACCTCGAAAATGATGTTCCAGGTGACAGCAGGTTTTTATTTGATAGTCTTGACCCCAGTAATTTGGCTGAATCTTTTGACAGCCCTAAATCTCTAACTAGGTCATTGAGCTTGCTCTGAGAAAAATGTTACCTCATCAACAGAAAAATCTGAGCTAGATTCATCCTGGGAAGGCATCCTCTGAATTGCTCCGGATATTATTCAAACTGGAAGGTGTGTGTTGAACTAGTATTTCAGAGCTATGAAGCACTGGATGAATAGCTGAATTAAGGTTTGGGTAAAATATCTTCTTTTTATTTTTTGTATTAAAGCCTTTCACATCTACCAAACAGCAATAGCAGTCAGTAGTGTGGTTTTGCTGTTCATGTCACATCATAGGAATGCCAAAACAGAATGAGGTTTTCTTACCTTTAAACCACAAATGAAGATCTTCTTTGCACCTTCTACACACCTTATGAGGAGCCCAAGCTTTTTCTCGATCTCCAAGTTTCAACTTGAATTAAGCAAAATACACTTTCTTTACAAAAGCACTTATGTTTTTGTTCTCTTTTAATAGTGTATTAATAGTGTATTCATCACAAATCAAACAAAGGTTGTCCAGAGAAATAACACAACCTCTTAGAGCCATAATACAGAACAAAAAATGAGCACAGTCACGTATGAATGCAGAATGTAAACTGAGTGTGACTCATACAGCAACCAAGATCCTGAACTTATTTAGCATGTTGAAACATGATCAAATCTGACAGTAGGCATGTTTATACTCATTTATTATACCCCAGAGAATATGTTGAAACGTACTCAACCCAGCCAGTAAGATTCCTGGATATGTTCACCTTTCGCTACAAACAAAATAAACCTGTTGGGACATGATCATCTGAGCTTCCTCACACCACTAAAACTACAATATACCCAGTTGGTGGGCTCAAAAAATAAATTTGCTACCACACTGTGCACATGGTATGATGGGTGTGGCCAGGGGGAAAGCTCTGTGTTGAACCCAACTTAGTACTACTTTATTTCAAAACTTGGTGGGCAGGGCCAGCCAGAATTTCTGCTGCCGGTTCTGGTGAACTGGTGCAAACCTGCTGATGCCCACCACTTATCCCCCCCCCTCATTTCTCTTATTTTCTCTTTGCATTATTCTTGATTATAGTTCTAATAAATATTAAATGAAATTAAGAAATAATTTTTGGATAGGGTTTTTAGAATCAAGAATAGGATATCAGATTTTGGATTAAAGGTAAACTTCACACTAAATTAAACTAAAAACATGAGTTTTGCAAGAAAACTGATAGATTTTTTTCCTTGGTGGCCTGGGCCAGGTGGTCCCCGAGGGGCAACGAATAACCTGCCGTCGGCAAGGCCAACACCGGAACATGGGCAGTACTGGGCACCATGAAAGGAGCCTGGACCAGCCCCGCCACCCCCAGTAAGTTCCCTGAGGGACAGGGTACCCCGCCCCAAGAGGGGCCCTGGAGTGGAGGGGCCGTTCCCAGATGGGCCGGCGGCGGCTGACTCGCCGCCCCAGCCAGGCGAGGCCACGGCCACTGCAAGCCTTCCCCCATTGTGGGTTGTGTCGTGGGTGCACTAGATTGGACCGTATACTCACAAGTTGCACCCCTGTGAGCCGCCCCCACCGGGGGTTCCGGCCCACTGCGGGCGTCGGAGCTCGCGACCGCAACCGAGCTCGAAGATGGGACCTGACCACTACCTGCTGGTGGCATCAGCTGCGTGGGGAGCTGCGAGGCCGCGGCTGACACCGACCTGTTTGCCTCAGGCAGCTCGACCCCGGCGGCTGCCTGCCGAGTACCGGCAAGCGCTGAGTCGACCTGTAAACCAAACGGAGCCCCGGGTGGATTAACTACCCTTAAAGATGCCTCCAGGGCCGCTACACGGGCCAGTAGGGCATCCACGTTCACATAGACCCCAACACTAATGGGTGGGCCGGCCGGCCCACCGGTCACTGGTGCCGGGCCAGGTCTCTGGACCCCGGGGCCCGAATATGGCCACGCGCCAACAACCGCCCCCTGCGGGGCCGGGGGCATGCCCTGCCAGGGAAGGGAACCCAACCAACCCCCTTGATTGAAGCCCACCGCTGGAAGCTGAACGCCCAGGCCCGAAGGCCCAGTCTGGCTATGCACCAGGCCTGAGCTGGTGGCCGCTGATTGCGGGCCGGGGCCCAAATCCCCTGCAGGGCCAGGCTGAGGCTGCCCAGCCTCAGGCCAAGGAGCAACCGTCCCCATCCCGCCGGTCCCGGCGGGCGCCCCCGGAAAGGGGGCCTGCTGAGGGGGCGCAGTCGCGGTCCTCCGACCCAGCTGGCACCTCCGCGAGGAACGAACCGCGTTCCCCATCGCCTTCTTCTTGGAAGGCATTGCGGCGAAGTGCTGGGAAGCCGATGAAAGGATCGAAGAAAAACTGCTGCCGAAAAAGGCTTCCCGGCTAAAGGGAAGAGCGACGGAGCAAGTGGGGAAAAACTTCTCCTCTCCGTCGCTTCGCAAAATGGCACCGCGGCTGCCTCGTGGCCACCCCTTTTAAAGGGTGCTGGCCACGCCCCCTAACTACCCGGATGTCCAAGTCCGGTGGGGAGGGGGGCCCGCAAAGAGCGCGGTGGCCATTTTGGCGCCGCACTTGCATTCTTAATACACTCTGTGCCATTCCTTTCTTGAAGAATGGAATTTATAATGAGTGTTATCAATCTGCAATTTTTTTAGTTTTCCATTTGTACTGGTATATCCTTGTTTGGATTTTTCCAGATTCAGTCTCTGTGGCTTGAAACAGTTCTTTTGGTATTCCATGTAGCCCTGGTGATTTTTTTCTTCATAGAGTTTTCAGAACAGCTTTCACTTCACTCCTGCGATGAAGAGGGGTGAGGTTGGACTAAATGGCCTAAAAGGTCACTTCCAAATCAATTATTATATGAATATATGATTCTATAATTCACTTTCTATAACATCAGGTTCTTCATCATAGGATTCTTCTTCAAAGGAGTTTGTCATCCTTTTAAATCTTTTTGTATAGGTTTTCAGTATACTATTTTCATTTTCATTTTCTCTTGTTTAGATAGCATGCTTCCCTGTCAATAAATCAGCAGAGGGCAGAATGTCTCCCACATTTAATAAAAGTGGCTAACTACAGCACATTACTGATCCACAGTATTCAGCATGGTGATCACCAACATTCTTCAAAAACAACAAAGGAACTCTGACTAGAATAACCAAGTAAAATCAGATTAAAGCAGAGCCCATAACAAGAAATCTATAAATATAAAGCAAAGAGGTATGTTTGATAGTTTTAAGTGCACTCCCCCCTGCCACCCTCCCCCCTGCAACCCTCCCCCCTGAAAATTTGCCCAGACCTACCTTCTGGGTGGAGAAGGTCAAAGAAGGGGGTCCAGAGGACGCGGGTGGGGCGTGGGACCCATAAAATTAAAAATAAAAATGAAACTACATGCCCCAGCATCCCCTGCACTATGCCCCAGCCAATCAAAGAGACTGGAACAAACCCAGGAGAGGTGGGTACCCCCTTCCCTGCCTCCCCGGGCGCCCAACAGGGAAGGGGGAATGGATTGTGTCTGTCTCCCCTTCCCTGCCTCCCACCCATCGCAGGCAGGAAAGGGGAAACGGATCGCGTCCACCTTCCCACCCCTTCCCTGCCTCCCCACCCAGATGCTGGCAGGGAAGGGGGAATGGATCGTGTCTATCTCCCCCTTTCATGCTTCCCCCCCCAGTCGCAGCTAGGGAAAGGGAAACAGATTGTGTCTGCCTCCCCCTTCCATGCCTACTCATCCGGGCACCGGCAGGGAAGGGGGAATGGATCATGTCTGCCACCCCCCTTCCCTGCCTCCCCCCCGGCCTCAGCCAGGGGAAGGGGAACAGATCGTATCCGCCTCCCCACCCCTTCCCTGCCAACTCACCCGGCCACAGTCGGAGAGGGAAGCTGAAAGGCAGACTACTTTACGCCCGAGGATGTGCCTCCCCACACGGATAGCAGCCTGTCACCTTCCCTCTCTGCCAGGCTGTTTCAAAGCTGGCTTCGAAACAGCCAGGCAGAGAGGGAAGGTGCGAGGCAGCCTGCACGGCCAACACACATCCCCCGGGCGAAGCCCAGGCAAGAATGCTAGTAATCTATATATTTCAAGCTTCTGAGTGGAAAACTGATCAAATAGAAAGGGCTGTAATTCCAAAGCCATCTTTGACTTGACATTTATTATATCTGTTGTCTCAGTCAGGTAAAGCCCATGTAAGAGCTATATAAGATATTGATCAGAATAATGCCAGCTTTGAAATATTTTAGGTGGCTCTGCCTTAAGCCCTTTCAAAGGACTATGCAAGCTCACAATCTACACCAGCAGTAATGCAGGAATTAAGTCTGAAACAGAGGTTAGTATAAATGCTGCTTCTTAATGTTTTATATGTCAAACACATCATAAATCTGAGTTACTATGTTGCTGAAGTGAAGACTTTTAGTATTGGAAAGTTTTCAAAAGGAAAGGAAAGTCATACTTTGTCACTAGGGTTAAACATGGTCTAGAAACAGACTTCATGAATAATGTGTATGATCTAACAACATGTTACTGTTGTAGAGTTAAGATTCAAGTAGACTTTTATCTTTGAGTAATCAGAAGTAGGATCAGAAACAGACAGTATGCATAGCTATTAATTCAAAGAGGTATATCCTTAATAGTTAATAGTATGGTCCCTCCAAATCTTGGTTTCAGTGAGGCTTATAGTGAAATGGGAGATTTCCCTTCCTTCTGTAGGAAGACGCTGGATCAGTGACTGATGCTCTGGCATCATTATCTACTGGTGTGTGGGTGAGACAGCACATTTAAGTCCTGCACTGACCTGGCTTCGGCCACTTGGCTTTGGAATTTAGCCAGCCTGCCCACACTCCCCGATTGCTAAGTGGATTGCTCTCATAGGCCAGATGAGAATTGTTGGGCTCATCTTCTGGATTGGCTGCAAGGATGAATCTGAGTCATTTTTGCCTATCTCATTCTAGGTTGTGAGGCATTTTGGTGGCTATAGAGTGGTGTCAAATAAATAGATGACATTTCGAGTTTAGCCAGGAGTGCTGGTAATGTCAGGTTCCATTTAATTTAATTTCATTTTTACCTATCCCACTCCAACAACTTTGTTTGAGTACAAGCCTTAAAAGTAAGCAGTGTTGTGTATTAAGGCACATTTGCAAGTAGTGTGGGCAGCACCTTGCAAGAGGAAAATGGCGGTTTCCCGCCATCCCAATTAAGAGCTAAAGTTGGCATGAGAAACCCCCATCCAGGACACGCTCATTACACTAATCAGAGTCCTGTGATTGGCTACAGTTCTGGATCCTGTTATTCATTGGTTAATACATATATATTGTGTTATGATTGGTTAGCTGTGCTTGTCCAGCAGGTCACTACTTTGTATCAAGGAGCTACCGCCGGGGAGACACTATATAAGCCCCACAGGTAAACAAGGGTGGGACCGGGCCGGATCTATACTACCCATTCAGCAAAGGTAGCCATTACATGCTAAGCCTGGGGCTCCTCCACATGCTATCACTACTAGTGTAGCTTAGTCCTTGCCAATCTTCTATGGCAGAATCCGGAGGGGACTGATTCCATGGGATTGTATAGCCATCTCTGTGTCTGGAACACCTTGTAAGCATAACCTGAAAAGACTGTTGAATAAACTCAAGTTGTTCTGTTCATCATTGCCTCGGCTATTGCTTATAAGGGCCGGACGTGACACACAGGGACATACATTTTCTTTTTACTTTAAACAGCATGGTGTTACCTAAACATCTACAAAGAAACAAAGAAGAAGAAGAAGAGGAAACTGCCATGTGACCCTTGTTTACAACTCATTAAATAGTTCTCATTTAACCTTGTCCTTCAAGAGAGCTGTGTTAAAAACGGGGTGGGGGGGGGCTGCAAGCATGGCTTTCCTTTTCTCTCCCTAGGTGGCCATATAGTATTAACAAACCTGAAGAAAGAACTAATTCCCCAGAACTCCCTCAATGTGTAGTTGCACACTTTTATTGCATTCTACCACTTCAGATTATAGGTAGGATTTATTTATTTATTTTAAAAAATCTGTTTATCCTTCTATCCCACAATATTTGTTGCTTAATCCAATGAAGATCTTTAAAGAAAACTAAAGAAAAAATGGGAAGGAGATTAGCTAATGAGGGAGGCAGAAAGCAAGAGAATGATTTCTGGGTAAGTGAGTAAAGTTATTGATGAGGTTTTTCATCTTTGTTCTGATAAAGAAGTGATATAGCAGTCAAACGCCTATTTAAAATTAACATAAACATTAGAAACATCTTCCTTGCTCATCTTATAAAAAATTTAATTGTGTGGTTTTTTTAGTTTAATAACAATTAACATGTGGCTATTTTTCACTGTCTTGTCAAAACACATTGTTTAATTAATGTGTTTGTTTACCTAATGCACACTGAACATTTTTCCAATAAAGTGCACTTGGAATGGCTAACAAAAGCTAATAAAAACAGAGTTAAAACATCCAGATTACAAATATATCAAAGAAACATCAGTTATAGAAAGACAGCACACATACTCAGTTTAAAACTTTTTCCAGAAAAATCCTGCTTAACTGTCAAAGGGATGTCTCAAAACTAAAAGTAATGTAAAGATAAAGGTCTTTCTTGCTCGAAAGACAGTCATGTCTAACACTATCTTTATTTGCAGACATATTTGTGATCACATGGCTGGTATGACTCTCCATTGGAGTGAGTCTAATGCCATTACATTTCCCACCGAAGTGGTACCTATTTATCTACTTGCAATTTCTTGCTTTCAAACTGCTAGGTTGGCAGGAACTAGGTCATATGACTGGCACTCACTCTGTCAAGCAACACTCTGGTTAAGAACTATTGACCTGCGGACCTTCTATTCATCAAGCCCACTGTTTTAACTACTGCAGCCCATTGAGATTAGGCCTACATTCTTTGCAAATAAGAGAACACAAACAGAAATTTGGAATATAGCCAAAAATTTCATTGTTTGCATTTATCCTTTTTATCAGAAGAAAACAGGGGTTGATGTTTCCTGTACATATATAAATTTAGTATTGAGCAGGGAATCATAGTGTACAAATGCAGGTTCTTATAGCAAACTGTTATAATTCCATGAGGAGAAACAAGGTATGCATGCAAAGATACTTTCCCCTAATCTCAGCTCAGGTGGAAATAATTGTTCATGCTTCTAAAAAAGGTTGCATGGGCAAACTGCCAGCCCTTCTCTAGTTTTTCTTTCATTCCTTGTGACAACTGGCTTTTATTTCAAAAACAAAAAGGAGAATTTGTTTGATTGTTCTGCTACTTGTCAACAATGTCAGTTGTATTATGTAGTCCTATAGCGTACGAAACCCTGAGACAATTGGCCTTCATGAATCATTTAGGATGTCCAAAAAGCATTGCAGAGGTTGTCAAATGCTTATAACCTTTTATGCTTTCTTGAGAAAAGAGGGAAGCAAGAAAGGAAGTCAGTCTTGTATTTCAGTCTGCATTTTGAATGTTCATACGTCTTCCCCGGCCAAACTACAGGGTGGCTCATAAGTCCCTACCCCAGACAGGGGAGGGAAGAAGCAGTCCCATTGGACTGCTGGGCAGAGGAGTTGAATGAATTCCATTCTGGGTCACCCCTCTGACCAGCAGTCCAATGGGAGCACTTCCTCCCTCCTCCCAACACAGAGATTGCCCCTCCCCTTTGCCCAGCAGTCCAATTGGAGTGCTTCCTCCCTCCCCTATCTGGGGTAGGGACTTATGGGCCACCCTGTAGAGGTCCCCCAAAACAGGTCACTATCAATCTGTGTTTGAACTTTGTTTGTTAATGGAATTTATTTTGACTCTGCCTTCTGTCAAACTGATCACCCAAAATCAGCCTAGCCAGTGTAATGAATTGGAGCCATAACTGGAGGTTCAGCTCATCCCAGCACATACTGAGGTGGATTTCCACAGGCATGGGAAATGCCATAACATAAAGGAGCCATGCATGCCCAGGGAAACCAACATAGGCCTGTGTAGACAATGTCCAGGTATTGGAGTTTGTGACTTACTTGGGGGGAAGAAAAAAACACAATACAGTAAAACCTCGGAAAAAGTCCACAAGTTTGGACTTTATCTGATTTTGGACTTTATCTGAATCAAATGGGCAATGCATTGGATAACGTCCCAGAAATGGACTTTATCTGAGGTTCCTATACCAAATTCCTTGGATAAAGTCCATTTTTTAGCGCTTTTGGACTTTATGCGATGCATCACATGTGCATGAAAACTGCAACTTTTTCCAAATCGGACTTTATCCGAGGTACCACTGTACTCAGAAAACAGTAAAACCCAAAACATAATGGTTAGCTATCTCTGGGCCCATAGCTTCTTCTTGAGGAATTTTTGTCCAGAGATAGCTAACCAATATGTTTTGGGTTTTACTGTTTTCTATATATAAAAAATTATAAAAACATGAGATTTAAAAACAACAGCGACATTACAAAGGAAGTATGCAAATGTAGCTCGAGTCGCAGAACTACTGCCTTCACTGTGACTAAAGCTTTGTATGATAAAACATTGACTCAAGAAGTATTTAGTTAGAAAAAAAGATAAACTTTTATCTAGTTATGAGTCTCTTAAAACTCAGTTGTTATTGACAGTTGGGAAGTTGGTGTTTGCCCTCCTTCAAATCTGGTTATTTTTTCATAATTAAAGCAAAACATAACAGCAGCAAAATGTCATGAAAGAGAGCAGCAACACAACATCTCCTTAAACCATCACCATCTCTACCTTGTACTTAAAATAGTAAAAAGCAGTCTAAAAGCAGCTTTGGTAGAAGAAGCATTTTTCTAACTAAAATCAACTTAGGTGGAAAAGCAGCTTAGGTAGAAAAAATGCATTTTACTTACACTTCAGTTGTGCAGTTATGATTACAAGAGTTATATATATAACACACACACACACACACACACACACACACACACACAAGAACAGCCTTGCTGGAACAGGCCACAGCCCATCCAGTCCAGCATTCTGTCTCACACAGTGGCTCACCATTTCCTTCAGGGTATTCCCAAGGAGATGCCTTCACCTGCTTAGGATTCCCTGGAAATGGCATTGAGAGATATCCTGCCTATCTCTCCAACCGGGAGGTTGTCCTTAGGTATCCATAATTATAGCCATTGATACCCTTGTCCTCCATGAACTTGTCTAATCCTTTCTTAAAGCTGTCAAGACTGACAGCTATCACCACTTCTTCTGGCAGGGAGTTCCATAGACCAGTAATCCTCTGGATGAAAAAGTACTTTCTCTTATTTGTTTGAGAACTAGTACCCAAAAGTTTCATGGAGTGTCCCCTAGTTCTAGTGTTATGCAATAGGGAAAACAGTTTTTCCTTATCTACTTTGTCCACACCATGCATGATTTTATAAACTTCAATCAGGTCACCTCTTAGACGTCATCGTTCCAGAGTGAAAAGGCCCAACCGTTGCAGCCTCAGATGGTAAGGAAGGTGTTCCAGTCCCCTAATCATTCTGGTTGCCCTCCTCTGCACTTTTTCCAGCTCCGTAATATACTTCTGGAGGTATGGCGACCAGAACTGTACATAGTATTCCAGATGGGGCCTCACCATAGATTTATGGTGAGATTTAACACACACTCTATGTTATATATATACTCTATGTATAGCAGACATTATCCCAAGTGGTTTTATGGCTGAAGATCAGAAGAAAGAGAGAGTCATAATACCTAATTCTTTGGATGTGTGCTGACAAGCAACTAACAAACAAAGAGTAATGGAGGATACAAGCAGAAAGAGGAGAGGTGGAAGTTCATGGGTTTGCCTCAAGAGCCAGATGCAGGGATAAGGAATACTACTAATTGGTAAATGACAAAAAGACAATCATTTTAGCCTTCAGAAAGTCCCTCCCACTTATACCCAGCATTAGTAATCATGCATAGTTGTCACTATCCCAAACAGTTATGTTGGTATGAGATAGGAAATGGGCCATCTGATGGCTTCATCCCTTACCTCCAGGAGAACTAGTTCCTTAGGCATGGGCTAATCCCATCTGAAATATATTCCAGTCACTGACTTCTGGGGCCAGAGCTGGGTGGTAGATAGGAAACAAAAGTCAGAGGGCATGGTGAAGGCATAGTAAGAGGGCACAACCTCGACCTTCTCCAGTGCACTAAGATATTCCTCACTGTTGCTATTTTCCTTGCCCCTCCATTCCCTCAAGCCTCCGCCTTGCTCATTTTTAAGGTGCTGCTCCATTCTCCACCCTTCACATGCACTGCCTTTTGTTAATGCTGATGTTCCTTCAGAAGATCAAGACACCAGGGGTAGAGCCCAACCCCACTGAGACACAGTGGCACCAATTGCATGGCAGCAAAGTCTCCAGTTTCTTTCCCCAAGGGATCCCTGGAGGATGCTACAGTTTATCTTTGTTCCAGGCATCATCCACCCTCTCACTTTGAGGCGTATACCTTCATTGTCTATCCTGCTTCAGGGTAATTGATTAAAATGTCTTTATTATAGCCACAGCACTGCCAATTTCAAACTCAATGCATAAGAAGGAAGGGGAGTGAGAAAAAAGGTTGAAAGAGTAGATGAGTGAAAGTCCCTCACATTGTTCTTTTAAGGGGGGGATAAGAGAAGAATGCACTCAATCACCTTAGAAGTCTCTCACCTGGTCAATTCCTATTGGTTTTCCCCAACAATCTCCTTTTTTCCAATCTGTTCAAACAGATGGTAAGGTAAAGGTAAAGGTTTCCCTTGCTCGAAAGCCAGTTGTATCTGACTCTAGGGTGCAGTGTTCATCTCTGTTTCAAAGTCGAAGAGCCAGCGCTGTCTGCTTGTGCAGACGTTTCCGTGGCCATGTGGCAGGCATGACTAGACACCAGAGTGCACGGAACGCTGTTACCTTCCCACTGAAGTGGTCCCTATTTATCTACTTGCAATTTCTTGCTTTCAAACTGCTTGGTTAGCAGGAGCTGGGACAAAGACAGGAGCTCATTCCGTCCTGCAGTACTCAGGGATGGAACTGCTGACCTTCCACCTCCCAATCATCATCTTAGCCACTTGAGCCACTGCAGATGGTAAACAGGGGCTTTTACCTGGTAGCTTAAAAAAGGAGAAAACTAAAACAAAACACCAAGGTTTCAAGTTTATTCTGTCCTGCCTGCATCATTCTGTCACCTGGCTTTGTCAGTTGCATTTCCCAAAGCATAGAAAAGGGGAGTCAAAAGTGCAGAAATACTACTATGGACTACTGGATCAGTTGGCGTATCTCAAAAGAGAACAAGGTGAATCAGACAGTGATCTGTGTACCCTTATGAAGGACAATCTACATCCCTACTTCCCAATCCTTAACTTTCTATGTGACAAAGCAGCAGCTATAATCATTTACAAAAATCAGATTTGTGTATGTGAAAGCATTGTTCGCATAATTTTGCACAATTTATCCAAAAACTCATTCTCATTCCCTTCTCTTGCCAAGAGCACCACAAAATATTTCTTGGAATGGGACAAATCATTTGCTGTTTTCCATCCTCTTCTGTAAGGAAATAATGAAACAAAGATTAGCATCCCTATGTAGTAGAATTTGCTCCATCCACAAAATGGTACAGAATACAATAATGTAACATTTCTAAGTGGATTCATCTCAAGTGAGCATAATTTCATTTTCTATTAAAATTTGGGTATCAGTTTAAGTATCTTTATTCTATCTGAATTTTAATGGGTTTTCAGCACAGCTCCCAGAATGTATGAAGTAGAATTGCTATAGCTCAGTGATTCTCAACTTGGGGCTCAGGCCCCACAGGGGGATTCAATTCCCAGAAGCCTAAGTCAATACATTGCCTGATCAGTGCTTTGGGGAATTGACGTAGGCTTCTGGGAATTGAAGTCCAAAAACCAAAAGTTGGGAAACACAGCTATAGATGAAGCTTTCTGGGATTTGTAGCTTTAAAATATGAGTATCCTAAGCTTTGCTTTTCATTCTGGTTAATGACTTGCTTTAATTCTGCTTGAAGTTTTGTTGTGGCAGCTGTCTTAGAGTACCTTCTGTAATGTTAGAAGGCAGTACAGTAAAGTTTTTATATGAAATATTTTATTGATTATTTAATTTTCTCAGTTGTTTAACACATGATGTCTGAATGGCTGAGATCTCCCTCACTCCTAATTGAAATTATGGGTATTAAAACACTACAAAGGTGGTCTTAGATATCAAAATGCTTTCAGTCATATAAAATCTTCATTTGCTGTTGTGGACACAATATGATGAACCAGCAAGTGTAAAATACTAATGAAGAAAATTAATAGAAAGAGGTATTTTGTTTCTGCTGACAAAAAAGGTAGACTATATACAGTAGGAGCTGTAGTGGCTCAAGTGGCTAGGATGCTGACTGGGAGGCAGAAGGTCAGCAGTTCGATTCCCGAGTACTGCAGGACGGAATGAGCTCCTGTCTTTGTCCCAGCTCCTGCCAACCTAGCAGTTCGAAAGCAAGAAATTGCAAGTAGATAAACAGGGACCAATTCGGTGGGAAGCTAACAGCATTGTGTGCGCTTTGGTGTCTAGTCATGCCTGCCACATGACCACGGAAACGTCTGCACAAGCAGACAGCACTGGCTCTTCGACTTTGAAACAGAGATGAACACTGCACCCTAGAGTCGGATACGACTGGCTTTCGAGCAAGGGAAACCTTTACCGTTACCTATATACAGTAGGACATAATGACTGGAGGGGCTCCCTAGTTGTTCCATCAGCTAGAGAGGTCCACCTCTTTAGCACACGAAGAAGGGCCATCTCCGTGTCCGCCCCAGCCCTCTAGAACTTCATGCAAACAGAGTTGAGGTTCCAGACAGAATTGCAGCCCTTCAGGAAAGGTTTGAAAACCTGGCTGGTGGGGCAGGTGTGGGGACTTTTGTGTTTTAAATGACAAAATACCAATAAATGTTCAAAATTGCCTAGTTTTTCTATGTGTTCTTTAAAGTGACAATTTTTTCACTTGAAAAACACAGAAAATATTCTCACAAGCACAGTTTCTCCCAAACAGCTCTTTCTCCTGAGAAGGTTTTTTTCTTTGTCCCACCTGGTAAATTGATCCAGTACATGTCTCTTTGACAGGTGAACCATGTAAATTCACCATTGAGGTGTTTTTTTTTTGGGGGGGGGGTTGTTTGTTTTTAAAAGCCTCACTTCTGAACAACTTGTCTGGAAAAGGATGGTGAAAATAAATGGAATCCATCAAGGTCACTGCTGAACAAGAAAAAATGAATCTAAAGTTCTAGAGATATTGGTCAATTGATTAGGAGAGATGGGATTCAAAAATTACTATCCCAAAGAGAAGAAAAAGAAAATATATGTCTCAAGCTACCTTTTTGGCATGACTTTTAGCCACAGGAAAACAGTATCATCAAAGTAGTCTTCTTAATTTAATCCAGTGAAAGATGAGCAGAGAGCAATAAACAAAGTCTGAACACTGGGATGAAAGGATGAGTTTCAAACACCAGATCTGGTTTTTAAACACTGTTCATGTAACATTTATTGTACACATCATTCAGTATCAAGATGCCCCAAACATATATCATAATTCATTTATGTCATACTCACACACACTGAGCCAAATCTCCAACAGGTGATCTGCCCTCTCAGCAAGTGGTGACATGGTGAACGGGGTGCAGTACTCTCCTGACACACTAAGGGTCTCTCAAACCGAAATCTTTATAGTCTCTTTCCTTCATGCCATCTGTCATACAAGTCCAGGCTTATCAGCCACATTCTGGTTCATGCTGTATGCATGTTGTACAAGCATACCTAAGTGTCTATTCTCCACTTCAGCTGAGTACATACCATACATGTTTCTATTAGTCTCTGATTAACTCAGTCTTCCAAGAACATCCCAGCTTTCAGCAATGTCATGCATTCCTTTCTTAGGCAATGCTGCACCACCCAATTTCTCTTCACTTCACTTTGCCAAGACTACCTGTTTTTGCAAATTTCTTCAATCCCATAAGTCATTTCTTATTCTCCATTTCACATGGCTCGGATCTGGAACCCACACATTCATCACATATTCTCATCACATCAGTCAAATTCATCTATGTAGTTGCACAAATCTTAGTGGGTTCACATAGATGTCTTAGGCTGTACAGTTGGAGGCATGGCTGAAGGACTTCAATTTCCTAAGATGCTTTGCTTGCTTAAGAACAATTATCATGTGTGTATGTAGGCCCATGACACCAAGAGGCATTTAGAAATTTCAGTCTGTTGGCCACTCACAGGAGGAAAACATCCCAAGGAGTTGAATTGTTACATTAACCTGCCCATTACTTTGGGAGCTGCACTGGTTAGCAGTCTGCCTCCGGGTGCAATTCAAGGTGCTGGTTTTGACCTTTAAAACCCTATATGGCAGTGGGCCAGGAGACCTGAGAGACCTCATCACCCCAAGAGTGTCTGCCTGTCCAACCAGAGTGGACTGGAGGGGCTCCCTAGTTGTTCCATCAGCTAGAGAGGCCCACCTCTTTAGCACACGAAGAAGGGCCATCTCTGTGTCCGCACCAGCCCTCTAGAACTTCATGCAAACAGAGTTGAGGTTACAGACAGAATTGCAGCCCTTCAGGAAAGGTTTGAAAACCTGGCTGGTGGGGCAGGTGTGGGGACTTAATGGAACTATGGCCCCCGTCTGTTGGCTCATCTATACCTATAAAAAGAGGGTTGGGCCGTGCGTGTCTGGCATGTGTGTCCGCACACGTCCAGCCCATCCCGTAATGTGCCAGCCACACTTATGTCCTTGACAGTGTCGTCATGAGAGACTGGGAACCAAGAGTGGGGCCAACACCCAATGAATGCAGAAAAAAAATCTACGCTGCCCAGCATCTTCTGCACAACGTCATGACAATCAGGCTGAAGGACACAATATAATAGTAGTTTTCTTAGCTGCCCAAGAGTCCTTCTCCAGTTCATCATAGGTCAATAGAACCACAAGTGAGGCCATATGAAAAACCATCTTGACCAAAACAGGTTGGCTGCTTTTTAAAGAGAGTATTCACTGAGCTGCATGATGACTTGGCTCAACTATGACCTTAGAGATTCATCTTTGTACCCGTAGTGCTCTGGTTAAGAATTTCTGTTGGACAGATTCTAATATTGGAATATTTGAAAGAGTCCATACTGGGACTCTCTAAAGCATCTGAGGATGCAGCTTATCTTTTTTACAGTTGTATTAAAGGGTGTCACCATTTTTCTGCCTGGATCAGAAAAAGAGCAATAAATAGCATTGACAGATACTTCAGCTGACAAAAGCTATAGATTCCTAACCATATTCCTGAACTTTTAAATGTCACTCCAAGGTATTTATACAAGTTGGTCTGTTCAAGTAATTTCCTCTTCAACTGCTATCTTTATTTCTTCCTCATTCCCCCCAAAAAATAGGTTTTCCAGTTTTGTGTCATTTATCTCAAGGTGTTCCTTGGAACAATAGGAGCTTTTGACTCTTAATAGTCTTTGCACCCCCACCTGAGTTTAGGACAGGAGGACAGCATCATCTGAGTTTTAAAAAACAACACCCTGAAACATTCCTGTCTTTCAGATGGGATGCAAACAACATGGGACTGGATAAGGATTATAGTCAAATATTCACACACAAGACTCATTACTTTGCAAGGGCTTGCTCTCCAGAGAAACTTTGTTTGCATAAGCCTCTGTCAGTTAATCACCCACCTTTTGTTTATCTGAGGCAATTCAAGAGCTTTGCTGGGCTGATTGATGTTTACTGGAAGCCAAGGGCTTGCTGCATTTCCCTACTGTGATCTGGACAAATAATTACCTCTTTTAAGTTGCTTTCTAGTCCATAAAGGAGCCTGTTCGATTCCGTGATGAGCTGAATTGTTCTGTTTGGATTCTTTTCCCCCTGCGATATCTGTTTACAATACCTCAGACTTTGTGATACCAGGAATGGCAGGAGGGCATTTCTTCAAGGGGCCAATGATAGCGCCCATCTAAGAAGACCCACTGACATACCAGAGATGTATATCAAAGACCCTTGTTGTGATCACAATCCTGCTGTAACTTCTGACAATTTGCCAAACAGACTTTGCAGGCGCACCCCCCAAAGAAAGACTCAGACACCGGTATATGGATAAAGGCATCGGGCCACTTTTATTGAATAATGCCGTAGTCCGAATTATAACTTTCAATTGGTGTAATCATCCAATTGTAATTCTTTAAGGCAAGCAGGCCACAGTAACACTGGTAAGGTTACACCAAAAATGCCAATGGCAATTGGCTACATGTAACTATTTGTATCAATTTGTTTGTTGACACAAACAAATTGTTGACCAGAGTCAATAAACTATCTACTGACCCCACCCTATGACGTGTATCCATTAAATCTCAAGGTGATGCAGGCTGTTAAGCTCCTGCCATCACCCCTTGCCTGGTTCGTCGTTGACAGGCCAAAGCTATTACCCCTGTACCTGTCTAAGTGTTGGCCAGTCAATTGCGAACCTGCCGGATACCTCTGGGTCATAAATCTTTACCTTACCAGTGCTACCCGCCACACGGGGAGGCATCCATGATGACTCACCGCCCCCCCCCCCCCGACCGTCAGCTCGGTCGCCAGGCCTGCTTGCACCACGCCCAGAAAGAGGTACATACCTCCAGCCGACAGGTGGACCCCATCTCCTGCCTACCAGCAAAAAAATTTGTAAGCCTATCCGCAGGTTTCCAATGTCTGTCTCCCAGCCATGCTCAGCAAGGGACCGAGCAACAGCCCTGTCCACTGACTGCCGGAACAGTCCGAACCACGGAGATCCACGTCTCCCCTAAATTGGTGTCTCGGCATGATGTTAGACCATAGCGACCGTGTGTAAGCCATACATGATATAAAACGCCAGGTCACTGCCCCTCGACAGTTTAAGAATGGCAGTGATACGTATAAGATCATTGCCGCCGAGGTGCCTAATAAGAACATCAGGCGGTCCAGCATCCCTGACGGACATCAGGAATGGCAATAGTTCCCGCCCCCTTGTGCCGTGCATACCATACCATCGCATACGTGCGGATGCACACAGCCCAAGTCGGGGTCCACTCTCTGTCGCCGCAGCATATACTGCTGTCCAGTGTACATAGCTGTGGCCCACCAGCCCCACTGCCACCGGTGTGCAGAGACACACAGGATCTGTAAAAGAGGAGAAGAGGTGAAGGACATAACTAGGTACTCATACAGTGAGGGGTCGTACATATAAGAAATTACGCATACACATATATCCGCCTCCGAGTACCCCAAATGTAGCCGCGATCCACGTGACGCCTATCCTAAATAAATGGGTGCCAAAACGGGCACCACACCATGAAGGATGGCTCCGGTCACCCTCAGTAACTTTACTTTGGTAAGGGTAGACCCATCCTGGTGGCAGAAAAACAGGCTGGGGCGCGCAGCAGGCATTGCCGAAAATTCATGTAGGGCACCAACCGGACAGATGTCTCCAATGAAACTTCGTAGCAGTCTAACTCCACTGCTTACGCCATGCTGAACAACCTGTGAGGACCGTATCCCCAATTGAGCCCACTCATGTGTGACATAGACATCGTCGAGTTCCAGTGCCCTACAAGACACATCCGCCTTACACAATGGTACCAACTCTGGCACCAACTCACTGATGCAGAGCGCTCCAAAAAGGCTACCGTGGTAGCTGCATGACCAAGAGCCACTTCACACCTATCCGAACATAAGTCATGCCAGCCTCGTGCAAGGTGGGTCAGAAACTCTGGCGAACTGGGGTGACGCGTGTCCGGGCGGCGGACACGTTCACGTGTCCACCCCTCCAAAACACGACGCATGCGGAAGTAACTCACGCAGTCATTGAAACCCCCCCAGGTTGGCCATAAATGCCAGTGCCGAAAGCCTGAAGGCTATAGTACGGGGGGGGGGGCAAACCCTGACTGCGAAGATAAACATGCATTGTAAAACCTGGTCCTCTGATATTGACCACACTTAAGGTAACTGTAGTTACTCGCAAAAAGTTCTAAATCACATGAAAGCATGTTGATACGCCTTACGCGTGCGAGGTGCCCATGACATGCCCGGTTCACCTCTCCTTGCCAAACGTCCAAATATCGGCCGGGAGTGGCGAGTGGAATTCCTCTGCTTCCGGAGCAAGGCACAGAACCGGGGGATCTGCAGGCGGGATAAAGCATCAGCAATATCATTATTAATACCTGGAACATGTCTGGCCCTGAACAACACATTTAGGCGTAGGCTTCTCAAAAAGAATTGACAAACCAATGCCATGACCCTGGGTGATTTGCATGTCTGGGTGTTGACAATGTGCACCACTGCCGCATTGTCACACCAAAAATGGACCACTGAGTTGGCCCACTCGTCGCCCCATAGCATCAGTGCTCCCCAAATTGAGAAGAAACTCAAGGAAGGTAAGATCGCGGAGGCGATCCGTGCCAAGCCATGCGTGATGCCCTCGGCCGTAAGTCCACCTACCCTCAGAGTAAACCCCCATAACCCAGGGAGCCGGAGGCATCCGACCGTACTTGAAATCTAGGGCAGACCATAAGGTTTGATCTCCAGGAAGAGACCCCGTTAAAACCCTGGAGGAATTTGAGCCAGACCGAAAGGTCCGCCCGTATGCCCCTGATCAGCCGGACTCTGTGGTGACGTTTTAACAGGCCAGCCAAGGCGTCACACAGGCGCCTGGCCAATGCTCTGCCAGGTGTAACCACCCTGCAGGCAAAGTTGAGGTGGCCATTAAGTAGCTGCAGCTCACAAGGGGACACTTTATGTTTGGCAATCAATGCCAAAATCACCGCGGAGATCCGAGCCACCTTATCCATGGGTAACCCGGATGCCTGTGCGACAGAGTCAATTCCAATGCCTAGAAATGTGAGCTTAGTAGCTGGGCCCTTGGTCTTTTCAGGTGCTAAGGGGACACCCAGTTCCCACATGAGTGTCTGAAATGTAGTGAGGAGACGCGTGCACGTGTCCGAGCCCCGTTCACCCCCGAGCCAAAAGTCATCGAGGTAATGGGATAGAGACTGGGACCCCGACCTGCGAGCAAAGGCCCACTGAATGAAAGTACCGAATCATTTGAATGCCGAACATGAAATAGAGCAGCCAAAAGGCATGGCCTTATCTAAGTAAAATTCCGCTTGGAACCTAAAACCCAATAGCTCAAAATCCCCTGGGTGCCCTGGCAGTAATCGGAAAGCCGTGTGTATATCACACTGTGCCAGAAAAGCACCGGGACCGCATGAGCGTACCACCCATAGGGGCTGAACAAACGACGTTTACCTGACTGAAAAAGGTCATCAGGAATGGCATTACTGACTGAAGAACCCGCAGGGTAAGCTAGATGCAGGATTAGACAATATTCACCCGGGTTCTACTTCGGTACTAGCCCCAGAGGGGAGACCTTCAAATTAGGGAAAGGTGGTTCCAAGAAGGGGCCCACTACTCTCATAGCCTCAACTTCCTTAGCTATGCTCAGTGCAGCAACCTCCTCATTACCTTTCAAGGGAACTAAATTAGTAGCATCTTGGGTCCCCTAACACCCCCGAATGGAATACGAAAGCCCCATTGGAAACCCTCCAGCAGGTACCTCGCATCATCCCTTCTTGGATAAGCTGAGAGCCATCGCTCCAGCATGAGTACACTAAATGGGGAGGGGGGCTTTGACATGGCTAGTTCTGTCAGACGGAGCTCTGATAGCCCCCGTGCTCCCCTACCTCTGCCCCATAACCCACCAACCCGTGGGCATGCGGAAGCGGCGTGGGGGCCAGCGCAAAAGGGACACTCGTGTCGGTAATGACACTGGCGCTTATTACACATGTTGCTAGCTGAGAAGGACCAACACAGCAGGCGGGCTGGAACCCCCTGCCCCACCGGTTGGCAGGAAGCCTGTGTTGCAGCAGCCCGCTGCACAGCATGACCACAATGGTAACTATCACCAGGCGCCAGTCATGTGGGAGTCATGTACAAGAGCCACAATTGCTGACAGGGCTCATCCCACCTCATCTCAGGATGTAGGGCCACCCTCATCCAAATTCCTCATCGTAAGCCAACTACGATGGGCCCATAAAATCAACCATCGCCCTGTAAATATTATCAAGGTATTGAACCATTGGGATGGCCCAATCAGGCCGGGCCCTGAGGCCGACCGCCATATATATAAAGTATGCCGGCAACCAGTTGGCCCAGGTGCGCGGTGGCTTACGACGACGGAACAGCTCTTTGTCTCTGTTGTCCTGTCCCTCTCTCTCTTCCACAGTGGGCTCACAGTTCAATAGGGAGAATATATCCATGTACTCCCCTCGCCAGATCTTATCCCTCGTGACCTGTGACAAATGAGCACCCAGGGGCAAGGAATAACTAGCCATTGGCAAAGCCATCGTTGGCACATTCTGTATAGAGGGCATACGCAGCGGGACCTGGACAGCCTCTGCGATGCTCAGCACTGCCCCAGGGGCGGACACCCCCGCCCTTAACGAGGGACCATTTTGAAACCATGGGATACTGGGATAGGATGTTAACTGATGCCCGCTCGCATCAACTTGACGAGGCCAGGGCCACTGAACCCCACCACTGTAAGTGGGCTGTGGTGTTGGTGCACTAAATTGAACCTGATACTCACTAGGTGCACCCCCGTGAGCCGCCCCCACCAGGGTTTCCGGCCCACGGTGGGCGTCGGAACTCACGACTGGAATCGAGCTCTGGGGCCACCCCTGACTGCTCCCAGCCTGGACATCAGGTCACACGGGGAGCTGTGAGGCACCAGCCGGGACTGGCCGGACAGTCTCAAGCAGCTCGACCCAGTTGGCAGCCCGCTGAAGCATCATGGCCGACGAGTCGGCCGGGATCGACGAAGGGGCCACCGTTGAAGTAGCTGTTGCGCTCCCCTCAGAAGGTGGCTGGGCAATGCCCAAAGATGCCTCCAGCACTGCTATATGTGCTATTAAAGCATCCGCTGCCTCAGAGCCCCCAGTATAAGGTGGGCCAGGTGGGCCGGACGGCCCACTAAGCAGTTGGTGAAATGGCAACCCAAAAGGAGAGCCAGGGCCAGAATAGGGCCATGCCCCAAACTCTGGCCCATGGGGGGCTGGAGGACCAGTGAGTTGGACACCCACACCAGGCCCCCCCCGGGCCGCCCCGTCCCATGCCCGGCAAAGGCGGGCCGAGGGCCGAAGCCCCGGAGGGGCCGGCCTGTAGCTGACCAGCTACCAAGCTGGAGCCCAGCTGCCAAGTGTCCACCTGACCAGCCCCACTGGTACCAGTGGGCAAGGCTGGCACATTGCCCTGCCGTGGGGGCGCAGCCCTGGTCCTCCGACCCGATGGCTGGCCCCCATCCAGCACAGGGCCGGTAAAAGTTCTTCCCCTTGGCCGTGGCTTTAGTGCTGGGGCCTTTCGCTTGGGAGCCATGTCTCCCTAGGAGAAGAAAGGCTGGATCCCTATCCAGGGATCGAACTCCTAGCGCTTAAGCACCGCGGTAGCCAAGCAGTCCGAGGCTCCGCGTGCTTTAATCCTCCTTTCCCAGCCGGGAAACGAACTGTAAGGGCTCAATAGCCGAAGACTAAGAGAAAAAACAGCGACGGAGAAAACTTCTCCTCTCCGTCACAATTCTAAAATGGCAGCTCGTCTGCCTCGTGGCCACCCCTTTTATAGAGGGGTGGCCAAGCCCCCTAACTCACCTGGATGTCTGAGTCTGGGTGGGGGGGGGGCCTGCAAAGAGTGTGGCGGCCATTTTGGCGCCGCGCTTTCATTCTTCCTGTATGGACATTTGACACCTTTGAATTATACCTCCTTGTTTGATGTGGCATTTTTGCATTGTGACTCTAGTTCTAAAATTCTTCTCTTTGATGTGTATACTTATCTCCCACTGCCTTTCCTCAGCACTGGATTCCTTGTTAGGAACTAGTTGCTGTGGGTCTAGGGAGCTTCCTTGTAATGAAAGATGCCCATTGCAATAAATCACCTGTTTTTACCACAGCTATTGGCCTCTGGGTCTTTATTTCTCTGCCATGAGAACCTAAAAAATTATAAAAGAATTGGAAATTCTAAATTGTTGCTTTTCAGAAATTTTAAGGACAGCTGCACCTCACTTTGGGGTGCTCAGGTTTTCAGCTATCAATGAGAAGACTTTGTTGTTTAAATACTTTACAGACTAAATAGCAGGAGAGTTAGTAGACATCCCTGATGCTCACCCTTATTTACAGTGACTGAGTCTGAAAGAACACTATCAGAGGTTACTCTTACTCATAGGGTGGTATTATCATATAGTCCTTGGATTCTCCTAAACAATCTGCACCACACCTCTAGTGCCCTATATTATTAGATCCTTCTCACTACCCCCAGCTGCACACTCTTGACATCTTAAACCTTATAAAAACAACAGCCTGGACACATGACAAACTACCTCCAGAATTGGCCATGCATTGGTTTGAATTAAGTGCCCCCACACCATTCTTAGATAGGGAGGCAAATGGTCAAGGGATAATTAACATCATTGCCTGGCACCACAGGCCCTCTTTTCAATTAATGTCAGTTGGCCCACCCTGCAGGCTTTAGTTGGGTTGTCATGGGATTTCTTTTTTTTAGAATAGTGATGTGGATTTCTGCGTGCTGTTCACTGGAGAGAGATGCAGTGTTGCATTATGGGTTGTCACTGAGCAGAAACTGCCTGCTAGTCATAACAATCTTAACCTCGTATTCTGGGGGAAATGAAACTTAAACTTGTGATAGATATGTAGTACTGTGTATGGTCATTGGCTGGGACCCTTCAGAGGAGGGACCAGAGGGTGGAACTTGTTGAAGGATATAAAAAGGAAGGGAGGAGAAGAGATGACCATTTTTCCCTTTTGCTCTTTCCATGTTTTGTAAGTTTTTGGTTGTGCTGTGAACTCTGCAATGATGTAGTAACTTTTAAACTAAGATGGGGCCCTCTGGGCTCCCACACTTGAATAGATTTCATTGTTTTAGATGTGCTTTCTGAACTGAATTTGTTCAGAATTGTTTTGCTTCCTGAACATAAGAAATCTGTAACCTACTTTTGCTACAATATACTTTTAAAATATATGAAGATAACTGGAGTTGTTTATTTTTCTGTCCTCTACCTTACTAACAGCCTGATTCAGGTCAGGACATGTGAGAAGGTAAGCTAAAATCCTAGATTGCTTAGCCAGAGAGCATGAATTCAAGTGTGGTCCCACTTATTTGTAGGCACAATGGTCTACTTGGGAGTACTGGGTCTGTTATAGGGGTCACATTCAGGGGCCAGATAGGAATTTTTGGGTTCAGCATCATAAGTGGCTCTGAAAAGAAACTGGATCATTTTTTTCACCTATCCCACTTAAGTCAGAGGAACATTGAGGGCAACTTCAGGATGCTGTTGTTAAATATGTCACAATTAGTGGCAGAGGTGATTCCTTCAGGGCATCATTAGATGAGATGGTACTGCATATATGATTACACTTGTAAAGTAAATGTATTAGATTTTTTTTATTCCTTTCCTAATAGGATCCAGACAAAGAGCTTGGCTGCAACATTTTGGAGACACTGAAGATTATGAACAGTCTTCAAAAGCAATCTCTTGTTCCCAGGTGTGTGCTAAAATAGCATAGGAGACTAAATAGAATTCTTTTTAGATAACATGTCCAATAATTTGGAAGGAAGCCAGAAGGCTGTGAGTAAGAATAATGATCCCATAAAAAGAAAGATTTGCCTGTTCCCACTTGTAGATCTACCTGCACTGCATTGTTTGCTCAGCAGTAACACCCTGCCATCTTGACATAAGCTTTGAGCTAGAGCAGGCAAAAGTAGGCTATAGTTTGCAGAGCTGCTATTTTTCTTTTACAGAAGATCCCTTTCAATTGTAGGAGCAGTGCCTGGAAGTAAGAGGTTTTTTGTTGGTGATGGGTCTTAGCTCCCACCTGCGTCCTAACAAACTAATGATGAACAGCTTTTTGGTTTTGTTTCCTAAAGCTAAAGCAAATTATAGCCTGTTTGCTTATGCTTCTTCTTAAAATCCTAGTTAGAGATGTCAGCAAACATGTATAATAATGCAACTTTGAGTTTTGTTTATGATTTATAAGGGTGCTTTTTGTTAACTTGAGGAGAAAATAATGAGGCCTTTGGGAATTAAGGCAAGGTGATTTCATGCCCTGATTCAAAGGATAATAATTCCTTTTGCTCTGTCAACCTAGTTTTCTTGTCTTACTTCTACACATTCAGTTTACTTGGTGAAAAATAAAAATACAAACTGGACCTATTCTTCTTTCTAGCCAACCATATAGCTGTCATTGTAAAAGATGAACTGAATTCTTTGATTTGGGTAGAGCTGATGGCAGGGTAAAGAAGGGTGGTAATGAAATGGTGACTGAAAGGAAATTGAGTTTTGTTCTTAGAATTGTAGGAAGCTACTTTACCTTGAGACAGACCGTTGGTCCAACTAGCTCAATTGGCCAACTCTAATTGACTGCAACTGCCTTGAGTTTTAAGCTATTTCCTGGTGGTATCTCTTTTGAAAAGTAACTTTGCCTGTCTTCCAAATTCAGACATAATGTGTATGATTGGGGTGGTATGCTGGGATTCTTACTATCATATTAAAACCAGAGATGTGCAAATTTGACAGATGTAAAAATGGTTTTCAATTAAAAGCTCTTGTACATGCTATAAAGTGCTCAAGTGCCACAAAAGTTGGCCTCAAAGACAAACTAATATATCACGTATATTAACCTAGATCTATGACCATCACTTCTTAAAATAATAATGTGGAGGACATTCCCCGCCACCCCATTTCCTCCCTCCACAGAAATGTGTCCAAAACTACTACAATAATTTACATTTTCTTCATCAGGAGATTGTTACATGATGACAACTCAGCTGATGTGGGATTGGTTTCTATCATCTTCCCAGGGTCTTCTTCTTTTTCTATCTAAAGATTAGTGACACCATGGCATTTGGTTTGCTAGCAATTCCATGCCACTGCAGATGAGAATTACTCCAGGTATTTCATCGCAAGGTATTAATTCCAATTATGGTATGTACAGAAAGAGCCTCATCAATGACGATGGTATTTTTGAACCACAATCTGACATAAATTGGTAACGGCAACATTTTGTTGCTGGCTAATCTTTCTCACACTGGGTCAGGTGGAGGGAATTGTGAAATTAGTTCACCGGGAGGTGCCTTTTTTGACAAGGAAGAAGAATTCTAATTATGTCTTTGCAAATCTTACTTTTGGGATGCCTAAAATCCTTTGAATATATAAAAAGCTGCTCAGTTTGCCATCACATGCCATATTTGTACCCCAGTGAGTGAGGATGTAAACCAGGTGTGGCCAAACTTGGTGTTCCATGTGTTCTTGAACTTCAATTCCCAGAATCCCTGATTACCTGGTGTGCTGTCTTTGGCTTCTGATAATTGAAGTCTAAGAATACCTGGAGGACCAAGAATGATGTAAATACAGATATTGCAATATAAATTATCCATGTTAACTATTGTACCACATTACATGGCAATGGACACCAACAGCAAGCCTAGGAAGATTCAAACAGCACTGTGTGACTTCTAGGATTCAAACTATCAGTTCAGGAGAATAAGCATGTGTCAAAGACAGGAACAAATGAGAGTTTCTTGTTTAAACTTGTTTTTATTCTTATTTTTCTATTAAGTACATATTCCAATTCTCAGACTTCTTCAAAACTGGATACAAATATATTGATTTGAAGGGAGAAGAAGAAATGCAAGGCAAACGAAAACTAACAGATTTTTTCTAGCCCAAAGCAACAATACGATTCCATCCAAAGTATGTGGTCTTTTTCTTCTCTTGACTGACCAGGATAATATTTTTTTTAGTGATGCTTGTCTGTTTATGTGATAGCTGCCAATATCTGCACCACCTCCCCTGCTCGTTCAGCATGTATCACAAAGCCTCATCCTATTCAAGAAGAACACAAAGCCTTGAAGCTTTCTCTGCACCAGCTGCTGTGAGAATGTAAAGAGTTAAAACGGCTGGATTAAGTTTTATAGAAATAGGATAAATTCAGCCATGCAGGAAAATGGAATCTATATGAGAAAGGAAAGTATGTTTAAATGAGGGGGGAAAGCCAAGCCTCCTTCACAGTGAGCTGCCAAGAATGGACTCAGAACCAAAAGAGAAGAAAGAGATAAACATGGAAATTAAAGCTGTCATATGAAATGCAAGTCACTGAGCAAAGGATGTGATAGATTATGAAATATTATTCAGCTTGTAGAAGCTGGCAAATGGGCTACTGATCACTACAAAAATGAACAGGGGTAAATATATACCTATTAGAGTGTAAAAGGATTTATCCTCATAATTAAAGCAAGGCCAATTGTGTGCAACTGTTTATATTTCAGGGTTGCTTCCAGCTACTGTAGACCATTAATTCATGCTGTAGTTATGTGAATGCTCTCCAAATTAGTGTCTTCCAGGGCTGAAGTGTTTGAATAATAGTTTGCATATGTCTGCTATGTTTGTCTTTAAACATTTCCCTATTCCCAGAGTAGGATTAGATATTACACTGAATATGCTAATTAACTCACTAATTCCTATCATCCACTGCATGTATGCATTGGCTATGATGTATGTGTGCATAGGTCAAATTGCAGAATTCTCTGTGATGACTACTATCAAGGCACCAATTCAATTACAAGGTACATGCCAATTCATGAAACATGTACATACAATCAGGCAACTGGCATATGCATATACTGTATGCATATATAAATGATATACAGTGGTACCTCGGATAAAGTCCGATTCAGATAAGGTCCAATTCGGATAAAGTCGCTGTTTTCATGCACACGTGATTTTGGTGTATGCAATTTGGTGTATGCAAACCAAGACACAGGACACAGCCTCGGGTTGGGTTAACTCAGGTTTATTGCATCGTGGACAGAGGGAACATGAGGTAATGGCGGATCGATAGCTCTTTATATACAGCAGTAATACATTTGAACGTGGTGCCATGGTAGCCCATTGGCTACTGTCTGCGTGACGTCATTGCAGGTCACGCCCTTCTTGTCCAGGTGTAGGTGGTGGCGGGAAAACTTCCCGCGCTGTTGCCTTTGATGAGTTCGGACCAAGAGAGCTTGGACGCTCGCTGCTGCCAGCTGGTGGTCATTAGCTCGCGTCCTATTACAGGGTTTATATGATACAGCTGAAGGTTACATTGTTGCTATAGGCAAGGTTACATTGGCTCAGATACATTGTAATCCATGTGTACAATAAAACCATCAGAACACAACACCCCTCCCCCCTAGGACGAGACAAAGTCTCGAGCCCACACTTAAACACACTCCCCCCCCCTTAGGAGACAAAGTCTCTCAGCCAAGATGGCTTATTTCGAACACGCTGGGGTCTCGATGCGGGCTGCCTCTCCCCGGGTTTGCTACCTTCTCTTTGTCCCCTGGTTTCCTGTCCTGTAATTGGAGAGGGAGACTCGTTAGTGATTTGCCGCGGCTCCGCGGCGTTGTTGGGAGGTGTGCTCTTTCTTAGGGAGGAACCGGGGGCACTGGGGGCTAACGAAAAACCCCTCTTCTCGCTTGGATGGGTGGGGGAACACTCCTGAAAACCCCCCCGGCTCGCAAAATCAACATCAAAATTACAATCGGGGGCAGCGGTCGCGAACTCCTCTCCCCCTTCCCCGGCCCCTGATAGAACTGGCGTATCAAAAGGGTATGAGTCGGGGCCGCTGCTTCTGCCTTCCCCCCTTGCTTGGGACTGTTGTCCACTGCTGTCTCCCCCTTGGGTTAAGCGGGTGGGGGAGAACCCTAACGCTGAATCCTGTTGCTGAGCCCCACTGACTGGCCCACTCACCCGGTGCCTCAGTTGATCTGCGTGCCTCCTCCAGAGGAGGCCGGTGTTAGTCTCGACCCGGTACGATACTGGCCCCGTCTGTTCTACAACCGTCCCTGGTACCCAGGCTGGCCCTGCGCTGGAATAGTTCCTGCAGTGAACAGGGTCACCGGCGGCGAAACCTTTCGAGACTGCCAACCCTATGTTTTTTCCTTTATCCTCGACTCTCGTCGGGTCTAGCCTGGACAGGATCGTGGTCAGTTTTCGCCGCATCAAGAGCTCTGCCGGCGAGTAGCCTGACGCTAAGGGGGTTACCCTATACGCTAAGAGGAACTGGCATACCTGGTGATTTAGGTCCCCCTGGCCCATGCGCCGCAGCGCCTCCTTTGTTGTACGCACCAGCCGTTCCACCTGGCCATTCGTGGCCGGGTGAAACGGTGCGGATGTGACATGCCGAATGGCGTTTGCCTCCATGAATGCTCCGAACTCAGCGGAGGTGAAACAGCTAGCGTTATCGCTGACTAAAGTGTCGGGTAAACCGAACGTGGAAAAGACTCTCCTTAGCCGGCTAATTGTCGTGGCGGAGGACGTGCTCTTTACTGGGATAACCTCCAGCCACTTGGAGAACGCATCCACCACCAGGAGAAACATGGTTCCTCGGAATGGGCCAGCGAAATCTACGTGTACTCTGGACCATGGCCCCCGTGCTGTGTCCCATTCCCTATGCGGAAGACGGGCCGCCTCAGGTCGGGATCCCTGGCATGCCTCGCAAGTGCCGACCATGTGCTCAATGTCCGCGTCCAGCTGCGGCCACCAGAAGTAACTCCGGGCCAGCGCCTTCGAACGCACTATGCCCGGGTGGCTGACGTGCAGCAGTTCGAGCACCCTCGTCCGCAGGGGCGTAGGGACCACCACCCGTTGGCCCCACAAAAGGCACCCTCTTTCTAGGGACAACTCTAGCTTTTTCCGAAAGAATGGATCGAACTCTGTACTCGGGGACGATGCCGGCCACCCCTTCTGTACCCATGAACTAACTTTCTCCAGCGTTCTGTCCTTGCCCGTCGCCCTAGCAATGTCGGCTGGTACTATTGGGGGTGCGTCTAAAACCTCAATTAGCAACACCTGGCGGTCTCTTTCAACTCTCGCCTTCTGGTCATCCGACAAGGGCAAAGGGGATCTCGAAAGTGCATCAGCATGGCTGATCTCCTTTCCGGGCCGGTACTCCAACTCATGTTGGTATGCGTTGAGGAAAATAGCCCATCGCAGCATTCTCGGGGACAGGATCTGCGGCGTGGGCTTGCTCGCCGTGAAAATCCCTAACAGTGGCTTGTGATCGGTCACGATTTTGAAAGGGCGGCCATACAAAAAATCGTGAAATTTTTTGGTTCCCGCTACTATCGCTAACGCCTCCCTGTCGGTTTGTGCGTAATTTCACTCCGCTTGGGACAGGGACCTTGAGTAAAACGCTACCGGGGCCTCCCTTCCGTCCTCCAACACGTGGCAAAGCACCGCCCCCACCCCCACCGGGGATGCATCACAGACTAGGACCACTGGCCGCTTGGGGTCGAAGTGCGTCAGGATTGCCTCAGATGTTAGGAGTTGCTTTAGCTCCTTGAACGCCCTCTCGTGCTCGTCACCCCACATCCATGGCTCCTCCTTTTTAAGTAACCGATGGAGCGGTTCGGCCACAGACGCCTTCCGCGGGAGGAATGTATGGTAAAAATTGAGGAGCCCCAGGAAGGACTGTAGCTCGGTTTTGGATGTGGGGCGAGGGGCCTTTTTAATGGCTGCTACTTTGGATTTAGACGGCTTAATCCCCTCGGGTGTGATCCGGAACCCTAAAAACTCGACCTCGGTTTCGAAAAAAACACATTTGTCCTTCCTCAATCTCAGCCCCGCTTTCTCGAACACGGTTAGTACCTTGTCCAACCTCTTTGCCAGTTCAGCCTCACTCCCCCCTGTTATCAACACGTCATCAAAATAAGGCAACACCCCCTCCAGGCCCTTCAGGAGGCGTTCCACAAGCGACTGAAAAAGGCCGGGTGCCGAGTTCACGCCAAACTGTAACCGCGACACCTGGAACGCTCCTTTATGTGTAACTATCGTTTGTGCCGCGGCCGTGGCGGGGGTCACAGGAAGTTGCTGATAGGCTTGTGCCAAATCGAGTTTAGCGAAACACTTTCCCCCATTTAGCCTGGCCAAAAGGTGGCTGATCACTGGCACCGGGTATGCATTAGGGCGGATCGCCTTGTTAATTGTACACTTATAATCAGCGCAAATGCGCACCTCCCCGTTAGCCTTTAGAGCCGTTACAATTGGAGTTTCCCACTCCGCGGAATCAACAGGAATAAGAATCCCCTGGCCCACCAGTTTGTCCAGTTCCGCCTCTATCTTGTCCTTGAGTGCGAACGGCACCCTGCGCGGTTTGAGTCTTATCGGGCGGACCTCCGGGTCTATGTCGAAAGCTACAGGGGGTCCCTTGAACTTTCCGAGTCCTTTCTTAAAAACGGCGGGATGCGCATCGCAAACCGCTTGTATTGGGTCCCCCCCCACGGTATGCACCCCCCCTATGAACAAACCTAAGGGCTGAAACCACTGTGTCCCTAGGAGGCTACAGCTTCCCCCTTTGAGGACAACTAGGGGCAGTTCCGCAGAATGTCTCTTAAACTGGACCCGAAATTTCCCGACCCCCAACACCGGAATGCTGTTTCCCTGTACGTCTCGTAGCGTGGACCTTAACGCTTTAAGTTTGGGCCGCACGTGGGGGTCGATTTTCAGGAACTCTTTCTGGGGAATTATGGAATAGGAGGACCCCGAGTCAATTTCCATCTTAATAGGGGCCCCTTGTACTAATACCTCAACGAAGTAATGGGACTGTCCCGCGGACACGCTGAACACTGGGGTGTCGTCCTCGCTGTCGTCCGAGACGCGGCCCACGCCGTCCTGCCTCCTCGTGGTCTGGGCGCCATCTTTGGGCCTCGCTGGACGGTCCGGTCTCGCCGCACGGTCTTGTGACTGCCTCCGGCCCTCTTTCCGTTTTCTGCATGCCTTGGCGATGTGCCCCCGACGGCCGCAGGTGTAACACTCGGCCTTCCTGAACGGGCATCTCGCGCGCTCATGGCCGCTCCGCAACCCTCGCAGCGTCGACCACCCTTTCGGACCTTCTGGACCTCCTCGCCGTCGCTGCCTTCCGTAGACGACTTTGAGGCCCGTCGAGTTGCGTGCACCGACTGTCCGGACTTCCCGTGCACCGAATTCTCCGCCTTGCCGGCTCTAGGACGCCACTCACGCCACTGGTGCATCTCGTCCACTCCAGCATTCGTGGACTCTGCGGCTTCCGCGGCCTCTACGACCTCTGCCAGCGTGGGTGGCGGCTCCTTGTTCATCAAACTGCGCTGTACCTCTTTGTCTTTCAGGCCACACAACACGCCGTCCCTGAGGGCCATCTCTAGGATGTCGCCCCATTTACAGGGGGCGGCGGCTATCCTCATGGCGGCCATGAATGCCTCAACCGACTCATCTGGCGCTTGGACTCGCCTCCAAAACGCGCTCCGAGCGGGAAACATTGCCCTCGAGGGGCAGAATCGCTCTCGCAGCAGCTTCATGATGTCGCCCGCCTTAAATTCGCTCACCTTCTTCGGAGCGATGATGCCCACCAGCGTCCGCTTGGTTTCCATCCCGAGCATTCTGGTGAGGATGGCCCTCTTCCTCTCCTCGTCGTCTTCTTTGACTCTGAGTTCCACCAGTGCCGCCTGGAAGTCCATCTCAAGCAGCTCCCAGTCTTGCGGTTTAGTGATGTTGAACCCGCTCTGCGCCCTGGCTGTTCCGTGGGGATCCATCATCCCATCCTCGTCGCCAATTTGGTGTATGCAAACCAAGACACAGGACACAGCCTCGGGTTGGGTTAACTCAGGTTTATTGCATCGTGGACAGAGGGAACATGAGGTAATGGCGGATCGATAGCTCTTTATATACAGCAGTAATACATTTGAACGTGGTGCCATGGTAGCCCATTGGCTACTGTCTGCGTGACGTCATTGCAGGTCACGCCCTTCTTGTCCAGGTGTAGGTGGTGGCGGGAAAACTTCCCGCGCTGTTGCCTTTGATGAGTTCGGACCAAGAGAGCTTGGACGCTCGCTGCTGCCAGCTGGTGGTCATTAGCTCGCGTCCTATTACAGGGTTTATATGATACAGCTGAAGGTTACATTGTTGCTATAGGCAAGGTTACATTGGCTCAGATACATTGTAATCCATGTGTACAATAAAACCATCAGAACACAACAGTGATGCATCACATAAAGTCTGATCCCACTAAAAAATGGACGTTCTCCGAGGTATTTGCTATAGGAAACTTGGATAAAGTCCATTTTGGGATATTATCCGATGCATTACCCATTTGATTTGGATAAAGTCCAAACTTTTGGAACGGAGTTTGGACTTTATCCGAGGTTCTACTTTATATGCATAAATAAATGATGAACAAAATTCTGGCTATAAAAACATTGAAAATACAAAAAAAAATAGGATGTGTATTCTCCCTCCTTAAAGCCTAAGATGATATGGATATATACTTTTCCCAGTTCCTCTTGATGTCTGGTTGATTTCCTACCACATGATAATTTGATTTATTCCCAAATGATAGGTTCCAATTCCTCATTACCTTGGCAGAAAAACTGTTCTTTCAACCTCCTTGTAATAGAATAAAAATTAAATTGTTTTAAATTTTATTTACTTTCTGATCCTTGTGAGAATTCCAACATATTCTGTGTTATGAATGTCAAGGAAGGTTTATCATTGTAGTCCCCAAATGAATTTCCATGGTTGAGCAGGAATTTAAGCCTAGATTTCCCAAGCCCCAGTCTATAACTATAAACAGTACACCATGCCAGCCATCTATTTCAACATTTATTCAAACTGAAATGGTTCATCAGAGAGCTGGTTTACAAATATATGTTCACTAAATTCCTTTTGATAACATAGTAAGTTGCAACTAGAATAGGGCAATTAAATTAACTGAATTTTCAGAATCCCCACTGATTTAGTAGACTTATTCTAGTTTTGATTTATTATGCTAAGAACAGAATTTCTGCCATTTAAACACTGTTCATATCATGTCAAACAGTGACTTGTATTAGCAAAAGTACCATCTCTGAATAACATCATATGTAGATTTCAGGCCTAACATCCCAAAGGAAGGATTTTGTGTGGAAAGAGCTAGTTTACACATTCAACTACCAGTAACTGAGTGTAAAGAAGAAATAATACAATAATTCAGATTTTCAGCTTGCAGTGGTTTAGTAGTTAATATGATGGCTGAACTTGATGACTGGAAGGTCTGCAGGTCAGCAGTTTGAGACCCAAGTGCTGCATGATGGAGTGAGCCCCAGTCTCTCTCCCAACTCCTGCCCACCTAGCAGTTCAAAAGCAAGAAATTGTAAGTATATAAATAGGTACCACTGTGGTGGGAAGGTAAATAGCATTCTGTGCACTTCAGTGTCTAGGCATACCTTCCACATGTCCATGGAAACATCTGGAAACACAGACAGTGCTTGCTCTTTGGCTAGAAACAGAGATAAGTACTGAACTCTAGAGTTGGATATGACTGGCTTTGAAGCAAGGGTGACCTTTACTTTACTTACTTTTGCTTTATGTTGATTTAAATTGAAAATTGCTAGTGGTACTCCTGAGTTATTTTTATGACCCTGTAAATAAACCTGGGAATCCTGAATTGGGAATAGAGGATAAATTCAGTAAGCCATTTAATACGAGTCACTTTTGCAGCATCAATGTCACTACAAGAACAGACAGAAATAACCACCAAAGTGCCATATTAATTGCTTACTATATTTACTTCTGTAGTTTTAAATATATATGTTGATATAACACCACCTGGAAATTTCTACTTGGTGTATACTTAGAGTTGCCATAATTCTCTCCCACAAAACCGGGACATAAGGATACAGGTATTTGACAAAAATTGGCAGGTTATCTACAAAATAGCTTTTTTAAAAACAAAAATAATATAATGACAGCTATAAAACATTTTCACATTAAATATATAATACATAAATGAATTTATTTACAAAAGTTAATTGCAGGCGCACCCCCCCAATAAAGGACTCAGACACCAATGAAAGTGGATAACGGCATTGGGCCACATTTATTGATTCATGCCCTAGTCCGAATTATAAATTTCTATTGGTAATTGACCAATCATAATTCTTAAGGCAAGCAGGCCGAAGTAACACTGGTAAGGTACCACCCAAAATTGCCAATGGTAATTGCTACAATGTATCCATTTGTATCAATTTGTTTGTTGACCACAAACAAATTGTTGACCGTAGTCAATATCTAACTAATGACCCCACCCTCTGACGCGTATCCGTAAAATCACGGGGTGATGCATGCTGTCTAGCTATAGCCATCACCCCGTCGCCTAGTTCGTCGTTGACCGGACAATGTTTAACCAACTTATGCCTGTCTAGTGTTGTCCAGTCAATTGCGAACTTGCCGGATACCTGTGGGTCATAATGTTTACCTTACCAGTGCTACCCGCCCATGTGACCAAAGTCAACAGTAGCAACAGAAAAACCCCTATGTCAAACCATAGCAACAGTGTGGGATGGGCGAAAAAACCAGGACCCGGAAGCCAATATGGGTCCCAGCCAAAAATTCCCACCTGGCCCCGAAGCGACCAAAATATCACACTGTTAACTAGGGAGGGGGTGGAGGGAAAAACTTCTCCGCTCCGTCGCTTCGCAAAATGGCAGCTCGGCTGCCTCGTGGCCACCCCTTTTATAAGGGAGCTGGCTACGCCCCTAACTACCCGGATGCCTTCGTCCTGTGGAGGGGGGGGGCCCGCAAAGAGCGCAGTGGCCATTTTGGCGCTGCGCTTGCATTCTTACTGTAAGATGATCTGTTGTACTTCTGAGAAGTTGTGTCGTGGTCAACTCTTAATATCCTCAGTTCCAGGAAACACACCAGTTACACTTATCAGGCAGTCGTGTGAGGTGAGGATATTAGGATTTGTCTCCAGGTATAATCCAACTCTAATGTGGCAGGAAATTGCTCATTTGATGGCGAGAGTTTGAATTTATTTTAATGGTGTGTTATAATACACAACCAGTAAGTTTTAAAAATCTGGGACTTTAGCATGATTTATATTGAACTGGCCGGGTCAATTTTTCTGACCTTGAATCCGGGACATTCCCGGTTTTCAGGGACATATGGCAACCCTATGTGTACTAGCTTTACCTTGCAATCCCCCTCAATAAATTATTGTGCAGTGAAGTAAAAGAAGATTCTACAAGGCAATTCTAAAAAAAGAAACACTCCAAACAAACAAACAAAAAGTGTACCATTGAAACACCAATATCCAATGGCAGTAGCCAAGAGGGTCTACATTCACATAGATAATAGTAGAATTCACATAGAGCCCCCAAGCAAGGGAAAGTTCTGTCCCACCTCCTGCCAACCTAGCAATTTGAAAGCAAGAAATTGCAAGTAGATAAATAGGTACCATGGAAATGTTTGTAGACACAGACAGCATTGGCTCTTTGGCTGTAAACAGTGATGAGCACTGAACCCTAGAGTCAGATATGACTGGCTTTCAAGAAAGGGCAACCTTTACCTTTACCTAAGATTCTAACAAGGGGAGTATTTTCATATGATTATATTTTTTGGAGATGTTACCATTTTGCTATGTTCATTACTGGTTCCCCAGTCAAAGTGATAGCCAGCTTGATTTTGTACAGAATACTGCTACATTTCAACCTGTTGCTTTATTTATTTATTTCAGTTATTCTGCCTGTTTGGAAACCTGCTGTTGTATTTATTACAGCCATTCACATTTATAAATGTGTGATCTTTTACCAAAATGAAAAGCATAGATTTACGCTATATGCACAATGTTCACTCTATGTAATACAAGTAATATAGCAAATAATACTGGTCATACACATCCCTTAATGAAATTCAGGAGATAAGGGACTAAATCCAACTGCTATTTAAGCTAGTGTATGCACAGTTAACCACTGAATAGTGGATAAACTATAAACAAATCTCATTTATTCCATAGGTCTTCTCTAGTTAGAATTACCAGTTGTTTTCATTTAATGCTAATGGTCAGCATCTTTTTATGGCTAATCTGAAATTTCATCAATTCTATAAATTCCATGAAAGCATACAGAGCTTTTAAGGTCTCCATAACTAATCAGCTATTCAGTTATGTGGTGGAAAATCAGGACAAATAAAAAATCTTGAAGTTAGGTCACACATTATATCCAGGCATTGGAATTTGATCAATTATTTTGCTTGAAACTCCTAGAATTCAACAGGAATTCTTCCAGCCAAATTTCTGGGAACTAAAATCCTCAAAGTTGTTTTCAATGGCTGCAAATATAACCTTCAGAAAGCTTTCTCGGTGACCTCCATTTTGTCTGTGAAGAAAGAAATTGCTGGCATAGGCTAAGCTGCTGAGGAACCATAAAAATTTATGACAATGGTAGTCCGTATGTGTAAAGGCTGTACACAAGGTGCTTCTCAATAACATAACAGCTGAGGTCCTCTCACAGTGATACATCCCTATATAAACTGATAAAGAGAACAATGAGAATAAATTGACAGTAGAAACATAATGCAAGCGCGGCGCCAAAATGGCCGCCGTGCCCTTTGCGGCCCCCCCATAGGACGAAGGCATCCGGGTAGTTAGGGGGCGTGGCCAGCTCCCTTATAAAAGGGGTGGCCATGAGGCAGCCGAGCTGCCATTTTGCGAAGCGACGGAGCGGAGAGGTTTTTCCCTCTTCCCTCCGTCGCTTTTGCTTTTATCGGGAAGCCTTTTGGCTGCTGAATTCTCTCGTTTTCGGCTTCCCATCGATTGGCTGAGAGGCCCGCAAAGAAGAAGGCGGCTGTGAGCGCGGCTCGTGCGGTTCGGAGGCGCAATCTGGGTCGGAGGACCGCGGCTGCGCCTCCCCAGCAGCCACCTTTGCCTGCACCCACCGGGACCGGTGGAATGGGGTCTATTCCCCCTGGCCAGAGAATGGTGGCCCACGCACGGGGCCAGTAGGGGCTGTGGCCCTCGGCCCGCAAGCGGTGGACACCTCTCCTGGTGTTGCCCATTCGCTGGGCCTTCCTTTATAGGAGCGCAGCTCGCTCCGAGGCCTTCCCCTTGGGGGGTGGTCCGGTCCCCTTCCCTGGCAGGTTGCTACATCGGCCCTAACGGGCCCGGGTGTGGGGTTGTGGCCCTATTCGGGCCCCGGGATGCAGGGACCTGTACCCATGCCTGTAGTAGGCGGGCCGGCTGGCCCTTTGCCCCATGTCAGCGTGGAAGCCTTATTGGCCCGCGTTGCAGCCCTCGAGGCATCCCTGGCCTGGGCTAGCCACTCTTGGGCTCCCTTTGGGGTTCGTTTCGACGCGTCGTCTGCTGGGCAGCGGCAGGCGACGGGACGGGTCGAGCTGCTTGAGGCGCGTGGCACGACCTGGGCCACTGCCTAGCAGCTCCCCATTCAACAGATCGGTGCGGGTCAGGCCCCATCGACGAGCTCGACGGCGGTTGTGAGCTCCAACGCCCCCAGTGGGCCGGAACCCCCGGTGGGGGCGGCCTACGGGGGTGCAGCATGTGAGTATGCGGTCCAAGCTAGTGCACCTACACACGTGGCCACGTTGGGGGGGTTTCCAATGGCCTTGGCCTCGCGCGGGTGGGGCGGCGGTCCAGCCGCTGGCGCCCCACCTGGTGACGACAACTACCACCCAGGGCCCCGTGGTGGGGGGTGTTTTCTACCCTGTGGGGAATGTTTTGGGGGTGGCTGGGTTAGTACAGGCCCCCTTTCAGATGCCAGCAGTTCCTGTTGTGCCTGTGTCTGCCTTGCTGACGGCGGGGTATTCCTTACCGCTGGGTGACCATTTGGCACAGACCACCAAAGAGAAGATCTGGCGGGGGGAGTACGTGGATATCTTCTCACTCCTCAACAGAGGGCCCACCAAGGAGTAGGGGGGGCAGGATGAGAAGGATAAGGAGCAGGCACGTCGTCGCAAGCCACCACGTACGTGGGCCGACTGGTTGCCGGCCTACCTCATATACATGGCGGTGTACCTTAGGGCCCGGCCGGATTTGGCAATTCCGGTGGTCCAGTATTTGGACAACATCTACCGGGTGATGGTTGACTTTACGGGCCCATCGTGGTTGGCTGATGACGTGTAATTCCATATGCGGAATACCCGGCACCCCGAGATTAGGTGGGTTGAGCCATGCCAGAGGCTGTGGCTTTTTGTACATGATGCCCATGCGCCCCGCGCCCGGGGAGAGATACCATTGTGGACATGTGGTCCAGCGGGCGGCCCCAGCACAGGTCCACTGCCAGGGGGCGGGGCAGGAGGTTTCCAGCCCGCCTGCTGTGCTGGACTTTCTCGTCCAATGGTTCCTGCAATAGGAAGAATGGCAAATACAGACATGAGTGTCCCCCCTGTGCTGGCCCCCATGCGGCCTCTGCCTGTCCCAGGCCTGGAGGGATGCGGGGCAGAGGGAGGGGTGGACAGGGGGCTGGCAAGACTTCCGCAGATGGATCTAGTTCACCGAAGGGCTCCCTCCCCAATTAATGTGGACATGTTGGAGCGCTGGCTCACATTGTACCCGAAGGGAGAGGATGCGGATATCTCCTTCAGGGTTTTAGGCAGGGGTTACGTATCCCGTTCATGGGTGATAGGTCCCCTCAGGATGCCCACCAATCTTTATCCCTTTGGGGGAGGGAGGAGGTGGCTGCTGCCAGCAATGATAAGGAAATCTATGCGGGCAGGGTCGTTGGCCCTGTCCCTGCGCCCCCGTCCCGGGGAGCATATTATTTCAATGATGACATGCCTTTTGGCTGTTCCAATTCGGGCTCAGCATTCGAGCATTTCTCCACCTTCCTAGAGTGGCCTTTTGTTCGCAGATCAGGGTCCCAGTCTGTAGCCCATTCCCTGGATGATTTTATTCGGGGCTGAACGGGGCTGGGACACGTCCACACGTCTCCTCAACACATTTCAGACGCTAATGGAGGAACTTGGTGTCCCTTTAGCGCCCGAAAAGACCGAGGGCCCACCTATACAGCTAGTATTCCTGGGGGTGGAGATTGACACGGTAGCGCAGTCTTCTAGGTTGCAGCGGGATAAGGTGTAAAAGCTAGTGGCCCTTATCTCGGACTTGCTGGCCAAGCGCATGGCATCACTGAGGGAACTGCTGGTGCTACATGGTCACCTCAATTTCGCTGGCAGGGTCGTCGCACCGGGCAGGGCATTTGCTCGGTGCTTGCGCGACGCCATGGCAGGATCATCCAGGCCCCACCATAGGGTTAGACTTACCCGGGGTATCAGGGTAGACGTGCTTGTCTGGCTACAGATCCTGAGGGATTTCAATGGGGTGTCATTTTGGAGGTCTGAGATCCTGGCTTCCCCTCGCTCTAAGATACAGTCCGATGCCTCAGGATCCCTGAGTTATGGGATGTAATTCAATTGGAAGTGGGCCTATGGTGGTTGGCCAACATCCTGGGCAGGCACGGGCCGCCTGCGTGGTCTCACGTATCTGGAATTTTCCCTATCCTGGGTGCTTTGATGCTATGGGGCGAGGAGTGGGCCAACTCGGTTGTCCATTTTGGTGTGACAATGCGGCTGTTGTCCACATTGTCAATGCACAGACCTCTAAATCGCCCAGGGTTATGGACCTAGTGCGCCGGTTTGCGTTGCGCAGCCTGCGCCTCAACGTTCTTTTCAGGGCCAGGCATGTCCCAGGGGTTACTAATGATATTGCTGACGCTTTGTCCCGCCTGCAGATCTCCCGGTTCCGTGCCTTGGCCCCGGATGCGGAGGAATTTCCCTCGCCACTCCCGGACGAGATATGGAACATTGGCAAGGAGAGGTGAACCGGGCGATTGGCCTGTCACTAGCGCCACGCACGCGTAAGGCGTATCACCACGCATTTAATTCTTTTAGAGCATTCTGTACCCAATTTTAAATGCCAGGAACCTGGCCGATCCCAGTAACCCATGTTCTGCGGTTCATGGTTTACCTGCATGCCCAGGGCCTTGCACCTCGCACCATAGCATCTAGGCTGTCAGCGTTGGTTTTTATGGCCAAAGTGGGAGGTCACGTGGACAGCACCGCTGACTTCCGTGTGAGACATGTTTTGGGGGGTGGGTGCGTGCGTGTGGGCGTTGCCCGGACGACCGCCACCCGATTTCCCCAGGGGTTTTTTACCCAATTGGCCCGGGGCTGGCCTGGCCTCTGTTTTGATAAGATGAGGCAGCCCATTTCATGCGGCTACAACGGTGGCCTTTTTTGGAGTGCTCCGCATCGGCGAGCTTGAGATGCTGTATAAGGCGGATGCAAGTCATGGACAGCACCACTCACTTCTGTGTGAGACATGTTTTGTAGGGGTGGGTGCGCGCGCATGGGCGTTGCCCGGACGACCGCCACCCGATTTCCCCAGGGGTTTTTACCCAATTGGCCCGGGGCTGGCCTGGCCTCTGTTTTGATAAAGATGAGGCAGCCCATTTCATGCGGCTACAACGGTGGCCTTTTTTGGAGTGCTCCGCATCGGCGAGCTTGAGATGCTGTATAAGGCGGATGCAAGTCGTAGGGCACTGGAACTCGAAGATGTCTGTGTGAACAATATTGGGCTCAGTTGGGGGATACGCTCCTCTAAAACGTATCAGCACGGCGTAGGCAGTGGAGTAGACTGCTACGATGTTCCTCGGCAGACATCTGTCCGGTTGGTGCCCTACAGGATTTCCTTGCACTGTGTGGCACGCACCATGGCCCGTTTTTCTGTCACCAAGGTGGGTCTTCTCTTACTAAATTTCAATTTGGAGGGTGCCGGGTAGGCACTAGACAGTGTTGGCCCCTCTGGGGCTCGTTGTGGCACCCATTCGTTCAGGATAGGGGCGGCTTCTACTGCAGTTGTTTTTGGGTACTCTGGGGCTGAAATACGCCGCACGGGAGGGTGGGGATCACAATGTTTTCAGTTTTGTGTTCGCCCTCTTCAACCGTGAGTACCAGTTTAGTCACTGCACTGTTTCTCACCCCCTTTTTTCCTTGACAGACCCTGGGTGTCGTTTTACACCGGTGACAGTATGGCTGGTGGGCCGTAGCCATGTGCACAGGGCAGCGCGTTACGCTGCACTGGGCAGCACATTACGCTGCGGCGACAGAGTGGGGACCCCGACTGGGACTGGGTGCAGCCGCACGTCTCAGGTAGTATGGTAAGCGCGGCATGTTATGGCGGGAACTGTTGCCATTCCTTTTCTACATCAGGGATGCTGACTCGCCCGATGTCCTGGTTATGTACCTTGGGGGCGATGGCTTGGGGCAGGTCACTGGCCTATCGCAGAAGCTTGCGGTTTGCAGTGACCTGCCCGACTCTCGTCATGTGTGGCCTGCCACATCCCTCAATTGGTCGGACACGATACCGCGGTACGCTTACAGGGGGGCGTTCGGCCTTGAGGCTCTTCACTGAGCCGACGCTCCGTGAACGGGGCTATTGCCCGGTTCCTTTTTGATAAGGGCAGGGGACGCGTCATTAGCCTCCCCACCATCAGTCTGCAAATTACGAGCTTTACTCAGGGGATGGGGCCCATCTGTCGCAGGGAGGTATGGACCTCTGGATTAGTGGACTGGCGAGCAGGCCTGTCGACTGAGCTGACGGTCTTGGGGGGGGGCGGTGAGCCTTTTGGAAGCCTCCCCATGTGGCGGGTATCACTGGTAAGGTAAACATTTATGACCCACATGTATCCGGCAGGTTCGCAATTGACTGGACAACACTAGATAGGCATAAGTTGGTTAAACGTTGTCCGGTCAACGACGAACTAGGCGACGGGGTGATGGCGATAGCTAGACAGTATGCATCACCCCGTGATTTCACGGATACGCGTCAGAGGGTGGGGTCATTAGTTAGATATTGACTATGGTCAACAATTTGTTTGTTGTCAACAAACAAATTGATACAAATAGATACATTGTAACCAATTGCCGTTGGCAATTTTGGGGTGGTACCTTACCAGTGTTACTTCGGCCTGCTTGCCTTAAGAATTATGATTGGTCGTTTTACCAATAGAAATTTATAATTCGGACTAGGGCATGAATCAATAAATGTGGCCCAATGCCGTTATCCACTTTTACCAGTGTCTGAGTCCTTTATTGGGGGGTGCGCCTGCAATGCAAGTGCGGCGCCAAAATGGCCACCGCGCCCTTTGCGGGCCCCCCCCATAGGACGAAGGCATCCGGGTAGTTAGGGGGCATGGCCAGCTCCCTTATAAAAGGGGTGGCCATGAGGCAGCCGAGCTGCCATTTTGCGAAGCGACGGAGCGGAGAAGTTTTTCCCCTCCACCCCCTCCCTAGTTAACAGTGTGATATTTTGGTCGCTTCGGGGCCGGGTGGGAATTTTTGGCTGGGACCCACAATTGGCTCTCGGGTCCTGGTTTTTTCGCCCATCCCACACTGTTGCTATGGTTTGATATAGGGGTTTCTGTTGCTTCTGTTGACTTTGGTCACATGGGCGGGTATCACTGGTAAGGTAAACATTTATGACCCACAGGTATCCGGCAGGTTCGCAATTGACTGGACAACACTAGATAGGCATAAGTTGGTTAAACGTTGTCCGGTCAACGACGAACTAGGCGACGGGGTGATGGCGATAGCTAGACAGCATGCATCACCCCGTGATTTCACGGATACGCGTCAGAGGGTGGGGTCATTAGTTAGATATTGACTACGGTCAACAATTTGTTTGTTGTCAACAAACAAATTGATACAAATAGATACATTGTAACCAATTGCCGTTGGCAATTTTGGGGTGGTACCTTACCAGTGTTACTTCGGCCTGCTTGCCTTAAGAATTATGATTGGTCATTTTACCAATAGAAATTTATAATTCGGACTAGGGCATGAATCAATAAATGTGGCCCAATGCCGTTATCCACTTTTACCAGTGTCTGAGTCCTTTATTGAGGGGTGCGCCTGCAAAGGGTGTTTCACTCTTAGCACCAAATGTCAGGACTGCATACATAGTCATTCCCCCACCACACACACACACACACCTTTTAAACAACTTAATTTCTGCACATCAATTCTATAGAAAGAGTAGATGGAGACTGAACTTGGTTGTCAGTTTTCTCCTCCTCTCCTCCACCAGTTTATCTTTGGAATTTCAACTTTGCAAAGGAATATAGGATTGCACTGTAGGGCTGGACCTGTGTGTCTTAAGTCATCCCATTACGGTATTGGGAGTTTAGGTTCAGAAATACTTCACATATCTACTAACCTGATGAAATACTATTGGAAACAATGTAATAAGACCTTACATAGTGAGAAGAAAATGGAAGATATTACTATTTATTGTGACATAACTACATACTGTTTTTTTCCTACAATATTTTCATTTGTTGTTGTTATGTGCCATGAAATCATCTCCAATATACGGCAAATTTATAAATTTAGAGACCTCCAAATCCTGTCCTCTACAGTCCTGTTCAACTCCTGCAAATTATAATCTCAAATTTTACATTATAGCCTGCAAAGTTTACATAATTGTACCAAAATTACACTACATATATGTGTACATATCACAGATTATAATACTGTTACTTGCAAAAGTTGTACACATACTATTTGTTCCATTGGTGGGATTCAATTTTTTTAAATACCTACTCTGTAGGCATGGTATGGTGAGTGTGGCCAGGGGAAAGCCCTGCATTGCACCCGAATTAGGACTTCTTTATTTCAAAACATGGATGGGCGGGGCCAGCCAGTTCTGGTGAACTGGGGCAAACCTGCTGAATCCCACCAGTGATTTGTTCTCAGTGCTCTTAAATTTCAGCAAAGGATATAGACAGAGGAATTCAGGAAGTGAGGTCTTTGTGGGAGATGAGATTACATGTTTGGGCAATACAACAGAGGTTCTGGTCAGACAAAGGAATATTAATGTGATGTATTAACAACACATTTCTCACATTAGGAGAGTCTGTGGAGCAATGTGGAATTCACTTGTGTACTTTAAGATTGAACAGGGCACCTGGCATTCATTCTATATGCAACAGGAGGTATTTGTAAGAGCCAATAGTAAGAGGCCAATGTCTTTAACATACTGTATTTTCTGGTGTTATAAGACTACTTTTTAACCCCGAAAAATCTGTGCCAAAGTCGGGGGTCATCTTATAGGACAGGTACTTAACTGCAGCTTGTTTCCCCTGGCTTCATATGTCCGGCGCATATGGTAGGGGGTGCTGCGGCCGAGTCCCTGCTCTGTGCGGGGAGTATGAAGCAAGGGGAAGCAAGCTGCACCCATCTTCCTGTACCTCGAGGAGGAGAACGTGAGCGTGGATTGGCTCTCCACCAAAACCTGCCCATTCGACTCGGAGGGCTGCGCATCTTCGGGTTGAGTGTGGGTTAATTTTTATTTGGTGTGCATTGGAAGAGAGGTAGTCTTATATGGCAAGTATATTCCAAACTCTATATTTTAACTGGAAAAGTTGGGGGTCGTCTTATATGCCCAGTCGTCTTATACACCGGAAAATACGGTAGTATTTTTTTAAAAAATAAACAACAACAACCCTCTGATTGTAATGGGTGTCCATAGAATGATTAAATAAGCAACTGTTCCAGACAGTTTTAACTGCTATTATTTTGTATTACTTTGATTGTGTCGACCACAATAAACTGTGGCAAGCCCTCAAAGATATGGGAATACTAGGCCACCTCACTTGTCTTCTGAGAAATCTGTATGTGGGTCAAGAAGTGACAGTTAGGGCAGGATACAGAACTACTGATTGGTTTAGAATAGGAAAAGGAGTATGACAAGGCTGTATATTGTCAATCTGTTTATTTAACTTATATTCAGAGTACATGCAGGGCTGGGAGAAGCACAAACTGGAATTAAGATTGCTGGGAAAAATATCAACAACCTGAGATATGCAGATGATACTACTCTAATTGCAGAAAGTGAAGAATACCTATCTTGATGAGGGTGAAAGAGGAGAGTGAAAAAAAAACCCCAAGATCATGGCATCTGGCCCCATCACTCCCTGATAAATATAATGGGAAGAAATAGAAGCAGTGACAAACTTTACCTTCTTGGGATCTAAGATCACTGTGGATGGTGATTGAAGCCATGAAATAAAAAGACACTTACTTCTTAGGGTGCAAGCTATGACAAACCTAGGCAACTTAATAAAAAGTAAAAACATCACCCTGTCAACAAAAGTCCACACAGTTAAAGCAATAGTCTTCCCAGTAGTAATGAATGACTGTGAGAGCTGGACCATAAGGAAGGCTGAGTGCAGAAGACTGTATGCCTTTGAACTGTGGTGCTGGAGAAGACTCTTGAGAGTCCCCTTGACTGCAAGGTGATCAAATCAATCAATCCTAAATCAACCCTGACTGCTCCTTGGAAGGACAAATACTGAAACTGAAGCTCAAGTCCTTTGGCCATCAAATGAGGCCACCACTGGAGAAAACCCTGATGCTGGGAAAGTTTGAAGGGAAGATGGCAATGTTGACACAGTGGGCGTAGATCTGGGTGAGCTATGGAGGATAGGTGATTTAATTTAATTTAATTTAATTATCACATTTATATACCGCTCACTCGGCCAAAGCCAACTCAGGGCGGTTCACAATAAAAATTAAAAACACAAGTTAAAACAGTTAAAACTACCCACCCCCTAAAAACAAGGGCTGCAGGATCCAAAGGCACCATGGGGAAGAGTTCTTCTACACCAGCCACCCAATGGAGGTTACCCTTCCACCTGCACCCCACACTTGACCCGCCAGCCAGGTTTTAAGATCTTTTCTGAAAGGCAGCAATTCCGTCCGGAGACGTAGCTCTGTTGGCAGGAGGTTCCAGAGGGCCGGTGCAGACACGGAGAAGGCTCTCCTCCTTGTGCCAGAGAGGCGAGCCCCTCTGGCTGATGGAACGATTAGAGAGCCCCTCCGGTCCGCTCTGGTTGGACGGACAGACGTCCTCAGGGTGATGAGGTCTCTTAGGTAACCCGGCCCACTACCATATAGGGCTTTAAAGGTCAAAACCAGCACCTTGAATTGCACCCGGAGACAAACTGGCAACCAGTGCAGCTCCCGGAGCAGTGGCAAAGCACGGGCATAACGCCCACACCCCATCACCACCCGGGCTGCCGCATTTTGGACCAGCTGTAGCCTCCGAATGGTCGTCAAGGGCAGCCCCATGTAGAGCGCATTGCAATAATCTAGTCTGGAGGTAACCAGAGCGTGAGTGACCATGAGCAAGGAGTCCCGGTCCAGGAGTGGGCGCAACTGGCGGATCACCCGCAGTTGGGCGAAAGCCCTCCTGGTCACAGCCGCCACCTGTTCCTCTAGCAGTAGCCGTGAATCCAGGAGGACCCCCAAGTTGCGCACTGGGTCTGTCTGGGGCAAAATAGCCCCATCCAGAACCAACGATGGTAGCTCCCGGGTTAATGCAGAACCCCCTATCCATAGCCACTCAGTCTTGCTGGGATTCAGTTGTAGCCCGTTAGCCCCCATCCAGACCCCCACAGCTTCCAGGCATCTGGAAAGGACTTTGACGGCATCACTGGGGTCCCCATGGGCCGAGATGTACAACTGAGTGTCATCCGCGTACTGATGGTACCGCACCCCATGGGAACGAATGATCTCACCCAGCGGCTTCATGTAGATGTTAAATAGGAGAGGAGAGAGCACCGAGCCCTGAGGCACCCCCCATTTGAGGGGCCTAGGACTGGACCTCTCACTCTCCAACCACACCGACTGGGTACGACCCCTCAGAAATGAGGAAAACCAGGACCACACATTACCCTGGATTCCCAATCCTCGGAGCCGTCCCAGAAGGATACCGTGGTCAACGGTATCGAAAGCCGCTGAGAGGTCAAGAAGAGCAAGGACGGATGGGTGACCACCGTCCCGCTCCCGCCAGAGATCATCCATCAGTGCGACCAATGCCGTCTCGGTACCATATCCCGGCCTGAATCCTGACTGAAAGGGGTCCAGATAATCCGCTTCATCCAGCACCCCCTGCAGCCGACACGCCACTGCCTTCTCCAACACCTTCCCTAAAAAGGGGAGGTTAGAGACAGGCCTATAGTTGGTTAGGACAGCTGGGTCGAGGGAAGGTTTCTTCAGGAGGGGGCGCACCAAAGCATGTTTTAAAGGTGCAGGAAACACCCCCTCCCGCAATGATGCATTGATCACAGCCCCAACCCAGTCACCTGTCACCGCCTTGGAGGCTTTCACCAACCAGGTGGGACAGGGGTCCAATGGGCAGGTAGTGGCGCGCACAGCTGCAAGGAGCCTGTCCACTTCATCAGGGGCAACTGGATCAAACCGGTCCCAGATGGTATGGCAAGACTGTGCTCCAGCTCCCTCCGGACTCTCCCCAACCACGCCGGAATTAAACCCAGAGCGAATCCGATCGATTTTCTCCACTAGATGGTCAGCAAAGTCCTCAGCCGACCCCTGCCAACCAGGCACCGGGGTCCCCCTACCAAGGAGAGACCTGGTAACCCGGAACAGGGTGGCCGGGCGATTGTCAGCGGAGGCAATAAGGGTGGTGAAGTATTGCCGCCTCACCACCTCCATCGCCACTAGATAGGCCCTAATAGCGGCTCTAGCTAGTGTCCAATCGGAGTCTCTCTGGGTCTTTACCCAGCGGCGCTCTAGGCGTCTCTTTGCCCGTTTGAGCTCCCGCAGTTCATCTGTGAACCACGGAGATGACCTAGCTCCATGAGCTCTGAGAGGCCGTAGTGGTGCGATTTCATCCAAGGCCGCTGTTGTCATCCTGTTCCACAGGTCAACCAGCGCCTCGGGCGAATCGTGTTGCCGATCCAGAGGGAAATCCCCCAGTTCCCTCTGGAATCCATCAGGATCCATCAGTTGCCGGGGGCGGGCCATTCTAATAGGCCCTGCCTCCCTACGATGAAGCGTCGCACCCAGGAAGTCTAGAGCCACCAAATAGTGATCTGACCATGGCACAGGTGTTATGTCTAATTTCCGTAGTCTCAGATCACTCTGCCACCGCTCCGACAAAAAGATTAAATCTGGTGTGTGGCCACTGCCCCTGGTCGGGCCCTGAATTACCTGAATCAGGTCCATATCTGCCATGGAAGCCATGAACTCCTGAGCCACCCCAGAGCCAGTCCCCAGCGAGGGTAAATTGAAGTCCCCCAGAACCATCAATCTAGGGAACTCCAATGCCAACGCTGAGATGGCCTCGAGGAGCTCAGGCAGGGAGTCCCTTACCCTGCAAGGGGGCAGGTACAGGAGTAAGACTCCCAACTGACCCTTAAAGCCCAGACGCAGAAGCAGGGCCTCACAACCCAGAATTTGTGGAGCGGTGGCCCTGGTGACTCCCAGTGACTCCCTGGCTATGATGGCAACGCCACCGCCCTTACCCTCATCCCTAGGCTGGTGCCAAATACTGAACCCAGCTGGACACATTTCTGACAGAGGAACCCCATCCTCTGGTCTCAGCCAGGTCTCAGTGATACATGCCAGGTCGGCCCGCTCCCCCATAATGGAGTCTTGTATCAGGGGGGCCTTATTACATACCGACCTGGCATTCATCAGCAGCAGCCTAAGGGCAGGGTCACCCTGGGTCAGCTGCTCAGGACCTAGAGGTGTAACCGTGGGGCTGGAACGAGGGACAGCTACTAAGCATCTGCCCCGCGTTCCCCGGGTGCGGCCCGCCCCTCGGTACCCGCTATATCGCCCCATGCCCATCACAACCTCTATATTGGTCTCCGGAGCCTCCCTGCTTGCCCTGGACAGAACTGTGACAGAGGAGCCTGGCGTGTGGTGGTCCATTTGGTTGCAAACGGTCAGACTCAACTGTGTGACTGAACAACAACAAAACTTTATATCAATGGAATATACAGTATATCAGAACCAGGTGCTTACGCACCAACATTCTCTGTAAATATATTGGGCAAAACTTACGCAAGATTTCACCAAGTGTTAATTTTGTGGTAGAACATATCATCAAAACCAACCCATAAATTAAATACTATAGTTCTGCAGCCTCATAACCTGATGCTCCTATAAAGCTCCAAAATAAACTGACATTCTCAATCAGTTCAATGCAAGCGTGGCGCCAAAATGGCCACCACACTCTTTGCAACCCCCACCCACCCCGACTCAGAGTTAGGGGGCGTGGCCACCCCTCTTTAAAAGGGGTGGCCACGAGGCAGCCGAGCTGCCATGTTAGAATGCGACGGAGCGGAGAAGTTTTTCTTTCCACCCCCTCCCTAGTGGACAGTGTGATTTTCTGGTCGCTTCGGGGCCGGGTGGGAATTTTTGCTTGAACCTACAATTGGCTCTCTGGTTCTTGGCTTTTTCGCCCATCCCACAATGTTGCTAGTGTTTGAGATACGGGGTAAGTTGACTTTGGTCACTTTTGGCGGGTAGCACTGGTAAGGTAAAGATTTATGACCCATAGGTATCTGGCAGGTTCGCAATTAACTGGCCAACATGTAGACAGGTACGGGGGAAATAGGTTTGGACGGTCAAGGGCGAACCGGGCAAGGGGTGATATCAGGAGCTTCACAGCCTGCATCACCTTGATATTTCAATGGATACACGTCATAGGGTGGGGTCAGTAGATAGTTTATTAACTCCGGTCAACAATTTGTGTTAACAAACAAATTGATACAAATAGATACATGTAGCCAATTGCCATTGGCATTTTGGGAGGAATCTTACCAGTGTTACTGCGGCTTGCTTGCCTTAAAGAATTACAATTGGATGACTACACCAATTGAAAGTGATAATTCGGACTAGGGCATTGTTCAATAAAAGTGGCCCGATGCCTTTAATCCATATACCGGTGTCTGAATCTTTCTTTGGGGGGTGCGCCTGCAATGCAAGTGCGGCGCCAAAATGGCCGCCATGCTCTTTGCGCCCCCCCACCCCACCCGGACTCAGACATCCAGTTGAGTTAGTGGGCATGGCCACCCCTCTTTAAAAGGGGTGGCCACGAGACAGCCGAGCTGCCATGTTAGAATGCGACGGAGCAGAGAAGTTTTTCTTTCCACCCCCTCCCTAGTGGACAGTGTGATTTTCTGGTCGCTTCGGGGCCGGGTGGGAATTTTTGCTTGAACCTACAATTGGCTCTCTGGTTCTTGGCTTTTTCGCCCATCCCACACTGTCGCTAGTGTTTGAGATATGGGGTAAGTTGACTTTGGTCACTTTTGGTGGGTAGCACTGGTAAGGTAAAGATTTATGACACATAGGTATCCGGCAGGTTCGCAATTGGCTGGCCAACACATAGACAGGTACAGGGGAAATAGGTTTGGCTGGTCAAGGGCGAACCAGGCAAGGGGTGATGTCAGGAGCTTCACAGCCTGCATCACCTTGATAATTAACGGATACACGTCATAGGGTGGGGTCAGTAGATAGTTTATTGTCTCCGGTCAACAATTTGTTTGTGTCAACAAACAAATTGATACAAATAGATACATGTAGCCAATTGCCATTTGCATTTTGGGAGGAACCTTACCAGTGTTACTGCGGCCTGCTTGCCTTAAAGAATTACAATTGGATGACTACACCAATTGAAAGTGATAATTCGGACTAGGGCATTGTTCAATAAAAGTGGCCAGATGCCTTTAATCCATATACCAGTGTATGAGTCTTTCTTAGGGGTGTGCGCCTGCAAAGAAAACTTACATTTCTGTGTCTTTTTGGGTGCATGGCAATATCACATTTGTTGAGAGGAAATGGGGAAGTCCATATGAGCAAGCATGGAAAAACATATTAAGATACCTGTTTGTTGACATTCTTAATTTCTCTACTAAACTCTTTATGAAGCAGCACAAACTTTTAAAAAGAAGGTGGTAATATATCTGCATGAAATATAAAAAAGAACATAGAAAACAAAACAAAGCAAAGGGCTGCAGTGTTCCAAATGAAAGCTGAAATTATTAGAACATTACAAATGTATCACTTGCTTCAAGGCATGATACTTGGCTAGCTGGGTAATGGATATTGAAAGTCAGACATTTTTGTTGCAAATATATCCTGAAACTGTGATGAAGCAAATCTGATTAAACCAATCACAAAATGAAGTACCATAGGACAAAGGCCAGAGAGAGAGAGTTTTTTTTTTGTATTTTCCATTTACTACTGGAAACATATGCCAATGAGAATTTAATTTTAGCCAATGACAAAGCCAAGAAGGTGGTTTCCTTTTTGGCAGTTTAACATTTGATCAGTGAACAAAAAGAAAAGAAAAGAAAATCTGAAAGTCACATTTCTTCTAGGCATTTTGGTTACATGGTTTCCCACAAGCAATAGCTATCTATTGGCTGCTTCTTTGTACTGACTCCATTATTTCTAAAATAAAATCACTATTTTAGCCCCCCACAATCTAGGATTTAGCTAGAGAATCCTGACAACCTATGTTGCTGTCCTGAATTCATTGTTTCTTGGCTTGGGCATCTGCAATTTCTTTACATAGTTGTAGCTGGAGATCCAACGTTGACTAGCTCCAAGGAAGGTTAAGAAGACAAGGAGAGGCAATCTTTGTCACTCCTAATTTGTTTTCTCAGATTATTCCCCACACACGTTGATGACTCTTTAATCTACATATTTTTTTCTTTATATGTATGTATGTGTGTGCATGTACATGGATGAGGGAAAGATTATTCCGTTCTTTAATCTTAGTATTATAACATCTCTGTACTGTAAATAGTCTCGTTAAGTATTGCAGAACTTTGCAGTGTAGCCTGAATCAAAATACTCTATCAGCCATGCATGTTTACTTCATTTGAGTCTTTATTTACCCATATTAGTTGTATACTTTATTGTTGGATCTTTGATATGTTTTAATTTTTTGTGTTCAGTAAAATTGTGTTCATGTGGAGGTTTCATATGCTCAGCCCAACCTGTGTCAAGACATATTTTTGCCATGGTTCAAAAAAATGCTTTTTGAGTGCTCCTCTCGACATGTGTGAGATCTGCATGTGCTCTGAAAGCATATTTGGCAACTGATTGCCACCACCAAATTCATTATGCAGTGGGTACTGCAGGAGGCCCACCCATCCTCTGAGTACTAAGTATTGCTTATTTCCACCTTGCATCAGTTTATCACCACACTGCATGTTTTGCTCTTAGGGCAAAATGTGTCCATATATTACCATTAAGAACATATATGAGTTGTAACAGGGAAGACATAACAGTCCCTTTTGGCACTCTAATTCAATTCAAATCTTTATTGCCGTTAACAAATATCAAATTTGGATTTATGTGTTCTCACTTTGATTCATAATGATTCAATTTGCCTTTATTGGATGTGACTTTGCTGAGTTCAAGTTGCATAATTTACTTTAATTCAATTCACCTTCATTTAATTCATTTACTGTTTTCATTTAATTTGTGAACATGAAAGTGAAATGGACAGAAACCAATTTAACAACATCCAGGTTTTCAAAATGCCTTCCTTATTCCACCAGCTAAGAAGTAACTTGATCTAATCAGGTATACAATATCTCTCATTGATGCTTACCTATTGTGATGTTTCTATTCATAACATTTGAGATTGGTTCACTTTAGTGTATTGCTTAATAGAAACAAGTATCAGTTTTCCCCCATAAAATCTGCATACTTCTATATGAGAGTTAGGGACTGTGGTGGTTTAGTGGTTAAGCCATTGAACTTGACAACTAGAAGGTCAGCAGGTCAGCAGGTCAAGACCCAAGTGCTGCATGATGGAGTGAGCTCCAGTTGTCTGACCCAGCTCCTGCCAATTTAGCAGTTTGAAAGCAAGAAATTGTTAGTAGATAAATAGGTACCACTTTAACAGTAAAGTAAATAGCATTTTATATGCTCCAGTGTCTAATGTCTGTCACATGACCAGGGAAACGTCTGCAGATACAGACATGAGATGAGCACCATATCCTAGACTCAGATATGATTGGCTTTGGAGCAAGGGTGACCTTTACTTTTGACCTATATGAAAGTTGTCTTCATATCTAGTTATTTTACAGATTTTGTTTTATATTTATCTTTTTAACTAATTCTTTTTTAAAGCTATCAGAAAAACAAATCCAGTGCAAGAGGATAAATGCTAAGAATGAGGAACAAACAGTTCAATAAAACAGTTCAAAAGAAAGGATTACTTGCTTGCTAACCTTTTACTTACTGTACTTACATTATATCTTTTTAGTGAACTGTCTGAAGACAGGAGGTGACAGCTAAAATACATATTCAAAGTTGCAATAAATTAATATATTAATATTAAAATGTGATTAAAATTGAACTGTGTTAGAGTATTGTCAGTTCAAACACATCACAACAAAATTAAAACACATGATAATAAACTTTTGCCACAGTGCTTACCAAAAATGTCAATTTAGCCAGGGTGTTCACAGTTCTAATGTCTAATTTAAAAAGGAAAGATTTCACTTTTGTGTGAAAGGATTGTAAAGAGAAAGCCAAATTACCACTTGGTGGTAGACTGGGATCAGCCACCCATAATGTTCTCTCTGAATTCTTACTGAACATACCTGTAATTATGGTAGGACTGAGAGAAGGCTCTCCTTCAAAGGCCAAGTGATATTGTACAGTCTTACAAACAACCTTGATTAAATGAGTTTTAAAACTCTCCAAATGAAAGTGCGGCGCCAAAATGGCCACCTCGCTCTTTGCGCCCCCCCCACCCGGACTCAGACATCCGGGTAGCTAGGGGGCATGGCCACCCCTCTATAAAAGGGGTGGCCACGAGGCAGCCAAGCTGCCATTTTGTAGAAGCGACGGAGAGGAGAAGTTTTCTCCGTCACTCTTCGTCTTTGCTTGGGAAGCCGTTTTTGGCTGCAAAACTCTTACCGCGATCTTTGTTTTTTCCTCTTCGGCTTCCCAGCCAGCGGTTCTGATCCCTGGACAGGGATCGTGCTTGCTTATGCCTCCTAAGAAGAAGGCTATGGCGACTGCGGCTCGCCCAACTAGGAGGCAGCAGTCGGGTCGGAGGACCGCGACTGCGCCCCCACAGCAGGGCCCGTTAGCTGAGGCACCCACCGGGACCGGTGGGATGGGGCAGCTTCGGCCATGGCCCGCGGCTCTACAGCCTCAGACCGGCCCTACAGGGGCTCCGGCCCCCGGCCCGCACTGGCCAGCCATGGGCTGTGAGCAAGGGGGAGGGCCGGGCGTGGTTGGGACTTCGGCCCCCGGCCCACAATTACCGGCCATGGGCTTTGAGCAGGGGGGAGGGCCTGGTACGGTTGCACAGCAGGGCTTACCCCTGGCCCCTCATGGGCCGGAGTTTTGGGCATGGCCCTATTTGGGGCCGGGCTCTCAGGTCAGGGCCCCTGGACCATTGCCCGGTGGGCTGTCCGGCCCACCTGGCCCCCTTTATGCAGGGGGATCTGTGACGGTCGATGCATTACTGGCCAGCGTGGCAGCGCTATAGGCATCCCTGGGGATCACCAATAACCCCATGGGGAGGGCTTCATTGTCATCAGGGGCCCCCTTTTGCCAGCCAGCTACCGTGACCGCCACCACCCTTCAGCAGGCGGCCAGTCGGGTTGAGTTGCTTGAGGCGCGCAGGCCTGTGCCCGCTGTGGCCTCGCAGCTCCCCGTACCTCAGGCACTACAGACGGGTAGTGGTCGGATGTGTCCTCAGAGCTCGATTTCGGTCGCGAGCTCCGATGCCCGCCATGGGCCGGAACCCCCAGTGGGGGCGGCCCACGGGGGTGCACCCAGTGAGTATCAGGTTCAAACTAATGTCCCCACATCACACTCCACTTCCGGGGATGGGTTCCAGTGGCCATGGCCTCGTAATGTCGGGGCGGGGGGGTATCAGTTCCTGGCTTACCCAGGTGCAGCTTGGCCTCATACTGCCGTAACACTGGGTGGGGGGGTTTCTGCCCCCGGGGCTGCACCGGGTGTCACAGGGACGGTCCAGGCTCCTCTCCTGATGCCCCGTGTCAATACTCTACCGGTGTCTGCATTGCCGACAGCCGGGTATTCCTTGCCCCTCAGGGATCATTTGGCCCAGGCAACGAGGGAAAAGATTTGGCGGGGGGAGTACGTCGATATTTTCTCCCTATTGAACAGGGAACCCACCAAGGAGGAGAAAGAGGGGCAGGATGAGAAGGACAAAGAGCTGTCTCGCCGTCGCAAGCCACCATGCACATGGGCCAACTGGTTACCCGCATATCTCATCTATATGGCGGTGTATCTCAGGGCTCGGCCTGACCTGGCCATTCCTATGGTCCAATATTTGGACAATATTTACAGGGGCAATGGTGGATTTTCCTGGTCCATCGTGGTTGGCTTACGATGAGGAATTTAGAATGAGAGTGCCCTTACACCCAGAGATGAGGTGGGATGAGCTCTGTCAGAAGCTGTGGCTTTTGTATATGACCCCTACGCGCCCGGCGCCTGGGGAGAGGTACCATTGTGGACATGCGGTCCAGCGAGCTGCTCCAACTCAGGCCCCCCGCCAGCTGGCGGGGCAGGGGGTTCCAGCCCCCCTGCTGTGTTGGAGCTTCTCGGCCAATGGTGCATGCAATAGGAAACAGTGCCGATACAAACATGAGTGTCCCTCTTGCGCTGGCCCCCACGCCGCCGCTGCGTGTCCATGAGCCGGTGGGTCACGGGGCAGAGGTAGAGGTGGACAAGGAGCGGGCAGACCTGCCGCTGATGGAGCTGGTCACTCAAAAGGCCCCCTCCCCGGTTAGTGTCACTATGTTGGAGCGGTGGCTCTCAACTTACCTGAGGAGGGAGGATGCTAGGTACCTCCTCGAAGGTTTCCAGTGGGGCTTCCGCATCCCATTTAGAGGGGAGCGGTGCCCACAAGATGCCCCTAATTTACTTTCCCTGAAGGGCAGGGAGGAGGTGGCCGCCATTAGTATTGCTAAGGAGGTTAAGGCAGGTAGGGTTACTGGCCCCTTCCCTATGCCACCCTTTCCCAATCTGAAGGTTTCCCCTTTAGGGTTGGTGCCCAAAAAGACCCCTGGGGAGTTTCGTTTAATTCACCATCTGTCATACCCGGCGGGCCATTCGGTCAATGATGCCATTCCTGATGACCTTTGTTCAGTCAGGTATACATCATTCGACCAGGTCCTGCACATGGTGCGCTCTTGTGGCCAGGGTGCACTTCTGGCCAAATGTGACAATAAGTCGGCATTCCGTTTGTTACCTGTGCACCCAGGTGACTTTGAGTTATTGGGTTTTAAATTCCAAGGGAAATTTTATGTTGATAAAGCCATACCTTTTGACTGCTCTATTTCCTGTTCAGCATTTGAACATTTTAGCACTTTCCTTCAGTGGGCCTTTGTTCGCAGGTCTGGGTCCCGGTCTGTAGCCCACTACCTCGATGATTTCTTGTTCGGAGGTGAACAGGGCTGGGACACGTGTACGCGTCTCCTCAATACATTTCAGACGCTAATGCAGGAACTTGGTGTCCCTTTAGCGCCCAAAAAGACCGAGGGCCCATCAACTAAGCTCACATTTCTGGGTATTGAAATTGACACGGTCTCGCAGGCATCCAGGTTACCCATGGATAAGGTTACCCGGATCACTGCGTTGATTTTGGCCTTACTGGCCAAATGCAAGGTGTCACTTCATGAGCTCCAGGTTCTCCATGGTCACCTTAACTTCGCCTGCAGGGTGGTCACGCCTGGCAGAGCTTTTGCTCGACGCTTATGCGATGCCATGACTGGCCTATCCAGGCGCTATCATAGGGTCCGACTGAACAAGGGCATGAGGTCTGACATGTTGGTTTGGCTTCAGTTCCTGAGGGACTTCAACGGGGTGTCATTTTGGAGATCGGACCTTTTGGTTTCCCCTAGGTTTCAGGTTCAGTCGGATGCCTCGGGTTCCCTGGGCTATGGGATTTACTTTGAGGGGAGGTGGGCCTACGGCCGATGGCCTCCAGCCTGGAGGGGCACGGATCGTTTACGCGATCTTACATTCCTTGAGTTCTTCCCGATACTGGGAGCTTTCATGCTATGGGGCGAGGAGTGGGCCAATTCAGTGGTTCATTTCTGGTGTGACAATGCTGCGGTAGTGCACATTGTCAATTCCCAGACATCAAAATCACACAAGGTCATGGAGTTAGTTCGCCAGTTTGTGTTGCACAGCCTACGCCTCAATGTGCTCTTCAGGGCCAGACATGTACCAGGTATTAATAACGATATTGCTGATGCTTTATCCCACCTGCAAATCCCCCGGTTCCGCGCCTTGGCTCCGGACGCAGAGGAATTCCCCTCGCCGCTCCCGGACGAGATTTGGACTTTTGGCAAGGAGAGGTGAACCGGGCGATCGGCATGTCGCTGGCGCCCCGCACGCGTAAGGCGTATCAACATGCTTTCAGTCAATTTAAAAATTTTGTGCGCAACTCCGGTTGCCCGAAGTGTGGCCCATTCCAGTTACACAAGTTCTCCAATTTATGGTCCACCTCCAGCCAGGGCCTAGCTCCCCGCACCATAGCATCCAGGCTGTCAGCACTGGCATTCATGGCCAAAGTGAGGGGCTCGGCTGACAGCACAAATGATTTCCGTAAACGACATGTTTTGGAGGGGTGGACATGGGAATGTGGACGCTGCCCGGACAATCGCCACCCTATTTCTCCAGGGGTTCTTACCCACCTTGCACGAGGCTGGCATGACCTGTGTTTTGACAGGTATGAGGCAGCTCTGTTTCATGCGGCTACCACGGTGGCCTTTTTTGGAGCGCTCTGCATCAGTGAGCTGGTGCTACTGTCTAAGGCGGATGCGGCTCGTAGGGCACTGGAACTCGAAGATGTCTATGTTTCCAATGAGTGGGCTCAGTTGAGGATACGGTCCTCAAAGGTTGATCAACACGGTGTAGGCAGTGGTGTTAGACTGCTACGGTGTTCCATTGCAGACATCTGTCCGGTTGGTGCCCTACAAGAGTTCCTTGCAATGCGTGGTACGCAGCCTGGCCCGTTTTTCTGCCACCAGGATGGGTCTCCCCTTACCAAATTTCAATTTTGGAAGGTGACCGGTAAGGCACTGTCCAGTGTTGGCCTCCCCGGGGCTCGTTACGGCACCCATTCTTTTAGAATAGGAGCTGCTTCTACTGCGGCTGCATTTGGGTACTCTGAGGCTGATATATGCCATATGGGGAGGTGGGGATCGAAGTGTTTCGAATTATATGTTCGTCCTCTTCAAGTATGAGTACCAGTTAAGTCACTGTCCTGTCTCTTTTATTTTACAGACCCTGTGTGTCGCCGCACACCGGTGGCAGTATGGCTGGTGGGCCACAGCTATGTGCACTGGGCAGTGCAGTACGCTGCGGCGACAGAGTGGGGACTCCAGCTTGGACTACGTGCATCCGCATGTATCAGGTGGTATGGTAAGCACGGAATGTTATCGCGGGAACTGTTGCCATTCCTTTTCTCCATCAGGGATGCTGAACCACCTGATGTCCTGGTGCTGCACCTCGGGGGCAATGACTTGGGCCAGGTCACTGGCCTTTCTTTAAAACATACGATCTGCAGTGACCTGGCTTATTTGCATTATGTGTGGCCTGCCACAACCCTGATTTGGTTGGACATCATACCGCGTCATGCTTACAGGAGGGGTATCAACCTACAGGCCCTTGACCGTGCTCGCCGCTCAGTGAACAGGGCAGTGGCCTGGTTCTTTGCTGACAAGGGTTTGGGGCGAGTCATCCGACACCCCACCATTAGTCTCCAAAATTATGATCTTTATACAGGGGATGGGGTCCATCTGTCGCCCAGAGGTATGAACCTCTTCTTGGAAGATTTGCAAGCAGGCCTGTTGACCGAGCTGACGGTCGGGGGGGGGGGCGGTGAGTCTTTATTAAGCCTCCCCGTGTGGCGGGTAGCACTGGTAAGGTAAATATTTATGACCCACAGGTATCCGGCAGGTTCGCAATTGACTGGCCAACACTAGATAGGTACAAGTTGGTTAACGTTGACCGGTCAACGACGAACCAGGCAATGGGGTGATGGCAGGAGGTCTTCAGCATGCATCACCCCATGATTTTACGGATACACGTCAGAGGGTGGGGTCAGTAGATAGTTTATTGACTACGGCCAACAATTTGTTTGTTGTAAACAAACAAATTGATGCAAATGGATACATTGTAGCCAATTGCCATTGGCAATTTTGGGAGGAACCTTACCAGTGTTACTACGGCCTGCTTGCCTTAAGAATTATAATTGGCTGAGTACCAATTGAAATTTGTAATTCGGACTAGGGCATGAATCAATAAATGTGGCCCAATGCCGTTATCCACTTATACTGGTGTCTGAGTCCTTTTTGGGCGGTGCGCCTGCAATGAAAGCGCGGTGCCAAAATGGCCACCACGTTCTTTGCGCCCCCCCCACCCGGACTCAGTCATCTGGGTAGCTAGGGGGCGTGGCCACCCCTCTATAAAAGGGGTGGCCACGAGGCAGCCGAGCTGCCATTTTGTAGAAGCGATGGAGAGGAGAAGTTTTCCCTCCACCCCCTCCCTAGTGAACAGTGTGATATTTTGGTCGCTTCGGGGCCGGGTGGGAATTTTTGGCTGGAACCTACAATTGGCTTTCTGGTTCTGGCTTTTTTGCCCATCCCACACTGTTGCTATGGTTTGATACAGGGGCTTTGCTATTGACTTTGGTCACATGGGCGGGTAGCACTGGTAAGGTAAATATTTATGACCGACAGGTATCCGGCAGGTTCGCAATTGACTGGCCAACACTAGATAGGTACAAGTTGGTTAACGTTGACCGGTCAACGACGAACCAGGCAATGGGGTGATGGCAGGAGCTCTTCAGCATGCATCACCCCGTGATTTTACGGATACACGTCAGAGGGTGGGGTCAGTAGATAGTTTATTGACTACGGTCAACAATTTGTTTGTTGTAAACAAACAAATTGATACAAATGGATACATTGTAGCCAATTGCCATTGGCAATTTTGGGAGGAACCTTACCAGTGTTACTGCGGCCTGCTTGCCTTAAGAATTATAATTGGCTGAGTACCAATTTAAATTTATAATTCGGACTAGGACATGAATCAATAAATGTGGCCCAATGCCGTTATCCACTTATACTGGTGTTTGAGTCCTTTTTGGGGGGGTGCACCTGCAAAGCATCTTATAAACCTCCTAGATTCATGAGCTCAATGGAATTGACCATCTTAATAGCTGTCCATCCCCATGGGGACCAAGAGATGTAAATTCTTCCTCATTGTTCCTTGAACACAAGGACAAGCAAACTCAAAATTATTCTCACATGAGAAAAGGATGAGAAATTTTGTGGCAGTCTTGTAAAGAAAGCTAATTATGATTTTGTGTGTGCAAATTAGGAAAAACTCCAAATTATGTTTTAATGCAAAATAGTACAAGTAGAACAAAATGAATATGGCTGAAAAGACATTTAAGGATTGGAAGCAAGAAAGTTGCATTTATTTAACAATTTTTAAAATAGCAAGGCAAGCTTTTTTATAAATGTTTCTCAAAGAGAAGGATAACAATTTTATGGAGAATTTTTTTGTGTAAATGACAGGGACTTTATGAAAATGGTGCTTCTTTTCTTGGGGTCCCTAGATGCAAGAAATGGAAGTCTTGAAAATGTCTCAAGGTGTCTTGTCCAATTGAGACATCCTAAATGAGAACAAAAATATATAGTGAGTATTCTGTACATCCTTTTTAATAGGAGCTGTCCTACATTTAAAATAATATGTGTTATATGGAAGCAGTAGTACTCTTCAGTAGTAGGGTGGGAGAATATATCAACCAATGGACTGTCGTATACAAACTCTCTCTACCTAGTTGATTTGAAGATTGGCAGAGACAATGTATAATATCTTCTCCACACATTTACTAAGTGAAAATAACACCAATGAATTGAAAAGACACATTCAAAGTGTCACAGTTCATAGCTAAATCATTGGCTGATATCCAGTATTCACTCACTAACAGAGACCTTAAACAAATGTTAATTTACCTAATTCCCACTGTTTTAATGGGTGTACTGAACTTGAATTTTACTGGTACATTTCAGTCATTGTGACCTCACTTCATACATACACCATTAATAACTCCTGTATATAATCAGATATTCATATGAGTCTAATGTGTCCTCAGGTGAAAAACCCAAACCATTGTTTTACAGTGCACATTGAGACTGCATGGTCATCAGTTTTCTCTCAGAGGGTACATATGATAGGGTGAATGATTAGAACTGTCTGACCTCTCCCAAACTCTGTTCTTGTTCAAACATTGGAGGACAACTTAGTGAAATAGTTGAGTGAAAGGTATTCAGTTCCATGTCAGTAATGTAGGATTCAAAAACTTTCCTAAAAGTCATTGTAATTAATATATGTTGATTTGGATGTATACTTGCCACAAGACTTCAGCTAATGTGAAATTAAAATATCTGAATTCATGACTGGTAAATAAATCCATGAAATATTCCATTGTAAGACTACTAGATTTCTTTATTCCCAAAGGGTGGGGGGATGAAAAACATCTATCCCAAGATATTAATGTTACACAGAGGGAAGGCTGAGGTCTCCACTTCTTCACAAAACCACACACTTTGAGTAGGGAAAGGGATGAGTCAGCAAATAGTATTGTCCTTGAAATCACAACTCAGTTGGCTTTGTTCCCACCTCTGATCAGGAAAGGGGAAGAGAATTGCGGAAACAGAATTTTGCAAGGTCAAATTTGGCCTGGAGGGGAACAGTAGTCATTGACTCTCTACCCTTGATAACCAATTTCTAGGTACTTTGTCAAAATCCAAAATTCTTCAAGAAAATGTTGTGTTCCTAGCACCTTTGCATAAAGCAAGGGTTGGCAGCCTTTTTTAAGTTGGGGGCTGGGTCACACTCCTTCAGACAGTTGAAGGGCTGGACTGGTGGCCCCTGCCATAAATGCTGCTGTAAACACAACTGCAGCCACTTCCGGCAGTGGCGGCAGTGGTTGGAGCAGGGGTGGGGGCTGGATTATTTGGCACTGTGTGCCAAATTCAGCCCACAGGTTGTAGGTTGCTGACCCCTGGCATAAAGTGTTTTCAGGTGTAACCCCTTTTACAATTATTGAGATGCAATGAAAATTTATTTAACATGAGCATCTGAGTTTATATGGAATACTTAATTGTTTCACAGCAAGGTTTCATATAAATGACAGGTACAAAGTACAGTATATGAAAATATTTATTGCTTATATAGTTTGCATAACTGAGTAAATATGATACTTAACACTTATGTATGGCCATATGGAGATATAGTGTAGTTCCTAATAGATAAAAATGTAACAAGTTAGCTTAATATATCTAAGGAATTAACAGTATATAAAGTGATTAATATACTTTGTAATTAAAGTAGTTAAAGTAAGTAACAAAGAATGCTTGTAATGTCCAAAGTGAGATCCACTGAGGTAAGTCTTGAAATTGCACAATTAATCAGAAGGAAGATTAAAAAGCTAACACAGCATGTTAACATATACCTGTATGCTGAAAATTCCAAAATGGAAAAGAAGCTCTCAAAATAAGAAACTTAACATTATTAACTATAAAGCATTTGGTTTGTATTAAGTAAAACAGAATGCACAAATGGGAAACAATCAAATGAATTAGAGTACCACCATTCAAGCCTTATCATATTGATTTCAAAAACATATCCTCCTTGGCAGTGTGCCTGGACTATCCATTGACATCATGCCTCAAGCAACCGACTGGTGTTGGTGCTCGCTTCGGTTATGAGAATTCTTTTTATATCTTTGGGATACTGATACAGTACATCCCCTATCCCAAAACTCCTGCTTTTGGGCTATGGGGCTATTTTCACTATAAGCAAGCTCTTGCTTTAGACAGGAGCAGGAACTATCCCTCCCTTCTCCAAGACCTTATATGGCAGTTGTTTCCTTCCTGGCTCTTTTGAATATTTTTTTCCCTTTTCTTTATGGCCTCAGAAAGCCCAATACATTGCTTTTGAAGATCAGATGCTTTCATATTCCTTGCTTTTAAGGAATGATTCCCACCATTTTCCTTGCCATTAGGAGTAAATGCTTTCAGGCCACTTTTTATAAAAATGTATTTGCTGACATAACAATGCTCTTTGAGGCTACAACCAATCCCTCAAAATATTTGACTCAATCTTTGGAAAGGAAGTGGCTTGCTGCTTTGGAGAATAGAAGCAAAATTGATTTGCACGGCTTCATGGGGGACTGCAGTGGCTTAGTGGTATTAATAGCTGTATTAATAAGCCTAGGTACCACATTAACATTAACATTACCTGCCTTATGCAGAAGTGCCACCTTTCCCATTCCAATAAGCATGTTTGGGGGAGATAGGTGTTCATAGACAAGGTGGGATGCAGAACCTATTGAGTTTGCCCTGCCTAGACCGCCATAGTCTGGGGTCCCCTTTTACCTCTGTGAGACTCCTCCTCTCCCTTCATGACAGGCAGGTCAGCAGTTTGAGACCCGAGTGCTGCATGATGGAGTGAGCTTCCATCTCTGGCTCAGCTCTTGCCAACCTAGCAGTTTGGAAACAAGAAATTGCAAGTACCTAAATTGGTACCACTTTGGTTGGAAAGTAAATAGCATTCCGTGCACTCAGATGTCTAGTCATGCCTTCCACATGCCCATGGAAACATCTGCAGACACAAAGTGCCTTTGGCTATAAACAGAGATGTGCACTGAACCCTAGCATTGGATATGACTGGCTTTCTAGCAAGGATGACCTTTATCTTTACTAAGCCTGTTTATGGCAAACTATTAGTTTTGAAAGCTGGCAAGATGGTAAATAATGTTTGTAAATAAACACTGAAATGAAAAGTTTAAAGAAGGTGGGGATATGAAAGTAAACAAGTTGCCTCTTCTGAAGCAGAGAACCAAAACAAATCAGTGGCATGTTCACAGGAAACTGAAACTGAAATGGTAATCATAAGATGAAAATGAGAGGAGGAATGGAAACCAAACTGAATAGTGAGTTAAGTGAACATTTGAAAGAACTTAAAACTTTTAATTTAATTTAATTTAATTTAATAGTCATATTTATATATGCTGCCCACTCAGGCAGAACCCGACTCAGGGCGGCAAGGAAAGACTTGCAAAGGAAAGGAAAGACTTGCAAAGATATATGAAAGCAGCATTAGCACTAGTGAAAGGAACACTAGCCGAAATGAAGGCTAACATAAGCAAATGTGACCCAGTCTTCAGCCATTACTATCTGTCCCACTAATGGAAAAATCCACCAGTGGATGAAGCTGGAGTAGCAGTTTCTATAAATCTCTTTCTCCACTCCTCTCCCTTCACATTAAAAAGTTTTTGGGGAGGAAGCTTTGATTATGCAAGGCTAGAAGGACCTTTAGGGGGATGGGAATATTCCTAAAATCACCTGTCTTGGCAGGTCAGTTCTGAGAAAAATCTATCTATGGCCTCACTTCTCTTTCGGGAGTTTCTGGCTACTGAATTCTTTTCAAAGCAACATCCTAGAAAGGATTTGCAATAGGTCCCATTTAGAGAGTACCCTTTTGAGAGTATCCTGAACTGCAAGGAGATCAAATCAGTCCATCCTGAAGGAAATCAACACTGACTGCTCCTTGGAAGGAAAAATATTGAAGCTGAAGCTCAAGTACTTTGGCCACCAAATAAGAAGAGAGGACTCACTGGAGAAGGCCTTGATGCTGGGAAAGATCGAGGGCAAAAGGAGAAGGGGAAGCCAGAGGATGAGGTGGCTAGATGGCATTGTCGAAGCAATGAGTGTAGATCTCTGTGGGCTGCAGAGGATGATGGAGGACAGAGGAACCTGGTGGCACATAGGGTCACAAAGGGTTGGACTCGACTGTGCGACTGAACAACAAAAGACAAACTATTTGAGGAATTTCAAAGGAAGCATTTATAAGACACTTTCTTAAGGAAGATTGGTAGGAAGAAGACAAGTAGCACATATCCCCTATTTGTATTAGCAGCTACATTTGAATAGAATGTGAGTAATTGAGTTCATTCTAGCCTGCAAGATTAACAAGGCCAGTTAACTTGGCTCAAGCATATCTGGAATAAAGAAGAGACAGAACTGCTTATTTTGTCATTGTATCAGAGAAAGGAGCCTCTGTCCTTAAATCAGATTTGACAGCATACTTTTCTTTTTCCTTTCCTTTTGTTTTTGTTCTCGTTTGCATTATCCACTATCATTAAGCCAAAGGAACTGTCTATTCTTATATATCATAGTAGTATAATTCCTTAACCTTCTTTTTCTGGCAATTTATAACTCTTTGAGGGAAGAACACAAATTACACACTAATTACATATTCTGAAACATTCACAACTCATGACAGCGTTTGCATTAAAAACACTGAACTTATTATCATAAAACAAGCTTCCAATAGCTGGGCTATAAAACTAATTGGTGGTTGCACCAAATCAGTTTGTTAGATTAGTTGCCAAGAAAAATAGGATTGCTTAGTAACCCAAACACATCTCCTCAAATAATTAAACTCATTTGAAAGTCAATTTTGGCTTGGATTCCTTTCAAGTTTTTTGGTGACAGTCCAGATCATTTCTGATTATTTGATCCTCAGTGGTTCACTCTTAATGGCTCGGGCAGAGTAGACAAGGTCTGTCAAATTGCTTAAGTAATTATAGGCTTTTGGGATGTTTAACCAGGCATATAGCAATAATAGGAGATTAAGCAGCATGATATGAAAAGGGGATTTGATGATTCTCAAATTTGGCATTCTGAAGGGTCAGTTCACATTGCACCATGGTGTGTGGAATCCACTTGCAAGAGAGCATCACAATACACATGGCAGAAACTTTGATTTCTGTTTTTTGTTTTTTTTTAGATGGTGACCCTTTTCTCTAAATTTTTGTTTGTGCTTCAGTTCCTCTTGAGGAGGTGCCTCTTTCAGGTAATTTCACTTCACTTTTTCCGTTTTCATCAGGGCAAGGAGAGGAAAGGGAGAGAACAGGGCTGGTGGAGCAAGGAAGTTCATGGGTGGTAGGTAGTCAAAATAAGAATGAGGAGAAAGATCACGATTGGGGATGCAAGTGTCTTCTTCCTCCCAAGTTCTAGCTGGGACTTTCTTTGTGTATAGGATAGTTGGACTGAGATTGACCTAGTAAAGCCTCAAAGCCTTCTAATGTAGGCCTTTTTCACAGGTGCATTGCACTAAGGTGTTTGTTAGTTCCCACAAGGAATTAAAACTCCCTGAATGGAGAATTCTGGTATTTGTGGTCCATAAAAATCACAAAACCCAATCCCTTGTCCTATATTTCCTCTACTTCATTCAATGACCTGCAACACCTTCAGCATTGAGCTGTATTGCACCTAATCACTTGCAAGAGGCCAGGGTTTGAACTAGATGGATCTAAATGAGAGTGACCATCAGAGCTACATCTCCGGATGGAATTGCTGCCTTTCAGAAAAGAACTTAAAACCTGGCTGGCGGGTCAAGTGTGGGGTGCAGGTGGAAGGGTAACCTCCATTGGGTGGCTGGTGTAGAAGAACTCCCCCCCCCCATAAGAACATAAGAACATAAGAACAGCCTTGCTGGAACAGGCCACAGCCCATCCAGTCCAGCATTCTGTGTCACACAGTGGCTCACCATTTCCTTCAGGGTATTCCCAAGCAGATGCCTTCACCTGCTTAGGATTCCCTGGAAATGATATTGAGAGATATCCTGCCTATCTCTCCAACCCGGAGGTTGTCCTTAAGTATCCATAATTATAGCCATTGATACTCTTGTCCTCCATGAACTTGTCTAATCCTTTCTTAAAGCTGTCAAGACTGGCAGCTGTCACCACTTCTTCTGGCAGGGAGTTCCATAGACCAGTAATCCTCTGGGTGAAAAAGTACTTTCTCTTATTTGTTTGAGAACTAGTACCCAAAAGTTTCATGGAGTGTCCCCTAGTTCTAGTGTTATGCGATAGGGAAAACAGTTTTTCCTTATCTACTTTGTCCACACCGTGCATGATTTTATAAACTTCAATCAGGTCACCTCTTAGACGTCGTCGTTCAAGAGTGAAGAGGCCCAACCGTTGCAGCCTCAGATGGTAAGGAAGGTGTTCCAGTCCCCTAATCATTCTGGTTGCCCTCCTCTGCACTTTTTCCAGCTCCATAATATCCTTCTGGAGGTATGGCGACCAGAACTGTACACAGTATTCCAGATGGGGCCTCACCATAGATTTATAAAGAGGCAAAATGACACTTGCTGACTTATTTTCTATACCCTTCCTAATGATCCCTAGCATTGAGTTTGCTTTTTTCACTGCTGAGGCACACTGGGTTGACACCTTCATTGAGTTGTCCACCAGGACACCAAGGTCCCTTTCCTGGTTTGTCGCAGAGAGTTCAGACCCCATCAGTTTATAAATGTAATTGGGGTTCTTTGCCCCAACATGCATCACTCTGCACTTACTAATGTTGAAACTCATTTGCCACTGTTTTGCCCACTCCCCCAGTGTCGAGAGATCCCTCTGGAGCCCCTCACAATCTCTCACAGTTTTCACTACCCTGTATAATTTAGTGTCGTCAGCAAATTTGGCTACCTTGCTTTTTACTCCTACTTCTAGATCATTTATGAAGAGGTTGAAAAGCAGGGGTCCCAGTACTGAACCTTGGGGGACCCCACTCTTTACTTCCCTCCACTTGGAGAAGTGTCCATTTAGTGCTACCCTCTGTTTCCTGTCCCTTAGCCAGTTGCTGATCCAGGACAAGACCTGTCCCTTTATTCCATGACTGGTAAGTTTATTCAAGAGCCTTTGGTGTGGGACCTTGTCAAAAGCCTTCTGAAAGTCCAGATAAACAATGTCAACTGGATCCCCCTTATCCACATGCTTGTTGACACTCTCAAAAAATTCCAACAGATTAGTGAGGCATGATTTGCCCTTGCAAAAGCCATGTTGGCTCTCCTGTAGCAGCGCCTTCTCTTCTATGTGCCTATTAATTCTATCTTTTAGGATGGTTTCCATCACTTTACCTGGGACACATGTCAAACTGACAGGTCGGTAATTTCCTGGATCACCCCTGGATCCTTTTTTGAAAATTGGTGTTACATTCGCTACCTTCCAGTCATCAGGCACAAAGCCTGATTTGAGGGAAAGATTATATATTTTGGCTAGGAGAGCAGCAATTTCATCTTTAAGTTCCCTGAGAACTCGTGGATGGATGCCATCTGGTCCTGGTGATTTGTTAGTGTTTAGTTTAACAAGACATGCAAGGACCTCCTCCCTGGCTATTTCTATCTGGCTTAATTCTTCGGTTTCCCTCCCTACGAAGATAGGCTCTGTTTTGGGCATGTGGCCTCTGTCTTCTTCAGTGAATACTGAAGCAAAGAATTCATTGAGACTCTCTGCAATCTCTGTTTCCTCTTTAATAACCCCTTGCCTTCCATTGTCATCTACTGGTCCAATGGCCTTCCTAGTTGGGTTCTTACTTCTAATGTACTTAAAGAAGTCTTTGTTATTTCTCTGAGTATTTTTAGCTATACGCTCCTCAAAGTCTTGCTTTGCTTTCCTGATTGTTGCCTTGCATTTGTTCTGCCAGAATTTATGTTTCTGCCTGCTGTCCTCATTCGGACAAGCCTTCCATCTTCTAAATGAGCTTTTCTTGCTCTTGATCACTTCCCGAACAGCTCCTGTAAGCCACATTGGAGTCCTCTTGGACCTGGCAGTGCCCTTTTTCCTTTTGGGTATGCATTCCAATTGAGCCTCTGTTATTGTTTTTGTAAACAGCCTCCATGCCTCTTGGAGTGTTTGGACTCTTTCAATTTTCCCTTTCAGCTTCTTTTTTACTAGTTTCCTCAACTTTGGGAAATTTCCTTTTTGAAAATTTAAGGTCTCTGTGTTAGATTTTATCAGTGACTTGCGGTCTATGATCAAGTTAAACAAAATTGAGTTGTGGTCACTGTTCCTTATTGGATCAGTCACATTAACATCTTGCACCAGATCCTGAGTATTACTCAGGATCAAGTCAAGGATTCTTGTACCTCTAGTTGGGTCTTCAACCATCTGTCCCAGGGAACAATCATTTAGCATATCTAGGAACTTTATCTCTTTATCATGTGCTGAACAACAGTTCACCCAGTCTATGTGAGGGTAATTGAAGTCCCCTATTATAACCAGGCTTCCCTTCTTGGATGCCTCCTTTACAACATTCTCCAACTGCCAGTCTCCCTCAAGAGTTTGGGTCGGAGGCCGATAGTATATGCCTACTGTTAGACCATCCTTGTGGCCTGGTACTCTTACCCACAGAGCTTCTAATGGTGACTCCAAATCACCTAGATATTCCAATTCATACGATTTTATCACTTCTTTGACATACAAGGCTACACCACCTCCTGTTTGCCCCTTCCTATCCTTCCTGTATAGTTTGTAGCCTGGGATAACTGTATCCCATTGGTTATCATCCGTCCACCAGGTTTCAGTGATACCAATAATATCAATATTCTTATCTATTGCTAAGTATTCCAGCTCCCCTATTTTGTTCTGGAGGCTTCTGGCATTTGTATACAAGCATTTATATATGCTTTTCTGACACAGTCTTTTGTGTCCAGTTGCATTGTTAGACTGCCTCTTGCATCCTTCTGCTAGAATGCTAGTGACTAGCTCCTCGCTCTGCTCAGTAATTTTTGCATCCTCCTCACTACTCAAGTACACACTTTCCCGAACCGGATGCTGCCCAGCTCCTGTCGGCTTTCCCCCAGTTATCAGTTTAAAAGCTGCTCTGCAGCCTTTTTGAGGTTGAGTGCCAGCAATCTGGTCCCATCATGGTTCAAATGCAACCCATCCCTCCTGAACAGATTTGGCTTGTCCCAAAATGTTCTCCAGTTCCTGCCAAATCTGAAACCCTCCTCTCGACACCACCGCCTCATCCACGCATTGAGGCTTCTGAGCTCTGCCTGCCTGGTAGGTCCTGCGCGAGGGACAGGCAGCACTTCTGAAAATGCTACCTTGGAAGTCCGGGACTTCAATCTTCTTCCTAACAACCTGAATTTGGCTTCCAGGACAGACCGCTTGGCCTTCCCAACATCATTGGTACCAACATGTACCATGACAACTGGCTCGTCCCCAGTTCTCTCTAACAATCTATCTAGATTTCTTGTGATGTCTGCAACTTTTGCACCTGGCAGGCAAGTCACCATACGGTTATCATGTGCATCACAAATCCATTTCTCTGTATTTCTAATTATTGAATCGCCTAGTACAAGGAGCCTCTCTCCTGCAATCTGTTCATCTACATGCACCTCATCAACCATATTAAGGGAGAGAACCTCAGTTTGTTCCTGTTGTTTATCTTCCTGGATCTCATCAAGTGTGATGAAGGAGAGATCATCAGGTGGAACCAGTTGTTCCTCTGTGTGTTCCTCATCAGGTGTGATAAGGGAAAGAGCCTCAAATTTATTCTGTAATTTCAGACTCTCAGAGTGATCCCCTACTCTTCTCCTTTGAGTCACATTCCTCCAAATATCTCCCTCCTGAGTTAGTGAAGTGCCTTCTCCCTCAGAACTGTGCCCTGTCTCTTCTTTGTCCAGCATAGTCTGCTCCGCTCTGTCCAAGAACAGCTCAAGCTCCTTAATTTGTTGATGGTTAGATATGCGGGCCTCTAGCTGCTGGACCTTCTCTTCTAGTAGTGCAACCAGCTTGCACTTGCTGCAATGGTGCCTTTGGATCCTGCACCCCTTGTTTTAGGGGGTGGGTAGTTTTAACTGTTTTTAACATGTTTTTTAAATTGTCATTGTTGTGGGTTGCCCATGTGAATTGACCAGCACCTCTCCCGAATAGTTCAGCGGGCCATGAAAACTGGCCGGAGATCAACCGTGCCAAGCAGGAAAGGATCATTGGGTATGGGCATATAGTCATAGTAGCAATAGTGACTCCATCTTCCCTGGCTGAGAGCCCAGAGCAGAATAGGACATTCACCACAATAGAAACCCAAACTGCACTTGTTATCTCTCCCTCATGTCCGCAGGATGCGCTGGGCAAGGCAAACAGCCTCTATCCAGCTAGCACAGGAAGTCTCCAAGGTTGTTCAGATTAGGCAAGAACAGTGAGTCACTGTTCTGCTGATTCCTTTCCCTATGGGCAACCTTGGCACTTAGTAGCTTCTTAGACTGGCACATGTAACTAGCTAGTAATGTGCTTTGTAGACTGCCTTCAGTGATAGGGGTCGTGTGTAGGTTGTGCGTAGGAGACCCTGGAGTAAAAGGTCAATAAAAGCAGCTTCCCTGATCTGTTCAGGGCTGCTGGCATTCATCACACACCCATTTTGCTTGTCTTCCTTGAGTTCAGCACTCCGGACAGAGTAAACCATTACAACACATTGTGAACCACCCTGAGTTGGCTTTGGCTGAGTGGGCAGTATATAAATTTGACAATTAAATTAAATTTAAATTAAATTACCTTTAAGTAGTATTTTAAAATGCACACCATTGCTGCTAAGGAGGATAGAACCTGCTTGTATTGAGATCTTGACATGTCAAGTATTCCCTATTGTCCATGGGAGGGCAGACTATAGGTACAAATCTACTGGCAAATCTTGGAGAAACACTTCTTTGGAAGTTCTGTGGAGATGTGTAGTAGTGATACAGGCAATATGGGAAGTGGAATGAGAGTTAACTAATTCCAGAATATCTTTTCTTTTAGATTACAAAAGTGGTGTATATTGTCAGACTGTCAAGCAACTTACCTGAGGGAATCACTCTTCATAGTAGAGGTGACTAAAATGGATAAGAAACTCCTCCCTCACCTTTAACTATTAGTAGGTTCTTATTCTTCTGTCGTATCCAAATCCAAATATAAACGATCACCGTGGTGTTCAGGCATAAAGACTGTCCTGAGAATATAATGCAGTGGCCTTTCATTTGCCTTCCACATCACAACATGACCTTCTTCTTTTAGAAGAAGGAATTGTCTTGGTTAGTGCTGCAAAATAATGCACCCACTGCTTAAGTAATTGTGGTGCTATCTAGATAGCATCCAAGTGTATTTATGGTGCTGAGATATCAACCAGCCCCAAAAAACTACTTGCCAGTGGACACCAGTAAAGATGGGCTTTCCTCCTCTCAAACATGTCAAATATGCAGCCATGGCTAGCAGAAAACCACCTCACTAGCTTCCACTAGCTGTTGTCAATAGTGCTGTGGGGAGCAGTAATTAAGTTACTCACAACATCTTAAATCCAATTGATACTCTCTGCTAAATTAGATCCAAGGAATCAGTAGGTGAATGATAAATCAGTCCATCTGTATATCCAAATGATTAATCAAATCCACTTTTGTTAAGTCTAAATAAAGCTAAAAACACCTCCAATCTTAAATTTTACTTCTATGTGGATTTTATTTTATGTATGTATTTATTTTATGTATGTATGTATTTGGAACCAGCATTCAGCCATACTTTTGTAAGAATGCATTAAGCATATCACATCAGGGTAAATACTATGGACAAATGTGTAGATGAGGACATTGGTCTATTTGTATTTTGCAAGCCTTTGGATTTTGTGATGCAGGCCCCCTGAAGGGAACAGAAAAAATGGCATATGTTTTAAATGCACGTTTTACACAAAATCTGTACAGAAATAGATTCTGAGGGGGAAGTGCAATTTGATTGTGAACATTCTACATATAGAATGTCCTAAAATACATTTAAATTATATGTGTAAGAATTAAGAATACAGTACATTAGAATTTCAGTGTTTCCAGGCAGAAACACAGCCATCCCCTGACTACACCTAGATGAAAAACATATTAAGTCTCCAAGAACTATCCATGATTCCATTAACTATCCTAATCAGATACTTGACTCCCTTTCTGCAGTAGATACGTGTTATTGAAGGCCATTCCCCCTAGACAGTCTGCAAACCAACAAAAAGACATTTCACTTTTTTATGGCTAACTTCAGAACAGTATGTTTCACTAAGCTATCAAAATTCAGAACATATCATTCACCAAGCAATCTGTTTAAAAACCAATTCCTGTTGCCAATGGTAACAAATAGTTTTATTATTGTTCAACAAGTACTAAGCAATGTACTTTGCTGCATTGAGAACTGTGCAAGGAAAGATTCCACAGAAAGCATTTGAAATAAAAAAGAAACAACCCCTATATATGTTCCAGTTGTGGTAAAAAGGGGGGGAAATGCTATAGAAACATTGTTCAAAATTGTGCAGTTGCAATCTGGCAATTTCAATTGATTAATCACTATTGCTTTGTAAAAGTTCCATAGTACAGGAGTATAAAAATGTTTTCGTCAAAAATCAGCTTTATCTTACAATCTTATGACCTCTGAATGGGATCACAGCGTTGTTCATATCTTCCTCTCAATTAGTAGATAGAGTTGGGCAAACTAGATGATAGTTATACAATACAACACAATTTTAATTTATATCCCACCCTTCTCGGCCGAAGCTGACTCGGGGTGGCATTACAACATGTCAGCACCATACAGTATAATAATATAATACTAAAGAATCACAAAAATAAATTCAGTACAATAATCAATACTCAATAATAAACATAAAATTAATCACAATATGAAGGAGTGTCGTTGTCGGCTCCTGGTGCCGAAACTCCCTCCAGTCACACTGGACCTCCTCCCACCAGCCCAGCCAGGAGGAAAGGAGGGTACTATGAGACCTTGACAGTTTTTGGAAATCTCCCAGGCCCCCAGCTGCAGCAAGTCTTGCCATCTGCCTGCTGAGCCGGTGGAACTCGCTCTGGTGGCAGTCAAAGCAGGGTGGTCGAAGCAGGGCAGCAGAGGTCTATTAAGAAGTGAAAAATCATCTATTTATCCAGCAAGACTTTACAACATTCTGCACTGGAATGAAAACAGAAGATTAATTTGTGAGATTGGCCCTAGAGCTGACATGAAAGAATCAACTGAGAGAAAAGATGTGCATTTATAAGAAAACAAGAGAGAATAAGATGGAAATGAGGAGAACACTACGTCTGTCAACATATGTTGAACATGTTTGTTAAAATCCTGTTGTGGTGCTACAATCATGTAACATGATGTTACACAAATAGTAGAAGTAACAGCATTAAGGCTGGAGTTATATTCACAAAAAAAGTTGTGCATGCTAATGGTCGCCCTTGTTCAAAAGCCAGTCATAGCTGACTTTAAGGTTCAGTGCTCATCTCTGTTTATAGCCAAAGAGCCATCACTGTCTGCATTTGCAAATGTTTCCATGGGAAAGTGGCAGGCATGACTAGACATCAGAGTGCATGGAACACTGTTTACCTTCCCACCAAAGTGGTCCCTATTTATCTACCTGCAATTTCTTGCTTTCGAACTGCTAGGTGGGCAGGAGCTGAGCCAGAGATGGGAGGTCACTCCATCGTGCAGCACTTGGGTCTCAAACTGCTGACCTGCTGACCTTCCAGTCCTCAAGTTCAGCCACCTCAGTCCCCTACAGAGCACTATGCAGCTCAGTGTCTGGAAAGAAATGTATCTTACTTTTAAAAAATCCTTCCATTCACGCTTCTCTCATTTGCCAATTTCCTTAAGGTGAGAACTGAATCAGTGGTACAGATATCAAGCTGTGAAGAGGAAGACAAATGGAAGACCACTGCATTATATTCCCAGGAGAACCTCCATGGCTGATTGCCATTTTGATAGCCAATATTCAGAATCAAATACAACACTTGAAGAAGTATTGACTTTAAGTGGCAATTTTTGGAGGTACTAAGCAGATACTCCTCTCTTCTCTGGATCATGTCTACAGAACTTTATTATAAATTATTGTGCAACTTGGTATAAAAAAGTCATTTTTATCTCAGACGTTATACTCTCAGGGTTACAGCTAAACTCTGACTTTCACTCTAAGAACATTACTTTAAAAATAATGATCTGAAGCCCAACTCCAATTCCATCCACAATTCTGGCTTTCTCCTGACATTTAAAAATAATTTATCTTCCTCTTTTTCTCTCCCTTTTTTCCCCTTTGTATTTTTTGGCCATGATGGGGGAGGGGTGTATGAACCTTGGACCTGTCTGGATTTGCAAAAAAATTCAATGTGACACAAAACTTTTACTGGGAATTTTTGGAGTTATTTATATTCAATAGATACAACCTTCTAAATCATTTTTTTCTCCCAGATACCTTTGCAGAAAAAATGTCTAGAAATAAGAAGAGGAAAGTACAAAAGCAACAAAGTTAAACATAACTAAACACATCCTTGTTGAGACCATGAGCTTTCCCTGACAGATACATACTTTTTCAGTTATGGTGTTCTAATCATTCATTAGAAATACACCATCTGGGGTATCCCAGGGAAATGATATGTTATTGTGCAGCAGAACAGAACAAGGCTCTACAAGGAAATGCTAAAAATGGGGGGCATTGCAAACAGAAAACTGTACCTCTGGAACTTTACTTAGGAACAGCACTAAACATGGACAGATATAACAGTCACCCTGCTCTTGTTCTGTGTCCAATTTGGAAAGTTGAGGTGGATGAGGTGTTTAGCTATGATTTTCTAAAAAATAAAACTTTAATTTCCCCATGCATAAAAAAGCAAACATTTATGTTCCTTGATTTAAAGCAGCTCATTTAAATTGAAAAGACCAATCTTAATTATATTTAATTAGAATTGATAATCCTATCCACTTCTTTATTTTTGAGAAATTTCTGTTTCAATAAATTTGGGTTAATGTTGTTGACTGCAAAGTTGGACCAGTACGTCATTACCTTATTATTGAATATTTTCCTGCCACGCGAGATAAGTTGAGGTGGGGTACTTCACTTCCTTGTTGATGCACTACATTTCACTTTTCATAATATAATTAAAAAGATCAACTTTGTCAGGGCTTGAATTTTTGCCAAAGCTAAATGGTCTGGACAGATCCAGGGTTTCTCTATGTGAAGCAGACAGTTGACCCTGGTTCTTTGACCCTAAGAAAAAAATCTAGGTTTTTTTTTGCCAAACCCCCAGTTAAATTGTTTATGTCCCAGCATACATGCTATTCTTTATCTTATAAATATACCTAATTTGCATTTATTAGAGAAGGCAATAATGATAATAAGAGTTCATTTTATTTTACTACACATGGGAGACCTTTAGTATATATGGTATCAAAGCATAGGTCTTAAAAAGATAATATAACAATATCACAATAGCACTTGTGGCTAAAAATCAGAGATAAACTAAACAATCAGAAGTAACTAACAATAGTTATGTAGCTGTATTACTTCAGAATTAAACTATAAAAATATATTTAAAGAAAATTACTTGTATAAACAATTCAAACTTAAACTTAAAAGTTTTAGTAAAAAGATACAATTCTGACTAAGCTGTGTGCTATAAATGAACAGCAATTAAAAATATAACAAAGGATTTGTATAGAATAGCAAATTAAGCAGTTTTTAGCTTAACAGTTCCATAAGAACATTATGAGGATAATTAGTTACTTATCTGGTCTCTATCAGAAAGACAATATCAGAATACAGATCACCACATCTTTATTTCTAGCAGAATAAAACAGACAAAAGTAATGACAAATATGACTGGTTAGATTAATCAAAAACAAGGCACTATCCCATATTGAAGCAGAATATTTCCCCAGCTGTTAAAACAACCTAGAAAGGAATTAGCAGGTGTATGCATTATCAGCCTTGCCATGGAATTTCTATGTCAACAAAAACAGAGAAGAGTTGTAAGTTTCCCTCACTGCTTGACTTGTTATATAAACAAGAAAAAAGATCAGAGCTGCTGCCCACTATCAATCTGGCTGAAGTCTTTGATGAGACATCTCAGCATAGCAACCTGAAATGAGGTAACCTTTAAAAGAAACAGTTAGCAAGCATTCAAAAGTTTAAACATAAAACCTTATTTCAAATTAAGAAAGTTAATGAAAGAATTGTAAGACAAACACCAATGCAGTTTCTAGATACAAGAGAAGCTGTTTGTCTGGAAGTAGACAGCCCCATTTCTGTATCAAATTACAGACACAACAGAAATTAAGCATAGTCTTTGGCACATGGTGGCAACAAGCAGATGAATGTGTTTTCCTTATATAGCAAATTGTGATGTCAGGACTCCTCAAAAATGTTTTACATGAGTGGGGGGCATTTAAATTTTATTTGGTGAAATTTTTTGATGCATTTAAAAAGGGAGGGTGACTGTGCTCAGTACCTTCCATATAAGGAAACTAGAAGCTGTCTACAGAAAACTAATTTTAAACCTCATTTTGAGGCTTACTTTTGTGGCTAAATATTTGCTTTTTCAGGAATGGTCATTATCAGATAAATTGATCAATAGTAAGATAACGAGAACCTTGCTTTTTCTACAATAAAATGATTGGCCCCACCCACTTTTATATTTAGAAAGGATCCAAGGTGTGGTGATTGAAACACTGGTCCACAAAAAATGTATTTTAAATGGAGAAAGAGTATTTTTTAAAAAAAACAATGAGAATGTATAATACAGACTTCTCAGTAAGAGTTTTGCAAAGTAGATACACCATCACAGCTTTGTGGGTTAGGAAAGGAGATGTTTGCAGAGATGTAGGGCAATGAAAGGTCACCGAAACAGTCTAAGAATGCAAGCGCGGTGCCAAAATGGCCACCGCGCTCTTTGCGGGTCCCCCCCACCCGGACGCAGACATCCGGGTGAGTTAGGGGGCGTGGCCACCCCGTTATAAAAGGGGTGGCCATGAGGCAGACGAGCTGCCATTTTAAGAAGCGACGGAGAGGAGAAGTTTTCTCCATCACTCTCTATTGCTCCGTGGCTCTCCAGCCTAGTCTTTGGCTGTTTAGCCATTTTCGGCGCTTCTGATCCCCGGAAAGGGATCGTCTTCTTGGAGTTATGCCTCCCAAAAGGAAGGCCACGGCGACCAAGCCGAGGCCAAGAGGGAGGACCTTGCCTGGCCCTGCGCTTGCTAGGGGGCAGCATTCGGGTCAGAGGACCATGACTGCGCCCCCACACCAGGGCCCCGCGTCGATTGCACCCACCGTTACCGGTGGGATAGGGTAGATTAGGGCATGGCCCTCGGCTCTCCAGCCTCAGGATGGCCCTGCAGGGGCTTCGGCCCCCGGCCCGCAATTGCCGGCCATGGGTCCAGATAATGGGGGAGGGCCTGGTGCAGTCACCCAGCAGGGCTTGTCTCCGGCCCCTCATGGGCCGGAGTTTTGGGCATGGCCCTATTCAGGGCCTGGCTCCCAAGGGGGGGGTACCCAGTGTCTCGCCTTGTGGGCCATGTGGCCCACCTTGCCCGCCTTATACCGGGGGTTCGGCGACTGTGGATGCATTGCTGGCACATTTAGCCGTGCTGGAAGCATCCTTGGGGGTCACTAACAACCCCTCGGGGGAAGACTTCACTGCCGACTGGGGCCCCCTGTTGCCTGCCTGCAACCTCGACGGCTGCCAATCTGCAGCAGGCGGCCAGTAGGGTTGAGCTGCTGGAGACGCTCCGGCCTGCGCCGGCCGCGATCTCGCAGCTCCCCGTTCATCCTGAACTACAGCCGGGGAGTGGCCAGATGTGGTCCCAGAGCTCGATTGCAGTCGCGAGCTACAACGCCCGCCATGGGCCGGAACCCCCAGTGGGGGCGGCTCACGGGGGTGCACCCAGTGAGTATCAGGTTCAAGCTAATGTCCCCACATCACAGTCCACTTCAGGTGTTAGTTTTCAGTGGCCATGGCCTCGTCATGTCGAGGTGGGTGGGTATCAGTTCCCAGCTTAACCTGGTGCCAATGGGTCCCATACTGACACAACATTGGGCAGGGGGGGTTCCACCCCAGGACTCTACCGGGCATCGCAGGGACTGTACAGGCACTGCTGCCGATGCCCCGTGTGAATACCGTGCCGGTGTCGGCATTGCCGACGGCAGGGCATTCCTTGCCTCTCGGGGATCATTTGTCCCAGGCCACGAGGGAAAAGATTTGGAGGGGGGAGTATGTTGATATTTTCTCCCTATTGAACCGTGAGCCCACCAAGGAAGAGAAGGAGGGGCAGGATGACAGAGACAAAGAGCTGTCTCGTCGTCACAAGCCACCGCGCACTTGGGCCAACGGGTTGCCCACATATCTCATTTATATGGCGGTGTACCTCCGGGCCCGGCCCGATTTGGCTATCCCTATGGTCCAATATTTGGACTATATTTACAGGGCAATGGTGGATTTTCCTGGCCCGTTGTGGTTGGCTTACGATGAGGAATTCAGGATGAGGGTGCCCTTACACCCGGAGATGAGATGGGATGAGCCATGCCAGAAGTTGTGGCTTTTATACATGACCCCCACGCGCCCGGCGCCTGGGGAGAGGTACCATTGCGGCCATGCCGTCCAGCAAGCTACTCCAACGCAGGCTCCCCGCCAAGTGGTGGGGCAGGGGGTTCCAGCCCGCTTGCTGTGTTGGAGTTTCTCGGCCAATGGTGTATGCAATAGAAAACAGTGCCGATACAAACATGAGTGTCCCTCTTGCGCTGGCCCCCACGCCGCCACTGCATGTCCGCGAGCCGGTGGGTCACGGGGCAGAGGTAGAGGTGGACAGGGAGCGGACAGAACTGCCGCTGAAGGAGCTGGTCAGTCAAAAGGCCCCCTCCCCGGTTAACATATTTATGTTAGAGAGGTGGCTCTCGGCTTACCCGAGGAGGGAAGAGGCGAGGTACCTACTTGAGGGTTTCCAGTGTGGTTTTCGTATCCCATTCAAGGGGGTGCGGAGACCCCAAGATGCTCCTAATTTGCTTTCCCTGACGGGTAGGGAGGAGGTGGCCGCCCTAAGTATTGCCAAGGAGGAAAATGCAGGGAGGGTAGCGGGCCCCTTTTCCAGGCCTCCCTTTCCCAATCTTAAGGTTTCCCCTTTAGGTTTGGTTCCCAAAAAGGCCCCTGGTGAATTTCGTCTAATTCACCATTTATCTTACCCGGCGGGTCATTCGGTCAATTACGCCATTCCTGATGACCTTTGTTCGGTCAGGTATACGTCATTTGACCAGGCCCTGCGCATGGTGCACGCTTGTGGCCTGGGTGCACTTCTGGCAAAATGTGACATTAAATCGGCATTCCGGTTGTTGCCAGTACACCCGGGTGACTTTGAGTTATTGGGTTTTAAATTCCAGGGGAAATTTTATGTAGATAAAGCCATGCCTTTTGGCTGCTCTATTTCCTGTTCAGCATTTGAATGCTTTAGCACTTTTCTCCAGTGGGCCTTTGTTCGCAGGTCTGGGTCCCGGTCTGTAGCCCATTACCTCGATTTTTTGTTCGGGGGTGAACGGGGGTTGGACACATGCACGCGTCTCCTCACTACATTTCAGACGCTAATGCAGGAACTTGGTGTCCCTTTTGCACCCGAAAAGACCGAGGGCCCATCAACTACGCTCACATTTCTGGGCATAGAAATTGACAAGGTCGTGCAGACCTCCAGGTTACCTATGGACAAGGTCACACGGATCTCTGCGATGATTTTGGCCTTGCTGGCCAAACGTAAAGTGTCACTTCGTGAGCTCCAAGTTCTACATGGTCATCTTAATTTTACCTGCAGGGTGGTCACGCCTGGCTGAGCTTTTGCTCGACGCCTATGTGACGCCATGATTGGGCTATTGAGGCGCCACCACAGGGTCCGACTGACCAGGGGCATGAGGGCTGACCTGTTGGTTTGGCTTAAGTTCCTGCGGGAATTCAATGGGGTATCGTTTTGGAGATCTGACCTATTGGTCTCCCCTGGGTTTCAGGTTCAGTCGGATGCCTCTGGGTCCCTTGGATATGGGATTTATTTTGAGGGGAGGTGGGCCTACGGCCAATGGCCTCCAGCATGGCGGGGCACGGATCGTCTACGCGATCTTACATTCCTCGAGTTCTTCCCGATACTGGGAGCTTTGATGCTATGGGGCAAGGAGTGGGCCAATTCAGTGGTCCATTTCTGGTGCGACAATGCTGCGGTTGTGCACATTGTCAATTCTCAGACATCCAAATTACCCAGGGTCATGGCGTTAGTTTGACAGTTTGTGTTACACAGCCTGCGCCTCAATGTGCTCTTTAGGGCCAGACATGTGCCAGGCATTAATAATGATATTGCTGATGCTTTATCCCGCCTGCAGATCTCCCGGTTCCGCGCCTTGGCTCCGGACTCGGAGGAATTCCCCTCACCACTTCCAGACGAGATTTGGACATTTGGCAAGGAGAGGTGAACCGGGCGATCGGCATGTCACCCGTGCCCCGCACGCGTAAGGCGTATCAACACGCATTTAATCAATTTAAACAATTTTGTGGGTAACTTCGGTTGCCCGAAGTGTGGCCCATTCCAGTTGAACAAGTTCTTCAATTTATGGTTTACCTGCACAGTCTGGGCCTAGCTCCCCGCACCATAGCATCCAGGCTGTCAGCACTGGCATTCATGGCCAGGGTGAGGGGTTTTGCTGACAACATAACTGATTTCCGTATACGACATGTTTTGGAGGGGTGGACACGGGAACATGGACGCTGCCCGGACACTCGCCACCCAATTTCTCCAGGGGTCCTTACCCACCTGGCACGAGGCTGGCATGACCTGTGTTTCAACAGGTATGAGGCAGCATTTTTTCATGCGGCTACCACAGTGGCCTTCTTTGGAGCGCTCCGCATCAGTGAGTTGGTACTACTGTCTAAGGCGGATTCGGCTCGTAGGGCACTGGAACTTGAAGATGTCTATGTCTCTAATGAGTGGGCTCAGCTGAGGATACGGTCCTCGAAAGTCGATCAGCACGGTGTAGGCAGTGGTGTTAGACTGCTACAATGCTCCATTGCAGACATCTGTCCGGTTGGTGCCCTACAGGAGTTCATGGCAGTGCGTGGCACGCACCCTGGCCCATTTTTCTGCCACGAAGACTTTTCTGCCCCCTGACTAAATTTCAATTTTGGAAGGTGACCGGTAAGGCAATGTCCAGTGTTGGCCTCCCTGGGGCTCGTTACGGCACCCATTCTTTTAGGATAGGGGCTGCCTCTACTGCGGCTGCTTTTGGGTACTCTGAGGCTGATATACGCCGTATGGGGAGATGGGGATCTAAGTGTTTTGCATTATATGTTCGCCCTCTTCAGGTATGAGTACCAGATAAGTTACCATTCTCTCCGTTTTTTCTTACAGACCCTGTGTGTCCCCGCACACCAGTGGCAGTATGGCTGGTGGGCCACAGCACTGGACAGCGCAGTACGCTGCGGCGACAGAGTGGGGATCCCAGTTTGGACTGCGTGCGTGGTATGGTAAGCGTGAAATGTTATGGTGGGAACTGTTGCCATTCCTTTTCTCCATCAGGGATGCTGAATCGCCGGATGTCCTGGTGCTGCACCTCGGGGGCAATGACCTAGGCCAGGTCACTGGCCTTTCTTTAAAATATGTGATTTGCAGCGACCTAGCTTATTTGCATTACGTGTGGCCTTACACAACGCTGCTATGGTCGGACATCATACCCCGTCACGCTTACAGGGGGGGTATTAACCTCTATGCCCTTGACCGTGCTCGCCGCTCGGTGAACAGGGCAGTTGCCCGGTTCTTTGCAGACATGGGTTTGGGGCGGGTCATACGACACCCCACCATTAGTTTACAAAATTATGATCTTTATGCAGGGGATGGGGTCCATCTGTCGGCCAGAGGTATGAACCTCTTTTTGGAAGATCTGCGAGCAGGCCTGTTGACCGAGCTGACGGTCTGGGGGGGGGCGGTGAGTCTTTATTGAAGCCTCCCCGTGTGGCGGGTAGCACTGGTAAGGTAAATATTTATGACCCACAGGTATCCAGCAGGTTCGCAATTGACTGGCCAACACTTAGACAGGTACAAGTTTAATAACGTTGACCGGTCAACGACGAACCAGGCAATGGGGTGATGGCAGGAGCTCTTCAGCATGCATCACCCCGTGATTTGACGGATACACGTCAGAGGGTGGGGTCAGTAGATAGTTTATTGACTACGGTCAACAATTTGTTTGTCCTAACAAACAAATTGATACAAATGGATACATTGTAGCCAATTGCCGTTGGCAATTTGGGAGGAACCTTACCAGTGTTACTGCGGCCTGCTTGCCTTAAGAATTATAATTGGCTGAGTACCAATTGAAATTTATAATTCGGACTAGGGCATGATTCAATAAATGTGGCCCAATGCCGTTATCCATATACCGGTGGCTGAGTCTTTCTTTGGGGGGTGCGCCTGCAATGCAAGCGTGGCGCCAAAATGGCCACCGCGCTCTTTGTGGGGGGCCCCTCACCCGGACGCAGACATCCGGGTGAGTTAGGGGGCGTGGCCACCCCGTTATAAAAGGGGTGGCCATGAGGCAGATGAGCTGCCATTTTAAGAAGAAGCGACGGAGAGGAGAAGTTTTTCCCTCCACCCCCTCCCTAGTGAACAGTGTGATATTTTGGTCGCTTCGGGGCCGGGTGGGAATTTTTGGCTTGAACCTACAATTGGCCTCTTGGTTCTGGCTTTTTTGCCCATCCCACACTGTTGCTGAGGTTTGATACAGGGGTTTTTTGTTCTTGACTTTGGTCACATGGGCGGGTAGCACTGGTAAGGTAAATATTTATGACCCACAGGTATCCGGCAGGTTCGCAATTGACTGGCCAACACTTAGACAGGTACAAGTTTAATAACGTTGACCGGTCAACGACGAACCAGGCAATGGGGTGATGGCAGGAGCTCTTCAGCATGCATCACCCCGTGATTTGATGGATACACATCAGAGGGTGGGGTCAGTAGATAGTTTATTGACTACGGTCAACAATTTGTTTGTCCTAACAAACAAATTGATACAAATGGATACATTGTATCCAATTGCCGTTGGCAATTTGGGAGGAACCTTACCAGTGTTACTGCGGCCTGCTTGCCTTAAGAATTATAATTGGCTGAGTACCAATTGAAATTTATAATTCGGACTAGGGCATGATTCAATAAATGTGGCCCAATCCATATACCGGTGTCTGAGTATTTCTTTGGGGGGTGCGCCTGCAAAGGCTTTCTTTGCAGAGTAAAAAAAGGTCTGTCTGCCTATCTAATGTGAATGTAGACAATACATCACAATAAGATATTTCAGTATTGTCAACATTCACATTAAGAATAGAACCACTCATATAGTTCCATTTACATAGAAACACCAACAAAAAAGTAAAATACCTGATTTTCCATTTATTCTCCATGCCAGGTAAATATAAAAAAGTAGAAAACATATATTTTATAACCATCCTGCTGGCTTACTATAAACTTTGGTTAAGAATGTATGCACACATTGTCAAACTACGTAAGATCCAAACCATGGATCTTTTAGCAGCCAAATCAGTTATAAGAAATTAGTAAAAGGTGGAAAATGAAATGCTGAGGAATAGACAGACTACTACCAAGACGACAATATGTATCTATCTCCAAGTATTAAAAAGTCAGGTCACAAATTTTCTAGGCTGACAGACTTTTTTCCATAGATATCTAAAAGCAGATCCCATAAAATAAAAATCTATATAACTAAAATTGAGGTGTCACGCTGTATGTTACCAATACACAGTGTGATGCCTGCACCCCGAGCCCTTGAAACAGCGCACTGCCTACCTCACACTTCTGGGGTGGCCGGCGCGGGGTACCAGCAGACCATTTTGGGGTCTTTCACCCTGAAAACTGGCTGCAAAGCCCCCTACCCACCGGCAGCATGAAATGGTGGGGAGGTGGTAATACACATGCACCAGAATCCATGCAGGGACAGAAGCCTGCTCGGAGTTTTCAGGCGGCAGTGCCTGGAACTCTGGGCAGACTCTTGTGCCTGAATGGATTTTGGTGCATGTGTATTACCACCTCCCTGGTTGGGAGACTCCACTGGCTTGCTGCCATTTTGGCTGTAGGATGGTGGGTGGCCCTTCTCCAGAAGGCATGGGCCAACCGGAGTGCTCCATTTGGCCCATGCCTGCCAGACAAGACAAGGCCCTTCTCTGCTAGGCATGGGCTGAACAGGGCACCCGTATGCCGGCCATCTTCTGGAGAAGGGAAGGTGGGCCTTCTGCCTTGGCTTCTCTGAAATGCATGGGCCAACTGGAGCACTCTGTTCAGCCTATGCTTGACCCCCGGAACTGTGCATGGACTAGGGTTTTGGGAACCTAGCCCAAGAGAACACTGGCACCTGATCTGTGACACAGATGCCCTCACAGGCACGAGGCAAGGCGGAAGTGCTAGACTGGGCTCCATGGAGGAGGAAGCCCCACAGGTAAGGTGGCTGTTGGGGGCAGTTTCTCAGGGGTGTGTGGGGGGCTGACTAGTCAGGCAGCCCAGCCCAGGGCTTTCACACCTCTCCTGGCAGCGTGGCCTGCATCTCCAGGCAACGGCCATGCCTCCGGAAGCGCCGGCCATTGCCTGGAGATGCAGGCCATGTTCCCAGCAGTCGCATGGAAGCCCTGGGCTGGCTGCATGGAGGAGGACACCCCACAGGTGAAGTAAGCAATGGGGGCAGGGGCATGGGGGCAACTAGCCAGCACAGGGGGGCTCTGTAAAGCCCAGGCTGGTGCTACGTCACATCTCCCACCAGTGTGGCCTGCATCTCCAGGCAACAGATGGCACTTCCGGAAGCAGTCTGTTGTCTGGAGACGCAGGCCAGGGATGGTGTGTGTGTGTGTGAGAGAGAGAGAGAGAGCGACAGAGAGATACAGAGAGAGAGAGACAAGGGGAGAGACAGAGAGAGTATCTGAGAGTGTGTGAGAGAGTGGGAGAGAGAGCAGAGTCAGAGTACGCCACTGCTCTGTGTGTGTAACTGTGTGTGTGTGTGCATGCGCACCGAGGAGGAATGAAGAGTGTGTGTGTGTGTGTCAGAGAGAGAGAGGGAGGGAGAGAGAGGGAGAGAACAGATGTGTATGTGGGAGAGGATGTGTGGATGGAGGCCATGCTCCAACTCAACCCTGGGTAGTAGGACAGACCCCCCCCCAAACCCCGCCCATGCAAAGCCGGGCACCCCTGCTAGGATAAAGTATTCAATCAATGTCTTCTAGTATATTCCAAACTCTTATCTACAAGATCAAATTTGCTATTTTCACCATGAGGATAGAACTTGTGGCATCTTTTCATGGATCTGAATTAACTGACAAACTACAGAAAGGCAGAAAAACTTCCTTTTTATTTGAAATGCTTCACCTCTCAGGCATTTCATACTATATATCTTAATAATGGTCCTATCCTTTAGAATCCTTTGGGATCATTTTCTCTCTCCAGATCAGAATAAAGAAGCTTGCACAGATGTTCAATAGGAGCTTTGCAACTAATCTTATAACTCTCTTGAGGAACATCATCTGGGCCTTCAACTTTATTGTTCATAGACTGAACAATGACCTTTATTTCTTAGATACCTGAAGTCTTCAAACTGGTGGTATAATTTTTAAGATAAATATATTGGAATGATTTCTCAGAAGCAGGGGAATTTTCACTGAGTAGACCACCAATGTCACTGCATTAAGTATATTTTAAAATAATAACAATCAATCCTGTATTTGAAACCCCTGCATTTAATGATTGTTTTCATCCTGATAACAGACAATTGTTAAACCAGGTAAACACTAGTGGTTAACCTTGGATTTAATACTAAACTATTCTAGTATCTGAAAAAGGCCAGAACTGTGTTCATCGTCGTTGCCTGATACTTGTATCCGAGCATACATTTTTCCTGGAAATCATTTTCTCCATTGATGGATGTGTCTCTGGTGACTCAATAAACCAATCCTGGCATGAAAGATGTGACCACACACATTACATTGAATAAATGGTGAAGAGAATAGTTGAGTTTGACTAAGTTTCTCTGCTTGTTGTTTAGCCTCTTCATTTCTGCGGCATTCTCTTTTGAAGTGATCAGTAGCAGCAGAGATGGTTTGTCACCAAAGTGGGTGATCTACAGCTGCTGCTTCCCAAGTTTGTGCATTTATACCTGACACCTTCATGGTTTGTTTCATCTGGTCTTGATAATGCTTCAAAGTTGCTCCATGAAGTCTTGTACCAGAGCAAAGTTCCCCATAAAACTTAATTTGATGTTTTCCCCTCCTGCTCATTTGTTATTCCCTCTGTGTCAATATTCAGAAACTATTCCAAAACCATGCAGGACTTAAAAATCACAACCACCTCTTCAGTTCTTTTAGCACTGGAGTGTAAAAAAAATAATCTGGTAGGAAACATACAAATTTTTCTTGCTGGAGGTTCTCAGCCATTATTGGCATGCTTTTGTGGAAGAAACAACATTAAATCATGGTTTTGTTTCCTCATTCCTGGACACTTCTTATGAAAGTATTTTAGATCTTTGAGTTGATGATTTCCTTCCAGACTTCTAATGCAAAATTCAGTGTACTTCCTGTTGTTGTTCCAATAAAATGTTGCCCCTACCAGTATTAAACTTGAGTTGTAGGGTCAGGTATTTTTAAAGGTAAATGTTAGCTAAATGAGCCATTATTTAGAGTCCTATTAACAGAAATGTGTAATTACAAAGGTTAGTTAGATCACAAGTTATGGATATATATTTAATTTCAAGTTTTCTATTCCACTTAAACACCCCCCTTGCATTCTTTTATATATATATATAAAATTGCTTATTGTTCTGATCCCAGTTCTAGAACTGCCAGTGGTAATTTCTAGGTATTAAAGTTCTCTCTTCCCCCAGTCCAAAGGCTCCACCTCAGCCTACTGATTATCCAATTCTTCGAAAAACTTGCAATGCTAACAAAAGGACTGCCATTGTCATTGTCTGTGAAAGAACATCCAACAGGATCTCCTTCCACTAATGTTGCTACCCAGAGCTGCCCTCCAGGAGTTTCTCCACCCTAGAACTTTTGCAACTATCATTCTCTTTGGCTGATCTGACAAATACTCCTGAAAAGAGGAAATGCAACTTCATCTGGTATGAGCACTCCATATTGGGTGACCCTGCTAGGAGTCAAGACTCATAGTGGAGTCTATCCTTGTGACAGTATTGTTGTCAGTTTCTCTAACACACTCGAATCCCCTCACTGCATTGAGATGTACGTTAAAGAGGAAATGACAAATATGAATAACACTGTTTGCTAATAATGAAACTAATTTAAACACAAAAGGCTACCTGGGGACCAACATGCATAGAAATGAAAATAAATTTTGATGCCGCATTACATATACAATCCGGACCATGACCTCGCTCCAGCCACTGCTGCTGCCACCGCCATCAGAATTTACTGTGGACTAATTTACAGCCATCGTAAACACATTTACACCAGCTGTAAATGAGTCAGTGACCATTATAAATGTATTTATGACAGCCTCAGATGTGTTTTACAATAGTGTTTATGGCGGGGTAACCACCAGTCCAGCCCACTCAGCTGTGTTGAGGGGGTGTGGTGCAGCCCGTGGCTGAAAAATGTTGAGGACCTTTGATTTAAACATTGCAGCAACTGGTGTGAGCAAACTAAGGTGCAGTGCATTGGAACATTTTTTGTCTGATGATTAAAAGGTAAAGGTTTCCCTTGCTCGAAAGCCAGTCGTATCCGACTCTAGGGTGCAGTGCTCATCTCTGTTTCTAAGCCGAAGAGCCAGTGCTGTCTGCTTCTGCAGACATTTCCGTGGTCATGTGGCAGGCATGACTAGACACTGGAGCGCATGGAACGCTGTTACCTTCCCACCAAAGTGGTCCCTATTTATCTACTTGCAATTTCTTGCTTTCGAACTGCTAGGTCTGATGATTACAAAGTATTTATTTCAGAAAATGAAAAACTCAAGAAACTGAGTGGCTCTGAATCTGAGACAATAACTTGCACAGGCAATTACAAATTATAATATAATCTCTAAATGAAGATTAGCAGTTAGATTTGTGGGAAAATCTTCAACAGAACCATCATTAAATTCTATGTATCAACTATAGCTGCTAAGAAGCAAATAAAAAAGGGAAGTTTCAAATTTATATTCATCCTCTTCCTAAGTGAACAGACCATGTTCTTGTGGTTGCTGTTTTTGTTTTGTTTTTCAGGTTGACCTATGTTAGAGCAGAGGATGTGTATCTAGCAGCTGATTGAACATAATTTTGTTTATTAATTAACTAGGTGATCTGCATCATCATCACAGAGACCCCAGTTGGGTTTTTGTGCAGTTGCTTTGCTGGAATGGATGGGCAAGCACGGCATGTTATGGAATGAACTGCTCCCCTGGGTCTTGAGGGTGAATGCTGATGTACCTCTTGACATATTGGTAGTGCACTTGAGATGCAATGATCTGATCTGGAGTGGTGGAAGGGCAAGGCATTTAACCTTAAAGCCCTAAGTGATTTGAAAGAGATAAAGCATTGCTGGCCAACAATTCAGTTAAATTGATCATCCATCTTTTGGAGAGTTGGTTGTGAGCCCAGGTGTTTAGATCACACCAGGTGTGGCATAAACAGATAGCTCAGTAGACCCAAGGTTCATGGTTTGGGATCAGCAATTGCTCACCTTGATGTAAGAGTGGAGAGCCTGGGATTGTAAAGAGTGGATAGTGTTCACCTGTCCGATGATGGTTATGACATCTTCTTAATGGATCTGTAGTGAGGCCTTCAGTCTAAGCTAGGTGCTCTGGTGCATGGCAAGGGCCTTATTCTTGGATATCCCCTTTGCCACAGCAGGTGGTGCAGGGGAATGTTAGACATGGTGATGCCCCAGGGTACTTCAGGAGCAGGTCCAGGGTGCCCAACATCTGGGATACCCAGATCCTGAGTTCACGTTCTGTGATGGGGGTGCACTGATGGCTGTCTGAGGGTGCTGACCACCTAAGGTCCTGAGGCTTAGGGGGTGGCAACCTATCAGTTTTAACTTGAATATTGTCAGCCGGCACAGGCTGTCTTTTGACATCACTTTCAAAAGAAATGAAATGGGTTTTTATAATGGGAATCAAACCAGAAAAGGCAGGAGGAAAAACCAATAACTATTCTGGTTGAATTTCTGCTTGTTCACGCTGTAGAGTGCAAGCATGGCACCAAAATGGCCACCACGCTCTTTGCGCCCCCCCACCTGGACTCAGACATCCAGGTGAGTTAGGGGGCATGGCCACCCTCTTTAAAAGGGGTGGCCACGAGGCAGCTCGGCTGCCATTTTCTTGGAAAGCGACAGAGCGGAGAAGTTTTCTCTGTCGCTTTTTCTCCCCGGCTTTCGCCTTGCTCTTTTCAAAAGGGAATTTCCTCTTTCTTCTTTATTATTCAGCTTGGGAGACATGGCTCCCAAGCGAAAAGCAATGGCTCCTAAGCCGCGGCTGAGGGGGAGGGCTCTGCCCACCACCACACCACATCTAGGGGGCCACCTCAGGCGGCGCCCCTGCAACCGGGTAGTAGGGCCGGTTTAGCTACTACCACCAATGTGGGTGGACAGGCAGCTGCCTACCCGCCCGATGCCGGGGTTCAAGCAGGTGCGGCACAGGCCGGCACCTCTGGGATCACTACCCCTATGGGGTCTTTGCCCGGTTCTGGGCAGGGCGACCCACTTGGGCCTGGTGCAGGTTTCCGCCCCACCATTCCCCTATTCGGGCCCAGGGTCCACGCTTGGGTTTGTACCTCCGCAATTGCCTGGTGGGCCATCCAGCCCGCCCGGCCCACCTTATACAGGTGGGTCCAAGGCTGTGGATGCCCTCCTTGCACGCATTTCGGTGCTGGAGGCATCAAGGGGTATTGCCCCGCCACCTTCCGAAGGTGGGTTTGCACATCCGGCATTTCCGGCCCACACGTCAACCACCGTTGTCCAGCGGGCTGCCACCAGCCCAAGCTGGCACCTCGCAGCTCCCCACCAGATCATCGCAACGAGGCTTGCCGCAGGGGTCTGGTCCTGCGTGGCAAGGGTGTAGTGGCACGCAGAGCTCGATCCCCATCGCGAGCTCCGACGCCCGCCATGGGCCGGAACCCCCAGTGGGGGCGGCCCATGGGGGTGCACCGGGTGAGTATCCTGGTCAATTGAGTACACCAGTGACACTACCTAGCAACATTGGGGGGGTGCAGTGGCCATGGCCACGACAGGTTACCACGGGTGGACAGTTGTATCCACACTGTCCCGTTAACTCCTGGTTCCCCAATTACCCCCCGGTTATGACAGGGGTGACCGCCCCTATGGGTATGACTAATGTTTCAGGGGTTGTTCAGGGTCCACTGTGTACACCCTCGATTCAATCTGTGCCAACTGCGGCCATGCTGACGGACGGTTATTCCTTGCCCCTGGGTGACCACCTTTCCCAGGCCATGAGGGAGAAGATTTGGAAGGGGGAATATGTGGACATTTTCTCCCTCCTAAACCGTGAGCCCACCAAGGAGGAGAGAGAAGGGCAGGACGATAGGGACAAGGAGTTGTCCCGTCGTCGTAAGCCAATGCGCACCTGGGCTAATTGGTTACTCGCCTACCTCATTTATATGGCAGTATACCTGAGGGCCCACCCTGACTTGGCCATCCCAATGGTGCAATACCTGGATAATATTTATCGGGCGGTGGTCGATTTCCCTGGAACGTCATGGTTGGCCTATGATGAGGAGTTTAGGATGAGAGTGGCCCTCCATCCTGAGATGAGGTGGGATGAGCCCTGCCAGCAATTGTGGCTCTTGTACATGACCCCCACACGGCTGGCACCTGGTGACCAGTACCATTGTGGCTATGCTGTGCAGCAGGCGGCTGCTACACATGTTCCCTGCCACTCAGCGGGGCAGGGGGTTCCAGCCCACCTGCTGCAACAAGCGTCAGTGTCGGTTCTGGCACGAGTGCCCATCTTGCTCTGGCACTCACGCCACCTCCGCGTGCCCGCGGGCTGGTGGGTCACGAGGCAGAGGAAGGGGTGGGCAGGGGGCAGTCAGAGCTCCCTCTGATGGTGCTGGCAAATCAGAAAGGCCCCCTCCCCAATTAATGTCCAGGTGCTGAAGCATTGGCTTGCCACTTATCCTAGACAGGATGATGCGAAGTACCTACTTGAGGGTTTTCAATTTGGCTTCTGCATACCATTTCAGGGGTACGCGGGCCTCAAGACGCCCCGAACTTAATTTCCCTCAGGGGTAATGAGGATATCGTCACCCAATCTATAGCTAAGGAGGTCACCGCACTGAGGGTTGCTGGGCCATTTGCTGACCCACCATTCCCGAACTTGAAGGTGTCACCTTTGGGTTTAGTCCCTAAGAAGTCCCCGGGTGAATTTCGGTTAATTCACCACCTCTCTTACCCTGCGGGTTCTTCGGTCAATGATGCAATACCTGATGACTTTTGCTCGGCCAGGTATACTTCCTTTGACCAGGCCTTGCAGATGGTATGCTCGTGTGGCCCAGGGGCGCTACTGGCAAAGTGTGATATCAAATTGGCATTCCAATTGTTGCCAGTGCACCCGGACGACTTTGAGCTGTTAGGTTTCCGTTTTCGGGGCAGTTTTTATGTAGATAAGGCCATGCCTTTTGGCTGTTCTATCTCATGTTCTGCTTTCGAACTGTTTAGCACCTTCCTTCACTGGGCTTTTGTTCGTAGATCAGGGTCCCGGTCTGTAGCCCACTACCTCAATGACTTTTTGTTCAGAGGGGAACAAGGCACGGACATGTGTGCTCATCTCCTCGCCACTTTTCAGGTGCTTATGCAGGAACTTGGTGTTCCCCTGGTGCCTGAAAAGACTGAGGGACCGGTCACCACTCTCACCTTTTTAGGTATTGAGATTGACACTGTTGCCCAGACATCCAGGTTGCCCATGGAAAAGGTGACGCGGATCTCTGATGCAATTCTGGCAATGCTTTCCAGGTGTAAGGTGTCTCTCCGAGAGTTGCAGGTGCTTCACGGCAACCTCAACTTTGCCTGTAGGGTAGTAACACCTGGCAGGGCCTTTGCAAGGCGTCTGTGTGACGCCATGGCAGGCCTTTTAAAATGCCACCACAGGGTTCGGCTGACCAGAGGTTTACGGGCGGATCTTACGGTCTGGCTCACATTCCTGCAGGATTTTAATGGCATCTCCTTCTGGAGATCAGAGCTTATGCTCAGCCCGCATTACCAAGTACAGTTGGATGCCTCCGGCTCCCTGGGTTATGGGATTTACTTTGAAGGAAGGTGGTCCTATGGCCAATGGCCTCAGACACGGCAAGGCATGGATCGTTTACACAATCTTACTTTCCTGGAGTTTTTTCCCATCTTGGGTGCCCTGATGCTCTGGGGGGATAGGTGGGCTAATTCAGTAGTTCACTTTTGGTGTGACAATGCTGCAGCGGTACACATTGTCAATGCCCAGACATCCAAATCCCCCAGAGTTATGGCATTAGTTCGCCAATTTGTTTTGAGGTCTTTACGCCTTAATGTGCTTTTCAGGGCCAGACATGTACCAGGCATTGATAATGATATTGCTGACGCTTTATCCCGCCTGCAGATCCCCCGGTTCCGTGCCTTGGCACCAGAAGCAGAGGAACTGCCCTCTCCACTCCTGGCCGAGATCTGGACATTTGGCGAGGAGAGGTGAACCGGGCAATCGGCATGTTTTTGGCACCTCGCACGCGTGAGGCATATCTACATGTACTCCTACAGTTTAGGAACTTTTGCGGGCAAAGGCAGTTGCCCGAAGTGTGGCCGATCCCGGTTGACCAGATTCTGCAGTTCATGGTTTACCTTCATGATCCCTCACACCATTGCCACTAGGCTTTCAGCTTTGGTATGTATGGCTAAGGCGAGGGGTTTCATTGACTGCATGAATGACTTCCGCATACGTCATGTATTAGAAGGGTGAACACGTGAACGTGGCCGCTGCCCGGACACACATCACCCTGTTTCACCAGAGGTTCTGACGCACCTTGCACAAGGTTGGCATAGCTTGTGTTACGATAGGTATGAGGAGGCCTCTCTTTCATGCGGCTACCACCGTGGCCTTTTTTGGAGCACTCCGTATCAGTGAGCTGGTCCCATTGTCGAAGGGGGACACGTCTCATAGGGCACTGGAACTTGACAATGACTTTCTTACCCAGGAGTGGGCCCAGTTGAGGATTCGTTCCTCAAAGGCCGATCAGCACGGAGTAGGCTGTGGTGTCAGACTGCTACTGCGTACGATTGCTGACATCTGTCCGGTTGGTGACCTACATGAGTTTTTTGCAGTGCGTGGCACGCACCCTGGCCCGTTTTTCTGCCACCAGGATGGGTCTCCCCTTACCAAATTCCAGTTTTGGAAAGTGACCGGTATGGCACTTCACAGTGTCAGCCTCCCTGGGGCTCGTTACGTCACCCATTAATTTAGGATAGGCGCCGCTTCAACTGCGACTGCGTTTGGGTACTCTGATGCTGATATACGTCGCATGGGAAGATGGGGGTCCGCGTGCTTTTCTTTATATGTACGCCCCCTTACTGCATGAGTGCCAGTTATGTCATTAATTCCCCCTTTTTCCTTCTTTTACAGACCCTGTGTGTTTACGCACACCGGTGGCAGTATGGCTGGTGGGCCACAGTTTTGTGCACTGGGCAGCACAGTATGCTGCGGCGACAGACTGGGGACCCCATATCGGGCTACGTGCAGCCGCACGTATGCATTGGTACGGTAAGCGCAGCATGAGATGGCGGGAACTGTTGCCATTCCTGATGTCCATCAGGGATGCTCGACCGCCTGATGTCTTGATTCTGCACCTCGGTGGCAATGATCTCGGACAGATCACTGGCCCCTCTTTAAAAATGTCGGTGTGCAGTGACCTGGCCTTTTTACATCACTTATGGCCGTACACGCGGCTGCTATGGTCTGACATCGTGCCGAGACACCGTTACAGGGGAAGCATTGACCTCCGTGGCCTGGATCGTGCTCGACGGTCACTGAACAGGGCTGTCGCCTGGTTCCTTTTTTGACAATGGCTTTGGAACAGCCATTCAACATCCTAGGATAGGCTTGCAGGATTATGGTCTATATGCAAGAGATGGGGTCCATCTGTCGGCCAGAGGTTTGGACCTCTTTCTGGAGGATGTGCAAGCAGGCCTGGTGACCGAGCTGACGGTCTGGGGGGGGGGGCGGTGAGTCATCACGGACACCTCCCCGTGTGGCAGGTAGCACTGGTAAGGTAACAGATTTATGACCCATAGGTATCCGGCAGGTTCACAATTGACTGGCCAACATGTAGATAGGTACAGGGGAATAAGATTGGCCGGTCAAGGGCGAACCATGCAAGGGCTGATGGCAGGAGCTGCACAGCCTGCATCACCCTGATATTGAACAGATACACATCATAGGGTGGGGTCAGTAGATAGTATATTGACTCCGGCCAACAATTTGTTTGTGTCAACAAACAAATTGATACAAATAGATACATGTAGCCAATTTCCATTGGCATTTTGGGAGGAACCTTACCAGTGTTACTGCGGCCTTCTTGCCTTAAAGAATTACAATTGGATGATACACCAATTGAAAGTGATAATTCGGACTAGGGCATTATTCAATAAAAGTGGCCCGATGCCTTTAATCCAATACCGGTGTCTGAGTCTTTCTTTAGGGGGTGCGCCTGCAAAGAGTCTTTTGAGACTGTTAAAACAGTGTCTGGCCCTCTAAGAGCAAAAATAATTATAAAATGGCTGATGTTGAGTTATAAAGTAATGGCTTAACTTTTGAATATTGCTACTACAACAAAAGGGATCTGCTACAAATTAAAAATGGGGATCTAAAGTAATAAATATACTTTTAAGATAAAATATGTTTGAAATATATTTTAGTTGTTTCTGAATGTGCTGCAGGAAAATGTCACTTATGTCTAAATGGTGGGGTAAATCAATTCTATCGCTTTAAAACTATTTGACCAACTGTCACCATGTTTGGCAAGGAGCAACATATAACTGTCTCCTCCTGCACTGACAAAATTGGTGCTCTCTCAAAGCCCAGTTTCAAAGTTAGAATTTTTTGTTTGGAATGCTCCCATTTTAGAATTGCCTTGTAGAATATTGATTTGCTCTGCTGCTCAATATCATTTGCTGCACTCTCATGCACCAATAATTCTTCAAACTTTTCCTATCATAAGGTATGACAATGAAGGATCTATTAAAAATATCCCACAACCAACAGTGGGGGAGAAGTTTCAGATGTGCCCACCTTGTTCTAACCCCCACCTTTTCTTTCAAACATTTCCCTCCGATTTTGTGTAGGTTACACTTTTATTATCACTTTGTGCATAACGGGTTGGTGTATAAAATAGAAATTCTGCAACTATGTAAAGAAATTATTCACCACATTCCTATATAGTGATTTTTCACTACATCAGAAATAATAGCATAAATAAAGCTCAACTTCATTTTTATTAATGCTTCCTTAATACAGTATTTTTACCATTCTCTTCTAATATCACCCAAGGAGGAACATGGGAGGGATGAGAAGCAGTGCCTGGTGTATCAGGCAGTTACAGCAGGCACAGCTTTTACATGAACAAAAGTCACACCAGGACTGAGTTACCATTAAAGCAGAGGGGATGCATATTTTTGGCCCATTCATCAGTAGACCAAAAGCAAATGCTCCTATTTTGCATTATGTGTAGGAATGCAAATAACTGGTTGACTCGTTCTTACATGCAGGAGAATTGTCATTTCCCCCTTTCCTCACTAGAGAGTCAGGCATGTGATTTTTTGTCCAGTCTCAATTACAATTTGCAATACTAATATCGGTAAGTAGAAGCATTGGGTGAGATGTTTGAATGTAGTTAGTCAGTCAGCCACCCCCGAACAAAGACACAGGCAAGTTTGGTTGGAGTTAACTAAAGGGCTACCACCTTATTAAGTCTTAACTTTAATTTTAACCATGAGCAACCTCTCCTCTTTTCTGCTTTGGGGGCTACATAGTGCAGGTTCCTGAGATGGAGCCAGGGGATTCCTCTTTACCCCTGCTCCTACTCCCAAGTGGGTGAGCCCCAATGCCATCTCTTGACAGCCCAGTCCCAGCTGATCACTTGGGTCAAAGTGGCCAGTCACCCTCCCCCAAGCCTCAGGTCTTTAGGTGGTAATGCCATCAGAGGGCTGCCAGTGCACCCCGTGCCTAGAACGGAATATCAGGATCCTGATAGCACAGATGTCTGTCATCCTGGGACCCTTTTAGCAACAGTATGGGATAGGAAAAAGTCTCCCATCCTTCAGGCCTATCTATAGTGAGTGCAAAAATTCCTGTCTGGCCTGAAGGAATCAGCTAGTCTCATACTTGAGGGTGAGAAGTTCCACCTGTCTTTTAAACTGAAGGGGGAGGGAACCCACCTATTAAAGCAGATCTCTCTACCTCCCCACCACCACTCAGCAAGCTGTTATTGGTGCACACCATGTGGTGTGATGTCCACAGCAATGGTAGAAAAATCTCCCCTCCCTGCAGTGGTGCTTTAGAAAGGATTGTTCTTCTGTGCTTGGTGGGAACATGCCCTTTCCTTCACAAATAGTTTTCTACAAACAGTTTCCACAAAATGCAGAAAACTTCAGAAAAAAGTGTTTGTGACCCAGTTATTATGCTGGTGCTAAGAAATCTGGCAGCAAATTTGTGAATGCTGGATGAGTAGTCTCAATGTCTTGAGATAGCCAAAGTGCAGAAGAATGAGAACACATATATTTCTTTACACTTTGTTCTTTAAGAGAGTTATAGGCTTGTAAGAGTACTAACATGATCTATATCTGACACACTAACAATTAACAAAAATGACTTGTTTATGTAGACTTGCTTTTACATTCAACCACATTGTTTGGCAGAAAATAAAATCAATGCTCTTAGTGTTTTGCTTATTTGGTCAAGCTAAGCAACACAATGCAATCAGCAGAGCTGTAAAGCTTTATGGTACATTATGAAATAAATGTCGCAGACATTGATTTATATGCATTACCCATCTGTGGCGTATGTTGTGTAAATCAACATTTATTTGCAGATGTGTTGTAAAATCTTCCAGTATTTGATATAGTACTAGCTTGAATTGTGCTCACATCATGATATTAAAAAAGTCTCTGCATGCATTTTATTTTATTCTCTTAGTGTTACCTGAACACATAGTTTTCCACATAGTGACATTCTTTGTTGGTAAAATGTAAAACAGTTGAAATTGAGGCAAATGATTTTTTAAAAGCTTCATGCTGTTGTGTGGTTCAGCAAATACAAGGTTCATGCATGTCGAAATATTAAAGTAACAGTGCAGAATTTCTAAGTAGAAGTAATCAGTTGATTTCAGAGAATGTTATTAGAAGTTATTTATCAAAACTTGCTTAATGCGTTAATAATTCAGATGTTTAATTTTAAAAGCACAGAGAACATTAATATATTCATTTATTTTCAGCTACATTTACAAATTCTAGAGAGGAGAGGTAAATAAATCATGGTATAAATTTGTGTTTTTCTTTGTCTGAAAATGAAAAATGAACAACATTAAATCTTTACCAAATCAAATAAAAAACATATTTCCTTGTCTGTATTTGGAGTGTGCACTGTCTATGAAATTCAGTTTGGATTGCAGTTCAGTGATTCAGAAGATAGTCCTATTTGTTTTCGACTTATTCAGAGGTTGCCTAGTTTAGGTACAAATCAGAATATTTATTTGTAAATTCAAACCTTCTTGCATCACACTATTGATTCAATTCTTTTTTTTAAAAAAAACTCCAGTTAAAGAAAATGGGACATAGTTCTTCTGTATCCGTAATTTAAAATGCCAGAAAATGGCCTGATATTGCTGTAAAATGTTGTGCTCGTGTTCCCAGAAAAAAAATGGCTAACAAAGGGCAGCATGAATGTTGACATCACCAATATTCCACCAAAGTTGGACATTAAATTAAAACTGTGTTATAGATTTGCATTATATAACATTTATAGTTGGAATGGCTAAGTAATTGATATGGAGCTTCACAATTAATGAATATTTGAGTTATATAACAACAATACCTTTTTGGGCTATGTAATTGACAACAAATGCTGCAACTTATTTTGAAGTAAGTGATCAGTTTTTTTTTGTTTGGTGAGATCTATCAGAAAATATTCTGCATCTAAACTCAGAAAAGGAAGGGTGGAGGGAGCTCAAAGTAATAGAACCCTCAACCATTTTTGATTGCAAATAGACAATGCTCTTCCAAATCAAATAAAGTTTCCAGTACATACATCACATCTTAGAGACCGCATCGTCCCAAGAGTGTCCGCCCATCCAACCAGTGCGGATTGGAGGGGCTCCCTAATTGTTCCATCTGCCAGAGGGGCCTGTCTCTCTGGTACACGAAGGAGGGCCTTTTCTGTGTCCACATCGGCCTTGTGGAACCTCCTGCCTGTAGAGTTGCGGGAGCAGATGGAGCTGCTACCTTTCAGAAAAGACCTAAAAACCTGGTTGGTGGGGCAGGTTTGGGGCCCAGATGGAAGAGTGGCCCCCGCCTGTTGGTTTATAAATTATCCCCCATTTCTTTGAATTGTCAATGAAGGCAGTTTTTTTAATGTGGGTTTTTAAGAAGAATGGGGTAGGTGGGTGGGTATGTTGGGTTTTAATTGGTTGTATTGTTTTATGTGTGTTTTAAGTTGTTGTGAGCCACCCAGAGTCGGGTTTACCTGATTGGGTGGCATATAAATTTGAATATAAATAAATAAAATAAAAATCTCTCTAAAGTTAATCAAAAACAAGCCAAAAATTGAGACAAGCAAACTTGAATTTTCCCTGTTATCTTCATTTTCTACTTAAAACACATGTTACTTGTTTATGTATTTTGAACATTAGCAGTATAAAATGCTGCATACACAATATTCTCCAAATGTGTTTTTACATGTAAAAAGCAAAACAGGAGAAAAAACAACACCATAATGTAAATAAATGTTCTAACATAAATAATATATATTGGACAAAATGATAATGTTGCTGCTTTGTTACATGGATTTATAAAGATGGACATTTTGTTATGGTAAGTTTTCCACACATGGTAAAAAATACTATACTGGTCTATAAATTGAACCAGACAGCAACTTTAGAAAGGAAAACATATATGATGTACAAATGACATTTTAAAGAGGTTTTCTGAAAAACATTTGAAAACAAAGGTAGAAAAATATCATGGAGGAAACAAATAGTTTTAGAAAGATGCCATATCAATAGAAAATATCAAATAGAAGACTGAAGAAATAACCTAGGAAATTATATAAATAAAATCTATAAATAAATAAGACACATCCAAGAAAAAAAAACATGCACACAAGCCTTAGAATGAATAGGAACTACACGAGCATTAAGTAATATTTTGTAGGAAAAATAAGTCTCCCCCCCTTGTGGAAGACAAAAATTGAAGAACTTTGTAATAAAAGTACAAAGATCAATATAAACATTAAAGGTCTAATTCTGAAGGACAATTTTCAGATAAATACTCATTGCTTGTTTGAAAGTTGTATTTATAGACATAGTATTATCATAGTCTCATAAAGCAATCTTATATTGATATTGAATTTAGAATTAATTCAAAAGCCCCAGAAGAAGAAAAATAACCTAAGATGTTATAACCATTCTACAAAATGTCCATAGAGACATAGTGATGCATAGTTCATTGAAATATTTACATTACAGTTGATAAGGTAAAATTGGAAATGAGTATTACCATTTATTTTTCTGCAAAGGATTACTTAAAATTAAGGATTGACCAATTCTGATATGTTAATATGTAGCCCAGAAGTGGATTTCTAGCCCAATTAATTGTAAGATGCATTAGAGTTGCTAAGGAAATAGAATAATTAATTAGATCCCACTAGAAAGATAAACGAGAGAGAAGCAGTAACATAAAATGGATCCGTCATATAGGTGTCTTTGTACAGTAAACAAGATAAACCAACAGAACTCAATAATTACATGTTTGGAAGCCAGATCACTAGGCAGATGATTAAGTACCAGAAATTAACCTTAATAGCTAATAAAGAAGAGTTTTAATAACTTAAAGTGTCGGAAGGGATTTTATCATGTATTACTTTGAATCCACAGCAAGTATATACATTTCTTTTCTATATGTAAGATGTACACTTAGTTCCCCAAAAGAAACATAATATCAAAGTAAGAAATATTGTTATCCACCTCCTCTCTGTTGTGTTCCATTTCTATCTGTAAGTGGAATGTTCAAAAACTATCACTGTATGACTACAGAATTCTACAGCCTCTTGGTGCTTATTCATGTAACAATCAGATCCTAGCAGAGAGACCTCCACTGTTTTGGTGTAAGGGACCAAAGACAATGAAACAGCCGCAGGGTTGGCTTAACACAGGTTTATTGCATGATGATCCGGAGGAACATGTGGTAATGGCGGATGAGTAGCTCAATATATACAGCTGGCTATACATTTGAATGTGGCTCGTCGACAGACTATTGGTTGCTGCCTGCGTGACGTCGCAAGAGGTCACGCCCTTCTTGACCAGGTGAGGAGGTCGCGGGGAATTTTCCCGCGCTGCTGAACCAGGTGACTATGATCCATGAGAGCTGGACACTCGCTACTGCCCTCTGGTGGTCACTAGCTCGCGTCCCCTTATTAGGTTACATTGATACAGCTGATGGTTATAATGTTGCACACAGAAAGGTTACATTGGTAACACATGGCAAAGGTACATTGTTAAAGGCACAGCTTTACAGAATACAACATCCCTCCCCCCTAGGATGAGACGAAGTCTCTCAGCCAAGATGGCTTGTTGCATGTGCGTTTGGGCCGTGAAGAGGGCTGCCCCCCCTCGGGGGCGTTATTGCTTCTTTGTTCCCTGGTCCCTTGTCCTGAAATGGGAGAGGGAGACTTGTTAGTGGCTTGCCGCTGTCTGGCGGCCTTAGGGGAAGGGAAAATCTCCATTGTGGGCAGACCGGGGGCCATCGGGGCTAACGAAAAACCCCTCTTCTCGCTTGGACGGGTGGGGGACCACTCCGAAACCCCCCCCCCGGTTCTGAAAATCAAAATCTAAGTTGGTAGGGGTATCCGCATTCGTGGGGACTTTCCGCGAGATATGTATGGGGTCGGGTTCCTCCTCCTCGGAAAGATCCCCTAGGATATCTATGAGGAAATTCTCCTCCCCCCTTGGTGGGGGCCCACGGTCCCCTTTTCCTCCCCCTTGGGCTGAACGGGTGGGGGAGAACCCTAACGCTGACTTATTTCCTGCTTGATCCGTGCCCTGCTCATCGGAGACCCTGCGACGGAGCTGGTCCGCGTGCCGCCTCCACAGGAGCCCTGTGCTGGTTTCCACTCTGTACGACACGGGGCCAGTTTGCTCCACAACTACGCCCGGCACCCAGGCTGGGCCCGTGCTGGCGTAATTCCTGCAATGCACTGGGGCGCCTATACTGAAACTCTTTGTAGCCTCTAGCCCGATGTTCCTCCCTTTGTCCTCTACCCTCGTGGGGTCTAGCCTAGTGAGGATGGTGGTCAGCTTCCTGCGCATTACAAGCTCTGCGGGGGAGTATCCTGTCGCCAGTGGGGTCACCCTGTACCCTAGCAGAAACTGACACACTTGTAGGTTCAGATCCCCTGGGCCCATGCGCCGCAACGCGTCCTTCGTGGTGCGGACGAGGTGCTCTACTTGGCCGTTGGTGGCCGGGTGAAAAGGGGCGGAGGTGATATGCTGAACGGCGTTAATCTCCATGAATGCCCTAAACTCGGAGGACATGAAACAACTAGCGTTATCGCTAATTAACGTGTCGGGTATGCCGAACGTGGAAAAGAGCCTCCGCAAATGCCTAATGGTCTGGGCCGAGGAGGTGCTCGTGACTGGGATAACCTCCAACCATTTGGAGAAAGCGTCCACTACAAGGAGGAACAGGGTGCCTCTGAACGGGCCCGCGAAATCAACGTGCACCCGGGACCACGGCCCCTTAGCCGCGTCCCATTCCCTGTGGGGAAGGCGGGCCTCCTCTGGTCTGGAGCATTGGCAACTCTCACAGGTGCCGACCATGTGCTCGATGTCGGCGTCTAGCTGGGGCCACCAGAAGTAACTCCGGGCCAGCGCTTTGGATCGCACGATGCCGGGGTGGCTGACGTGCAGCAGTTTGAGCACCCGCGGCCGAAGGGAAGTGGGAATCACCACCCGCTGCCCCCACAAGAGACACCCCCTCTCTAGGGACAGTTCTAGCTTTTTTCTGAAAAATGGAGCGAACTCCTCCGCTGGGGAGGATGCGGGCCACCCCTTCTGCAGCCAGGAGCTGACTGCCGCTAACGTTTTGTCCTTCTCTGTCGCTTTGGCAATGTCGGCGGGCACTACGGGGGGCAAATCCAGCACCTCTATCATGAGAACCTGATGGTCCCGCTCCCCCATACTCATCTGGCTGGGTGTTAGGGGGAGGGGAGACCTAGATAGGGCGTCCGCATGGCTGATCTCTTTCCCGGGCCGGTAGATCAACGCGTGCTGATACGCGTTGAGAAAAATGGCCCACCTGAGCATCCTCGGAGACAGGATCTGCGGGGTGGGCTTATCGGTGGTAAAAATGCCTAGCAAGGGCTTCTGGTCTGTTACGATGGTGAAGGGGTGGCCGTACAGAAAATCGTGAAATTTTTTCGTCCCTGCGACTATTGCTAGTGCCTCCCTGTCCGTCTGTGCGTAGTTCCTCTCTGCTTGGGACAGGGACCTGGAATAAAATGCTATCGGGGCCTCTCTCCCGTTTTCCAACACGTGGCACAGCACCGCCCCCACCCCCACTGGAGATGCATCACAGATCAGAACTACTGGGCGCTTGGGGTTGAAATGGGTCAGTATAGCGTCGGACGCCAGGAGGCTTTTCAGCTCGTCAAATGCCCTTTCTTGGTCGTCGCCCCACTTCCATGCCTGATCTTTCTTTAGCAGTTTGTGTAGCGGCTCAGCCACCGCTGCCTTTCGGGGAAGGAAGGAGTGGTAGAAGTTGAGCAGCCCTAGGAACGACTGCAACTCGGGCTTGGAGGTGGGGCGGGGGGCTTTCTTAATGGCCGCCACTTTGGACATGGATGGTTTTATTCCCTCAGGAGTCACACAAAACCCTAGGAACTCAACCTCGGTTGCGAAGAAGACGCATTTGTCCTTTCGCAACCTCAGCCCCGCCTTTTCGAATATCGTCAGGACCTTCCCCAACCTTTTTGCCAATTCAGCCCGACTCCCCCCCGTTATTAACACGTCATCAAAATAAGGCAACACCCCCTCCAATCCCTTCAGGAGGCGTTCCACGAGTGACTGGAAAATTCCAGGCACCGAATTCACGCCGAACTGGAGGTGCGTCACCTGGAACGCCCCCTTACGGGTGACTATGGTCTGCGCAGCAGCTGCGGCAGGGGACACCGTGAGCTGCTGGTAGGCCTGTGCTAAGTCGTGCTTAGCGAAACACTTTCCCCCGTGTAATCTGGCCAGCAGATGGCTGACTACCGGCACCGGATATGCATTCGGGCGGATCGCCTTGTTGATGGTGCACTTGTAGTCGGCGCATATGCGGACCTCCCCATTGGCCTTTAGAGCGGTTACAATTGGAGTTTCCCACTCCGCAGAATCTACAGGCACAAGGATCCCCTGGCCCACCAACTTGTCCAGCTCCGCCTCTATCTTGTCCTTGAGTGCAAACGGCACCCGGCGTGGTTTTAGGCGAATTGGGCGGACCTCCGGGTCCAGGTCGAAAGTCACTGGGGGCCCCTTGAATTTCCCCAGTCCCTTTTTGAAGACTTCGCGGTGCGCCTCGCACACCTCTTGAATTGGATCAGTCCCAACGGCGTGCATCCCAACGGCGTGCACCCCCCAATAAACAAACCCAGGGGCTGGAACCATTGAGTCCCGAGGAGGCTGCAATTTCCTCCTTTGAGCACGACTAGGGGAAGGGATGCGGCGTGCTCCTTGAATTTGACCTGAAATTCTCCAACCCCCAACACTGGAATACTGTTCCCTTGCACGTCCCGTAGTGTGGACCTCAATGCTTTGAGCTTGGGTCGCTTGTGGGGGGCAATTCCCAAAAACTCCCTCTGGGAAATGATTGAATATGAGGACCCCGAGTCAATTTCCATCCTAATGGGGACCCCTTGGACTAGTACCTCAACAAAGTAGCGGGGGTGTCTAGTAGACATGCTGAACACTGGGGCGTCGTCCTCGCTGCCGTCGGCGATGCGGCCCACGCCGTCCTGCTTCCGCGTGGCCTGGGCGCCATCCTTGGGTTTCGTTGGGCGGTCTTGTCCCGTGGAACGGTCCGCGGAGCTCCTCCGGGTCTCGCGCTTCTTCCTGCACACCTTGGCGATGTGCCCGCGGTGGCCGCAGTTGTGGCACTCGGCCTTCCGGAAGGGGCATTTCACGCAGCCGTGGGCTGCTCCACAGCCGTCGCATCGCCGGCTCTCCTTCCGGACCCTCTGGAAGTCCTCGTCGTCGCTGCTTTCTGCGGACGACCTCGAAGTTCGCCGGGCCGCCTGTACCGGAGCCTCTGCTTTGCTCGCCTTTGGCCGCCAGTCCTGAAGTTCTTGGACCCCGGCCTTCGTAGCTTCTGCGGCCTGGGCCGCTCTTACGACCTCCTGCAACGTGGGAGGCGGCTCTTGGTTCATTAACGTGCGCTGGGTTTCGGCGTCATTCAGGCCGCACAGCACACAGTCTCGGAGGGTGATCTCGGCATTCTCCCATTTGCACGGGCCGGCCGCCAGCCGCAGGGCCGCCACGAATGCGGCGACCATCTCCCCGGGCGCTTGGACTCGCCTCCAAAACGCACTCCGAGCGGGAAACATCGCCGTGGCGGGCCGGACGTGCTCACGCAGCATCTGCATGAGTTCCTTGGCCTTGAATTCGCTCACCCTCCTCGGTGCAATCAGGTCCACCAAGGTCCTTTTTGTTTCTTGCCCGAGCATTCTAGTGAAGATGGCTCTCTTCTTCGCCTCTTCCGTGACTTCGGACACGATCAGTGCGGCCTGGAAGTCCATCTCGAAGATCTCCCAGTCGCCCGGTTTCCTGATTTCGAAACCAGCGCATGTCTTGGTCCCGTGGGCTGCCATATCCCACCTTCGTCGCCAATTTGGTGTAAGGGACCAAAGACAATGAAACAGCCGCAGGGTTGGCTTAACACAGGTTTATTGCATGATGATCCGGAGGAACATGTGGTAATGGCGGATGAGTAGCTCAATATATACAGCTGGCTATACATTTGAATGTGGCTCATCGACAGACTATTGGTTGCTGCCTGCGTGTCGTCGCAGGAGATCACGGCCTTCTTGACCAGGTGAGGAGGTTGCGGGGAATTTTCCCATGCTGCTGAACCAGGTGACTATGATCCATGAGAGCTGGACACTCGCTACTGCCCTCTGGTGGTCACTAGCTCGCGTCCCCTTATTAGGTTACATTGATACAGCTGATGGTTATAATGTTGCACACAGAAAGGTTACATTGGTAACACATGGCAAAGGTACATTGTTAAAGGCACAGCTTTACAGAACACAACAACTGTGGAGTAAGCAAGTGAACTGCATGTAAGTGTGACCTTTCATGTAAGAAAAAGTAATTAGTTTTTTATTAAAAACAAACAAACAAACCCTGCAGTTCATGAATGAGATAGTGTGCTTCTGTATCCCCAATTCATAATGCCAGGAAATGGCCTGATATTGCTGAAAGATATTGTGCTGATCTTGCCAAGGTTGTACAGGTTTATGTAACAAAGGGCAATCAGAAAGTCAACATCACCAATGGCAACAGTGGAGATGGTCTACAACAGTGTTTCCCAAACTTTGTGATAATGGATCCCAAAAGATGAGCACATTAAGTGTATTTTTATTTTTTTTATTCATTATTCTTATCCCCCACCCATCTAGGAGATTTTCCTACTCTGGGCAGATAACAACATGAAACTCACACATTAAAAACAGTAACACATTTTTAAAAAATACAAAAAAAACCTATTAAGAATACAAAAGAAAAACCTATTGGCAATGGAGAGAGACAAAATAAAATACCTAACACTCAGCCATTGGCAAAACATTCTCAAAAGCCACTTTAAAAAGAAATAATTTAGTCTGCTTTTTAAACATAGGCAGGGATGGGACCTGGTGCAGCTCAACCGGAAGGAAGTTCCACAAAGTCTTCTCCAAGTCACAGCCTTCCTTGCCAATCTTGGGGTCAGCACTTGGAGCTGTGCCATCTGAGAGGAGCAAGTGATGTGGGAAGACGCTCTGCCAGGTACTATGGTTGCTAGTAGAGGACAGAAGCAAAGCAAGAATGTGACTGTAGTCCTTCTCGGCCAAAATATTTTAAATGGCTGTTTTAGACTACATGAAATTGTGAAGTAAATATGAGTAAGTGCAAAACATAAAAAAGAAACAGACATACCTTTAGCCTCTCAGGAAAACTAATGTCCCCATGTCTGCTCCTCAAATGCATACTAAAAACTAACATTTCAATTTCCAGTCCCTTTCCATGTCTTGGGCAATTTGAGGAAATAAAGCTATAGCAGATAAAAAGCTAAATAAACATGTGTGCATTATTTCCAAAATATATCCTCTTGCCTTTTGAAAGGGAAAAAAAGGGAGAGCTGGGAGTAAGCAAAGAATAAGAGGGGCCTAGTGTGTGGTGGTCCATGGGGATTGCAAAGGGTCAGACTTGACTGTGCAACTGAACAACAACAACAAAACTCCCAGCTCTGGAGATCAAGGACAAAATCATTCATGCTATATAAAAGAAAGAGAGGGAAGAAAGACAAGACAAAATAAACCTCATTTGAAATGTATTGGAAGAGAGCACTACAAATATCACACACAGCCAGAAAGAAAGAAAAGTGAATGCTCAAAGTCAAGCCTGAACTTGTAGGAATCGGGGCCGCTGAGGGCCGTAGGTCCCGGAGGAGACTGATCAAAGAACGATACGAGGCAGTATGGAGGAGGATAAGATCAGTGCTTTATTGAGGAAAAGGCATAACCATTTATAGATCAGAAGGCAAGGTAGAAAAAACCATCACCCGACAGTAAATCACATCACCTATTTACTCAGGTTAATTGGGAATCTTTCTTTGGGAAGTTAATTAGTGCGGGCAAACATTGACTGGGAAAACACCATTGTTTTGGGCTTAGGAGCTGGGTAAATATGGCCACTATTTGCGCCAGAGATTTATGCTAAGCTCGGAGATGAATGTTTGCCTAATTATGTTACAGGAGTTAGCGATCTGCTTACTTGGCAGAGTCTTAGGTCAGGTCAAGGAATTGGGTGAATCAAACCCTATAATTTATCCACCCCCCTTAATTTGGGTGCTCGCAGAGCCCACGGGCCAGGGAGCCTTTCTCCCAAAAGTGGCCTCTGCCGGGCCGTTCCGTGCCCATGGGGGCACGGGGAATCCACATCTCCCCTTTTAATTTTTCTTAAGAGCCTGACCGGCAACTCTGCGCAGGAGCGGTATCAGCTGTTGAGCGGGAATGACGTCTCGGGGTTTCCTTCTGGGGCGGCACCTTGAGATCAGCGAGGGAATACATTGCGCAAAGCAGCAGATTGCTATGCCTAGTATAATCACCCCCACAACCACCTTGAGTACCGTTTGGAGCCACCCCCAGGGGATCCATGACCACATCCAGTTCCACAATGAACTCCACCAAGCTCCCGATGCAGAACCCTCTGTGATGCCCTGGACTATGGTGTGGAGTTCAGTGAGCTGACTCTGTACTTTGCGGGAGTTGTCAGTAAGGTTGAAACAGCACATACCATGAAAGGATTCACAACCCAGGTGGTGCAACAATAAGAGATAGTCGATAGCCGCTCGATTGTCAAGGATGGCATGGCGAAGCTCTGCCTGCTCTTGATTAAGGAGCGCTATCGCGGAGGAGGTATGGTTCATGGCTTTTGCTAGACCGCAAGCCAAGCGACCAATCCTCTTTGCATTGCCAACGGCTAAGCCTGGCACGCCAAAGATGCTGACTGCCAAAGAGAGATATTCGGCAGGGCTCATTACTCTAAAGCTGCTCTCACATGAGCTGTCTAACTGGGTGGTGCGAGTGTGCCGTATGAGTGAGGGAACATTTGAAACATTTGTAACATTTGTGCTTGGGGTGACCATGTCCTTAGTAGGGAGTAACAATGTCAAGCGGCTGATACAGCATATAGAGTCTGAAACATTTGCAGGAATGTAGTTCCACGTATACTGGTTACATGTGAAGAACCAACCGGATGGCAGGGTGATATGAGCGTACATGGTGCCAAGTGGTACTGGGTTATTGCAAGTCCAATTGCCACTGCCAACGTTGAGGCAGCGGCGCCGGGTACGACCAGCTGAGGCGCAGCCGTACATTCGTCCACAGGTAGAGTTCAGGCTGACCGCCACCCGAGGAGTGTGGAGGGTGGCCGCATCAGCCGGCAAAGTCATGGTCAGCCGCATCTCCCAATGGGCATACTCTGAAGAAGCCGCTGGAATGTACAGGCTGAAAAGTCTTTTCACAAGCCAGTCCCCATCCCTGGGGTGCGCGCCTGGAGAATGGCACACTGGGATGAGGCAGGTGCTGAGGATCGAAGCAGAACCAAGGTCCTGCCTGAGGCAAAAATCGGACTGGTTGACGAGACCCGCCAACCTCTCCCAAATATTGTACTGCATCTGGGCAGAGAGGTCTCCGCCGGGCAGCAGATCGTTGGCCTCCAACGAGGCGGCCTGAGTGCCTCCCCCCAAAAGCAGGGAAAGGGTCAGGGTGATGGTGAGCGCCAGGGTGTTGCCATGAATCTGGGCGAAAACTGCAGCTGTGAGGTTCTCCGGCGTTGGCTCCTTCCTTTCACGCCGGACGGTGTCCTCGGCCTCACGACAAAGGATCTTGACCATCCCCCAGGTGATCTTGGGTGCTGTCGTCGGTGGCCGTCTCTTCCGACGGGTCCTCTCGGTCAGAGTGAGGTCCTCCATCTCCGGGATCGGACTCTGGTCGGTCTGGGTCCATGCCATGTGGTTCCAAGTAAGGCTTGACACACCGAGCTGGAACCCAAACGACACCTGTAGGAGACATAACTGCAGCATACCCTCTTCCCCAGGTTACGAGCGGCGCCGGGCCCCTCCAAGAAGGGTCCGGTGGCACCTGGTATCGGACCATCGGTTGCGGGAGAGCTTCCGAACGGTGGAAGTGCTTCTCCTGCGGCGTGCAATCCGAAAAAATATTAAGGTGATTGTAAGTGAACAATACCTTATTCAGGCAATGCTGTGCCTGGCCCTGTGACTTGGGGAGGGTTGGTGACTCCCCCCTTTCTGTTTGTTTGTCAATATAGGACTTGAGCATCCGATTGACCCGTTCCACAATCGCTTGCCCCTGCGGATTGTAAGGAACGGCAAAAGTATGCTTAATATCCCAAGTGGCCATGAGGGCGGCCAGCTGCCTAGAGCTGTAGGATGGGGCGTTATCGGTTTTAACATGCCGAGGTTTGCCCATGGCTGCAATGCAGGAAAGGAGGTGCTGCTCCACGTGGGAAGCAGTCTCCCCTTTCTGCGCTGTTGCCCAAACGAACTGAGAAAAAGTGTCTATGCAAACGTGCATGTACTGCCATCTGCCAAACTGCGGAACATGCGTGACATCCATCTGCCACACCTGGTTAGCCTCTGTCCCTCGTGGGTTGACCCCCCCCCACACAGGCCCCCCCGGTGCCCCTGCACAATGCTGGCAAGAGCGAACTATGCCTTGGGCTTGAGAGAGTGGCAGATTGAACTGTCTGGCGAGCGCTTTGGCATTTTGGTGAAAAAAGGCATGACTCTGAATGGGAGTAGTAAAAACACCCAAAACTGAACGTTGCTGAATTTCCCTTGCCGCCGCATCCGCTCTGCTATTGCCCGCGGAAATCGGACCCGGTAGGTCTTGATTACTTCGGATGTGGGCAATATAGAGCGGCTCCGTGCGGTTTCGCAAATGAAATTGAGCAGTGAGAAACAGACTAAGCAAATTTTTGTCTATCGCGGGAGTGATGTATGCTCCCGGTAGACTGTGAAGCAAATTCCTAACATACATACTTTCAGTAATGATGTTTAAACGTTCTTTGGCGAAGGTGTGCAAAGCAAGGTTCACCGCTGCCAACTCTGCCCGCTGCGCGGACTTTTGTGGAAGAGTTAGCAGCGTGCGCCAAGCTTGGCCCTCCTGCCAGGTCAAGACACCATATGTGCGACCACCATCAGTAAAAACTGTCCTGGCCCCCTGAAGTGGAACCAGCGAGAGCAATTCAAACAAGCTGACTGTCTGCGTTTGGAGTGAGACAAGTCTGGGGTCCTTTGGCAAGTGGTATGCCAAGCATCCGGTGAATCCTTCCAACACAATTGGAAGTGAGTCACCGAGCTGCATCAATTGCTGGATTTGTTCCTTGGTGAACGGGACTACGATTTTGACCAAATCGTGCCCTGAAATGTCCCTAGCTCTCAGCCTTCCACGGTAAACCACCGCGGAGACCAATTCTTGGGGAGGAACGATGTTTCGTGAAGATGGTGTTCGGAAGGTACACCCACTCCACGATACTCGCCCCTTTCTCGGCATCTACGCCGAGCGCTCCAGTGAACATGGATCCTGAGCGTACAATGTACAAATTCAGGACCGGAGCATATGGCCCTGGGGTGATCCTATCTACCCATCGCTGGCTGAGAACTTGGTTGACCTTCTCGATAGCCAAGCGTGCGTCTCGAGAAATCTTTATCCGGTCTGCTGGCTGCTTACCTAAAGTTAGCAGCGAGAAGAGTGGTTTCAAAAGATCCGTATCCAATCGGAAATACGGTCTGGCTCAATTGATGTTACCTAAAACTTGCTGCAACTCTACAAGGGTGACTGAGTCCTGTAAGTTTATCTGAGGCAAAACTGGTGCTGCGAAAGAGCGGAGAAGCCGATGACCCAAGTATGAGAAGGGCTCGGTTCTCTGCACCTTCTCTGGGGCAATGAGTAAACCTTTGTCCCCCAGGCTGGCCTGGAGGTCAGAAAACATTTCGCTGCCGAGTTACGGCATCGCGACTAAGATGTCGTCCATAAAATGGCAAACGATGGCTCTAGGGTAAAGGCTTCGGAACTTTGCCAGTGCATTGTGAACATAAATTTGGCACAGGGTGGGCGAATTGAGCATGCCCTGTGGCAAAAATTTCCACGCGTAACGCTGCGTGGGCTCGCTGTGGTTCACAACCGGCACCGTAAAGGCGAACCTTTCCCGGTCCCGGGGGTCTAAGGGGATTGTATAAAAGCAATCCTTGAGATCTACGACAAGAATCTCCCACCCCTCGGGAATCATGTTAGGATTTGGGATGCCGCATTGAAGCGGACCCATTGGCTGTATGCATTTATTGATCTCTCTGAGATCGTGGAGGAGTCGCCACTTCCCCGACTTTTTCTTTATGACAAAAATTGGTGAATTCCAAGGACTAGTGGACTGCTCTATATGTCCTGCATCTAGCTGTTCTTTAACCAGTTGTTTAAGGGCGACTAATTTCTCTCCCACTACCGGCCATTGTTCTACCCAAACCGGCGTATCGGTGAGCCATTTAAGTGGCAACGCCATTACCCAAAGGTAAGCGTAGCACCGTACTGCTGTAAGATGTCTTGCCCCAAAGGTTGATGTGCACGTCAAGAATGTGCGGCCGAATTACCGCCTTTGGGATTGTGACTTCCACCCACTCTCGGCTCCTAAACGCTTCCTGGACGCCGCCTACCCCCCACACATCGGAGACCGGCTCAATGGCCCACTCTCGTGGCCACTGGCCTCTGCTTATCACACTCACATCCGCTCCGGTATCGAGCAACCCTGAGAACGCTCTTTTGTTCAAAAATACCTTGATAACGGGGCGCTGCTTCCACTCAATGTTGGTCTTCACTGTCGCTAAGACCTGGTATCCTTGTACTGCCTCACTGGCGCTCGAGCGGTCCTCTGACCGGGACTCGGAGCTGTCACTGAGCCTTCCCTGGCTATCTGCTGGCGAGTGACAAGGAACCATGATCAGTTGTGCTAAGGTGTCTCCCTTGTGAATTGTTTGGGGCAGGTGAGTCCAAAGCTGAACTTGGAGAACGCCTGAAAAATTCGAGTCAACGACTCCTGGAATTATGAAAATTCCGCGTGCTCCAGCTACACTGCGGGGCAAAACTAAACCTATAAAGCCCTTGGGCAGTGGACCCATGTACTGGGAGTCCACTAGATAGACCGTGCCTGGCAGGTCGCATGTAACGTCCGCCTGACAAGTCAAGTCTAACCCTGCACTACCCTTGGGGCTGGCCTGTGCCCTCGCAATGTCTGGAATGTGACCGGGATTTAGTCTAGCTCTGGTGAGCTTTGGGTGAGGGGAGTCCCTGTTTGGACCGGGGCCAGAGACATGCCCGCGTTCCGGTTTCCCGAATTCGGACAGTCTCGAGCCCAATGGTAGCCTCTTTTGCACTTCGGACATGCAGTGTTTGGAGCCTTGGGACGGCCGGACTTTTGTCCGCCTCCCTTGGATCGGCATTCCCTAGCGAAGTGACCAACCCTGCCACAATTGTGACATGCTCCTTGGGTCTTTCCTTTTGGTCTCTTACCCCCTTGCACCGCTGTTGCTAGCAAACCCATCTTATAGGATTCTGTGCCAACGTCGGCGCAAGCTCTAATCATGTCCGTAAGGGTCAAATCAGGACGATTGCCCAGGGACTGCAAGATTTTACGGCAGTCTAAATTGGCATTGTCCTTGGCTAACTCCATCATGAGCTCTTGTTGGGCCTGCTCATTATCAATCTGCCTGCTAATGGCTTCTTCCAGGCGATTGATGAAGTCCATATAGGGTTCCTGGGCTCCTTGCTTGATAGCGGTGTAATTTTTAGCCGCTTTGCCAGTCGCTGGGACTTTGAAAAATGCCCTAAAGGCAGCCTCGGCCGACATCTGGAGAGTGGCTAGAGGCAAGTTGATCTGGGCATCGATGGATTCGAAGGCACCTGAACCATATAACTGGTCATGAAGTACTGCGCCTCCCATCCTGGCAGCCCTTGTCTGCGCCTCAAGGCGAAACTCGCTGTCCCAAATTAAATACTGGCTAGGGGTGAGCATCATCCGCATGACGGCTTTCCAGTCATGGGGAATCCACATGGTGTTCTCGCACACTTGCTGAAGCGTGCCCCTAGTAAAGCGACTTTGAAGCCCTGTTTCTGAAATGGCTTTCCGTATAGCCATGAGAAGCTTATACGGGACTGGGGAATGTACTATCTGCTGGGCGCCCGTAAGCGCGTCCATCTCCATGCGGATGGGACATATCTGACTGAACTCTGCTAGCTCCTCTACTGGCAATTCCCCCTTCCTGAGTTCTTCCTCTACTGTGCGCTAAAGGGCACTTTTGGTAGCTAGGGAACCTGTCGCTATCTGAGAAGCGCCTGCGCTCCTCATTCTTTGCATTCCGCCAGTGACGTCTGCAGCTGTCACCGAGGGAAAGCTCCCTACACTACTCTCCCTAAATTGGAGTGATGGATAGAGCGCCATAGGCACCGTTGGTTTGGCTGGCGCATCTGGCAGATTTGGGTGTTCTTTGGCCTCTACCCGGACTGGCTCTATCTCCGCCAAGAGCTTCCTACATTTTCTCCATGTGCGAATTACGCCTCCTGGAGCTTTCGGGGGTTGCTGAATGCAGTCTCCTATCTGATCCCAGAGCTCAAGGGTTAACGTACCTACTTCTGGGTAAAGCAGGCAGTGTTCCCCTAGGTACACCAAAAGTCTCGCTAGCTCTCCGCTGTGAAAACGCACCTTAAATACCCTGGCCAGGATTCTGAACTCTCCCTCACGAGTTCTTTGGCTAGCGGATGGACGCTGTCGCTGAGGACAGGTCCCCATATTACCTGCGATTGGGTCCTCGGAAGTTTCCTCCTCGGGACGAGTCGACGCATCTGTGGCAGGCAATAGGTTCTGGCGACGACGCTTCTGGGTAGAGCTCGGAGCGTGGACTGCGGCCACGGGCCCTCGGTGACCACTGCGCTGTCAGGGGCTCACAGCTGCCCTGAGCGGAACGCATTTTTCTCTTTGGCGCAAGCCGCCACGAAAGTCAGGAGCAAGCTGTAGGATGCCTCTTTGGACTGCCTCACCGCAGGCCGTCCCTCCGATCGGCTGGCTGCCGGACGGAGTGCCGCGCTGTCCTCCAGGATGATTCGGACACGGTTCAAGCGCAGAACCGGACCGTGTGATCGCTACTCTGAGGAAGACCGCTCGGGGGTCGCTTACTCATGAGTAGATCACGTCTCGGGGTCACCAGGTGTAGGAATCGGGGCCGCTGAGGGCCGTATGTCCCGGAGGAGACTGATCAAAGAATGATACGAGGCAGTATGGAGGAGGATAAGATCAGTGCTTTATTGAGGAAAAGGCATAACCATTTATAGATCAGAAGGCAAGGTAGAAAAAACCATCACCCGACAGTAAATCACATCACCTATTTACTCAGGTTAATTGGGAATCTTTCTTGGGGAAGTTAATTAGTGCGGGCAAACATTGACTGGGAAAACACCATTGTTTTGGGCTTAGGAGCTGGGTAAATATGGCCACTATTTGCGCCAGAGATTTACGCTAAGCTCGGAGATGAATGTTTGCCTAATTATGTTACAGGAGTTAGCGATCTGCTTACTTGGCAGAGTCTTAGGTCAGGTCAAGGAATTGGGTGAATCAAACCCTATAATTTATCCACCCCCCTTAATTTGGGTGCTCGCAGAGCCCACGGGCCAGGGAGCCTTTCTCCCGAAAGTGGCCTCTGCCGGGCCGTTCTGTGCCCATGGGGGCACGGGGAATCCACATGAACTGTCATTAGTGGGGAAATGAGTTAATTGAGATTGTCCTGCTATGCAAATATAGTGAAAATATACTGTAGAACTGACCAGAGAAGGCAATACTGCTTGAAAATGTGGTAGGAACAATAGAAAAGATCTAATACAGTAGTTCTCAACCTTTTAAAGCTGGGGGCCAGGTCACATTTCCTCAGACTGCTTTGTTGGTCGGTCAGCCATTTTGCCCTTCCTCCACCACATGACATTTCCTGGTGTGGTGGAGGCAGTGGGGGTGTTGTGGAATGAAAACGAGACAAACCGCTTTCCAGCGAAGACAGATTTAGGAGTTTTATTATTATTTGGCCAAACAGATTCAGGGACGCTTTAACAAGCCAATAATCCCTGAATGACCATACATTTTCAGAGCCATCTTTTTATAGCATAAAATTAGGAAATTTCATCACTATGGGATAAGCCAAAATTATTAATTAATCTTTTGACATTGTCATGCAGTTCAGGTTAGAACATTCAGAATATTTGTTCATGTCATGTCACACAAATATTATTCAGCATTATGGTTTCTTGAGTCTAAGGGAAATCCCTGTCAGCTGTACAAACTGTGCTTGGCTTGTGGACACAAGGCCTTCTGTTTACTTAGCCTTGTCATTATGTTCTATTTGATTAGGTCAATCTGATCTGTTTAACTTTACAGAGTACTGAGAAAATCGTTTTTACTTTTAAACCAGAATTAATATTAGAATTAATATCTTAATTCTTTCACTCCTATTTCAGGGGGACACATGAAATGGTGTCATGGGCCACATCTGGCCCATGGGCCACAGGTTGAGAATCCCTGATCTAAAATGAGATGGGCTGGCTCAATAATGGAAGCCATAATTGTTAATTTCAAAGACCTGAGCAAAACTTACTGTAAAATATAATATTGCTCAAAGGGTGGGTGGGTGGTGGTGGGTGGTGCAGGATGAGATAGGGACCTAATATAAGATGTTGTTGAGTGTTGGACAAGAGAACAACCTTCAGGTAATATGACATGCTGTTGATTTTCAAAAGATCTGAGCAGAGCAGTTAATGGCAGAATATTTTGGAGGTCATTACCTCATATAGTCACTACAGATCAGAAGTGACTTTGATGGTACATATTATTTTGGAGTGTTTTTTTTCTTAACTACCAAACAATTGTACAATGACAAGATGGTGGGATTAGTTATCAAAGCTCTGCTAATACCAAGTAAGACAATCACTAACCCAAAGGAAGAAACAGTATTTTCATGTTTAAATGTCCAAGCTTCTCAGTATTTGTTCTCTTTACTCTTTAAATTATATGTTATAATATTTTAACAGCCAGAAACAGGATACATATTTAATGCCTGTTTGGTTAGGAAGGTTTTTAATTTACAAGTTCTCCTGAGTGTCAGCTAATTAAATCCTAATTAGGAGGGCCAGAAATTCAGACTTCCCTCAGAGCTCATCAAACATGCAACAATGTATTAATACTTAGGAATGTTTAGGGTTGGTAAGCACAACACAATTTATGGCAGTCACTGTTTTACTCTTTTGGTAGAGCATTTTAAACTAATAGATATTTCAGCATTTACAGCTGGGATTTCTTCTAAGTAAAAAATGGGTGGAACTAACCAGTCTCCTTCAATATAAGCAAGACTGGACTTTTCAATGTATTGTTTTGTAATGCCTTTGATATTATGTATTTTGTTGTTTCTTATACCTTGTATTTGAATTGTAACTATAGATTGTTGATATTTTGATGCTGTGCCTTTGTACCATTGTGGATTTTTCTGATTATTTATTTGGTATCTGTGAATATGTGTATTATTATATTGTTGTAATTGTATGTGTATTGATTTGTTGTAGCTGCTCTGAGTCGGCCTTTTGCTCGAGTAGAGCGGGATATAAATCCAATTAATAAATAAATAATAATAATAATAATAATAATAATAATAATAATAATAATAATAATAATAATAATAATAATAATAATAATAATAATAATAATAATAATAATAATAATAATAATAATAATAATAATAATAATAATAATAATAATAATAATAATAATAATAATAATAGCTATTTTAAATTTGGAAATATTAAGGGGTGTTTTTTTTAACATGGTTTTAAAAAATGTTTTTTTTTTAAAAGGACATTCTGTTCCCCAGCTTCCCTAAATTTGGCAGAGAGCAACAGCAGAATCTCTGCTACATCTGTGCCATGTTTTGTGCTGATATGAAGTCCAGTTTCAAAGTTCTACTTTTTTTATTGTGGTGCCCCACTTTTATAATTGTTTTTTATAATATTGTTTTGCCCTGTTTCACAGTAATATATCTGCATTCCTGTGCTGCTATGGTTACAGTTCTCTCATTACATGCAATCACATAAAGTTCAACGTATCTTTCAGCTCAGGGCTAAATAATTGTCATCCTCCATATTTTTTTGGTCTCCCTTTTGCATCTGCTTTACTTAGCACAGCCATTGCTGAGGGTGAAATGAGTAGCAGTTGAAAAAGATCTGGAGCATCACACATCGCCATCCCTGCTATGGATAAATAAAAAGAAGAACATGTCAGAAGATCTAAACTTCTAGGAACCCATTCTGAAGCCTGAACAGGAAAGGGGGGGGGGAGTTTGGAGATGGTATAGGATGGTTCTTCATGAACTAAGTCTTATCAGAGATGTAGACTTTTAGTCTGAAGGATTTGATTTGACAGACATATGGAGCAAAAAGGCCATAATGGGCAATTGGAGAGACTCAAAATTGAAGGATGATTTGTTAGGTATTACATCTGGTTAGTTTGTCCTGATATTTTGTAGTGATGTTTTTCATGGGAGAGACAGAAGGAATCCTTACAACAGCTATTCGACTTTGCAGGCGCACCCCCCAAAGAAAGACTCAGACACCGGTATATGGATAAAGGCATTGGGCCACTTTTATTGAATAATGCCCTAGTCCGAATTATAACTTTCAATTGGTGTAGTCATCCAATTGTAATTCTTAAGGCAAGCAGGCCGCAGTAACACTGGTAAGGTTCCTCCCAAAATGCCAATGATAATTGGCTACAATGTATCCATTTGTATCAATTTGTTTGTTGACACAAAGAAATTGTTGACCGGAGTCAATAAACTATCTACTGACCCCACCCTATGATGTGTATCCATTAAATCACGAGGTGATGCATGCTGTAAAGCTCCTGCCATCACCCCTTGCCTGGTTCGTCGTTGACCAGCCAAAGCTATTACACCTGTATCTGTCTAAGTGTTGGCCAGTTAATTGCGAACCTGCCGGATACCTATGGGTCATAAATCTTTACCTTACCATTGCTACCCTGCCTAAAGTGACCAAAGTCAAAGAAACCCTTTTGCTCAAACACTAGCAACAGTGTGGGATGGGCAAAAAAGCCAGAAACCAAGGGCCAATTGTGGGTTCAGGCCAAAAATTCCCACCCGCCCCCGAAGCGACCAAAATATCACACTGTTCACTAGGGAGGGGGTGGAGGGAAAAACTTCTCCTCTCCGTCGCTCTTTCTAAAATGGCAGCTCGTCTGCCTCATGGCCACCACTTTTATAGAGGGGTGGCCACGCCCCCTAACTCACCCGAATGCCTGAGTCCGGGGGGGGTGCAAAGAGCATGGCGGCCATTTTGGCGCCGCGCTTTCATCAGCCTCATGACAGGGATCAGACAGTTGTTACCATTTGGGGAAAGCAAGCCACATATTTTAAATCAAAATTTTTCCAAAAAAATCCTTCTCTTTGTGGCATAATCATAACATCAGCTGCTCATTTTCTCTATATGTGTTCATCTGGCAGAAAGAAAGGCCTGAAGCAAATACAGAAAAGAGCCACTGATGTTATAGATGAAAATGATAGCAAAATGGTAGCAATGACAGAAAAACATAGATTCAGAACAATGTCATACGCATCATCATCAAGAAGTATATATTGTCATTTCTGAAAGCAGATATTAATTTTCTTGCCAGAAACCATGAATTATATGTATGTAAGAATGAGGAACAGAATCACAAGGAGGCAAAATGCAGCTAAAAATCAGATAGCTTAATTTAGAAAATTCATTATCTTTTGATTATGTCTCAAACACAGAGAAAGAGGGAAACACAACATTCTAATCATTGGTAGATATTAACTTCACAGTTCATTGGAAATCAAAATATTGTAAATTTAAGTATGTTTGAGGTATAATTGGTTCTGTCTTGCAATGACTCAGCAAAGATGCTAGTTTCTCCCACTCAGCAGTCCACAGGAACCTACTACAGTGGTACCTCATAGAACAAGGTACAGTACCTCATACAATGAGATACCTTATACAATGAGTTTAATCCATTCCATGGGGCTTGTTGTTGTACAAAACAATTGCTATATGATGTATGCATCATATAGCAATTTTCCCTATGGGATGCATCATACAATGATATTATTTTTTGCTTAGTGTTTTCTCCTATTGAAAAATTATTGTACAATTTTTCCCATAGGAAAAACTGTTATGCTGAACACCATTTCCCCCTAAAGCCTTATTGTTATGCGATTTTGTTGCTATATGGGGTGACTGTTGTATGAGGTTACACTGTATTGAGAAAAATCAACACCTAAAGTAATACATCACTTTATCTTTTTAACATTAAATAACCAACTTTTTTATCTAAAGAGTTTTTAGCCTCTCAAATGCCTATAGATGCAGGTGAAGAAAGTAGGTTGGGTGAAACACAAGTCCAGTAAAGGTCCCAGGTTTTGAAAGAAGGCTGATGATAATGACATTCTAATTAAAGTTAATTTCAGTTATCTTTTTATTAAAACAAATAAGAAATAGTGGCATTGAAAAGAAGATATTTGTAGACAGTACAATGGACGGTGAATTCCATTCATTTCCTGAAGAACAAATCTATCCATGCATGTATACATTCAAATTAAAACAATGTCAGACCATCCATCACAGAGAATGCCACCTTAAACACAGTATTTGCACTGAGGTAATTGGCTCAATTCACTGGATGATGCAGAGCTGTGTAGCCTGGTGAGCCTGAAGGAGCCATGCATGAAACATTCCAGAAAGTGGTAGCACTTCAGGCCCTTCAACAAGAATAAAATTGAGTTTCTTTCAAATCTAACATATGTGAAAGCAGCAACTGGCAACTGAAGAACAAGCTATTCCTCCTAAGGCAGCTGAGTATTGCTCTTATGACATCACCCAACCTTATTAATGGACCCTAACTTTCCTGCTGACCATTCCCTTTGCTGACCCTTGAGACCACCACTGTATCCCACCATGTGGGCAGTGGAAATAAAGACTTTTAAAACATAATCAATGACTCTGGATTTATTGGACCGAACCATTGAAATATCTCTGACAAAATGGTAGCAGAGGATGGTTTTTCATAATTAACTCCAAAAATAAATTAAAATGACAAAAAGGAAAACCTGAACCAGGAAAGTGGGGGCCAAGGCTAATGCCAGCCCCACGGAGGTCACCAGAAGACCTGTTGCCCATAAAGAAGCATCCAGAGGGTCCAACACAGCGGCACCAGACAACCCCGACTGAACTACCTGGACAACAAACCCAGATGGCCAAATGGAGACCGAGCCCAGAGATGTCCCCATAAAAGATGATGACCAAGGTGGCACAATCTCGATAATCGTGCTGCTCAAGGCCATTGATTGAGCAGAAGGAGGGACAATCCCCATGGCAGAGCTACTGATGCGAGATGAGGATGGATCCTCCATCACTGGCACAGTAAGCTCCACCTCGGGAACCTCAAAGGTGGGAATCCCCAACACCATGCCGGGTTTGAATCCAGCCAAGATGGCCGACCAATCGCAAGTGGTGGCCCTGAATTCAAACCCCCAGGCAGGAAACCATGAAGGCCCAGGTGTCCCTGGCAAAACAAAAGGAGACAAACTCCTGCCCAGACAGGCCAGCCTGAAGCATGAGGGTCCACATGCTCCCATCACCACAATGGGGGACCCAGCCACGAGACCATGGGTCACCCCGAAACTAGATCCATGGATCAACCTGGCCTTCATTCCCTGGGGACCAAGACCAAAAGGGGGGCCCAGCGGTGGGGGGCTAGTACCCGAGGAAGATGCCACCGGGGCAACAAATGATACCACCACAACCCACGGGGAACTGGAAAACTTCCCCCAAAGATAGACCACCACAAGGGGACAAACTGTGGATGCAAGGGGCACGGCCCCAGGGATACCTATCATGAACGCAACACCAGAAGCACCCACCACGAAGTACATCCCTACGAGGAGAGACCGGCCACCCACTGGGAGAAGCACACCCACAAAGAATGGAAAACAAGAGCTTACCATGACCCATCGCTGGCCCAGTCCAACTACGAAGAGGACCCGGATGAGGAAACAGATTCCCTGGCCAGGTCCTGGTGCCAAGACGTGGAGATCCAGTGGTGCAGTCCTCTCCCAGCCCAATGACAATGGCAACATGTCCTCCGGGACTCACCGGGACCCACCGATGAGGAGGACAGCTCCTGCAGAGAAGGGGACCTCCAGGTAAGGCCCCGGCCCAGACAAGCAGTACCTCCAGAGCAGAGGTCCTCTCACCTCGATGCCCAATGAAGAATGAGCTCCACGCAGGTACAGACAGCATGAGAGATCTCCACCTACAGGGAAGAAGAAGAACATACAGAACTACAAACAAGCTCCTCCTCCAGCGAGGAAGACAAACTACACGCAACAAACAGACATGGGAGACAGACGGACTCTCCCTCCAGGCCAAAGAAAAATGAACAGGTGGGTTTTTCAAATTTGACAGACTCTGTTCCTGCTCCCTATTGCCAATTTCAGCACAGACCAGGACACCAGAACAACCCAAGCACCAGCAACAAATCCAGCCAACAGAACATGTTACCTAGCCATTTTCCAGTGCTCTGTATGACTGGAAAAAACCTCATAGACTGGGCTCAAAAATTCCAGGTAATTCTGATCCAAGATCCACCAAGGAAGCCATGGTCATTGGAGGTGGACAGACTACACCATAGGGTGTTCTGCTTGTTATTAGGCTCCATTGATCCTGCCATTTATGGCAGCAGCGTACATGGGCTAACCATATCCGAAATTTGGGGGAGGTTGTGCAACATGTTTTATTGTTGGGATAAAAGTAGAACCAGTTTGTTGTTAAGAGAGTTATACACATTCAAACTCAGGGATTGGACCCCAATGAGCGAACACTTAATGAAATTGAACAACATGAGATCTGATCTGATAAGAAGGGGTGAGAACATCACAGAACAATCTTTAGTTAGCATCATTTATAACTCTCTTGACTCGAGCTGGGACCACTTTTTGACTCTACTAGATAACGTGAAGAGTAATAATGTTACCCTCAAGCTCATCACTAGGAAACTCATATCTGAGGACAATCTCAGGAGGGATAGAGCTCTGATACACAGGGAAAGCAGGCCTCCCAGAAAGGTCAATTTCACTGAACAGGAAAGCTTACCCCCAGAGTGTTACACATGTGGGTCCAACAAGCACCTTAGAAGAGACTGCCCCAAGTCTAATAAGGGAACCATAGAACACCCATAGAACACCCACACTCATGCAATGAGGCCCACCATGACAACGCGCCAAGGCCCAGGTATGGATCACAGGATAGGACCCCACATAGACATGGGAGTGATAGAGATAGGGATGCAAGACGATGGAGATCACCCAGCCCTGGAAGAGAGCTTAGAAGGCAGGGAGAGCTGGGGTGGCACATGTCAGACTCAGTAAATGGGGTCTGGCACAACATATGAACTCTCGAAGGACCACAGGCAATGCTGGTTAATAGATTCCGGGGCCACCACTCACACATCGTGCCATAGGGAACTATTTAGCTCTTTCAAGGAAGACTCCTTCAGAGTCAAGGTTGCCAACCAAGAATATGCCAATGTAGCTGGGAGAGGCAACATATACATTCCCGGAATAGGAGAAGTTAGAGATGTACCTTATGTCCCAGGAATCCCTTACAACATGTGGCCGCCATCAAGCTCTCCAAATACCCAGGCCTGAAGATAGCTTTCAAAGATGGGAAGGCATCCATCAACAGAAGGGGAGAGAGAGAAGGGAGTGTGGAAGTCATTGGGGACTTGCCATACTTCCTGGCCAGGGAAGAAACTGACAGGCAAGCCACAATTGACTTACTTGACAGCAATGATTTTTTTAAAAAAAATTTTTTATTGAGTTTTTAATAAACATACAAAAAAGAAAAGAAAACATTAACAATACATTAACAATACAATACACTAACAAATCCATAGTATCATACTAACAAACATTACTGTATGCTAGTACATAACAATATCTATACTCATTAATTACTATTTAACCACCAAATATTAAAAGCCATTATTTCAAAGTCCAAAATGAAGACAGCAATGATGATGAGGGAACACAAGGGGGTGACACAGGTACCTCTGAGGAACCTGGGGATGTAGGCTCAGAAGGGGAGAACAACATCCACAACACATATGAAAATGAAGGGGTTACCAACGCAAAACAAAAAATGAGCCACATGTCCATAGGAAAGCCCACACATGATGAGTGCACACACCTGATACACAGGAAACTGGGGCACAAAGGTTTCCCAATAGGGAATAAAATGTTGGATTGCTCAGAAGGACTAAAGGTCAAGAATTGTGAGAACTACCTGGAGTGCTCTGTATGCAAAAGTTCCAAGTCAAGGGTCGACCCACGACCAAAGACATCCACGAGGAAGTCCGACCATCCATTCCAACTTGCACACCTCGACCTAGTCCGGCCGCTCAAGAGCTCCCTAGGTCAGAAGAGGTTCTTCCTGACGATAGTCGATGACTTCAGCAGATACGTATTCATTTACACTCTCAAGAGCAAAGGTGAAACCTTCACCAAATTCAAGGGATTCTACAAAAGGGTACAGACCCAACACAACATCAACATAAAGCAACTGATGATGGATCGAGGATCATAATTCCTATCCAAGGAATTTGATGATTGGACCATTGAGAAGGGGATGGTGCACTTCAAGACTGCACCATTCTCTGTATTTCAGAATGGTGTTGTCAAGCGAAGAATTGGGGTACTCCAAACGATGATCAGGTGCACAATTGAGGATGCAGGCCTGAGTTTCTCCTATTGGGGGGAGGCATTGTTGTACTCAAACTACACATTGAACAGACTGTGGTCCAGCATCATAGGGAAGACACCCCATGAAGCCATGTACAGATGGAAACCCAAACTGTCCCATCTCCCACATCTTTGGGGTATTTGCTGATGTGCACATACCTAAGCAGTTGAGAAAAAAAGGGGGAAAGATCAAAAGGAAACTGAGGTTCCTGGGGTATGAACCAGGGTCAAAGTCCTACCGATTCCTAGACCATAACCTAAAACTAGTAGTTTCCAGGTCAACTACTTTCCATGAGCACAGCAACTGGAGCAAGATACATGTGAACAAAGTCCTGACCATGGAATGTATCAAAGGGAAGGCCAAAGCATCATTCATCACTCCGAGGACACGCAGGCCAGAAGACACATCACATGATCAGGCAGGAGAACACCTACCAGACCAGGGCACAGTGGATGCTGAAGGCATCAACCCATCAAGCCCATCTGAAAGTCCACCCAGGAGGTCAACAAGGTCAACTAAGAACCGAACTCCTAAAGAGCTGGAGGAGTTAGTGATGGGCATAGACGCCTGCCCTGAAATGCCCACCTGCTACAGTGATATGATCAAACTGCCTGAAGAAGAGCAGGAAAAATGAGAAGGAAATGGAGAGCCTCAAGGCCTTAAATGTGTACACTTCCAAACAGACTCCAGAAAACCAAAAGGCAATAGGAACAAAATGGGTCTTCAAAATCAAGCAACTGGAGGATAAGCAGAAATTGTACAAGGCCAGGCTAGTAGCTCAGGGTTTCCCCCAGAGGTATCCAGATGACTACGATGATACCTTCTCCCCAAATGTAAGGCCAGAGAGCGTCAAGGCTTCTTTGGTGATGGTGTCAATACTGGGGGAACCAGTTCGATGTACAAACTGCTTATCTGCATGCACAACTAGAAAAGGAAATATACGTCAGAGCACCGCCTGGGCTCGGATGCAGAAATGGAGAAACCTGGCTGCTCAAAAAAAGTCTCTATGGGTTGCAACAATCGAGTAAGAGGTGGTACAAATGTTTATCTGAGGCCCTGGGACAATTGGACTTATTTGCCACCAAGGCTGACAGATGCATATTTTTAAGGAAATCACCGGGAAAGGTGGAGAAGTTATTGGTTTATGTTAACGATGTACTGTATTTTTGAAAAAGCAAGTCCAAATGTGACGAATTTTCTCCAAATCTACGGAAACATTTCTCCCTGAAGAGCCTAGAGGAAGTGGACAAGTATCTAGGGGTGCAAATTTCCAAAATACCGAACAGTTTTGCCATCTCCCAGAAAGAAAAGATAGTCGACTGCTTGAAAAATACAACATGTTGGATGCCCATCCCTGCAAGACACCCATGCATATGGCATACCTGTCAACCACAGCTCCGGACAATCTGGGACCTGTGCACAACGGTTCTGTGCAAGTCGCGTTCTACGCATGCGTAGAAGGCTTTTACGCTTACATAGAACCCTTTTACAGTTGCGTAGCCTTCTACGCAAGCGTAAAGGGGTTCTACGCAAGCGTAAAAGCCTATGCATGTGTAGAATGCAACTTGCACAGAAGGAATGTGCAGTACCTCTTCCCCCCCACTGCCAATTCTGGGGTTTTGGCAGCTGCGGGTGGGAAATGGCACAAATCGGCACTGAAAATCGGGAAATCCCGGCCAATCCGGTAAGCTTGACAGGTATGGCATATGGACTTCCTGAAGAACACACATGATGAGGGGGAACCATTTGAAGATAACAACCTCTACAGATCTACCATAGGGTCACTGCTGTACATCGCCAACTGGACCAGGCCAGATATTACGTTGGTGGTGAACCTTCTTTACAGACATTTCAATGATCCAAAGCTTCATCACTGGACCACAATCAAAAGACTACTGAGATATCTAAAAGGCACTGCAGATGCAAGGTTGCTACTCCCCAGATGACTGATGAACTCAAGCTCTCATGCTATGCAGACACAGATTGGGCTGGAGATATAAAGACGAGGAAGAGCACATCGGGCTATCTGATACTTCTGAATGGCAGTCCCATATACTGGTGCACTGGGAAACAGAGCCTGGTCTCCACTTCCACGGCAGAGGCAGAATATGTTTGTGTATCCAGTGCCACAAATGACCTGATCTGGTTCAATCAATTGATCTCCAAAATTTGGGGGAAGCCCAACCTTCCCATCATCATTCATGAGGACAACAAGGCAGCCATAGACATATCAAAGGCTGAATTTGAAGGACTAAGGTCCAGGCACATAGTATAAAACACTAGCATGTGAGGGAACTGTCAGGAGAGGGCTTTATAGACCTGGTTCACTGTGACACCAAAGAGCAGATTGCAGATATCCTGATCAAGCCCCTCCCATTAGCTCAGCATCTGTTCAAGAAGTTGTGCCTAAGTGAATAGGAGACCCTCTCTATTGTTCATCATGTGTTCAGTCAGTGTGATATTAGAAGGGGTTTTGTTAGATGTAATACCAAACTGCCATGAGCTACATGTACCACAATGACATCACCCAACCTTATTAAAGGACCCTAACTTTCCCGCTGACCATTCCCTTTGCTAACCTTTGAGATCACTACTGTATCCTGCCATGTGGGCAGTGGAAATAAAGACATTTAAAACATAATCAATGACTCTGGAGTTATTGTACCAAACCATCGGAATCTCTCTGACAAAAGCTTTCAGCGAGCAGCTTCAATACCCTTTAAGCAGTATGTTCTTTTTGTGATAAACCAATTGTAATGGCAGATTGTTTGCCATTAAGCACATCAAGTACAGAGTATTTTCCTCACATGGTTCTTCATTGAGTTTGCCTATTGGTTCACAATCTGTCATTGTTGGATGCACTTGGCAAAACTGTAATGAAAGGAGTTGTTTTTTTAAAACTGTAAACAGAACTATGAATGGTTTCTCCTTGATCTGGAAATACCTTGATATGAATCCAGGCTCCATCATGGGGATACTGCAAATAATATTTTCTTTATTCATATCACATCATTGTACAATGTAAAATTATGGATGTATATAAAATATAGGTAAAATTTAAAACAAAATAAAATGTTGAAATGAATAAACTACGACAATTTACTAGATCCTCTTTTGTACACATGATGGGACATAAATTGCATTGACACAAATGCTACAATGCTACATTGATTCGATTTCTCCATGTTCACTGAGCATTTGTCCTGCATCCAAATAGCCCCATTTTACATTATTATTCTTTGATCTACCTTCTTTGAAGACTTTTAAGTCACATCTAGATGGCCCAGGCAAAATCTTGTCTTGGTAGGAGACAATCTTCAGCATTCTGGGATTAAATGAGGTTCAACTTTAGGAACTAGATCAGAGGTGGCCAAACTATGGCCTGTGATGCCAAATTTTCTGGTCTGCACAGCCCTCGCTGCTACTGGAAGTGGAACTAAAACACCCCCATGCATGCGTAAATGCTGCTGGAAGTAGAAGGAAAATGTGCAAGTGTAAAAACACTGCCGTTAATGCACCTGTGGCTGTTGAACATGTTTACGACAACCGCAGGTGCATTTACAACAGCCACAGACACGTTTTATAGCAGGAGGAACCATATGACTGATCTACTCAACCACATGACTGGCCCATGGTGTGAAAAGTTTGGGAACCCCTGGGCTAGATGATTTAATCTAATCACTTAAAATGTATGAGTGGCATAGTAGGGAGAGAGGCCCATAGTTTTTGTGATCTGATGGTTGTTTTCCAATTAGATACCAAAGGCTACATATTTGAGGGATTTGTTTGGTCATCCAGAAGGTGTTGAAGATTGGAAGGAGACATTGCTTTGTATTGCTTTGTATTATTTAAACATTTTGTAATGTTTAATTTGCTTGATCCAGATAATCATTGATTTCCATGTCTACTTCTACCCATATTAAGGCAGTAGACAGTTTAATGTATTTGCTCTGAACATCCCTTTGATGTTTTAATTTTATTATGCATTGTTTGGTTTTCCCTGCCAGAAGCATTTGGTGTGCTCTTTGGGCTTGGCAATATACATTACTTACTTATAGGGTCCTTTTGTTTAGATCATTGTTCAGTTTTTCTGTTAGTCTCCAAGGTCTCTGACTGCTTCTTGCTAATCAAACCTATCCAGCCATTTCTTTTTTGTTTCTGTAAGAACTGAGATAAAATTTCTCCCAGCTTTTATTATGTATACACTAAAAGGATTTTCTTCAAGGTGTGAAATATAATCTAAACAATTTGCATGGTTTTTTTCTGGAGTGAGACTTGGTATGTACTTGGTCCCACACCCTTTTGGAATGAAGGCACAAGAACATTATAAAATAAAATAAAAATAATAGATCACATTTATGTAATTGGGGCCAGTCTGAAACAAAGCTATTTCTAGTATTACTATAAACTTTACCCAGTTGTCTTTTCTGAAAATTTCCCTCCTGCAGAATGGTATAGCTCCCTGATGGTGAACCTTGGCACTCCAGGTGATCTTGGACTTCAATTACTAGAAGCCCAACTCAGCAAACCTGCTGATCAGGGTTTCTGGGCCTATTAAAATGGCCCGCCCTCGGTGACTAATGGATCCAGATGGATTCCAGAGGGAACTGGGGGATGTTCCTCTGGATCGGCTACACGATTCACCTGAAGCACTTGTCGACCTTTGGTACAGGACAGCAACAGCAGCCTTGGATGAAATCGCGCCACTGCGGCCTCTCTGCGCCTCATGGTTCATGGATGAACTGCGGGAACTCAAATGGGCAAAGGGACGCCTAGAGCGCCGCTGGGTGAAGACCCAGGATGACTCCGATTGGACACTAGCTAGAGCTGCTATTAGGGCCTACCTAGTGGTGATGGGGGTGGTGAGACGGCAATACTTCACCACCCTTATTGCCTCCACTGATAATCGCCCAGCCGCCCTGTTCCAGGTCACCAGGTCCCTCCTCAGTAGGGGTAGATTGGTGCCCAGTTGGCAGGGTTTGGCTGAGGACTTTGCTGACCATCTGGTGGAGAAAATCGATCGGATTCGTTCAGGGCTGAATCCCGGCATGAATGGGGAGGGTCAGGGGGGCACCAGAGCACAGTCTTGCTGTACGATCTGGGATCGGTTTGATCCTGTTGTCCCTGATGAAGTGGACAGGCTCCTTGCAGCTGTGCGTGCCACTACATGTCCTTTGGACCCCTGTCCCACCTGGTTGGTGAAAGCCTCCAAGGTGGTGACAGGTGGCTGGGTCGGGGCGATAATAAATGCATCATTGCGGGAGGGGGTATTTCCTGCACCACTAAAACATGCTTTGGTGCACCCCCTCCTGAAGAAAATATCCCTTGACCCAGCTGTCCTTAACAACTACAGGCCGGTTTCCAACCTGCCCTTTCTGGGTAAGGTTTTGGAGAAGGCAGTGGCACGCCAGCTGCAGAGTGTCCTGGAGGAAGGGGATTATCTAGACCCCTTTCAATCAGGATTCAGGCCTGGGTATGGTATGGAGACGGCATTGGTCGCACTGATGGATGATCTCTGGCGGGAGCGTGATGGGGGTTATCCATCCGTCCTTGCTCTTCTTGACCTCTCAGTGGCCTTCGATACCGTCGACCACAGTACCCTTCTGGAACGGCTCAAAGGACTGGGGATCCAGGGCACTGTGTTGTCCTGGTTTTCCTCTTTTCTGGAGGGCCGTACCCAGTCAGTGTGGCTAGAGAGTGAGAGGTCCAGCCCTAGGCTCCTCAAGTATGGGGTGCCTCAGGGCTCGGTGCTCTCTCCTCTCCTATTTAACATCTACATGAAGCCACTGGGTGAGATCATTCGTTCCCACGGGGTGCCGTACCATCAGTACGCAGATGACACCCAGTTGTACATCTCGGCCCGTGGGGACCCCAGTGATGCTGTTGAAATCCTATCCGGATGCCTGGAGGCCATTGGAGTCTGGATGGGGGCCAATGGGCTTTGGTTGAATTCGAGCAAGACAGAGTGGCTGTGGATAAGGGGCCTCATGTTATCCAGGGAGCTACCATCTTTGATACTGGATGGGGCTGTTTTGCCCCAGACAGACCCAGTGTGCAACTTGGGGGTCCTTCTGGACTCGCAGCTGCTGCTAGAAGAACAGGTAGCGGCTGTGGCCAGGAGGGCTTTTGCCTAACTTCAGGTGATTCGCCAGTTGCGCACGCTCCTGGATCGGGGCTCCTTGCTTATGGTCACCCACGCTCTGGTCACTTCCCGACTAGATTATTGTAATGCGCTCTACATGGGGCTGCCCTTGACGATCATTCGGAGGCTGCAGCTGGTCCAGAATGCAGCAGCCCGGGTGGTGATGGGATGCGGACGATATGCCCGTGCCTCACCGCTACTTCGGGAGCTGCACTGGTTACCAGTTTGTCTCTGGGTGCAATTCAAGGTGCTGGTTTTGACCTTTAAAGCCCTATATGGCAGTGGGCCAGGATACCTTAGAGACCGCATCATCCCAAGAGTGTCTGCCCGTCCAACCAGAGTGGACCGGAGAGGCTCTCTAATAGTGCCATCAGCTAGGGGTGCACATCTATCCAACACCCGAAGGAGGGCCTTCTGCGTGTCCGCACCAACCCTCTGGAACCTCCTGCCAACAGATCTAAGACTTCAAAGAGAATTGCTGTCCTTCAGGAAAGGATTGAAGACCTGGCTGGCAGGGCAGGTGTGGGGCCCGAATGGGAACACGGTCCCCACCTGCTGGCTGATGTAAACAATTAAGAACTCTCTCTTCTTCTTTTTATAGTGGGTGGGATGGGTGGGTGGGATATGGGTCTTTTAAAGTGGGTGGGATATGGGAACTTGTTGTAATGCCGCCTAGAGTCAGGTTCTGCCTGAGTGGGCAGCATATATAAATATGACTATTAAATTAAATTAAATTAAAAATTGAAGTTCCAGAACAGCTGGAGTGCCAAGGTTTGCCATCACTGTTATAGACCGAATGAGCTTGTGCTGAGTGTTGCGATTTGGTTGCTTCAGCTCTCAATACTCTATTGAGCTTTAAGCTAACTGACAAAAATTACATCTGGTTTATAGCCTCTCTCTCACCTGCCTATCATAAATGAACTTGCTGTTTAAGATCATGTGTGAGGCGCATTAAGTAGGGTTCTACCCATTTAATCATGGATTTGCTATTTTTGTCATTGTGCTCACAGCCTCAAATATTGCTATAACTATTGAAATCTCCAATTAGAAAGTGATTCTTTTGGTTTTCCATCTTAGACAGTTTCTTGAAATAGAATGGTATATCAGGTGGTTTATAAATTAATGTTATTGCACATGTGAACAGTTTGAGATTTCTATGTTGTTTTCTTCAACATAATCCATTGTGCGGACTGCAATTACCTGGCATTCAAAAATGGCACATCTGTATTGTATATGGGGCCACACAGCAACTTCCCAAGAACTTTTGGTCAACACTGAACAGCTTCTCTGCGAGCTTTTTAGATACACCTCTGTTCATGGCAAAGTTAAAAATTGATCATAGTGGCAAATTGATGGCAAAAGCAATTCTACAACACAATGCTTCTTGTTAGAAAGGATTAGCCGGTTGTGTGTCATTGCCCAGGGGTTGTTCAAGTGTACTTGCAGTGCTTTCTACTCAGGTGTCTTTCTATCTCCCTCATAGTAAATAATGCCAGCACTATTGCTAAAATTCCATACAAGTATACAGACGCTCTTACTGCTTTAGTGAAAGAATCTGTTTGGGACTTCTAAAATAAAACTTTGATTGATTTTACTTAGACAGAAAAGTAGCAATAGCTTTCTTAATATTCGGGATCATTGTTTTTTTAAAACATTTTGGAGATGTAGAGCACATTAGCAATCTTTAAATCATACCATTTTGGACTACATGCTGATCCTTAGAAACCAGAGCACAATTCACCATTTATTCAAGAATGCCTTGTTTATGGAATCTGAAAGCAGTAATCTATTGAATGTTGAAATGTTCAGTAGGAGGTGGATGAACTAAAGCCACATTGCAGGGATTAGAATGGGAAAAATCAATGAACTGAAGTTCAGTTCAAACAATCCCAGACTTTCAGGAGAAACTGCAGGGAATCATTGATGATGAAAAACAGCAGCTCAGGTATGTCCACCAAGAAGTGCAGTCACACAGAACACAGGAGGCAACATGTACAGTATATGCTCTGCAGGTGGTTACAGTTCATACATTGTGTGCCTTTATTTGGGTCAGGCATTTCCTGACCTAGTTGTGAGGCTAAGTAGGCTTGAGTTGTTGATTTTGATCATACATGATGTCCTCATCATATGTGACTTTCTTTGTTTGGTCCTGCCCTTCTTGAATGATGGTACAGTATCTCAAGATCATTTTGCTGGAGTCCACAGAAAAAGCCTTCTCAAAGGTTGTGGTATTTTTGAACCACAATCAGACGCATCCTGGTAACGGCAACCTTGTGTTGCTGGCTAATCTTTCTCACACTAGGTGAGGCAAAAGGAACTGCCAAATGAACTCACCAAAAGGTGCCTTCATTTTGGAAGTTTCATGTCTGGCCTAGACACAGGAGAAGGAGGCGGTGACTTTGCTTTTGAAAGTCAGAAAGTGTAACAAACATTAAGTGGCCTGACTCCTTCTCCCACTTTCTGCTTGTTGATATTGTGTATTATGCTGCTGGTACATTATCATTAACAATTTGTAGATAGCAGAAGGGCCAAATCCACAAATCAGATGCATTACATTTCTGAACTATTCCTCCTAAAATTAACAACGTTTACATACTATGTTTGGGGAGAGGAAATGAAGTAATATTTAATTGCAGCAGTAGTAGTCTTCTTTGTAGGTATAGTAATAATATGTTATATGTAGGTTCTGTCATAGGCAAGTGTTACATGATGTTGCGAACACCAAAAATATCAATTCAGCATATGTTAGCTGCATGTCCTAAGCTGATATCAGCAGGTTATATATATTTGCAGACATAACCAGATAAAAAGAGGTAAATATTCAGAGGGCAATAATCTTATCATAGCTGGATGCCCCAGGCTAGAATTAAAGGATTAGATCTGCAAGCATAGCCAAGTTGCCAAATTTTAATTTTTTAAATGATTTCTCATATCTTTCCCTCATGTTGTAAATTACAGCCATCATTATTCAATAAAATGGCAGCAGAAGCGGCAGCTAGATCAAGGGCGAGGGTGCAGGCAGGATGATTTGGTACCATGGGCTGGATGCAGCCCACAGGCCATAGGTTGAGAATCCCTGCTGTAAAAAAGCATAAGCAAACCCAACCACAAAGAGAGCAAGTGAATCATAGCATCTAACTGGAAGAAATGACCAAAAATAAAGGCAAGATGTTGCCAAAAAAAACTTTCTGTAGATTTCTGCTGTGACCAGTTTTTGGAATGAAAAGAGGCCTATCAGAAAGACATTCCACAGTAATGAGATGGCACTACCACTGAGCAGGCCTGCTCCAACAGACACTGAGGTCCTAAACCAGTGGTTGCCAACATTTTCTCACCAGGGGCTAGACCCACACTCAGCACTTCCTGCCAGGGGCTAGAGGCATTGCGGTGCCCACTACTTATGTTTTTGCCATTGTCATCAGCAGTGGTGGTGAGAATCACAAGTTTTTTTCAGGTTTTTGGACAGGCTCTGCTGCTTCCCAAATCAATGTGAAATTGCTCCGAAAAGCCTCACGCCACCCTGGGAAGCAGCAGAGCCTTCCAAAAACCTGGGGAAAAGTTACAAATCCTGCTGTTGCCACTATTGAGTCACATTGTCGAGTGGGCAGCATACAAATTTAATTAATAATAATAATAATAATAATAATAATAATAATAATAATAATAATAATAATAATAATAATAATAATAATAATAATAATAATAATAATAATAATAATAATAATAATAATAATAATAATAATAATAATAATAATAATAATACTGCAGTAAGGCCCTGTGCATCCCAATGGGAGTTCTTTATAACAACACAGCATCATCTGTGTATAGCAGTAATTATATATGCTTATTAGCTAGATTAGGTTGATGGAGATCTCTGTGTTGTAAATGTTCTACTATATCATTTATGTAAATATTGAACAGGGTAGGTGCTAGCACACAACTTTGTCTGACTCCCCTCAGTGTTTTAATGGGTTTTGAAAGGTGACCTTGAGCACTGCACTTTACTCTGATAGTGGTGTTATCATGGAGAGTTTGTATTAAAAATAGGTGATGTCTGTCTATAGTAGATTTCCCAAATTTTCTCCATAGAATTTGTCTTGAAACAGAATCAAAAGCATACTTTAAATCTACAAAAGCTGCATACAGAAATATTATAGAGTTGGGGGGCATGGCCAAGATGTCGGAGGGTTAACGCACACTTCCTTAGCTCACGCCATTAAAGATATTTTAAAATGAGAATTTAAAGCAAAAAAACTCCGGGAAAGACCAAATAGAAAGGCTGGAATGTATTTTGGAAATTGAGAAGCATTGGATGAGTCCTTTGTTTGAAGAAATTATGCCGATCATTCTGATCGGGAGGTCGAAGTCCACGGAGGTGGCTGGTAAGGCAGATGGTGTAAGCCGTGGCCGGGCCAGCCATGGGCGGGCGGGATGCCTGAGAAGGCAAACGGGAGAAACAAAAAGGAAAAAGAAACAAAGAGGACTCTAAACGGGGTGCAGCTCTTCACTAGTCGTACGGGAGTCATGCGGCAGGAGAATCGGACCTGTGAGGTTGGTGCCTTTCAGACCCGTGAGAAGGGAAAACAAGTGTGGAAGGAGGGTGGAAGTTGGGAGAATGGAAGAGCAGCGGTAATGGCGGCGGAGAAGATTGAAACTTTAAAAAGTTGTTGGAAAGTACCATGAGAGAGGCGACTGAGGAGGTTGAGATCTGGAATAAAAGACGGTGAAAGAAAGGGGCAGTTAGGAAAGAGAGAAGGAGGCTGAAAGCATAAAGTATAAAGCTTGGAGTATTTTCAGAAGGTTTGCGAACGTTCTGGTCCTGAAAGAGGGGGAGGAGACAGACCCCGAGGGCAGTGGAAAGCTGCAACATTATAGCAATTCCTTGCAATTGTTATGGACTTTCCCAGGATAAAAGAGCCTGTTCTTTTTTCCCCCTTCTCTTGGATACAAGTTAATCTTCCTGCTGTTCTTTTTTCTTTTTGAATTGGAAGTGTTATTTCTGTTGTTATTTTTTCTACACTGCCACCGCAGATGGGATTATAAAAGAAAGGAGTTCCAGATTGCAGCTTCGTTTGGCTTCTGATAGTCACAGTTTTGTTTTTTGGCTTTGGATTTATTGGATCAATTTCTCCTAAACTTTGGAAACATTGGGGACTGAAGACTTTACCAGGATTTGTTGGATATTAATTGGCAATTGGAGCTTATAAAAGAAGAAAGCCTTAATTGCAGTTTGGATTACAATTGAAGGGGTCTCTCTTTTGGGATAGTGCTTGGCTTGTTTTTAGCAATATTTCAACTATATTTGCGCATTGAAGAAAGCTGGAGTTTGGAGATTAAAAGATTGAGTTACTGAGAGTTTTTATTAAAGATTTAATAGCAAGCATGAAGAAGAAAAAGGAGGAGGAGGTGGTCAAGCCTAAAAGATTGGAACAAAGAAAAGAAGAGAAGAAGGAAGAGAGGAAAGAGAAGGCTACAGTGGAGACATCAACAGTTGGAGGGACAGACCCGGATTCAGTGGATCCAGTGCAAATATTGGTGGAGCTGGGGAAAATGATGAAAAAGATTGATAAGATGGAGGAGGCAAACGCAAGGGGTTTCATGAAATCAGAGAAGTGAGGGGGAAAGATAAGGAAGAATCAATGGGATGTCATAAAAAGTTAGCTTCTCAATTAACTGATTTTACCACAAAGGTAGAAGCTAATTGTCAGAGAATGGATAAAGCTTTGAATGTGGTTCAAAAGGATTTGAAAGTGGCACAGGAGGATATGAGAGGGTTACAGGAGGATGAAAGAGAAGTTAAAATAAAGGTGGAATCACAGGCGAAGAGATTGGATCTAGTTGAAGAGGACATGAGAAAACAGAACGTGGTGATTCGTAATTTGGTGGGGAAAATGCCAGATAAGCTGAAAGAAAGAATAGTTGATTGGCTGAATAATTTGAATATGGGGATAAATTTTGTAAGTAAAGATATTGTCAGCTGTTTCAGACTGGGTGCAAGTAAAGGGGAAAACGTATATAGAAATGTTTTAGCTAAATTTGCAAATTGGGCTGATAAATTAAAGGTGATGAGTTTTTTAAAACAAGCTGGATCTGGCGTTTTGAAAATTGAGGGATGTGATATAGAGGTTTATAATGACATATCTGTAGAAGGACGGTATGGAGGTTCAAGATGAAACCTGTGACAAAATTGCTCAAGGAACGATCGATTGATTATCATTGGAAATTCCCCAAATAGCTTAGATTCTTCTATGATAAAAAAATGCACATGTTGGATGAGGAAATGGACTGTTTGGAATATTTGTGTCAAATGGGTTTGGTTAAGGCATCATCCCGTGAATGGAGGGGATTAAGAAAAGCACTGGTGGAATCAGGGGGAATGAGAAGAACATGCAGGTGAGCCAGAGAGAGGAGCAACAGGAGAAAATGAGACAGAATTGGAAGTGCAGGTGGTGGCGGAAGAGGGTTGAATTGGAACGAATTTAAAAGGAGAGAGATGATATACATAGAGGAGGGAAAAAGAGATGTTGAAATAATATTTTTTCTTTTATTTTTTATTATTCTTTTTTTATACTAGTGGATCGGTGCTAGAGCCATAGGGATTTTGGATTTTTTACACATTCCCCCCTCCCCTCTTTGGGTGACAAGGGCCGCTTTCTGGAAGGAAGAGTGGGGAGGTGTTATGTATGTATGCATGTTCATTATACTGTAAAGGCAAGATTGTAACCACTCCAGATACAAACGATATCAGCTGTAAAGGAACACGAGCAGATAGCCTATAGAGGGCAGCTGCGAGCGTTCACTCTCACATGGTTCACATTGCTCAATCACGGACAGCCGCGGGAAAACCTTCCCCGCATTCAGCAGCTGAAGAAAGACCTGCATTCAGCAGCAGGAAAGGAGGCGTGCCTGGGCGAGGCCACGCCGGTAGCAGCCAATCAGCTACCATGCTACAAGATTCAAATGTAGAGAGCTACTGTATATATTGAGATGTATCACCACCATTACCTCATGCTTAACTGGAACCTCATGCAATAAACCTGTGTTAAACCAACCCTTCGGTTGTCCGGTCGTCTTTGGTCCCATACACTAAATTGGCGACGAAGGTGGGATAGATGGCTGCCCACGGGACCAAGACATGCGCCGGCTACGAGATCAGGAAGCCGGGAGACTTGGAGCTGTTTGAGATAGACTTCAACGCAGCGCTGGTGGAGCTCGAAGTCTCAGATGAGGCCAAAAAGAGGGCCATTTTCGTCAGCATGCTCAGACACGAGACCAAGAGGACCTTGGTGGACCTGATCGCGCCGAGGAAGGTGAGCGACCTCAAAGCCACAGAGCTCCTGGCGGCGCTGCGCGCCCATCTCCGGCCAGCGATAGCGATGTTCCCCGCTCGGAGCGCGTTCTGGAGGCGAGTCCAGGCACCCGGGGAATCGGTCGATGAGTTCGCCGCGGCCCTGCGGTTGGCCGCCGGCCCATGCAAGTGGGAACTCCCCGACATCACCCTCCGAGACTGCCTGCTTTGCGGTCTGAGGGACACAGAGACTCAGCGCGCGCTGATGAAAAGGGAGCCGCCTCCCACGTGGCAACAAGTCCTCGACGCGGCACAGGCCGCTGAGGCCACGTCGGCCGGGGTGCACGAACTTCAGGACTGGCGCCCGAAGACCGCCAAGGCAGAGAGTTCGGTGCGCGCGGCCCGGCGGACTTCGAACTCGTCTGCAGAGAGCAGCGACGACGAGGACGTCCGGAGGGTCCAGAGAGAGGGCCGGCGCTGCGATGGCTGCGGCGCCGCCCACGCCCGCACCAAATGCCCATTCCGCAAGGCCGAGTGCCACAACTGCAGCCGGCGCGGGCACATCGCCAAGGTCTGCCGGAAACGACGCGAGGCCACCCGGAGTTCTCCAGACCGCTCGGCGAGGCAGGACCGCACCACGAGGCAGGACCGCACCACGAGGCCGAAGGACGGCACCCGGACCACGAGGACGCGGGACGGAGTAGGGCGAGTCTCCGACGACAGCGAGGACGACGCGCCGGTTTGCAGCGTTTCCACGGAGCACCCCCGTTACTTCGTTGAGGTAGTAATACAAGGGGCCCCTGTTAGAATGGAGGTGGACTCGGGTTCTTCATACTCCATTATTTCCCAGGGGGAGTTCATGAAAATCGCCCCCCGCGTGCGGCCCAAGCTCAAGGCGTTGAGGGCCACGCTGAAGGACGTGCAGGGGAACCGCATCCCAGTGTTGGGGGTTGGGAAGTTCCAGGTCCAGTTCAAAAAGTACACCGCAACGCTTCCCTTAGTCGTCCTCAAGGGGGGTAAATGCAGCCTCCTCGGGACTCAATGGTTCCAGCCCCTGGGGTTGTTCATTGGGGGGGTGCACGCCGTGGGAGCACACGCCGCCGGGACTGATCCAATACAGAGCGTGTGCGACGCGCACCCCGAGGTTTTTAAAAAGGGGCTCGGAAAATTCAAGGGCCCCCCAGTGACTTTCGACCTGGACCCTGGAGTACGTCCAATCAGACTTAAACCGCGCAGAGTGCCTTTCGCACTAAAGGACAAAATAGAGGCGGAATTGGACAAATTAGTGGGCCAGGGGATTCTTGTTCCTGTTGATTCTGCGGAGTGGGAAACTCCAATTGTAACAGCGCTCAAGGCCAACGGGGAAGTCCGAATATGCGCTGATTACAAGTGCACCATCAATAAGGCGATCCGCCCTAATGCGTATCCGGTGCCGGTAGTCAGCCACTTGTTGGCCAGGTTACACGGGGGGAGGTGTTTCGCCAAACTCGACCTGGCCCAAGCCTACCAGCAACTCCCGGTGACCCCCGCCGCAGCTGCTGCACAAACCATAGTCACCCACAAAGGGGCGTTCCAGGTTTCGCGCCTCCAATTCGGCGTGAATTCGGCGCCCGGGATTTTCCAGTCATTGGTGGAACGCCTCCTGAAGGGGTTGGAGGGGGTGTTACCCTATTTTGATGACGTATTAATTACAGGGGGGAGCCGGGCCGAACTAGCAACAAGGTTGGGAAAGGTCCTGACAATATTCGAAAAGGCGGGGTTGAGGTTGCGGAAAGACAAATGCGTCTTCTTCGCTACAGAGGTTGAGTTCCTAGGGTTCCGTGTTACTCCCGAGGGAATTAGGCCAGCCCAATCCAAGGTAGCCGCCATCAAAAAGGCCCCTCGCCCCACCTCCAAGCCCGAATTGCAGTCGTTCCTCGGACTGCTCAACTTCTACCACTCCTTCCTCCCGCGGAAGGCAGCCGTGGCAGAACCGCTACACAAATTGTTAAAAAAGGACGAGGCATGGAAGTGGGGCGACGACCAGGAAAAGGCTTTCAATGACCTGAAGCGACTCCTGGCATCAGATGCTGTTCTGACCCACTTCAATCCCAAACGCCCGGTGGTCCTGATATGCGATGCATCCCCGGTGGGGGTGGGGGCGGTGCTTTGCCACGTGCTAGAGAACGGTAGGGAGGCCCCGATAGCTTTCTACTCTAGATCCCTGTCCCAAGCGGAGAGGAATTATGCGCAGACAGACAGGGAGGCGCTAGCAATCATTGCGGGGACCAAGAAATTTCATGATTTCGTGTACGGCCGCCCCTTCACCATAGTGACTGACCACAAGCCTTTGCTGGGCATCTTCACCGCAGACAAGCCCACACCCCAGATCCTGTCCCCGAGAATGCTCAGATGGGCCATTTTTCTCAACGCGTATCAGCACGCGTTGGTATACCGGCCCGGGAGGGAGATAAGCCATGCAGACGCTCTGTCGAGGTCCCCCATTCCCCGGGATTGCTGCCACGTGGGCGGAGTAGAGAGGGACCACCAGGTCTTAATGATAGAGGTCCTAGACTCCCCTCCAGTAGTACCGGCCGACATCGCCAAAGCGACGGGCAAGGACAAAACGCTGGCCACAGTTTGCTCCTGGGTGCAGAAAGGGTGGCCCGTGTCGTCCCCAGCAGCGGAGTTCGACACATTTTTCAAAAAGAGATTAGAGTTGTCCCTAGAGAGGGGTTGCCTCTTGTGGGGACAGCGGGTAGTGATCCCCACGTCTCTCCGGCCGAGGGTGCTTAAACTGCTGCACGTCAGCCACCCGGGGATCGTACGCTCTAAGGCACTAGCCCGCAGTTACTTTTGGTGGCCCCAGTTAGACGCCGACATCGAACACATGGTCGGCACTTGCGAGGCGTGCCAAAGCTCAAGGCCAGAAGAGGCTCGCTCGCCCCCTAGGGAATGGGACGCTGCAAGGGGGCCCTGGTCCCGAATACACGTAGACTTTGCTGGCCCGTTCAGGGGAACGCTTTTCCTCCTCGTGGTGGACGCGTTCTCTAAGTGGTTGGAGGTCATTCCAGTCTCGAGCACCTCCTCGACCACAACCATTAAACAGTTAAGGAGGGTCTTTTCCACGTTCGGTTTACCCGACACCCTCGTCAGCGACAACGCTAGCTGTTTCACGTCCGCCGAGTTCAGGGCATTCATGGAGCGCAACGCCATTCGGCACGTCACCTCCGCCCCCTTTCACCCGGCCACCAATGGCCAAGTAGAGCGCCTCGTGCGCACCACGAAAGACGCGCTACTGCGCATGGGTCCCGGAGACCTCGACCTGAAATTGTGCCAATTCCTGCTGAGATACAGGGTCACCCCTTTAGCGTCAGGGTACTCCCCCGCAGAGCTGTTGATGCGCAGGAAGCTGGCCACGGGGATATCCAAGCTAGACCCCACGAGAGTAGAGGACAAAGGGCGGAACATAGGGGTGGAACCCACAAAGAGTTTCAGCATAGGCGCCCCAGTACACTGCAGGAATTACGCCAGCGCGGGGCCAGCCTGGGTGCCGGGCACCGTAGTAGATCAAACCGGCCCCGTCTCATACCGCGTAGAGACCAGTACAGGTTTCCTGTGGAGGCGACACGTGGACCAACTCAGGCGTAGGGTCCCCGGAGAGCAGGACGCGGACGAGGACAGTTTCGAATCAGCGTTAGGGTACTCCCCCACCCGTTTAGCCCAAGGGGGAGGAAAAGGGGAGCATGGGTCCCCACCAAGGGGGGAGGAAAGGCAATCGATCCACAGAAATCTTTTGCGGGAGTCCCCGTCAGAGAGGAGGAGCCCCAGAAATCTTTTGCGGGAGTCCCCGTCAGAGAGGAGGAGCCCCAACCGCACTCATACCCCGCGGAAGCCGCGGAAGTCTCCCCGAAATTCAGATGCCCATAGAAGTTTAGACGTTGATTCACAGTACCAGGGGGAGTTAGCGGAGTGGTCCCCCACCCGTCCTAGCGAAAAGAGGGGTTTCAGTTCAGCCCCTGGTACTTCCAGTCCCAGTAGCCCCTGTGAGTTAGAATGCAACATAGCGCCAATGTCCCGGAGACCGACACCCCCAAGACCGGAGGCATCAGCGAGTCCGCCCACCACAGTCTTAAGGTCCCCCGAGCAGGGATCAGAAGGTAGCCGTTCCACAAGGGCGACCTCATCGGTTCCGCGGTTCACATTAGGTGGGTCCCCGGGGTCCGAGAGCAATAGGCAGGGGTTTACCTCCCAACTATTCATTCCATTCCCATCCCCGAGCGCAAGGCAGGCACAGACGCCCCACAGAGCCACTAACGAATCCCCGTTTCCCGTTGCAGGACAAGCACCCGCGGAGTCAGGGATCACAGGCTCTCCAGAATTAGGGCAGGCGCAAGCACGCCCCAAGCGAACGTGCGGCAAGCCACAATGGTTGCGGGACTTCGTCCCATCCTAGGGGGGAGGGATGTTATGTATGTATGCATGTTCATTATACTGTAAAGGCAAGATTGTAACCACTCCAGATACAAACGATATCAGCTGTAAAGGAACGCGAGCAGACAGCCTATAGAGGGCAGCTGCGAGCGTTCACTCTCACATGGTTCACATTGCTCAATCACGGACAGCCGCGGGAAAACCTTCCCCGCATTCAGCAGCTGAAGAAAGACCTGCATTCAGCAGCAGGAAAGGAGGCGTGCCTGGGCGAGGCCACGCCGGTAGCAGCCAATCAGCTACCATGCTACAAGATTCAAATGTAGAGAGCTACTGTATATATTGAGATGTATCACCACCATTACCTCATGCTTAACTGGAACCTCATGCAATAAACCTGTGTTAAACCAACCCTTCGGTTGTCCGGTCGTCTTTGGTCCCATACACTAAAGGAGGGTAGCTTAAATTGTTGTATAAGTTAATTGTTAATTGTAATGTAATTTTGTATTTGAATGTTAGTCAGTATAGGGTGAAGTAGATGGCACAAGTAGGAGTCTGGGGAGGTCAGAAGGGAAGAATGCTAAATTAAAGAATGAGGGAGTTTAAAATATTGACGTGGAATGTGAAAGGTACTGGCTGTCAAGTGAAGAGGAGGAGGATAGAATCTGCTTTGCGTAAGGATAAAGCCGATATAGTCTTTTTTCAGGAGAACCATCAAAAATCAGGGGATACTAATAAGCTATTTTTGGGATGGATGGAGTTATATGAAAAGTCATATGGTACTTCAAAAGCAAGGGGGTGGTGATCCTGATTTCAAAGAGACTTGGCTTTGAGATGTTAAAAAGTATTTCCGATCTAGAAGGTAGATATTTGATCATTATAGGGAAAATAGATGATGAAGAAATAACCTTAGTTAATATATATGCTCCAAATGATCATCAACAAGAATTTTTAAATAAAGTGTTGGAAATATTAGAAAAAGAGAGAACATCAAAAATGATTGTAGCAGGTGACTTTAATTTAATAAGGGCAAAGGAGGATAGTTCCAATGTATTAAGGTCTGGAAAGGGGGTTAATATGAAGATTTTGGATAAATGGATGAAGGCCCTATGTTTGAAGGATGCTTGGCGGGAGATTAAAGGAACAGAGAGAGCATACACCTATTTTTCACAGGTCCACAACACTTGTTCCGGAATAGATTATATTTTCGTAACAGGAAATATGGTTAGAAATTTAGAAGATGCAGAGATCAGAATTTTTAAAGAATCAGATCACATGAAATTTTGTCTAGAAGTAAAAATTGAAGGTGAAAAGAGATATAGGAGAAATTGGAGATTTGACGATAAATTGTTTTATGATCAAAAAGGTAAAGAACAGATAATGGAAAAATGGAGTGAGTGTTGGGATTGGAATGACACAGGTGAGGTTAATTACAATGTAGTGTGGGATGCCATGAAGTCGGTGTTTAGAGGGGAATGTATTAATTTGGCTAGTGTTAAAAACAAACAATTTAGGGATAAAAAGAATGACCTTGAGAATGAAATTAAAAGCTTGCAGGAAGAGCATGTAAAGACAAAAAGTAAAGAGGTTTTTGAGAAAATGCAAAGGTTAAAAAAGGAATTGATAGGGAAAGATATACAAAAAGTAAAAAAAAAACAAGATTTAGTGTATTACAGAGGGATTATTTTGAGTTTAGTAATAGAAATTCGAAGTTGCTGGCAAGAGCAGCTAAAGAAAAAAGAATTAAAAGAGAGATTGGAATACTGGTGGATGAAACAGGTAGGAGGTGTCATAAAATTAAGGAAAAGATTAAGATAGTGAATTTTTTTATCAGGAGTTATATTCTAAAAGAGAAGTGAATATAGAGAAATTGAGAGAACAATTGGAAAAGTGTGTACAAAAAAAGATAAATTTAGAGCATAAAAATAGAATGGAAGAGAAAATAATGGAAAAGGAGGTAAGAGACATAATAGCCAGCTTGAAGATAGGAAAATCACCAGGTGATGATGGGTTAACAGCGGAATTTTATAAGGAATTTAAAGATTGTGTAGTTCCAAGATTGGTGAAATTGTTTAACTATATAATGGATGGAGGGATGATATAGGTATAGGACCATAATTGTTTTGTTACCGAAACCTGGAAAGGATTTAGAAAAAATAGAATCTTACTGGCCTATCTCTTTGATAAATCAGGACGCCAAGATATTTACAGCAATAGTCGCAAATAGATTGAATGGAATTATGGTTAATTATATAAATGAGGTCCAAGCTGGATTTTTGAAAGGAAGGCATATGACAGATTTGACAAGGAGGGTTTTGGATTTATTAGATATTGCAGGTAATATAAAGGAAAAAGTTGGTTTATTATCATTGGATATTTTCAAGGCTTTTGATTCTTTGCAGTGGGTGACAATTAAGGAAATTACTAGATTTTATGGGTTTGGAGAGAAATTTTGTAGTATGATTGGACAATTGTATCAATTTGGACTAGCCAAGGTTAAGGTAAATGATGAGTTTATGGATAAAATAAGGTTGGAAGCTGGCCCTAGGCAGGGTTGTCCATTGTCCCCAATATTATTCATAATGGTGATGGAATTGTTAGCTGAAGCTATAAGAGGAGATAGTGGAATAGAAGGGGTTTCAGAAAATAAAATAAGTCTTTATGCGGACGATACATTAGTAATTATGAAACATCCAAGAAAAGTGCTAGAAAGAATTCAAGGTCACTTAAAAGAGTTTGAGGAGGTGACTGGACTGAGAATAAATTGGGATAAATCTGAGATGATATTTTGTAATGTTGATAAAGAGGAACAAAAGAAAATTAGAGATAACTTTAAAAAGCAAGTTAAAAATAATTTGAGATATCTAGGAGTTGAAATATCTCATAAATTTGAGACCTCAAATGACTGAATTATGTAAAACAAAAAAAAAAGGAAATTAAAGATAAAATTGAGCAATTCAAAAAGATTAAATTATCATGGTTTGGCAGGATAGCGTTGTGTAAAATGATGTTGCTGCCCAAAAATTAATTTCCTGTTTGATGCATTACCAATTTATCTAAATGATAAAGAAATTAAGGACTTTCAAAATATATTAAATAATTATTGTAATGGTGGAAGGAAACAAGGATAGCGAAGATTTTTTGGTATTTACCTCAGAAAGAGGGAGGATTGGGGATACCTAACCTGTGAAATTATTATAGAGCTTTCCAAATTAAGAGTATTATGCAGATATTAGTAAAAGAAAGAGTAATATGTGAAGAATTGGAAATGAAGGAGTTAGATCGAACAGGTAAAGGTATGTTTTTGGATATCAATGATGGAAGAATTAAAGTTAAAAATAAGATGATGAAGACATTGTTGGGGGTATGGAGAAGGGTCAAAAAGAAATTAAGTCCAGATTTGTCGCCTATTGTGGAGTTGGAAGACCTTGGAAGTTTTCCAATAAAAATAGATGAAAGGAGAAGGGAGGTATTAGAAAAGAATAATGTTTCTCTGCTGAAGGACTGGGTAAGAGTGTGTAAAGATAGAAGGAAAAAAGCAGAAATGTGTACAGTTGAACTTAAATTGGCTACAGAGAGTGTCGATAGATAAATGGAATGGTCAATTTTTGGGACAAATAAGTTTAGAAAGAGGTAAAACCGAATTTGAGGAATTGATATTGAAAATGAGAAAGGGAATTGTGGGAATAAAGGGAATAGTGAGTAGAGTATATAGAATATTAAATAAAGAAGGAAACCCGCAAGAAACATTGTAATCATGTTGGGAACAAAATTTGAATATAGCAATATCAGAAAGAAATTGGAAAAATAAGTGGAGAAAATGATTTATGAGAACCATGTCAGTTAGAATAAAGGAAGACAATTTTAAGATCTTGTGGAAATGGTACCTGACTCCAGAGAGATTGTTTCAAATTGATAATACAAAAAGTAAAAAGTGTTGGAGATGTAAAAATTCTTTGGGAACTTATGAACACATGTGGTGGGAATGTACTGTGGTAAAATAATTTTGGGGGGAAATTGAAAAAGAGGTAGTGGAGATATTAGGGATCGAATATGAACTGGATGTAGGTATGGTATTATTAACAGATGTTGAAAAATTAGAACTGAATGAGGATAAAAAGGAATTACTATCTTTAATGGTGGTAATGGGTAGAATGTGTATTGCAAGGAATTGGAAATCGGAGGGGAGCTTGAAAATAGAAGAATGGGGGGCTGGCCAAGATGGCCGCTGAGTAACATCTAGTCTCGGACGCTCGCGCTAAACAAAGTGGTAAATAATGTGAAGGAGTGGAATGGAGAAATTTGAAAGTGGTAAAGTCTAAAGATAAGATCCTTGCCTGTCTTCCTGAAAAGTTTGGTGATCTTTTGAGGTTGGATGGTCGAAGTTCTGGAGGTTTTCTGGTAGTTGAAGCTGTGACGGTAGTCACGGCTTTTCTGCCAGGGAGCCAAGGACGGGACCAGTGAAACTGCTGAGAAAAGGCTTTGGAGCTGGCTTTGGAATCGGCAAGGAGCTGCTGGACGTGAAAGTAATTTATATGTAAGTGCTTGACTGGAGCTATAAATCTTAAAGCCGGCTGGGATTTTTTTTTTTTTAAAAAAAAGGAGCTCGGACACTGAAATGGAAGAGGGGAGAAGAGGTTGAAAGCAAATGCTGGCTCTGTAATGGCGACGGTCCTGGAAAATGAAAGTGACTGAGTTTGGGTGGTGGTTCTTTTTTTCTACACGCCAGAAGACCGTGCCACGTTTTCACAACAGAGTGGATTAATTACTTTTGTCTGGGCTAGACTATTGGAGAAAGACTGTGAGTTTCCAGGCTCAAGCTGCTTGGAGGAAGTTTTTTTTTCTTTTCTCTCTTTGTCCGCTCCTCAGAAGGAGAAAGGGGGCTTTTTCTTTTCCCCAAAAGTTCAGGCACTTGCTGGAAAATGGTGCTTTGACTGTCCACTTCAAAGGAAGGATTAGGTGGTTTTGATTGCTTGCTTCCTTCACTGTGTGGATTGCAAATATTTGTTTGCTTACTGTGGAATATACTGCCCCTCACCTCGTCCCCAAACTGGTTGGATTTCGGGTTTTCCTTCCTCCTGGTCTCCCCCCCTTTTTTTTCTCTCGGTTGGCTTGTTTTTTTTTTTAAAAAAAAAGAAGAAACTGGGGCTGACTGTTTCCCTGAAGCTCTTTTACTGTGATTGGAAGACACCTGATTGGATTATTTGCTTTGGGGAAACGGACTCGCTGTGGATTAATTTTTTTTATTGCTCTCCCCCCCCCTTTTTTTCTCTTTTTTCTTCTTAAACTGCCTGCTGGGAGAATTGTTTCCTTCTGTTTTATCGTTGTGGATTGCAGTAATTTTTGGATCTCTGCTGACATAAGAACTTTCCTGCTGTATCTGTGGAACCAATGGCTGCAGTGTTGTAAGCTTTATTGTATTGACAAACTGTTACAGCGATCTGCAGCAGTGGGTTTGAAATATATTGCATTATCATGGATAAAGGTACAAGAGGGAAAGCGAAGGAAGAAGAACAAGTTGTAAAGCCTAAGAAGATTGAAAAAGCACCAATGGATGAATCTGCTCAGTCATCATCCCCGCCCACAGTGTCATTGGATCAGACTCAAATTATGGTGGAAATTGGCAAGTTGATGCAAAAATTGGAGAAAAATGAGGCTTCAAGGGTGAAAGATAGAAATGAAATAATCAAAAGGCAAGACAAGACGATGTCATCATTGGCAGATTATACAAAAAAGGTGGACCTAAATTTGAACAAATTTGAGGGAATGCTGAAATTGGTTCAAACAGAAGTGGATGCGGTAAAGAAGGAAGTAAAAGGGACTCAGGGGGTGGTGCGGGAGAACAAGCTAAAATTGGAGGAACAAGAAAGGAGGATAGATGCTGTGGAAGATATGATGAGAAAGCAGAACATTCTGATCCGTCAGGTGCCGGAACGCACTCCGGATTTGTTAAGAGAGAGGGTGGTTCAGTGGTTAAATGGTTTAAAAATGGGGAAGGAATTTGTTCAGGAGGATTTTGTAAGTGTATTTCGGGTGGGTCCAAGAAGAGGGAGAGTGGTTCAAAGAAATGTGTTGGTTAAATTCGCAAATTGGGCAGATAAATTAAAAGTAATGGCTCATCTGAAACGAGTTGGTCCTGATGCGTTGAAATTTGATGGTTCAGATGTTGAAGTTTATAATGATATTTCATTAAAATAAAGAACATGGAGGTATAAGATGAGGCCTGTTACTAAATTATTGATGAGTAAAAACATAAGGTATAATTGGAGATTTCCACAACAATTGCGCTTTTTCTACGATAAAAGAATGCAAGTTATTGATGAAGGCACTAATCCATTGGAATATTTGAGTTTGTTGGGATTGGTACAAACAGATTCGGAAGAATGGAAAAATCTTAAGAAGGAAATGACGGATTCTGGAGCTTTGGGGAGGGAATATGGGAGGGAGGAGCCCGGTGGGGCAACAGGTGGAACACCACAGCGAGGGGAGGAGGAGGAGGAGCCGTCCTTGATTATGGTGGAGGAGGAGATAGGTAAGGAATAATGAGCATTAGATAGTAGTAATCTCAAGTCCCTAATAGAGGTAGAATGGGTAAATAGTGCATAGCGCCGGCAGTAGGGCGCATCTTGCAGGTCCCCCCTCTCCCCTCTTTGGTTGACAGAGGTGACTTTTCGTTGGAAGGTGGGGAGAGTGAAAATGTGTGTTTTATGTAGTTGGTATGGTGAAGGGTTGTTGGTGGCACGCCCGATGGAGAGTTTAAAGTTGGGAGAAGAATTTGGTTATGGGTAGTATTAAAATAATATCATGGAATGTGAAAGGTACAGGTTCTGTTCTTAAGAGACGGAGGCTGGAATCGGCGTTGAAAAAAGATAGACCAGATATTTTATTTTTACAGGAAACACATCAGAAATCAAAAGATACGAATAAACTTTATCTGGGTTGGATGCAACATTATGAGATGGCGTTTGGAACATCCAAAGCAAGAGGGGTGGCAACTATGATTTCTAGAAAATTAGGATTTGAAATCACAAAAAAGATTGCTGATCAAGAGGGTAGGTATTTGTTGTTAAGAGGAAAATTGGAGGATGAGGAAATATTGTTGGTAAATATTTATGCTCCGAATGACCACCAAGTAGTGTTTCTTGAAAAAATTCGGAAAATAGTGGATTTGGAAAATGTTGCAAAAACTATTGTGGCTGGTGATTTTAATTTGATTAGGTCAGGATTAGATTGCACAAACGTAGCTAGAAGTGGAATGGGTGTGAAAGGGAAGGCGATGGACAAATGGATGAAAGTTATGGGTTTGAAGGATTCGTGGAGAGAGTTTAAAGGCTTGGAAAGGGCATATTCCTTTTTTTCGCATGTACATGGGACCTACTCGAGAATAGATTATGTTTTTCTGTCGGAAAACTTAATTGGGGATATAGAAGGCACGGAAATTGGGATTATCAAGGAATCGGATCATGCTAAAGTATATTTGGAATTGAAAGTACAAAAAAATATTCAAAGAGTTAGAAATTGGAGGTACGATCCTAATTTGTTCAAAGATCAGAAAAGCAAAGAGGCAATTATGGAAAGCTGGAAAGAAAGTTGGCAATGGAACGATAATAATGAGGTTAATTTTAACATTGTATGGGATACCATGAAGTCAGTTTTTAGGGGGGAAAGCATAAAATTGGCAAGCCTCAAATATAAAAAGTATAAAGCAGAACACATAGAAAAAGAAAGGGAAATAAAACAATTACAGGAAGAACACGCAAAAAGTAAAGATAAAAAAATTCTCTTGAAATTACAAGGATTTAAGGCAGAAGTAATGGGTAAAGATATTGATAAAGTTAAACGAGATTTGATTTATTTAAACAGAGAATATTTTGAATTTAGTAATAAGAACTCAAAACTATTAGCAAGAGCAGCTAAGGTTAAAAGGGAAAAAAGAGAAATTGGGGTGTTAGTCGACAGGCAAGGTTCAAGGTGTAATAAGAATAGCGATAAATGTAAAATAGTTAGGGAATTTTACCAGATGTTATATGCAAAAAAAAGAAATAGATATGGAAAAGCTTAAAAGGATATTGGAGAGGCAGTTAGGGAATGGGATAAAACAAGAGCATAGGAGAAAATGGAGGAAAAGATAACTGATAAAGAGATTAAGGGGGTAATAAGCGGATTGAAGATAGGGAAAGCCCCGGGGGATGATGGATTATCAACAGAGTTTTACAAAGAATTTAAAGAGGTGGTGGTCCCGAAATTGGTGAAGCTATATAATTATATATTAGATGGAGGATCAATCCCGACTTCATGGTATAACACTACAATTGTTCTTTTGCCAAAAATTGGTAAGAATTTGGAAAGAGTGGATTCGTACAGACCAATTTCGCTTATAAATCAAGATGCGAAGATCTTCACGGCAATATTGGCTAACCGTTTAAATAGTTTTATGGGGGAATATATAAATGTTGATCAAGTTGGGTTTCTAAAAGGACGACACATGGCGGATTTGACTAGAAGGGTATTAGATTTAATAGACAATGTTAATCAAACAAAGGAAAAAGTGGGATTACTATCATTGGATATTTTTAAGGCATTTGATTCATTGCAGTGGTCCTCAATTAAGGAAATAGTTAGAAAATATGGGTTTGGAGAGAAATTTAACAGGGTTATAGATTTACTATATCAAAAAGGAAATGCCAGGGTTAGAGTAAACGAGGAGCTTACGGATGTGGTAAAGCTAGAGGCTGGTACTAGGCAGGGTTGCCCATTATCTCCTATCTTGTTTATAATGGCAATGGAGATTTTAGCTAAAAGTATAAGGGAGGACTCAAATATAGAAGGGATTATGGGTAATAAAGTGAGTATGTACGCAGATGATACATTGCTTATGGTGAAGCACCCGGAGCAGGTGATGGATAGGATTAAAGATCATCTACAAGTATTTCAAGCTATAACTGGATTAAAGATAAATTGGGACAAATCTGAATTGATGTTGTGTAATTTGAAACCGAGCGAGATGGGTAGCACGGTGTCGACACTTAATATACAAATCAAAGATAAGCTGAAGTATTTGGGAATAATCATTTCAAATAAATTAGAAGAACTTAAACGATTGAATTATGACAGCTTGAGAATTGAATTTAAGAATAAAATACAAGAACTTCAGAAGTTAAAGCTGTCTTGGTTCGGAAGGATTGCCATGTGTAAAATGATATCGTTACCAAAGATTAACTTTTTATTCGATACACTAGCGATCCATTTAAAAGAGAAAGAAATTAATGAGTTTCAAAAAAATGTTTAATGGTTTTTGTAATGGAGGTAAAAAATCTAGGCTTCCAAAAAAATTATGGTATTGGTCTCAGAAAAAAGGGGGTTTGGGTATGCCAAATTTGTTATTATATTATCGAGCATTTCAAGTCAAGAATGTTGTGAAGATCTTGGCAAGAGAAAAGATAATTTGGGAACAATTGGAAATGAAAGAGTATAGAAATATTGGAAACTTGATTTTTTTGGGAATGAAGGATAAGGTGAAAAGGTCAAATAATTTTATGATGAAAGGTCTCATGGAGGTGTGGAAGAAGGTAAAAAAAGATATGGTTCCGAATCTCTCTCCAATTTTGGAATTGACTGATATGATGTGTTTCCCAATAAAATTAGACAAAGAAAAAAGGGAAATATTGGATAAAAATGGGACGCTGTTATTGAAGGATTGGTTAAAAGTGTGTGATGTTGATGCCGAGCGGAAAAAAATGTTTGAGATATTAAATTTGAACTGGTTTCAGAAGTTAAAGGTGGACAATTGGAATAAAAAATATAAAAGAGAAATAGGGATAGATAGAATGCATACGGAGTTTGAGGAATTGGTAAGGAAGATTAGAAAAGGGGAAAGCAGTATTAAAGGCCTTGTAAGCAAGCTTTATAATATACTGAATAGAGGTGCAGATCCACAGGAGGACCTGAAACGGAAGTGGGAACAAAATTTGAATATAAAAATTGGGGAGATTGAATGGAAAAATAAATGGAAAAAGAGGATTATGAGAACAATGTCTGTAAGAATTAAAGAACATAATTTTAAAATGTTGTGGCAATGGTACCTGACACCATTAAGACTTTACCAGATGGATAATAAAAGAGATAAGTTATGTTGGAGATGTAAAGAAATTGATGGAACATACGAACATATGTGGTGGAGCTGTAAAAAAATGAGGGATTTTTGGGGAAGAATAGAAAATGAGTTTGGTGAAATATTGGGTAAAAGTGTTAAGTTGGTGTCGGGTACTATTCTTTTAACGAATGTGGAAGGTTTGGGCTTAAACAAGGAGGAAAAAGAATTATTGGAAATTGTACTGACAACGGGTAGACAATGTATAGCTAGAAATTGGAAAAAAGATGTAGATATACAGATTGGAGAATGGTATAAAGAAATGTGGAGTTTAGCACTGAACGATAAATTGACATGGGAGATTAAAGTCAAAAGAGATAATTTAAAAGAGAACAGATTTTGGAACATATGGAAACCGTTCGTGGATCACTCTATTATGGCAAGTGATAGTTCAGGACCAGTACCATTTCAAAGGAGTTTTTGGAGTTGAGTAGAAAATAAACTCTCCGGGCATTGTACATATTCACAGGGTGATTATTATTTGTTAAAAAGATTTGTGGTAGTACAGGAATTTTTTTTTCTTTTTATCATTTTGGACTTTGAAATAATGGCTTTTAATATTTGGTGGTTAAATAGTAATTAATGAGTATAGATATTGTTATGTATTAGCATATAGTAATGTTTGTTAGTATGATACTATGGATTTGTTAGTGTATTGTATTGTTAATGTATTGTTAATGTTTTCTTTTCTTTTTGTATGTTTATAAAAAACTCAATAAAAAAATTAAAAAAAAAGAAAATAGAAGAATGGTATAAGGAGATGTGGGATCTTGCATTGAACGACAAACTGACATGCGAAATAAACAAATATAAAGGCAAAATTAAAGAAAATAGATTTTGGGAAATGTGGCAGCCATTTGTGGACAATTTGATGAAAAGTGAACAGGAGGACAGCCGGGTAAGGCATATTTTTGGAAATGGTGAGAAGAAATGTGAAATCCCGCAGACTCCTACAAGATGTAAATACACAGGGTGTTTAAAGTAATTATATGTTAGTATATCATTTTCTTTATTATTTCATTATATATGTGTTCTTAGAATATTATGGAATAAATGAGGGTTGGGGATGCTGCCATTTGAAGGGTAATGCCACCCATGGATTTGTGGTGGAATAATTATAAAGTATTAAGAAAGCATTGGCAATATCTTTGATGGATGTTTACAGTGAATAATGTTATTGTGTTATATTATGATATTATGTTTTATTTGTTTTGTATTGTAATAATAATTAAAATTAAATAAATAAATAAAATAGAAATATTATAGAGTTGGAGGAGTATTTGTTTATATGATGCTCAAGTATTGCACAATGATCTAACGTTGAGCACCCCTCTCTGAACCCTCCCTGCCTGTATGGCAGAAAGTTACAATCTTCAAACCTGTCCCAAAGTTTCTCCTGAAGATGTAGTGCATAAAGTTTACTTATGACACTTAGTAAATCTATTTGTCTATAATTAGCTGGGTTGTTCATGCTCCTTTTTTTGGGAATAGGAACAATAATTGCCACCTCCCAACTCTTGGAATTCTGTCTGTTTTATCAATAATTGTAAATGGATTGGCCAAAACTGGAGCCCACCATTCCATATTTCTTTTAATTAAATCTGGGGGAATTAAAATTATCTGCCCCACCCCCTCCTGCCGGGACTCTAGCCCTCGGCCTCTTGGGGCCTGGGAGGGCAGAAGAGGTGTCATTGGGGAGAGGGGGTGGCTTTGACATCTACTCCCCAACTCTAGTAATATCTTATTACTTGTAAACTGCCTTCAGTCGCCCCTTAGAGTGAGGAAGGCGGTATATAAATATAGCAATAAATAAATAAACAAAAATCCTGCTGCATTGCCAGACCAGTTTACCTATAAGCATTTTCATCTCTGAAATTGAAACAGGAGGCCAGACCAGTTTACCTATAAGCATTTTCATCTCTGAAATTGAAACAGGAGGCCAGAGAGGTAGATTGTCCATCTTTGCTAAAGTTCCCTGGGTTGTTTCCGTGATATCCAGGGCCATGTAAAATTCATGGAAATGTTTCTCCCAAATTTCAGGCAATATAGCTGAGGATATATATTGCTTGTTTGAACAGCTTGAGACCAGACTCCAGAATTGGGAGGAATTGTTTGTTTTATTGCTAATCATAGTTGTACCCATGCCCTATGAGTATCTTCTAACTTTTTACGTTTGGTTAATACTTTACAATGGGATTTCATTTCCTTTAATTCATCCCTTGTAATATCTGTTAAGTTGAGTCTATGTTCTCTATATTTGGCTCTTAAAGCACTCTTGGCCTGACGAGATTCCTTATTGAACCATGATTTATTTATGTTACTTGCTAACTGCTTTTGTTTTACATTCACTTTTTAAAGGTGAGTTGTACTTCATCTATCAGACACTCGGATAGTGTATCTTTAGCCCCATGTCTAAGTGTTCATAATCTAAAAATATTATTGATACTTCTCTAAAAGTATGAGAGTTAAGCAAATTTGCAATAACCCTGTCCATATTTGCATTCCATCTAACTAAGCTTAGCTAAATTTCACTATAGGTCCCACTATGCTTTTTGCTGATAATCCCAAATCATATGTCTGTCACTTAAACTATCAGCACATAAAACAGGTTAAACACTACAAATATCTTGGAGTTATTTTCCAATCTAATGACTGAAGAAATTCCCACATTGCAGGAAAATTGCAGGAACAATCCAGACATTTTACAGGAAAAAGGGTGGGTGCAATATTGTGGGAACTTTTAAGATTTATCTGGCAAAAAACCTCTCACACAGACGTAATATGGGGCTCCATTTTGCATGGGCATTAACATCGCCAGTTTAGAGAATATCTAATTAAAATTCTTGATACTTCAGATACCACCTAGTATCTCTAACACTGCAGCCAGGCTGGAAACTGGAATGTATACTGTTCAGTCCAGGTTATGGATATGTTTGCCGATGTACTGGCTAAAATAGTTATTTTCCTCACTCTTTCACTCTTTTTACTGCACTGGTCATTGACCATAATAAAGTTTGATTTGATTACTACGGTAAGTGATGTATCACGATTTGGAGTGGGGTGGGGTGGGTGGAAGGTGGGTCTAGAAGTCCCCAGGTGGCCACCACAGGCTGGATTAATGATATGCACAGGCCGGATTAGGCCCATGGACCAGGGGTTGGCCACCTCTGTCTTAAACCATTCACAGCATCATATGTCAGTACAAAAAACTTGAATTGGGACCTGAAGCCTACAGGTAACCAGTACATCTGGGCCAACATTGGGGAAATCCAGTGAACATGTTGGACTATCAGCACCAACATTCTGGACATGCTGCAGCTTCCAAACTGTCTTCAAAAATAGCCCCATCTCGACTGCATTAGAGTATCAATTCTTGAGGTTATCAATACATGCACTATTGTTATGAGAGACTTTGTGTCAATGAAAGGGGTAGAGCTGGGCTGTTGCTCAAGATGGAAAAAGGCAGCCCTGGCCACAGCAAATATTTGCTTCTCCATGGCAGAGAGAGAAAGTCCAGGATAACATGCAGACCCCAAACCTGTCCAGAGGATGTCAGATACCCCATCTCATGAATCTCTCAAGATCAGGAACTCCATATTGTCTGGATTTGAAACTCAATCTGTTAGCCTTTGTCCTATCCTTTATCACAGCCAAACAATGTGCCAAGACCAGAATAGCATCTACTGCCAACAATGAAAAGGAGAGAGGTGTGTGCCAGATGATGATGTCACAGCTGCTTCATGCAGTTATTAAAAAGCATCAGGGAAATGCTAGACCCCGGAAGCACTCCATTAGAGTTGTGGGGCCAAATTGCCATTGAGAAAGAAACAGAGAAAATCGTAGGCAGTCTGCCCAATTCCCAACCCTGATAACCTGTCCAGGAAGGTATAATGGATGGATTAAGTATCTGAGTAGCTGATTCCATTTCACCTAGTTGGTCTCTTTCAGGAACCAAGAAGGAGTATGTCATGATTTGCTGTTGCTCTAAGTACAAGATAGAAACAGCAAAATCTGTCCGACAAAAATATGTTTTTATTGTAATTATAAATTTAAATTCCTTAGTTTCAGGTAGTAGTAACAGTTTATCTACATTGACCTTCTCATATTTCCTAAAACTCAATTTTTCCAGCGCTACAAACCTCAAGTCATCATCTGAATGTTTCTTTTCCATAAAATGGGAAACCAGAGGGGCTGTAATATTTTGACTCCGAATCCGGGAGCGATGCTCCATCATTCACACTTTCAATGGCCGAAAGGTTAATCCGATGTAACACTTCTCACATGGACACATGACTAAATAAATTACATTATGGGAGTCACAATTAGTAAAATTTAGTAGTTTGTGAGGGATCTCTTTACCCGGTATTGCAACAGTCTTAGTTTCAATAGCAAAGCGGCACTCAGCACACCCAGAACATCAATAATGACCTCTTATAATTGGTTGCAACGGGACCAACAGGGAGCAAGAATCCGAACTGGTAAGTAAATTACGTAAGGTTTGCATTCTCTGAAAGCCAATGAGAGGCTTCTCAGAGCAACCTGGAATGTCTTCTACAATATACCAGAATTTCATAATAGCTTTCTTGATTTTTAATGCTAAAGGTGAATATTCAAAAGAGCAGTGGATTCTCATGGAGGATTGTCTAACCTTCTGCGAAAGGAGCTGGGCTCTGGGTATCTTCCTAACCTTATTAAATTGGCACTCTATAATCTTATGTGGGTAACCCTTGTCCTCCAGAAAGGATCTTATATTATCAGCCGATCTTAGAAATCGCTCTTTTTGTCGGATGGATATTGCTGTTTCTATCTTGGATTCCACCGTTGTGCCATTTTTTTGCTTGATACAGTGCATTGCACTACGGCTGTCGGAAAAGGTTTTGCATATTCTGAGGATGAAAAGGAAATTATCCTTAAAGATACTATTTCCTTCAGATCAGATCTGGGGACTTTATTTATTTAGTCATATGTCCATGTGAGAAGTGTTACATCGGATTAACTTCTTGGCCATTGAAAATGTGAATCATGGAGCATCGCTCCCGGATTCGGAGTCAAATTATTACAGCCCCTCTGGTTTCCCATTTTATGGAAAAGAAACATTCAGATGATGACTTGAGGTTTGTAGCGCTGGAAAAATTGAGTTTTAGGAAATATGAGAAGGCCAATGTAGATAAACTGTTACTACGCAGAGAGGCGTATTGCATTCATTTGTTATTTTATTTTATTTATTATTTATTTATTCAATTTATATCCCGCCCACTCAACACAAGGCCGACTCTGGGCGGCTAACAACATAAAAAGTAACCCCAGGGCAACCCAAGGAGTTTACAGACAATATTCACAAATACAACAATAATCCTAAAAACAGTTAAAACAGTATAAAAGTTAAGACTACCCAGCCCCTAAAAAGCAAGGGCTGCAGGATCGAAAAGGCACCATGGGGAAGAGTTCCTCTACACCAACCACCCCATGGTGGTTACCCTTCCACCCGCACCCCACACTTGACCTGCCAGCCAGGTTTTAACATCCCTTCTGAAAGGCAGCAACTCCGTCCGAAGACATAATTCTGTTGGCAGGAGGTTCCAGAGGGCCGGTGCAGACACGGAGAAGGCTCTCCTCCTTGTGCCAGAGAGGCGAGCCCCTCTGGCTGATGGAACAATTAGAGAGCCCCTCCGGTCCGCTCTGGTTGGACGGACAGACGTCCTCAGGGCGATGCGGTCTCTTAGGTAACCTGGCCCACTACCATATAGGGCTTTAAAGGTCAAAACCACCACTTTGAATTGCACCCAGAGACATACTGGCAACCAGTGCAGCTCCCGGAGCAGTGGCGAAGCATGAGCATAACGGCCACACCCCATCACCATCCGGGCAGCCGCATTTTGGACCAGCTGTAGCCTCCGAATGGTCGTCAAGGGCAGCCCCATGTAGAGCGCATTGCAATAGTCTAGTCTGGAGGTAACCAGAGTATGGGTGACCATGAGCAAGGAGTCCCGGTCCAGGAGTGGGCGCAACTGGCGAATCACCCGAAGTTGGGCGAAAGCCCTCCTGGTCACAGCCGCCACCTGTTCTTCTAGCAGTAGCTGTGAATCCAGGAGGACTCCCAAGTTGCGCACCGGGTCTGTCTGTTTAACTCAGTAGCCCTGTATGGACTTAATCATGATCATGACTTAAGTAATTTTTTGTAAAATGTTACACAATTGTGGTCACTTTAAGAGAGAAATGTTTCACTGTTTAAATGGATCACAGCTGTGTGTATTAGGGAGTATAAGTCTAGCCACAGTTGTGCTTTTCAGTAACGTCGTAGGCACTAAAGAACTACCATAGAGGCTGTGATGCTCAGAAAGATATTATAAGATTTATTATATCATAAAGAACTGTTTATAAGGTAATACTTGATATTATGCCATTGCTGATCATTGTTTAAAATGTATGTCAATATGTATGTTGGTTCCATGGTCCTATGATCTTGTTTGGTGTATATTTATATTGTGTAAATTGATTATAATACCTGTTGTATAGTATGTATATATGAGTGTGAGGTAACTTTTTATTATTTTGTACTAGCAAGGGTTGCCCGGCATTGCCGGGCTTTTTTTGGGTTTTTGTTTTTTAAAAAATATGTGAAATGGTTTTGGATGAGTTTTGTTGTATGTGTGTTTAAATGAGTTATGTTATTTTTTAAAAATATTGTTTTTTATACATAGGTAGTTTTTTAAACTGTTATAAATAAATTTGGATTTTTAAAAGTGGAAAGGTTGATATATATTTTTTCCCAATAATTGCATTTTTAAAAATAATTTGTCATTTTTTTTTGGTGATAGGTGTACTTTGGATAAGATTTTTTAAAAAATGTGTAAGTGTAATTCGAATTCATTGAGTGTCATTTTTCCTGTGGCCACTTGGTGGTGCTGTTGCGTAATGTTCGTCCTGTCCTGTGTATTCTTCCTGTTCTTTTGCCATTTCAATTCTGTTTCTCGGCGTGGCTGGACCTGTGTTGGTAAGTTGTGATCTCCGATATTTAAGTGAAAAGGACGCTGGGATATGAATTTTGTTGGGGAAGGGCCTGTTGTTTTTTGTTGTATGTTTTTCCTGTCTTTGTTTGTGTTTATTTTTTAAAGGTTAGATTTCTTTTTTTGAATGGTTTTGATTTGATTTTTGGTGTGTCCTTTTTTTAGGGGGGGGGTGCCTTTTGTTCTCACGGACCATGCTTGGTGGCCCGTGGGAAGGTAGGCTACTTGCAGCGGGGGTGCCTTTTCTTCCCATTGGCCATGCTTGTTTGCCCATGGTTAGGAAGGGCACTTGCGGCGGGGGGTGCCTTTTGATCCCATGGGCCATGCTGGATGGCCCTTGGGAAGGGAGCGTTGTTGCGGGGAGGGTGCCTTTCGTTTCCACGGGCCATGCTTGTTTTCCCGTTGGGAAGAAGGGCAATTGCGGGGGAGGGGTGGTGGGTGGATTGTTTTTATTTTTGACGCGGTGGCAGTCCCTTCGAACGGAAGAGCAGGGGCGGCGGGTTTGTTTCATTTTCTTCCCCCACGGGCCATGCTGGCTCGCCCGTGGGGATGAATGGCGGCGGAGCCAGCTTTCTTTAAGTTTTGTTTTCGCGCGCAGGCTGCCTCAGTGTTCTGCGCGCTCATGGCGCGCAGGACGCTGGGGCTTGTAGTTATGGGTTCTTGCTTTGTGTTTGTGCTGCGTTTTTTTAACATGCTTTCCGTTTGATTGGCTGTGGCGCGTGTCCGAACGCTGCGGCGTGCGTGAGCCTCTCAGCCTGATTGGCTCTGGCGCGCCGCGGCGCAATGACTGTTGGGACGTGAAGTTCTTTCCCTTTCTTGCCGTTTGTGGGGCTGAGGCCCCCGTGCCGGATTTTTAAATCCTTCGTTGACCTGCGTAGGGAATTCGGCCGTGCACACGAAGGGTGGGTGTGGGTCAGTAGGGCGACGCATAGCAGCCTATAGCCAGTTCCAACGGTGAACACTTGGTTTTATAGGTTAAGATTATAGAAAACCCAGAAGAAGCACTTGTGAAAGGCTAATTTACTGGAATAGCTTCGGTTTTCTTTGCTTACTACCTGAAACTAAGGAATTTAAGTTTATCATTACAATAAAAAACATATTTTTGTCAGATAGATTTTGCTGTTTCTATCTCGGAATCCACCATCGTGCCATTTTTTTTTGCTTGATATGGTGCATTGCTCTAAGTACAGCAGATTATTTGTTCAAAATGTTCCCCTCATTTCTCCAGTGTTTTTTTTTTTTTTTGAAATTTCTACTCCTGTTCTATTATTTTCGCCTATTCACATGCATTTATTTAAAAGGTTACTTATACTAGCTTTATTAAGTTTAAGTTGCCTTATGGTAGTTTTATGGTCGTTTTATGAAGTTACTTTTGATTGTTTATTAGTTACTAATGAGTAATTACAATTGAAAATTTCACTTTAAAGCAAATTGAGTATGATGCTAAGGTTTAGCTCAAACCTTATAAACTCATTGTATGCTTCTACTATGTATGCTTATCATTGATGACTCAAAATTTTGGAGTCCCCTCGCCTTGTTCATGAGCCATTACTATTTCTTATGATTGTAAGAGCTCCTTACTCCACCTTCACTTCCTTCTCTTCCATCTCATCCATATACACACAAACTCACAATGCAAATTTATAGCATAGATTTTTTTAGAACATTCAAAAGAACTGCAACAACATTTGACAGAAATAAAGCTATTATCAGACACAGAGTTCATCGCAGTTCATTGGAGGCACAAAATAATGCAATCTAATTAATTAGAATGGCAGTAAAGTGTGTGACACATTTCTTATGGCTGGTTGATTTAGCATTCTACATCCCTTTGTTGATTAGAATTTACACGTTTTAAATAGAAAAATGATAGTTGCCGATTACATGTGGCGAATAACCTAGGATATCATTCAGATATAATATAGATAATATCACAATAGTTATTTTACTTATATAAACTACACTATAACAATTCTAATCATTCCAAGGATAGAAGCATTTTAATCAAATTTCATGCACAACAAATTAATATCAATAGCAGCAGTCCTTGACTTTACATTCATACTTTGCTTCATCCAACAAATCTCTTCTTTTGTGCACATATATATGCAGATACAAAATATGGTGACAGAATGCATATCTTGCATGAGCAGAGCTTGTTTATTGCATGAAGTCTGAAACATAATGCATTCATACAGAATATTATTCAGGGCTTCATCTCTAATTATTTGTATTCCTAAGCAGAATTCAGTTCAAAAATCCATGTCTAAAAATTGCATGATTTGATTTTATGTCTGGAAAATTTATGAAAAATACTGTACTTTTTTATACTTCAAGAAGATTTTATTCCCATCTTGGATACTTCATCTTTTTCAGGAGTTATGGCTTAATCAGCAGGAAAAAAATTGTTTCAATAGTGATGACGCATAGAAACTTCCAATCCTAAAGAAAGGAGAAGACAAATAGTGTAGTAACTATAGCACTATTGCTCTGTTTCCTCATGCTAGCAGAATTATGCTCAAGGAGTTGCAATGAATTATATGGAGCACAAAATGATCAATGTTCAAGCTGAATTCAAAAAACAAAAAGAAAGAAGAAGAAAGAAAGAAAAGAGAAGAGAAGGAGCATTGGAGATAATATTGCATAATAACTGGCTACTGGAATGCACCAAATAGTTCCAGCAGAAAATGAGTTGTTGATAAGCCAAAGGACTGTCTGGCCAGGTTATCCTGTTTTGGTAATAGGGTAGACCATATTGCTGGAGACTCAACACTGAGTGTCAGGTGGTGGTTAACTAACTTAACAACCCTGAGGACAAATGGCCTTGGGTGCCGAAGTCCACAGGGAAGAGTGATGGTCCCCAAGTGGATTAAATCCCACTTGAATCCATCTTGAAGGAGGGCAGCAGCTTCATCAATACTGGCCTGGGGCTGAGGAAGACCTTGTGTGCCAAATGAGCTCAGGACCAGAAAGTGACTTACAGAACTGGATCAGTGGTACAGGGGTCATGCTGCAATGTGGAAGGCAGATGAAAGGCCATTGCATTATATTCTCAGGGCAGTCTTCATGGTATGGGTACAAAGAAAGAGCCTCCTTGAAGATTGTGTTATTTTTTAACCCTAATCGGGCGTACTGTGACAACAGTAACCTTATGTTGCCGGCTAATCTTTTTCACACTAGGTCAGGCCTAAGGAACTACAAATTTGACTCTTTGATTCCTTACAAGTGAATTCCATCAGCCTGTAAATGTCATTTTTTTTAAAAAAAAAATCTTATATTAGTCAGATAAAATAAGCATTCAACATAATGACATGTATTAGAATAGTAAGGTGGGAAAATGGATTGTACCATTTAAATCTAGAAATTGATATCAGATTTTTTATATCTAATTACTGTATCTGGGTGTAGTAGTAAATTTAAAAATAGAAGTATGTATCATGATAATGGCATCATCAGACATCCCAAAATACTGTCAGTTGGACTGAACAGTATCAATAAATGGCAACCACATCTTTTGTAAAGCTAATGGTCATTAAATGGAATTACTTTGCATTGCTAAATGCATTCTTTGTCATAAGTTACAGTTCTTGGCAAAATCTTTCTGTTACTTGAAGCATTCCAGCTACAGTTAGAGAGAAATGGGAAGCCTGAAGGAGTGGTGAGATAAGATATCATAGACCAGCTACTCAGAAAATCCTGGCACTTCAACCCTATGAACCCTGGTACCTGCACACCACCTAAACAAAACCAAAGGCTACATAAAAATGCTTTGTTTATTTTGAAAATATAAAGTTTCTAGCAATGTACCTCAGTGTTTTCTCCCCCAGAAGTGCAAAGTGGCCCAGAGTGCAAAGACACCAGTGGGACACCAGTCAAATGGAGCTGGTAATGGAGGCTTCCCTAGAATGTGCACATGTTGGAAAGCTTTGTTGCCATCACTCTTTGAAGATCATTTAATTTAATTTAATTTAATTTAATTGTCACATTTATATACCGCTCACTCGGCCAAAGCCAACTCAGGGCGGTTCACAATAAAAATTAAAAAACACATGTTAAAAACAGTTAAAACTACCCACCCCCTAAAAACAAGGGCTGCAGGATCCAAAGGCACCATGGGGAAGAGTTCTTCTACACCAACCACCCAATGGAGGTTACCCTTCCACCTGCACCCCACACTTGACCCGCCAGCCAGGTTTTAAGTTCTTTTCTGAAAGGCAGCAATTCCATCCGGAGACGTAGCTCTGTTGGCAGGAGGTTCCAGAGGGCCGGCGCAGACACGGAGAAGGCTCTCCTCCTTGTGCCAGAGAGGCGAGCCCCTCTGGCTGATGGAACAATTAGAGAGCCCTTCCGGTCCGCTCTGGTTGGACGGACAGACGTCCTCAGGGCGATGCGGTCTCTTAGGTAACCCGGCCCACTACCATATAGGGCTTTAAAGGTCAAAACCAGCACCTTGAATTGCACCCGGAGACAAACTGGCAACCAGTGCAGCTCCCGGAGCAGTAGCAAAGCATGGGCATAACGCCCACACCCCATCACCACCCTGGCTGCTGCATTCTGGACCAGCTGTAGCCTCCGAATGGTCGTCAAGGGCAGCCCCATGTAGAGCGCATTGCAATAATCTAGTCTGGAGGTGACCAGAGCGTGAGTGACCATGAGCAAGGAGTCCCGGTCCAGGAGTGGGCGCAACTGGCGAATCACCCGAAGTTGGGCGAAAGCCCTCCTGGTCACAGCCGCCACCTGTTCTTCTAGCAGTAGCCGCGAATCCAGGAGGACCCCCAAGTTGCGCACCGGGTCTGTCTGGGGCAAAATAGCCCCATCCAGAACCAAAGATGGTAGCTCCCGGGTTAACGCAGGACCCCTTATCCATAGCCACTCAGTCTTGCTGGGATTCAGTTGTAGCCCATTAGCCCCCATCCAGACCCCAACAGCTTCCAGGCACCTGGAAAGGACTTTGATGGCATCACTGGGGTCCCCATGGGCCGAGATGTACAACTGAGTGTCATCCGCATACTGATGGTACCACACCCCATGGGAACGAATGATCTCACCCAGCGGCTTCATGTAGATGTTAAATAGGAGAGGAGAGAGCACCGAGCCCTGAGGCACCCCCCATTTGAGGGGCCTAGGACTCGACCTCTCACTCTCCAACCACACCGACTGGGTCCGACCCCTCAGAAATGAGGAAAACCAGGACCACACAGTGCCCTGGATTCCCAATCCTTGGAGCCGTTCCAGAAGGATACCGTGGTCAACGGTATCGAAAGCCGCTGAGAGGTCAAGAAGAGCAAGGACGGATGGGTGACCACCGTCCCGCTCCCGCCAAAGATCATCCATCAGTGCGACCAATGCCGTCTCGGTACCATATCCAGGCCTGAATCCTGACTGAAAGGGGTCCAGGTAATCCGCTTCATCCAGTACCCCCTGCAGCCGACGCGCCACTGCCTTCTCCAACACCTTCCCTAAAAAGGGGAGGTTGGAGACAGGCCTATAGTTGGTTAGGACAGCTGGGTCGAGGGAAGGTTTCTTCAGGAGGGGGTGCACCAAGGCATGTTTTAAAGGTGCAGGAAACACCCCCTCCCGCAATGATGCATTGATCATAGCCCCAACCCAGCCACCTGTCACCGCCTTGGAGGCTTTCACCAACGAGGTGGGACAGGGGTCCAATGGGCAGGTAGTGGCGCGCACAGCTGCAAGGAGCCTGTCCACTTCATCAGGGGCAACTGGATCAAACCGGTCCCAGATGGTATGGCAAGACTGTGCTCCAGCTCCCTCCGGACTCTCCCCATCCACGCCAGGATTAAACCCCGAGCGAATCCGATCGATTTTCTCCACTAGATGGTCAGCAAAGTCCTCAGCCGACCCCTGCCAACCAGGCACCGGGGTCCCCCTACCATGCTGCACCACAGGCACTTATGGTTCACCTGAAAGTTGATGACATTGGGCCCTTAAAGGTAAGGAGCTCAAATTGAAAGCAGTTAGAGATCTCTAGGAGATCCAGTGCAGAATGACCCATTGTGGCCATTATGTGGTCCAACATTCTGGCCAGGAGAATTTGGAGGGGTGAGAGAGACATTGTATGGACCATCCCACTAATAATAAATAGTGGGGTTAGAGACTAGATTCATAACATTGGGATTTTCTCCCCTGGAACTCATGGGCATTTGCTTAAGCCCCTAGTTTTTCTGATGGGATGGGGTGTTAGCCTCTCCCATGGCAGGTAGTTTGTGGGATGGGTGGTAGTGGTGCTCTATGGAACACTTTTGTTTAATTTGGCATCCTGTTGTGTATTCAGGTAAATATTGCCTAGGCGCGCTTTGCAAAAGAGGGGCCAATTCTGTGAAAGCTGATTCGCTAATGTTTCCCACTTCCCCGGAAGTCTTGGGTAAATGTAACAACTATGTTCTGTATAAAGCTGTCATCTTTGCACCTGTTCTCTGTTCTTTTGCTCCTTGCAATAAACCATGTTGTTGTTTGAGCCAGCTCTCTCCGAGTAATCCTTCCTGGGTTCAGACACAACACATCCTGACTGTATCCCACAAATTATGCATTCAGAGATACAGGCAGGTGATTCCCTCTGAGATGGCCTTAGGCTATGGTCATTCTTAAATTCTGGGACTTAGCCTGGAAAGGGACATCACTATACTTTCGCATCAGTGGCTGGCCAGGGCAAAGTTTGCTAGTTACCCTTGGGTTCTGAGATTGAAGGGATCCTCTGGTCTGGGGAACAAGGAAGCTGAAAGGACCACCTCCTTTTTTGACCTAGATTCAAGTACAAACTAGCCCCTCAGCATGTGTGTGTGTGGGGGGGTGGTGGTGGTGGTGGTGGTGGTTAAAAACAGTGTGGTCTTTTCCTACCCAATCCCTCACATCTCATATTTTATTTCATGGTTGATCGGCACAAATTGATCTATCTCTGTCCAAGCCAGACTTTCATTCATAGAAAAAGAAGAGAGTGCAATAATTTCCATTTCCTATGTATTTGGAAACTTGCCTTCCTGGCAGATTGGTTTCCAAAAGAAAATCAATTGTAGTATCTGTCCCAATTATTGGACATTTTGTTGGCTTTGCCTGTACATAATGTTGTTGGTGTTCTGAGTTGTCAGAGGACAGGGTGCAGATTGGCATGGTTGATCAGACAAGATTTAGTCCCCAGTTTACAATCCCTTCACAGGCAGTTCAGCCTGTAGCTCTTGAGTATTCTTATACCTACACTTCTTCCATTGGCAATTCAACTGGCGCCTTGGGGCTTTGGGCATTCTATTCATCACAGGTTCCTTCTACCTCACCAGACTTTAGTCCTTCTGTTGACAGTTTTCTTCTGTTGTAGTGCCTTATGGTGCTGGTCAACCTTGGCCTGGTCATACCCAACCTATTTGGCTTGCAAGGACAACAGCAAACTGGTGCTGCAGCCATAGGACCGTATGGGCAGCCATGGGTTAACTCCATTGTTGAGACCTCTTCATGTCATGGCTTACCCTCATGGGTAAGGAAGGAAGGAAGGGGTGGCTTCAGGGGACCTCTTGATTATAGCAGTTAAGAAAAAATTGTGAGGGGAGATTATGTAGATAGCTTTGGTTTTGGAATTTACTTTAGAAGTAGCTGGTTCATGGCTATGTGGACAGATGAATGGAGTGCCAAGGGGTTGACTAGGGATTTAATGTTTTTGAGGTTTTTTCCCCTCTGTTGCTAGTGGTTAGGTTGTGGACTTCTATTTGGGCTAACTTCATGGTACATTTTTGGTGTGACAATATGGCACTGGTACATATTGTCAACCATTTAACTTCCATGTCCCCTAGAGTGATGAACTTGCTGCAAAGTTCAGGCTAATATGACTTAGATTCAATGTTTTGCTTATAGCCTGCCATATCCCTGGACTGGACAATTCAAGGAGCTTGCACCCAACATAAAAGTGGAGCTATAGAATTAATCCCAGACTGTAGATGCTAGTTTGAATTATTTTCTTCCATATAACAGGATTGTAGATGTGGACAAATATGAATATCACAGAACTTCCCATTCCTTGCCATGTAGAAAAGGTTGTTTTTTTTTTAGGTGTATATAATAAATATAATTCTTTTGTAAAGAAAGCATAGGAGGAAATGGTTGAGAGATATTTCCAAAGGAATCAAAATAAACATCCACAGTTTTTTGAGAACTGAGCACTTGATTCATCTCTAGGAGCTTCTGGACCAGCCCTTAAAAAGTTAATAGCTAGGAAAGGGTGGGAAGATGCTCTTCTCTAATTTATGAAAAATATCAGGCAAAGGAGAGTTCAAGGGACTTCAGTGCTCTATCACTGAGGTTCACATTCCAAACCAAGAAATTATGAGTGTCAGTAACATCATTAATCTCAATTGTTTTACAGTGCAACCATGTGCTCCTCTGCTCTCAAATAAGTATCATTGAATTTAATGGGATTCATTCCCACAACAAGTAGTAAATGGTCACAACCTTAATTACTACTTCTGCTTGCACTTCACAGGGATATATTGTCCCCTTTCTCCAAGCATTTCAGTTTTTCCTCTTATTGATTTCATACTTCACTCGGTGCATTCCCTACCTCCCTTTCTCTCCTCTGCATCTATTTCCTAGATTTTGAATTTACTAGGTGTTATGTTTATATAACATTTCCCTCTTTCCATTGCTGAAAAGTTGCCCTGCCAATTGAAACTATCTGGGTCAACTGAAATTGCCTCTAACGCACATCCCTGCCAATACCAGCCATTGATTCAATGGCATGAACAAAACAAGGCAACTGGTAAATAATGATCTTTTTCTATGTTTCCAAGCTGCAGGCTTGTAAAGTCAGGCAGCTCAGTTTATGTGGGTGGATAGGTAGATATTCTCCTTCCTATATTCAGAATAGTAGCAAATTCAAGGACAGGGTTATTACTATGCTCTGTTCTCTGTAGTGTCCCCATTTTTTTAGCAGTTTTAAGGAAAAAGAGAATATATGTACAAAGAAATCATATGTTAATCCTTCAGTATCCTTGAACCTTGAAGTAGACAAAGTGATTCTAAAAGCAAGGACGGATCTGAATGCTATCACCCTCTAGAGCCACTCAACTATTAGAACATTGCAGCTAGATAGAGTATTTATGTTCAGTGATGTGTGAAAACTATCACTGTATTTTCTTTATACAGGAATTCTGCATAGCAAATAGACTGTAAGATAAATAACATAAATCACCAGGTAGTCCTTGAACATAACTTTCCTCCAGACTCTGGTTGATCCAAAGGACCAATGACAGAGTCCTGATAGTATCTGACCAAGGTTAGCAGGATGTGTCTAACACAATACAGTGATACCTCATACATCATCCAAACTTGGTACCACAAGTTTGGACTTTATATGGATTTGGATTTTGTATGAGGCATACAAAATCCTAGCCGCAATGCCTCATACAACGTCCAAATCCTTGCCGCGATGCCTCGTACAACGTCATTTCCATAGAGATACCTTGTTCTGTAACAGCACAGACTTCAGGGCAAAGTCAAGGAAACAGACAGGAAACTGACAGAACTTTAAGAAATCATTGTCTAAAGGCTAAAAACATTACAAAAACTTGTCAAACAACCCTGATTGTCCAAGAACTTGAAGAATGCTGCAAAAATCCCAGGAATGATTCTAAAAATTCTGACGAAAAAATTCAAAAAAATCCAAAATTGCACTCAAACCCACTCCTAAACACTCTTTGCCTCATGCAAAACCCACAAGAGCAATGCACACATGTGTCCTGCCTTTTATACTGCCCAGGCACAATGCAACCTGTGAAAACCCCAATGCCTCATACAATGTCACATGACTTTGTATGAGGCAACTTTTTTCAAGGAATTAGGCGATGTTGTATGAATCCGATGTTGTATGAAGCGGACTTTGTATGAGGTATTACTGTATTGTGGTGTCTTCATTCCCTATCTGTTCATTGCAGGGCTTAAAAACATTACTTTTCTGGACCATAACTCCCAGAGTCCTACAACCAGCATGGGAGTTATAGTTCAAGGAGAAGAAACCTTTCCCTAATTCATTTCTGGACTGATTTTAAAATATTGGTTCTTATTTGTAATACCTGAAATAGTCCAAAGCCTGAAAGTAAGCAATTCTTTGTTATCATTCCTCCCCACCCCTTAATATTGATTTTGTAACTAAGTTATATCATGTTTATAACTTAATGAGGACCAAAGTAACTACTTTTCCCCAGTGCAACTATATCCTATGTTGTAGGTATATCCTATCTGTTAATGTGAATGTGACTCAGCAACAGTGGAATTGTGACTAGAAATGAATGTTTTCTCACCATCATCACCATTATAATTGTTACTGGTATATGGAATCACTAACTATTACAAATTATTCTTAAAGTAACTTTTCAAACACTGAAACAAATTGAGGATCACCATTTTTACTCACATTTTCTTAAAAATAAGTACTGGGCAATATTACTATGCAATCAGTATAGCTCTATGTTCTACTGTTGACAGTGGTTTTGCAGGAATTGATAGAGACAGAATCTTTCCATCTGTGACACAATTCCTCATATGAGATTTACTTTAATATTTCTACTTATAACATTCTATAGTTTAGTAAAGATCTGATACACACTTTCTATATTAATATGGAATGTTTAAAACATTGATTTCCAAACAGTATGAAAATAAAATTAAGTACTTATCAGGTCTCAAGTCAGCAACCATATTTACTCACTTTGCACTGGTCAAGGATGTTGGCAAACAGAAGAAATGCATGTGTTTCCACTTCAAAGTATGTAAAAAGTGTGCCCACTATTTTAGATCTCTCATGATAAATTATTCATTTATCGATGTAATGCTACCTCTGGATTGTTTTGTTAGCTACACAGCACGCTTAAGCACACCTAAGCACACCTGGAAAGCTCAGCACACCTGGAAAGCTTAAGCACACCTGGAAAGCTCAGAAACTTGGGCATCTGGGTATAATGACAGAGGTTGGGACTTTAATTTCCATCAGTGAAGAGCCAGCCTGTGTAGGGTTGGACAGGCTGCACAGTCCAAGCATGACCCCAGAAGAAGGGAATAATCACAATTTAAGTCATTCTGCACTTTAAAAACTCTGAAAATAGTTGCTATAGTTCAGAATTGGCATGACAACCCACAGTTATTATTGTTAAAGGAAAGGGAATATGGATTTCCTTTAGCAACCAAGACAGCTACACATATAGATCCCAGGGTTATATTTTTTAATAGTCAGACCTCTAGGTTGCTTTTTCCAAAGCCTCATTTTGTTAACTTGAACGTATTCTAAATTGGCACTAAAAATATTTTCGGGCTCTCTCCTGAGACACATATACAAAAATAAAATACATTGAGCATTTTTTTTAGCATTTTCTAGTTTAAGCCAGGGGCATACACTTCCCCAAGACACATACAGACTTGTAATCATGAAAACAAATGCACATGCATACTCTATTAGTAAAGAATTTAGCAGTTTAACCTGTTATGTCAGATATCCCACAAGATAAGAAAATGACTCGTATGGATGAAGACCATCATAGTTCAATGTTAAGTGAAAAGCTACCTTTTCACCCATGACACTGAAATTTTGAAATTATGAACCACATAATTAGGAGCTGCCCAGAGTGGTGCTTGCATCAATTGGGTGGGATATAAATTGAATGTATTGATGTATGGATGTATGGATGGGTGAAATATTTTGCCTTCATATTGGCAGAACTAGAGGAAGCATAAGGAAATGTAGGAACAGCAAAGTGGTGCCACTTGATGATATTTGTATTGAGAAAATTAGACATATTGAACAAAACACAAAATAATGATTCCTTCAACTCTTTATTAACAACTGGATAAGAACAAATTTCAAAAATATGTCAGAAGGTGGAAATAATTTCTATACTGAAAGTAGGCAAAGAACCATGAGATCCCGAAGGGTATGGGCCAATCTCCCTACTATGCCAAATTTGCAAAAACTTTGAACAGGTGATATCAAATTGTCTAATCCTTAGAGTTGAACCTCTTCTAATTCAAGAATAGGCAAGCTTTAGACCTTAAAAATTCAAATCTTATCTCTAACCCAACTTAAAGAAGATTGTTTTGAGACACATAAAATCACTAGAGCAGAATGTGTCAACCTTATAGGAGGATATAATAATGTCCTCTATCAACTGAAACTCGAAAAACTCCATCTTCTTACTAAAGATGAAGGATAAACAGAATTGAAGTCTAGCAACATCTGGGGGCCCAAAGATGTGTAACAGTGCCACAGATGATAGCTAAAATGAAGAGAAAATTTTCTGCATGTCTCTAAAGCTCTAAAAATTAAACCAAAACAAGCTAGTTGAAATCTTACTGAATAGAATACAGCCAAATATTATTTCCTACCAAGGACAAGATTCTGGCTAGAACAGTGGTTCCCAATGTGGGGCCCATACCCCACAGAGAGACATCAATTCCCAGAAGCCTAAGTCAGTACATTGTCTGATCAGTGCTTTGGTAAATTAACTTAGGCTTCTGGGAATTGATGTCCAAAAACCAAAGGTTGGAAAACTCTGGGCTAGACCATTTATTAGACTTTAAAGGGAATTAAGAAAATCATAGAATAATCAAATAAAATGGAACTATTTGGACACAAGACAAATTTTCTGTGAATGTTGAGAAATTCAGTTAATGCAACATTTATGTGCAAGCAATTTATGAACTACTATATACAAAAGAAGATTTAGTAAATGGTTAAGATAATTCTTTACTCACACAAAATAAGTGCTTTCACCAACAGAAGATAAGGTCCATCTTGAACATCAAGTGGGATGACTATGTCACCAACATTACAGTTCTTGAGAAGGCACATGTAAATAGCATTGAAGTTTCCATCATAGGCCAACATCTTAGATGGATAGGGCATCTCTGCCGTATGGAGGGTTCCAGGTTTCCTCGTCAAATTCTTTATGGGGAACTTAACTCTGCAGTGGCTCAGGTGGCTAAGATGCTGACTGGAAGGCGGGAGATCAGCAGTTCGATTCCCGGGTATTGCAGGGTGGAATGAACTCCCATCTTTGTCCCAGCTCCTGGCAACCTAGCAGTTCAAAAGCAAGAAATTGCAAGTAGATAAATTGGGACCACTTCGGTGGGAAGGTAAACAGTGTTCTGTGCACTCTGTTGTCTAGTCATGCCTGCCACATGACCATGGAAACATCTGCAGAAGCAGACAGCACTGGCTCTATGGCTTTGAAACAGAGATGAGCACTGAACCCTAGAGTTGGATACAATTGGCTTTCAAGCAAGGGAAACATTTGCCTTTACCTTTAACTCTGGGACAACACCTCATGGAGCTCTTTTGAAGCATCATAAGAACCAGCTGAAACAAACCATGAAAGTGTCAGGTATAAACCCACAAATCTGAGAGGCACCAGCTGTAAATCGCCCACTTTGGTGCTAAACCATCTCTGCTGCTACCAATCACTTCGAAGGAGAACACCACAGACATGAAAAGGCTAAGTGACAAGTATGGAAACTTCATCAAACACAACTACACCCTCCACCATCTATTCAGTGTAATGTGTATGGTCACATGTTTCGTGCCAGGATCGGTTTGCTGAGTCACCAGAGACACATCCATCAACTATGAAAATGACTTCCAGGGGGAAAAAAGTATACTCAGATAAAAGTAGCAGACAGCAATGAAGATAATCCTACTGAAGTAGCCTACTTGGGTCCAAATATAGTCTAATTATTTTAGCATTTTTATTTTGTGTATATTTCATATGCATTCATAATTTAAAATTGTGCATTGCTCTGATATGTGGTAAGAAATAAAGATCTGTCATACTCATACCTCATTTTCTCCTACATCAGGAGTAATAAAATCATCAGCAAAAAAATCTCAAATGTATTCTAATATTAAGAGCAGAAGTATATTCTCTTTTAAAATATTAAATTTAGAAACTATTTGACATATAATGTCGATAAAATTTGTACAATCCTGAACAATAGCTAAATATGCCTCAAAATACTTTGGAGGCACAACTAGGAAAAGTAAAAAAAATGTGTTGTTGGGCAAACTACATAATCTCAGAATGCCCCCAAAAGAAGGAAATGGTTAACTATTTCTGAATTACTTTGTACCTAGAAATCCCTGAAAATTGTCACCATAAGTCGGAATTGACTTGATGTCACACAATTAGTATTTATTACAGTTTCTTCATAGACATAAATGTTAATATGTCCTCTTCCAGTAACTAGATCTGATAGAATAATTCCCCATATGTAATTGCTACATTTCCCATATTATGACACAGATCGTCATCCAATGTGATAAGTGCTGTAACAGAAATAAAAATACGGGCTGTGAAATGAATGGGAAAGCCATTTTATTGGATGCCCATTTTGACCAAAAGGTGGATTGGGCCCCTCTCCACTCTTACAATAATGGACTGATAACTAACTCCTTTTCCTTAGCTACAAATTCTTCCTTGCACGTCTGTGCTTACAGCCTGGGAGACCAAACTGTGGTTTTTTTTTGTTTGTTTGTTTTTGGTTTTGCACTTTAATTGCAACCCTTATTATACAACACATACCAGGCTTTCTTTTAGAAATTGCAGTTTTCCTAAAACTGTAGCTTTAATTCAGGGTTTGGCTCATGATGCCCTTTTTGCTATTGTATTTCTGTTGTGGTTCTAAGCTGGATGAAAATGGAGCCATTGGATACTGCAGAAATCATCCTTATACACTCCGCTATAATTAATGCTATTATAAGACCTTTTTCGCATCCTACAGCTGTGTCATTTTATGCATTTCTGCCTCTATGATACTTCCTTTCTGGCGGCTTCATTATAATACCATGTTCAAGAATGTCAGAATGAGCCAACAAGACAATGATTTAATACAAATGATTCTTAATTGTTGGTAGGGCTGCACTGACATTCAGTGATGCAAATGAAATCAACTACGGCCAAATGGAAAACAGTCTGTATATATTTTATAGGGAGAAATAGAGAGCCAGCAGTCAGGGATGGCTGAGAGAATATAATTTGTTTCACATTTTCAAGTAAACCAAGCTGATTTACAATTCTCAGACTTACTAGGAAATGAGAACAGAACTACCGTTCAGTTATCTTTCTTTCCTAATTTGTGGGACAGATTTCAGCTCAAATAACATCTGTAGCGATGTCGGGCCGCTAGGGCGGCGCTGGGTCCCGGAGGAGACTGATCAATGACAACACGAGGCAACAGGAGCGAGATCAGATCAGTGGTTTATTGGGAAAATACATACACCTTTTATAGATCAGAAGGCAGGTAGAAAAAACCATCACCCGAAAGTCAATCACATCACCTGTTTACTCAGGTTAATTGGGGAACCTCCAAAGGGGGAAGTTAATTATCTCGGACAAACACGGGACGAGAGAGACCATTGTCTTAGGGCTTAGGCAAGGGTAAATATGGCTAGTGTTTGCACCGGGGATTACCTTGGCCAGAAGATGAGTGATTATTCTAATGGGTAACTGAGGTCTGAGAGATGCTTATTCGGCAGAGTCGTCAATCAGGCTGGAGGCAGCCGAATTAATCCCTATCATTAATTCACCCCCCTTATGCCCTGACAGGGGCCAGAGGCCAGGAGTTTGCCTGCTGGTTTAACCTCTGCCAGAGACCACTGGTGCCCAACTGGGCACGGGGAATCTTCACCTCCCCTTACTTTTTTATATTAAGAGCCTGACTGGCGACTCTGCGCAAGAGCGGCATCAGCTGTTGTCGGGAATGACGTCGCGGGGCTTCCGTTTGTGGCAGCACTTCGAGATCAGCGAGGGGATACATTGAGCAAAACAGCAGACTGCAACGCCTAGTATGACTACCCCCACCACCACCTTAATCACTGTCTGAAGCCACCCCCATGGAATCCACGACCACATCCATTTCCACAGAGAGCTCCACCAAGCCCCCCACGCAGAACCCTCGGTGATGCCTGCGACTATGGTGTGGAGATCCGTGATCTGGCTTTGAATCTTACGAGAGTTGTCCGTAAGATTAAAGCAGCACATACCGTGAAAAGATTCGCAGCCCAGGTGGTGTAGCAATAAGAGGTAGTCGATAGCTGCTCGATTATCGAGAATGGTATGGCGAAGTTCCGCCTGCTCCTGATTGAGGAGCGCTATCGCTGAGGAGGTATGGTTGATGGCCTTAGCTAAACCGCAAGCCAAGCGACCAATCCTCTTTGCGTTGCCGACGGCTAAGCCTGGCACTCCAACGATGCTGACTGCCAAGGAGAGGTATTCGGCAGGGCTCATTACTCTAAAGCTGCTCTCACACGAGCTGTCTAACTGGGTGGTGCGAGTGTGCCGTATGAGTGAGGGGACATTAGATGCATTGGAAACATTGGGAACATTAGTGCGTGGGGCAATCATATCCTTGGTAGGGAGCAACAGGGTTAAACGACTGATACAACATATAGAGTCTGTGATATTAGCAGGAATGTAGTTGAACGTGTACTGGTTACACGTAAAGAACCATCCAGATGGTAGGGTGATATGTGTGTACTTTGAGCCAAGTGACACTGGGTTATAGCAAGTCCAATTGCCGCTGCCTACATCGAGGCAGCGGCGCCGGGCTCGGCCGGGTCCGGAGCAACCGTGTACTCGGCCGCAGGTAGAGTTCGGGCTGACCGCCACTCGAGGAGTGTGGAGAGTGGCCGCATCAGCCGGTAAGGTCATGGTCAGCCGCATCTCCCAACGAGCATATTCCGAGGAAGCTGATGGGATGTATGGGCTGAAGAGTCGCCTCACCAGCCAGTCCCCGTCCCGGGGGTGTGCGCCTGGAGAATGGCACACTGGGACAAGGCAGGTGCTGAGGATTGAGGCAGAGCCGACGTCCTGCCTGAGGCAAAAATCAGACTGGTTGACAAGGGTCGCCAGCCTCTCCCAAATGTTGTACTGCATCCGGGCAGAGAGGTCTCCGCCTGGCATTAAATCGCTGGCCTCCAGTGAGGCGGCCTGAACGCCTCCCACGAAAAGCAGGGAGAGGGCCAGGATGATGGTGAAGATCGCTGAGTTGACATTAATCTGGGCAAAGACTGCTGCAACGAAGTTCTCCGGTGTTGGCTCCTTCTCCTCGCGTCGGAGGGCGTCCTGGGCCTCATTGCAAAGGGACTTGACCATCCCCCAGGTTATCCTCGGTGCTCAGGCCCGCTGCCGCCGCCTCTCCCGGTGGGTCTCCTCGGCCAGAGTGAGGTCCTCTATCTCCGGGATCGGGCTCGGGTCGGTCTGGGTCCATGCCATGAGGTTCCAAATGAGGCTTGACACACCGAGCCGGAATCCAAACGACACCTGTAGGAGACATAACTGCAGCATACCCTCTTCCCCAGGTTATGAGAGGCACCGGGCCCCTCCAAGAAGGGTCTGGTGGCACTCGGTACCGGACCATAGGTCGCGGGAGGGCTTCCGAACGGCGGAAGTGCTTCTCCTGTGGCGTACAGTCCGAAAAAAACATTGAGGTGATTGTATGTGAACAACACCTTATTAAGACAAAACTATGCTTCTCCCTGTGATTTGGGGAGGGCTGGTGGCTCCCCCCTTTCTGTTTGTTTGTCAATATAGGACTTTAGTGTCCGATTGACCCGTTCTACAATCGCCTGCCCTTGCGGATTGTAGGGAATGCCAAATGTGTGTTTGATGTCCCATGTAGCCATGAAGGCGGCCAACTGCCTGGAGCAGTAGGACGGGGCGTTATCCGTTTTCACGTGCCGCGGCTTGCCCATCGCCGCGATGCAGGAGAGGAGGTGCTGCTCCACGTGGGAGGCTGTTTCCCCTTTCTGCGCCGTGGCCCAAACGAACTGTGAAAAGGTGTCAATGCAGACGTGCATGTATTGCCATCTACCAAACTGCGGCACATGCGTGACATCCATCTGCCATACCTGATTGGCCTCTGTCCCCCGTGGGTTGACCCCCCACGAGGGCCCCCCCGGTGCCCCTGCACAATGCTGGCAAGAGCGTACTATACCTTGGGCTTGAGAAAGTGGCAGATTGAACTGTCTGGTGAGTGCCTTGGCGTTTTGGTGAAAAAAGGCATGACTTTGAATTGGAGTAGTGAACACTCCCAAAACTGAACGTTGCTGAATTTCCTTCGCCACCGCATCCGCTCTGCTATTGCCCACGGACATTGGACCCGGTAGGTCTTGGTGACTCCGGATATGGGCAATATAGAGCGGCTCCGTGCGGTTTCGCAAATGAAATTGAGCGGTGAGAAACAGACTAAGCAAGTTTTTGTCTATCGCGGGAGTGATGTAAGCTCCCGGCAGACTGTGGAGTAAATTCCTGACGTACAGGCTGTCAGTTATGATATTTAAACATTCCTGGGCGAAGGTGCGCAAAGCAAGGTTCACGGCTGCCAACTCCGCCCGCTGCGCGGACTTCTGTGGAAGAGTCAACAGCGTGTGCCAAGCCTCGCCCTCCTGCCAAGTCAGGACACCATATGTGCGTCCCCCATCGGTAAAAACTGTCTTGGCCCCCTGAAGTGGGACCAGCGAAAGCAATTCGAACAAGCGGACTGTTCCTGTCTGAAGCGAGACAAGTCTGGGGTCTTTGGGCAAATGGTACGCTAGACTTCCCGTGAACCCCTCCAAAGCTATCGGGAGTGAGTCACCTAGCTGCATTAACTGATGGATTTGTTCCTTGGTGAACGGGACTACAATCTTAGCTAAATCGTGCCCAGAAATGTCCCTAGCTCTCAGCCTGCCGCGGTAGATCACCGCGGAGACCAGTTCTTGGGGCGGAACAATGTTCCGAGATGAGGTGTTAGGCAAGTATACCCACTCCACAATTTTCGCTCCCTTCTCTGAGTCTACTCCTAGCGCCCCCCTGAACATGGATCCTGACCGCACGATGTACAGATTCAGGATCGGGGCATATGGCCCCTGGGCGATCCTATCCACCCACCTCTGGCTGAGCACTTGGTTCACCTTCTCGAGCGCCAAGCGCGCGTCTCGAGAGATTTTTACCCGGTCTGCCGGCTGCTTACCTAAGGTTAACAGCGAGAAGAGCGGCTTTAGAAGATCCGTATCCAGTCGGAAGTACGGTCTGGCCCAATTAATATTCCCTAAGACCTGCTGTAGTTCGACCAGGGTAACTGAATCCTGTAAGTTTATCTGAGGCAAAACTGGTGCGGCGAAAGAGCGGAGAAGCCGATGGCCCAAGTATGAGAAGGGCTCGGTTCTCTGCACTTTCTCCGGGGCGATGAGTAAACCTTTGTCCCCCAGGCTGGCCTGGAGGTCAGAAAACATTTCGCTGCCGAGTTGCGGCATCGCGACCAAGATGTCGTCCATGAAATGGCAAACTATAGCTTTAGGGTAAAGGCTTCGGAACTTTGCCAGTGCGTTGTGAACATAAATTTGGCACAGGGTGGGCAAATTGAGCATGCCCTGTGGCAAAAATTTCCACGCGTAACGCTGCGTGGGCTCGCCGTGGTTCACGACCGGCACTGTAAAGGCGAACCTTTCCCGGTCCCTGGGGTCTAAGGGGATTGTATAAAAGCAATCCTTGAGATCTACAACTAGAATCTCCCACCCCTCGGGAATCATGTTAGGATTCGGGATGCCGCATTGAAGCGGACCCATTGGCTGTATGCATTTATTGATCTCTCGGAGATCGTGGAGGAGTCGCCACTTCCCCGACTTCTTCTTAATCACAAAAATTGGCGAATTCCAGGGACTAGTGGACTGTTCTATGTGTCCTGCGTCTAGCTGTTCTTGAACTAGCTGTTTGAGGGCGACCAATTTCTCCCCCACTACCGGCCATTGTTCTACCCAGACCGGAGTATCGGTGAGCCATTTGAGTGGCAACGCCATTACCCGAAGGTAAGGGTGGCACCGTACTGCTGTAGAATGTCTCGCCCCCAAAGATTGACGTGTACGTCAAGGATGTGCGGCCGAATTACCGCCGTGCCATCAGCCCTTGGGATTGTGACTTCTACCCACTCTCGGCTTCTAAACGCTTCCTGGACGCCGCCTACCCCCCACACATCGGAGACCGGCTCAATGGCCCATTCCCTCGGCCACTGGCTTCTGCTTATCACTGTCACATCCGCTCCGGTATCGAGTAACCCTGAGAACACTCTTTTGTTCAAAAATACCTCGATAACGGGGCGCTGTCTCCACTCAATGTTGGTCTCCACTGTCGCCAAGACCTGGTATCCCTGCACTGCCTCACTCGCGCTCGAGCGGTCTGCTGAACCGGACTCTGAGCTGTCACTGAGCCCTCTCTGGCTGCCTGCTGGCGAGTGACAAGGAACCATGATCAGTTGCGCTAGGGTGTCTCCCTTGTGGATTGTTTGGGGCAGGTGCGTCCAAAGCTGGACCTGGAGAACGCCTGAAAAATTCGAGTCAATGACTCCTGGGATTATAAAAATTCCGCGTGCTCCAGCTACACTACGGGGCAAAACTAAACCTATAAAGCCTCTGGGTAGGGGTCCCATGTACTGAGAATCGACTAGATAGACTGTGCCTGGCAGGTCGCATGTAACGTCCACCTGGCAAGTCAGTTCTAGCCCTGTGCTACCCTTGGGGCTGGCCTGTGCCCTCGCAGTGCCTGGAACGTGCCTGGGACCTAGTCTAGTTCTGGGGAGCTCTGGATCTGGGTGAAGGAAGCCTCTGTTTGGACTGGGGCCAGAGATGTGCCCGGATTCCGGTTTCCCGAACTCGGACAATACCTGGCCCAATAGTAGCCCTTTTTGCACTTCGGGCAGGGGGTGTTCGGAGCCTTGGGACGGCCGGACTTTTGTCCGCCTCCCTTGGATCGGCACTCCCTAGCGAAGTGTCCAACCTTGCCGCAAGTGTGGCATGCTCCCTTGATCCTGCCATTGCCCTGCTGTCTTTTCCCCCCCTGCACCGCTGCCGCTAGCAGACCCATCTTGTAGGAGTCTGTGCCAACGTCGGAGCATGCTCGGATCATGTCCGTTAAGGTCAAGTCAGGGCGATTGCCCAGGGACTGCAAGATTTTACGGCAGTCCAAGTTGGCGTTGTCCTTTGCTAGCTTGATCATGAGCTCTTGTTGGGCTTGCTCATTATCAATCTGCCTGCTAATTGCTTCCTCCAGGCGATTGATGAAGTCCATGTAGGGCTCCTGGGCTCCCTGCTTAATAGCGGTGTAATTTTTGGCCGTTTTGCCAGACGCTGGGACCTTGAAGTATGCCCTATAGGCAGCTTCGGCTGACATCTCTAGAGTGGCGAGAGGCAAATTGATTTGAGCGTTGATGGGCTCAAAGGCACCTGAACCATACAGCTGGTCAGGAATTACCGTGCCTCCCATCCTGGCCGCCCAAGTTTGCGCCTCTAGGCGAAACTCGCTGTCCCAAATCATGTACTGGCTGGGGGTTAGCATCATCCTCATGACGGCTTTCCAATCATGAGGAATCCACATGGTGGTTTCGCACACTTGCTGAAGCGTGCCCCTAGTAAAACGACTTTGGAGCCCTGTTTCTGAGATTGCTTTCCGCAAAGCCATGAGAAGCTTGTACGGGACTGGGGAGTGAACTATCTGCTGTGCGCCCGTGAGCGCGTCCATCTCCAAGCGGATTGGACAAATCTGCCTAAGTTCAGCTAGCTGTTCAACTGACAATTCCCCCTTCTTGAGCTCTATCTCAGCTGTGCGCTGAAGGGCACTCTTCACGACTAGGGAACCCGGAGCTGTCAAAGAAGCACCAGCGCTTCTCATTCCTTGCGTTCCTTTGGCGACGTCTGCAGCTGTCCCCGCGGGAAGGCTCCCTACGCTACTCTGCTGATAGCTAATTGACGGGTAGAGTGTCGTGGGCGCAGTCGGTTCAACTGGCTTGCCTGATGGTTCGACTAACGGGGGTTCTGGGGCCTCTACCCGGACTGGCTCGATCTCAGCCAAGAGTCTCCTACACTTCCTCCAAGCACGAACTATCCCTCCTGGAGCTTTCGGGGGTTGCTGAATGCAGTCTCCTATCTGATCCCAGAGCTGCAGGGTTAACGTACCTACTTCTGGGTAAAGTAGGCAGTGTTCCCTGAGGTACGCCAAAAGTCTCGCTAATTCCCTGCTGTGAAAGCGTAGATTAAAAACCCTGGCCAGGATTCTGAACTCTTCCTCACGAGTTCTTTGGCTAGCGGACGGACTTGATCTATGAGAACACGTCCCCATATTACCTGCGATTGGGTCTCCGGAAGATTCCTCCTCGGGACGAGTCGACGCGTCTTTGCAGGCAACAGGTTCGGGCGTCGGGTGTCTGGGGTTGACCTCGGAGCGTGGACCTTCTGCCACGGGCCCTTTGACGGCCTCTGCGATGTCAGGGGCTCACAGCTGGCCCTGAGCGGAACGCGTTTCCCTCTATGGCAACCTCCTTGAAAGCGGGGAGCGAGGTGTAGGAATGTCTCTCTGGAATGCCTCGCCGCGAGCCTCTTCTCCGATCGGCTGGCTGCCGGTCGGAGCGCCGCACTGTCCTCCGGGATGACGGGTCGCGGTTCAAGCGCGGAACTGGACCGCGTGGATCGCTACCCACGAGTAGACCTCTCCGGGGTCTCTTACTCACGAGTAGAATCACGTCGGGGTCACCAGCTGTAGCGATGTCGGGCCGCTAGGGCGGCGCTGGGTCCCGGAGGAGACTGATCAATGACAACACGAGGCAACAGGAGCGAGATCAGATCAGTGGTTTATTGGGAAAATACATACACCTTTTATAGATCAGAAGGCAGGTAGAAAAAACCATCACCCGAAAGTCAATCACATCACCTGTTTACTCAGGTTAATTGGGGAACCTCCAAAGGGGGACGAGAGAGACCATTGTCTTAGGGCTTAGGCAAGGGTAAATATGGCTAGTGTTTGCACCGGGGATTACCTTGGCCAGAAGATGAGTGATTATTCTAATGGGTAACTGAGGTCTGAGAGATGCTTATTCGGCAGAGTCGTCAATCAGGCTGGAGGCAGCCGAATTAATCCCTATCATTAATTCACCCCCCTTATGCCCTGACAGGGGCCAGAGGCCAGGAGTTTGCCCGCTGGTTTAACCTCTGCCAGAGACCACTGGTGCCCAACTGGGCACGGGGAATCTTCAAACATCTGAATGAGTACCAAAATGAGTAGTTTGTTAGAATATATGTTGAAATATGCCTTGGGATAAAATGTGTGCTAAAATTTGAACTTTGTGGGGAAAAGAAACCTTATCTTAACATGAATGGCCATGTCTAAAGAAGGATATTATAGTGAATAAATTGTGTGAAGCTGACAGAGGCTACAAAGGACTTCTTAGACATCTTGGTCTTGTGTTTCTTTCTCTTTTTTCTCCAAACAAGCAACTTCTTCAAGCTACAGTAGAACCTCACATAACGAAACAACTCCGTTCCACGGAGCTCTTCGCTGTGCGGTTTTTATCGTTATATGAAGCTGATGGAAGATGCCCCGGATAACAAACAAAAAGTGTTTGTTATCTGGGGTTCCCATTGACTGGGTATACCCTGGTTGCCAAAAAAACAAACAAACACATAACTATTTTTTTTCATTATGCGGGGTATTGACATTGCCTAATGAACGCTTCGTTATGCAGGTTTTTTTATATGAAGCGTTTATTATGTGAGGTACCACTGTATATCTAAATATTTTTGCCATGGGAGGAGAGATGGGATAAATACTGACAGGCTATCTTTCTCTTTAAAAAAATTAAACAAGAAGATGTTAAGTATAGGTAAAGATCACCATTGCTTGACTTTAGGGTTCAGTATTCATCACCATTTATAGCAGTTTTTCCCAATGTGGGGTCCATGCCCCACAGGGGGACTTCAATTCCCAGAGGCCTAAGTCAGTACATTGACTGATCAGTGCTTTGGGAAATTGACTTAGGCTTCCAGGAATTGAAGTCCAAAATCCAAAGGATGGGAAACACTGGTTTATAGATAAAGAGCCAGTTTTGTTTGTGGCTGCAGACGTTTCTGTGGACATGTGGCAGGCATGACCAGACTCTAGAGTGCACAGAATGCTATTTACCTTCTCACTAAAGTGGTACTTGTTTATCTATTTGCAATTTATTTCTTTTGAACTGCTAGAGTTGGCAGGAGCTGAGGCAAACAACAGGTGCTCACATTGTGCAGTACTCAGGTCTTTAACTGCTGACCTGCCAACCTTCCATTTATCAAATTCAGTGTCTTAACCACTAAGCCACCACAGTCCCTAATGCCAAGTATAGTCCCATGCAAAACAGACTATATGTCAAGAGTAGTCCCATGCAAAACAAGTGTATTGATGGATATCATATTTCCTGGCACCCGAGTTTGAGGAAAGCCCATTATTGTCGGTGGTGGTCCCATTTCAAAATTTATGCACTGCAGGTAAAGTTCATGATTCTAATGTTTTCCCCCTCAAAAGGGTTGTTCTCAGCCATGAACAGACTTTCACTTTGCTGCATTCTTATCTTGACATGCTGACTCTTATGTAATGAAAATATAACCTGTATTTAACTACCCTTGCTGAATGCAACACAAAAGAGGGCTGGGGAAGTTTACTCCCTGTAGTTCCTGTGCTGCAGGAGACAGATAGATAGTAAAGTGAGGGCACAACCTCTTTCAAATCACCACATCTTCCTGTAATTGTCTGAAGTGTTCCAACACTCTTTTTTTTTGTCCTGCTAGTTTCTAAAAGGAAGAGTCTTCTAGGAATGTCTCAGTCTTGATTTTTCTTCACTGTTTGTACATGGCTTACATAGTTACCAATGTGGCTGAAAGAGAACAGAGAAGAAAATGTAACTTTCAGGGCTCCTATTCAAGATTTTAGATGCTAGGACAATATTAATGTTACCCCAAATCTGGAAATTGCCCCTTTCTTTTTTGTTTATTATTTTTAATATTTTATTTTCAATAAAATTACTTTTAACCTTTATTTTCCATTCCCCCCCCCCCCCCGACTCTATTCAGTAGGCTTATGTGTCCACAAGAACCACACTGTACTATGATTCACTTTCAGGTAGATAACTGCAAGGGTTGATTTTTAATAAATTTATAAAGATCTCAAACCACTATTTTAAAAGGCCATGTTCAAGGGGGGAGGGTCCCCCTTCTCTCCTTCTGTTTAAAACCAAGACTCAGTAGTAGTGAAAGTAATTGCAACTTGGTTTAAAATGCATTCTTTTCTTTCTGCCAAATAGACACAGTAGACTTAACCTTTTCACTCCTGATTGATTTTATTTCATTAGTGGTTATGTCCTAAAAATTAATAAAAATGTTTTCTTGTATTTTAAACCATTCTTTCTTTGTATATTTGAAGCAGGAATCTCTCTGAATATTCTCATTTGCCCTGGGCATGTTGGTGCAAGTCCAAAAGCCCTATCTCATTCAAAAGGAAGCCTTTGATTGTATCTGCTGCAATAATCACAGAGACTCACTTCCACCCTTTCTGGAACATACAGCTCATCCTTGAGGCCTTGATTGTTGTAGTGATTAATTCTTTACTCTGTTTGTGTGTTTTATTCACATCTATTTTTTCTGAGGGTAGAAATTAGCATGTGTACACACTGATGGCAGGGCTTATTGCCTTGGGACAGATTAGGATTATGCAGTCAACCCTGACTGCTCATTGGAAGGTCTAATAGTAAAGATGAAGCTAAAGTACTTTGGACATCAAATGAGAAGGGAGGATTCGCTTGAGAAGGCCTTGATGTTGGGAAAGGTGGAGGGCAAAAGAAGAAGGGGGAGGCCAAAGATGAGATGGCTAGATGGGATTGTAGACACAATGGGTACAGAACTGGGAGTGCTGAGGGGGATGGTGGAGGACAGAGGCGCCTGGAGAACAATGGTCTATAGGGTCGCAAAGGGTCGGAATCGACTGTGCGACTGAACAACAACAACAACAAGTGCATGGGTGTATCTTCACTGAAGATCATGTGTCTCTGAATGGCTGTTCAAGTCTCCTGCCTCGACATGCTGCAATCCTGATTGATTTACTATGTCAAGCATGGCTTTTCCATTGGTGGCAAGCCTGACTCTGAACTTTATCTTATATATAACTAAAATCGAGGTGTCACGTTGTATGTTACACAGTGCAACGCCTGCACCATGAGCCCTGGAAATGGCATCCCCACCTTCTCACACTTCTGGGGTGGCCAGTGTGGGGGAACAGCAGACCATTTTGGGGTCTTTCATCCTGAAAACTGCCCCCCCCCGCAACATGAAATGGCGGGGAGGCAGTAATATGCATGCACCAGAATCCATGCAGGCACAGAAGCCTTCCCGGAGTTTCCAGGTGGAGGCACCTGGAACTCTGGGCAAACTTTTGCACCTGCACAGATTCTGGCACATGCATATTGCTGCCTCCCCAGTGGGAGGCTCCACTGGCTGGCTGTCATTTCGGCTGGACAATGGCAGGCGGCCCTTCTCTGGAAGGCATGGGCCAACCGGAGTGCTCCATTCAGCCCATGACTGTCGGAGAAGCCAAGGCCCTTCTCCGGCAGGCATGGGCCAAATGGGGCACTCATATGCCAGTTGCCTTTTGCAGAAGGGCAGGTGTGCCTTCCACCTTGGCTTCTCCAGAAGGCATGGGCCATCCAGAGCGCTCCGTTCGGCCCATGCCTGATGCCGGGAACCAAACATGGCCCGGGGTTTCAGACACCTACCCCAAGAGAGTGCCGGCACCCCATCCATGACACAGACATCCTCACAGGCACAAAGTGAGGTGGAAGTTCTTGGCTGGGCTCCACAGAGGAGGACACCCCACAGGTAAGGTGGGCGTTGGGGGGACGGTTTCTCAGGGGTTCAGGGGGCGGCTAGCCAGGCTCCATGCAGCCCAGCCCAGGGCTTCCTCGCCTCTCCTGGCAGTGTGGCCTGCATCTCCAGGCAGCAGCCGCACCTCTGGAAGCGCCAGCCATTGCATGGAGATGCAGGCCATGCTGCCGGCAGTCGTGCGGAAGCCCTGGGCTGGGCTGCACAGAGGATGTCCCACAGGTGAAGCAAGCAACGTGGGGGAAGCAGGGGTGCAGGGTGTGACTAGCCAGCACACAGGGGGGGGGTGTTCCATAAAGCCCAGCCCGGCACTACCCTACATCTCCCGCCAGCATGGCCTGTGTCTCCAGGCAATGAACTGCGCTTCCGGAAGCAGTCCGTTGTCTGGAGACGCAGGCCAGGGATGGTGTGTGTGTGTGTGAGAGAGAGAGAGAGAGAGAGACAGACAGACAGACAGACAGACAGACAGACAGACAGATAGACAGACCAACAGAGACAGAGAGACAAGGGGAGAGACAGAGAGAGTATCTGAGAGTGTGCGAGAGAGTGGGAGAGAGAGCAGAGTCAGAGGATGCCACTGCTCTATGTGTGTGACTGTGTGTGTGTGTGTGTGTGTGTGTGTGTGTGTGTGTGTGTGTGTGTGTGTGTGTGTGTGTGTGTGTGTGTGTGTGTGTGTGTGTGTGTGAACGCACGCATGTGCCGAGGAGGAATAAAGTGTGTGTTTGTGTGTGTGTGTGTGTGTGTGTGAGAGAGAGAGAGAGAGACAGAGACGGAGAGGGAGATGGAGAATGGCTGTGTGTGTGGTAGAGGTTGTGTGGATGGAGGCCATGCTCCAACTCAACCTCGGGAGGTAGGACACATCCCCCAAACCCTGTCGGTGTGAAGCCAGGCACCCCTGCTAGTCATTGGCTATTGTATTGATACCTGTTTTACCTAATTGCCCAAATTTCCTCCTTCTATTTTCCTGGAAATTGTAATCTTTTACTATTTGACCACATTTACATAAATATTTGCTTTTGGAACCTATGATTGATGAAATGACCACCTGCGGTGGTTCTTTTGTTTCATTGAGTAAACTTTATTGTTAAAATAGATAGCCACTAGAGTTACAATAGTTTGTTTTGTGAAGAAATGTATAAGATTTTGTGACTTAGTTCTTCAGCTCTCTCTCTCTAGCTCTCTTCTGCTTCATCTTAGTTAGGGGATCATTTTGTGGGTGGACTTTGTTCAATTCAAATGTTACCTTCAATTCAATAAACTCCTTTCTATTTGAACCCACAATCTAATGTGGTTTTTGGTTCCTGATTCATCCCTGCCTGTGTAACACTGGGATATTCCCCTAAATTTAAAAGGTACAATTTTTTCAGGTAACATCAAGAAAACTTTGTTCTGTTTTTCTCTGGGGAAAAGGGGAAATGACAGTGGCAGACTGTTATGTATGTTAACTGTGTTTTCTGACAGGAGCAGAATGTATCTTTTCTCATGTATCTGTTCTTATGCAAATAAATGGATTGAAAATGTGCACACTCTGTTAGCCAATGGGCTTGTTGTATTATTGTTACTGTTTATAGTGTATATAAGTCTGAGTTTTGCCCCATCCAAACTGTGTTCAAACCCCACTAATAAAGAGCTGAATTTCACTACTTCACTCGTCTGCTTCTTCATTCCCTGAACACTAAACAGACTGAGTCTTAGCCAGAAGAGAAATCATTGCTTCATAAGTTGCAGGATTTTTAATGCCATTATCATTAACCCTACTTGGTCTCCACAGGTTCATTAACCCTTCTTAATAGACAGTTTAACTCATTCCTTTTTTTCACCTGACAATTTTATCTTTTGCCATTTAAGTTATCCTAATTAGGTTTCCTCTTAATCTATTCAGAAATGCATTTGTTTATAGCATTTATGCCTCATGAACTGTTTCTCCCAGTGCTTGCTAATATTCCCTTTCTCTTATTTATCCCATTACTAACTATACCTAATCACAGGAAACTTTAGGAGAATTTACCCAAGCTCTGGCTACATATGAATTCACTCTACAACAAATGTATTGGTTCTGCACCAGTTTCAATGTGCAGCGTCCTTCCCACTGCCCAAAAAATTCGGGGAATTGATGTATAAAGAGACTTTAGCAGGGGAACTCACACAAAATTACTCTTGCTTTCAAGAGTCAAGCAGCCTGCTCTGCCTCCTTCTTATCTTTTGAATATAATAATAAAGGTAAATAGTAAAGGTGTGTGTGTGTATATATATATATATAAACACCAGCACTATTCTCTGTATAATGGCCTAAGGCAATGATGGTGAACCTTTTAGAGACCGAGTGGCCAAACACAATAAGCTGCTGTCTGCACTGCAGAGGGGTGGGGGTGAACTATGTGCTGGGGGAGGGAGGAAGTGCTCCCTTTGGATTGCTGGGCAGAGGAGTGGGGCAAACTCTGTGCTGGAGTGACGGCACATATGCCCACAGAGACAGCTCTCAGTGCACCCTCTGGCACATGTGCAATAGGTTTACTATCACTGGTCTAAGGGGCTTTTCCATCCTGATTCCTAACCACTCAGCCATTTGTCCCTTTTTCTAATTTCTCATCTACAGTTTTTCAACCAGTGTTTGTGTACACAACCAGGCAACATTGTTGGTAGCAGTAGATAAACACTTATTTGGATAGTTACCTTTGTCTCCTCCCAGTGCAAGGAGCCTTTGCTGGTGAGTGGCCAATGTGCCACCACCCACGAAAACATTTTTTATTTTATTTTCATATCCTAAGAAAATGACTGACAAAGTCTTCCCTTCTTCAGGGCTTTAGATAGGGTTGCCAAAGTGAGCACGGCAAGAGAGCATTCTTTGCCAGCTCTAAATCTCAGATATTTTGATAAGATAAGAAAAAATAGATATGCCTGCAGTCTCTCCCCCCCCCCCCCCCAAGCCTCCTTTTTTGACAGTTAGGAAACAGCAATTGATTGTGTTTAATTAATGGTGTAAAAGTCTTGTTCAGTGCACTTCTCATCTTCAGGTATTACAACAAATTTGACATAAGTTCAGAATTACAGAAGAGATGTAATATTTTAAAAGGTTATTATCTTCTTTTTGCTGACATCTATTTCATCATTCATGAAAAATTGACCTGATGATCAACTTCTATATTGATATTTCCCTCCCATTTAGAATTTTCAAAGCATATTACAGTTAAGTGTTAATATTCAGCCTAGCTGGTAAATGCTAACAATAATTATTTGCTTTTTTAAAGTAAATGTCAAAAGAAAGCAGACTAGTTTACTAATGCATATTCACACTTTTTTACTCAAATATACATTCATTGACAAGTAAGAGAGAAAGAAAAAGGATTTTGGGGGAGACAAATTCAGCCATTTTGGTAAAGAGAAAATTAGCCAAACCCACACCCTGTATTTTTCTTTACTATGCACTCTCAATTTTCAATGGGCATGAGAAAACATCCATCTTAAATCTGAAGCACTTAATGTGTTGCATTACAAAGCAGAAACATACACAACATCACATGGAGTATTTTTGCTGATTTAATTGGACAATTTGGAGTGTAAAACACCAGTTCCAACACTTTCTATAGTCATAGACTCAAAAATAGTTATTTGAATATTTCCACCAGCATTCTTATCTAAGGCAACAAATAATTCCCAATATGCATGAAGTGACTAGCATATCTTGAATCAATGATACACTCACTTGATTTTTGTTCAGAATTATTAGCCATTTGAGCTCTGTGCTTGCTTGTTTTTTTTTCTTTCTCTCTTCTAACAAAGACTTATTAAAATGATTTTTTTGCAGTAAAAAGTCATTATGTTTTCCACATTAGAAACAAGCAGTATTCAATAGGGGTGGTGTAAGACAATTGATTCTGCATGCAAGGCTTAGCATTTGTAATTTTGACTGGAAATGCACATTAAATGCCCAGAATAATAGAGAGAAGGATTAAATATATATTTTAATAGGTTTTATTATTTTCATCTGTACACATTGTTCTGACAATCCCCCCATAATTTGTATTATTATTTTTTGCATTTTCCTATTTCACAAATAATGGCTGAAGTTCTATTGTGCACCCTCAGAACCTGATTATATAATTAGTTTGGGTGAGCCTAAAATTTCATGATAGGTTTTGGGCTGCCATTTGCAACTGTTGACTGATTATTGATTTAACATGAAACAGTAGCTGGTTTCTTTTGTAGATGATCATTTTCTTACCATGTTAATACTTTGGGGTAAAATGATTCTATTATAATGCTGGTTGGGTAGCTCAGTGAGTCAGTTTCCTGGCGGTAGAACCAAAGACCAGGAGTAGTATTCTTCAATGTGCCTCCTGAGAGAAGATCCAATCTCTGTGGAATTGAGCCAGCTACACAGGCCCAGGAAGCTATCCTATTGCACGTACAGAAGTAATTTTCAACTGCCAGGATGGAAGACATGTGTATAGGGAATGATGTAGGAGAATATTATTTGGTACTTTGCCTCAGATAGTAGAATATCTTGAACCAGCCTTTCTTATAGAATTCCCTTAGATAATTTCCCAATTTATTTTTCTGCCTCTGGAAGCTATCAAATATAAAAATATCTGTGGAGAATGCATATAGATAAATTTTTATGTGTATGATAGGATGATGGTGGAAACGTAAGGCAATAGATGTGATTCTCAATGTCCGCCCTAAAACTGACTATTTTGTCATTATGTTTCCTGAGGAGTAAGCAGATTTGAGAAGTCTGTTATTGCTGGTTTCAGCTCAAAGCAGTGACAATTGTACAAACTCATGTGAAATTAAGTTTTTTGCTCCTGAGGTGAATACTAATGTTTGTTTATAAATTACAAAGCCACATACATGGCCCTCTTTGTAGTACAATGTTGTTAGTATACAGAACACATTGAGGGATCAGAACATTCTCATCCCCTTTCCACTCCTTTGATTTCTTTCCCACATGAACTAGGACTTTGCATAATACTCTAGAACAGTGTTTCCTAACCTTTGGTTTTTGGACTTCAATTCCCAGGAACCTAAGTCAGTACATTGACTAATCAGTGTTGTTGGGAATTGACTTAGGCTTCTGGGAATTGAAGTCCAAAAATCAAAGGTTGGGAAATACCGCTCTAGAAAAATTTAAAGTAGGAAAAAGGTTAAACTTTACTTACAGCTACACAAAGAAAAGAACTAAAGTATCTAGTACAGGGGTTCTCAACCTATGATCCACTGGATCATACCTGTCAAGCACGGCTCCAGACAATACGGGACCTGTGCATGCATAGAAGGCTTCTATGCATGCATAGAACAGACCTGCACAGAACGGTTCTGCGCAGGTCGCTTCTACGCATGCATAGAAGGGTTCTATGCATGTGTAGAAAGGACCTGCACAGAAGAGATGCACAGTAACTACTTTCCCCCCGCAGCCAAATTACGGGGTAGCGGCAGGTCCGGGCGGGAAATGAAGAAAAGTGGTGCAAAAATACAGGGTAATCCAGGCTACGGGGTACTTGACAGGTATGCACTGGATCTGGCCCATGGTGCCATTTCATGTGGCCTGCACCCTCACTCCAGTCACTGCTTCTACTTCCACCACATCAATCCTCCCCCCCCCCCTCTGCATGGCTTGCCTATGGTGCACCTAATGGTGCTACATAGCAGGGCAGATGTTGTAAGCCTTACAACATTTGCCCTGCTATGGATTGCCATTAGAGTCATGCCAAGCCAAGTGGAGTGGGAAAGGATTGAAGTGGTGGCAGCAGCAGAATGGAAGTGGTGGATGCAGCAGCTGCCCGCAGCTTTCCCAGTGGCTGCTCTGGCTGAGAATGACAGCCTGGGCTCCTCCATGCAGCTCCTCCAGGCTGGTAAGGAGGGAAGCAGTGTGTGTGAGGGGTGATGGGGGCTCAGGTTGGTCCCCCTGCAGGTGGGGGTGGGTGAGTGGAGGGGGTTTGGGTGGTCCCACTGCTGCTGTTGCTACCACTGCCATCACTGGCAATCACAGTGACAGGACCACCCCAAGCCCCTCCACTCCCCTTGCGACCCCAGGGAAGGTCTGGCCCACCAGCAGTCTGAGGGGGTGTGGTCTGGCCTGTGGCTTTAAAAAGGTTAAGGACCCCACAGGGGTGTGCTGTCTCTGCTAAAAGGGTGCTGGACATGGAGTGATGAGGGCATTTAACCCTAACAAAATATATACGTTCCCACTCGCTTTCTAATTTCAACTCCCCTCTGGGGATTCTAACGGACAACCACTTGCCTACAAGGCAAAATTGCAACCTCCAAGCAACAGCAGATACAGTGTAAATAGGGTTGTTTTTTGTAACCTTATTTTTGGCTGCAAAAGAGGAGAAGGCAGGCAGAGGTACACGAAGCCCTGCTCATTTGTTAAATCATTCTGGGCATCGCAGCTCAGCTAGGCTCTTTGGATTGGCACCCAAGGGGGATGCCATGGTACTGGGGGTCTGGGGGTGCACTGGGCTGAGTCCCGGTAGCCCAATGGGCCAGCTCACCACTGGGATGACTCCTCTAGTACATGGAGAGAACCTCTATGCTTCTTGCTTGGTCAGAGGTTAAAGGAAGATGAGATTTCATCATTTTTTAATTTATATACCGCTCTATCTCAGCCCAATGGGTGATTCAGAGCGGTTCCCAACATGTAATAATATAAAATATAATACAGTAAAATATAAACAATACAATCAATATACAATATAAAGAGTCCATAAAGACAACATATCAAAATACAAGTTAATATACAGTAATACAAAAATGTACATAAGCAATTCAATCAAGCATAAGAAATACAATACAGTAGGGTCACAGCTCCACACCAGCTAAAGCAGGGCCCAGTATGTGGGTGGAAAGGCAGTCATTAAGCTCAAAGCCTCCTCGTTCTGTCTGTGGAGATCTTGGGTGGTGATAAAGTCCAGCTCCCTTTAGAGCTCCAGCTAAGGCGGGGGTGGGGATTGCTTTTGAGGGCAGTGGAGTGACCCTCAGGTGCCACTCATTCCGCTCTGGCTGGCCGCCAGACAAACCACTGAGGTGATGGGCTCTGGGCAAGCAGGGAACACTGGAGTGTGGCAGCAGCGGTGGCTCCTTTTCTGCCCTCCAGGTGGGCCAAGCCTGAAGGGCAGAGGCAGCCGTAGTGGCTCCCACCTGCTCTCAATCCCAGGAGCCGATGGTAAGGGCTCCGGGCGAGCAGGGAGCATGGTGGCAGCAGTGTCTTCGAGCCTTTCAGGTCACGATAGACTCCTTTCCAACTTCCCGCCGGTGGGGGGGGAGGCACGGAAGCTCGGTGACGGTGGCTTCGAGCCTCTCGAGCCATGAGAGGCTCCTCTCAAACTCCCCGCCAGTGGGGGGTGCTGGGAGGCACAGCAGCTCAGTGGTGGCGGCAGCGTCTTTGAGCCTCTTGAGCCACGAGATGCTCCTTTTAAACTCCCAGCCGGTGGGGGCAGAAATAAGCAAAACTACAGAAATAAGCAAACAATCATGAAGAAGGGGCTTGGGTGTGCTTCAAAAGCAAGGAGTGGAAAAAGAACTCTACCAGTCAAGTTAGTGGTAATGGGCAATTGCATTAGTCTGTAAGCCTCTTTTCAATGATACACTGTGTTAGTGCATGTAGGATTGTTATTATCCCAAAAAAAACATCAGTCGTTTCAATTGGAATACTACTTTCCTGCTCCAAATTTAAAGGTAAATGTTTCCCTTGCTCAAAAGCCAGTTGTATCTGACTCTAGGGTTCAGTGCTCATCTCTGTTTCAAAGCCAAAGAGCCAGCACTGTCTGCTTCTGCAGACATTTCCATGATCATGTGTCAGGAATGACTAGACACCGGAGCACATGCAATGCTGCTACCTTCCCACCGAAGTGGTTCCTATTTATCTACTTGCAATTTCTTGCTTTCAAACAGCTAGGTTGGCAGGAGCTGGGACAAAGATGGGAGCTCATTCCGTCCTGCTGTACTTGGGAATCGAACTGCTGACCTTCCACCTCTCAGTCAGCATCTTATCCACTTGAATTTAAGTACCTTTATAATCACAGCTCCTTGGTAAGGATTTCCCTGTCAACTCAGCAGAGCAAATATCTCATAATCATTCAATTAAGATAAATGTGAAGCCTAAATTCTAACTAAGTTGTGGCTTAGTGCAGATCTCAAGTTCTCATAAACAATGATATTAATAGGAATGATGGCAGTAGCTATTCAACAAAAGCTAGAGGACCAAAGCCCTCCCCAACTCCTACTATAAAACAAAGACCCTGATCAGCTGGGCATTTGTTCTGCTTTTTGGTACATTGTGGGAGATGTTTGGTTCACACTTTTTACATCAAGCAATGCTCTGACTACAAGAGCCAACGATTCCATCCCCAGAGTGCTCCTATCTGCCCCATTTTGAGCCTCTGATAAGGGCTTCTACAGGTTTGTACAAACTACTTTGGTTCATTTCCAGTGAATGTGATTGGTGGGAATTGGCCAAAACTGAGCCTTTTAGCTGTCAAAGTTGCTAAGACATTCTACAGTCAATTTCTGCTATTGTGATATTGACAAAATGAACACTTCTCCTGTTTCTCTGCAAAGGGACAGGGGAACTGGTTTTTTCTCTTTTTTTTCTTTTTCTTTTCCTGTGCTAGTCCATTGCCAATGTACCCAATTACTTAGATTTTTTTTTTGAAAAATTGTCTTTCTATGAAGTGCCTGTCAAAACCATAGCTTCAGATTTGATTTTTTAAATTAGTACAATACAATTCAGCTGACTCAGTGCCGCAGCAATGGTCTAGCACAGGCAAAAAGAAATTCACTTTTTATGCCTCTCCAAAGACAAGCAAGGGAGTTGTTCAATTTGCCAGTACTGTACTACTCATTCATTAAGCTGCATCACAATATCAGAAATAGGGTTGCTTGAGGTCCCTATGCCATTTAGATGAGAGGATTACAACTAATGGCATTTAGTGCCTCAATAAATATTGTTTAGATTTGATGAGCTCACACCAAAAGGTTCAATGTTGTCACACACAGAGAGAACTAAGAAATTCCAGAGATAATTGTAATATAGCATTTTTTTCTACTGGGTTAGTAAATACCATTCAGTCCAAATTATTCATTTTACAAATCAGAATCAACTGTAGTCAGTGTGTAGCCCATCTAATCTGACCCAAATATTTTCAAATAATTAAACATTTTATTTGTATAGATCAGGAGTGCCCAAACCCTGAAGGGGACCAGACCATGCCCACAGAATGGGGCATGTTTGCATATGCGGGGCATGGTTGCTTCTGTGCCATTCCTGTCAAGTATCCCATTTCACCCAGGAAAACCCCTTATTTTACCCCTCTTCCCGCCCCCTCCCGTTTTATTAATTTCCCCATAATTTCCCTTATTATTATTATTATTATTATTATTATTATTATTATTATTATTATTATTATTATTATTATTATTATTATTATTATTATTATTATTATTATTATTATTATTATTATTATTATTATTATTATTATCATTATTATCATTATTATCATTATTTAAAAAATCCTGACCGGAGCCCTCACAGGCGAAGCTGCAGTATGTTTTTCCAGCCACCAGAGGTCACTGTGTGGCTTTTTGCTTGTGGAAGGGGAGAGAGAGAAGGTGGTGGGGGCATTCTGCAGTTTCTCTTTCATTTCCCTTCCCTGCCACATGGTTATGGAGGCTTCGTTTTTGCTGCTGCTGTTTGAAGCCACCATGGGACAGGAGTCTACTCTAGAGGTGAGCGATATTTCATATTTGCAGGGGCAAATCAGTGAGAGACTTCTCTCTCACTCTCATGCTTTATTGAGCTGTTTCTGGCCTGCCTCCTGGCTGGAGGCTTTTGTTTCTGTTCTAGAGTTAACTTGGGAGGGGGGATGTTGCTTGATCACTATATGAGAGAGAGAGAGAGCACCCCAACTTCTAAACAAACCATCTGGAGGGTTCTGCCTGAGTGGGCGGCATATATAAATATGACTATAAATAAATAAATAAATAAAAAATTAACTCCTCAGCTGCAAACTACAGAGGTTGCTTTTTACTTTACTAATTCCCTTCCTTAAGCTGGATCCGACATTCTCAGGTGTTGGTGCTTCAATTGGTTGCAGTGAGGAATAAATAGATTGATTATTATTTTTTGGGGGGGGATTAATCCCTTGCTCCTCCACCCTAATGGGGGGGGGGAGTGTCTAGCCATGTTCAATGTTGTCACACACAGAGAGAACTAAGAAATTCCAGAGAAAGTAAAATGGCCACTTTTCATGCATGCACAGATATGGCCATACAGTGGAATTCTGGATAACAACAAAATTTGGTTCCACAAGTTGTGTTGTCATCCAGATTTTGGGAGATGCTCCGCATAAGGATGGAAAAATGCCAAAAAGTCATTATCCAGAGCATTAATACCAAATGCCCCGCATATGGACTTTTTTGGCATTTTTTCATCCTTATGCGGAGCATCACATGGTGCTTAACGAATGCGTCATTATGCGTATTTATCCTTAGCTGGTGCTGTCATTATCTGGAGTTCCACTGTATTTACTTCCTGGTTTGCCAAGGGCATCACAAGCCTAATGGAATGGCTTCGGGGGGCATACTCTGCCCACAGGCTGTAGTTTGGGTATGCCTGGTATAGATAGTATCCTTTATTAACTGATTAGTCATCTGACTATGTCAGGCTAAAATGTGATAACATATGATTACAAAAACAGAATAAAAACAGATTAAAAGTAGTGTGGCTTCTAGCAGAACCAGAACCATTTTGATATGAAGAAATTCATTTATAAAGTACAAAAGTTGTTTTTCAAAGTAAACTAACTGAAGATACACACCCTTTCTTATCTTGATTATAACAGATGTTCTAACAGCATAAGGAAACAGAGGCTTGACCACTTATTTACAAGTCAACCCCTTTGGAAGAGCTAAGGGCAAGCCTGACATGAAATAGATAAGATGAAACTATGTAAACCAGCTTAAACACATTGCTTCATATGATTGCTCCACATATTTATCTGTTTGAAAGTTGGACATGCACTTTTAGTTATTAGTTTGCATAAGTTTAATATTCTAGTATTTCTTCTTAAGAAATTCATATATTTGGTGTGTGCAACGTTTATCATATTTTTGGGAATATAATAATGGGAGGAGCCATTGTGTATGCTGTTTGTAACAGCGTAAATTGTTTATTCACCCGTATATAAGATGTACAATGGCATACAGTAAGGGTTCCTGCTTGTAGAGAAGACACCATTTTGCATGCAAGATAACAAATAAATTGGTTTCTATTTTCTTCACCAAGCAACACTGACTAATTTCTTATTCCTGAATTAAGTATTTCTAAAGGCTTGTCATTATCAAGAGTTTGTAGTGACAGTAGAATGATACAATCACAATAAAACAAGATATAAAATTCACTCAATAAAATGCATCACCTTTTCATGCAACCCCTATCTGTATAGATCAGGGGTTCCCATCCTTTTCATGCCGCAGCCCTGACCATACCCCTGAACAGCTGAGCTTGGAAGTGGAAATGGGCATGTTTACAACAGCTGTAAATGTGCCCACTTCTGTTTTCACTTCTGGGTGCTGGTGCAGAGGCAATGGGATGGATTAAAGGGTGTTGTGAGCCAAGTCTGGCCCACAGGCCATAAATTGGGAACCCCTGGTATAGATAGTGAAAAATGTAAAACCAGAGGAAAATAAAAGGTTCTAACCAGAGATGGGAGGTGAAATTTAGTGCCATCAACTACAGCTTGATCTCCAATGTGCAGAAAAATGTTCCAAAAACCTCTTTCTCCCACTCCTTTTCTTTTCCCTGCTTATCCGGAAATGTACAATTTGATGTTTATCCAACTCTATCCTTACACCCAGCCTTAATTGACCACTGTTGCTCAGCTGGCAGTCACACTAAAATCATCTGAAACAAAACCTGCTGTTCTGGATTTCTCACCTCCAATGCATGAAACATTTTCTGAATAATTTTTTCTGCTTTGCTTTCTGAATAAATTCCAAATCTGAAACACACTCCTATTTTTTAAACAACCTACTTACCCTCAACTTTTCCTTAAGGATAGAATATTGGAGTATTGTGTGAATCCCTTGTCTCCTTTCTGAAGTTGTGGAGCTCAAATGGAGGTCTACCACCCAATAAGAACTATGATATCTTGTTGTTGTGTATGTAACTCAAGCAAAATGTGATTGAAAGACATGTAACTCAGGTGAAATCTGAGTGTAATCAGATCTAATGATCCTCCATTTCCCCTTCTCTTTCCCCTTGTGTAAATAAATACTCCTCTTGTGTAAATATTGTGGGACTTGTTTCCTGCCATAGCTGTAGTTGTTTACTCATTATTCAATCAAGTGTTGTCACCTGGCTGTTTACCTGTACTGTCCAATCATGTGGCTCCACGCCAGGTTTGAATCATTACCTAGTGTATATAAGGAGCATTGCTCCGCCATTGACCTCATGTTCAGATTGACTACCTTCCAATAAAGATGTGTTTGGCCCCCTAACTGCTGGCTACTGCATATCAATCTGCAAACATAAAACTTGTGGAGTATAAACATATTTTAGGAGCGCCACATATTGAAGTCCAATTTTACTACACTTTTTTTTCTAATTTGGATAAGTGATTTAATGAGATATTTTGACATTTTTACATAATCAGAAATGATCATTCAATAGAAAATATAAACCAGCTTTAGTGAAACTCAATTATCAGTTCTTTCAAAGTTCCTTCAAATCTTTGGAAGCCTGCTAGCTGTCACAATGTATACAGAGTTCCTGTAATTACAGTGAATCAGCATTTTAAATAAGATATCTGTATGCCTCCCTTTCAGAAATACAATTTGAGGTTGTCATGTAATCAGTTATCACAGATTGGTAGGGCAGGGGCCCTTTCAGCAATAGAAGAAAAAATCCAGTTCAACTGACAACCACAAAACAATAAGGAAGGTGATGCAGATGATGGTAGGCAGCTGACAGTCACTCAAAACACACTGTGTGGCTGTGAGTAATGATAAGAAATTCTCACTTTTAAGAAAATGTATCATGCTGCTACTAATGGTGTAAGGCTAACTTCAGGGCTATAGCTATATGATCTCTGTCCAAGCCTATATCCAACGTAGATTTCTTGAAATATAATGGAAAATCTCTTCCAGTAGTATCATTCTATGTTCCGTATGGCCAGTATTCACATAATTGTTCTATTAATGTAGGCAAAAATCAAAGCTTGAAAGTAACTAAATACAAATCAATCTATTTTAACTCTTTTTTAAGGTAACTGAGACATAATTAAGTTGAATTATGATTGTATGAAATGAAATAAATTTTCACTCTTTCCCCAGTATAGCTACTGAATTCGGTTACTTTAATAGTGAAAGTATGTTGTCTTACCATGTTGACAAGCTATGAGTAACCTGGGCAGCATAATAAAAAGTAGAGACATTACCCTCCCAACAAAAGTCCGCATGGTCAGAGCAATGGTATTCCCAGTAATAATGTATGGTTGTGAGAGCTGGACTATAAGGAAGGCTGAGTGCAGAAGAATAGACACAGTTAAATTGTGGTGCTGGAGGAGGATTTTGAGAATGCCCTGGACTGCAAAGATATCAAATCAGTTGATCCTGAAGGAAATCAACCCTGACTGCTGACTGGAAGGACAAATACTGATGATGAAGCTCAGGTACTTTGGCCACCAAATGAGAAGAGAGGACTCACTTGAGAAGGCTTTGATACTGGGAAAGATTGAAGGCAAAAGGAAAAGGGGGCACCAGAGGATGAGGTGGCTAGATGGCATTGTCAACACAATGGGTGTAGATCTGTGTGGGATGAGGAAGCTGGCACATGGCAGAGGAGCCTGGCATACGATGGTCCATGAGGTCGCAAAGGATCAGGCTTGACTGTGCAACTGAACAACAAAACCATGTTGATGTGTTTCATGCCACTGGCCAGTGGTTGTAAAAAACCTTCTTTTTTACACAACCAAAACTGTTTTAATTACTTTCAAATAACAATGTTTTTTTATTATTTTCTAAGAAATCACATTTCTATTATACAGTACTATGTCTATGGTTCCCAGAAGGTCCTATCATTAACAGCCATAAATAGGTCTTCTCCAATCAAGACAGTGGTTTCCTTTATGGAAATGATCATATTCCTATTTGGCCTTCCTCTTCTTATTCTGCTTTCCTTTAAAAAAATAAAAACAACCTCTATTGTCTTTTCTAATCCATCAAATGTTCTCATGATATGCCCCAAACACACTAGCCTTTGTTTCATCATTTTTATTTTTTGCTTCTACAGAGAATTTTGGCTTGTTTTCAGGGAGAAGAGTTCTTTTCATCTAATTGCTTCTTTGAAGTAGTATTCCAAACTGTGACAACAGTGCTGCTCATGCAGAAGCAGCCTGTCTTGGCAGGGATGGCAGGGGGTAGCTCTAAGGCAGGGATGCCCAAACTACGGCACATGGGACAGATACATACCTGTCAACCCGTGGCTCCAGACAAAATGGGACCTGTGCAGATCGCTTGTGTGCAGGTCACTTTCCACGCATGCGTGGAAGCGCTACACAGCTTGTGCAGCCCCTATGCAAGTGGCGTAGCGCTTCCACACATGCGTGGAAGGGTTTTACACTTGTGTAGAACCCTTCCATGCATGTGTGGAAGTGCTCCACCACTTGCATAGGGGCTGCGCAAGTGGCGTAGTGCTTCCACGCATGCGTGGAAAGCATTTCCCCCACTGCCAAATTATGGGGTTTTGGCAGCGCGGGGCAGGTTATGACATCAATCGGCGTCAAATTACGGGGTAATCCCGGCCTAATCGGGATGGTTGACAGGTATTGACAGATACGGACCCTGAAGCCACTCCATCAGGCCCGCGATGCCCTCGGCAAACCAGGAAGTGACTATGGATGATTCTGTGTATGTGAAAAAGCAGCCATATTTACTTCCTGGTTTGGCACGGACTTCCTTGTGCATGCACAGAAGCATCTGTATTTAGCTCCTGGTTTGGTTTTGATGTGCTCACGCATGCATAGAAGCATCCATGCCAAACCAGAAAGTAAATATGGATGCACAAGCACAAACATGCCCTTTTCTTGGGGAGTGGTCCAGCCCGCTCAGCTGTTCCGGGGTTTAGGCACCCTTGCTCTAAGGTTTGAATATGTGCAAATAATCTTTGGGGGGTGGGGGGGAGATGACATACACTATTGCATCACATTTTTCTTGTGAGTCACTAGTTCATTCTGCAGTTATTACCTCAGTTTAACCTCACCCCTGTAAAGGAATTGGCATTTAAACAGAGTGAACTTTGCTCTCATTAAAGTTGTTTACTGCTTAAAGTAAATTTTTTTGCTAGATTCTTAGTCTATGATGTAATACTAACTCACAGGTATTTGTTAGAACAGATGTTTAGACAAATATGTTCACTCTGACACCTGCAGTTGATGTGCAGACTTGAAGTCTGACACCCAGACACTTTGTCCATCTCACCAGATAAGAAGATGGCACAAGAGATAACGGACTCTCTAATTAGCAGATGTCCCAAACAGGTGGGTAGGGGGGCGTAACACCCACACATTCAGCCAGCTTGTCTCCTCGAGACATAGTTGGAAGTTTTCATATGTTTCTAATGCAGGTTTCTGACTGAAAAGTGTATAAATAAGAATCCTTTTTACCTGAAGTTAAGTAGAGTAGGGAGAGAGAAGATCAAGATAGGGTAAGCTTCTCTCTCAGCCAGACCATGACAGTCTGAGCCTATGATGGTCTCTTCACCCCACTCTCGTATATCTATTTAGACAGCTTATTGATGTTTATGTTTTGTTTATGATTTCTTTTTGTATTCCTGAATTTTTATTATAACTGTATATTAATCTACCTCAATATTGTAAGCCAATAAAGTGCTGCTATTTTGAATACTGGGTAGATTGATTTTGTTCGCCTCTTAGTTTGAAGAGGGAATGTTTAGATGTCCAGCCAGAAGATATTTTATCTTTGAAAAGTGCCAGGCTGTTCTCTCTACAGAAGGGAGGTAGAAGTCAAATCTTAGCCTGCGGTAGGAACTTTTTATCTACCGGCCATTCATTATTTTTCAAGGAGAAAGCTGGACTCTTGGAGTGCCTCACAAGGAGAGATTTGTAGAGGGGCATTATTTGGGTTATGAGGCTGAATTCTCATAAATTTCCCATGCAGCTATTTTAATTGTCAGCTGAAGCTGATTATCTCAGAGTGTGATGGTTCATCTCAAAGTCCCATTATCTAGGAAGCCCTAGGTAGAATCTCTGAGAATTTTTTTTTACAAACCTCTTGGCACTTCATTATAAATCTTTGGACTGTTGTCTGCTTCAAAACCCTGAGCAGAATTTTAGTCTAAAGACCCCTGAGCACTCGTGACAACCCCCTCCAACTCATTCAAAAGTTCTAATAAAGAATGTGTGCTTTCTATAAGTTTCTTTTTGGTGAACAGATGTTGTATTCACCAAAATTCTAGATTTTACATTTGAAGAACTGCATAAACATAACAGTTAGTTTTGAAATGAAGAACTGCATATACCTGTAAAATCAGGTGCAAAACAAGAGTCGCTTAGAGAAGGCACAAGTAGTGATTCTAAATGGTTTATTCACATCCAAAGTTTTGCAAGTCAAATATTCATAAAGTAAATTCGAATTCCTTCCGGTAAACTGGAATTTTCAATGGGAAATTTTCCTCAGGAATCTACAAATAATAAACAATAACAATTCATAATAATAAGGAAAAAGTAACATCCAATATATACATATATACAGAGTACATTATATACAGTCTCGGTTTCATTGAACAGTAAGACCAAACGAAACATCATGATTACCTATATCTTATTAGAAGTTCCTCAAAGGTAAGTAACATCAAGTCTTGTTTTAAATTAAGTTGTAAGAATTTATCCTTATATTTCAGTGCATCCTGACCTCATTTGTGGTTTCTTATAGTGTCAATTGGACGTTAAGATCAAAGACATAATCCAGTTACATATATAGCGAGTTACAAGTGAGAACAGCTGGATAGTAATCAGTGAAATTACAAAAAACATGAGTAATCCATATCAGCATTCAGACCATGCAGGTATAAACTATTAAAGCAATATATATAAAAACATTCCCGTTGTCTCAATGTCCATTCTATATCACAACGAACAAAAGGGACAGGTTTGTAATGTTCCAGAATTACAAACTTAAAATCACGATCGCTGTGTTTTGAGTCTATGAAGTGACTAACCAAAGGGGCTGCCATGCTACCTGATGTAGCCCAATCCACATTTGCATAAGAGTAGATACACACATTTGGAGGTTTTACAATTAGAGAAATGTTGTAATTTCAAAGTGAAATTGCTACTGGCTATCGATACTTCTTTAGTCTGCCATGATTGGGGGCATACAACACGATCGCCACAACGGAAATGTCCCACAAGGGAGGGACGGGTAGATCGCAATCGCACATCATGATCAGATGATGTGATCATTTGCCGAATAGACTTGGTCTTCCTTAAGCCAATCATTGGTGTAGGTGCGCAGTCTAGGAGATGTTGAACAATGTGCCAATGCTTATTTATAATCCCTCTAATTTTATCTGACATGGGTGAATACTGAAACGAACAATAAATTTTGCCTACATTGGTTCTAAGTTTCTTAGAAAAGAGTTGGTGTCTAGGTAAAATCCAGGCTTTATTAAAGTTAGACACTATCACCTTTTGAAGCAAAAAGGTGCTAATCGTCTTGCCAGAAGCTAAAAAATCAGTCTTCGTGGATGAATTGCGCTTCGCTCTTAAGAACTGCCCAAAGGGTAAATTCTGTTTAAGATGACGTGGATGGTATGATGCAAAATTCAAGTACGTGTTTCTATCCGTGGGTTTCCTGAAAAGCCTGACCCTGACATCACATTGAGATGCTATGTAAGTAGTTACATCTAGAAAAGGGATGGCGTTGCTACTGGAGTTATGGGTAAATTGCAGGTTGGGATTGAGATTATTAATCCAAGAAACAAAATCATCTACCATTGCCAAATCATCCAAAATGAAATACAAATCATCGATAAATCGTTTGTAGAAAATAATATTGAAAAAATGGATTCAAACATGAATTGAAAATAAACTCCTCCTCAAAACCAATCATATAAACATTTGCCAAACTCGGCGCCACAGAACTCCCCATAGCTACTCCGGAAATTTGCAAATAGAAAGTGCTCCCAAACCTGAAAAAAAATGTTGCCTAAAACTATATCCAAAAGGTCTAACAAAAAGTGTGTAGGTGGGTGTGCGTCCTGTCTAGTGTCTAATAGTTTGTGAACCACTGCTCTAATATCATCCAATGGAATATTGGTATACAGAGCTTGCACATCGAGGGTGAGAAACCCACCCACCCCCACTGGGACACAAAAACCCTCCAACTGTGCAATGAAATCAGTAGTATTTTGTATAAACAAAGACATATTCCAAGAGAAGGGGTTGATGAAGTAATCCAAAAACTGAGAGATTGGTTCCAACAAAGAATTAATGGAAGCCATGATGGGTCTTCCTGGGGTCAAACCATCTGGGGTCCTATCTTTATGAATTTTAGGTAAAAGATCAAATAAAGGCACCTTCGGGTGTGGATTCATCAAAAAATCAAAGGTCCTATCCTGGATATATCCCATAGTCAAATCTTCATGGAGCACCATTCTAATAAGAGCCAAAATCTTATTGGTAGGATCCGTATCCAAAGTCCTATAATGTAAACCATTAGCCAATTGTTTCTGTGCCTCCCTAATGTAATCGACAGTGTTCAGAATAACAATGCCACCCCCCTTGTCACCTTGTTTAATAATGATGTCAGGATCCCTAGCTATTTCCTCCAACATAAGTATATCTGCGGTAGTTAAATTGTATCGAGTTCTTGTTCTATTCTGCTCACAGATATTGATATCTCTAAGTACTAGTCTATAGAATACCTCAATGGACGGGTCATCAGCAGGTGGAGTAAATGTAGATTTGGGTTTAAAATGCTCAACACGAACAGCCTTCTTATTGCAAAAATAAAAAAAGCCTAAGTAAACAAATTAACTTATATAAGTCTACTCGAGTGTTGAACGCATTATACGTCGGCATAGGTACAAAACCAAGACTCAAAGATAACAGCTCTAAAACACATGGGGCAAAAGATTTGTTAGAAAGATTAAACACTAAGTCCTGCGTTTTCTGTAGGTCCTCTTTTTGGATAAAAAAGATGCCTGTTGTTGGCCCATGAGACCAGCAGCAGCTGATCGTGTGACCAGAGTTCTTAGTATCAGTATAGTAGATGAATCCTTGTCGTTAGATGTTGATGCAATGTCTGTTTCTGAGGAATCCCCATCAGTTGAAACCAATGGGTCCTGCCAAGAGACTTTCCTGTTTCTATTTGAGGTCTTCCTGGTGTGATATCGCCACTTATAGACACGGGACGTGGTGTAGTCTCGTAAGTCACGGACAAATTTCTTATTTTTAAACTCTCTAAGTGAGTCTTGGAATTTGGCAAGATTGGATTTAATGTCTTCAAATTGTTTATCCAAGGTAGCCCCAGAAGAGTTTTGTAGCAGCGATGTTTTTAAATTTTCAATCTTGTCTGTAAGTACCTCTACTTGCTGATTGGAATGTTCAATAATCAATAGTATCAAATCTAAAATGGCTGCCCATTTATCACAGATTACTGTCCAGCTGTTCTCACTTGTAACTCGCTATATATGTAACTGGATTATGTCTTTGCTCTTAACGTCCATTGACACAATAGGAAATGACAAATGAGGTCAGGATGTGCTGAAATATAAGGATAAATTCTTACAACTTAATTTAAAACATGACTTGATGTTACTTACCATTGAGGAACTTCTAATAAGATACAGGTAATCATGATATTTCGTTTGGTCTTACTGTTCAATGAAACCGAGACTGTTTATATTGTATATAATGTATTCTGTATATATGTATATATTGGATGTTACTTTTTCCTTATTATTATGAATTGTTATTGTTTATTACTTGTAGATTCCTGAGGAAAATTTTCCATTGAAAATTCCAGTTTACTGGAAGGAATTCGAATTTACTTTATGAATATTTGACTTGCAAAACTTTGGATGTGAACAAACCGTTTAGAATCACTACTTGTGCCTTTCTCCAAGCGGCTTTCCCTGCTCTGCTTATACGCACCATTTCCCCCCCCCCTGTTCTCTACAAAACAAGAGTTAACATTGATTGAGTTTGCAAGGCATCAGTGGGCCAGGTGTGTGTGCCACTTCAAAGATAGCAGGTGGACGAAAGCTATCACAGAGTGAATACCACTTGACATAGAGCAACCACTAGGAATGCCAGCAACCAGATGGTAAGACCATTTCAAAGCAAAGCTCCTGAGGCCCTGGATGAAGCTGGCATGGGATCCGAAACGGTGGGTGACAGTGTTTCAATCTGCCACATCATATATACAGGTGAAACTTGGAAAATTAGAATATTGTGCAAATGTTCATTTCACTTAAAAGGTGAAACAAATATATGAGATAGACTCACTACATGCAAAGAGAGAGATGTCATGCCTTAATTTGTTATAATTGTGATGATCATGGTGTACAGCATAATGAGATTATGTGATAATTATGGGGTACATGAGATTGGGGGCTTGGGTTTTTCATAAACTGTAAGCCATAAGCATCAATGTTATAACAAAGCAAGGCTTGAACTATCTTGCTTTGCATGTAATGAGTCTATTTCATATATTTGTTTCACCTTTTAAGTTGCTTTACTGGACTGAATGACCATTTGCACGATATTCTAATTTCACGAGTTTCACCTGTATAAGTAAGTAACTCTTAGGACTCCTGTCTGAGAGCTCTGAGAAGCCAATACTGGACTAGAGAAGTCAATTATAGAACGTAATAGTAGGTAAGATGATATTTATTTATTTATTATATTTATACCCCGCCCTGTTGGTGCAAGCACCACTCAGGGCGGCTTACAGTGTGAAGCAAATACAATAAACATCTATGATGGAGCCTGGGCTCAATGTCCATGAGAGAGCCCAGGGCTCAACGCCCACGAAGGAGTTCTTATGGTATGCTTATCTAAGGTTTTTTCCTTAGTTAATTAATATTGTGTAAATGTTTTCCAGTAATTAAAAACAAGTATTAATGAAAATCTATTGCTAATTAGAGTTTTTAATTTAATATAGTTAGTTTTTGTATGCTGTCAAGTTTATTTTGACATGTGGAAACCCTTTTCATGGTTTTTTTAGGTAATAAATTCTCAAAGTGGTTTACCATTCCCTTCTTCTGAGGCACCCTGGGACTGTGCCAAGGACTAGATCTTTGGGAATGCACAATGGGAAATTTAACTCTCAACCTCTGGCTCTGCAGCCAGATGCTTAACTTACTGAACTATTCAGCCAAAATTTCTGACTTGTAGAAAATAATGAAAAATGCAGGTAAACACAGGAAACAAGAATCAAGCTAAAATATCTTAGAAGACTTTAGAGAAAGTTTAAAACTTTTCATGTATTCACTCCTCATACTATTATTTTTTGGGGGGAATCAGATTTATTTCTAAATGTTTCTTCAACCCCCATTATTGGGAGGGGGCCTCCAACCTTCAATAATCTGAAATTATGTCAGGTGGCAGGAAAATATAATGAACATACTGTATATGCATGGTGGGAGGGGGAGAAGATACTGTGCTACTTTTGCCTATAAAGGTGAAAAAGAACTATTGAGAATTTTCATCCCCTCTCAGATCTTTGGAGAAATGCCCCCCCACCCCCATTTTTCAGTCCAAACATTGTATAAAGTATTTTGAAATATTAACTACAGCAATGGTCTTCCCAGTAGTAATGTATGGCTGTGAGAGCTGGACTATAAGGAAGGCTGACAACAGAAGAATAGATAGATTTGAACTGTGGTGCTGGAGAAGACTCTTGAGAGTCCCCTCAACTGCAAGGAGATCAAATCAGTCAATCCTAAAGTAAATCAACCCTGATGGCACTTTGGAAGAACAAATACTGAAACAGAAGCTCAAATACTTTAACAACCAGACAAGAAGAGAGAACTCACTGGAAAAGGACCTGATGCTGGGAAAGATTGAATGCAAGAGGAGGATGTGGTGGCAGAGGATGAGATGGCTAGATGGCATTGTTGACACAGTGGGTGTAGATCTGGGTGGATTATGGAGGCTGCCAGATGACAGAGGAGCCTGGTGTATGGTGGTCCATGAGGTCTCAAAGGGTGGGACTCGACTGTGTGACTGAACTACAACAACAATGTATTTATTCATTCATTGATTTATTCATTTATCAGTTCAATTTCTACACCGCCCACTCGGCCTAGGCCAACTCAGGGCGGTTCACAATCATAGCTAAAATAACATAGTTAAAACTACTTAAAAACTACCCATTCCCTTTAAAAAAGTGCAAGGACTGAAGGGGAAGGGGTTCCACTACACCGACCACCCCACAGAGCTAACCCTTCCACCTGCATGCCATACTTGGCCCACCAGCCAGGTTTTGAGTTCTTTTCTGAAGGGCAGCAATTCTGTCTGGAGATGCAACTCTGTTGGCAGGAGGTTCCAGAGGGCCGGTGCGGACACAGAGAAGGCCCTCCTCCTTGTGCTAGAGTGGCAAGCCCCACTAGCCAATGGTACCTCTAGAGAGCCCCTCTGGTCCACTCTGGTTGGACAGATGTATGTCCTTATGGCGGTGCGGTCTCTTAGGTATCCTGGCCCACTACCGTACAAGAAGATTGTTCTCGCAAAACCATACAAGAATATTTCGGATGCTCTAAGCCATTGTTATTAAAGTCACCAATGTTCAAAGAATGTGATTCTGCAAAATGCTATTTCCTTTTATAGAAAGAGTAGTTAGTTACTAGCATAATAGATCTAACCTCTGCATATGTTTATGTCCCTTAGAGGTGAAGGCTGAAATCATTTTGAAAATAGCAACATGTTTTTAAGGCCATAAACATTTGCAACATAAAAAACATCCCGAATATAAAATTACACCTGCTGGGTAAAAATACATATATTTTTGTTTAAAAAGTGCACTAACATTTAACCAAGTAATGCTGTTTCAGCCAAAGAAAAGAAAGAATGAAGCTTACAAATGAACATTTAACAAAACATACATTTTTTAAAAAATGTCAGGGCAAGCATTTAGATTTTTAGAAAACCTGCTTTCCTGAGATTATTTTTTTTTTACAATGGAGTATTGTTCACTAAAGTGCTTATTTGAAGCTGTTTACAAGTCACAGCTCCTGCAGAAGAATGGGACACACACAGAATATGGTACCGCATGGCATAAATTTTATCATTTTGGTGCAGATGTGTGAGCTTGATGTAGAGACAGAGCAGGTTGTACATATTAAGATCATGCCAAATAGGAGCACACAACTGTGATTTTTGATTTTTCACTTCCAGAATCTCTTGGTAGTTTGGGGACTACAAGGGTCACACACCTCCTTGGTGTGTCCATGTTTGCTATTGGATTTTGGGAGCTATAGTCCGATAAAGTAAATTAAAGAAACTCTTCTGTGAATATTCCCTTACACTAGTTCTATGTCCAGTTTTTTTCAGTTCCATTCTCCTCTTCTTCTCCATCAGACAGGTGAAATGACTATAGTACTTCCATAGCATTTATCAATTCTTAAATGATTTTTCAATACAGTGCTGAAAGAGCTTCCATCTTTTCTTTCTTTTATTTCAAAAACTATAATGGGTAAGCAACCAAACTGATTGGCCAGAACTACTGGGTATTAGTCAGCAATGGGAGCAATTGTGAGAAAGAAAGGCCAAAACAAATACCAGCAGCACATAAAGTCTCAACTGCAACCCCATGCCTTACTCATCAGCCTGAGCCTCATGACTGAAGAAGCATTAGGCTGGTCTTAGACTTTTCATATTTGAATGTACCAGAGATTGGGAGTTTGATCACCACTGCACCTCCTTCACAGAGGCTGGACTTGATGATCCATAGGGTCCCTTTCCAGATCTGTATTTCTTTGGTGATGCTTGCTGTGCTTCTAGACTTCCACCCCTGAATACCAGTTCAATTGTACTTCAGAAGGAGCAAAAACTAAAAGTAGTCTAAGTGGTCTAAAAGTGGACTAAAAGTAGTCTAAGAGGTCACAAAACATACAGTATGGAACACAGAGATCTGTACAATAATAGAGGCAAACAGGCAGAATGTGTAGATCTTTGGTTGATCTGCACCAACATTTGTCACATGAGAATTTGTTTCACTGTGCCTATTTTAGGGTTTGGGGCATGTCAGGACAAGCATGTAATAGTCCAAATCAGGGCCATAGCCAGGATTCTAGATGTGGGTGGACAAATTTTTTTTTCTGGACAAAAAAAATTAAGCAGCCTGGCCACCCCCTGGCTATGGCTATGGGCCAAACAATAACCAAATCTCAGTTCAGAGTCCAAGTGAAACCAGAGATGAAGCATTAGTCCAGGCAACAAAAACATAGTCCAAACGAGCCAGAAGACAGGTGACCAGGGGAACAGACATGGCAGCAAATCTTCAGGGGCTGAAACAAGACAATGATATACTTCCAGGATCAAGACAAAGCACAACAATCCACAGGAACGAGACAGATAGTCTTCAAGAACAAGGCAAGAGAGCCAAGGAACTGCAGATCTGCTGACCTTTGTTGCTAAGGCAGCTTAGTCACACAGGGTCTCCAGGTGAAGCCTATGAAGGTCTGGTATTGTCCCCCAGGACTCTCCGGTGAGGCTTAGCAGCCGCAGCAAGGTAAAGCTCCAGTCCTGCAGAACATACAGCAACAGATGCAAATTCTGACAGCCTAATGATAGTTTAGCCCTAATGACATTTCACAGTATGCCCCCAATAATAACATTCACTCTGTTTGGCCATGAAAACAACTTTAATGGAAACTCTAAAGGCACTTCTGATATGGAATACTCCTACCCTATGTTTACAATGATCTTCTCAAAGGGCAATCTCTAATGTATTTTCATAGTCAACCTTTCATAGGACTGGGGAGCAAATACACATTGGGAATGTTTTGTGTTTGAAATAAAAATAAAACTGTGTAAATGCACTCTTTCTTTGGTGATCAAAGAATCCTTTAATTTTGGCTAGTTAAATGAGCTTAGGCACCACAAAGAAATACTGTTCTTTGTTTCATATATTTTTTAAAAAAATAAGCTTATTAATTTGCCCCATAAAATACCAAAGTGATGAATTCATTACTGCTGCCACTTATGAGCAAGCAGATGTTAGACAAACAGAAAATAACAGAGGGGGGGGGGGGAAATGTGTGCTACTTTTTCATATTCATACTGATTAAGATTCACAGGAAGAATTAATTGTTTTTTTAATGTTCTAGTTAATAGCAAACATCCTGTGTTTGTCTGTGTAATTAACTCCTGTAACATGAGTTGGGATTAGATGAAATGAAAAGGAGTGCACTCCCTTGACAGTGCTACACCGCATCATGACAAATCCCAGCTCTGCAGAAGAAATGAACCGGCTTTTTGGCCACTGATTTAAAAACAATTCCCACTGAGTGCAATGAGTCATGTTCTTAGGTAAGGCCATTCAAGATTTCAGCATTGGGCTTTGCATCTGGTTTTTGCCCTGAGTAAACCCTCATGTAGTAGGAATCCCTTCTGAATAGACAAATATGCAAAAGTAAGGTTTAGTATTTAAGAACCAGAACTATGTCTTCTGTACTTTTGATTTCTCTGGGCTTTACCCTGCATGCACATTCTAATGTACACACTAGGTATCAAAAGGCAACACAGATATGAAACAACTGGATATTTCATTCTGTGGACTATAATTATTAAGGTTGAATATCTGGAGTGAGAAATCTTTTTAATGAGGAAAAAGTTGAACCACATGACCTTCCACAAGGATTCTATGTACTGTATATCAAACAACTAAGAAAGAAAGAAAGAAAGATGATTTCTTCAGTGAGAAAAAGTTCAAGTTTCATTGCCTTGATAATTCATTCACAATTAACAAAAGGACAGTGGCTAGAATCCGGTTGAAATTTGGCATCTGGTTGCATTTTGCCCCTGCAGCATATGTGATTTCACCTCTTCCAGAGGAAAATCTTCATAGGATTCTGATTAATGTGTTTAAAGGCATGGCCTTGCAGTCTAGCAATGTTCCACTTGCTGTTGGGATGTTTAATACCAAAGCAGGGCTATTTTTAAAAAATGATCTTACATTGTCTATATCAGGGGGTCAGTAAACTTGGCTCTGCAAACATTTTTGGACTTCAGTTCTCAGAAGCCCTTATTAGCAGGTGTACTGACTTGGGCTTCTGGGAACTGAAGACCAAGAACACCTGGAGAGCAGAAGTCAGTACGTGGCTGATCAGTGTTTTGGGGAATTGACTTAGACTTCTGGAAATTAAAGTCCAAAAACCAAAGGTTGGGAAACACTGGTCTATATGAATGCTACATTGTTCTAGTGGGTTTACCGGTTGCAGGTAATTACAAATAAATAATGAAGTGTGCAAATATTAGTTCAGTTGACAGTGTAGATGAGGGTGTGAACATGTATCAGGATAACTGAAAAATGAGGGGAACCTTTTCAAACATTAATTTTATAATGCAATGCTTTTGAATACTTGATTTTTGTAAAGGTTCCCCTCAATTTTATTAAACCAGAAGAGGCTAGGTTAAACCTTTGGAAAGCAAAAACAACACACCTTACTGAATGGCAGAATGACAAAAAGCATCTCACAGCAGACAAGATTATGTCTGGCCAATCTAGGAGTCCCTTCTTCATGTGTACAAAAGAAGATCTAGTACATGACTGAGATACCATCCTTGAAAGTCGATGACTAGAAGGTTGGAGTTGGATTCCCGAGTACTGCACGATGGCGTGAGCTCCGGTCTCTGCCCCAGCTCCTGCCAGCCTAGCAGTTCAAAAGCAAGAAATTGCAAGTAGATGAATAGGTACCACTTCAATGAAAAGGTAAACAGTGTTCCATTTCACTTTGGTGTTGATGCATGCCTGCCATGTGTCCACAGAAACGTCTGCAGATGCAGACAGCACTGGCTCCCTGGCTATAAAAAGAGATGAGCACTGGACCCTAGAGTTGGATACAACTGGCTTTCCAGCAAGGGCGATCTTTAACACAAAGAAAGACAAGAATAAAAATGCCTCTTCCAAATGTGGTTCTCAATAGTCTGCACATCTCTTACCTTTAAAAAAAACTGTTGATTTTTTTAATCAAAGTAAACAAAATCCTATAGAAACAATTGATTGGTTAATATATTGACTGCTGAAACCTGTGATCCTGAGGTTGTAATACTTTCCAGGTCTGTGCTTGTCTTAAATCAGCAAAGCCTATAACTGCTCAATTCTAAATTGAATTCTTATTTGCAGACTGAACTGCCAGAATTTACCCATCTAATCAGTGTTAATTTTGCTGTGCATTTGTTCATGTGGGCACCATCAAGTCAATTCTGACTTATGCCAACTCTTACTAGGATTTTCTAGGTAGAGAATACACAAAAGTAGTTTATCATTCCATTTTTCTGGGGTCACCCTATGTAGCTTGCCCATGACTACATAGACTGGCTCTTTTCTTGTGAGACACAGTGGGGTATTGAACTTCCAACTTCTGGCTCCATAGCCCGATAATTAAAACCAGAAAATTATCCAGCCAGATCCCACAAATGTAGGGATGTAAAATGACTATTCAACCAAGGATGATTTACCCCTGTTAAGGGAAGATAGTGACACACTCATTAAATTCAAATTGTCAGATCCTGTTCCATTTTACACTACTACCAATCATTCTAGTGCAGAAGCAGTTATTTTCTTTCACGATAGTGTCATTTAAACTTTTGCCATGAAGCAAAAGGTAGAAAAAACAAGCTGTCTTATTCAAAACTGTTAAACTGCTTGTACAGTTAATCAAAAGCTGCTTAGGGGAATGGTTTTGAAGACATTTAAAGTTACAGTCGTAGTCAGTCCACTACCTAGCCAAAGTTAAGCATTTAAAAAAAAATCCATGCATGTGGATGAGAGAGAAATACAAAGAAAACAATCCTGTTTGGCTGTTTGAAGAAAAATGTTTGCAACCAGGTACAAGACAGGAAAAAAACTAATTTATAGGCAAGGGAGTAAGGTATTGAAACAGAGGAACATTAACAGCAAAAGTTGCAATGAAAACTAGAACTTTTCAGTTCTAGGGTGAGGCTGTATTATGAAGGCCAGTCCATTTCCAAATACTGTATATAGTAAAGGTAAAGGTAAAGGTTTTCCTTGCTCGAAAGCCAGTCATATCCGACTCTAGGGTGCAGTGCTCATCTCTGTTTCTAAGCCGAAGAGCCAGCGCTGTCTGCTTCTGCAGACGTTTCCGTGGTTATGTGGCAGGCATGACTAGACACCGGAGCGCACGGAACGCTGTTACCTTCCCACCGAAGTGGTCCCTATTTATCTACTTGCAATTTCTTGCTTTCGAACTGCTAGGTTGGCAGGAGCTAGGATGAAGACGGGAGCTCATTTCCGTCCTGCAGTACTCGGGAATCGAACTGCTGACCTTCTGCTTCCCAGTCAGCGTCTTAGCGACTTGAGCCACTGCAGTACCTGTATATGTTTCAAGTATATGTTTCAAGTACTGAATATTACATCTGAATTATTAGTGGCCACTTTCAAAATTGCAAGACCAAGATGGGTTTAACAAAGCACTGCCCATACTGGCAACAGCTGTAGCTATTTTATTTGGCCAACAACGATATCTGTATGATTTATATTTGAATAATTCACTAATTTTTATACATTTCCTTGTGGATGGAATGGGAAGAACATGACATTTTAGAAAACTGAATGTAGAAACTGACATAATATTCTCTCTCTCTCTCTCTCTCTCTCTCTCTCTCTCTCTCTCTCTCTCTCTCTCTCTCTCTCTCTCGTGTATCATTGAAGTACATGAGCCAGCCCATCCTTTCCTGAAGGTCCAGTTTTATTTTTTACCCAAGCCTACACATTGTAAGACCCCAGTAAAAAAACTATTAATTTTGGGCTTTTTGCAGCCATCTGTCTATGTTTATAAGCAAGTACAGTATTTGATTTTAAAGACCAATATTCTTTGATGATAGTAGCTTTTTAGAAACAATTATGCAGAAAAATATTAATGGGAAAATAAATTAGGTTTCACTTTCCTAAATCCCTAGTTTGCTACAACACTGGGTACATAAACAAAATCTGTTTTCTCAGTGAAGTTTAAAAATAGAAAGGAATTTCCAAAATGTAGTATATATATATATCTTGCAGGAGAACATGAATTTCATTCTGGTGTGTCTGTGTGTGTGTGTGTGTGTGTGTGTGTGTGTGTGTGTGTGTGTGTGTGTGTGTGTGTGTGTGTGTGTGTGTGTGTGTGTGTGTTAGAGTGAGGGACAGGGGAGGAGACAGTCGGACAGAGGAGACAGGCTAAGAGGGTGGAGGCCATTTGCTGAAGTTCCGTGCAGGTACGTTTGGAGGGAAAGTTTGTTGTGAGGGTGTGTGGGTGTGTGGGGCGGTGTGTGTGTGTTCTGCAGTGGGTGGGTGGGTAGTGTTTCCCGTGTGTGTGTGTGTGTGTGTGTGTGTGTGTGTGTGTGTGTGTGTGTGTGTGTGTGTGTGTGTGTGTGTGTGTGTGTGTGAGAGAGAGAGAGAGAGAGAGAGAGAGAGAGAGAGAGAGAGAGAGTTTTCTGTGGGTTGGCTGGGAATGAATGTTTCATCCCCAGCCAACCCAGAGAGATGCAATTCCTTCTCTTGCAGAGGCAAAGGCACCTTTGCCTCTCAGAGAGAAGGAATCCACATCACGGAGAGGTGTTGCTTCTCTCTGGGTTGACTGGGAATGGAACTTTCATCCCCAGCCAACCCAGAGAGAAGTGAGGCCACACCGGCCACAGAGACGGAGAGGCCGGTGCTTCTCCCTACGTAAAAGGCCGCACCGGGAGGGAAAGACTTTTAAAGACCCAGCCGGAGCCAGGAGGTAAGCGCGGTCAGTGGGGGTTAGGAAGGGGGGCTAGGTGGTGGGGCCGGGGGTGGCGTGGTTACCGGGGCCTTGCCTCGCCCCCCCCCCACTCTCTAACCTCCGCCGTCTGTGCTTACCTCCTGGCTCCGTCTGGGTATTTCGAAGTCTTTCCCTCCTGGCGGTTTTTTTTAAGTCGGCGTGCCGTGCTTTCCCTGCCTTCTCTGCACTCGCGTCCCTCAGCCTGATTGGCTGAGGGGTTGTGCAGCACAGAGGACTCTGGGACTCATAGTTTAATTTTTTTGGTTGCGTTCGTGGGGCTGCTGCCCCACTGGCAACTGCTGTACCCTTGCGGCGATGTGTGGGTCGCGTAAAGGCGAGTGCAGCCGGCTTGGTACAGGATAGTAGGGATGGGTGCGGGAGCCTTTGTTACATTCCAACGGTTAACATCTGGTTTTATAGGTATAGATAAAGCAGGAACTGTGGAGGCTCAGTGGTTAAGAAGGTCACCTTGTTAGTTGGAAAGTCAGCAAGTTGCCAGTTCAAGACCCAAGTACTGCATGACAGTTTGAATGCCTTTCTCTACACCAACTCCTGCCATCCTAGCAGTTTGAAAGCAAGAAATTGCAAGTAGATAAATAGGGACCACTTCAGTGGAGAAAGATCTTGGAGACATGAAAGGAGCCTCATTTGGGCGACCCCTTCTGACATACTTTTTTTAAAAACCTACAAAGTCCTAAATGTTTTGAGGACATATTAACCACAGGAGAGCATCATCCTCAAGATGAACACCTGGAGCACTCAGTGTTCACCTAGAGAAGCAAAAAAGGCAGTGATCTGGTCTAGTTTTCTCTGCCATAGTCCCCTCCCTGTGAAACAAGTTGCCAAATGATCTCAGAGCATAACCATCATTGTTGACACTGAGAAAGCATTGAAAACACACCTTCCCCTAGTTTGTTGACTTCCATGTTAGACTATAATGTTACTTTTTTATTGTTGAATATTTTCCAGATGCACGAGATAAGTTGAGTGGGAGAACTTTCTGCTTAAGATGGGATGGTTGCAAGTGAAGTCATGATGTATATTGGACAAGATGAAAACATAAAACAATCTAGTATCACTGCACATCTCTGAAAATAATTTTTGCACAGGGTAGATGTCATTTCTAGTTTGAGCTTTAGTGGGAAATATTCCACTGACAGAAGAAAATATCCAGTGGAATATTATGTTCCTATAAGTACTGCATGTTGCAAGCATCCTCTTTCTTTCAGATGAGTGAAAATGTAAAAATAAATAGGCTGGAATAAAAAGCGTATAATTAATTTCCATCACAACAGAGGTTTCTAGGATATTGCTTTGCTTTGCCGTACGGTATTTTTCAGAGCAACCTAAGTGAAAATATTTTCCTCCTCCTCTTTCTCTATTTTTCTTTCTCTGAAACAGTGTACTTTATGCCCCATTTTAAAGACTTTCTACTCTGAGAAAAGAAAAGCTTTCTTTTTAAGTACTGAATTGAACTGAAGAGGAATCACCCTGCAGGGCTGGAAATTCCATACTGTGGGGACAAGCTTTTAAGTTCCCTGGGTCTCCGACTTCCTCTATCAGCCATTTTTCTATAGGCACACTATTTAAGAGATAATCATCCTACTTGATCCAATTTTGTACCAAAGGGACCCCTGTTGACTCAAGAAAGATGCTGGGAAGCCCATGGTTTTTGCATTTCATTCACTTGAATTGCTCTCACTAAAAAAAAAATCTAAACTAAGCTGCCCACTACGTATAAAGTGGCCTTTTCAAAACAAATTATCATATAACCATGATTCTCTTCTTTGCTGCAATTTTTCTAAAAGTCTCTGGTTTTCCCTCTGTGCTTATCTCAAGTTCAGTTGACACTGGAAAAGGAACAATACAGTCTGAAGTATCTTTCTCCCCTCACATTTCATCTACCTGCCATTGCCAAGCCATTTGATATTAGAAAGATATTAATCAGTATCACACCCAACGTATAAGAAAGGCATGCTCAACAGAAGGAAAAAAGTGGATGGACCTTTTTTTTGCATATATGACATTGAAGTTTATATTTACAAGTGTTAAAATTACTCCAGCTCATAACTACTGGCTGCATTGTAAAGCAAACTGAATGAGTCATGAAAAGAAGGCCACAATGAGGATGTGCTATGAATAACAATGCCAATAATGAGATCTTGCCATGTAGCATGCAGACCAAATAAAGAACTGAAATGGCAATGCCTGAATTGACAGAGGTATTTCATGTTATGGCAAGCCAGGATGGGCAGTATTCTCCTCAGATATCCTGAAAAGCTACATGGTAGTTTGGGGAGGGTCCGTGCAGTGGTGGGAAACAATTTTTTTACTACCACACCGTGGGTGGGTCTAACTCTGGGGGCGGGTCTAACTCTGGGGGTGGAGCCAAATGTGTGGGCGGAGCCAAATGTGTGGGTGGTGCATAATCTGGGCATGTGACTTGCTGGGATGGCCATGAGATCTAGTCATGCCTGCCACATGTCCATCTAAACCTCTGCAAAACACAGACACTGGCTCTTTGGCTGTAAATGGAAATGAGCACTGCACCCTAGAGTCAGATATGACTGGCTTTTGAGCAAGGGAGACCTTTACCTTCACTAACCACAGCAAATCTGAATGCCAAACAGGGATCTTCTGTTATCTGGTAAAGGTTGCCATTGCTCGAAAGCCAGTCGTATCCGCCTCTAGAGTTCAGTACTCACCCCTGTTTACAGCCAAAGAGCCAGTGGAATTGATCCAGAAAAGCTCACATTAAAATACAGCAGTTAGTACATTGTCTTTATGTTTTGTTTACTCTCTGATATGCTTGCACAGAATAAAACTTTTTAAATAATAGCATATGTTTCAAGCATATCAGAGTAAACAAAACAATAAAAAATAACCCTTAGCCTGCACCAGACCCTCTCTCCCAACACACATACACAGAGTGCAAAATAAACAAAAGAAAAAGACTTACCAAGAAGGGGCAAGTGGCACGTCAGGCTCAGGCGGCGTGACTCAGTCTTCCTCCTCACTGTGGGACCATGGGGGGGGGAGGAGGGGGAATGCCCAAGCGGTGGAAGCATCGTCGGGAAGAAGCAGCCAGTTCGGGCAGCTGAGCTCAGTCTTCCTCCTTGCCCTCGGACCATTGGAAGGGGGAGGAGGGAGTGGAAGTAGCAATGTCCAAGCAGAGACTGCCCAACTTCCTCCCCACCCACCCACCCCAGGCCAGCTGTCGGGCGGTCATGGTTTTCGCTTGGTCGGGGGTGGGGGGGAGAGGCGGCAGGACCAGGAGCCTCTTCCTCCCCCCCACCCCCCTGGGTTAGAGGCAAGGTAGGCATGGCTGTAGCATGGCCTGGACTCAAACCTGCCACCACCGCTTCTTTGTCTGCCCACCTGATGCTGAAGATCCTCTACTGCTCACCTCCTCCGCTGCTCTGGCCACGGCTCTGCCCGACAATACCCCGTCTCTGATGAAGGGCTGCAAAGGGCCTCTGGTACAAGGCTGTCGCTGTGCTGCCACTGCCGGCCTCAGCCAGGAGGCCTCCTCCTCCTCCTCTCCACCACCATGCAGTCAGCAGCAGAGCTGAGGGTCAGGCCTACTGAAGCATGGTGGTGGCAGAGAGGCAGAGGAGGAGGCCTTGTGGCTGAGGCCCTCAGTGGCCTCGGCTCCTGGTCCTGCCGCCTCTCCCCCCACCCCCGACCAAGCAAAAACTGCGACCGCACGATGGCTGGCCTGGGGTGGGGGAGGGGAGGAAGAGGCTCCTGCTGCCTCTCCCCCCCACCCCCCCACCCCCGACCAAGGGAGGAGAGGGAACCGCGACCGCCCAACATGGCCTCCCTGCCCGATACCTCCACTCTGCTGCCGCCTCCAAGCTCAAAGCAGGAAATGCCGGCTTTGCTTGGTGGCACAGCACACATGCATAAGTGGGGAAGTGGGCGTGGCCACTAGAAATTTTTACTAACCCCCCCCCCCCTCCCGGACCGGTGCGGACCAGTAGCTGCCCACCACTGGGTCCATGGCAGTTTGGCGAGTGAAGTAGCTGCATTGTTCATGTCATGGAAAAAGAAAAGCATGATATTTCCCATTGCTGTTATTTCCCCTATGCCAGACATGGGACAGTAGGTGCAGGAGTTCTCAACCTTTTAAAGCCAGGCCATGCTCCCTTAGACAGCTTTGAGGGTCGGATGGCCATTTTGCCCTTCCTCCACCACATGACACTTCTGGGTCTGGTAGAGGAACTGGGGGGGGGGGGGAATGAAATGGCACTGTGGGCCACATTTGGCCTGCAGGCCACAGGTTGAAAATCCCTGCACTAGGGAAAGGTAAAAAGTGCAGGAAGAGAAAATGTAGAGTAGAGGTGAACAAGCTATAGATTGCAGATGGAAAATATGGATTGAGGGGCCACATGTTTGGTTATCCAGGCCTTCTACCATACCAATTATTTCCAAAAAGAATGTAAATAACCATTTAGGCTCCCACATCCCACATGTTTTATTTCTTTGTCACTGGAATATGCAATGGGATTGAAAGGGAGGGAGAGAGGGAGGAAAAGTCCTTGAAAGTCTGAGGTGTAAATGTGCGTCCCTGGACTCTTGGACATTGCTCAACCCTGACTTGCAGCATTAGCAGGGTCTTGCTGCATTTTAAAACCCAGTGCTAGTGCAAGAAGAAAGGCATTGCCATGTTCTGCTAAATTACTTCAAGCAAAGTCAGGTTTCACAACATTATAATTGGACTAAATTTTAGTCATCTTCTTTCCATTCCACCTAGAACTCAGCTAGGAAATCAGGAATATCCTTTTAAATTCTATACAGATACACCAAATGTCCTTCACACTGCAGTATCTCCTGTCCTCCCAAAGGAAATTAAAGTGAAGTGAAAATGCTCTGTTCAGCTCTGTCATTTAAAGCTCACTTGCTTACTACAGCAGATATTTGGTGTTAGAAGCTCATATTTACATATCACATAGAAAAGAGTGGCTGGCATAGTATGGATGCAATTTTGCAAGCTGTAATTTTAAATATATTTAGAAGAGACTGAATACCAGCTAATGCAAAGAGAATTATTTTTCCTGAAACTATTCTGTAAATGTTTGTGTGTACACATTCAATTGCATATTGTTTATGTTTAACCAAGATTAATCACTTTTGTTATCTCCAACTTTTCAAAATATGAGTCAGAACCATCTGTGCTCAGTGCATTTTCAGTCCATAGTATAAACTATGTTTGGGATGTGTCTACTTCAGTTCAGATTCATGAAATCACATTTTTAATATGGGACAACACTTAAAAAGGTAAAAATAACCTACATTTGTTGAATATATTTTTGGAAAACTCATTTAGACTCTCATAGATAAAAAAAAATGAGAAAATATAATCTCCCCCTTCCCAATGACTTTGTGAACTTTGAAAGGAAGCGCTACTATTTTCAAATGCTATTTGCAGGGTAATAACATTCTAAAAAGTAATTTATTCATACACAGCACAAACAATGCTTAGAGGCACACTCCAACTCTCTTGGAATAGTTGAACTGACATTGACATTGATTTCAGTGTGAATAGAACATGGCACTGGAGAGGGACATAAATACTTACAGTAATACCTCATACAAAGTCTGCTTCATACAACATCGGATTCATACAACATCACCTAATTCCTTGAAAAAAGTTGTCTCATACAAAGTTGTGCGACTTTGTATGAGGCATTGGGGTTTTCCCCAGGTTGCATTGTGCCTGGGCAGTATAAAAGGCAGGACACATGCGTGCATTGCTCTTGTGGGTTTTGCATGAGGTGAAGAATGTTTAGGAGTGGGTTTTAGCACGATTTTGGATTTTTTTGAATTTTTTCATCACAATTTTTAGAGGCATTCCTGGGATTTTTGCAGCATTCTTCAGGTTCTTGGACAATCAGGGTTGTTTGACAAGTTTTTGTAATGTTTTTAGCCTTCAGACAATGATTTCTTAAAGTTCTGTCTGTTTCCTTGACTTTGCCCTGAAATCTGTGCTGTTACAGTACAATGTATCTCTATGGAAACGCCGTTGTATGAGGCATTGCGGCAAGGATTTGGATGTTGTATGAGGCATCGTGGCTAGGATTTTGCATGCCTCATACAAAGTCCAAATCCGTATAAAGTCCAAACTTGTGGAACCAAGTCTGGACGTTGTATGAGGTATCACTGTATTTGTAAATAAGCATGTATTTAATGAAACGTGGTGAACTTATTTGGCAAGCATTTGCTGAACATCTGTGTTAAAATTCTAAAATAGGATGGTGCCGCCCATATGATATTAATTCAATTCTATTTTTTAAAAGCCCTCTTGTTTAAGAATGTGTGTTATTGGGCTTCTGTAACAACAATACAAAATCTCAAGAAATGGCCCAATGTTGCTGCACAATTTATATTATTTTGTGTTCCGATCAAAACCTGGACTACCAAAATGAAGCCACTTGCCTGGATTTCTCATTGGCCATACTTAAGTCCACATTGGTACATGTTTCTGGCAGTAATTGGTAGACCAGAAAATGAGCCGAATGCTGTATCTCTCCATATTCACACAGCATGTTGTTGTTTGTTAGCAGCCCCCATTTGAGCATGTTAGTCTTACATTTAGGCACTGGCACTCCAACTCTATTCAGAGTCCTCCAAGTGACGTAGGGGAGGTTCAGTTCCTCAGCTATATACTCCTTTAATATTGTTCCTTGTCCAGTGAGCTCCTTTCTCCATCTTCTAATTTGGTTTTGTTCTTACATACCATCAAGAATGTTTGTTCCTGCCATAAAGCTTTTTCTGTTTCTGAGCTGGCGGACTGAAGGTTCATATCCATTCAGAGGATGTCAAAGGTCATTCTCTTGCTTAGTTCTCTTGGTGTCTGCTGCTACTTCTCTCCCTATCTTAGGTGGAGCAATACCAACAAGAGGGTATCCTTTTTCAGCTGGTGTAGGATTGAGGCATCCTGTCCAGTGGTGGGCTAAAAAAAAAAATTGCCACACTGTGAGCATGGTGTGGTGGGTGTGGCTAGGGGGAAAGCCCTGTGATGTACCCTAATTAGGACTACTTTATTTCAAAACTTGGATGGGCAGGGCCAGCCAGAATTTCTGCTACCGGTTCTGGTGAACTGATGACAACCTGCTGATGCCCACCACTGATCCTGTCACTATATGCACGGCTTCATTAACAGCAATGTCAACTTGTTTTGTGTGTGTGGATGCGCTCCGTATTGGAGCAGCATTCTCCATTGTAGAGACACTCAGGGCCAAAGCTGATGTATGCAGTGTGGATGGTTGAGTTCCCCATTTATAGTGTGTGAGTTTCCTCATGATGTCGTTCTTTCTACTAACTTAGGCTTTGGTATTCACACAGTGCTGCTTAAAAGAGAATGTCCTGTCAAGCATCACACTGAAGTATTTTGGTGCTGAACAATACTGCAATTGGTTACTTTGCCACTAAACATCCAACTCAACCCTTGCCTTTCAATTTCGAAAGTGGTGTGTCCTGAATGCCCCACTGATTTTTTCAAAGCATGGGTAAGCAGTGCCCACCTCATCCAAAGATACCCTGGATGATTCACCACTACAACCTTAACCCAGCACTACTTGCTCATACATTGTGACCTATTAATAATGACCCACTAAACCCAGTGCTCCATAGTCCCTAAAGTAGGATAGACTCCCCCCAAACAACAACAACAACAACAACAACAACAACAACAAACAAACAAACCCAAAATCTCCCAACTCCATTACTTGTAAAGCTAGATCAAAAATTCCTATCCGGCCCCATAAGGTGAACCATTTAAGTACTCTAGACTACAGGTCCGGTGGGACATCAGCATTAGGCAAGTCAAACAGAAAGTTGTTCATGAGAGATCATCTTAAAAAACCTCCTGACCTCATGCCAAACAAGTGGTGATGACATCATTGTCAGCCTCTCTTCCACAGTCTCTGTGGCTTGTAACAATTCCAATGGTATCCCATCCACTCCAGTGATATATTTCTTCTTAGTACTTTCAGAACAGCTTTCACTTTACTTTCTAGAACTGTAGTTTCTTCATCATAGGATTTATCTGTTTTGTAAAGTTCTTCAGGTGTCACCAACTTCTCTTTATTTTTCCCCAGTTCAGATATGATGTTTTTCTTTTGCTCATTCAGCATTCCCAAACTAGGCTTAAAATATACATACACCTCAGAAATTGCAACAGAAACATCCTTATAATCACATAGTGCTAAAGGTTCAAATCAATGTAATTATTCCCATTTGGCAAAAGAGGAGTAGTGCATGTTTAGGCAAATTTTATGTGTTCACTTTTAATTTTTTTATTAAAAATAAACTTTGACATAAGACAAATAGATATACCATCTAGATAATTTTTTAAAAAAAGAACAGACAGTGACATGAATTGCAGTTTAAAGGAGCATTGTAAAATATCACAACACAATTGACAAGAGCATTGGAGCCACAGTGGTTAAACTGTTGGAAAGGGAATGGGAAAGCTTGCCCTTGCTCCAAAGCCAGTCATATCCATCTCTAGGGTTTGGTGCTCATCCCCATTTATAGTCAAAGAGTCAGCACTCTCTGCATCTGCTGAGGTTTTCATGGATATATGACAGGCATGACAAGACACTAGAGTGCATGGAATGCTGTTACCTTTCCACTGAAGTGGTACCTATTTATCTACTTGCCATTTCTTGCTTTTTAACTGCAGTGAGTGATATGAGCTCACTTCATCATGCAGGACTTGCGTCTCGGACTGCTTAGCTGCCAACCTTCCTGTTGTCAAGTTCAGCATCTTAACCACTAAGCCACCACAGTCCCCTTATACTGCTGTACTGCAACCAAAACATTGTGAGTTCAATCATGACAGGGAGAAAAAGGTTGACTCAATCTTTAATCCTTCTGAGATAGGTAAAATGAGTACCCAGCATGTTGGGGACAAAATGCAAATTAACTCATGAACCACCAAGACAGTGCATTAATGACTATGGGGCAGTATATAAGTGTAACTTCTTTTTCAAATTGTCAATGTCTGTAAGATATTATAAATTGTCTGCTAACTTAATCTTTTTCACAGTGTGTCTTTTCCTAGATCATTCTGAAATATACTTAATTGTTATGTGAAGGAGTAGTTGTCAATGTGCATTACTGTACATCATTTACTTCATAATGTTTTTGACACTTTTTTATGTTGATCTGCTTGTATTTTTTCATGCACATGGACGTGCTTGCAAGTCTCTGAATCAGGAAGCTTTGCTTGCCCTGAAATTGACTTCTATTGTTTTAAATTCTTGCTGCTGCTGCTTGCTAAAACACTAGGATAAATATGGTTGGCTACTTTCAAACTCTGAAATTGTTGTCTGTAACATTTTCATTTGTGTATGAGGTGACCTTGACATTTCAAGTTAGGTCCCCAATTTGTGCATGCAAAGGATAAGTAATCGAACTGAAATAATATAGTTGACTAAATATAGATGGCTTATGGCAACTGACATAGTGACTGTACAAGAAACTGACTTACATAGAGACTTGATATAGTGGACTTTTTCTTTCTTTCTTTCTTTCTTTCTTTCCCTTTCATTAATTAGTTCAACTTTTACTTTGATACTATGTGATAAACTGTGATATTGTGCATGATAATACTTTGTTTTAAAACTGTTTAAACGGTGATAACATGTGTGATGGGAAAAGACTGGCGTAGAGACCGGCAAGGCACGCCACAAAGTCTGCCAAGAGAACCCTATGGACCAAAACAAAAGGCAAAACAAGGGGATGCTCAGCACAGCAGATCTGAAAAGGGGGAGGGATACGAAAGGGGGAGGAGAAATACAGTGTTGCAGGGAACAATACTGCATAGGGACATGGAATGTGAGGTCTATGAATCAAGGAAAACTGGAAGTGGTAAAAAATGAGATGGAAAGAATAAGCATTGACATCTTGGGCATCAGTGAGCTCAAATGGACAGGGATGGGTGAATTCAGCTCTGGAAACCATCATATCTACTACTGCGGGCAAGAAAACCTTAGAAGAAATGGAGTAGCCATAATTGTCAATAAAAGAGTGAGAAAAGCAGTAATGGGATACAATCTCAAAAATGACAGAATGATGTCAGTCAGATTTCAAGGCAAACCTTTCAATGTCACTGTGATCCAAATATACGCACCAACCACTGGTGCAGATGAAGCCACAATGGACCAGTTCTATGAGGACTTACAACACCTCATTGAACAGACACCAAGAAATGATGTCCAAATTATATTAGGAGACTGGAATGCCAAAGTAGGAAATCAAAAAGTGGAGGGAATAACAGGCAAATTTGGTCTTGGAACACAAAATGAAGCAGGGCAAAGATTGATAGAGTTCTGCCAAGAGAACGCACTGGTCATAGCAAACACTCTCTTCCAGCAACACAAGAGGCAACTTTACACATGGACATCACCAGATGGCCAACACCGAAACCAGATTGACTACATACTCTGCAGCCAAAGATGGAGAACCTCCATACAGTCAGCAAAAACAAGACCTGGAGCAGACTGTGGCTCAGATCACAACCTACTGATCGCAAAATTCAGGCTTAGACTAAAGAAAATAGGGAAAACACGGAGACCAGAAATATATCACCTAGACAGCATCCCTAAAGAATACACGGTGGAGGTGATGAACAGATTTAATGGCTTAGACTCGGTAGACAGAGTACCGGAAGAATTATGGACGGAGATGAGGGACATCATGCAGGAAGCAGCAAAGAAAACCATACCAAAAGAAAAGAAGAGTAAGAAAGCAAAGTGGTTGTCTGATGAGGCTCTTAAAATAGCAGAGGAAAGAAGGAACGCAAAAGTCAAAGGAGAAAGGAAAAACTACAACCATTTCAACACAGAATTTCAAAGAAAAGCAAGGAGAGATAAGGAAAACTACCTAAAAGAACAGTGCAGAGAAATGGAGGAAAACAACAAAAGAGGCAGAACCAGAGATCTTTTAAAAAAAATTGGGGAAATCAAGGGAACATTCAAAGCAAAAATGACCATGATAAGGAACAAAGACGGAAAGGAGCTAGCTGATGCAGAAGAAATTAAGAAAAGATGGAAAGAGTACACAGAGGAACTTTACAAAAAGGACCTCAACACTCCTGATAATCACAATGATGAAGAAATTGAACTTGAGCCAGACATCCTGGAGAGCGAAGTCATAAAGGCCCTAAAGAGCACTGCAAACAACAAAGCTAGTGGAGATGATGGTATCCCAGTTGAATTTTTCAAAGCGCTAAAAGATGATGGCGTCAAATTACTGCATTCAATATGCCAGCAGATTTGGAAAACAAAACAGTGGCCACAGGATTGGAAAAGATCAGTATACGTTCCAATCCCCAAAAAGGGCAATGCCAAAGAATGTTCAAATTATCGAACAATCGCGCTCATCCCACATGCCAGCAAGGTGATGCTCAAGATAATACAGGACAGACTTCAGCAGCATGTGGAGAGAGAATTACCAGAGGTGCAGGCTGGTTTCAGAAGAGGCAGGGGGACTAGAGACCACATCGCCAACATACGCTGGATCATGGAGAAAACAAAGGAATACCAGAAACAAGTTTACTTTTGTTTTATTGACTACACTAAGGCATTTGACTGTGTGGACCACAACAAGATGTGGCAAGTAATTAAAGAGATGGGAATACCAGAGCACCTCATATGCCTCCTGAGAAATCTGTACATGAACCAAGAAGCAACAGTTAGGACAGAACATGGAATAACAGAGTGGTTTGGAATAGGAAAAGGAGTAAGACAAGGCTGCATTTTGTCACCATGCTTATTCAACCTATACACAGAGCACATAATGCGCAGTGCAGGGATGGAGGAATCACAATATGGGATTAAAATTGCTGGGAGAAACATCAATAATCTGAGATATGCAGATGATACCACCCTAATGGCAGAAAGTGAGGAAGACCTAAAGAATCTCTTGATTGGGCTGAAGGAGGAGAGTGCAAAAGCTGGCTTCAGACTCAATATCAAGAAAACCAAGATAATGGCAACAGGCCCCATCAGTTCCTGGAAAATAGACAGGGAAGAAGTAGAAGCAGTGACAGACTTTACTTTCTTAGGATCAAAGATCACTGCAGATGGGGATTGCAGCCATGAAATAAAAAGGCGACTGATTCTTGGGAGACAAGCGATGAGAAACATGGGGAACATAGTGAAAAGCAGAGACATTACATTGCAAACAAAAATTAGAATAGTCAAAGCAATGGTTTTCCCAGTAGTAATGTATGGATGTGAGAGCTGGACAATTAGGAAGGCTGAACGCAGAAGAATAGATGCATTTGAAATGTGGTGTTGGAGGAGGGTTTTGAGAGTCCCCTGGACAGCGAGGAGAACAAATAGGTCAATCTTAGAAGAAATTAACCCTGACTGCTCATTGGAAGGTCAAATAGTAAAGATGAAGCTAAAATACTTTGGACATCAAATGAGAAGGGAGGATTCACTTGAGAAGGCATTGATGTTGGGAAAGGTGGAGGGCAAAAGAAGAAGGGGGAGGCCAAGGATGAGATGGCTAGATGGTATTATAGACACAATGGGCAAAGAGCTGGGAGGGTTGAGGGGGATAGTAGAGGACAGAGGCGCCTGGAGGAAAATGGTCCATGGGGTCGCAAAGGGTCGGAATCGACTGTGCGACTGAACAACAACAACATGCCTTTGGTATTTTCGAACAAAAATATTTTTCATTTGAGTGTGTATGTGTTTTCAATTGTATAAATTTCAAGGAACTACATTAGTTGCTGCCATATGCATCTTAACCTATAAAACCAAGTGTTCCACCGTTGGAATTGGCTATACGTTGCTATGCGTCGCCCTACTGACCCGCACCCTCCCTTCGAGAGCACGGCCGAATTGGCTACGCAGGTCAACGAAGGATTTAAAAATCCGGCACGGGGGCCTCAGCCCCACTAACGGCAAGAAACGCAAAGAACTTCACGTCCCAAAAGTCATTGCGCCACGGCGCGCCAGAGCCAATCAGGCTGAGAGGCTCACACACGCCGCAGCGTTCGGACACGCGCCGCAGCCAATCAAAAGGAACGCATTTTTAAAAAAACCCAGCAAAAACACAAAGCACCAACCGATAACTACAAGCCCCAGCGTCCTGCGCGCCAACGCAGAACGCTGAGGAAAACGGCGGCCGGAAAATTAAAAAGCAAAACAATTCACAACAAAGCAAACAGCAGCCGGCTTTCTTTTACTCACCCGCAGCGCCTAAAGCTCCCGACTACAGTTTCCCCTTTAACATCCAAACAAACAGGAAACAAAAGATAAGGCAGAGATGATCCATGCCCCACCCCTCCTCCTTAAAAGCAAAACAATTCACAACAAAGCAAACAGCAGCCGCCTTTCTTTTACTCAGCCGCGGCGCCTAAAGCTCCTGACTGCAGTTTCTCCTTTAACATCCAAACCAACTGTAAACAAAAGATAAGGCAGAGAGGATCCATGCCCCACCCCTCCTCCTTAAAAGCAAAACAATTCACAACAAAGCAAACAGCAGCCGCCTTTCTTTTACTCAGCCGCGGCGCCTAAAGCTCCCGACTGCAGTTTCTCCTTTAACATCCAAACCAACTGTAAACAAAAGATAAGGCAGAGAGGATCCATGCCCCACCCCTCCTCCTTAAAACAACTCCGTCTTTTCTTCTCTTTAAAAACGAAGTTGAATTAAGGAGGGGGGGGATGGGATCGATCCTCTCTGCCTGTTTCTCAGTGTCCAGAAGTGTAGGGCCAAAACACACCTTTTCTCCCCACAAACCTAACAACACAAGGGAAGCCAGCGGGGAAGGGGACCGCAGCCCACACCCACTGATAATACAGGGGAAAAACGATCTACTTTCACGACTCCAGAAAAATAAATCACCATAAAACAATACAGCTCCCCTCCCCACCACCGAGCCCTTCCTTCCTAATCCCTAATAACAATGCTCCCCTCCCCACCACGGGCCGGCGACGTACATATATTCCAAATAATCCGGGCTGCAAAAAATACCACAACCTACCAACAATTAGTATTTTAATGGCCCACCCAGCCAACGAGGCCGGACAATTATATGTTGCGGGCTCAAGAGTGGTAGCAACAGAGAACATAACACATAAAACAATTACAATTACAGCAGACAGTAATAAATAGAAATAGTAAAACACCTTTACAAGAGATAACATGAAAACAGTTAAACTTACCCACAAAAAGAGTAAAGGAAGCACCCGAAGTCATCGACAGTACACATTGCTTCTCCATAAACTATCCCAAAGCCAGCCAAAGAACACTCACAGATGCTTCGAAAAGAAGCAAGAGACGAAAAGTTTAAAAGGAAAATACGCACTCCCTTACAGCCATGCCTTCTGCACAGCGAAACAGCAACGCCGAACACAGACACACCTCCAAACAGGCAAATCCACTTAGCTCAATTCGCTCTCCCAAGCTCCAAAAACAGCGAGGGAAAATAACGCGATAACGAGATTTAACATACATACGGGAAACACACAGCTTAAAAACGAAACTAATCCACCAACAGAGATTTGCCAAAAACATGACTGCAAACTTACAGAGGGGAAACAATAGCGAGGGAATCAAAACCAAATAGAAATGGAGAAAGAAAGCCAGAAATCATCAAACCAGAATTACACACAAAACGAAAATCAGCAAGAAGATTTTCTTTCCAAAATCCAGGACCCAAAAAAGACACTCACAGCCAGGAAACCAAGTAGCCAACACTGCATGCAATATCAGCATGCAAACATATTACCATGGAGAGAACAGACAACAGAAATAACAGAGAGTGTCTCCAAAATTTACATAACAAACAAATCAGTGGAAGAGGAAACAACAAACGCAAACAAACTTATTAATCCAAAAGAATATTTAGAAAATAGACAGCCAGAAATGCAAATTAACAAAACACAAGAAATGAAAGCCACAACAAAACCCAAAATAATTTTACCATGGAAACAACAATCAACAGAAACAGCAGACAATTACTATGAAATCAACAAAACAACCACAACAGACAAACAAGAAGAGCAACAAAATAAACAAGGTCAAATGCTAATTGTCAGAAAAAAAGAAAAACAAATCATAACTAAAGCAAAATTGATATTGCCATGGAAACAGCAGACAACAGCAATAACAGCCAATAACAACACAAACCACAAAAAAAACACAACAAAGGAAACAGAAACTACAACCACAATAAAAAGAAATTACAAACCAGAAGAAAGCGACAATAAACAACCAGAAATGAGCACAATCCCAAAAAAAGAAATACCAACATTCACCCAGAAAAACACAACACATTACTACAAAGAACAAGCAACGGAAAATGCAGAACAACAAGACAGGAACACAGAAATAAAACAACACCCAAACAATAAAAAATTAGAAGAAATAATTCAACAAATAAACAACAAACAAACAGTGCAACAAGAGACACAAGAATTCACCAATGCAAAACAAAAGGACAACCAGCCACAACCGCAACAAAGAGACCCACACCTGCAAATTAAGGATGAATTAGATATAGATTCCATCATACGAAGGCATCTACTCATCATGACACATCCACCAACTCCATTCAACCAGCCACTAGCGGAATTAATGCTCCAACATTTTTTGAAGATCAAATTTGAACAGACCCAGAGAAAAAAAGGTAAATAAATAAAACAATGGCATTTTATAATATTGCAAAAAACAAATATATATAACTTTGTTATTACTCTCATTACACAGGTGCCCCAACAGATCAACAATCAACTACCTGAACGACAAAATTAAAAAAACATACTGAAGGTAAATAAAAAATTTAGAGCAAAAAGTTATCAAATTATATTTACTAACAACAATATTTACAGATTAAAACACATGTTAAAATTTTAAAAAATCACAAATAATAAATTTCAAAAAGAAAAAAAAACCAGACAAATATCAATATCTCTCCCTATGTTTTATGTTTTACAGATTAAAAACACACATTGCTGGACGACAAAGGAGGAAACAAAAATATATATAGTTAAATGTTTAATATTACTTTGGAAAAAAACTTTAATGTGCAAATAACAGTAATGATACAACGACTTAAATTAGAAATTAAGCATTTACAAACAAAAGAAACATACCTCAATGTGTAACTACCAGTAAAGACACAACCAGTTTAGAAATGAAACGTTAATTGTTAAACATGTTTTTGAAAAATAAAAAAATTTTTTTGGGGACAAAACATTCCAATGCATCTTCTTTAATGCAACAGAGGGGGGGAAAAGCCCGGCAACGCCGGGCAACCCTTGCTAGTAGATATATAAAACTTAAAGCATGCGTTATTTGCATCTACCATCCTGTCTTTCTGTTCTCGCTGTTTCTGTCACACACACACTCTGTCTTCCTGCCTGAATTTTTATAAGATACTAATTTTGAGCAGATACATTTTGTGCAAATTGTGGAAATACTGACTATAAGGACCACTGTCAAACAATCCATAGAAGTTGGACACACTTGGACTTATCATTCAAAATAAAATGTCTGAAAAATATTTTAAGAGAAAATAGCTATCTTTTTGTTTCAAAATAATGTTTTCCTTTTGGCAACATTTATATAAAAAAGAACATATAATATTTTAAAACCTTCGCCTCTGAGCAAATAATTGCAGTCTTCATTGAAAAATCCAGTCTTCAGCTCATGAAGGTTTAGACTAAAATTATTTTTATTTCAGTGACTTTGAAGAAAACTTAAAAGTTTTTAATAGCAGTGATAGAAAAAAATAATAATCTTTTGCTTTACTCAATGTTTACTCATTGTCAACATAAGGTGGGTTAATTTCAATTATGTGTTTTAAAAATAACATTTATTGTAGCTCATTTATATTATAATTTTATGGGGGGTACTTTTAAATTGTCTATTTGCTATATGGGGATTTTATGCTGTTAGCCACCTGGTGTAGGGATTCATTCTTCCTAGAGAGGCGGAGTATAAGTGCAACTATAATAATAATAATAATAATAATAATAATAATAATAATAATAATAATAATAATAATAATAATAATAATAATAATAATAATAATAATAATAATAATAATAATAATAATAATAATAATAATAATAATAATTATTATTATTATTATTATTATTATTATTATTATTATTATTATTATTATTATTATTATTATTATTATTATTATTATTATTATTATTATTATTATTGCAACCTCCTTTTGATAACGCAAGCCAAAAGGTAAAACAAATATAAGTGTTTTAATAATAACTAATAGCAAAGTTGATTGAATAGTGTGTGTTTTCATTATGCCTTCAAGCTGAATTTTACACAGACAAATGTCATAGATCCTTAAAAGCAACATGAAATAATAGATAGCTCCGTGGTTTAGCTATCTGGCTGTGGAGCCAGAAGTTGGGAGTTTGATTTCTCACTGTGACGCCTTGACAAAGACTAGGCTTGATGATCCATAGAATTCCTTCCAGTTCTATATTGTTAAAAACACAGATAACGGAAATTATCACCCAAAAAATGAATGCACAGGGGGAAAAAGGAGAGGAAGGAAAAGGCAAAATGGATGTTCATTAGAGGCATTTTTCACACAATACAGGAAAGTGAATCATATTTTATTAGACAAGATGAGTTTTGTTAGATTTCTTAGCTTGGTTTTGGGTTATACTATATTCTTTTTAAAATGTGTGAAACTTTCAACTGATAATTTTCAGTACAGTGATAATCTTCTAGTCAGGACTGTGGTGGCTCAGTGTTGAAGAAGTTCACCTTGTTAGCTGGAAGGTCAGCAAGTTGGCAATTCGAGACCCGAGTACTATATGATGGAATGTGCGCCTATTTCTGTCCCAGCTCCTGCCAACTTGGCAGTTTGAAAGCAAGAAATTGCAAATAGATAAATAGGGACCACTTCGGTGAGAAAAGATCTTCAGGACATGAAAGGAGCCTCATTTGGGCATCCCCTGAGCGGAGCTGCTCCAACAATAATCCTTTCAACCTTGAAAGCACCTTTGACATGATAAAAAAATCTACTCTTTTATAATGATTTTTTCTCCTGTATATAAAGTATATATTCTCAAATAAATGGGGGGGGGACAACAAGAGTAATGCATTTTTCTGCTCAGAAGTGTGCTACAGCATTTATTGAATGGTATTCAGAAGATATTTTTCAAATGTGCAGTAAAATTAGTCGAGCTTCCACATTATAAGATGATCTTCCATGAAAAAGAATGATCAGCTGTGTCTTATCCATGAGATTCTCTGAACTTTCAGGGTCTATTCAGGGTATGTGTTTGGTTAGGACATGGGAAAGAGATTATTTGTTAGAACCTCTAGTCTGACACCGCTCTTGCTCTGAATGAGTGTTGATAACTCTCATAAAGGCTTGCAATTTTTTAACAGACCATCCTGACATGTTGAGAAAGCCTGTCTCATCAATATGAATGTATTCTTCATATACATAAGAAGGGAAAACTCTTGTTATCCAATTGCAGCTGCTATTTGTTCATAGGATTGCAGATTTTAGTAATATAGTCTTAATCCAGAATAAAAATGTTGTGCTTGCCTCCTTTCTCCACAGTTCTGTTTGTCAGATGTGCCCAACGTTTTTGGTAATTTCAAAAACTTTGTAGTAGGCTTTGGGTTATTTCTCCCCTCTCTTACAAGAAATGTTTGTATCTCAAAAATAGCCTTGAGCTGAGGTTCACTGTATGGCACCTGCATCAACAGTTCTGTGGACAGTTTAAAAACACATCAAAATGACTAAAAAGATTAAGAGAAAAGCTTGATCTAAGGGAATTAGTCACACCAGAGAATCGGGGAAGTCCACAAAATGTTAGTCGTATTAGGCATGGATACATGTGTAGGCTTCGCTTACTCTCAGAATCATTGTCCATGTTCTTTCCAATTGGTCCAAATTCAATTGGCATAGTTCTTACCAACAAGGAGCATATTCATATTTTACCTATCTGTCACATAGCAATTAGAAATTCAAAGTATGTAGCAAGAGAAACAAACCTAATTCAGATCCCTAGTTTGGTTGATTACACAGAAATGACAATCTAGATTTTAAGATTTAAATACTTTCAGCTATATGATTGGAGAGTCAAATTGATCCAATGCACTTTTCCCCATCTATTAATTCTTTCTGTCATTTCTAGAAGAAAATATGTACTTTGCTAAGTGATAAATCCAAATAATATGAAATTATCTTCCATTCCTTATTATAGCTAAATCTGAAATTCAAATGTGCTTACCAGAATGCAATATGTCAATGTGAGTAAATCATGAGACTCCTAACTAAATGTGCATAGAATAAACTGTTCATTATTTGAATATAACTCAGTTATGATTAATGTTTTAATGCCTCTTAACTCTTTTACCTCTCAAGTATAAACAGAGTTTACTAATTTTAGTGTTCAAGGAATGAACAAGCAGACAAATGAAGTAGTGAAATTAAGCTCTTTATTAGTGGGGTTTGAACACAGTTTGGATGGGGCAAACTCAGACTTATGTACACTATAAACAGTAATAGTAACAATAATACAACAAGCCCATTGGCTAACAGAGTGTGCACATTTTTTGATCCACCTATTTGCATAAGAATAGATACATGAGAAAAGATACATTCCGCTCCTGTGAGAAAACACAGGTTACATACATAACATTCTCCCCCCCCCCCCTAGGTAAAAACAAAATCCTTTAACCGGGTTGGTGGTCTAGTTTCTCTTCTGGGTTGGACGCTTGGCTGAGCCGGCTCAGGGGCTCGTAGGATGGGCGACCCGACTGGAGTGAGGGATTGACTAGAGGGGGAGGATTGTAAACCTGAATAAAAGCCCCGTTTGTCAGATGGAGGAGCAGGGGATCGCTCAAAATCAAAATCTAATTCTGTGGATGAATAAGACAACTCAGGGTCCCTCCTGTGTGTAATAAAAGTGGAAGGTGACTCCAAACAAAATTGGTCATCATCAATAAAGGAATCCAGAGTGCTAGCCTGGGACAGTGTAGGGTTACACATGGCCGGAGTAGGGGAGCATTCCACAATTTCCCCTTGAAATCGGTCCCTAGAACACACCTCTGGGTCTAAGTTAGTTTGCTGCTGATTATTACCTCTGTCCCCTGGGTTTAAATGGGTGGGGTCCAACCCTAACGTTGAGTGTCCGTATTCATCCTGTGGGTCCAGTATTCTGGGTCGCAATTGATCCGTGTTCCTCGTCCAGATCAGACCAGTGGCTGTTTTGATTCAGTAAGTAACAGGACCAGTCTGATCGATCACAAACCCAGCCACCCACGTAGGACCACCAGCTGCATAATTGCGGCAATGTACAGGGTCTCCCGGAGAAAAACCCTTCTGGTGTTGGATTGCTATATTTGTGCCTTTGTCCTCCACCCTAGTGGGGTCCAATCTGTCCAGCAAGGATGACATTTTCCTTCGTTGGAGCAATTCAGCAGGGGACTGCCCTGAGGCAAGGGGAGTGAGTCTATACGTGAAAAGAAACTGGCATTGCTAGAGCTACAAATCCCCTTCACCCAAATGCCGAGGTGCATCTTTAGTTGTGCGCACCTGCCACTCCACCTGACCATAGGTGGCTGGATGGAATGGGGTGGCAGTGATGTGCCTAATTGCATTCCTTTCCATGAAGGATTGGAATTCTGCAGATGTGAAGGTGGACACATTTATTGCATATTTTACTGTTTAAATTACTGTATTGTATCTGTATTTCTAACATTGTATTTCATGCTCTGTGATTTTGCTTTTGTAATGCTTTGTTTACTGTGATATTGATTTTTGATAGTTTATTGCGATGTTGTTATGATGATATTGATATGTTGTATTTTTTGTGATATTTTTGTGATATTTTTATACCGTAACTTGTAAATTGTACTTTGTAAACCGCATTGAGTCTCCCATTGGGCAGAGAACTGCGGTATATAAATTTAATAAATAATAATAATAATAATAATAATTGTCAGACACCAGCACATCTGGAAGTCCAAATGCTGTGAACAGCCTTCTCAGGTGCATTATCATGGTGGCTGATGTAGTATTAGGCACTCTACTCACTTCCAGCCACTTAGAGAATGAGTCTACAACCAACAAAATTAGGGCACCCCTAAATGGACCTGCAAAAATCTTTGTGCAACCTGGACCACAGGTCCCTAGCAGAATCACATTCCCGAGAGGGAAGGTGCGATTGCTCTGGGTGAGAGGACTGACAGCTGGCACAAGTGCCAACCATCTGCTCTATGTTTTGGTCCAATTGAGGCCACCAAAAGTAGCTACGGGCAAGGGCTTTGGAATGGACAATTCCCAGATGACTTGTGTGAAGTAAATGTAAAACCTTTTTCCTGAGAGTGACAGGAATTACCACCTGCTGGCCCAATAGAAGGCAGCCTGGTTCCACTGACAATTCCAAATGCTTGAGGTGGAATGTTCTGAATTCCTCAGCTAGAGGAGAGACAGGCCAGCCTTTTTGTACCCAAGACATTACTTTAGTCAATGTTACATCCTTGGCCGTAGCTTTGGCTATATCTGAGGGGACGACTGGAGGTGACTCGAATGCCTCAATCATGAGGACCTGGTGGTCACTTTCGCTCTCGCAATCGGCTTCCCTGACCCCTGGGAGAGGAGAACATGACAGGGAATCAGCATGGCTGATGTCCTTGCCGGACCTGTGCACCAAAGTAAAATTGTATGCATTTAGGGAAATTGCCCAACGCAACATCCTTGGGGACAGAATTTGAGGTGTGGGCTTCCCGTTCACAAAGATTCCAAGGAGGGGCTTGTGGTCAGTTACAATGGTAAAAGGCCTTCCGTAAAGGTAATCATGGAATTTCTTAGTGCCTGCCACAATTGCCAATGCCTCTCTGTCTGTCTGAGCGTAATTTTTCTCAGGCTTTGAGAGCAAATGGGAATAAAATGCTACAGAGGCTTCCCTCCCATCACTTAGTACATGGCATAACACAGCTCCCACCCCCACAAGGGATGCATCACACACAAGTACAACTTCTTTGTTAGGATCAAAATGAGTTAATACAGCATCTGAAGATAGCAGCCTTTTGAGTTCTAGGAATGCTTTCTCCTGGCAATGGCCCCAGTGCCAAACAGTATCTTTCTTAAGAAGCTGATGTAATGGTTTGGCAACTGAGGCTTTGCGATGGAGAAAAGCATGATGGTAGTTCAACAATCCTAGGAATGTTTGCAATTCAGCTTTACATTTTGACCTGGGTGCATTCCGCCCGGCCATCACCTTGGGGTCAGAGGGCATGATACCTTGAGGTGTGATGCAGTACCCCAGGAATTCCACTTCCCATGCCAAAAACACACATTTGTCTCTTCTGAGACGTAGACCAGCCCTCTCGAAACGTGACAGGACTTGATCAAGCCTGGCCACTAGTTCGACAGTGGCCTTAGCGGTGATCAGGACATCATCAAAATATGGCAGGACAACAGGCAACCCTTTCAAAATATGTTCTACAAGAGACTGAAATATTCCGGGGGCCACATTCACCCCGAATTGTAGTCTAGTTACCTTAAATGCCCCCCCCCCCATGCATTACTATGGTCTGGGCTATGGCAGCAGCAGGAGACACAGTTAATTGTTGGTAAGCCTGGGCAAGGTCAAGTTTTGTGAAGCAGTTTCATCCATGCAAGGAGGCAAGTAGGTGACTTACCACGGGCACAGGATATGCATCAGGGCAAATAGATTTATTGATGGTACACTTGTAATCAGCGCATAACCTGACCTTTCCGTTACTTTTCAAAGCAGTCACAATTGGTGTATCCCACTCTGCGGAGTCCACCGGCACTAGGATACCCTGCCCCACCAGTTTGTCCAGCTCGGCTTCAATCTTCTCCTTTAAAGCAAAGGGTAACCGGTGTTGCTTCATCTGGATGGGCTGGATGGTTGGGTCAAGCTCAAAGTCAACAGGGGGTCCTTTGTATAAACCTAAACTCTTTTTGAATACCTCAGGATGTGCAGCACAAATGTCCCAGATTGGGTCAGAGTCTATTGCGTGAATGCCAGAAAGCCGGATTCCCAGGAGCCTAAACCATTGGGTCCCAATAAAACAATTAGTGCCCTGCTTAACTACAACGAATGGCAAGGATGTGCAAATGTTTTTGAACTTGACCAAGAAATTGCCCACCCCCATGACTGCAATCTGGCAAACTTGCACATCCCAGAGGGAAGTTTTAAAGGATTTAAGCTTGGGCTGAGAGGCAGGGGGAATTCTCAAAAACTTCCCCTATGGGATTATGGAAAAGGTAGTACCTTGAATCCAACTCCATCTTGAAGGGGGCACTGTGCAGGCTCAGGTCTGCGAAGAAATGCTCACTGACAATGCCCACTTGGCATGGCTCAGGCTCAGGTGACACTTTGGTGATGGGCGTGTTGTGGTGATGACTCTTCTTGGGCACAGGTGCTGGAGGTCTTTGCTTTCGCTGTCATCATACCTTAGCAATGTGCCCTCTTCACCCGCAGTTGTGGCATTCTGTGGTGTGGAAGGGGCACTTCTTGCGGTCATGCCGGGCTCTGAAGCCTTCACACTTGTGAAGGAATTCTCCCGTTCATCCCGGTGCTCTTGGTGCTTTCATCGGACCACTCGGACTTTTCCCTCTGTGTCGCTGGACTCCGATGAAGAGGTGGAACCAGGCGATGCTGAGGATGATGAAGGTGAACTTTGCTGAGCTTGCACAGCTGAGTCAGTGGCACTGGTGGTGGAGTGGAGGTGCCGGAAAAGCTTTATCCTGGAACATGCGACCTCAGACACTACTGCCTCTTCTAGGACATCCATGAAGGTTAGCGTCTTTCTGATCATGAGGTGACATTGAGCATCTTCATCCCTCATGTCGGCCACCAGGCAGTCCTGGAGTGCTTCTTCAATGTTGTCCCACTTGACCGGGGCGGCAGCAATGTGCAGCACAGCAGCGTAGTCTGCAATGGATTCACCGGGTCGCTGCTCTCTTCTGCGTAAGACCACCCTGGCCAGGAAGATCGAGACCTCTGGCTGCAGGTGCCTCCTCAGTGCGGACATGATTTCTGAGAGTGGCACCACATCCACATCCCTTGGGAGAATGAAGTGGGTTTGCCAGCTCAAGCATCTCAGAACCGCACTGAGCGAGGAAACAGGAGCGCTTCTGGTTTCCATCAGTGATCTTCTCCGAGGCCATTGCCTTGTGGAACCAGTGTTCTTATGTTGCCCATTCCTCTGGATGTGCTGGGTCAAATGGGCTGATGTTGCTGCCATGTGGGGACACCATACCATCTTTGTCACCAGTTTAGTGTTCAACGAATGAAGAAGCAGATGAATGAAGTAGTGAAATTCAGCTCTTTATTAGTGGGGTTTGAACACAGTTTGGATGGGGCAAAACTCAGACTTATATACACTATAAACAGTAACAGTAACAATAATGCAACAAGCCCATTGGCTAACAGAGTGTGCACATTTTCTATTTGCATAATAGAAATAAAGAAATTTTCATATTTGCACATACCACTTATTTGCATAAGAATAGATACATGAGAAAAGATACATTCTGCTCCTGTCAGAAAACACAGTTAACATACATAACACTAATCATTTCCAGTTTTGCTATTGATCTTTTTCTTTGATCTAGACAGGATGTGGACTAACAAATAAGGAAGTTTTGCTATCCAACAGATTTTGGTATGATGTCAGAACACTCAATGGACAATATGCAGGTGTAATAGAAATAGCAATTTCAGGTGTAATAGAAATAACAATTGCCTGGAGCATAAACAATCTGCATTACTGACTATCATCTCATTTGTTCAGTCACACACAAAACTGGCATAATAATATTGGTAGGGTTTGTTCTAGACATAAAGCAGCCAAAGAGGGCCCATAAAAATATTTTGCTTGTTACATTTTACTGATTATTCTGGTGGAGACCCAGAGGATGACAAATGGCCTTTTTTTTCATGACAAATGCCATTGACTTCAAAAGTAATTAATCAAATATTGCTGTGTGGTTTATGAAGTGGGGATTGCTTCCTATTCTCCTTTCCAGTTTAGCACTGAGTGTGCAAGAAGGGGGGGGGGGCTGTGCCATTAGAGAACTGATAACTTAACACAAAATGGCACATGTTACTACTTTGCCATATCACAAACATGATTGCCAATGATTGTCAGTGGAGCTGGATCATTGCCTGATTAAATCTAAACCAGTTTACTAGGTCACTATTATGAGCCAAGACCTCCCTCAGAATTCAGAGGCACTGATGTTGGATACTTGGGTATGCCCTAGTCAGAACATTCTCTAAGAAATTCCCCAAGTCTTCCAGTCTCTTCTCAGCCATCCAGTACCTCCTCTCTCAGCTTTTAGGAAAATGATTTCTTTTTTAGGTCACATTCATTTTTATAATATTTCATTCTATGTTATGGTGAACCTTTTTTTAAAAAAATGCCATTGGCAGACATTTCAGTTTAATTATTGGAAGTCTACTCTTGAAATTTATAGCTGAGAATACAAATTCCAGTGAACAAGCAGACTCATATGAGAATACTACTTGACATTGTCACATTTAGGTCATACAAGCAATCTCAAAGACAGATACAAATAGAAAGAAGTTGTAAACATTTTCTGATTCTCCAAAATATCTTGTCTATCTACTGTTCCTCTGGCGCAGATGTAGCTTAGTAGGAAACCACAGTCAAGATAGAATAATAGAACTATCACATAAAATAGATTAATATGCTATAAAGTTAGATGACCACAGAAATGCTCAATAAAGCTCAAGTATCTGATGACATAATCTGATTGTAGGTGAATGTTCCCCTAGTTCCTCCTGTATGCAAGCACTGTCTCACAGTACTTGCAAAATTAGTTGTCTAATTCATTGTATGATCAGCCTTGCAAGGCCTATCAGGGAGGATAAACAAATTATTATATTTTCATTCAGTGGTGGGATCAAAAAAAAATTACTGCCACACTGTGGGCATGGTATGGTGGGCGTGGCCAGGGGAAAAGCTCTGCATTGCACCTGAATTAAGACTACTTTATTTCAAAACTTGGATAGGTGGAGCTAGCCAGAATTTCTGCTACTGGTTCTGGCAAACTGGTGCAAACCTGCTGATGCCCACCACTGCTTTCATTTCAAATGGGATACTGGACAATGAATATAACTCCTAATTCTGCAATGCTCATCCTGATGAAGACTTGTAAGACTTAAAACCTATCTTCAGTTAGTGATGTTTCAGTGGTCTGATAAAAGTATCACTCACATTTATCTTCATTCTAAAATAGTGTATTGTATCCTTAGACAATAATTCAAAGAGTAGAACAGAGCAGCACAACATCTAATTCATACATTTTTTCCTTCAGAAGAGGCATAATACATTCAACACAGGAAGAAATGATAGCTTTTGAAACATCCTGTGTTTTATAGTTCAAGTTTCTTCTTTCCTATCATCCTTTCCATAACCCTGTTCAGTAACAAACTGAAGGATTAAATGGCTGCTCCTACATTGATTAAAAATAGAGTTAGGTATTAACAGCATATTGATGGCACTGTACTTCAAACTGATGGATCATATGTCCCAGAAGATGAATATAGATACTTATATATCTTTAAAGTGTATGAAACTCTCTCCCATTTCTCTTCATGAAATAGAATAAATCCAGTTAAAAATCCCTCAGGTTATCCAAGAGGTCTTTTGTGTGTGAGACTTTCTTCACTAAACCCTCTTCCTAACTTCACCTTTAGGATTTCATCACACACTTTAGTAATAGCTATTTTTGGAATTTGACATATCAAGATCATTGCCAGCTGGAATCCTTCTCATTATCTCAAGTACTTGTGATATTACACCATATTTATCAACCACTGCAAGTAATCTTCTAATCAACATTATATCTTTCAACCAGATATAGAGAACATATGGCCCTTCAAATGGCCCATCCATGATCCCTCAAACTTGGCTAGTAGTGGCAGCTGCTGTTTGACAACACTTGAGGGACAAATCTGGACAACATCTGGAAGGTCTCGTATCTTTCTTTTCTTCTCCATGTTCTAGTTTGTACAAATCAAAACAGGATCACCTAGGAATTTACCACTGTGCTTTGCTGAGTTGGAACTGAATATGTTCCCCTTGTTAAAAAAACAAAAACAACCCACACATTTCAACATAAAAGATAAAGTGTGTTATTGTTAACACAGAAAGAAATGTACTACTGTACAGGAGCCTTTTCATTGCTTTCAAAGTATGGTTGATTGACTGTATGCTATAGTAATTCTAGCAAACCTAAATATACATTTACTAAATATGTGGAAATAATATGCTCTAAAAAGTTTAACAGAATGATTCTTGGACAGTGTGGAAAGGGCATGCAGCACTAACCATTTCAACTGACTGATTTACTCTTTATGCTATGTTTCTTATGTTTTTCGATTGGTAGCTTAGCAAATGTCAGGTCTAATCACTTACAAAATAGCAAGGAATTCTGTCCCTTTCATATTGCTGTGGATATTACTAAAAAGGAACTGAGACCTTGCTTCATAATTATATCAAAGAGTTCACTGAAGTTTAAATTTAATGCAAAACCTCTCTTAATTTTCCTGCCATACAACTTGTACTTAAATGTCACCCTATTGACTGACAAACAAATCGTTGGGGTGTGGGATTGACATGCTTTGTTCATTAAAGGCAAAGGACATTGTTGGTAGGATAAGCAGAGTGCCAAGTTGCCAATTTATTCCTGAGAACTTCTCAATTCTGAAAACTTTTTCAGGGAAAGGGATAAGAAATATCGACATGTTCAATATAAGACAGACACTGAAAATCCTTTGTGAATATTTTAATAGGACTGCTCAAATTATGTCCCAGCTTGTTGTGAGCTATTAATAGCAGCAACCCAAACCAATTTGGATGATTGGTATATAGCCCACATCAGAGTAGAATGGTTCCATTTGGTTTTGGGATAAAACAAAGTGGATCTACAAATTATTTTTTGTCTGTAATATGAAGTGAACTGAAATGAAGCACACAAACTTTTATCTTTTTTTCTTTTGAGGTGCTTAGTGTGCAGTTATCTGAAACTAGCTTTCCAAAATTGAGTGAGGAGCTGCAATAGTTGATACAGTGATGAAAGACTGAATGTTTTGTAACATATATATTCTAACTGGCCCTCAGTTGTGGTGAAGAACGCTGCTGCTATTGTTGGAGTAAAATTCAAATTTTATGTAAAATGACCTGCATGAAGGCTAGAAGGAAAGATCTTAACTGGATTGCGTTTGTCATTGCAATAGAAACACCACAGTGTTGTATAAGTTGATGTATAAAGAAAGTGTTGGTAACAGCAGTTACTTGTTCAAGGTGATAAATTGCTTAGAGTTGATATGTTGGCATTCCTTGTTTAGAGTTCGTGGTTGTGAGATGGTTTCCTGAATGTTTAATCCTTTATACATGTTAACATAACTCAGGGCCGTCATCAGAAATTTCTGGGTCCCGTACTGAGCAATCCTACCCCCCCCCCACACACACACACACACTTTTCTCTCTCCTCGCATTGGGGTGGCGGCGGTGGCTGGAATACACAATTTCCCAAAATAAATCGATGGGCAGTTGTATCCAACTGTAGAGTTCAGTGCTCATCTCTGATTACAGCCAAAGAGCCAGTGGCCTTGATCCACAAAAGTTCGCGTTAAAATACAGCAGTTAGTCTTTAAAGGGCCACACATTATGCCCATAAACAGACTTTTATATCAACACGAACATAATTAAAAGGTAAAGGTTTCCCTTGCTCGAAAGCCAGTCGTATCCGACTGTAGGGTGCAATGCTCATCTCTGTTTCAAAGCCGAAGAGCCAGTGCTGTCTGCTACTGCAGACATTTCCATGGTCATGTGGCAGGCTTGACTAGACACCAGAGTGCACAGAATGCTGTTACCTTCCCACCAAAGTGGTCCCTATTTATCTACTTGCAATATCTTGCTTTCAAGAAATTGCTTCCTGCTGCTGCGCTTGGCCCCAGGGCCCGGCCCTCCTGGTGGGCTGAAGGCAAGCGGCCTTGACCCCGGATTCTGGAATCTGGGTCGAGGCAGGGGGCCCTGGGCAGGGCATGTGCAGTGGTGCCACGCACCGGGATTAAAATAAATAAATAAAAAGTTTTAAAAAGTTTTTTAAAAATGGGCTGCCCACCGCTGGGTCCCCTACCAGCTCCGGGCCCAGGATGGGAGTCCTGGTTGCCCCCCCCCCCCCTACGGCAGCCCTGACATAACCATAACCAATAGGGAGTTTGTCTCTTTCTTTCCGGCTCTTGGCCTCATGGGGAAGACAAAGAGCAAGACTTTCCTCCCCAAATGGAAAGACAGCCAAATAGAACACAAAAGGCCATTTAAAAAAACCTGCTCTTCAGGGATTCTGGTCAATTCATTTCTGAATGGCAAACTATCTACTCTTGTGAGCCAATAGCATATATATGCTTCCACAATTGTTCAAAACAGAACATCATTTATTTATTTTTTTGTTTTAATTCATGTTGTACTGTGGTAAAATGTCTTAATAATATGAGGGAAAGGCAGATCTGGGCATTTCCTTTTCTTGCATCCTTCTAGGACTAATTCCTCCTGGGGACAAGAGAATACTGTGCTTGAGTGCTATAGTGAAAATGCCTCCAATCACTGAGAGGCTGGAAGAGAAAATGAAACAAGCTACTTAAAGAACCTAGTGAACTGAGAAATCAGGCATCCATTCCTTTAATAGCACACCATGACATAATGAGAACAAGGGTCTTGATGTCAGGATATCTAACCAAAATAGTGGAACAAGGAAAAGGAATTGAATGGAACTGAGAAGGACCAGATAACTTATCTCTCCTGACTGAAGTTGGCTCTGTCAAAGGCTCCTCCTCAACATAGAACTGAATCCCAGGAAGAAAGCTGTTACTTCCTCATGCAGGTTAGTCTACTCCATGCTCTAGTAGCTATGGTGGATCACAAAAAACTTTAAAATAGACTATCACAAAAAAGAGAGCAGCACTTGAAACGGGCCTTTAGTGCTGGGTGCTAAGAATTTCTAGGAGGAATCAAGGAAGAACTACTAAGCCAAATCAAAGAACATTGAGGAATCAAAGAACACACAAAATACAAAATACAGAAAACTTGAATAAAATTGATAAAGAGAATGAAAACATTAAGATTCTTGCAAAACAAGATTATTCAAAATAAAATAAATAGGGGAAAGATATGAACTTGCTGGCTTAGTGTCTCTGGCTTGGATGAAGGACAATATTACTACAGATGATGTATCCAAGTCAGGATAGCCATATTTGGTGCCTAATTTCTGGAAGGAGAAGAATGGGAAGTCAGAAAAGGAGAGGGGGGAAATGAGAAGCAAAGTTGGGAAGTCTTTGTTTTAGAAAGCTGTTCATAGGTGTTTTATGCATATTCGTATCAGAAAAGCAATCACTGGACACCACATGTTTCAAATTGTCTCATCGTAATACCATATAGGAAAGCATACTATTAGAACGTCCAACTGCTTGGAATATTATGCAGCAGCATGACAGATATCAGAACAATCCTGTTACACCATTATAATGTTTATGTGTCTACATGAAGGTGGCAGATTAAAAAAAATTTAAAATAGAAGCATCAGACATTTACCATTGTGGTAAAAATAGAGAATGCACCTGTGAAATACGTGAAAGGTATAGATACATCCTGGTAGCACTTGCTATTATGATTGTCATCTCCTCCACAGTATTTTAGTCATGTATTACTATTTACAGATGAGCAAAATGGTTGTTTTCTGTCAAGGAGTCATGTTTTCCATTAACCCAGCCATTCCTGGCTACTTTATGATCTTCCAGAAAAGAAAAAAGTTTACAGTTTCTGAGGCAAAGCTGTTTGTGGTAAATATCTTTACTGAAAAATGGAGGTAAGTGTCTGTGCATGGGAAAAATGAGAAATAGATAATGATCAGTTTTATGCAGGGGACTCCTAAAAGTCTGAGAGGATTATTGTTTGACCAGCAGCTCACATGTCCATCTAGATTGTTCTCTGGCCAGATATTCTGCTACAGTAATAGAGTAGACCGTTGTTGAGTTCGGTGCTTAAGAAGTATTCTGACCAGCAGGATCGGGTCAAACACAAGTGATTAATTATTCAGCTCATAGATACCGGACTGGGGAATATGTACAAGGTGGCCAGCTTATATACAGTGAGAATGGCAGTTACATAGGTTGATACATTTCGGCAGGCTTCTGGAGAAGTGGGAAGATTGTACTGACAAATCAGCTATTTTGATAGAAGTTTGAAAATGGTGACTTTGCAAAAGGCGCACTATTCTGCCCTAGACTTTATGGCGCTAAAAGCGGATTAGTAAATAACGCTTGGACACAACAACTGTACAGTCAGCAAATCAATACCTAGTGTTGGTTGGCAGTAAATAACCTGACTCCCTAAAGGGGCCAATGGCTATGGGCAGATGACCCCCTTTAGGTGGGGTGATGGTCCCTTCAGTGGAGGAAATGCCATTGGAAACCATCATATTGGGCCCAAAAGCAAAATGAGCAGAGGAGGAACCACTTTAAAATTCTGATTCCCGATGGTCATGGAGGTGGAAGGGGCAGTCCCATGTTAATATCCTCAAGGCTGCAGCAGTCCATTGCAATCCCTGTGTTAAATCCTGCATGCCTCATTTTATATGTTTCATAGGAGATGGCTCCATGATCACACTGTGTGGGTCACTTCATGGCATGCTGGGATCCAACTTAAACAAATTTATGTCAATGGTATTTTTTCTGTTTGTCATTCTTCTTTCAAAAATGATTTCCAGGAAAAAATGTATACTCGGATATGAGAAGCAGCCAACAATGGCATCTAGATATCATACCCCGTAGATAAACATCTGGGAAGGACTTGAGTTTTGCGGGAGCAGAGGAAAAGCTACAGATTCCACCTTATGACTTCTAAATTTAACACCTATCATGCATAATTATCTAAAAAATAGGCTGTGTGCTGACCCACCTAGGAAGGCATGGTCACCGTATGGCGGTGCTACACAAAGAGTCTCGTTCAAGGATAGTCCAGATATCAATGTCCAAAAGGCAAGCTGAGGTCTGTTTACCAGTAATCCGAGTTAGTAGTCTAAGCCAAAGGGTGTCCAGGGACGTTGTCAGGGTTGGCAGAGAAGTCAGGGTCATGGCAGGCAATCTGGAGTCAAGCAGGACGCCGGTCTTCACACAAGAGTTGTACTCACGCTGGAAGACTGCCAGATGTTTACTACTGATCTGACAGGTCAACTGCAGGGGAAAACAGACTTGGGCCAGGTGCGGGCTGATATCCCTAGCTCAGGGCATCCTTGGCCTCGGGTGTAGGCAGAACTGGGCTGGGCATAGGGAGCGGTATAAAAATTTAACAATAAATAAATAAATAAAAATATGCTTAAAGGGCTACAGATATTGATAAGGGATCTCAGTTTTGCATGCAAGGTGGTCCTGCTGGATAGGGGATTTATATGTAGGCTTTGTGAGGCTATGGCTTGATTAAGCCACCCTATCATAGAAAAAGATTTACAGCAGAAATAAAGAGAAGATGCCAGACCAAAGTTTCTTTTCTTAGAACAGTTTAACCAATTGTCATTCTGGGCGCATAAGGGCCATTGGAAGTGCATTTCCAATTGCAATCAGACACAACATGGGTCCAGTATTTACTTTGCAGGCGCACCCACCCAAATAAAGACTCAGACACCGGTATTGGATTAAAGGCATTGGGCCACTTTTATTGAATACTGCCCTAGTCCAAATTATCGCTTTCAATTGGTGTATCATCCAATTGTAATTTTTAAGGCAAGCAGGCCGCAGTAGCACTGGTAAGGTTCCACCCAAAATACCAATGGCTATTGGCTACATGTATCAATTTGTATCAATTTGTTTGTTGACACAAACAAATTGTTGACCGAAGTCAATATACTATCTACTGACCCCACCCTATGACGTGTATCCATCCAAATATCAAGGTGATGCAGGCTGTGAAGCTCCTAGCATCACCCCTTTCATGGTTCGCCCTTGACCGGCCAATCATGTTTCCCCTGTACCTATCTACGTGTTGGCCAGTCAATTGCGAACTTGCCGGATACCTATGGGTCATAAATCTTTACCTTACCAGTGCTACCCGCCACACGGGGAGGCATCCATGATGACTCACAGCCACCCCCAGACTGTCAGCTCGGTCGCCAGGCCTGCTTGCACGTCCTCCAGAAAGAGGTTCATACCTCTGGCCGACAGGTGGACCTCATCTCCTGCATACAGGCTAAAAATCCTGCAACCCTATCCCCGGGTGTCGAATGGCTGTCCCCAAGCCATTCTCAACAAGAAACCGGGCAACAGCCCTGTTCACTGACCGCCGTGCACGGTCCAAACCATGGAGATCCATGCCTCCTCTATAACAGTGTCTCGGCACTATGTCAGACCATAGCAACCGTGTGTACGACCATAAATAATGTAGAAACGCCAGGTCACTGCACACTGACATTTTTAAGGAAAGGCCAGTGATCTGTGCAAGATCATTGCCGCCGAGGTGCAGAATCAGAACATCAGGTGCTCCAGCATCCCTGATGACATCAGGAATGGCAACAGTTCCTGCCATCTCATGCCGCACACACCATACCATGGAGATCCATGCCTCCTCTATAACGGTGTCACGGCACGATGTCAGACCATAGCAACTGTGTGTACGGCCATAAATAATGTAGAAACGCCAGGTCACTGCACACTGACATTTTTAAGGAAAGGCCAGTGATCTGTGCGAAATCATTGCTGCCGTGGTGCAGAATCAGAACATCAGGTGCTCCAGCATCCCTGATGGACATCAGGAATGGCAACAGTTCCCGCCATCTCATGCCGCGCACACCATACCACTGCATACGTGCGGACGCACGCAGCCCGAGATGGGGTCCCCACTCCGACAATGCAGCATACTGTGCCGCCCAGTGCACATAACTGTGGCCCACCAGCCACACTGCCACCGGTGTGCGTAGACACACAGGGTCTGTAAAAGAAGGAGAAGGAATTAAGGACATAACTAGGTACACATACAGTGAGGGGACGTACATATAAGGACCCCCACCTGCCCATCCGACATATATCAGCCTCAGAGTACCCAAACGCAGCCGCAGTCGATGCAGCGCCTAGCCTGAATGAATGGGTGCCATAATGAGCCCCAGGGAGGCCCACACTGTGAAGTGCCGTACTGGTCACCCTCCAGAACTGAAATTTGGTAAAGGGAAGACCCATCCTGGTGGCAGAACAATGGGCCAGGGCGCGTGCCACGCACTGCTAAAAATGCATGTAGGGCACCAACCAGACAGATGTGAGCAAATATACATCGTAGCAATCTAACACCACTGCCTACTCCATGCTGATTGGCCTTCAAGGAACAAATCCTCAACTGAGCCCACTCCTGATTGATAGACACATCTTCGAGTTCCAGTGCCCTACGAGACACGTCCCCCTTTGACAATGGGACCAGCTCACTGATTCTCAGAGCTCCAAAGAAAGCTACGGTGGTAGCTGCATGAAAAGAGACTCCTCATACCTATCATAACACAGTCTATGCCAACCTCGTGCAAGGTGGGTAAGAATACCTGGTGAAACAAGGTGACGTGTGTCCGGGCGGCAGCCACATTCACGTGTCCACCCCTCCAATACATGGCATATGCGGAAGTCACTCACACAGTCAGTAAAGCCCCGTGACTTAGCCATGAATGCCAAGGCCAAAAGCCTGGTGGCGATGGTGCGTGGGGCCAACCCCTGATCATGAAGGTGCACCATATACTGTAAAACCTGGTCGACCGGTATCAGCCACCGTTCAGGCAACTGCCTTTGCCTACAAAAGGTCCTAAATTGAAGGAGTGTATGCTGATACGCCTTACGCGTGTGAGGTGCCAAAGACATGCCGATCGCCCAGTTCACCTCTCCTCGCCAAATGTCCATATCTCGGCCGGGAGTGGAGAGGGAAGTTCCTCTGTGTCTGGAGCCAAGGCAAGGAACCGGGAGATCTGCAGGTGGGATAAAGTGTCAGCGATATCGTTATTAATGCCTGGCACATGTCTGGCCCTAAAGAGCACATTAGGGCGCAGGACCTAAGAACAAATTGGTGAACTAAGGCCATGACTCTGGGGGATTTAGACGTTTGGGCATTGACAATGTGCACCACTGCAGCATTGTCACACCAAAAGTGAACCACCGAATTAGCCCACCTGTCCCCCCAGAGCATAGGGGCCCCCAAAATTGGGAAAAAACTCCAGGAACGTAAGATCGCGTAAGCGATCCGTGCCCTGCCATGTCTGAGGCCATTGACCATAGGCCCACTGTCCTTCAAAATAAATCCCATAGCCCAGGGAGCCGGAGGCATCCTACTGCACTTGAAACTGGGGGCTGACCATAAGCTCAGATCTCCAGAAGGATACGCCATTAAAGTCCTGTAGGAATGTGAGCCAAACTGGCAGGTCTGCACGTAAACCCCTAGTCAGCCATACCCTGTGGTGTAGTTTAGAAAGGCCCACCCTAGGATCACACAGATGCCTGGCGAAGGCTCTGCCTGGTGTCACCACCCTGCAGGCGGAGTTGAGGTGGCCGTAAAGCACCTGCAACTCCCGGAGAGACACCATACGCTTGACAAGCATTGCCAAAATCGCATCAGAGATCCAGCACCCCCTGACAGACAATTCGGTCACCAGGCCCACTTGTACGTCATTCAAAAAGAGGGCCATACCTCTTGCTGACAGGTGAACCCCATTTCCCGAATACAGACTAAATCCTGTAACCCTATCCCCGGATGACAAATGGCTGTCCCCCAAGCCATTCTCGATAAGGAACCAGGCAACAGCCCTGTTCACTGACCGCCGGGCATGGTCCAAACCACGGGGGTCAATGCCTCTCTATAATAGTGTCTCGGCACGATGTCTGACCATAGCAACCATGTGTATGGCCATAAACGGTGAAGAAACACCAGATCACTGCACTCAGGAGTCTTTAATGCCAGGCCAGTGATCTGTGCAAGATCATTGCCTCCGAGGTGCAGAATTAAAACATCTGGCGGTCCGGCATCCCCAATGGACATCAGGAATGGCAACAGTTCCCGCCACCTAATGCCATGCATACCATGCCACTGCATACGCGCCGTGGCACATAGCCCGATATGGGGTCCCCATTCTGACGAAGCAGCATACTGTGCCGCCCGGTGCACATAAATTGTGGCCCAGCAGCCACACAGCCACTGGTGTGCGGAAACACACAGGGTCTGTAAGATAAGGAGAGAGAATTGAGGGCATAACAAGGCACTCATGCAGTGAGGGGACGAACAGATGGAGAAAAAAGGCGCAAATCCCCACCTGCCCATGCGACGTATGTCAGCCTCCGAGTACCCAAATGCAGCTGCAGTTGATGCAGTGCCTATCCAAAACGAATGGGTACCGTAACGAGCCCCAGGGACCCCTGCACTGTGAATCACCATCCCAGTAACCCTCCAGCATTGTAATTTGGTAAGGGGAGACCCATCTTGGTGGCAGAACAACAGGCCAGGGCATGAACCCCGTGCTGCCACAAAAGCATGTAGGGCACCAACCGGACAGATGGCAGCATCATGCTACTACTCTTTCTTTGCTGACCGGCCCTTGAGGAGCGAATCCTCCACAGAGCCCACTCCTGGTTGAGCGACGCATCCTTCAGTTCCATTGCCCTGCAGAACATGTCCCCTGTTGAAAGTGGGACCAGCTCACTGATTCTCAGAGCCCCAAAGCAAGCCATTGAGGTAGTTGCCTAAAAATAGACTCTTTGTACGGAGCATAGGCGCTGGCCGAGTAGGGGTAATATACAGTAGCCACAACTGTTGGCAGGGCTCGACCCACCGTATCTCAGAGTGAAGGGCCGCCCTCATCCTAAATTCATTGTCATAGGCTAACCATGATGGGCCAGGGAAATCAACCATGGCCCAGTAAATATTGTCCAGGTACCGGACCATTAGGATGGCCAAATCAGGATGGGCCCTTAGATATACTGCCATGTATATCAAATAGGCTGGTAACCAATTGGCCCAAGTGCGAGGCGCTCACGACGACGGGACAACTCCTTGTCCCTGTCATCCTGGGAGGAAGCATTGGGGCGGTCACCCCTGTAAGAACCTGGGAGTAATTGGGAGCCCAGGAGGTAACAGGGTAGTGTGCATTGAACTGCCCTACCGCAGTAGCCTGTTGCAGCCATGGCCACTGGACCCCCCCAGTGTTATGAGCTAGTGTCACCGGTGTGCTGACTTGACCAGGATACTCACTCGGTGCACCCCCATGGGTGCTGGCCTGATGGCCTCCAGCAGCTCAACCCTGTTGGCAGCCCGCTGTGCAGCCGTGGCCGGCATGTGGGCCGGAGCTGAAGAGCTGCCAAGCCCACCATCTGAAGGTGGTGGAGGAATTCCCATAGATGCCTCGAGTGCCGATATGTGGGCAAGGAGAGCATCCACAGTGTCAGACCCACCAGAATAAGGTGGGCCGGATGGGCCGGACGGCCCGCTGGGCAATTGATGAGCGGGTGGAGGGATAAAACCGTGTGGCAATCCCTGGCCAGAATAGGGCCATGCCCAATAATCTGGCCCATGGGGGGCTGGTGGAACGGTGGGGTGCAATCCCGCACCATGCCCAAATGGGCCGCTATGCCCCATGCCGGGCAAAGGTGCAACAGGGGTAGAAGCCCCAGGGGAGCAGGCCAGCGCAGCCCCCGCCCGAGTCCTCCGACTTGGCGGGTAGGCAGAGGCCTGGTCACCCTCATTGGTGGCAGTGGGGATTGTAACCCTGCCACCCCCCTGTGGGGTGGCCGACCGAGCCCTCTGGCCTGGTGGTTGCCCCAAGGAGGTCGAGGGGGTGGGCCGAGCCCTCCCCCTAGGTCGTGGCCTAGGGGCCGCCTGGGACTTGGGCTTATTTATTTATTTATTTATTTATTTTTTAAATTTATATACCGCAATTCTCAGCCCAAGGACCGACTCAGTGCGGTTTACAAGATAGGAATACAACACAGTAATACAGCATAACAATCCCACAAAAAATACAATATATCACAATACATTACAATATATTCAATACAGTTCATTAAACAGTTACACCAATGCAAAGTGCAAAGCAAATACAAATATAAATTATACAAAATATCATTAAATACAGTACTGAATCCCCAGAACCATAGCCCAAACCCTCAGTTCCCTCCCGTCCATGAAAAACCCCTGGCTTCGAAACATTCTCACCGAAGCCCTAAAGTCCCCACTACTGGGAAAAACTGTTCCAGCTGGGCGGGCCAGGGAAGGGAGCCGAAGATGAAGCGTGGCTCTCGGGGCTCGGTGGCGGCGGCTATTCATAGCCCTGCGCCCGGCAAACTGTTCCAGCTGGGCTCCCACCTTCCCTGACCGGGCGGGCCAGGGAAGGGAGCCGAAGATGAAGCGTGGCTCCCATCCTGGGCCGGTGGAATGAGCCCAGGAGAGACGCGGCGAAGACCCTCAGGAACGGCAGGTCTGGTGCTCTTTTGAAGCCCTCCTGGCGGGTGGGGCCAGGAGGGAACGGACTGCCGGCGGCCTCAGCTGTCGCTCGTCTCCCATCCTGGGCCGGTGGAATGAGCCCAGGAGAGACGCGGTGAAGACCCTCAGGAACAGCAGGTCTGGTGCTCTTTTGAAGCCCTCCTGGCGGGTGGGGCCAGGAGGGAACGGACTGCCGGCGGCCTCAGCTGTCGCTCGTCTCCCATCCTGGGCCGGTGGAATGAGCCCAGGAGAGACGCGGCGAAGACCCTCAGGAACGGCAGGTCTGGTGCTCTTTTGAAGCCCTCCTGGCGGGTGGGGCCAGGAGGGAACGGACTGCCGGCGGCCTCAGCTGTCGCTCGTCTCCCATCCTGGGCCGGTGGAATGAGCCCAGGAGAGACGCGGCGAAGACCCTCAGGAACGGCAGGTCTGGTGCTCTTTTGAAGCCCTCCTGGCGGGTGGGGCCAGGAGGGAACGGACTGCCGGCGGCCTCAGCTGTCGCTCGTCTCCCATCCTGGGCCGGTGGAATGAGCCCAGGAGAGACGCAGCGAAGACCCTCAGGAACGGCAGGTCTGGTGCTCTTTTGAAGCCCTCCTGGCGGGTGGGGCCAGGAGGGAACGGACTGCCGGCGGCCTCAGCTGTCGCTCGTCTCCCATCCTGGGCCGGTGGAATGAGCCCAGGAGAGACGCGGCGAAGACCCTCAGGAACGGCAGGTCTGGTGCTCTTTTGAAGCCCTCCTGGCGGGTGGGGCCAGGAGGGAACGGACTGCCGGCGGCCTCAGCTGTCGCTCATCTCCCATCCTGGGCCGGTGGAATGAGCCCAGGAGAGACGCGGCGAAGACCCTCAGGAACGGCAGGTCTGGTGCTCTTTTGAAGCCCTCCTGGCGGGTGGGGCCAGGAGGGAACGGACTGCCGGCGGCCTCAGCTGTCGCTCGTCTCCCATCCTGGGCCGGTGGAATGAGCCCAGGAGAGATGCGGCGAAGACCCTCAGGAACGGCAGGTCTGGTGCTCTTTTGAAGCCCTCCTGGCGGGTGGGGCCAGGAGGGAACGGACTGCCGGCGGCCTCAGCTGTCGCTCGTCTCCCATCCTGGGCCGGTGGAATGAGCCCAGGAGAGACGCGGCCATAGCCACCCAAGCAGGCACTGATCGGAGGAGATATATCCTCCGATCAAATTTGTAAAAGGAAAAAGGCGAGCAAGCCGGGGGGAGCATTAATGGCAGTTGGTGCACGGCCAGTTGGTGTGAGGATTGGGAAAGGTCAGACACAATTAGAGATCTCACTTTTCTGGAATTTCTCCCCTATTATGATGACCACTAATATATATATATATATATATATATATATATATATATATATATATATATATATATATATATATATATATATATATATATATATATATATATATATATATATATATATATATATATATATATATATATATATATATATATATATATATATATATATATATATATATATATATCCCACGTATGGACAATAGCATTGCTGATGCATTGTCCTTCCCAATGCAAAGGAGGAACCTTTGGCAGATTGGTGGAGTGAGGCCATCTGGGTGATGGAATTAGTGCTGGTGCCTAGCACTCACCAAAGCTGCCAATGGGCTGTGAGAGAGTTTTACAGCTACCGTAAGGACAGCCAACTGTCAATCCAGGTGACACACATTATCTAATTTTGTGCAGGGAACACACCTAAATCTACTCAAGACCATTTAGCCATGTTGGCTTTTGAATTGAAATTCAGAGCATATCAGGACACAATGGGTGATGTTCTGGCATCTTCTCTCTATTTCTGGGTAAGGAAAATGGTTGAGGGATGGTCTAAGGAAGTGAGTAGAGAAGAGTGGTGAATGGCAGGCTGCCTTTGACTCTACAGATTTTGTGAGATCTAAAGGACTGGTGAACATCAATTTGTAATTCTAGTTTGAGAATTTGTTATTCCATGCAGTCTCACTGACCGCATTTTTAGCACGTTTCAAATTAGTGTGGTTGTTTAGTGGTTAAGACACTGAACTTGATGACTGGAAGGTCAGGACATTAGCCTTCAAGACCTGAGTACTGCACAATAGAGTGAGATCCCATTTCTGTCCCAGCTCCTGCCAACCTAGCAGTTGAAAAGCAAGTAATTGCAACTAGATAAATAGGTACCACTTTGTTGGTAAAGTAAAAAACATCATGTGCACTCTAGTCATGCCTGCCACATGTCTAGTCATGTCTGTCGCATGTCCACATAAATGTCTGCAAATGCAGACAGCATTGGATCTTTGGCTAAAAACAGAGATGTGCACCGAACCCTGTTACTGCCTTTCAAGCATGGGTAACCTTTACCTTTAGAGCAGTTTAACCACTGTGGCAGAGATGAGCACTAAATCCTTATATTGTATATTTCTGTTGTACGCCACCTTGAGTCGCATTGGTGCTGAGTAGGGTGAGATATAGCAGCAGCAGCAGCAGCAGCAGCAGCAGCAGCAGCAGCAGCAACAACAACAACAACAACAACAACAACAACAACAACAACAACAACAACAACAACAACAACAACAACAACAACAACAACAACAACAACAACAACAACAACAACAACAGCAGCAGCAGCAGCAGCAGCAGCAGCAGCAGCAGCAGCAGCAGCAGCAGCAGCAGCAGCAGCAGCAACAACAACAACAACCTTTACCCTATCATTTTCCAGACATGATGAGTTCAAGCAGGCATTTCTGATTAGTTATTTGACTAGAAAAGAAGACGGTGTGTGTTTGATAATACATCATTCAAAGATAATACATAATTCAAAGATGGACGAAGAGGGCTAGGAAAGCATAGACAGGTTATGTTAGACAGATCACTAGAGTGGCCTATGTCTGATCAGGGCTTTGCAAGCATTTGTATCAGCATGTGGTTCAGAGGATGACTGATTGTTTTGCCAATTACCTAGTGAGCCATTAACTAGGTTTCAATTTTAAGTTGTAACCATCCAGGAATTAGACAGGTTTGGTTAATAGGTTAAAAGGTTTGGGACACATTTGTTTCATATAAGGGCAGTGTCAATGGCTGCAGCTTCTGGTTGAACAGGATGAACAGATTGCACATATAGGCAGCTGGCACTCAACATGTTATAAACATTATTTTAGCCCCTTAAGTAACATTTCTTAATTTTGTTTGATATGGGTACCATCAGTGTTTCCCATCCTTTGGTTTTTGGACTTCAGTTCCCAGAAGCCTAAATCAATTCCCCAAAGCACTGATCAGCCAATGTACTGACTTAGGCTTCTGGGAATTTTAGTCCCCCTGTGGTACATGGACACCAATTTGGGAACCACTGAATTAGTGGAAGGAGGCATGTGCTCCTCAATATCATATTTTGGTCGAAGAGAAGAGCAATGATGTCTGTATGGGTAATCAAGTGAACTTGAGTAGGCAAACCATTTTGGAGTGGAAGGTCAGAAGTGGAATGGTCTTGTACCTACTTCATCAATACTGATGTGGTAAGATGGTCTCCTACCTACTTTTCTTAGCAATATTAATTTTGTTACCCCCAAAATATTCTGTTAGTACATGTGGGGGAAAACAACATTGGCCTTTTGAAGGAAAAGGCTGTAGTGAGATAGTGAGATGAGTGATTCAAGATCTTTATTTTGCCTGCCATATTGGCAATGCAGGTATAGAAAATTGTGACCCCCAATGTTTGGATCAGGCAAACCAAAAGGTAACTGGGAACTCAAATAAGGGGTTTTCAAAATGGCAGATTATATCTGGACCACCAGTCATTCAGTTTGGGCACCAAGATTTATTCTGTGGGGACAGGGTTGATTTGTCAGATGTAGGGGCTGATGTCTTTTTGGCAGACTTGAAGAGGGACATCACAAATGTCATTGAAGACAGTTGGGGAGAGAGGAGCCAAGCATGAGCTGGCCCTATCCAGTGATAGTTGCAGGGAGAGAGTGGTAGCAGTGAATACCACATGATTCAGGTGAACATATGTAGTGAACGCCATGAGCCAGTTTCCTGACAGGCATTAAGGAAAGGAAACTGGACAGTTTTTTTGCCTATCCCACTCTGGAGCACGGGACATTGAGGGCTGTTTTTAAGGCAGAGTCACTTAAATAGATCACATTGGTTTGTAGGTTGTGCAGGGTTAGGGTGGTAGCAATGACTCCTTCAAGACATCATTGGACAAAATGAAACCTGGGTATCTGTCACAATTTGGGTAAATCAGCTGGACAGGTAGTGGACACCATGAGTCATCCATCTATGTGAACAGAGTTGGAAATACCCATGGAGATGCAACTGCACAGGGTCAAGGGATTTGCCTATCTGACCTAGAGAATGAGGCAGGGAGTCTCCTGCTCTGGTTCCAGAAATTGTACTACCAGGCCCCTTCACTGGTCAGGGGTTTCAAAATGTCAATAAATGTGGACCAAGTTTTACCTTCAAAGTCATGTGTCTTGCCTCTTCTTGACAAATCCGGTGGGGGGGGTTAGACCTTGACTCTGGTTTTGCAGCCAAGTGTTCAGCCCACTGAGCATTTCAGTCAGCTCAAACACTGCTTTTCATTTATAAAGTGGGAGATACCTCAATCTTTTGATAAATCTAACAAAATTTCCTGGGAATAAGTTGCCTCAATTCTTCACTGAGTGCAAAAATCTTGTAACTCTTTTGTAAATAAAGATATGTATAACATATAGAACACTGATATAACAGTGGAAGGATATGTAGGCCAACATTCTTTTTCATGTGTTAGTTCTCTATTTGGTTAGTTATCTAACCACCCCTCAACATGGCCGCCACCACCATCGCTGCCTCCTCCTTCTCCTTCTTCTATCTGAATACAAATATTGGTGATCCTCATGCCAATAAGCCATGAAAGCTGTCCTGAGAATACAATGCATGGCTGTTCATCTGCTTTCCACAAGTAACTTTCTGGTCCTGATATTGACAATATTGACATTCAGGATGGCCTTTCCCCTGCCAGCAATATGGGCATGATAGTACAAGGCAACATTGAGCCACTTGTCTCATTCATAACAGCAGTTTTTGGAAGGAGTGAATTTATGAATGTATGGAATGGTTTCTTTGAGGTAGCTGGTCACTTCATCTCTTAGACCTAATAGGTGTTGCAAAAAAGGTGGGTATTAATGAGGGATGTGAAGACAGAAAGAAGTGATGTCATACAATATTTCTATAATGACATAACATCTGTAATGTAATCGGCAAGTACATCCCCCCCATCCAGCAGGAACTGATTGGTAGATTCCAGTGAATGAAATGAAAAGTGAATGTCAATCAGGCTTTCCTCAAAGTGCTTTGTTATTTTTCATGTTTCCTCCCTGACCCTGATTAAAGACTTTCTATGTTTTAATTTGCTTTCTTCTGAGTCATCATGTTCTCTTCCCCATTTTATAATCTGCTGCTGTCTCATCAGCGCCTTGGCTTTACTTGATGATTTATATTCGTTAGCCACCCACAGTGAACCAAGGACTTTGAACTCCTGTAGAAAGTAGTCAAGGAAGTGCAAATAAGAAGCAATGTGATGCCAAAGATAGGGGAAATGACATTTCCCATTACAAAGAAAATGATGAAGAGAGATTAGATGTAGATATTTTTGCAATTTTTTTTGGAGGGGCTGTGGTTGTGTAAGGAAACAAACATTTAAAAAAACTCAAAGAGTTTCTGCTTCTCTTTGGTCCCCATTGGGAATCTCTTACCTTAGGGACAAAAAAGAAGAGTAAGATAGGTGGGAGTTTTGCATTGTTTTGTTTGTTTGTTTGCAGTTTTATTTTTATATTAATGCAGAAGCTATAGTCAAGTCTTTGTCCTCTGTCCTTCACTCAAAAGAAAAACTACAGGAAGTAAAGCAGTCTGCAATGACAAAATCTAAGTTTTGCAACTTACATACTTTAGGGGGAAATCACATACTCTTTGATTTACAGAATTGATTTATCATTGTTAAATCTAGTAAAGGTAAAAGTCTCCCTTGTTTGAAAGCCAGTTGTATTCAACTCTAGGGTTATTTTCATCTCTGTTAGAGCCAAAGAGTCAGTACTGCTGGCATCTACAGATGTTTCCATGGACACGTGACAGGCATGCTTCAACACTGGAGTGCACAGAATGTTGTTTACCTTCCCACCGAAGTGGTCCGTATTTATCTACTTACAATTTCTTGCTTTTGAACTGCTTGGTTGGTAGGAGCTGTGACAGAGACAGAAGCTCACTCCATTGTGCAGTACTCCATGAAAATTGTGAATACAGTAGGGAATACCCTGGGTGGCAATCTTGCCGGCTAATCTTTCTAACATCGGATCAGAACAAAGGAATTGAAGAATGAATCCAACAAATGTAACAATAACTATCATAGTTCTTCATTTACACACACTCTCACACCAGTTTCCACTGACAATATTTATGTTACAGCTGAAAACAAATATGGATTCCTTGACAGTTAAATACATTATTGAATCCTGTTTGCTCTGGTTAGGTTTCTGGAGGTCATATCAGTAAAGGACTATGAAAGTGGCAGCATGAGGCTTTTGAACTTTGTCTCTAATTCTCAGATTTTTGCCTTACCCTTCATTAAGCAATTCACTACAAGGGTAAGGATTATGTGCTCTATTTTTATGCTTCCCCAAAAGTCAAGGGAAAAGAGATAAGAGCTTTCTGTTTTGTTCCAGAAAAACTTGAAATTCTGCAGACCTTTATTTATTACAGGCATTGTTTCTCAGAGTGAGTTTCATCCTCGCTGTTGAGGTGAGTTAGCAACTTGATGACATAAAAACAAAGATAATCACTAAAGTGCAATGTCAACTCTAATTGCTAGCCTTGCTGGTTACAAGTTTTAATAATCACAGATAAGAGATGCAAAATTGAAATGTGAAAATAAATGACACTAACAACAAGGCTCTTGCCCCTGCAAGCTCAGAATAGGAAACAGACACAAATATTGAGGTTTAAATAGGGACATTGCAGATATATTATTAAATTGGTAGACCACCTCTTCCTGCAGTGGGCCTAATGTAAATTGGATGTCTGGGCCTAGAGCTAGAGGATTCCACCAAATTTCTCACTTGTCCTTCACAGGTAAGTCCCTTCCCTGTCTCAAAGAGACAACCTGCTTCTAGCTATGGCAGAGAAAGCTGCTCTTAATCTGATCCCTGCTTTCCTCACATCTCTCGGTGTGACCACTCAGAGTTTAAGCATCTGAGTGCTATGGGTATAATTTCTGAGGAAGAAGTGCTCCCTAAGATAACATGTTCCCAAACTATCCAGGTCAGCACCAACACCTGGATTCTGCCATGGAATGCAACAGGCAACCAATGCAGAATAGCCAAGACTGGCATGATATGGTCAAATTGACTATTGCCAACCACCAGCCAGGCAGCTGCATTTTGTACCTGTTGGAGTCTCCATACCAGCCTCAAGGATAAACCCAGATAGAAGATATTACAATAATTGATTCTGGAGATTACCAACATGTATGTTAATGCTATCAAGTATCTCCTGTCAAGAAGTAAACAGAGCCAGACTATGTGCTGCAGATGGGGAAACATGCATCACTGATACTGACATCTGATTTTCTAGTGTCATGACTGATCAAGTTGGACAACAATCTGTCATACCTGCTTTTTTATGGATTCCTGCATTCAGAAGGGACTTGGACTCAATGGCCTAAAAGACCCCTTTCAAGTCAATTATTCTATGATTCTAAGTTGCACACCCAGTTTATATACATTCTCCTTCAGAGGGAAAACAACATACCCCAACTAGAGGGGAATCCTGTCAACCTGAGACTAGTTATCTCCTATCAGCAACATCTCCATTTTATCTGGATTCAGGTTCAACCTTTCATCCACCATCCATGCCATGTTTGCCTCAAGGCACTCCTACAGCTTCTGGAAAGCATCCACCACTAAAGTGGAGAAGGAAAGATAGAACTATCATCAGAGTACTAGTGGGGTATACAGAAAGAACCTCCTCAAAGATTGTGGTATTTTTGAACCACAATCAGGCGAACCCTGGTAACAACAACTTTGTGTTACCAGCTAATCTTTCTCACACTATGTCAGGTGAAAGGAACTGCAGAATGAACTCACCAAAAGGTGCCTTCATTTTGGCAAGAACAAAATTTCTTGAGGGTACACAAGAGCAAAACCAGATTAGAAGATTGAGGAAGGAGCTCAATGGGCAAGGAATATCATTAAAGAAGGATAAAGCTGAAGATCAAATTCTCCCCTACATCACTTGGAGGACCTTGAATAGGCTGGAGGTGGAAGTCCATAAATGCAAGACAAACATGCTCAAGTGGGGACTGCTGGTGGACAACAACACACAGTGTGCATGTAGAGAGACACAGAGAACGGCTCATTTATTAGTCTGCCTATTGCTGCCAGAGACATGCACCAATGAGGACTTGGATTTGGGCAGCAACAAAGCAAAGAAAGTGGCTTCATTTTGGCATTCATGGGTTTGATCAGGACATGATCTCTCCTGGGAAAGAGGATGCTAAAGGAAAGATAGAATGGGCCAATTGGCTTCAAGTATATTTGCATACAACATAAATAGGATATTTCCGTGGTCTTGTCTTAAACACAGATTTTTATAAAATGAAATTGAGGTACACAATGCTAAGACAGTAGACAATTAAGTGATAGTAAGAGTAAAAAACAGTTCCATTAAAAATCACCATATTATGAAATGCCATGGGAGCAAATGGGGAGAGAGATTTAAAATTATAGTATTTATCTCTTCCACTGCAGCACGGTTTGCCCTGTGGTGGCTGGCTTGCTGCATTGCTCCCCATGAGGGGCAGCAGTGGTTCTAAGGGGAGTGCCTAGAGGGTGCTTCCTCCCCATGGGGGAGCCCAACACTCCTCCCCACTGGCTCCGGTGGTTTTTCCTTATCTAGGCTCTTGGACGTGCCTGGATTGTGGGGAGGAGGGGCGTGGCATGTTTGAGAGGAGGCATGGTCCAAAATTTCCCTGATTTTCAAATCCAAAATTTGACAGGTATGAGAATATCTCCAAACTATCCTGATACACCATCACTAGCCACCTTTCCAATCCACAAAGGATAAGGATCCAGGTAACAAGTGAGTTCTCTGGAGGCCTCCTGAGATGTTACAGGCTTAGAATGATCCAACAAACATTGACTAGATGGTGTACTGGACACCTCCTTCTGATCTATTGTATCAGATTGGGAATTGAGGTTCCAGAGAAAGGAACCTAATACCAGATAGTGAGGATTTATAAAGTTTGTAAAGAACTTTGTGCTGTTTAGATTCCTTATGCATCATCAATCATGGTTAATTCACTTAATCACCTAGAGTAAATAGTTAATTTATATTCTCTGTGATTAAAATGTCCATGTGGGCTCTTCCAAACAGAGCATTTGTTTTAACCCTCTTTTGATTTGGTTCCAAAAGACCATGGAATTTTGCTGGCAACTTGTTGTGTTCTAATAATGTAACCTTCCACATGTGATATCAATGTATCTGAACCAATGTAACCTTGCCTATGAGTAACAATGTAACCTTCAGCTGTATCACATAAACCCTGTAATAGGACGCGAGCTAATGACCACCAGCTGGCAGCAGCGAGCATCCAAGCTCTCTTGGTTCAAACCCACCAAAGACCGCAGCGCGGGAAGTTTCCCGCCGCTACCTACACCTGGACAAGAAGGGCGTGACCAGCCATGACGTCACGCGGACCAGTAGCCAACGGGCTACCGTGGAGCCACATTCAAAATACGTTACTACCATATATATAGAGCTGTTCGTCCGCCATTACCTCATGTTCCCTCTGTCCACCATGCAATAAACCTGAGTTAACCCAGCCTTTGGCTGTGCCTTGTGTCTTGACTCTCATATACTAAATTGGCGACGAGGATGGGATGATGGATCCCCATGGAGCCAGGACACAGAGCGGGTTCAACATAACCAAACCGCAAGACTGGGAGCTTTTTGAGATGGACTTCCAGGCGGCACTGGTGGAACTCAAAGTCAAAGAAGACGACGAGGAAAGGAGGAGGGCCATCCTCACCCGCATGCTTGGGATGGAAACCAAGCGGACGCTGGTGGGCATTCTTGCACCGAAGAAGATGAGCGATTTCAAAGCCGGTGACATCATGAGACTGCTGCGTGAGCGTTTCCGACCCTCGAGGGCAATGTTTCCCGCTCGGAGCGCGTTTTGGAGGCGAGTTCAAGCGCCGGACGAGTCGGTAGAAGCCTTCGTAACGGCTATGAGGGTAGCCGCCGCCCCCTGCAGATGGGACCACTTCCTAGAGATGGCCCTCAGGGACGGAGTGCTGTGTGGCCTGAAGGACAAGGAAGTACAGCGCAGCCTGATGAACAAGGAGCCACCACCCACATTGGAAGAGGTTGTAGAGGCCGCGGAAGCCGCGGAATCCACGAATGCTGGAGTAGATGAGATGCACAAGTGGCGCGAGTGGCGTCCGAGGGCCGGCAAAGCGGAAAACTCGTTGCACGGGAAGTCCGGTCAATCGGTGCATGCGACCCGACCGACCTCGAAATCGTCTTCAGAAAGCAGCGATGGCGAGGAGGTCCAGAAGGTCCGGAGAGGCGGGCGCCGCTGCGATGGTTGCGGAGCGGCCCATGAGCGCGTGAAGTGCCCATTCAGAAAAGCCGAGTGTTTCAACTGTGGACGTCGGGGGCACATCGCCAAGGCGTGCAGGAAATGGAAAGAGGGCCGGAGACAGTCGCAAGACCGTTCAGCCAGACCGGACCGTCCAGCGAGGTCCAAAGATGGCGCCCGGGCCACGAGGAAGCAGGACGGCGTGGGCCGCATCTCGGACGACAGCGAGGGCGACGCTCCTGTGTTCAGCGTGTCTGCGGGACAGCCCCATTACTTTGTTGAGGTACTAGTACAAGGGACCCCCATTAGGATGGAAGTTGACTCGGGGTCCTCCTATTCTATAATTCCCCAGAGAGAGTTCTTGAAAATCGACCCCCACGTGCGGCCCAAACTTAAAGCGCTGAGGGCCACACTACGGGACGTACAGGGGAACAGCATTCCAGTGTTGGGGGTCGGGACATTCCGGGTTCGTTTTAAGAGACATTCTGCGGAACTTCCCCTAGTGGTGCTCAAAGGGGGGAGTTGTAGCCTCCTCGGAACCCAGTGGTTTCAGCCCTTAGGTCTGTTCATAGGGGGGGTGCATGCCGTAGGCGAGGACCCAATACAAGCGGTGTGTGACGCACACCCCGCTGTTTTTAAAAGTGGACTGGGAAAGTTCAAGGGACCCCCTGTAGCCTTCGACTTAGACCCGGAGGTCCGCCCGATAAGACTTAAACCGCGCAGGGTACCGTTCGCGCTAAAGGACAAAATAGAGGCGGAACTGGACAAACTGGTGGGTCAAGGGATTCTTGTTCCTGTGGATTCCGCGGAGTGGGAGACTCCAACTGTAACAGCACTGAAGGCTAACGGGGAGGTGCGCATTTGCGCTGATTATAAGTGTACCATTAATAAGGCAATCCGCCCTAATGCATACCCGGTGCCAGTGGTCAGCCACCTTCTGGCCAGGCTAAATGGGGGAAAGTGTTTCGCTAAACTCGATTTAGCACAGGCCTACCAGCAACTCCCGGTAACCCCCGCCACAGCGGCGGCACAAACAATAGTCACACATAAGGGGGCGTTCCAGGTGTCGAGGTTACAGTTCGGCGTGAACTCGGCACCTGGCATTTTTCAGTCGCTAGTGGAACGCCTCCTGAAGGGGCTGGAGGGGGTGTTGCCATATTTTGATGACGTGCTGATAACGGGGGGGAGTAAGGCCGAGCTGGCTCACAGATTGGATAAGGTCCTGACCGTGTTCGAAAAAGCGGGGCTGCGACTGAGAAAAGACAAATGTGTATTTTTCGAAACAGAGGTTGAGTTTTTAGGGTTTCGTGTCACACCCGAGGGAATTAGGCCGTCCAAATCTAAGGTAGCCGCCATTAAGAAAGCCCCTCGCCCCACGTCCAAAACCGAGCTACAGTCGTTTCTGGGGCTTCTCAATTTCTACCATACCTTCCTTCCACGGAAGGCGTCTGTTGCCGAGCCGCTCCATCGGTTACTTAAAAAAGAGGAAAAATGGCTGTGGGGTGACGAGCAAGAAAGAGCGTTCACAGAGTTAAAGCAACTCCTCACATCCGAGGCAATCCTGACTCATTTCGACCCCAAACGGCCCATAGTTTTAGTCTGCGATGCATCCCCGGTGGGGGTGGGGGCAGTGCTTTGCCACGTGTTAAACGACGGAAGGGAGGCCCCGATAGCGTTTTATTCAAGGTCCCTGTCCCAAGCAGAGCGGAATTACGCACAGACCGATAGGGAGGCACTAGCGATAGTAGCGGGAACCAAGAAATTTCACGATTTTCTGTATGGTCGGCCGTTCAAGGTCGTTACTGATCACAAGCCCCTGTTAGGAATATTCACTGCAAATAAGCCCACGCCACAGATCCTGTCCCCGAGGATGCTGCGGTGGGCTATTTTTCTTAACGCATATCAATATGAGTTAGAATACCGGCCAGGGAAGGAAATCAGCCATGCAGACGCGCTCTCACGGTCGCCGTTACCCTTGTCGGACGACCAGAAGGCAGGGGTAAGAAGAGACCGCCAGGTATTATTAATAGAGGTCTTGGAGTCACCCCCGATAGTACCGGCCGACGTTGCCAGGGCGACCGGAAAGGATAGGACACTAGAGAAAGTATGCTCGTGGGTGCAGAAGGGGTGGCCGGCGTCATCCCCAGGCGCGGAATTCGACCCATTTTTCCGAAAGCGAGTAGAGTTGTCTTTAGAGAGGGGGTGCCTTTTGTGGGGCCAACGGGTGGTGGTTCCTACGTCCCTGCGGCCGAAGGTGCTAAAGCAGTTGCACGTCAGCCACCCGGGAATCGTCCGTTCCAAGGCGTTGGCCCGGAGTTATTTCTGGTGGCCCCAGCTGGACGCCGACATAGAGCATATGGTTGGCACTTGTGAGGCATGTCAGTGCTCCCGACCGGAGGTGGCCCGCCTCCCGCATAGGGAATGGGACGCAGCAAGGGGACCGTGGTCCAGGGTGCACGTAGATTTTGCTGGCCCGTTCCGAGGAACCATGTTTCTCCTGGTGGTGGATGCATACTCAAAGTGGCTGGAGGTCATTCCGGTAAAGAGCACATCCTCCGCCGCTACCATTCGCCAGCTAAGGAGGGTCTTTTCCACGTTCGGTTTACCCGACACTTTGGTCAGCGATAACGCCAGTTGCTTCACGTCCGCTGAGTTCGCAGCATTCATGGAGGCAAATGCAATTCGGCATGTCACATCCGCGCCGTTTCACCCGGCCACGAATGGCCAAGTGGAACGGTTGGTGCGCACCACAAAGGATGCGCTGCGGCGCATGGGCTCGGAAGATCTAAATCACCAAGTTTGTCAATTTCTCTTAGCGTACAGAGTGACCCCCTTAGCGTCTGGCTACTCGCCGGCTGAACTGCTGATGCGGAGGAAACTGACGACGCTTTTGTCCAGGTTGGACCCGTCGAGGGTCGAGAACAAAGGGAAGAACATAGGTTTAGCGGTCTCGAAAGGTTTCGGCGTAGGCGATCCTGTACACTGCAGGAACTATGCCAACGCAGGCCCAGCCTGGGTGCCAGGGACGATAATAGAACAGACGGGGCCAGTGTCATATCGGGTGGAAACTAGCACCGGCCTCCTCTGGAGGAGGCACGCTGACCAACTGAGGCACCGAGTGAGTGAGGGGCCGATCAGTGGGGCTCAGCGACAGGATTCAGCGATAGGGTTCTCCCCCACCCGTTTAGCCCAAGGGGGAGACAGAGAGGGACACCAGTCCGAAGCCAGGAGGGAAAGCAGTGAGCCCGACTCATATCCTTTTGATACCCCAGTTCTATCCGAGGCCGGGGGGAGGGAAAAGGAGTGTGCGGCCGCCGCTGCCTTTTCCCCCGAAGCCGATTTTGATTTTGATTTTGCTAGCCGGGGGGGTTTTTTGGAGTGTTCCCCCACCCATCCAAGCGAGAAGAGGGGTTTTTCGTTAGCCCCCAGTGCCCCCGGTTCTTCCCAAACAAAGCACACACCTTCCAACAAAGCCGCAGAACCGCGGCAAACCACTAACAAGTCATCCTCTCCCGTTACAGGGCAGGCAGCCAGGGAGCAAGGAGGAGGGAGCGAAGCCAGGGCAGGGCAGCCCGCGCCGAGACCCCAGCGTGTTCGAAATAAGCCACCTTGGCTGAGAGACTTCGTCTCATCCTAGGGGGGAGGAGTGTTGTGTTCTAATAATGTAACCTTCCACATGTGATATCAATGTATCTGAACCAATGTAACCTTGCCTATGAGTAACAATGTAACCTTCAGCTGTATCACATAAACCCTGTAATAGGACGCGAGCTAATGACCACCAGCTGGCAGCAGCGAGCGTCCAAGCTCTCTTGGTTCAAACCCACCAAAGACCGCAGCGCGGGAAGTTTCCCGCCGCTACCTACACCTGGACAAGAAGGGCGTGACCAGCCATGACGTCACGCGGACCAGTAGCCAACGGGCTACCGTGGAGCCACATTCAAAATACGTTACTACCATATATATAGAGCTGTTCGTCCGCCATTACCTCATGTTCCCTCTGTCCACCATGCAATAAACCTGAGTTAACCCAGCCTTTGGCTGTGCCTTGTGTCTTGACTCTCATATACTAAACAACTATATCCAACCCCCCTTTTAAAAGCCATTTCCCCTCTTTTTAAAAATTTGTTTTTATTTTAACAATTTTTTAAAATTCCTAACTAGAAGCTTCTGAGCAATTTCTTTTGTTATGGACATAAACTGCTAATGTAAAGTGACTTTGATCCCTACAGGGATCAAGGTTGACTCAGCCTGCCATCCTTATGAGATTGCTAAAATGAGTGCTCAGCATGTTGGGGGCAAAATGCTAATTAACTTGTGAACCATCCAGAGAGTGCACTAAATACTATGGGGCAGTATACAATTGTAATTGCTATTGCCATTCCTGTTCTTGGATTTTGGTGGGCCATAAATAGTCCTACAACTTTCACTTCCCCAAATTTTTCTTACCTTCATTTTAAACAGAGAGGGCAAGTTTCATCCTTTAGCTATGTGTATGTAAAAGAGGCAAGAATTCCCAGAAGAGTGTTAGGGGCTCCTCAAAGTATGGAAATTTTTAGAGGCATATTTTATAGTTAAATAAAATTTTAAGAGTGCTGGGGATAGCTAAAGCTTTTGGAGGTATATTTGCATCCATAGGAAGTCACATATTGCACAATCCTGTCATCAATCCTTAGTATAACTTGTTATATAATAATATTATGCTGCCTGATGAACTCAAATTTCCCATAAAAATAGAATATTTCAAATCAGAGCTTTAGTGGCAATGGGCAGGATTTTAAAATGGAGACAGTGTGGCAGCCCTAGCTGTAACCAGTTAGGAGTCTGATCAATGTTGATCTTTTGGATCAGTTTCTGAATAGGAGTCAAGCCTTGTGTAAATCACATTTATTCAATAGCTTTTCTCTAGTTGGACTACCAAAAGATTCAGGCCAAAATCTTTGTATTTGGATTGTAATGGAAATTTTTTTGATGATTTGATTCCTTGAACATAAGGGAAATTCTGTCTCCAATTTTGCCACAACATCTTCACTGCATTTCTTGCAGCAGCTACAATTACACAATGTTTTGATCAGACTCACAGCACGTAGTCAATGAAGCCACTATGTTTTCAGTCCTTTACAGATTTCTTTCTTCAACCAAAGATTGGATAGAGGTTTTCAGCCAATATCATCTCCAGGAGCATTAGCTCTTAGTCATAGCCATGTCAATGGGAAAAGGTATTTGGAAGCATATCTGGACTTCTTTTCACCTTTAGCAACCAACATTAACAATAAGCAAACACAGTCGAAAGTTCTTAGTGGGTGGTACATAATATCTGCAAGATTTTAACTAATATATCCCATCTTGGATGTGAAAGAAGACTCATGCCTAAAACTCTGGAGAGCAGTTATTGATATAATATTGAGCTTTAGGAACTAAATATCTAACTTGATACAAAGCAGTTTACAGAACTCCTATTTGGAATATGTTCCCTAGCTTTTGTGTGTGTGTGTGGAATGAATCAGAGAGATTCCTTCAGTTCACCAAGGTCATTTGAGGCAAAATCAAACTGACTTATAGGATGGAAGCTTGGGATAATGAAATAGGATAGACAGGCAGAATGCAGAAGCAGTAACATGATTTGTAGTCTGTCAGAAGGAAGCATATCAGTAGCGAGGGGAAACACATTTAGTTTTCACCAAAGGTGTGTTAAAATAGCATGGAAAATTCAAGTCAGTATTATCTGAAAAGTGAGAAATTAGGTGTTGGGGCCAAAGTTTACAAAGCAAAATACAGTTGTAGGGAAATAGACTGCATAGTTCAAAGTGACTGTGGGTAAAGCCCAGCCAACAGGGACAAATAGATCAAATCTAAATATAATAATTGTGCTGTATGCTGTGATGTTTATGAAATAGTGCATACCTGCAGAGCTGCAAGCAGATGACAATAGTTTCCCAAGGCACAATAAGTCAGTCGGGTCGTTTTCCACTGTATAATCCTTGGGAGGCTGTAGCAACTTAAAGGGAAATATTTGTCTGGAATTCCATGAATTACTAAGGTTTAGTATACTAAGTATACTGACTTTCCAATTCAAATTGGCTTGACCCCCAAATCAAAGTGACTGCCAAGGGAAGTTCTTATGGCTCTTCTAGATAATCAAACCAAAATACTATCCCTGCAGAGAAGTGTGTGCCTCCTTCCACTCGGCTGACAATCAGAAAAACAGAAAATATTCAAGACAAATGAGCCTTGGGGACTTCCTTTCCCTTATTCGAGATTTGTTATGTCTTTCATTGTTTTTTATTTGCTACTCATTCTACAGTAAATTATGAGAAGTGAAAATGAATATAGGCACCTTTGCCTGGCATTTCTGTTTTCCTTTTAGTGACTTTGCTTAGTAGAATAGCAAGATAGCAGTTTCCTAGATAACCATCCACGCTGAAGTTTGAAAACTGCTTTCAACTGCTTAAGGATTTCTCCCTTTATTCTTGCAATTTTTTGAGCACTCTGTACACGCTCCAGAGGAGCCCTCATGAGCAATCTGGTGACAATTAACACAGTGTCATAGTATTGTATTATATGTCATGAAGGGGGAGAAGGAGTCTCACAGAGGTAATGGGGGGGGCAGATTTTGGGCATCCTGGCAGGGCGAACTCAACAGGTTATGCGGCCCACCTTTCTCTATGAACACCTGTCTCCCCCAAACACATTCATTGGAATGGGGAAAGTGGCACTTCTGCTCTTTAAGGCAGGTAATGGTAGCTAGGTTTATTAATACAGCCGTCTATGGCACACTGTTTAGGTTTGCCACTCCCCACTTCCCTTCCCAAATACACAGAGCTGTTCTCACCCTCTGGAAGGCTTTTGATGTTGAGGCAATGAGAGATGTGGCTTTATTGCTAGCCACAGACCTTATTTTAGCTCTGCTGAATTCTCCTTCTCCTGGTGGCTTCAAAGATGAGACGTGGAGTTGTATTTTGAAGATTTTATTTCAAGGAAAATTATAGTTCATATCTAAGCAGGATACATCTTGTAGAATAAATCTAAAATCTACACTGAGTAAAATACTGGATAGTAAGATAAAGAACTAGCAGATTTTGCCCGGCGGTGCCGGGCTGTTTTAAATGGTTTTGGAAGGATTTTTTTCTTAATGTTGGTAAAGAGCCAGGCTGTTTTAAATTGTGTTGTAAGGGATAATTTTTTTGGTAATTTATGTAAAAAATAGGTGTGTTGGTGGTTAGGGGTGGTTTTGGGTGTGCACAACCACCACTACCACCACTACCCATACAATACCACTCCAACCACCAACACACACATTAAAAATTCCTGGCAAGGCAGGAGTGGTGTGTGTGTGAGAGAGAGAGATAGATAAAGAGAGAGAGAAAGAGAAGCAGTGTGTGTGTGTGTGTATTATCTCCCCAACCCTTCCAGAGCCAGGGGACCCTGCAGAGAGGGGATATCCCCCCCACAGGACAACCCATTATTAAAGAGAAGAAACCAAGCTCTTTCTTCTCTTTTAAAACAGAGTGTTTGGGAGGGGGGTATATTCGATCTCCTCTCCCTGGTCCCCTGGGTTTGGTAGGGTTGGGGGGACAAAAGGGGTCTGTCCCCCCAACCCTTCCAGAGCCAGGGGACCCAGGAGAGAGGGGATCATCCCCCCTCAAAAAACACTCCATTTTTAAAGAGAAGAAACCAAGTGGTTTATTCTCTTTTAAAATGGAGTGTGTGTGTGTGTGTGGGGGGGTGTATTCGATCTCCTCTCCCTGGTCCCCTGGGTTTGGTAGGGTTGGGGGGACAAAAGGGGTCTGTCCCCCCAACCCTTCAGGACTCAGCACCTTTCATTGCCTCCCTCACCCACCCCCTCACCCTTACCTAACCCTTATCTTTTCCTGGCTCCCTCCAGCTGGGTCTTTCAATGTTTTCACTCTGGCTCCCACCATTTTTTTTTAAAAGTCAGCGTGCGTTCCCAGTCTCCTCTGTGCTCGTATCCCTCAGCCTGATTGGCTGAGGGGTTGCACAGTGCAAAGGACGCTAGGAATTGAAGTCCTTTTTCTTTGTTCACGTTTGGGGGGCTCCTGCCCCACTGCCACATTTCTCAACCTGACAGTTACCTGTGAACCTGGTTTGGGTGAGTGCAGGGAGGCTCGGTCAGGGCTAGTGGGGCCTGGTGCAACATCCTTTGTCACATTCCAACGGTTAACGCACAGATTTATAGGTGTAGATTAAAATAAGAAATAGGCTAACTCACAAATTGGCATTTCTTCTAAGTGTGAGGGCTTTCAGCCCTCCATCGAAACTGGCTTAGGTTTCCCTCTGGGTCTTCATGGTGTGGGTCCAAGAGGCAAGGGCTCACGCTCTCCCTCAAATGATCGCTTCTGAGCACCCAAAGTGAGCAGCTTTTATTCCCAAAATGAGGGATGCCCCTCCCTCAAGAATTTGGTGATCTCATGGGCATCTGAGGCATTTTGCAGCTAGCCATACAGCTGTGTGGCTGTCCTGCCACCTTGGGAATTTGGGGGGCTGTCCCCTCCCTTACAGGTGTATTTACAGGTGTGCAGACTGTACTGGAATGTGTCCAGTCCTGGACTCATCCCTCTCTCCTGGGGAATTAAGGAACATTCCTTATCTTGCACCTGGAATGCGCAGTTGTGTCCCTGTCCTAGGGACTCCTCCCTCCTTCCAGAAGACTGTCTGAGAGATAAGGAATTTAAACTGCACCACAAAGGCCTAGTCAGGCTGGCTGCCTGGCCTGCCTGTGTGCTTTTTCCAATTGAGAGTTAGCTTTCTCAACCTAGAAATCCTCTATATGAATCTCAACACTTGCTGCAACTTTGTATGAGGCATTAGGGTTTTTCCCAGGTTGCACTGTGCCTGGGCAGTATAAAAGGCAGGATGCATGCATGCATTGCTCTTGTGGGTTTTGCACGAGGCGAAGAGTGTTTAGGAGTGGTTTTGAGCATGATTTGGGATTTTTTCGAATTTTTTCATCAGAATTTTTGGAAGCATTCCTGGGATTTTTGCAGGTTCTTAGACCATTCTTTGGCACAGTGGATGATGGGACATGTTGGAATCCGTTTTGTCCTTCCATCCAGTAATTGTTTACAGTAGCTTGTACAAAATGGATGATTGGCCGCATGGCTGCAGATTAACACTGTGCTGCATGATGGGACATGTTAACTTTTAAACCTGCACTTCATAAAGTTTTCAACAGTTAAAAATTTGTTGTATGGTTTGTCCCCTAAAATCAGGGTTGCTTGACATGTTTTTGTAAAGTTTTTAGCCTTTAGACAATGATTTCTTAAAGTTCTGTCAGTTTCCTGTCTGTCTTCTTGACTTTGCCCTGAAGTCTGTGCTGATACAGTACAATGTATCTCTATGGAAACAACGTTGTACGAGGGGCATCACGGCAAGGATTGGACGTTGTATGAGGCATTGTGGCTAGGATTTTGCATGCCTCATACAAAGTCTAAATCTGTATAAAGTCCAAACTTGTGGAACCAAGTTTGGATGTTGTATGAGGTATCACTGTAATTCAATAATAATTCCTAATATATAGAGTCTCAATATTCCTATAAATTAGAAAGCAAAAAGGCTAGGTTTCTGCTTGCTAGAGGAAGAGGTGAAAATAAAACCTATTTCTCAGGCATCCTGCGTGAGAAATGAAACTTATATTCTTCAGAAAGTCTAACACAATGGGTAGTGGGGACAGAAAACTCAGTTTGTCGAGGGGCTTGTGTAAGGGCAAAACCTATAAATGATATCTGTTTTCACCAATGAAATCTAGACACAGACACCCAAGACAAGTGCAAAAAAATAATGACAATATAGCATTCATATTTAATATAGAAGTGTTCTGGATATCCAGAAATTTGAATTGCTTCAACTTGAAATCAGTGAGGCCACTTTTCTCTTATATGTACGCAATTATCAGCCACCATGAAAGGAAAAGGACAAGTTATATGACAGGTATCACCTCTGTGTGACATATTCCTACCATGTGACCTTGTACTTACTGTGCGACAAACCTCAAGGTAATGACAAGACTGTGAAATTGTCAGGAAAAACCTTGATACTGTACTGCAAGGAGGACTCATAATGATGCGATACATCATCAGTGTAAGGTGTAAGGCTGTGAGTAGTCTCACCTTGCACATTTGCTATAGACAGTGATACACCGAGAACAAAGATATAGCTCCTTCTGAGATGTGATGTACATTAACAGCTGGAAGTATAGACCCAGGAGGGGTGATTTATACAGCAAGTCAAAGGCCACAAAAGAACTGTTTGATTTAGAACTAGTCCCTGTCTTTGTGAGTAAAAAGCTGGCATGTAAGACAAGAATAAACCATTTCAGTGGAGAAAGGAGAAGGACAAGCAGAAGATTCAGCTATGCAGCTAAAAGATTTAACTATAGCTGTCATTAAGGGACACAGTAAGTAAGAGCAACTAGTTCTTTCCATATATTGGAGTATGAGCTGCTACCCAAAATTTAACATTGATAAAACATTAAGAGGTTCCATTGCCACTGTGTTTAATCATTGTTTAATGCCTTTGGGATGTAGTGTTGGAGGAAAATTTTGAGAGTATCCTGGGAAGCAAAGAGAACAAATAGGCTGATCTTAAAAGAAATCAACCCCAACTGCTCCTTGGAAGGTCAAATATTGAAGATGAAGTTAAAGTACTTTGGTCATCAAATGAGAAGAGAGGATTCACTTGAGAAAGCCTTGATGCTGGGAAAGGTGGAGGGCAAAAGAAGAAGGTGGTGGCAAAGAATGAGATGGCTAGATGGCATTGTTGACACAATGGGCACAAAGCTGGGTGGGTTGAGGAGGATAGTGGAAGACAGGGGTGCCTGGCATGCGGTGGTCTATGGGATTGTGAAGGGTCAGAATCGACTATGTGACTGAACAACAAAAATGACATTAGAATGTGAAACATTAATATTTCTTAATTTCTTAATTTCTTAGGGTACTGCAGTGGCTCAAGTTGCTAAGACGCTGACTGGGAAGCGGAAGGTCAGCAGTTCGATTCCCGAGCACTGCAGGACGGAAATGAGCTCCCGTCTTCGTCCCAGCTCCTGCCAACCTAGCAGTTCGAAAGCAAGAAATTGCAAGTAGATAAATAGGGACCACTTCGGTGGGAAGGTAACAGCGTTCCGTGCGCTCCGGTGTCTAGTCATGCCTGCCACATGACCACGGAAACGTCTGCAGAAGCAGACAACGCTGGCTCTTCGGCTTAGAAACAGAGATGAGCACTGCACCCTAGAGTCGGATACGACTGGCTCTCGAGCAAGGGATACCTTTACCTTTACCTTTACTAATATTTCTTATTAAAGATTATAGTGAAGACTTGCAAGTAAGTCTAAATTCAATTCTTACCCAAAATAGATTTGTTGTTGTTATATGCTGTTAAATTGGAACTGATTTACAACAATCTTAATAGGGCTTTCAAGGTAGATAAAAGCTATTTAAAGAGTGGTTTTACCAGTTCCACTCCCTCTGTGAGCTTCCACAGCTGAGAAGGGATTTGAACCCAGACCTACTGAGTCCTAGTCTATCACTCTATCTACTACAATATACTCTGTCTACTGCACTCTATCTACTGCAATACAAATTTAACCCCAGACAGATTAAATTTGTTGAATCTGTTCATTTAATGTGTTTTCTATGGTTGCAACTAAGGATTGGACCATCCAATTATGTGTAATTCACTTGCCTACTAGTACATTGTAAATTTTGTCATGAGGATCATTTCTTACATCAATCTTCATTTCTGATATAAAGTGACATTTATGTAAATCAGCCCTATATTGCTGGTATGATAATGTGGCAGACTGAACATCAAGTTTGTGCATTTCTCCTGAGGTGAAACTTATGTTTGTGTCTGAAATATTTCATTTAAGAACTGTTCTCTAACTACTATAGAGTGGGAAGCTTCTATGGTGAGACATATTACTAGCTATTAAGCCCACTGGGAATATCTAGGTGTGTGATTCATCAGGGGGAAATGGCACATTCTTCCCATTTGCTTTATTTTGAAATAAAATTTAGAGATGTAGATTATATTTGGCCATAGTCTGAACAAAATGTTTCCTTCATGGTCATTCATATGTTTTTCAGTGTGAGGCAGACTTTCTCCAAAACTGATGGAACTGAAGACTGAAATTTAGTTTGCATTTCATACTCAAGAAAAGCAGACAGACTCCCTTTAGCCTATTGTGTGTTAATTATTGTAGTTTTCTTTACAAAATTTATTATTCATTGCTTCATGCAGCAAACTAATCAAGTTAATGGGGGAAGACAATTTATGTTTTGTTTGAAAGTCTGATTAAATCTTGTTGGATTTTCAATATGATGTTGTAAGACCTTTTCTATCATATAGGAAGATTATTTAATTAAACTTCATATAGCAAATGCACAAATCAAACATTTTATTGTACAAAATAAAGCCCATCAAAAGAATGGCATCCTTAGCAGAATCAATCCATCAATCAATCCATTAATCCATCTACTTCTTTCTTTGCCTCAAAACAGTATTATTTGATTGGACTATAAAAATGGTATTGGTTTGCTCCAGCACAAAGAACAAATGGCTTTGGGAAATTCAAGATGCCAGGAAGGTCTTGCATAGGCCTTAATTAGCAATATTTCTGTGCTCATTTTTCTCTCCCAATTAGCAGATTTATTTGTGTTTAAACAAAGTTTTGTTCTCCTTCTGGACTTCTATTCCTGCTAGTTGTGAAGCAAAATTAATTTGTGCTCAAGAAATAATTTCCATAGCAACAAACATGTTATAATCAAAAGGTCATAACTTGGGAGTATATGTTATCAAGAAACTGGAGCAGAGAGACAGATACTTACTGTTCCCCCCCTCCTCTTCACAAACAAACTTTTGAGCACCTTCTGTTCTCAGCCCATATGAGCACAGCAAGCATAACCAGACTATAGATGAGCATATCTCCTTCGATCCATTCCTTAATTATATGTCATTTAACCTAGCATTTTATTCTTCCAAAACTGTAATATATAAAAATATTATATTCACAACTGAGATGTTATCCATGCTTTTGAAAGACATTATTTTTTAAAATATAATAACCAAGACAATTATATTTCAGGATTTAAATATTTATAAAATATTGCTTCTAATTGTACTTGTTTCTGTATTTTACAGTAAGATTATTAGATCTTGGTTTTGTGGAGAAAGACAAGCTACGAGTGATAAATACCTGTATGTAAACTAAGAATATGACTACAATGGAAATCCAAATCAGAGTTATTTGGCTCTGTTGTGGTTTGATTTGCAGCCTTAACCTGGCTTAAAAAGTGTTATGTATGTATGGGTGCATGTTCATTATACTGTAAAGGCAAGAATGTAACCACTCCAAATACAAACGATCTCAGCTGTAAAGGAACGCGAGCAGACAGCCCATAGAGGGCAGCTGCGAGCGTTCAGTCTCACATGGTTCACATTGCTCAATCACGGACAGCCGCGGGAAAACCTTCCCCGCATTCAGCAGCAGAAGAAAGATCTGCATTCAGCAGCAGGGAAAGAGGCGTGCCTGGGCGAGGCCACGCCGGTAGCAGCCAATGAGCTACCGTGCTACAAGATTCAAATGTAGAGGGCTACTGTATATATTGAGATGTATCACCGCCATTACCTCATGCTTCACTGGAACGTCATGCAATAAACCTGTGTTAAGCCAACCCTTCGGCTGTCCTGTTGTCTTTGGTCCCATACACTAAATTGGCGACGAGGGTGGGATATGGCTGCCCACGGGACCAAGACATGCGCCGGCTACGAGATCAGGAAGCCAGGAGACTTGGAGCTGTTTGAGATAGACTTCAACGCAGCGCTGGTGGAGCTCGAAGTCTCAGATGAGGCCAAGAAGAGGGCCATTTTCGTCCGCATGCTCAGACACGAGACCAAGAGGACCTTGGTGGACCTGATCGCGCCGAGGAAGGTGAGCGACCTCAAAGCCACAGAGCTCCTGGCGGCGCTGCGCACCCACCTCCGGCCGGCAATAGCGATGTTCCCCGCTCGGAGCGTGTTCTGGAGGCGAGTCCAGGCGCCCGGGGAATCGGTCGCTGAGTTCGCCGCGGCCCTGCGGCTGGCCGCCGGCCCATGCAAGTGGGAGACCCCAGACGTCACCCTCCGGGACTGCCTGCTCTGCGGTCTGAGGGACACAGAGACTCAGCGCGCGCTGATGAAAAGGGAGCCGCCTCCCACGTGGCAACAAGTCCTCGACACGGCACAGGCCGCGGAGGCCATGACTGCCGGGGTGCAAGAGCTTCAGGACTGGCGCCCGAAGCCCGCCAAGGCAGAGAGCTCGGTGCGCGCGGCCCGGCGAGCTTCGAACTCGTCTGCGGAGAGCGGCGACGACGAGGACGTCCGGAGGGTCCAGAGAGAGGGCCAGCGCTGCGACGGCTGCGGCGCCGCCCACGCCCGTGCCAAATGCCCATTCCGCAAGGCCGAGTGCCACAACTGCGGCCGGCGCGGGCACATCGCCAAGGTCTGCCGGAAACGGCGCGAGGCCACAAGTAGTTCTCCAGACCGCTCGGCGAGGCAGGACTGCACCACGAGGCCAAAGGACGGCACCCGGACCACGAGGACGCGGGACGGAGTAGGGCGCATCTCCGACGACAGCGAGGACGACGCTCCGGTTTGCAGCGTTTCCACGGAGCACCCCCGTTACTTCGTTGAGGTAGTAATACAAGGGGCCCCTGTTAGAATGGAGGTGGACTCGGGTTCCTCATATTCTATTATTTCCCAGGGAGAGTTCATGAAAATCGCCCCCCGCATGCGGCCCAAGCTCAAAGCGTTGAGGGCCACACTGAAGGACGTGCAGGGGAACCGCATCCCAGTGTTGGGGGTTGGGAAGTTCCAGGTCCAGTTTAAAAAGCACACCGCAACGCTTCCCCTAGTCGTCCTCAAGGGAGGTAAATGCAGCCTCCTCGGGACTCAATGGTTCCAGCCCCTGGGGTTGTTCATTGGGGGGGTGCACGCCGTGGGAGCACACGCCGCCGGGACTGATCCAATACAGAGCGTGTGCGACGCGCACCCCGAGGTTTTCAAAAAGGGGCTCGGAAAATTCAAGGGCTCCCCAGTGACTTTCGACCTGGACCCTGGAGTGCGTCCAATCAGACTTAAACCGCGCAGAGTGCCTTTCGCACTAAAGGACAAAATAGAGGCGGAGTTGGACAAATTGGTGGGCCAGGGGATTCTTGTTCCTGTTGATTCTGCGGAGTGGGAAACTCCAATTGTAACAGCGCTCAAGGCCAACGGGGAGGTCCGCATATGCGCTGATTACAAGTGCACCATCAACAAGGCGATCCGCCCTAATGCGTATCCGGTGCCGGTAGTCAGCCACTTGTTGGCCAGGTTACACGGGGGGAGGTGTTTCGCTAAACTTGACCTGGCCCAAGCCTACCAGCAACTCCCGGTGACCCCCGCCACAGCTGCTGCACAGACCATAGTCACCCACAAAGGGGCGTTCCAGGTATCGCGCCTCCAATTTGGCGTGAATTCGGCGCCCGGGATCTTCCAGTCACTCGTGGAACGCCTCCTGAAGGGGTTAGAGGGGGTGTTACCCTACTTTGATGACGTATTGATTACAGGGGGGAGCCGGGCCGAATTAGCAAGGAGGTTGGGAAAGGTCCTGACAATATTCGAAAAAGCGGGGTTGCGGTTGCGGAAAGACAAATGCGTTTTCTTCGCAACTGAGGTTGAGTTCCTAGGGTTCCGTGTTACTCCCGAGGGAATCAGGCCATCCCAATCCAAGGTGGCCGCCATCAAGAAGGCCCCTCGCCCCACCTCCAAGCCCGAGTTGCAGTCGTTCCTTGGACTGCTCAACTTTTACCACTCCTTCCTCCCGCGGAAGGCAGCAGTAGCGGAACCGCTACACAAATTGTTAAAAAAGGACGAGGCATGGAAGTGGGGCGACGACCAGGAGATAGCTTTCAATGACCTGAAGCGACTCCTGGCATCAGATGCGGTACTGACCCACTTCAATCCCAAACGCCCAGTGGTCCTGATATGCGATGCATCCCCGGTGGGGGTGGGGGCGGTGTTATGCCACGTACTGGAGAACGGGAGGGAGGCCCCGATAGCGTTCTACTCTAGGTCCTTGTCCCAAGCGGAGAGAAACTATGCCCAGACAGACAGGGAAGCACTAGCGATAATTGCGGGGACCAAGAAATTTCATGATTTTGTGTACGGCCGCCCCTTCACCATAGTGACTGACCATAAGCCCCTGCTAGGCATTTTCACCGCAGATAAGCCCACACCCCAAATCCTGTCCCCGAGAATGCTCAGGTGGGCCATTTTTCTCAACGCGTATCAGCACGCGTTGGTATACCGGCCCGGGAAGGAGATCAGCCATGCCGATGCCCTGTCGAGGTCCCCCATTCCCCGGGATTGCTGCCACGTGGGCGAGGTAGAGAGGGACCACCAGGTCTTAATGACAGAGGTCCTAGACTCCCCTCCAGTAGTACCGGCCGACATCGCCAAAGCGACCGGCAAGGACAAGACGCTGGCCACAGTTTGCTCCTGGGTACAGAAAGGGTGGCCCGTGTCTTCCCCAGCAGCGGAATTCGACACATTTTTCAAAAAGAAACTAGAGTTGTCCCTAGAGAGGGGGTGCCTTTTGTGGGGACAGCGGGTAGTGATCCCCACGTCTCTCTGGCCGAGGGTGCTTAAACTGCTGCACGTCAGCCACCCGGGGATCGTCCGCTCTAAGGCGCTAGCCCGCAGTTACTTTTGGTGGCCCCAGCTAGACGCCGACATCGAACACATGGTCGGCACTTGCGAAGCGTGCCAAAGCTCCAGGCCAGAAGAGGCTCACTCGCCACATAGGGAGTGGGACACAGCAAGGGGGCCCTGATCCCGGGTACACGTAGACTTTGCTGGCCCGTTCAGGGGAACGCTTTTCCTCCTTGTGGTGGACGCGTTCTCCAAATGGTTGGAGGTCATCCCAGTCTCGAGCACCTCCTCGGCCACAACAATTAAACAGTTACGGAGGCTCTTTTCCACGTTCGGTTTACCCGACACCCTCGTCAGCGATAACGCTAGCTGTTTCACGTCCGCCGAGTTCGGGGCATTCATGGAGCGCAACGCCATTCGGCACGTCACCTCCGGCCCCTTTCACCCGGCCACCAACGGCCAAGTAGAGCGCCTCGTGCGCACCACGAAAGACGCGCTGCTGCGCATGGGCCCCGGAGACCTCGACCTGAAATTGTGCCAATTCCTGCTAAGGTACAGGGTCACCCCATTGGCGTCAGGGTACTCCCCCGCAGAGCTGTTGATGCGCAGGAAGCTGGCCACGGGAATCTCCAAGCTAGACCCCACGAGAGTAGAGGACAAAGGGCGGAACATAGGGGTGGAACCCACAAAGAGTTTCAGCGTAGGCGCCCCGGTGCATTGCAGGAACTACGCCAGCGCGGGGCCAGCCTGGGTGCCGGGCACCGTAATAGAACAAACCGGCCCCGTCTCATACCGCGTAGAGACCAGTACAGGCTTCCTGTGGAGGCGACACGTGGACCAACTCAGGCGCAGGGTCCCCGGAGAGCAGGACAGAGACGAGATTAGCATCGAATCAGCGTTAGGGTACTCCCCCACCCGCTTAGCCCAAGGGGGAGGAAAAGGGGAGCATGGGTCCCCACCAAGGGGGGAGGAAAGGGAATCGATCCACAGAGATCTTTTGCGGGAGTCCGCGGCAGAAAGGAAGAGCCCCGACCACACACATACCCCTCGGAAGTTCCCCCGAAACACAGAGGCCCATAGAAGTTTAGACGTTGATTTACAGTACCGGGGGAGTTAGCGGAATGGTCCCCCACCCGTCCTAGCGAAAAGAGGGGTTTCAGTTCAGCCCCTGGTACTTCCAGTCCTAGTAGCCCCTGTGAGTTAGAATGCAATATAGCGCCAATTTCCCAGAGACCGACACCCCCAAGACGGGAGGCAACGGCGAGTCTGCCCACCACAGTCTCAAGGTCCCCCGAGCGGGGATCAGAAGGTAGCAGAACCACAAGGGCGACCTCATCGGTTCCGCGGTTCACAATGGGAGGGTCCCCGGGGTCCGAGAGCAACAGGCAGGGGTTCACCTCCCAACTGTTCATTCCATTCCCATCCCCGGGCGCAAGGCAGGCACGGTCGCCCCACAGAGCCACTAACGAATCCCCGTTTCCCGTTGCAGGACAAGCACCCGCGGAGTCAGGGATCACAGGCTCTCCAGTACTAGGTCAGACGCAGGCACGCCCCAAGCGCACGTGCGGCAAGCCACAATGGTTGCGGGACTTCGTCCCATCCTAGGGGGGAGGGATGTTATGTATGTATGGGTGCATGTTCATTATACTGTAAAGGCAAGAATGTAACCACTCCAAATACAAACGATCTCAGCTGTAAAGGAACGCGAGCAGACAGCCCATAGAGGGCAGCTGCGAGCGTTCAGTCTCACATGGTTCACATTGCTCAATCACGGACAGCCGCGGGAAAACCTTCCCCGCATTCAGCAGCAGAAGAAAGATCTGCATTCAGCAGCAGGGAAAGAGGCGTGCCTGGGCGAGGCCATGCCGGTAGCAGCCAATGAGCTACCGTGCTACAAGATTCAAATGTAGAGGGCTACTGTATATATTGAGATGTATCACCGCCATTACCTCATGCTTCACTGGAACGTCATGCAATAAACCTGTGTTAAGCCAACCCTTCGGCTGTCCTGTTGTCTTTGGTCCCATACACTAAAAAAAAGTCTATTATCATAGCAGGATAACATGATCAAACAAGTATTCTAGTAAGAAGTTAAAAAAAGTCTTTCATATCCAGCTGCATGGTTGGGGAACAGTGCAGCCACACATGGAGTTGGCTGCCTTCCTTGAAAGCAAAAGGTAGAAATAATAACCAGAACAAAGAAGGTCAATTGAGGTTAGCAAAGCAGAGTATGCCAAAAAAAGAACTTATTAATTGGCTGTCTAGAGATAGTACTCAGGAATTGAACTCTGACCTTCTAGTTGTCGAGTTCAGTGTCTTAACTACTTGAGCCACCACAGCCTGCCTCCCTCCACTGTTGCAGTGGCCCATGGAGGGGGTCACCTGATGTGGTAATGGCCCAAGAAGGTTAGGAGTGACTAGCCGCAAGGGAAGGCACGTGAGACGAATGGGCGGTGAAAGTCCAATCCCGATTGGTTCGAGTGGTCTGTATTTATTACCCTGCCTCAGGGTGTTACGTGCCTAAGCGGCATGTGACCCTGTCACAGAAGGCTTGCATACGTGGCATTTCGCTGACCAAGTTACATTCGTCAGCTCTTGGAAGTTACTCAGAAGTTACTGAGTACCCTGGACCTCCACTGAGAAACTAATTAACCGGGTTGGCAAAACCCATTGTTCTCACCTTAATCTCGGGGTCTTGGCTATATTGACTCCGGGCAACTAAATTTAATTAACTTGTCCAACGTGGTTTGTTTGCCCAACTAAGTTCGCGGACGTGAGCTAGATATTGTGCATTACCTGGGTTAGGTATCTGTGCATTAACTCGGGTTCATCACCTTATGACATTTGACCTACTTCTCTCAGAGCCGCCAGCCAAGGCAATATGATTTATTCCATAACTATCAATAGCCCGTATCCCGATTGCCTTTCCGTCCAAGCCCAGTTGGTACTCAAGCATTGTGCTGGTGAGCGAACCTATCGGGAAAGGTTTTGGCCAATTACAAACATGGGCAACCCACATTTCCCTGGATTATTATTTAAATCAGCCTGGCTGAGGGCTCGGTAGATGTATGGCATGATTTGTCTGGGTGTAATGAGTTCTCAGGGTTTCTGCCATGAAGTACACATTGACAAGAGGGAAGGAATGCATTGTGCAAAACAGCAAAGCATAATTCCCACTACCGCAACCATGGCAACCATGGCAACCATGACCAGAGTTCATCCCACCACCCCCAGTTGGTACTTTCCCAGATATGGGTGACTATGGTGCCAAGGTCGGTGATCTGACTCTGGACCTCGCGAGAGTTGTCGGTAAGATTAAAACAACACATGTCATGAACAGTTTCACAACCCAAGTGGTGTAAGGTAAAGGTAAAGGTTTCCCTTGCTCGAAAGTTAGTCATATCTGACTCTAGGGTGCAGTGCTCATCTCTGTTTCCAAGCCGAAGAGCCCAGCGCTGTCTGCTTCTGCAGACATTTCCGTGGTCATGTGGCAGGAATGACTAGACACCGGAGCACATGGAATGCTGTAACCTTCCCACTAAAGTGGTCCCTATTTATCTACTTGCAATTTCTTGCTTTCAAACTGCTAGGTTGGCAGGAGCTGTGACAAAGATGGGAGCTCATTCCATCCTGCAGTACTCGGGAATCGAACTGCTGACCTTCCACTTCCTAGTCAGCATCTTACCTACTTGTGGTGTAGGAGCAGCAAATAGTCAATGGTTGCTCGGTTATCCAAAACTGTGTGCCTCAATTCAGCCTGCTCTCAGTTTAACATGGCAATGGCTGATGAGGTGTGGTTAATGGGTTTAGCTAGTGTGCACGCATGCTGGCCAATTCTATGTGCATTGCCTACCACCAACCCTGGCACCCCTAGGATACTGACCACTAAAGAGACATACTCTGCTTTACTGAGCACTGTGACATCGCTGTCGCATGTCTCATCTAGCTGGACCGCATGTATGGGCCATGTTGGGGTGACCATTTCCCTCTTGGGGAGTACCAGTGTTAGGCAACTGATATAACAGAATGAGTCTGACATATTGGCGGTTAAGTAGTTCCAGGTGCGTTAGTTACAAGTGAAAAACCATCCTGTGGGCAAAATCATGTTAGCATACACATAATTGATAGTCTCTGGTTGGTTACATTTCCAAGTCTCTTTCCCGGGACTCAGGTAACTGTGGTGTGGCCCTTTGGCTGTGGAGCAGCTGGTCATCTTGGCACAGGGTGTATTTGGGCTGATCGCCACTCAGGGTGTGTATAGAGTGAGCGCATCAGTGGACAAAGTCTTTGTTACCTGAGTCCCCCAGTTTGCATAAGTCGCGTATGTGATTCTGTGATAAAGTCCAAATGCTCGTTTAAGTAACCATTCAATGTCCCAGGCCTGCTCTCCAGGAGCGTGGCAGACCAAAATAAGGCATGTACTCAAAAGTGAAGCAGAGTCCGTGGTCTGTTTCAAGCAAAAGTCCGACTTGTTAACAAGTCTGGCCAGTCATTCCCAAATGTTGTACTGGAGCCAGGCGGTTTGGTCCCCACCAGGCATTAAGTCCCCATAGGTAGCTTGAACCCCATAAGCAAGGAAAGGATCAAGACAATCATCAGGGAATTGTAGGTGTCGGTATCACCTGTCCCATCTCGGTCCCATCATCAGGTTGATTTCTCCCATCTCCAGCAGCAGGTCTGGGATTCCTTGGTTCCACACCATGCAGCTTGAAATATGGCTTCATGCAGCATGCCAGAATCCAGATGGTACCTGTAGGAAACATAATCACTGCATGCCCTCACCCCCATGTTACCAGGGGCGCCGGACCCTTCCAAGAGGGGTCTGGCGGCACTCTGAATCGAACCATGGGGTGTTGGAGAGAGTCCCAGTGTCGGAGATGCTTCTCCTGCAGAGTGCTCTATATGGGTCACAGTTTCTCCCTTCTGGGCCGTGGCCCAGACAAACTGTGAGAATGCAAGCGCGGCGCCAAAATGGCCGCCGCGCCCTTTGCGGGCCCCCCCCCACAGGACAGAGAATCCGGGTAGTTAGGGGCGTGGCCAGCTCCCTTATAAAAGGGGTGGCCACGAGGCAGCCGAGCTGCCATTTTGCCTCAGCGACGGAGCGGAGAAGTTTTTTCCCTGTACCTCCGTCGCTCGTTGGTATCATCGGGAAGCCTTTTGGGTCGATTTTGCCTAGCTAGCTTCCCTTTTTTGCTGCGGTGAGATGCCTTCCAAAAAGAAGGCTGCTGCGAATTCAGCTCGGGCTGTTAGGAGGCGCAACCCAGGTCGGAGGACCGCGGTGCCGCCTCCTCAACAGCCACCTTTGCCATCCCCGGCCGGGGCTGGTGGCTTGGGGTCTATCGCCCATTGGCCTGATCAGAGTGCGGGTCCGGAGGGCGCTCCGGCCCGCGGCCCGCGAGCGGTGGACACCGCTCCTCCTCCTGCCCAATCCATTGGGCCTATTACTTTCGGGCCGCAGCCTCTCCCGGGGCCCTCTAGCCTTGGGGGGTGGCCCGGTGCCCTGCCTTGGCAGGTTTCCTCACCAGCCCTACCGGGCTTCGGCCCTGGCCAATGGCCATATATGGGCCATGGGGTGCAGGGACCTGTCCCCTTGCATGGGTCAGGTGGGCCGGCCGGCTCTTTGCCCATGGTCAATGTAGACACCTTACTGGCCCGTATTGCGGCCTTGGAGGAGTCTTTGGCCCGGGCCAGTCAGGCAGGTGCCCCTTTCGGGGTACCTTTTGAGGCGCTATCGGCAGCAGGACAACGGCCGGCGGGGAGGGTTGAGCTGCTGCAGGCGGGTGGCGCGGCTCCGGCCACTGCCTCGCAGCTCCCCAGCCAGCAACCTGGTGCGGGTCAAGCCCCGGTGATGAGCTCTACATCGGTCGTGAGCTCCGACGCCCCCAGTGGGCCAGAACCCCCGGTGGGGGCGGCCCGCGGGGGTGCATCATGTGAGTATATGGTGCAAACGAGTACATCTGCACACATTCCCAATACAGGGGGGAACTTTCAGTGGCCTTGGGCTCGCGCGGGTGGTGCAGGGGCTACGCCGCTGGCGACCCACCCGGCGACAACTACTGCCACCATGCCCGCTGGGGTGGGCCTCGGTTCTTACACTGCTGGGAACGTACTGGGGGTGGCAGGGTTAACTCAGGCCCCTTTGGGTAGGCCAGCTATCCCCTTTTCGGCTTTGCCGACGGCAGGGTATTCCTTGCCACTGGGTGATCACTTGGCACAGGCTACCAGAGAAAAGATATGGCGAGGGGAGTACGTAGATATCTTCTCACTCCTGAACAGAGAGCCCACCAAGGAAGAAAGGGAGGGTCAGGATGAGTAGGACAAGGAGCAGGCACGCCGCCGTAAGCCGCCGCGTACCTGGGCTAACTGGCTCCCCGCTTATTTGATATACATGGCGGTATATTTGAGGGCGCGGCCGGATCTAGCTATTCCCATGGTCCAATATTTGGACAACATATATAGGGCGATGGTAGATTTCCCGGGCCCCTCATGGCTAGCATATGATGAGGAATTCCGTATGAGGATTCCCCTACACCCCGAGATGAGATGGGATGAGCCGTGCCAGAGACTGTGGCTCTTGTATATGACACCTACACGTCCTGCCCCGGGGGATAGATACCATTGTGGACATGCGGTCCAGCGAGCAGCTCCAGCGCAGGTTACCCGCCAACTGGCGGGGCAGGGGGTTCCAGCCCGCCTGCTGTGCTGGACTTTCTCGTCCAATGGTTCCTGCAGTCGGAAGAACTGCAGGTATAAGCATGAGTGTCCCACATGTTCTAGTCCCCATGCAGCCTCTGCTTGTCCCAAGCCTGGGGGGGCGCGAGGCAGAGGGAGGGGTGGACAGTGGGCTGGCAAGCCTGCCACGGATGGAACTAGTTCTCCGAAAGGCCCCCTCCCCAATTAAGGTGGACATGCTGGAGCGCTGGCTCGCATCGTACCCAAGGGGAGAAGACGGAGAGTATCTCATCCAAGGTTTTAAGCAGGGATTTCGTATCCCTTTTATGGGTGATAGATCCCCTCAGGATGCTCCCAACCTTTTATCCCTCAGGGGAAGGGAGGAGGTAGCCGAGGCCAGCATTAAAAAGGAATTAGACGCGGGCAGGGTCGCCGGACCTTTTCCCGCACCCCCTTTTCCCAACCTTAAGGTTTCGCCATTGGGTTTGGTTCCCAAAAAGTCCCTAGGTGAGTTTCGCCTTATTCACCATTTGTCCTACCCAGCCGGCCGATCGGTCAACGATGCGATACCTGATGACCTTTGTTCGGTCAGGTATACATCGTTCGACCATGCGCTGCGCATGGTGCGCTCGTGTGGCCCGGGTGCCTTGCTGGCCAAGTGCGACATTAAGTCAGCTTTTCGCCTCTTGCCGGTGCACCCGGGCGACTTTGAATTGCTGGGTTTTAAATTTAAAGGGGAGTATTATTTTGATAAGGCCATGCCTTTTGGCTGCTCCATATCATGCTCGGCTTTCGAGCGTTTTAGTACCTTCCTAGAGTGGGCTTTCGTCCGCAGGTCAGGGTCCCGGTCTGTAGCCCATTACCTGGATGACTTTTTATTCGGGGGTGAACGGGGCTGGGACACGTGTGCACGTCTCCTCAATACATTTCAGACGCTAATGCAGGAACTCGGTGTCCCTTTAGCGCCCGAAAAGACCGAGGGCCCGTCGACCAAACTAGTATTCCTGGGGGTTGAGATTGATACAGTAGTACAGGCTTCTAGGTTACCGGGTGATAAGGTGTCCAGGATAGTGACCCTTATCTCGGAATTGCTGGCCAAGCGTAAGGCATCCCTGAGGGAACTGCAGGTGCTACATGGGCACCTCAATTTTGCCTGCAGGGTGGTCGCACCGGGCAGGGCTTTCGCCCGGCGCTTATGCGACGCCATGGCAGGGTTATCCAGGCCCCACCACAGAGTCAGGCTTACCCGGGGTATCAGGGCAGACATGTTAGTCTGGTTGCAATTCCTGAGGGAGTTTAATGGGGTCTCATTTTGGAGGTCTGACCTCCTGGCATCCCCCAATTTCCAGATCCAGTCTGATGCCTCAGGATCCCTGGGTTATGGGATGTACTTCAATGGGAAGTGGGCCTATGGTGGGTGGCCACCGGCATGGGCAGGCACAGGTCGCCTGCGGGATCTCACATACCTGGAATTTTTTCCCATTCTGGGGGCTTTGATGCTATGGGGCGAACAGTGGGCTAATTCGGTGGTGCATTTCTGGTGCGACAATGCTGCCGTTGTACACATTGTCAATGCACAGACTTCTAAATCGCCCAGAGTCATGGATCTAGTGCGCCATTTTGTGCTGCGCTGCCTGCGCCTCAACGTCTTGTTCAGGGCCAGGCATGTCCCAGGGGTTAATAACGATATTGCTGACGCTTTGTCCCGCCTGCAGATCTCCCGGTTCCGCGCCTTGGCCCCGGATGCGGAGGAATTTCCCTCGCCACTCCCGGACGAGATGTGGACTAGTGGCAAGGAGAGGTGAACCGGGCGATTGGCCTGTCACTAGCGCCACGCACGCGTAAGGCGTATCAACAAGCATTCAATTCGTATAGGGTTTTTGCTACTCAATTTCAATTGCCAGAGACCTGGCCTATCCCGGTGGACCATGTTCTGCGGTTCATGGTTCACCTGCATGCACAGGGCCTTGCACCTCGCACCATAGCATCCAAGCTCTCGGCGTTGGCTTTTATGGCCAAAGTAGGGGGTCATGTGGATACCACCTCTGACTTCCGTGTGAGACACGTTTTGGAGGGGTGGGTGCGCGAGCGCGGGCGTTGCCCGGACGACCGGCACCCTATTTCCCCAGGGGTTCTTACCCAGTTGGCCCGGGGCTGGCCAGGCCTCTGTTTTGATCATTATGAGGCAGCCCTTTTCCATGCAGCCACAACGGTGGCATTTTTTGGAGCGCTCCGCATCAGCGAACTCGTGATGCTGTCTAAGGCGGATGCAAGTGGTAGGGCACTGGAACTCGGAGATGTCTATGTTGCCAAAGACTGGGCCCAGTTGAGGATTCGCTCCTCTAAAACAGATCAGCATGGCGTAGGCAGTGGAGTAAGACTGCTACGGTGTTCTTTGGCAGACATCTGTCCGGTTGGTGCCCTACAGGAATACCTGGCACTGCATGGCATGCACCACGGCCCGTTTTTCTGTCACCAAGATGGGTCTCCCCTTACTAAATTTCAGTTTTGGAAGGTGACAGCCAGAGCCCTCACCAGGGTGGGCCTACCAGGTGCCCGTTATGGCACACATTCGTTCCGTATTGGTGCAGCCTCTACAGCAGCTGCTTTTGGGTACTCTGGGGCTGACATACGTAGCATGGGGAGGTGGGGCTCACAATGTTTTCAGTTTTATGTGCGCCCACTCCCGCCATGAGTACCAATCCAGTCACCTTTCCTCTCTTTTTCTCAATTTTCTTACAGACCCTGGGTGTCGTATTACACCGGTGACAGTATGGCTGGTGGGCCACAGCTATGTGCTCAGGGCAGCGCGTTACGCTGCGGCGACAGAGTGGGGACCCCGACTGGGACTGGGTGACCACGCCAGTCTCGCATGGCATGGTAAGCCTGGGATGTTATGGCAGGAGCTGCGGCCTTTCCTTTTTTCTGGCCTGGGGGCTGACCCGCCTGACATTCTAATCATCCACCTGGGGGGCAATGATTTGGGCCAGGTCACCGGCTTATCACTCAAGCATGCGATTTGCGAGGACCTCGCCTACTTGCATTATGTCTGGCCTGCCACAGCCCTGGTTTGGTCGGACATTGTTCCGCGCCACTCTTACAGAGGGGGCGTTAACCTCCTGGCTCTTGACCGAGCTAGGCGCTCGGTCAATAAGGCAGTGGCGCGGTTTCTTACCACCAGGGCTTGGGGACGGGTTAGTCATCACCCCGATATTAGTCTACAAAATTGTGACTTGTATGCAGGGGATGGGGTCCATCTGTCGCGAGGAGGTATGGACCTCCTGTTGGGTGACTGGCGAGCAGGCCTGTTGACCGAGCTGACGGTCTGGGGGGGGGCGTCAGGTCTTCTGTGAAGCCCCTCCGTGTGGCGGGTAGCACTGGTAAGGTAAACAGTATGACCCACAAGTATCCGGCAGGTTCGCAATTGACTGGACAACACTAGACAGGAATAAAGTAGTTAAACGTTGTCCGGTCAACGACGAACCAGGCGATGGGGTGATGATGATTGCTAACCAGCATGCATCACCCCTGTGATTTCACGGATACGTGTCAGAGGGTGGGGTCATGAGTTAGTTATTGACTACGGTCAACAATTTGTTTGTTGTTAACAAACAAATTGATACAAATTGATACATTGTAACCAATTGCCGTTGGCAATTTTGGGGTGGTACCTTACCAGTGTTACTTCGGCCTGCTTGCCTTAGGAATTATGATTGGTCGTTTTACCAATACAAATTTATAATTCGGACTAGGGCATTGAATCAATAAATGTGGCCCTTTGCTGTTATCCACTTTCAATGTTGTCTGTGTCCGTTATTGGGGGGGTGCGCCTGCAATGCAAGCGCGGCGCCAAAATGGCCGCCGCGCCCTTTGCGGGCCCCCCCCCACAGGACAGAGAATCCGGGTAGTTAGGGGCGTGGCCAGCTCCCTTATAAAAGGGGTGGCCACGAGGCAGCCGAGCTGCCATTTTGCCTCAGCGACGGAGCGGAGAAGTTTTTTCCCCTCCACCCCCTCCCTAGTTAACAGTGTGATTATGGTCGCTTCGGGGCCGGGTGGGAATTTTTGGTTGGGACCCATATTGGCTTCGGGTCCTGGCTTTTTTGCCCATCCCACACTGTTGCTATGGTTTGATATAGGGGTCTTTCTTCGTTCCTACTGTTGACTTTGGTCACATGGGCGGGTAGCACTGGTAAGGTAAACAGTATGACCCACAAGTATCCGGCAGGTTCGCAATTGACTGGACAACACTAGACAGGAATAAAGTAGTTAAACGTTGTCCGGTCAACGACGAACCAGGCGATGGGGTGATGATGATTGCTAACCAGCATGCATCACCCCTGTGATTTCACGGATACGTGTCAGAGGGTGGGGTCATGAGTTAGTTATTGACTACGGTCAACAATTTGTTTGTTGTTAACAAACAAATTGATACAAATTGATACATTGTAACCAATTGCCGTTGGCAATTTTGGGGTGGTACCTTACCAGTGTTACTTCGGCCTGCTTGCCTTAGGAATTATGATTGGTCGTTTTACCAATACAAATTTATAATTCGGACTAGGGCATTGAATCAATAAATGTGGCCCTTTGCTGTTATCCACTTTCAATGTTGTCTGTGTCCGTTATTGGGGGGGTGCGCCTGCAATGTGTCAATGGAGACGTGCATGTACTGCCATCTCCCAAACTGTGGAATGTGCATGATGTCCATTTGCCAAATTTGGTTAGCTTCTGTCCCTCATGGGTTTACCACCCACAATCCCCCCCCCCGGGTTCCTGCACATTGTGGGCAAGAACACATGATACCTTGTGCTTGTGACAATGGCAGGTTAAACTGCCTTGCTAGTGCCTTGGCATTCTGATGAAAGAATGTGTGGCTTTGAATCGGGGTCGTGAAGACTCCCAAGACTAATTTTTGATGTGCTCCCTTTGCGGTTGCATCTGCTCTGCTATTGCCCTCTGAAATAGGACCAGGTAGATCCTGGTGGCTCCTAATATGAGCGACATACAGTGCTTCCATGTGGTTTTGCAAATGAAATTGCATGGTCAGGAATAAGCCCAATAAATTCCTGTCTATGGTGGGAGTGATGTAAGCTCCCGGTAAATTGTGAATCAAATTCCGGACATACTGACTGTCCATAATGATATTTAGTGGCTCCCGGGCAAACGTGCCTAAGGCGAGGTTTGCTGCTGTCAGCTCTGCTCTCTGTGGTGATTTCTGCGGAAGTATCAGTAGCACTTTCCAAGCCTGCTCCTCGTGCCAAGTAAGAACTCCATATACTTTTCCCCCATCAGTGAATACTGTCTTGGCTCCTTGTAGGGGAATCAAGGACAGTATGCCGTGTAATTTGACTGTCTCAGTCTGGAGTGAGACCAGTCTGGGGTCTTTTGGCTAGTGGTATGCCAAACTACCTGTAAAACCTTCTAATGCGATCAGGAGAGTGTCCCCTAGCTGCATCAATTGGTGTGTCTGTTCTTTATTGAAGGGCATGACTATTTTCGCCAAGTCGTGTCCTGAAATGTCCCTAGCTCTTAGCCTCCTCCTGTGAATGATTGTGGCTACCAGTTCTTGCGGAGGAACTATATTCCTGGAAGAGGTATTCGGTAGATACACCCACTCCATGATTTTCACATACCCCCACTGGAGTCTGTGCCTAGAGATCCTGCGAACATGGTGCCTGTTTTAATGATATACAGATTTAGCACGAGGGTGAATGGCCCCCCACTAAGCCTATCTACTCAGCGGTGGCTAAAAATGCAGTTGACTTCCTGGAGAGTTTGTTTAGCCTCTCTTGGAATCTGAATTCGATCTGCCGGCTGTTTTCCTAGCGTTAGTAGCAAAAAGAGCGGCTTTAAGAGATCGGTACTAATTTTAAAATATGGTCTTGCCCAATTGATATTTCCTAAAATCTGTTGGAGTTCCACTAGCATCACAGAATCTTGGATGTTGAGTTTAGGCAAAACTGGAGCTGCAAAAGATTGGAGCAACCGATGTCCCAAGTATGAATAGGGTTCAGTTCTCTGAACTTTCTCTGGGCAATCACCAAGCCCTTTTCCCCCAATGTACTTTGGAGATTACAAAATACGTCGCTGCCCAATGTGGGCACTGCGATCAATATGTCATCCATGAAATGGCAAACTAAGACTTTGGGGTGAAGGTTCCCGAACCTTTCCAATGCCCCGTGGACATAAATTTGGCACAGGGTCAGCGAGTTGAGCATGCCCTGTGGCAAAAATTTCCATGCAAAATGTTGGGTTGGTTCCCTATGGTTGGTGACTGGCACCATAAAAGCGAACCCTTCCCTGTCTCTAGGATCTAAAGGGATGGTGTAAAAACAGTCTTTTAAGTCTACGATTAGGATCTCCCACCCTTCCGGGATCATATTTGGGTTGGGAGTGCCGCATTGAAGCGGTCCCATGGGTTGGATGCACTTATTGATCTCCCTCAAATCATGGAGAAGTTGCCACTTTCCAGACTTCTTTTTAATAACAAAAATCAGTGAATTCCAGGGACTGGTAGATGGTTCTATGTGTCCTGCATCTAGCTGCTCTTTAACGAGCTGCTTTAAAGCCTCTAACTTCCCCCCAACTATCGGCCACTGTTCCACCCATACCGGCTCATCTGTTAACCATTTAAGTGGTAGGGCCATTACCCGAAAGTTAGGGTGGCACAATACTGCTGCAGAAAGTCCCTACTCCAGAAGTAGGCAAGCATGTTTAAAATGTGCAGTCGGATGACCGCTGTGCTATCTGCCCCCAGGATAGTGACCTCTACCCAGTCTCGGCTTCTGTATGCTTCTTGAACTCCTCCTACCCCCACACATCTGAAACTGGTTCTATGGCCCACTCTGGGGGCCACAATTTCTTGCCAATCATGGTGACGTCAGCTCCAGTGTCTAACAGACTGTCAAAAGGTCTTTTGTTCAATAATACCTTAATGACAGGTCGCTGTTTCCACTCTATGTTCTTTTCCACTGTCGCTATGATCTGGTATCCTTCTACTGCCCCTTCCTCTTTCAGGTGATCTGTCAACCCGAATCCTGAGCTTTCTCTGGTCCCTTCCTGGTTTCTACCTGGCAGATGACAAAGAACCATGGTCAATTCCACTATGGAATCTCCTTTGCTAATTTTGACTATTCCGGTGTAATCAGAGTTTATGACTCCTGGGATCACGAAGATCCCTTTTTGCCCTGCATTGCTTCGGGGCAAGACTAATCCTATGGTGTCTTGGGGCAGGAGACCCTTGTACTGAGAGATGACTAGATGGACTGAGCCTGGCAGGTCTCATGTAACGTTCTCCTGGCATTCTAGGTCCAAACCTGTGCTGCCCTTGGCTTCTGTCTGTGCCTCGGAAATGCTGGGAGTAATGTTGGGAGTGTCTATCAGGATGTCTGCTCTGGGGCTTCCAGAGCAGCTGCTATCTCTATTTGGACCGGGGCTACAGACACACCCGTGGTCCGGTTTCCTGAATTGGGGCAATGGTTGGCCCAATGGAAGCCATTGTGGCACCTGGGGCATTGAGTGGATGGCATGGATGGGCGGCCCGATGACTGGCCGCCTCTCTTATGGTGTTTTCTCGATCTGCACTCTCTGGCAAAGTGCCCTCACCTTGGGTGAGTCTCCTCCTTGTACTGCCACTGCTAACAGCCCTATTTTATAGGAGTCTGTTCCAATGTCAGCACAAGCTCTGATCATGTTGGTAAGCGTCAGATCAGTTCTATGACCCATGGCCTGCAAGATTTTGCGGCAGTTGAGGTTGCCGTTGTCTTTGGCCAACTTTATCATAAGCTCCTCTTGTGCCTCCTGATTGTCTATCTGCCTACTAATAGCTTCCTCTAGCCTGTTAATAAAATCCATGTAGGGCTCTTGCGCTCCCTGCTTGATGGACGTATAGTTTTTGGCACCCTTGTCGGTAGCTGGCACCTTGAGGTATGCCTTGAAGGCGACTTCAGAAGCCAGCTGGAGCGTGGCTGCTGGCAGGACGGACTGTGTTTGTATGGTGTTGAATTGTCCCAAGCTGTATAGCTGCTCAGGAATTACTTCTCCCCCCCATCCGGGCAGCTCTAGCCTGCACTTCCAACCGATACTTGCTGTCCCACAAAAGGTACTGGCTGGGGTTCAGCATCATCCACATCATGACGTTCCAGTCATGAGGGATGAGCATGGTGGATTACCACAGCTGCTGGAGCATGCCCCTTGTAAATCTGCTCTGGAGCCCTGTACCTGTGATGGCTTTGCGGATTTCCGCAAGCAATTTGTATGGAATAGGCATGTACACCGCCACTTGATTGCCCGTGAGGGTGTCCATCTCTAAGCAGACTGGACATAGTTGTTGCAACTCAGCTAGTTCCCCTTTGCATGTTTCCTCCTCTGACATTAACTGGAAAGGACTCTTGGTGACCTGGGAAGTGCCTGTGCTTCCTAGGCTTCCATCTGCTCCCGCGGCCTCTGCAGTTGCTGCAGAAGGGGATTCCCCCATGCCCCCATGTCTAAACTGGATGGTCAGATAGAAACTCGCTGGGGCTGATGGTTCTATGTATGCGGGGGTTTCTCAGTCTCTATCTGGACTGGACTAACTGCTGAAATGATCTGTCTACACTTGTTCCATGTCCCTATGATTTTAGCGGGTGCTCGGGTTTCCCTCTTAAGGCAGTCCCCTACTCTGTCCCAAGTCTCTGGGTCCAGCGTGCCTACTTCTGGGTAGAACAAACAATGCTCCCTCAGATACACCATGAGCTCTATCAGGCTTTGGTTATGAATGATAATATGATGTAGCCTGGCCAGGCACTTGAGCTCAGCTCCATGATGGATGAATCTTGCCTCTCCAAGCAAGATCCCATACTACCTGATTGGAGGACCCCTGGAGTCACCTCCACAGGATGGGTCGGCATGCCTCAGACAGTAAGTCGGGTGGAACGGTGCACAGGATGTGGTCTTGGGTCTGGGTAGGTTCACAGCTTTGGCTGCCATGGGCATTCTGCAGCCTTTGCTGATGGTCTCAGGGTTCACAGCTCACCCCGATGTGGAATGCATTTCCAATGATGAATGGGATCCGCCAAGCTTGGGGTTGCATTGCCTTCCTTGATGAATGGTCGCAGTCTCTGGCTGGCTACCGTGTTGGCCTGAAGATCGTGCTGAGTTCCGATCAGGGTAGCATTCCGATCAGAACTTCTCCGCAGCCTCTGGGAAGAATCACGCCGTAACTCTCGAGGAAAATCGCATTGTAGCTCCTCAGAATCACATCGGGGTCACCATATGTTGCAGTGGTCCACGGAGGGGGTCACCTGATGTGGTAATGGCCCAAGAAGGTTCGGAGTGACTGGCCGCAAGGGAAGGCACGTGAGAAGAATGTGTGGTGAAAGTCCAGTCCCGATTGGTTCGGGTGGTCTGTATTTATTACCCTGCCTCAGGGTGTTACCTGCCTAAGCGGTGCATGACCCTGTCACAGAAGGCTTGTATACGTGGCATTTTGCTGACCAAGTTATATTTGTCACCTCTTGGAAGTTACTCGGAAGTTACTGAGTACCCTGGACCTCCACTGAGAAACTAATTAACCGGGTTGGCAAAACCCATTGTTCTCGCCTTAATCTCAGGGTTTTGGCTATATTGACTTCGGCCAACTAAACTTAATTAACTTGTCTAATGCGGCTTGATTGCCCAACTAAGCCCACGGACGTTAGATATTGTCCATTACCTGGGTTAGGTATCTGTGCATTAACTTGGGTTCGTCACCTTATGACATTTACCCTACTTCTCTCAGAGCTGCCAGCCAAGGCAATATGATTTATTCCATAACTATAAATAGCCCGTATCCTGATTGCCTTTCCGTCCAAGCCCGATTGGTACTCAAGCCATGTGCTGGCGAGCGAACCTATCAGGAAAGGTTTTGGCCAATTACGAATGCGGGCAACCCACACCCCACAACCCAGCAATAAAATGGCAAGTTGGAATAAAACTCAGTCCACAGGCGGACTCCCATGATCATCATTTAGCTTAGAATGGGGAATCCCTAGCCCCTTTCCTATGCTGTGCATTGCCAGCAACAACCTAGAATGATTCATTCTAGACTTCCCCTCCCTCCCTCCTTTGGCCAGTCAGGCTAGAGGGGAGTGATTCCACCTGCGGGAGGGTGGTGGGCGCCTTCAAAAGACTGTGTCGCCATGGCTCTGGGACTCCCGCTTCCCCCTCCTTTGGCCAGTCGGGCCAGAGGGGAGTGATTCTACCTGCGGGAGGGTGGTGGGCGCCTTCAAAAGCCTGCACCATCATGGCTCCGAGACTCCCCCTCCCCCCTCCTTTGGCCAGTCAGGCCAGAGGGGAGTGATTCCACTTGCGGGAGGGCGGCGGGCACCTTCAAAAGACTGTGCTGTCACGGCTCTGGGACTCCCGCTTCCCCCTCCTTTAGCCAGTCGGGCCAGAGGCGGGGCTCTCAACCGGCGGGCAGCTGGCAATGAACGAGCTACACCTGGAGGGCTCGTCACCACCCTCAAAACCCGCTCCAGCCGCCACCAACCCCGGCAGGGCTCTCGACCAGTGGCCAGCCAGCAATGAACGAGTTAACCCCCCTTTTTGTCTCGGCTGGAGCTGATGCTGTCCTTAAGGCTCTTGTCTGCGTCTTTGCAGCTGTTGCAGCCCTTGGGACAATCTGAACTGCTGTGGCTGCCTTTGCTGCTGGGGGGAGTGGTAGCTCCTGTGACTTTCTCCAGCGGACATGGGGTTTTTCCATGCTGGGTTTGTTGTTGTATTATACTGTTTTTTTTTACTGTAGTTTATAATGTAATTATGTAGTTTTTGTATTTTGATACCATGCTTACTTGTATTGCTCGCTATTGTAAATTTATTGTATCTCTGTATTATTATTTTGTTGCTATTTGTATATGCTGTTAGCCGCCTTGAGTTGGCCTTTGGCTGAGAAAGGCGGGATATAAATTAAACTGATTGATTGATTGATTCAGTCAGGGAGGCATCTCTGCAGGCATTACCAGCTCTATTTCCATGAAGGGATTAGGGTTATTTTGCAAATGCCCCGATCCATATGAATTATGGCACATACCCAGAGACCACCTTATCCAATGACTCCCGAGGCACTCACCACTATCACCTTAACTCAGCACTACCTGCCTTGAATGAATTGTGACCTATTTAATGTGGTACCACCAAAGAGACTCACAGTATCTACTGCCACTCTTTTCCTCCCCAGACAGAAGTGGGGAAGCTTTCCTTCACCCCAGGCCACTTGGTGGCAGAGGCTCATAGGTAAAAATAAAATCTGTGCTACACTCACAGCTAATTGCTTCCCCCATTTCTGAGAAACCAATAGTTAGTTACTTATCCCTTTTTTTTGGGGGGGGGGGGAAATGGTAAAATCCTGCCTGTCTGCCCCACATTTTTCTGACCATACATACAGTAGGTGCATAATTTGAGAATTTCTGCAAAGTCGTGCCTTACACTTTGTTGATTTACAGTGTTCAGTTTTTAATGACTGAAAATTGTTTTGTTCTTCTTTCATATCAGCTACTCGAACCATATTCTGGAAAATCAATTATAAATGATTCATATAAGCGGAATAAACAAGTAAGCAGAGAGTTGTCATTTATAGATGTATGAGATGCACATCCTGACCAAACATGATGACCATTGATATACACTAATACTAAGTATTAGTAACAAGTATTTCAAGTAAGGATCACCATGATGGGAGAGGAACATATTTTTTGCATCTTAGATTCCCCACCCACCCCGTGAAGTATATTTATAATGAGCACAATGGCTGATTGTTCTTATAAATAACTGAATAGACCTTTCCACTAGGTATTTTCTACTTGACTAATGAAGTAATTTTCTAATTGTGGGTCCTTATGTAGCTACATTGGTATGATCCACAAGGAAGAAAAAATAAATGTGGACTTGGGGAAATTGAAAGACTTGTAGAAGCATTACAAAAGAATTTTAGGAAAGAATCTTAAGGATTCCCAGGATCATGTGAGACCTGATCATATTTCTGTGGCCACCAAACAGATTTGAGTTCTCTGGAAAAGGGAATGGGTGGCTGGATGACTGGGTAGAACTCCATGCAGAAGTAATCCATATTTCAATATCATGTTGCTTCTCCAACTTGTGTATGCCAAATATGTAGTTTCACAAGAAGAAGAAAAACAGTAGTTTATCTTGTTCTGATGATATTGCCAAAGTGATTCTGAAATATATAAAAGTAGTCAGAAGTACTGGTAAAACTACATTACTGTATCATCAGATAATCTTGGCTATATTGAAAAGACAACATCATTAACATCTAGGGATGGTGAGATTAGTATTTCTACTCTACTTTTTTATAAATTTTTATTAAATTTTTATACATATAAAATGCAAAACACAATACAAAACAAATAAGTATACAACATAATACTTGAAAAATAATCAAAATACATAATACAAAAACAACTTTAAGAAAAAAATTATACACACCTATCCTAATACCTAAAAACCATCATTATAATAATAATCTCTTGATTTATTACTTAATGGTTATTCTCTAACCTTAACTGTCATCTCTAAAACTCATTTTCCAATAAGTCATATAGTACCATTATGGATAGGAGAAAAATAGAAAGAAAGAAAAAGAAAAAAAGAAAGAAAAATATATATAAGCAATAAATCACCCTGTGTTTATTTACATTGCCCTGGAGAGCTCAGAGTATCTCAGTAATTTAATTCCAAAATCCACTTTGCTCAGGTCAGGTCTGTTTCTTTCATCCCCCTTAAGGGAGTGATCCACAAAAGGTTTCCAAATATTTCAACATCTGTTTTCTTTCAAATTATCCCTCTTTTTCTTTATCTCCCAGGTCAATTTATCATTCAATGCTAAATTCCACATTTCTTTATACCACTCTTCAGTTTGTATAATTACATCATTTTTCCAGTGTCTAGCAATACAATGTCTAGCCGTTGTAATCATTATTTCTAATAACTCTTTCTCATCCTTGTTTAAATTAATACCTTCCATATTTGTTAACAGGGTGGTACCTGAACCCAATTTAACCATCTTACCCAACATTTCTCCAATTTATTTTTAATTCTTTTCCAAAAATCTTTAACCACTTTACAACCCCACCACATATGTTCATACGTTCCAATAGAACCCTTGCATCTCCAACACATTTTGTCTTTTTTATTGTCCATTTGGTGTAACCTCACTGGGGTCAGATACCATCTCCACGACATTTTAAAATTATGTTCCTTTATTCTAACCGACATAGTTCTCATAATCCTCTTTTTCCATTTATTTCTCCATATATCTTTTCCTATCTTTATATTCAATTCTTGTTCCCACCTTAATTTCAAATCCTCTTGTGGGTCACCATCCTTATTTAGTATTGTATACAATTTACTAACTAGTCCCTTAATATTTCCCCCCCCTTTCTGACTTTTAGAATCAGCTCTTCAAATTCCGTCTTTTCTCTTTCCAAATCATAATCACTCATATATTTACTGTTCCATTTAATGATCCTCAATCTCTGAAACCAATTGATTTTTAATTGTTCAAACAATTTTATCCTACTAGCCTCATCGTTGCATATCCGGAACCAGTCTTTCAACAGGATAACCTCATTTTTCTTCAATACCTCCTTTATCTCCTCATTTATATTAATTGGAAAACTCGCCATGTCTAAAATTTCCAGTATTGGAGAGACATTCGGAACCAGATCCTTCTTCACCCTCTTCCATATATTCATTAATCCTTTCATCATAATATTTTTAGTCACTGCCTTTCCTAAATTACAACCGAAAAAGACCATTTTACCCATATGTCTATAGTCCCTCATCTCAATGTCCTTCTATATTACCTTTTCCCTTGCCAAGATCTTCACGACATTCTTGATTTGAAATGCCTGATAGTATGCCATCAAATTCGGAATTCCCCACCCTCCTTCTTTCTGTGGTAAATACCATAGCTTTTTTGGTAACCTGGATTTCTTTCCACCGTTACAAAAATTGTTAATCAGTTTTTGAAACTCCTTAATTTCCTTGTCCTTCAATTGAATTGCTAACGCATCAAATAAAAAAATGATTCTTGGTAACAGCATAATTTAGCGAGTGCAATTCTCCCGAACCTTGACAGTTTCAACTTTTGAAAACTTTGTATCCTGTTCTTAATTTCAGTTTTCAAACTATCATAGTTCGGTCTTTTAAGCTCTCCCAATTTGTTTGATATAATTATTCCCAAATATTTCATCTTATTCTTAATCTGAATATTAACTATATCCTTTATCTTCTTCTGATCTTTCTCATCCATATTACAAAGCATCATTTCCGATTTATCCCAATTTATTTACTCTACTTTATCATGGGAGAAAATCACATTTAAACATATATTTTTATTCTAATTTCAGGATTTTGGTATGGTTGGGTTTTTGTTTTTTACATTTTCAGTGATCATTTTGGCTCACAGAGTATCTCTGGGTGGAAAATCAGCCCTTGGATGAGAATGTAGCCCTACCATATACTAGTAGATGATGCTGTGCCTCCTTTGTTTAAATGCATGACCACCACCACCACTCGACCAGCGGCCGGCCGGGAAGGAAGACGAGCGGCACCTGAGGGCAGTTTTGATGCCCTCAAAAGTCGCTCGCCACGCCACCAAGACCACCACCTCCACTCGACCAGCGGCCGGCCGGCCGGGAAGATGAGCGGCACCTGAGGGCAGTTTTGATGCCCTCAGAAGCTGCTTGCCATGCCGCTGAGTCCTCCACCGCCACTTGACCGGCGGCTGGCTGGGAAGGAAGACGAACGGCACTTGAGGGCAGTTTTGACGCCCTCAGAAGCCGCTCGCCACGCCAACAAGACCACTACCTCCACTCGACTGGCGGCCGGGAAGGAAGACAAATGGCACCTGAGGGCAGTTTTGATACCACTCGCCATGCCGCCAAGACCACCACTGCCACTCGAGTGGCAGCCAGTCAGGAGGGAAGATGAGTGGGTGGTGGGAGCGTAGCTGAGCCCAGCTGATGACCATCACAGCGGGGCCTTGAAAAGCTGCTCCCGCCGCTCCCAATGCTAGCATCAGCACCTTTGGCTCCCTTCCATGGCCCGGCCGGTCACAGTGGGGTGGGAGCACCACTGAGGCTTATCCTGTCACTGCTCAAGTTGATGGGAGCACTCCCGGGGGCAGAAGACCACTGCCGCTAACCAGCTGAGGTGAGTTCCGCCCTTCTTCCCATTGCCGGGAGAGGTAAAGACCTGCTGCTGCCCCAAGGACCATTGCCACCTGCTAGGAGCACTAGGACTTGTGCACGCTCCCCCCCCCACACACACACACACACCCGTGAAGGATTCGGAAGGGACTGTGTTGGGGTATATCTTTATATTGCTATATTGTTATTTTGTGATTATTTGTATTTGGACATTTTGTATTTTATATATTTTGTATTTTTTGATGATATTAATTGATGTTTTACATATAATTTTATAGTTGTGATTTTAAATATTGTTTGAATTGAGATTTGTATGTTGCTTTTGTACTTTGGATGTTGTATTTATATGCTGTAAACCACTTTGAGTTCCCCTAGGGGAAGTAAAGCGGTATAGAAATGTTAATAATAATAATAATAATAATAATAATAATAATAATAATAATAATAATAATAATAATAATAATAATAATAATAATAATAATAATAATAATAATAATAATAATAATAATAATAATAATAATAATAATAATAATAATAATAATAATAATAATAATAATAATAATAATAATAATAATAATAATAATAATAATAATAATAAACTACCTTATAAGATGTGAGGCAAGGATCCATCTTGCTTAGCCTTGTAATTTATTGACTCATAATGGCTCCGCAAGGTTGCAGCTGATGATTTTTCCTGGTCATGCCCTGGAGTGCTAGCAACTGGACCGTGGACTGAATCCGGTTTGCAAAACTGGAAAAGATTTATTTTTACATCTCATTATTTTCCACATTGTTTGTAAGAATGACATTGATAAAAGAATGGAATAAAAGTATTGTCAAAATTCCTCTAAAAATGCCTTAACATTATTTTAAAGGTTTTTTAAAAAAATGAGTAGAAAATGTTACCCATTGCAATGGTGACATGGTGTTGCTCCCACTCATTGTCTAAAATCCAGTAGTAAGTTTCAACAAGAATAGGCTTATTGAACCAATTGAACTTAAGAAGAAATTGATTCACCAAACCCTCACTGATTAAACAGACCTATTCTAGTTGTGGCTTACTACTGGATTTCAGTCACCATGTTATTTTTGAAATGTAATTGTGTTGTGACTTTGCTTCAGGAAAAGAACTCATTAATTTCCAGCTCTGTTCAATCCTCACACAGCCTCATTGGGAGAAAAATACAGTACAGGAAAGAAATTGAGGGGAAATATCAATAACTTCATAACCCTTAACAAGATGAGTAAAGATGATAAGTTAAAACCCTATACCCTTCTATCAAGCAATAGGCTGTTATTTAAATAGTTATACGAATGCACTGCTACTAGGACATTATGTTAATTTTATTTTTGTTTTGAAGAAAACATCCCATTATATTTACCCAGTGGTTTTGCTGGGTACAACAAGAAGGTTAGTAAACATTTTAAATGCCTTCTCAAATTAGCTTCTAATAGTGTATTTAACATTTTGTGGAGAAAAACAACTAGAGCCAAATATCTTTCTGTCATTTAGTTTAAGAGCTTGCTGTTAAAAAGATTTGTGACAATATTTTCATTATCATTATCATCTCTCCGCTAATCATTTTTTTAAAAAAATGTTTTTATAAAATTTTCAAAAAATATACAATAACAAACATAAACATTAATACATACATATAAACGTAAAAGAAAAACAATCAAATTTTAGCTATTACTAGACATTATTGGAACTAATTTTATAAAAACAAGCAAAAAAGAAAAAAAGAAAACAAAAAAACATCATTCGTTTAAACTATATTTCCACCAAATATATAATACATTTTACAATATAAAAGAAAATATTAAACACTCGATGCTTTTTACAATGCCCTGGAGTGCACAGAGTATCATTTTACTTTAATTCCAAAAACTCCTTTGATCAGGTACAGGTCTATTCCTTTCCCCTAAGTGAGTAATCCACAAAACTTTGCCAAATATTCCAAAATCTATTCTCTTTAATATTACCCTTTTTTATTTATCTCCCATGTTAACTTATCATTCAATGCTAAATACCACTTTTCTTTATACTATTCTTCAATCTTTATATTCACATTATTTTTCCAATTGCTAGCAATACATTGTCTACCCGTTGTCAGCATTATTTCTAATAACTCTTTTTTATCCTTGTTTTAATTTACACTTTCCACATCTGTCAACATAGTGATACTTGACCCCAGGTTAATTTTCTTGCCCATAATTTCACCAATCTCTTTCTCAATTTTTTCCAAAAATTCTTTTACTACCTTGTAACCCCACCACATGAGTTCATATGTTCCCATTGCCTCCTTGCACTGCCAACACATTTTATCTTTCTTATTATTAATCAGATGTAACCTCACTGCGGTCAAATACCACTTCCACAACATTTTATAGTTATGTTTCTTTATTCTAACCAACATAGTTCTCATTATTCTTTTCTTCCATTTGTTTTTCCAGCTATCATCGTCAATCTTTATATTCAGATCTTGTTCCCAACTTGTTTTCAACTCGTCCTGTGGATTACCCTCCTTATTCAATAATACATATAATTTGCTTACCACACCCTTAATAAATCTTTCTCCCTTTCTTATTTTGAAATCATTTCTATCCGCTAATCATAATTGTTGAGTGTCCCTGATAAAATAAAGTTGCAGATGTGTTTCTGAGATCTGTTAATTGCTCTCAGAAGGAAGAAAATGGAACAGGAAATGGATCAGATTTTGTTACTCTAAATTGTTACAAAAATGGTATCAAAATAGAAGTCAGTAACAGCTAAGGCTCATTGAGTAAATGAATGCTTAAGGAAACTACCTCCACTAATTACATTCACTTATACCCCAGAGAAATATCATTTGTCTTAAAGAAATAGTTCTGGCTTCTTATTAAAAAATTTAATTATTGTTAACTGTAGCGCAGTGGTGGGGATCAGCAGCTTCATACCAGTTCGCCTGAACTGGTAGCAGAAATTCTGGCAAGTTTTGAAATAAATTAGTCCTAATTTGGGTACAATGCACTGGTCACACCAACCATACCATGCCCACAGTGTGGTAGTAAAAAATTTTTTGAGCCCACCCCTGCTGTAGAGGAATGTGCAATTCACATTCAACTCACTGTCTATAATGGAGTAAAAAGAAGTAGATTGCTTTACTGCTATCATTTTGCACTCAGTATTGTTCATATATGTTAATAAAGCAGAGCTTTGAAAAAAATGCATTCATATGTGTTAACATTACATTCTTCATCAAATGGACAAAAGCACCAAATTATCCAACACTTGAAAAATAAAAGTAAATTTAAACAAATTTTCTGCTCATTGAATCACTACGGTTTGTGTCCATACTCCTTATTCCCAGAAGAAAAATGTATTCATATAGCTACGAATGAGAACCAGATCCTTACATATGATTCTCTACTTTTATATTTCACATATCAGTCTACTTACCCCTGGAGCTATACAGATCAGAGCAATTCCTACCATGCCAAAAATATCCTTGTGACATTTGCAGAACTGAAAATTACTGGCTTCTAGTATGCCATGGATATACTGGGCAGTATGTTTGAAATCTGAGTAATGATATAGCCAATGCTATGCCTTTAGACTTAACTTCAGGAGCTGGGAAAATATTTTATCCTTTAAAAATGAACAAATGAACAAAACATCCCTTGTTTATTAATGTGGGTAATTTCTTTTGTCTCCACAATTCAAAACTTCAGAAAACAGTATGCCGTTGACTTACAGTATTGTACCCATGATGCCAGCTTGTAAAACAATGCAAAGTTTTGCATAGGAAAGGCTAGCCTGGATGCTGATAACACATCGATCAGCAGCCAAGATAGTCTGTAGGATCCTGTTTTGTGCTCTCTACTATTCATAAAGGTGCCAAGCAGTGGAAAATCCCAGAACCTGACTCAGTTTGTCACCATGCAAATGCAGGAGCAAGGTGGATCACAGTTAAATAAAACATTATGTAGATGAGATTTCATTATTCAATATTGCTTCTTCAGGAATGCACCAGTTTCTTGTTAATAACAAGGCATGTTATTAATGCACCTATATAATTTTAAAAAGAAAATTAAGAGGTTGCTATCATTCTCTGAAGTTTCAGTAAGTTGGGAGGTAGAATATTTTTTTCATTGTAGACCAGGGCATTGTGACAACGTGCCATCCATACTTGAAGCTTAATGATCGGAAACATTGCTTCAAAAGAAACAAAATATTCTTAGCCATTAACTATTGCAAGTACCATATTTTTTTGAACCATAAGATGCACCTGACCATAAGACACACTCTGTTTTCAGAGCAAGGAAAAAAGTTAATACTGTATTTTGCACCACCAACTAGTGGTGGCGCTGCAAGGGAAATGGGCAGGCAGGCCTATTGCACTGAGGAAGGAAGTGATACTCTAGCCTAGCCTCTTGCTCTCCTTTCAACCAGAAAGCATGCTTCCCCCCTCCATTTTGTCCTTCTGGAGTAGAGACAAAGGCATCAAGGTAAGTGAAACCCTTTCTTTTTAAGCACAGGTTTGGTTTCCCACTTAAATGCATTGGGAACATACAAACAGAAATTTATTTCCAATGCATTTAAATGGGAAATTGTGATTTTCGCCCTCTAGTGGCCACTTGTTTTTCATATGTACCCCCCGCCCCGCCCTGGAACAGCTGAACAGCTGAGAGGTGGCAGTAGTAGTCTTGCAGTAGTAGTCTTCGGCCAGCTGTGGCTCTTGTAAAATATCCTTTTACAACAGCCATAGCTGGCTGAAGACCAGCATTTGGACTATAAGATGCACCCGCAATTTCTCCCCACTTCTGGGGGAGAAAAAGTGTGTCTTATGGTCCAAAAAATACGGTAATACATTATTTATTGCTCACTATTAACTAACAAGTAACTTAATCAATATGTTACAGCAACATTGTTATTCTGTTTTCCACAAAATGAAATTATCCAAAATGGGCACCCCCATTTTGCAATAATAAAGTTCTTATTAGTGGTTATGATTAATTTTAGCTCCAGTAATAAGTAAACTACCAAACCATTATCATTATAATGCTTTTAAGTAGCATGATTGTTTCTCAGAACTAATGAGTAACAAAAGTAACTTGTGTGAAAACATTAATATGGTGCTAGTATGGTGCTAGTATGCCACCATATTTCACGCACAAACTGTTTGTGCAAACTGACAGAGATGTAGCCTTCCCAATTTGTCAGCTGATTTATTTTCAAGCATTAAACTGACTAATCTCTCTCAGTATACAACCAGTATGTAGTATACAGTATTGGCATTTTATCCTTTCTTCTTTATTATTCTGAAGCAGTAGTATGGGCAGGAACTGAGGAAGTGTACAGTGAAATATGTAGGGAAAAACCTGTAGACATTCACCATGTCTTCTATAGATAGTTAAGTAAAAGTTGTAAGTGTATTCACACTGGAGTTAAGCAGTGTACTAGAGCCTGGCTGGATCATTTTTAAAGAAACATCAGTCTTCTTTTCAGGGGGGAAAATCACATTCATATTCAGATGAGTAGTCACGTGTAGTTACAGGTCCATTAAATGAGTTCCTTTATATAATCTCTACAAATACATTAGTGACCAAAGGGGGACAGGAAATATGAAAAATTTCAACCAGGCTTTAACCTACCAGAGTAGCAGCATTTTTGAAATTTAGTTTTATTTTAACAATGTGCCTCCAAAAATGTTCAATTTGCTGTCAGCTCCTGTTGTGTATGTACAATGTTGCTTGATATGTATGTACAATGTCGCTTTAAGAAATGCATGAATGTAACCGGCCACAATCACAATGTAACCCAGCTGTTAAAGGAACGCGAGCAAGCTGCCTATAGAGGGCAGCTGCGAGTATTCAACTCACATGGTTATCATTCCTCAAATCACCTGCAGCCGCGGGAGCTCCCCACAACAACAAACTACTACCGATCCACAACCGAAGATGGGCGTGACCCGGATGACGTCACGCCGGTAGCGGCCAATGAGCTACCATGCAGCCAGATTCAAATGTGTTGTACTGCTGTATATAATGTGAGATATCTCCGCCATTACCACATGTTCATTCTGATCATCAACCAATAAACCTGTGTTAGTCCTTACTGCCACTCCTTCTATGTCTCCTGGAAAAGACACTAAATTGGCGACGAGGATGGGATCGATGGCGAATCCCAAGGTCAAGGCGTACCAGTTCGATGTGAGCGAGCCCGAACAATGGGAGCTCTACGAGTGCCAGTTTCGGCACGCGATGGAAGCCGCAGGCGTCGACGATGACGCGAAGATGCGCTCCCACTTCCTGGCCCAAGTGGGGCCGGCCACGCTGCGGATCCTGATGACCCTGGTGGCCCCCCGGAAGGTAGACGAGGTCCCCATCGACCGTATCCTGGAGAGACTGGGTGAGCATTTCCAGCCGCCCATCTCGATTTTCCCAGCACGGGTCGCGTTTCACAGGCGAGACCAGCGACCGGGCGAATCCATGTCCGCCTACGCGGCGGCCCTTAGGCTTGCGGCGGTCCACTGCCAGTGGGATGACCTGGACCAGGCCCTCCATGACCGCATGTTGTGTGGCTTGAGGGACGAGGAACTGCAGAGAAGGCTGATGACCCGCGACCAATGCCTCACGTTCAACGAGGTACTGCGGGAGGCCCAAGCAGCCGAGGAGGCCAGGAGCGGGGTTAGACTGTTCAAGTCCCGAGGGGCCGCGCCTGAGAGGGCCAAGTCACCAGTACAGGCGGCCCGGCGGACACCAGCAAAGGCGGCCTGGCGGGACCCCAAGCCGCCCGCCGGCACACCAACGTCGTCCGAGGAGTCGTCCACGACAGCGGACCCCTACTCCAGCGAGGACGACGATGTCCAGAGGATCAAGAAGCGTGGTGAGAAGCGGCAGACCCGAGAACGGCAGGACCGCCATTGCGACGGTTGTGGGGCGTCCCATGACCGCACGAGGTGCCCGTTTCGAAAGGCCGAGTGTCACAACTGCGGCCGAAAGGGGCACATTGCCCGAGTATGCAGGCGAGGACGAGTCGAGGACAAGGGGAGTTCCAGCCATCCCCAAACGCACCAACAGAAGGCGGCCGGCACCAGGAAGGTCGCAGCCAGCTACAGTGAGGAAGGCGTGAACCGCGTGGGCCTGGAGCACCGGCGGTTTTTCGTAGAGGTACTGTTGCAAGGGGTCCCAGTGAGGATGGAGATAGACTCGGGGTCATCTTATTCCATCCTGTCCCAAAAAGAGTTCATGCGTATTCCCCCAGACAAGCGGCCCAAACTGCGGGCCATGAGGTCACACCTACGGGACGTGCAGGGAAATGGGATCCCAGTGTTGGGGGTGGGGAACTTCAAGGTGAAGTTCAAGAACTACTCCGAGAAACTGCCGCTAGTGGTCCTCAAGGGGGGGAGGTGCTGCCTTTTGAGAATGCAGTGGTTTGCTCCCCTGGGAATCGAACTGTCCGGCATTAACGCCATCGAGACTGACCCAATGCGGGACGTGTGCAACGCGCACCCGGACGTTTTCAAGAAGGGGCTCAGGAAGTACAAGGGGGCCCCGGTTTCCTTCGAGCTGGACCCAGAAATCCGGCCCATCCGCCTCAAACCAAGGAGGATGCCCTTCGCCCTAAAGGACAAGATCGAGGTGGAATTGGACAAATTGGTGGGGCAGGGGATTTTGGTTCCAGTTGACTCGGCGGAGTGGGAAACGCCGATTGTTACAGCCCTTAAGTCGAACGGGGAAGTCAGGATTTGTACAGACTATAAATGTACCATTAACAAGGCTATTCGGCCAAATGCATATCCAGTGCCCGTGGTCAGCCACCTGCTGGCCACGTTACATGGGGGGAAGTGTTTAGCCAAGTTAGATCTGGCTCAGGCGTACCAGCAGCTCTCTGTAACCCCGGCTGCTGCCGCCGCGCAAACGATAGTGACGCACAAGGGGGCGTTTAAGGTAACGCGCCTTCAGTTTGGCGTGAATTCGGCCCCCGGAATTTTCCAGTCCCTCGTGGAACGCCTTTTAAAGGGGCTTCCAGGCGTCCTCCCATTCTTCGACGATGTGTTGATAACGGCGGGGAGCGAATTAGAGTTGGCAAAGAGGCTAGATGGGGTCCTTTCAGTGTTCGAGAGGGCAGGTCTTCGACTGAGGAGGGACAAATGCGTATTCTTTGCGAGGGAGGTCGAGTTTCTAGGCTTTAAGGTAACCCCGGACGGGATCAAACCCTCTGAGTCAAAGGTTGCAGCCGTGAAGAACACCCCTCGCCCCACCGCAAAACCGGAGCTACAGTCATTTCTAGGGCTCCTAAATTTTTATCATACCTTCCTGCCTCGGAAGGCATCGGTCGCGGAGCCACTGCACGCGCTGCTTAAAAAGGACACGGCTTGGCGGTGGGGGGACAGGCAGGAGAGAGCATTCAAGGAGCTTAAGTCACTCCTGTCTTCGGACGCTGTCCTGACCCATTTCGACCCGAAAAAACAGTGGTTTTAGTCTGTGATGCGTCCCCAGTGGGGGTGGGGGCGGGCCTGTGCCACGTGTTGGAGAGCGGGAGGGAAGCCCCGGTAGCGTACTACTCTAGGTCCCTCTCAAAGGCCGAGCGCAATTACGCGCAAACTGATAGGGAGGCCCTAGCCATCATCGCCGGAAAAAAAAGTTCCATGACTTTTTATACGGCCGCGAGTTTACGGTAGTGACCGATCACAAACCACTTTTGGGGATCTTCACTACCGGCAAACCCACACCGCAAATTCTATCCCCCAGAATGCTACGTTGGGCCATTTTCCTCAATGCCTACCAGTATGAGCTGGTCTATCGCCCAGGGAAGGAGATCTCCCATGCGGACGCACTGTCCCGATCTCCCCTCCCAAGTGTAGGGGACCCCACATGCGAGGTAGAGCAGGATCACCAAGTCCTACTGATCGAGTCTCTCGACTCACCCCCCATTGTCCCGGCCGACCTCGCCAAGGCCACGGCGGCTGACAAGATGCTGGCCCAAGTTAGTTCCTGGGTTAGGAATGGCTGGCCCACGACTCCCCCCGATGAAGAGTTCAGGCCATCTTTTAGGTGCAGAGTAGAGCTGTCGCTGGAAAGGGGCTTCTTACTCTGGGGCCAGCGGGTAGTTATCCCAGAGAAGCTGAGGGCCAAGGTACTGAGACTACTGCACACCAGTCACCCCGGGATCGTGCGCTCAAAGGCTCTGGCCAGGAGTTTCTTTTGGTGGCCCCAGATAGACGGGGACATAGAGCGTTTAGTGGGCACGTGTGAGAGCTGCCAGAGCTCTCGGCCCGAGGAGTCCCGGTTACCCCATAGGGAATGGGATACGGCCCGCGGGCCATGGTCCCGGATCCATGTCGACTTCGCTGGCCCTTTCCGCGGGTCCATGTTTCTACTGGTAGTCGACTCCTACTCCAAGTGGTTGGAGGTAATCCCTATGAACAGCACCTCATCCGCCGCAACCATCAAGCAGTTGCACAAGCTTTTTGCCTGTTTCGGCCTGCCAGACGTCCTTGTTAGTGATAACGCTAGTACCTTCACGTCTGCAGAGTTCAAGACGTTTATTGAGCGGAACGCCATCAGGCACATCACTGCTGCCCCGTTTCACCCCGCCACAAACGGTCAGGTAGAGCGCCAAGTGCGCACTACGAAAGACGCACTGCGGCGCATGGGTCCCGGTGAGTTGAACCTTCATTTGTGCCAGTTCCCCATCTGCTACAGGACAACCCCCTTAGCTTCAGGATTTTCCCCAGCCGAACTCCTCATGAGGAGGTGTCCGGTAACACTTTTTGACCGGATGGATCCGTCCAGGGTGGAGGATGAAGGGAGAAACATAAACATAGGGGGAGGGAGCTCCAAAAGTTTTTCAGCAGGGGACCCGGTTCACTGCAGGAACTACGCGGCGTCAGGGCCAGCGTGGGTTCCAGGGACAGTCATCGAGCAGACGGGGCCAGTGTCCTACAGGGTCGAGATTAGCTCGGGTCTACTCTGGAGGAGACACGCCGACCAACTCAGAAGGCGGGTCACTAGTGAAGGGGATTCAGCATTAGGGTCCTCCCCCACCCGCATTACCCAAGGGGGAGACACGGCGGAACCCGGGGATACAAATGCATATCCTCAGTTCCCAACCACAGAGGAGGATACTTTGGAAGAGAGGGATCAGTTTGATGATGATTATGAGTTGCGGTACCAGGGGGATGTAGCGGAGTGGTCCCCCACCCGTCCTAGCGAAAAGAGGGGTTTCAGTTCAGCCCCTGGTACCTCCAGTCCCCCCAGTCCATTTGTGTTAGAATATACCATAGCTCCAGCTCCCCGGAGACCAACACCCCCAAGGCAGGCATCGGGGGGGAGCCCACCCACCACAGTCCCCAGAACTCCCAAGCAGGGAACGGGGGGTGGCGAGACCACAAGGGTCTCTTCGTCGGTCCCGAGATTCGTGCTGGGGGGACCCCTAATTCCTCAAACGGTAGGCAGGAGTTCACTTCCCAACTGTTCATTCCATTCCCGTCCCCCAATGCAAGGTTACCACAGAGCCCACACCGAGCCACTAACGAGTCCCCCCTTTCCGTTGCAGGACAGGACTCCGCAGAGCCAGGCTCCCCTGTGTTAGGCCAAGCGGCCGCTCGCCCCAGGCGCACGTGCGGCAAGCCACAATGGTTGAGGGACTTCGTCCCATCCTAGGGGGGAGGGATGTTGTGTATGTACAATGTTGCTTGATATGTATGTACAATGTCGCTTTAAGAAATGCATGAATGTAACCGGCCACAATCACAATGTAACCCAGCTGTTAAAGGAACGCGAGCAAGCTGCCTATAGAGGGCAGCTGCGAGTGTTCAACTCACATGGTTATCATTCCTCAAATCACCTGCAGCCGCGGGAACTCCCCGCAACAACAAACTACTACCGATCCACCACCGAAGATGGGCGTAACCCGGATGACGTCACGCCGGTAGCGGCCAATGAGCTACCATGCAGCCAGATTCAAATGTGTTGTACTGCTGTATATAATGTGAGATATCTCCGCCATTACCACATGTTCGTTCTGATCATCAACCAATAAACCTGTGTTAGTCCTTACTGCGACTCCTTCTATGTCTCCTGGAAAAGACACTAAAGCTCCTGGTTCTTTTTAGAACAGAATCAGATAAATGTGACAGACAGAGGCTTGTATCCACAGAACAGGATACTCATGCTGTCTGAATCTATGCTCAAGGTGGTACTCACATTCCATCCTAAAGGAATATGTTGCACTTTAACTGACTACATCACACATATTTTCAATTAAAATATGGTTCTTACATATAGAAAATGATCAAAATCATCATTCCTACATGGAATGGTTTCCCGCTAACAAGATCTGTTTTTTTTTTTAAAAAAATCCAACAACCTTCCACCCACCAACACGCAACACTCAAAAATCTCATCCCCCCCCCCGTCAGGCAAAATATTGCTCGGCCGCTCCCATTTAGGGAATGGGGAAGGAGGAGGAGGGAGAGCCCATCCCTTTTATTCTTAATTCCTCCTTTCACTATTCCCCATCTCCTTCTCTTATTTTTCCTCTATTTTAATTCTTTTGGTCCCTATGCTATTCATATTCATATTCCTAACTTGTTAACACTTTCTTGCCTGTGCCTATTTATATTTATATATTACTTTTACTTTTTGGCTTTTAGCTTTATCTTTGCACCAGACAATTCTGCATCCTTTTCTTCTCTTATTTTCCCCCCCCACTTCCATAAACCAAAGGTTTCTCCCTTTGTTTCTCCCTTGAATGGTCTCTCCCCTTTGCTTGATACTCTTCTTTCCCCTTTGATTCTTCTGAACCTTCTCCATAGAGATTTTTTACCAGTTTTTCCCAGTTTGGGTCTCTCATTGCTATAATTTTAAGTAATTCAAGTTGCCTCATTGCTCCCTTTGGGTCCTCTGCTCTAATCACCTTCCCATCATGAAATATCTTTAAGAAGATAGGGAAGGCCCATTGATATCTTATATTGCAATTAAACAAAATTTCAGTTATCAGCTTCATCTGTCTTCTCCATTGAATAGTCTCATTACTTAAATCATGATATGCTTGTACTTTTACTTCTCCTATCTTTAATGCAGAGTCACCATGCTTCCTTAAATAGTCCATTACTTGATCTTTTTTATAACCTGATACAAAAGTAATCATCATATCTCTGGGGCATTGACCTCTCTTGAAACCGACCTTAAAAATTGCTTTGATCTCTTCTTCTTTAATTGGGCCAGAGTCCAAAGCAAAGGTTTGTAACCATTTAACCACTTCAATTTTTAAATTGTCTTTATCCATGTCAGGGAAAAACTTAATCCTGATATTTTTCTTTTTCGATTGATCCTGTAGCTTTACCAGTTGCTTAAATCTTTTGTCCATAGTATTTTCATGCCTTACTGCAATCTCCACCAAGTCCTTAACCTCTGACTCCAAAGTTTTGGTTCTCATGTTTAATCCAAAAATTGATTTTTCCAGAGATTGCACTTCCTCTCTGACCACCTCTTTAAAAAACTGTTTAATTTCTTTTTTTAACTTCATTAGATTTTGTAGTTATAAAGTCTTTTAATTCCAACAGAGTCAGATATCCACTCGATTTTTCCTTACAGGGTGGTCTTACATTCATATTTTCAGATTCTTCTTTGTTTATTGGGCTGTCGTCTGCACTGACAAGACGTCTATATACTTTATCTGATACAGTCTCTTTTTTCTAGACTCTCCTCTTCATTTGTCTTGATCCACCACAAGATCTTAAGTATTGGAATTTTGTTTAAAACTTTCATCCAGTGACAAATCAAGATTGCTCAAACTACCATAATCCACAAAATCCATTTGGTTGCATTGTTTATTATTATTATTTGTATCATTCCTTAAATCTGAAGCAAACATCCAGCTAGGTGGGTTATTGTGTGTGAACCCAAGTCCCTCATCAGGATGGGGGCCATAGCCTTAGCTACTTTTGCAACTCAACATTAAGAACACCAAAGCTCACACTGAAATAAATCCATTAGTCTTTAAAGTGCCACTATATTTGGGCTTCCCTACTCTTTTTGTTTTTCTTTTCTTTGCCCCCTTTATTTTGTTATCAAAGGTAGGAAAAGAGGGCAATAATAATCATGTTCTATAAAGTCAATTCTGAGCTATGGTTACATTTTTCAGTGCTTTCTAGACAGAGAGTTCTCAGAAGTGGTTTACTAGCTGAGCTGCACCAGGCTACATCCCTGCAGTCATTAAAAAAAAACAACTTAAAACACTGCTATTTGGGGAGGTCTTTGGGAATGTTCTGCCTATCTCTGGTTGCTAGAAATGCTGCCTGGCTTAATTAGGTTGCACTTTCAGGGTCCTGGATTGTAGTACTTTGTGCCTGTCATAATGTTTGTTAATGATTTTATTGTGTGTTTTATTGTGTGTAATTTTTTAAAAAAATAATAATTCTTGATTGTTGTATGATTGGTCGTATGAAGTTAGCCACCCTGAGTAGGGATGATTTCCCCCCTAGAGGGGTGGGATATACAGGTAAGTGTAAATAAATAAATAAATGTGGGACTGTTCAGCTTTTCCATATTCACACAGGTTGTCTCTTCTGAGATGCACTCCATCTCTTACTCTACAGCAGGATTTCTTCACATTTTTAAGTCAAGGGCCGGGTCATGCGCCCACAGACAGCTTCGGGGGCTGGATGGCCATTTTGCTTTCCTCCACCACATGACACTTCCTGGTGTGCTGGGAGCCACATGAAATGGTGCCACGGGTCGCATCCGGCCCAAGGGCCGCAGGTTGAGAATCCTTGCTCTACAGCCAGATATCCAGCTCAGTGAGGCCTAAGTAAGACAAATGCCTAACAAATCTGAGGGTAAGGAATTCCCCCACTTTCCCAGTCTGCAAGCTACTTATGGTGGTGGTGGGGGGAGAGAAATTGGTAAAATGCTTGCTTGCTTGTTCTCTCTATCTTTTTCAGTCTCCATCCCTTTATTTGTCCCTCCTACACATTTGTCATTCCATCTGTGAGTCATGACAACCGAACTGAGAGATGTAAGTACTTCAAATTTCTGCATTGTTTTTTTCTGCTGAGCATGCCTAGAACACAAACCAATCTGTTTTCAGCCGAGCTTCAGAAGCTGTTCTTTCCATTTTCTGGTTTGCTTCCCAAACAGATGGAACACAGGGAAACTCTTTTTGCGTTCAATTGGTCCTGTGAAAAAGAATTAGACACTTTTGTCAGCAGGCTGCTGTCTTCAAACACCAAGTACAGGATTTGGGGCTTTGCTCTTTTACACAACCACTTTTCCTGTGGTTCCATGTTGTCCCCTGGTGCCATTGCTGACATGGACTTGCCTGTGGCTATAATTTCTGCATTCATAGACTCTGACACATGGAAGCAACGAGTCATTCAAGATCAGATGAAGTATAGCTTTTAAAGGTCGGCTGCAATGAACCTTTTAGGTTTTTTTGCTCTCTTGGGTTGGAAAAGAACAGATTAGCAAAACAATTACTCAAATCCTTGATTGATCAAACTATCAAGGGATGAGTTCCTGCTGGTCACAACTTGCTTTCCATTCTATTCACTGCCACACTCTTCTTCTCCAGGTTTGACCAAAACCTTTCATGATTGAGTCTTCCCATCTTGGGGGGGGGGGGGGCTGTTATGTACTGAATGCAATGCCAAGGAAATGTTGTAACGATCCCTTTAATGGAATGTAACCAGTCAATGTATCCAATTTTATCTAATCAGGAACACATTGTAACAGGCAGTATGAGGATGCGAGCTAAGTGGCCACAAGTGGCAGTAGCGAGCATCCAGCTCACATGGTACAGATTCCCCGAATACCTGAAGAGCGGGAAACCTTCCCGCCACACCACACCTGGAGAAGATGGGTGTGACGAACAATGACGTCACACAGACAGTAGCCAATGAGCTACCACAGCGGCATATTCAAATGTACAGTGTAATATAAATAGAGCTGTTTGTCCGCCATTACCACATGTTCACCCTGACCATCATGCAATAAAGTTGTGTTTAGCCTTGTTACAGCTCCTTCCACTGTCTTCCTTGCAAGACACTAAATTGGCGACGAAGGTGGGATGGCGTCCCGCAAAGTGAACATCGCGCCTTTCGACACCACGAAGCCAGAGAAATGGGATCTCTATGAACAATGGACCTCGAAGGCATCGAGGAAGAAGCCCAGCGCTGAGCGTACCTGCTGGCCCAGTGCGGCCTGGAAACACTGGAACTGGCAACAAACCTCCTGACACCGAGGCTGCTCAGAGAGGTACCCCTAGACGAGATCCTCACCAAGCTGAGGAAGTACTTTTGCCCAAAGGTGTCAGTGTTTCCGGCCAGGTTAGCTTTTCAACAGCGGAGCCAGTGAGTCTGTAGCCGAATTCCTTGCAGCTCTGAGGGTAGCTGCCGTGCCTTGCCGTTGGGGAATGTCCCTGAGTGAGGCGCTGTGAGACAGGCTCCTGCTGGGCCTGCAAGATGAGGGGGACAGGAAAAAATTACTGGCCAAGTATGAGAGCATCTCCTTCGAGCACGTCCTGCGAATTGCCCAAGCCGCCGAGTCAGTGCAACAAGGCGAGCGAGTGTGCCAGGCCAGGACCGCAACAATTGGGGGCACCCGTCTGCAGTCCCAGTCCACAGCTGTTCCTCCCACGGCGAGCAGGGACCCCCTGAGTCCACCACGTCCACCTCCGACTGCAGCGAGGATGATGACGTGCAACGAGTACAGAGGAGGCCCAAGGTTCGAGACCGCGCCAGAGAGGACCGACGCTGTGACGGATGTGGAGCACCTCATGACCGGAGCCAGTGCCCATTCCGGAAGGTGGAGTGCCACAACTGTGGGCGGTGCAGGCACATCGCAAAGGTCTGCAGGCGACAACAGGATGATGGCAAGGGCCTGGTGGAATGGCCCCAACAGAAAGCAGATGGGGTTGGCAGGATCTTTGATGACAACAAGCCGCAGGAGCACCGCGTGTCTTGACGAGTTCGCGACAACCACGACCAGGCAGTTCACAGCATGCCTTTGAGGCACCCCTGGTTCTTTGTTGAGGTACTGATACAAGGAGTCCCGGTTAGGATGGAAATAGAATCGGGGTCATCGTATTCCATCATCTCCCACCGGGAATTTTTGCGTATTCCCCCAAATTCACGCCCCAAGCTGAAAGCCCTAAAGACAAACTTATGGGATGTTCAAGGGGAAAGTATCCCAGTGTTGGGGGTGGGGGAGTTCAAGGTGAAATTCAAGAGACGCTCTGCGCAGTTACCCCTAGTGGTTTTAAGGGACGGGTCCTGCTGCCTCCTAGGGACACAGTGGTTTGGGCCTCTGGGGATATTCATCGGGAGTATCCACGCCATGCAGGCTGACCCAATCGCAGAAGTGTATAACGCACACCCTGCCATCTTCGAGAAGGGGCTCAGGAAGTTCAAGCCCCCCCCCCCCCAGTTTCTTTCAACATGGATCCCGACATCCGGCCCATCAGGCTCAAGCCAAGGAGAGTGCCATTCACACTAAAGAACAAAATTGAGACTGAACTGGACAAACTGGTGGGCCAGGGGATTTTGGTACCTGTAGATTCTGCTGAGTGGGAAACCCCCATTGTGACAGCACTAAAGGCTAATGGGGAGGTCAGGATCTGCGCTGACTACAAGTGCACGATCAATAAGGCAATTCATCCAAATGCGTACCCGGTGCCGGTAGTAAGCCACCTGTTAGCAACATTGCATGGGGGGAGGTGTTTCGCCAAGCTAGATTTAGCGCAGGCATATCAGCAATTAACGGTGACCCCAGCTGCAGCCACTGCTCAGACCATAGTTACTCATAAGGGAGCTTTCAAAGTAACGCGCCTCCAATTCAGGGTGAATTCAGCCCCCAGGATTTTCCAGTCCCTCGTGGAATGTTTGTTGAAGGGGCTCCCAGGTGTTTCCCCTTACTTTGATGACATTTTGATAACAGCGGGGGGGGGGGGAGACAGGAATTGGCCAAGAGGTTAGACCGGGTGCTAACCGTATTCGAGAAAGTGGGGCTCAGGTTGAGAAAAGATAAGTGTGTGTTTTTCACAGAAGAAGTAGAGTTTCTGGGATTCCAGATAACCCCTGAGGGTATCAAACCAGCTGAGTCAAAGGTATCAGCAGTACAGAACACCCCTCGCCCCACCACCAAGGCCGAACTACAGTCCTTCCTAGGACTCTTAAATTTTTACCACTCTTTCCTGCCGGGAAAGGTGTCCATGTCAGAGCCGCTGCACAAACTACTCAAAAAAGATGTGGCTTGGTGGTGGGGTGAAAGCCAGGACCGGGCATTCTGTGGGCTCAAACAGCTTCTATCCTCCGAGGCTGTCTTAACCCACTTCGATCCCAAGAAACCCATTATGTTGGTCTGCGATGCCTCACCGGTGGGGGCGGTATTATGCCATGTGCTAGAGAGCAGGTGGGAAGCCCCGGTGGCATTCAATTTGAGGCCCCTGTCCAAGGCAGAGCGCAATTACGCGGGGACAGAGAAGGACTGCCGATTGTTGCAGGAATCAAAAAGTTCCACGATTTCCTTTATGGCTGACCATTCTCAGTTGTGACCGACCACAAGCCCCTGCTAGGAATTTTCACCACAAACAAGCCCACCCCACAGATCTTATCCCCGAGGATGCTGCAGTGGGCTATATTCCTCAATGCATACCAGTACACGTTGACCTACCGACCCGGCAAGAACATCAGCCATGCTGACACCCTGTCCAGGTCACCCCTCCCACAGACAGGGGACCCAGAGTGTGAGGTAGAACAGGACCACCAGGTGCTCCTGATCGAGGCCCTAGAGACTCCCCCGATATTGCCAGCAGAGGCCGCTAAATCTACAGCGAAGGACAGGTCATTGGCCCTAGTCAGTTAATGGGTGCAAAAGGGGTGGCCAGCGACTTCCCCCATGGAGGAATTCAAGGTTTACGGTAGAAGGAGAGATGAACTATCTCTAGAGAGGGGCTGCCTCCTCTGCGGGCAGCGGGTAATAATCCCCAAAGCATTGAGGCCACATGCGCTCAAAATGTTACATATTAGCCACCCGGGGATTGTGCGCTGTAAAGCGCTAGCCAGAAGCTACGTCTGGTGGCCAAAGTTGGATGAAGATATCGAACACATGATTGGCACTTGCGAGAGCTGTCAGAGTACCCACCCCAAAGAGTCCTGACTTCCCCGTAGAGAATGGGACGCAACTAGAGGGCCGTGGTCGCGCCTACACATAGATTTTGTGGGACCCTTCAGGGGCACCCTGTTCTTAATAATAGTGGATGCTTACTCCAAGTGGTTGGAGGTAATTCCAATGTCCAGAACATCATCAGCTGTGATGGTTAGGCAATTGCGGAGAGTTTTCAGCTGTTTCAGATTACCTGATGTGCTTGTGAGCGATAACGCCACAACTTTCATGTCAGCAGAGTTCCAGGTGTTTATAGAGATTAATAGGATTCACCACATTACCTCTGCCCCTTTTCACCCCGCTACAAATGGTCAAGCAGAATGTTTGGTGAGAACAACGAAGGACGTGCTGCGTCGGATGGGCCCTGGGGATTTGAACCTACAACTATGCCAATTCCTATTAAGGTATCGAGTGACCCTCCTAGCATTGGGGTTGTCACCCACCGAACTCCTTATGAGGAGGAAACCCGCCATGATCCTAGACCCAACCAGGGTGAAGGACACAGGTAGAAACATTGCACTAGGAAACACCAAGAGTTTCAGGGTCGGCGAGGCTGTGCATTGCAGGAATTATGCGGCCGCCGGGCCGACTTGGGTTCTCGGAGTAGTAGTCAGGCAAACGGGGCCAGTCTCGTACAATGTTGAGATTAGCACAGGTCTCCTCTGGAGGAGACACGGCGACCAGCTCAGGAATAGAGTTCACCCTGATCATCATGCAATAAAGTTGTGTTTAGACTTGTTACGGCTCCTTCCATTGTCTTCAGTGCAAGACACTAAAGGCCCCCAGCAACAATTATTTATTTTCATTTGATACATTCATATGTTCACCCATCTAAGGAGAGATTCATCTCTCCAGGTGGTTTACATACATAAAATGAAAAAAGCAACATAGAAAAGGGTTGCCACAAACCTAGGCTGATATTCTGTTGCTCCCATTGTCATGGGAAACTATTGCATTTCTGAAGCTGCAAATACTAGGGCCATGATGACAAACCTTGGTACTGTACTCCAGGTGTTTTTGACTGCAATTCCCAGAAGCCCGTCAGCACTCCTGCTGATCAGGGCTTCTGGGAATTAAAGTTCCAGAACACTTGGAGCACCAAGGTTCACCATCACTGTGCTAGGGCATGAGGTTGTTGGAGGGTAAAAGAAGGATCTGATAAATTCTAAAGAGAGCTAATTGCTTCCATACCTGGAAGAATTGACTAGTAAGATTCAGACAAATATTTTTTTCCAGAAATGACAAACTATAGCAGTGTTTCATGTTCAGGGAATGAAGAAGCAGATGAGTGAAGTAGTGAAATTCAGCTCTTTATTAGTGGGGTTTGAACACAGTTTGGATGTGGCAAAACCCGGACTTATATACACTATAAACAGTAAAAGTAACAATAATACAACAAGCCCATTAGCTAACAGTGTCCACACTTTCGATCCACTTATTTGCATAAGACTAGATACATGAGAAAAGATAGATTCTGCTCCTGTCAGAAAACACAGTTAACATACATAACATTCTTCCCCCCTAGGTAAAAACAAAATCCTTTAACCTGGATGGCAGTCTAATTTCGCTTCTGGGTCAGATGCTTGGCTGAGCCAGCTCAGGGGTTCGTAGGATGGGCGACCCGACTGGAGTGAGGAATTGACTAGAGGGGGAAGAATTGTAAACCGAAATTTAAGCCCCGTTTGTCAGATGGAGGAGCAGGGGATCGCTCAAAACCAAAATCTAATTCTGTGGATGAATAAGACAACTCAGGGTCCCTCCTGTGTGTATTAAGAGTGGAGGGTGACTCCAAGCAAAATTGGTCATCATCAATAAAGGAATCCAGAGTGCTAGGCTGGGACAGTGTAGGGGTACACCTGACCGGAATAGGGGAGCATTCCACAAATACCCCTTGAAATCAGTTCCTAGAAGATACTTCTGGGTCAATGTTGCCTGGCTGCTGACTATTACCTCTGTCCCCTGGGTTTAAATGGGTGGAGGCCAACCCTAGCGTTGAGTGTCTGTATTCATCTTGTGGATCCAGTACTCTGGGTCTAAATTGATCCTTGTGCCTCCTCCAGATCAGACCAGTGGCTGTTTCGATTCTGTAAGAAACAGGAAAGGTTTGATCCATCACAAACCCAGGCACCCACGTAGGGCCACCAGCTGCATAACTGCGGCAATGTACAGGGTCTCCGGATGAGAAATCCTTCTGGTGTTGGATTGCTATATTTGTGCCTTTGTACTCTACCCTAGAGGGATCCAATCTGTCCAGCAAGGATGACAGTTTCCTTCACTGGAGCATTTCTACAGGGGACAGCCCTGAGGCAAGGGGGGTGAACCTATATGTGAAAAGAAACTGGCATAACTGGAGCTCCAAATCCCTTTCACCCATATGCTGAAGCACATCTTTAGTTGTGTGCACCTGCCACTCTACCTGGCTATTGGTGGCTGGGTGGAATGGGGCGGCAGTGATGTGCCTAATTGCATTCGTTTCTATGGAGGATTGTAATTCTGCAGATGTGAACATGGATGCGTTGTCGGAAACCAGCACATCTAGAAGTCCACATGCTGCAAACAGCCTATTTAGTTGCAATATCGTGGTGGCTGAAGTGGTATTAGGCACCCTAATCACTTCCAGCCACTTAGAGAATGAATCCATAACCAACAAAAAATGGCACCCCTAAATGGACCTGCAAAATCTATGTCAAACCTGCACCACGGGCCCCAAGCAGAATCCAATTCCCGAGAGGGAAGATGAGATTGCTCTGGGCAAGAGGATTGACAACTGGCACAAATGCCGACCATTTGTTCTATGTCTTGGTCCAGCTGAGGCCACCAAAAGTAGCTACGGGCAAGGGCTTTGGAATGGACAATTCCCGGGTGACTTGTGTGAAGTAGATGTAAAACCTTTTTTCTGAGAGTGACAGAAATGACCACCCTCTGGCCCCATAGAAGGCAACCTCGTTCAACTGACAGTACCAAACGTTTGTGGTGGAATGTTCTGAATTCCTCAGCTAGAGGAGAGACAGGCCAGCATTTTTGTACCCAAGACATTACTTTAGTCAACGTTACATCCTTGGCTGTAGCCTTGGCTATATCTGAGGGGATGACTGGGGGTGAGTTGAAAGCCTCAATCATAAGAACCTGGTGGTTGCTTTCGATCTCGCAATTGGCTTCCCCGACCCCTGGCAGTGGAGAACATGACAGGGCATCAGCGTGGCTGATGTTCTTGCCAGGCCTTTGAACCAAAGTAAAATTGTATGCATTTAGGAAAATTGCCCAATGCAACATCCTTGGGGACCAAATTTGAGGCGTGGGATTCCCATTCACAAAGATTCCAAGGAGGGGCTTGTAGTAAGTTATGATGGAAAAAGGCCTTCCATAAAGGTAATCATGGAATTTCTTTATGCCTGCCACGATTGCCAATGCCTCCCTGTCTGTCTGATCATAATTTTTCTCAGGCTTTGAGAGCGAATGGGAATAGAATGCTATGAGGGCATCCCTCCCGTCATTTAGTACATGGCATAACAAAGCTCCTACCCCCACAGGGGATGCATCACACACGAGTACAACTACTTTGTTTGGATCAAAATGAGTTAATACAGCAAGGAACGTTTTCTCCTGGCAATGGCCCCAGTGCCAAAGAGTAGCTTTCTTAAGAAGCCGATATAATGGTTCGGCAACTGAGGCTTTGCGATGGAGAAAAGTGTGATAGAAATTTAACAATCCTAGAAATGATTGCAATTCGGCTTTACATTTTGGCCTGGGTGCATTTTGCATGGCCTCCACCTTGGAGTCAGAGGGCATGATACCTTGGGGTGTAATTTGGTACCCAAGAAACTTCCCGTGCCAAAAGCACACGCTTGTCTCTTCTGAGACGTAGACCAGCTCTCTCAAAATGTGAGAGGACTCGATCGAGCCTGGCCGCTAGTTCGACGGCATCCTTAGTGGTGATCAGGACATTGTCAAAATATGGCAGGACACCGGGCAAACCTTTTAAAATACGTTCTACAAGAAATTGAAATATTCTGGGGGCCGCATTCACCCCGAATTGTAGTCTAGTTATCTTAAATGCCCCCCTATGCATTACTATGGTCTGGGCTATGGCAGCAGCAGGAGACACAGTCAATTGTTGGTAAGCCTGGGCAAGGGCAAGTTTTGCGAAGCAATTTCCTCCATGCAAGGAGGCAAGAAGGTAACTTACCACAGGATATGCATTTGGGCGAATAGCTTTATTGATGGTACACTTGTAGTCAGCACATATCCTGACCTCCCCGTTACTTTTCAAAGCAGTCACTATTGGTGTCTCCCACTCTGTGGAGTCCACTGGCACTAGGATGCCCTGCCCCACGGGTTTGGCTTCTATCTTCTCCTTTAAATCAAAAGGTACCCGGCATGGCTTCATCCAGATGGGCCGGATGGTTGGGTCAAGCTCAAAGTTCACAGGGGGTCCTTTGTATAACCCTAAACCCTTTTTTAACACCTCAGGATGTGCAGCACAAATGTCCCGGATTGGGTCAGCATCTATTGCATGAATGCCAGAAAGCCGGATTCCCAGGGGTCTAAACATTGGGTCCCAATAAGACAGTTAGTGCCCTGCTTAACTACAACCAATGGCAAGGAGGTGCGAATGTTTTTGAATTTGACCAAGAAATTTCCCACCCCAAGGACCGGAATCCGGCAACCTTGCACATACCGGAGGGAAGTTTTAAAAGTTTTGAGCTTAGGCCGAGAGGCAGGGGGAATTCTCAAAAAACTCCCACTGTGGGATTATGGAAAAGGTAGAACCTGGATACACCTCCATCTTGAAAGGGATGTCCTGTAGGCCCAGGTCTGTGAAGAAACACTCGCTGACGATGCCCACTTGGCATGGCTCAGGCTCTGGTGACACTTTGGCAATGGACGTTTTGCGGTGATGACTCTTCTTGGACTCAGGTGCTGGAGTTCTTTGCTTTTGCTTTCGGCATACTTTAGCAATGTGCCCTCATTGCCTGCAGTTGTGGCATTCTGCGGTGCAGAAGGGGCACTTCCTGTGGTCATGGCTGGCTCCGCAGCCATCACACTTGCAAAGAAATTTCTTCTCCCAATCATCACCTTGCTCTCGGTGCTTTCATCAGACCACTCTGACTTCTTCTGCATCGCTGGACTCTGATGAAGAGGTGGAAACAGGCGATGCAGAGTCGGTGGCACTGGTGGTGGAGTGGCGGTGCCGGAAAAGCTTTATCCCGGACCATGCGGCCTCAGATGCTACTGCCTCTTCTAGGACATCCGTGAAAGTTAGCGTTTTCTGATCATGAGGTGACATTGAGCATCTTCGTCCCTCATGCCGGCCAGCAGATGGTCCTGGAGTGCTTCTTCGATGTTGTCCCACTCGCACGGAGTGGCAACAATGCACATAGCAGTAGCGTAGTCTGCAATGGACTCCCCAGGTCGCTGTTCCCTTCTGTGGAAGGCCACCCTGGCCAGGAAGATCAAGATCTCTGGCTGCAGGTGTTTCCTCAGTGTGGACATGATTTCTGGGAGCAGCACTACATCCACGTCCCTTGGGAGAATGAGGTGGGTTGCCAGCTCAAGTGTCTCAGAACCGCGAGGAAACAGGAGCGCCCCTGGTCTTCGTTGGTGATTTTCTGTGAGGCCATTGCATGGCGTAATCGGCGTTCATATGTTGCCCATTTCTCTGGACGTGCTGGGTCAAATGGGCCGAAGTTGCTGCCATGTGGGGACGCCATCCCATCCTCATTGCCAGTTTCATCCTCAGGGAATGAAGAAGCAGATGAGTGAAGTAGTGAAATTCAGCTCTTTATTAGTGGGGTTTGAACACAGTTTGGATGGGGCAAAACTCGGACTTATATACACTATAAACAGTAACAGTAACAATAATACAACAAGCCCATTGGCTAACAGAATGTGCACCTTTTCGATCCACTTATTTGCATAAGAATAGATACATGAGAAAAGATACATTCTGCTCCTGTCAGAAAACACAGTTAACATACATAGCATAGTGGTGGCCAAACTTTGTTCGGTGGGCCCGTCCCTCCCCCAGCATGCAGCTGCAGGGGCCGGAGGTGGGCTGCTCCCGCTGCTGACCGTGCTTTGCCCCTGCTGGTCTGAGCAGACTCTATTCATTCCCAATACTGCAGAAGCCTGAAGCAAGATGAATCACTGTGCTGAAGAAATTTTCTGAGCCTTCTCTGTTTCAAAATCGGCGGCACTGGAAGGGTAAACTTGGTGCGCCAAGCCTGACGTCAGCATGGCATGCCAGGTTTACCCTTCCAGCACTGTGGATTTTGAAACAGAGAAGGCTTGGAAAATTTCTTCAATGCAGTGATCCATGTTGCTAAAGGCTTCTGCGATGCTGGGAACAAGTGGAGGCTGCTTGGACCAGCAGGGATGAAGCACGATCGCTGTCACTGCTGCCGCCATCACCACCGCTGCTGCCATAGGTGACATATTGAGATGTCAGGTGGTGGGGGCCAGTCCACAGAGTGCCTGGGTTCTCACTGCAGGCCTGATTAATGATATGTGTGGGCCTAATTGGGCCCATTGTCCAGAGTTTGGGCACCCCTGAACTATAGTGTAGACACATTCATGATTCTAACAGATGCAGAGCTTGGAAGAAAAAGTCCAACATGTTATCTACCTAATAGCTACTACTAATATAACATTAAGTGTCTGCCCAGGTTATCCTGCTATGATGATAGAGTAGATCATACTGCCAGTGACTCAACGCTGAGTGTCAGGTGGTGGCCAACTAACCTGATAAAACTGAGGACTACCAGCCTTGTGTCCACAGGAAAGGGTGATGGTTCCCAAGTGGATTAAATCTCACTTGAATCCATCTTGATGGAGGGCAGCAGCTTCACCAATAATGGCCTGGGGCTGATGAGGACTTTACATGCCAAAAGAGCTCAGGACCAGAAAGTGACTTGCAGAACTGAATCAGTGGTATTGGTGTCAAGGCAGATGAAGGGCCACTGCATTATATTCTGAGGACAGTCTCCATGACTGATCACCATGAACATAGCCAATACTGTATTTTGATTCGGATACAGCAGAAGAAGCATAACATTGAAAAACATGGGCAATATGGTATTGAACCTTTATGGAACAGGTGTCAGCAACCTTTTAAGTTGGGGGTCGGTTCATGCTCCCTCAGACAGTTAAGGGGGCCAGACTGATGCCCCCCACCCTAAATGCTGCTGTAATGCATCCACAGCTGTTGTAAATGAATCCACGGCTGCTTCCAGCAGTGGTGGCCATGGCAGCGGCAGGGACAGGGGCAAGATTATTTGGTGCCATTGGCTGGATTTTTCCCACAGGCCATCCATAGAACAACTCAAACATTGACAGTACTATTAATATCTATAGTGTATGTATGAAAATCACTATGTTTCCTCCATTTTACTAATTTGTTAGTAACATGGAAAATATTGATAAGTTAGAAATTCAGGAACTTAAGTGTATTACCTGAATTTTCATCACACAAACAAAATGCCCCCTTCTTTCTGTGGAAAGTTGCTTATTAAGCAAAATATTATGACTGAAGTGAAACAGAAGCGGGATCACTGAGCAGAGTTTCACCAGCAAAAATCCTTTCAACCCAGAGTAATTTTTGACATGAAATTTATTTATTTATTCTTTATTGATTTCTCCTTCTCTTGAAGCCCCCAACAGACTCTCAATTTTTTTCTTCAACAGTGGTTCTCAACATGGGGCCCATGCCCCACAGGGGGAAGTAAATTTCCAGAAGCCTAAATCAGTACATTAGCTGATCAGTGCTTTGGGGAATTGACTTATTTATTATTATTAATTAAACTTATACCCTGCCCCTCTAGGAAAAAAAAATCCTACTCTGGACAACTAACAGCATAAAACTCAACAATAAAAACAGACACATTTTAAAAATGTCATATAAGCACATCAAAACAAGAAAACCTAAAGAAAAAATCTATTTGTGATGTAGAAACAGAATAAAATGTCTATCAATCAGTTCTTTAAAAAGGAATGTTTTCAACTTTTTTAAATGTAGGGGAGGATGACACCTGGTGCTGCTCCACTAAGAGAGAGTTCCACAACATTGGTGCCATCACCAAGAAGGCTCTTCTCCTAGTCATGGCCTTCCTAGCTAATTTCAGGGTCAGCAATTGGAGCTGTGCCATCAGAGAGGAGTGAGTAATGTGAGCTGTTGACCTGAGGTGAAGTGGTCAACCAGTTAGGAAGGTCCCAAACCATTTAGGGCATTGAAAGTTAGAACTAACACCTTTTATCTGCTACAGAAAGGAGTGGAATGCCAGTGCAGTCCTACCAAGACTGGGGAGACATGATCAATTTTTTTCACTGCCATCATCAGCCTAGCTGTTGCATTGTGAACTTGTTGAAGCCTCTGTAACAGGTACTGGGGAAGCCCCACGTAGAGAGCATTGCAGTAACCAATATGTGAGACTACCAGTCTCACATAGATAACTAATGTTAAGAGATTTCGTCTGTCCAAGTAGGGACACAACTAAGCAATATGGTGCTCAGTTGGAAAAAAGCAACACTGCACCATACCTATCAAGTATCCCATTTTGCCCTTGAAAACCCCATAATTTAGAGCCCCTAATCCCACCATCACATTTTTTTTGTAATTACCCATATTTTTAAAAAAAATTCAGGGGCATGTAAAACTCTCATATATTATGTTATATCTTTATGAGGTGTGTAGTTCATACCATAGAAAAAGAGTGCTAGGCTCCCCCTGGTGGAAGAAGAACTACCCCATAAGCATAACTGCTTTTCCTCACAGGGAAAGCTGCAGTTAATAAGCCAAGCTTACTAATAATTCTATTCTATGTTTTCCCCTATTCCCCCCCCCCCCACCACCACCACCATTCGACTGCATTTCATATTATGGTGATTTTTCTTGGAACTGATTTTTACACTTTAATCAGTTAATTGTCTCCTGTCTTAGTATTTTTTGCCTCAATTTCATTTTTTAAAACTCTGTGTTTAAGAGAAAACCATGGCAGTATCCTGTTTATGCTGTATGCAAATATACTTGAAGCCGATTGGCTCATTGACTTCCCTTTAACACCCTCTTTCCCAGGAGAGAGAGGGCTTCAAGTATATTTGCATACAATATAAACAGCATACTTCCATGGGTTTCTCTTAAATACAGAGTTTTAAAAAATGAAATTGAGGCACAAAATGCTAAGACAGGAGACAAACAGCTGATTAAAATGTGAAAAACAGTTCCATGAAAAATCACCATAATATGAAATGCAGTCGAATAGAGGGGAGAATAGGGGGGAAATATAAAATAGAATTGTTGAAGTAAGCTTGGCTTTCTGGCTTCCTTTTTCCCTGTGAGGACAAGCAGTTATGCCTATGGGGTGGTTCTTCCTCCACCAGGAGAACTCAAGATTCCTTTGTGGTTCCTCATCTTCTAGGCTCTTGGATGTGCCCAGATTTTGGGGAGAAGGGAGTTGCCTGGGAGAGAAGGATGTGGCCTAAATTTTCCTTTATTTTCATGTTCAAAACTTGACAGGTATGCATTGCACACTGTTGCAATTTGCATCTCAAGTGTCAAATGGGGATCTAATATGACACCTAAGTTGTGAACCTAGTCAGTGGTGGGATTCAATTTTTTTTACTACCTACTTTGTGGGTGTGGTCAGGGCAAAGCTCTGTGTTTCACCCAAATTAGGACTACTTTATTTCAAAACTTGAATGGGTGGGGGCAGTCAGTATTTCTGCTACTGGTTTGGGCAAACTGTTGCGAATCTACTGAATCCCACTACTGAACCTTGTCCCTAGGGATGAGAGCAATCCCCTTCATCCTAGGGGCCAGATCACCCAGTTGGGTCAATGGACCCTCCAACACCAGAACCTCTGTCAGCTTCAGCTTGTTAACTCTGATCCATTCCATTATAGCAGCCAGGCAGTTGTCCAGGAACTGGACCACATCCACTGCAGAGGATGCGGAGGTGAGATAGAGTTGGGTGTCATCTGCATATTGGTGATATTGCACTCCAAATCCCTGGATGATCCCTCCCAATGGCTTGACATAAATATTAAATAACAATGGATAGATGATTGACCCCTGGGGAATGCCCCTTTGAAGGGTCCAAGGAGCTGACGTAACTCCCCAAGCTGGACTCTCCCGGTATGACCATCCAGGAAAGAGCAAAGCCACTAAAAAAACAGTGCCTCGAGCCCCTATCTCTTACAGGCGACCCATTAGAATACCATGGTCAATGGTGTCAAAAGCTGCCATGAGATCCAAGAGCACCAGGAGAGACAAAGCTCCCCATCAGCTTCCTGAAGAAGGTCATCCTGCACCGTGGCTAGTGCAGTTTCACTGCCATGGAGAGGCCTAAAGCTGACTGAAATGGATCCAGTTACAGTAATACTCCGGATAATGACAGCATTGGATAACACCAAAATCGGATAATGATGTGCAATTCTGGGGGGGATTGCACCGGATAACTCTATTTTAGCATTATCTGATGCATTGTTTTTAAGTGCTCACCCACCGCCTTTGCAGGCAGGGAGCAAGTCAAGTGCCCAACTGGCTCCCTGCCAGCAGTGGTGGCAACTGAGTGTAGAATAGCAGCGGCTGCTCAGACTGTGGATTTGGTTGGGGGAGAGCGGGTGAACGCACACTCTCCCCAAACAAACCAGCACACAGCCCACAGCTTTGTTTGGGGGACAGCAGGCAAGCACGTCCATGACCCAAACAAAACAGTGCTCATACCACCCAGTTTGTTTGGGGAGAGAGCGGACAAGCGTGCTTTTGCCCCAAACAAAGTGGCACTCAGACTGCCCAGTTTGTTTGGGGGGAGAGTGGACAAGCACGTGCACACCCCCAAACAAAGCGGTGCTCGGACCACCTGATTTGTTTGGGGAGAGAGTGGATAAGCGCATGCACCCCAAACAAATCAGTTGTCTGGGCAACTGAAGAGAGTGCCCATATGATGGCTGCCTTCCGGAGAAGGCAGGTGCTGAACCGAGTGCCTGTAGAAGGCAAGATGGGTGGCCCAAGCCTGCCCCAAGTGAAGTCGCCCACAACCCCCTTTGCCGCCCTCAGCTCACCGACCTCAGTCAAGTCTTTTCTCTGCCCCAATGCTCCACTTCCTTTAGCACCAGCATTCCAGAGAAGACAAGGCAAAGAAGGCACACTCAGCACGTACACCCAGCGAGAGCAAGAAGGTAGAGTGTCCTTCTGCCGGGCCTTCTGGAAGAGGTTAAATGAGTGCTGGTGCCAAAGGAAGTGGAGTGTCAGCCTTCCTCCTTGGAAAGGGAACCGGGGATCAGACGTGTGTTTGTTTGGGGGGAGAGCGGGCAAGCATGCAGATCCACCTGCTGCTGCCGCCAGCAGGGAGACAGTCAAATGCCTGACCAGCTCCCTGCAGGCAGCAGTGGGGGGTGAACACATATCCACCTGCCACCGCTGCCAGCAGGGAGCCAGACAAGGTGAGCAGGGTGGGTGTGTAGGCTTAGCCCGGCTTGCCTTGGATCTCTTATTGCTTGCCTCCCTTTCCAAGGAGGCAGGCGAGAAGAGATCCAAGTCCCCAAGCTGGCAGGACTGCTCTCTGCCTGGGAAGCACCTGACCTCCGGCTTGGTTTGGGGGAAAGCTGGTGGGCATACTCACCCCTGGCTTCCCCCATAGGAAGTCAGCTTTTTAAAAGTGGTGCGCGATGCATGCACCGGATAACACTAAAAACCGGATAATGCTAAGACTTGTGGAACCACTGTTTTGGCATTATCTGGAGTATTACTGTATTTGATTTCATCCAAGAACACCTGAATCTGGTCCGCCGCCACCCTCTCAGTGACCTTGCCCAATAAATGGATGTTAGCTACTGGTCTATAATCATTAAAAACATCTGTAGCTAAATTTGATTTTCAGGAGAGGGCTTATAACAATCTGTTTCAGACCAGAGGGCATAACACCTTCAGTCAGAGTCATGTTAATGATGTTCCTCAGACACTCCTCCACCCCCTTTACATATTTCAGTAACCATGATGAGCAAGGATCAAAGTTAGTGGTGGAGGGATTACAGCATGCAATTGCCTTGTCAACCTCCTCAGATGACACAAGCTGGAACTGATCCCAGGAAACCCTGACCGGAGGTCCCACTGGACATCCCAACCTGACTTACTGTCTCAACTGTGGTATCAAGGTCCTGACGGATGGTCTTCACCTTAGTTCTAAAATGAGGTGTGAATATGTCATAGCAATGTTGGTTTTGGTGAGGGTCCAAAGGCTTCCCTATTTTTCTGAAATTATCATTGTTGTTGTTGTTAATAATAATAATAATAATAATAATAATAATAATAATAATAATAATAATAATAATAATAATAATAATAATAATAATAATAATAATAATAATAATAATAATAATAATAATAGTTTGGACATATGACACTCACTCACAGATGCGACTCAGGGTGGCTAACAACAATATCACATCCAATTTTAACCTATAAAATCAAGGGTTAACCATTGGAACTTTGCATAGGCTCCTTAGCCAGGCCCTACTAGCCCACACTCACCATTCGTGCACATGCTCGAACTGGGTACGCAGGTAAATGCAAGAATGAGAAATGTGCCAGTGGGACAAGAGCCCCACAAATGCGAAAAAAGGGAAACAACTTCATTTCCCAACGTTCTTTGTGCCACGCCACAGCCAATCAGGCTGAGAGGTGCAACCACAAAGAACATTGAGAAATGCGCCGCACCCAATCAAAATTGAGCCACGGGGGGGGGGGAATGCACCACAACCACAAATCACAAACCCATAACTAAAAGCCCCAGAGTCCTGTGCGACATGAGCACGCAGAACGCTGAGGAAGCTGGTGCCTGATATTTTTTTAAAAAAAAACTCACCACCTCACAGCCACGCAAACACCAACTGCCCTTCTTTCCCTCACCAACAGTGCCTGAAGGTCCTGACTGGAGTTTCCCCTTTAATATCAGTAGGTGGGGGTGGCGATCCCTCTCTCCGCTGGCTCCCCTAGGGTTGGGAGGTTTGTGGGGACAAAAGGGGTATGTCCCCCCAAACCTTCTGGACCCAGGAGACCAAGGAAAGGGGTTTGATTCCCCCCCAAAAAACCTCCGTCTTTAAAGAGAAGAAACCAAGCGGTTTCTTCTCTTTAAAAATGGAATTGTTTTAAGGAGGGGGGGAATCGATCCACTCTCCCAGGTCTCCTGTGTCCAGAATGGTTGGGGGGGGGGGCATACCCCTTTTGTCCCCCCAACCCTCACAGACCCACAGGACCCGAGAGAGGAAATTGATTCCAACCCAACCCCCTGATATTAAAAGGGAAAATCCAATTGGAGTTTCCCCTTTAATATCAGTAAGTGTGTGGGGGGGGTGATCTCCCTCTCTGCTGGCTCACCTGGGGTTGGGAGGTTTGTGGGGACAAAAGGGGTATGTCCCCCCAACCCTTCTGGACCCAGGAGACCAAGGAAAGGGGTTCAATTCCCCCCCAAAAAACCTCCGTCTTTAAAGAGAAGAAACCAAGCGGTTTCTTCTCTTTAAAAACGGAATTGTTTTAAGATGGGGGGGGAATCGATCCACTCTCCCAGGTCTCCTGTGTCCAGAATGGTTGGGAGGGGACATACCCCTTTTGTCCCCCCCACCCTCATGGACCCATGGGACCCGAGAGAGGAGATCGATTCCAACCCAACCCCCTGATATTAAAAGGGAAAATCCAATTGGAGTTTCCCCTTTAATATCAGTAAGTGGGGGGGGGTGATCTCCCTCTCTGCTGGCTCACCTGGGGTTGGGAGGTTTGTGGGGACAAAAGGGATCTGTCCCCCCAACCCTTCTGGACCCAGTAGACCAGGGAGAGGGGATCGAATACACCAACACGCCAAGAAAACTCTGTCTTTAAAGAGAAGAAACCAAGCAGTTTCTTCTCTTTAAAAACGGAGGTTTTTTTATTTGGAGGGGGTGGAATTGATCCCCTCTCCCTGGGCTCCTGGGTCCAGAAGGGTTGGGGGGACATACCCCTTTTGTCCCCCCAAACCTCCCAACCCCAGGGGAGCCAGCGGAGAGGGGGTGGCAACCCCCCACCCACTGATATTAAAGGGGAAACCTGATCTACTTTCACAACTCCACACAATCAAAGCACCATAACACAATAAAGCCCCCCTCCCCACCACCTAGCCCACCCTTCCTAACCCCCACCAACCATGTCCCCTCCCCACCACCTAGCCCACCCTTCCTAACCCCCAACTACCACGTCCCCCTCCCCACCTCCTAGCCCACCCTTCCTAATCCTCAACGACCACGCCCCCTCCCCACCACCAAATAAATAAAGATTTTTTAAAAAATACTAAAAACAGTCAAAAACATCCAAAAATACACAAAAACAAACAAACAAGACTAAAAACAAATCAAAAACATAACACAAATTCACAATTTTACACAAAAGGTCACACCAATAAAAACAAATAAAAAATACACTAAAACACACTTTAACACAAATCACAAACATATGTCAATAAAATACAATAGAAACTTTTAAAAATCCTGTGCTGAGTTTTAACTCAAATTAAAACCCAAAACATCTAAACACATTTTAAAAACATTGAATGTAAAAAACATTTACTTTTACATTATTAAAATTATTACCTATGGTACAACTAATTAAAAAAATTCAAAAAACTAAAACATTATTCGCGTAAATAAAACAATTTGAAAAAATTATATCATACTTTGTTCTTTTATTAATCCTCAAAAAAAGCAGATCACAGTTAATAACAGCCAAGCCAAAAAAATTTTTTCATACATAAACATTTTAAAAATTAAAATTACAGACTAAGCAATTTTTAAAAAACATTAACACAATTTAACCTTTCAACACAATTTAAAACAGCCCGGCAACGCCAGGCAAACTCTGCTAGCACAATATAAAATAAGATGCAATTAGCATACACTAGAGAACAAGATACAATTAGCAGAACACAATTAACATACAATAATAAAAGTCAACTATGTCAAAATATCCCAAAACAAGAATTCAGCCACAAGAGTCCAGGCCTCAGAGTCCAAAGTGTAGGCTGGGCAGGGGGTGATGTCCGACCCCATGCCCCAGCGGCCAAGTCCATGGCCAAGTTCACAGCACCAGGGAGCAAAAGGAGCACGAGACTCCACCACACCAAGGCCCCTGTGTGGCCAAGCCCCCATCCCGCAGCTCTGAAGCTCTCACTCTGCCACGGATCAACTAACAACGGGCCCGCCACATCCGACACTGACCTGGTCATAGCTGGGATGGAGATGGAGGTGCCGCTGCTACCACAGCTGCCAGAGAACTCGCGAGGCCAAGTGGAAAATGGCTAGAGGTCTTGCAGGGCGGTGGCCAGATCTTTCATTTATCTCTCATTATAAACCAAATAAGGAAAATCAGAGCTTTTAAAAGAGGATGCTGCTTCGTCTTAAGCTTCACATAATATTAAGAGAAGATTTGAATGTTATAAGTCAATTAAATATCTGAAATTTAAGCTTTTCCACAATCTGAGCAGATTAGCTAATATCAATTATAACCAATTTATTATTTCAAATGGTGGGAGATGTTTGAGCATTCCAAGATTAACAGGAGAAAGGGTGGTACATGGAAAATATGTCATCACTTTACAGATTTCTTTTCTATTTCACTATCAAATTCACTGAATTAATAAAACCTGAAAAGCAAACAAGAGATGAATACTAAATTCATATGGAAAGCTAAACTCAACTGCCAAACATAGAAATTTATTCTATGCAGCAGACTCCATTAGATGAGACAAAAGTCTGTTTCAACCTATTAACAGACCATGAAGTAGCACAATTATGCTATGCATTTCAAAATAAATATCCCACATCAAAAAGACCAATCAATTGCACATTTCCTGTGCATACTTTCACAATGGGCTTTTTCTTAGGTGTAAATGGTAGGACTATAACCTTAATCTCACTGTCCATTTAGATACAATACATTGCATTTACAAATCTGGCAGACAGAATTTGATTGTTCTTCGGCAAATTTCATAACAGCTCTTATATTGAGATAAATATAAAGGGGCATTTAGGCTTCATTTGTCTCCTTTAACTTGAGTGATAAGAGTGATAAATATAAGTTACATATATATTTAGGGGACTGTGATGACTTAGTGGTGAGGATGCTGAACTTGATTCACCCATCACCTCAGAAATAATTGTTTCTGCCCCTGCCTCCCAAATTCATTGATTTGTTTAATTTAATTTAATTTAATTTAATTTAATTTAATTTAATTTAATTTAATTTAATTTAATTTAATTTAATTTAATTTAATTTAATTTAATTTAATTTAATTTAATTGTATGCCGCCGCACTTGCATAGCGACTCTGGGCAGCTAACAAAGAAACAAAATATTACAATTACATTGTATCAAAAACATTGTTCCAAAAATAACTCAGCAATAAGGAGCAGATCCAAAATTTGTAGTTTTAGGGCTAAGCAACATCATGATATCATAATTATATCTGCACTTGGTCTAACAAGTGAATTTATTGCACAGAGACTCTACCCACAAGGGAATATTATTACATCTGGTAATAACAAACTGGACAGCAAAAGGGGAAAAAATGTTGCAGTCCTGGTGATTCTAATTAGGGAGAAGGGGTGGTGCTATTGATGCATGAATAATTCTTCTTTGGGTTTATCTGGGCAAGGTACACATAATATTGTTTTTCTAGTGCTATTTAATAACTGTAGGACACTCTCTACAGCAACGTTTCCCAAACTGTACTCCACAGAACACTGGTGGACATCAATTCCCAGAAGCCTAAAAAAGTACATTGGTTGATCAGTTCTTTGGGAAAGTGATTTAGACTTCTGGGAATTGAAGTCCAAAACCAAAAATTAGGAAACACTGCTCTACAGCCTGACATTTTTAATCACTTTTTGCAGAATTCTCAGCTTTTTCCATGCAATAGTGACAATTTTCATTCATGTTTTGAGTTCAGATCAAACAACATGAACTCACTCCATTTTTAGATGATCGGGGTAAAAGTACATCAAAATAATAAAGGAAGGAAACCAAATGTATTATATTATATACCTATATAGCTGCTCTTCAAGCAGTTAAATTAATTGCTGTCAGGTTTCAACCATATAACTCAATAAGTTTGAGGCAGAAATTGCAGTACTGCTGGTAGACTATTAGTATGGAGGAAAAATAAGGAAATATTACAGACGGCATTCTTCCAAACAATGACCAACTGCTTTTATCTTACACTTCCTTCAGAACTGTCAAGAGATGCTTATATAAAGATTCAAGTAATACACATAAGCTGGAATCCTGTTGCTTAGCATACTAAACCACATATAGAGTTGGCTAGTTTGAATCAATAAAACTTGAAAGAGGAGTTAGCTCACCAAATCCCTGTTGATTCAATGTGCCTATTTTAGTTGCAACTAATTATGTTAAGCAATAGGCTTTCAGCATGGTAATTTAAATTAAGGTGATTAATAAAAAGGCAGAGAAGAATTTGCTGCATATCAAGCTGTTTCTTAAGTGCTTCAGCGAGGTCTACTTTCAGGTATACTTCAGTTTTAATCGTTCAGGATGCTGATATTTACCATTAAATTCTTTTTGCTATAGCCAGAGTGCTTGTGTGTTGTTTTTATGTTGTACGCTGCTTCAGAGTTGCCCTTTTTATGGTCGAATTATGAGTGCTTCAGCAGAGCACATAACATCGGACACTGTGGAAACACTGTAGTGAAAGAATAAATCTGGCAACAGTCTCACTTTGTTACTTTCAATTGAACTCTGACAACATCTGACCTACTTTATTGATGTCTTAACCAAGGATGATATGACAAATTCTCCCACCCCTTGAAAGGAATGGTAGAAGACAGATGTTCACATCGCAGAGATATGGTAGCATGAGTAAACTGTTGTGGTATAGAAATGAATTTCATGCTCCCTTTGACCGCAGTGAGGGGGAAAATGCAAAGTTATGTTCAAAGCAATGGCAGAAAGAGGATGTCATAACCGATAAACATGTTACATTTCTATAAAGTCTAGAATGTGAGATATGGGGTGAGCAAATACCATCTCCTTTGATTTGATCCAAATTATTTGTCATACAAATCACAACTGGTTCACTCCAAAGCATTTAATACCCTGTTCAATTCCATTTGCATCCAAGTATTTTAAAATATTTGTATAAATTTGAATTTGTTCAAATAAACTTGAGATGGAGGGTAAACACTATGCCATCAAAAACTGCTGGATTGTGCAGGCAAATCTCATACCAATTTATTTCCTTCCCTTTCTCTCCAACAGGAGCCACACAATTTAATTGTTGCCCAACTCCCACCCATTGATGAATCCTTCCTGCATAAACTGTCCATTGTTACCCATTTGCCAGTGTTCTCTGGATCATCTGAAATAGTAGCTGCTGCTCTACAGGTAGATTTTCATCCTGTAAAATAGAATTCAGTGCCTTGGAGAGTCCCAATTATATTTGAACACTGCTATGAACTTCCCCGATTCACTCTTGATTGGTTCAAAAACTCTGGAAAATGAAAATAAGGCACTAGAGTTCTGTAGTTATGTAATGATAAGATTTGCCTGTGTTTCTGTACAGAAGCCAGTACTCAATGAGCAATGTCCTGTTCACACAGGTGTGATGTAAAATTTTCTCTGTGCAGATGTGTTGAGTATCATGTCTGGCAACCAGAAATTACACAATTAAATTGCACAATTGAGTATGCCTCCCTGGTGTGATGAATTGTGCAATGCCAGTGGAAGTGTTCCTTGGATAGTGCATCTGCCTCAGTGTTTTTGTGAATAGAACCTCAAATTTTCAACAGATATTTGCCCTATGTCTAAGCAATGGTCCCTTTGCCAGAACAGTTGTGTTAAAATTGCCTTTGATTCCCTAATGACTTAATTTGGAAATTTTTACTATGTTCTATTATTTTGAGCCTCTAATGTTCAAATTCCAACTGCTATTAAGCAAAACCGCTATTAAGCAAAACACTAGTTAACAATTAACCCAATATTGTATTTTGGTTCATATGGATCTCTGTTTGCCTCAAATCTCTCTCAAATCTATTTACAATATTACCATACCTGTCAAGTTTTGTATTTGAAAATAAGGGAAATCCAGCAGTGCTGGGCAGTCGCTGCACCGGTGCACATGCGCAGTACCGGTTTTGCCTTTTCCTTCCATGCAAGGCACCATGGGGGCTGTAGTTCCTGGCTTATTTAGCACCAGTGCGCATGTGCACTACGGATTTTGCCTTTTCCTTCCACGCAAGGAACCATGGGGGCTGTAGTTCCTGGCACATTTTTAAATATATATAGAGAGTACAGGAGATTTATGGGAAAATACAAATATGGGATGATGACGGCAAAGTGGGGTAAATAACGGGAGTTTCCCAGGCAATATGGGAGACTTGACAGCTATGAATATTACATGGTAAAATTTATATATGAATTGCAACCTAAATGGTTGCAGTTCCAAAGTATAGTTCCTGCTTCTGCACAAGGGCTCTGATGTAGATCAGTCATCTTGAACTTGATTGCCCAAAAGCAAAAGTGATCAAGTACTGAATTGTGTTTAATGTTTACAGATGAAAGTGTAAGCTCCAGTGAAACAACATAAAATATGGGGTAGCAGAACTGGAGTTTTATTCACACTATGGCATTAATAAGACTACTCCACACCAGGAAAGACAGCCTCATTTAAAATCTCTGTTATCCAAAAAGCAGGTTTTTGCATGTCATCATTGTAACTCCATCCCATGCCTCATCATTATATGATGTGTGAATAAAACTTAACATAATTATTTTTTAGTTTGCTGCTACGGTTTCCTATTTTATCCTAAGGAATTGTTTGATTAATGCTTTATTTTCTTCACAGCAATCACACATCATCCTTACAAGTGTCACTCTAACCCACATGTTCATTTTAGCAATTAGTGGGCTTCTACAACTGCCATTGCAGGCGCACCCACCCAAATAAAGACTCAGACACCTGTATTGGATTAAAGGCACCTGTATTGGATTAAAGGCATCGGGCCACTTTTATTGAATAATGCCCTAGTCCGAATTATCACTTTCAATTGGTGTATGATCCAATTGTAATTCTTTAAGGCAAGCAGGCCGCAGTAACACTAGTAAGGTTCCACCCTAAATGCCAATGGAAATTGACTACATATATCAATTTGTATCAATTTGTTTGTTGACACAAACAAATTGTTGACCGGAGTCAATATACTATCTACTGACCCCACCCTATGATGTGTATCAAGGTGATGCAGGCTGTGAAGCTCCTGACATCACCACTTTCATGGTTCACCCTTGACTGGCCAATCCTGTTTCCCCTGTACCTATCTACATGTTGGCCAGTCAATTGCGAACCTGCCGGATACCTATGGGTCATAAATCTTTACCTTACCCAGTGCTACCCGCCACATGGGGAGGTGTCCATGATGACTCACGCCCCCCCCCCAGACCGTCAGCTCGGCCACCAGGCCTGCTTGCACATCCTCCAGAAAGAGGTTCATACTTCTAGCCGACAGGTGGACTCCATCTCCTGCATATAGATCAAAATCCTGCAAGCCTATCCCCAGATGTCGAATGGCTATTCCGAAGCCATTCTGAACGAGAAACCGGGCAACAGCCCTGTTCACTGACCGCCGGGCACGGTCCAAACCCCGGAGGTCCATGCCTCCTCTATAACACTGTCTTGGCACGATTTCAGACCATAGCAACCGTGTATACGGCCATAAATGATGTAAAAATGCCAGGTCGCTGCACACCGACATTTTTAAGAAAAGGCCAGTGATCTGTGCGAGATCATTGCCGCCTAGGTGCAGAATCAGGACATCAGGTGGTCCAGCGTCCCTGATGGACATCAGGAATGGCAACAGTTCCCGCCATCTCATGCTGCACATACCATACCACTGCATACGTGCAGATGCACGCAGCCCGAGATGGGGTCCCCACTCCGTTGCTGCAGCATATTGTGCCGCCCAGTGCACATAACTGTGGCCCACCAGCCATACTGCCACCGGTGTGCGTAGACACACAGGGTCTGTAAAAGAAGGAGAAGGAAGTAAGGACATAAATGGTACTCATACAGTGAGGGGACGTACATATAAGGAAAAAATGTGCGGACCCCCTCCTACCCATCCGACATATATCAGCCTCAGAGTACCCAAACGCAGCCGCAGTTGAAGCGGCACCTATCCTGAATGAATGGGTGCCATAACGAGCCCCAGGGAGGCCGACACTGTGAAGTGCCATACCGGTCACCCTCCAGAACTGAAATTTGGTAAGGGGAGACCCATCCTGGTGGCAGAAAAATGGGCCAGGGTGCGTGCCACACACTGCCAAAAATGCATGTAGGGCACCAACCGGACAGATGTCAGCAAATGTACATCGTAGCAGTCCAACACCACTGCCTACTCCGTGCTGATCGGCCTTAGAGGAACGAATCCTCAACTGAGCCCACTCCTGGTTGATAAAGACATCGTCGAGATCCAGTTCCCTACAAGGCACGTCAGCCTTTGACAATGGGACCAGCTCGCTGATTCGGAGAGCTCCAAAGAAAGCTACGGTGGTAGCTGCATGAAAAGGAGCCTCCTCATACCTATCGTAGCACAGTCTATGCCAACCTCGTGCAAGGCGGGTCAGAACACCTGGTGAAACAGGGTGACGTGTGTCCGGGCGGCGGACCCGCTCATGTGTCCACCCTTCCAATACGTGGTGTATGCGGAAGTATTTCACACAGTCAGTGAAGCACCATGCCTTGGCCATAAATGCCAAGGCGGAAAGCCTGGTGGTGATGGTGCGTCGGCCACATTTCGGGCAATTGCCTTTGCCCACAAAAGGTCCTAAATTGGAGGAGTGCATGTAGATACTCCTTACGCTTGCGAGTTGCCAAAGCCATGGTGATTGCCCGGTTCACCTCTCCTCGCCAAATGTCCAAATCTCGGCCAGGAGTGGAGAGGGAAGTTCCTCTGCATCTGGAGCCAAGGCACGGAACCGGGAGATCTGCAGGCGGGATAAAGCATCAGCAATATCGTTATTAATGCCTGGCACATGTCTGGCCCTGAATAGCACATTAAGGTGCAAGAGATTTAGATGTTTGGGCGTTGACAATGTGCACCACTGCAGCATTGTCACACCAAAAGTGAACTACCGAATTAGCCCATCTGTCCCCCCAGAGCATTAGGGCCCCTAAAATGGGAAAGAACTCTAGGAATGTAAGATCGCGTAAGCGATCCGTGCCTTGCCATGTCTGAGGCCATTGACCATAGGTCCACCATCCCTCAAAGTAAATCCCATAACCCAGGGAGCCAGAGGCATCCGACTGCACTTGAAAATGAGGGCTGACCATATGCTCAGATCTCCGAAAGGAGATGCCATTAAAGTCCTGTAGGCATGTGAGCCAAACCACCAGGTCTGCTCGTAAACCCCTGGTCAGCCGTACCCTGTGGTGTCATTTTGAAAGGCCTGTCATGGCGTCACACAGATGCCTGGCAAAGGCTCTGCCTGGTGTCACTACCCTACAGGCGAAGTTGAGGTGGCTGTGAAGCACCTGTAACTCTCAAAGAGACACCTTACGCTTGGCAAGCATTGCCAAAATCGCAGCAGAGATCCGAGTCACCTTTTCCATAGGCAACCTGGATGTCTGGGCGACGGTGTCGATTTCAATACCTAAAAAGGTAAGGGTGGTGGCTGGGCCCTCAGTCTTTTCGGGTGCTAGAGGGATGCCCAGTTCTCACATAAGGACCTGAAATGTAGTGAGCAGACGGGCACACGTGCCCGTAGCATGTCCACCCCTGAACAAAAATCATCGAGGTAGTGGGCTACCGACTGGGACCCTGACCTACAAACAAAAGCCCAGTGGAGGAAGGTGCTAAATCGTTCAAAGGCCGAACATGAGATTGAACAGCCGAAAGGCATGGCCTTGTCCACATAAAACTTGCCCCAAAAACAAAAACCTAACAGCTCAAATTCATCCGAGTGCACTGGCAACAATTGGAATGCCGATTTGATATCACACTTTGCCAATTGCACCCCGGGACCACTTGAGCGTACCATTTGTAAGGCCTGGTCAAAGGATGTATACCTGACAAGCAAAGGTTGTCTGGTACAGCGTCATTGACCGAGGAACCCGCAGGGTAAGAAAGGTGGTGAATTCGACGGAATTCACCCGGGGACTTCTTAGGGACTAAACCTAGAGGGGATACCTTCAAGTTAGGATATGGGGGGTCGACGAATGGCCCCGCCACCCAATGTGCCTTGAACTGCTTGACTATCTGCTCCGCAGCAAGTTCCTCATTACCCCTGAGAGACAGTAGGTTCGGGGCATCCTGAGGCCCACGAACACCTTTAAAGGGTATGTGGAAGCCAAACTGAAAGCCCTCAAGTAGGTATCTCGCATCATCCTGTCTAGGATAAGCGCACAGCCATCGTTCAAGCACCGGGACATTAATTGGGGAGGGGGCCTTTTGAATGGGTAGCAACGTCAGAGAGAGCTCTGGCTGCCCCCTGACCACCCCTTCCTCTGCCTCGTGACCCACCAGCCCACGGGCACGTGGAGGCGGCATGAGGGCCGGAACAAGAAGGGCACTCATGCCTATATCGACACTGGCACTTGTTGCACACTCCGTTGGCGGAGAAACTCCAACACAGCAGGCGGGTTGGAACCCCCTGCCCTGCCGGCTGGCGGGGAGTCTGTGTCACAGCAGCCCACTGTACAGCATGGCCACAGTGGTACTGGTCACCAGGCGCCAGCCGTGTTGGGGTCATATACAGCAGCCACAACTGCTGGCAGGGCTCGTCCCACCTCATCTCAGGATGAAGGGCAACCTTCATCATAGGCCAACCATGATGGGCCAGGGAAATCAACCACGGCCCGGTAAATATTGTCCAGGTACTGGACCATTGGAATGGCCAGATCAGGACGGGCCCTCAGGTATACTGCCATATAAATCAGATAGGCCAGTAACCAATTAGCCCAAGTGTGAGGTGGCTTACGACGACGGGACAACTCCTTGTCCCTGTCGTTCTGCCCCTCCCTCTCCTCCTTAGTGGGTTCATGGTTCAGGAGGCTAAAAATGTCCACGTATTCCCCCCACCAAATCTTTTCCCTCGTAGCCTGGGATAAATGGTCACCCAAGGGTAAGGAGTAACCGGCCGTCGGCAGGGCCACCATCAGCACAGATTTAATTGGGGGCGCCCACAGTGGGCCCTGTAGGACCCCCGAGAAATTAGGCGTACCCATAGGGGTGGTCACCCCTGCAATAACCAGGGGATAATTGGGCAACCAGGAATTAACCGGACAGTGTGGATTAAACTGTCCTCCCACAGTCACTTGTTGCGGCCATGGCCACTGTACCCCCCCAGCAGTATTGGCTAGTGTCACTGGTGTGCTGACTTGACCAGGATACTCACTCGGTGCACCCCCATGGGCTGCCCCCACCAGGGGTTCCGGCCCACGGTGGGCGTCGGAGCTCGTGATAGGTATCGAGCTCTGCATCCCGATGCGCCCCTGCCAAGTAGGACCAGTAACCAGTGGAAAGCCTTGTTGTACTGGCCTGATGGGGAGCTATGAGGCACCAGCTTGGGCTGGCCTGATGTCCTCAAGCAGCTCAACCCTGTTGGCGGCCCGCTGCGCAGCCATGGCCAGCGTGTGGGCCGGAACTGGAGAGTTGGCAAGCCCACCATCCGAAGGTGGTGGAGCAATGCCCATTGAAGCCTCCAGCACCGAAATGCGGGCAAGGAGAGCTTCCACAGTCTCAACCCCACTGGGATAAGGTGGGCCGGATGGGCTGGATGCCCCACAGGGCAATTGCTGAGGGATAAACCCATGTGGCAATCCCTGGCCAGAATAGGGCCATGCCCAGTAATCCAGCCCATGAGGGGCCGGAAGAATGGTGGGGCGGAAACCCGCACCGCGCCCGAGTGGGCTGCTATGCCCCGAGCTGGGTAAAGGCGCAGCAGGGGTAGGAACCCCGGGGGAGCAGGCCTGTGCTGCCCCCGCCTGAGTCCTCAGACTGGGCTCATTGGTGGCAGTGGGTATTATAATCCCACCCACCCACCCCTGCGGGGGTGCCGTCCGAGCCCTCCGGCCTGGTGGCAGCCCCGAAGAAGTCGAGGGGGTGGGCCGAGCCCTCCCCCTAGGACGTGGCCGAGGGGCCGCCTGGGCCTTGCGCTTGGGTGCCATGGCCACCCAAGCAGGCGCTGGTCGGAGGAAGGGGAAAAAACTCCGATTGAAGATCTAGGACTGACTTGCCAGCTAGCAAAGCGAGCCTCTTTAAGCAAAGAGGCAAAGCCGGGAAAGAAGCATCGGAGCGAACTTCTCCGCTCCATCGCTTCGTAAAATGGCAGTGCGGCTGCCTCTTGGCCACCCCTTTTATAGAGGGGTGGCTATGCCCCCCTAACTAGGCCGGATGTCTGTATCCGGGTGGGGGGGCACAAAGAGTGTGGCGGCCATTTTGGCACCACACTTGCATTATTTGAGTGTTGTTTCCACTATAATAAGAGTGATATAGTTTTAGTAATTTATGTGAACAGTCTGCACCAGAGAGCATGACCGTCCTGGGTCCTTAAACTAAATTTCACATGGAGATAAATGAGTCATTTTTGCTCATGTCAGCTTTCTTCATATCCAGCTTTCAAACCCATACATAGTCATCAAGTATAACAATAATCTGGATGATCTTGGCCTTGGTCTCCAGTAACATATATTTACACTTAATGAACTTTTCTACTTCCTTTATTGTTTTTCTTGTTTTTTCCATCCTCTCCTCATTACCACTGTTCAGCAATTGCAAATGGAAGTCTGTGGCTTCCTTAAGGGATTCAACCTATCTCATATTTTGTCCTCCACTTCTCCTGCAGCCTTCACTCTTTCACTCTTTTTCTTTTCTTTTCAAGATAATCCTGCATTCTCATGACAAACTCCAAGTAGGACAGCCACAGTTTAATCATTTTGCCTCCATAGACAGTTCAGGCATGATTTGCTCTAGTACGTACTTACTTGTATGTCTTTCTGGCAGTCCAGGGTAGCCACAAAGTATTCCCCCAGTACCATATTTGAAACAAATCAATTCCCCCTGTCGTCTTTCTTTATTCTATAGCTTTCATACTGATACATGATGATTGAGAATACAGTAGTTGGATGATCTTGATCTTGTTCTCCAGTGATAATTACACTTGGTATTTTTTTATATTTCCTTCATTAATGCCCTTCCAAGTTTCATTATTCATCTGAATTCTTAACAGTATCCACAGTTTTGATTGACAACTGAACCAAGGTACACACAACATTTCACTATTTCAATATCTTCCTTGTCAATATTAAAATTGTATAGTTGTTTAGTAGTCATGTTTTTGTCTTCTTAATGGCCAGTTGCATCCTTTCTTTTTTCATTTTCACCACTTCAAGTCATTGCTGCTTACTGCCAGTTAAATGATGCCATCTGGATATTTTAAATTATTGATTTTTCTTCAGAGAAGGGGATAAAATGCACCCTTGTCTGACACCTTTGCCTATAGGAAACCAATCTGTCTGTTTAGTAGCTTCTTTGCTACAATATAGATTAAAGATCAGAACAATCAATGTGTTGAGGCAGACACATTTATTTCTGAAGAACTCATAGTTTCTCATGATCCACACAGTCAAATGTTTTGCTGTAGTATATAAAGCACAGGCTGATCATCTGAAATTCTTTGGCATGGATATTTGCAATAATATTTCTAGTGCTTCTTCCTTTTCAGAATCCAACTTGCAAATAAGTTAAAAGCCTTTGTTGCAAAACCATAGCTTCAGTTTGTTTACATGGAAATAAAATTAGTGCAAACCTTAACATAGGGGTGCTCAAACTTTTTGGGCCATAGGCCTGACCACACCTCCTGGACAGCTGATCATGTGGTTCCTCCCACCAGAAGTAGAAGTAAAATGTGCATGTGTGAGTGTGTAATGCATCCTGCACATGCACATTTTACTTCTGCTTCTGGGAGTGGTGAGGGAGTTAGGGGCCAAATGAAATGGCTTTAGGGCCAGATCTGGCCCACAGACCATAGTTTGAACACCCCTGCCTTAACATCTTCTTTTGGAGGGATTAAAATGTTTCATATCCAGCTTTCAAACCCATACATAGTCATCCCCCATTTTTCAGGGATGCCCGCAGTATTGGATGTCTCCTATCGCATTCAGACCTTGCTGAGTCTCCCCGTCGCCCTCGCCATCAGTGCAGGGAAGGAATTGGTGGCACCTGCAGATGCTGTCCCCTCCCCCCTGGGCCTGTCTGGCCAGGGGTTAGAAGAGGGACGCCCACAAGCATGGGGGAGGGAAGCAGCCATCACCCGAGCCCTTTCCCCGGCCCAGCATTGGCCGTGGGGAAGTGGGAGCTTCTGGGTGGTACTGCTGGAGGGGGGCAGTATGGGACTTGTATTTTTTTTAAAAAATAATTGTATGGGACTTTTTATTTGCAATATGTTAATTTGCAATCTGTTTTCTGTAACTGTGTAATTATATCTGTGATACCGTATTTATATATGTCGTAAGCCACTTTGAATGGCACCTGTTCCAGGAAAGCAGGATAGAAATAAAACTTCTTCTTCTTCTTCTTCTTCTTCTTCTTCTTCTTCTTCTTCTTCTTCTTATTATTATTATTATTATTATTATTATTATTATTATTATTATTATTATTATTATTATTATTATTATTATTATTATTATTATTATTATTATTATTATTATTACATTGTAAAAAAATTTCTCCTTGCCAAAATAATACCAGACATACATGTATGGTAATGACCTGTTAATGCCCCACATTAAAGTATAACTGAAAAAGTATGCTAAAAAATGTTGTCCCAAAATATAGTTTAAACAACATTGGTGATGAAATTAAAGTCCACATGGGAAGCAGATTTGCATTATTAAACCCAATTGACAATGAATCAGGATTTAAACCTTATATATTATTATGGAAGAATACACGTGCCTACAGGTGCAATTTAAACTGCCTTTATAATAAAGTTTAGCTTTTGCTACATAATGCTTTACTTTATTTGACCATTAGATTAGTACAGTGCTTTTTACAAGTATAGGGGGATTAACTCTGCCTGTGCATGTAAGATACTAAAATGCTTACTCCATACCTAATATACAGCTCCACATTTTTTTTCTTTGCAGGTTTCATCAATTTGGTTTTGCAGTCTGACCCACAGTTCATGTTTCAGCTGAGAGGCACATTTAGACTTCCTGTGAAGAATGAGCTTGGCTTATGAACTTCACAGGACTGGTTCAGAGTTCACAGCTCCAATAAACAGTCTGCTACACCTTTATCAAGAGTAATGTTCAACCTTAACATCTCTGTTTTACTGATTGATGTTATTGTCTTTAAACTATGTGGCTATTTTATTCAAATTGTAATACCATTTTGTATTTATTTATCTAATAGAAGCTCAACAACTTACATATATTTTCTTAATCAGAAAGAGAGGATATTGATATAGTCAAGTATGTGTGTGGCTGATTGTAGCATTACATATTTGTGTATATTTCTCAAAAATAATAGATACATTTCAAAGCAGAATATAAATATTTCTTATACCACACACAATATGATCTCAATATCTTTGACTTCAGAGTCCTAGCATTAACTTAGTTAATTATTATTACCAAGTTATCTGATGCATGGTTCTGTCTCAATTCACTAACATTTTGGAAATAAATGTGGTTATTAGTGATAATCATTCATACCTATGGATGTCTTCTGACCACAGCTGGCACAATCAGTTTGATTTGTTTTACCAGAGACTAGAAATAATGTTTTTCAAGTGTTGAATTACTTGTAAGTCAGAAGGTCATAGTGATGCTACATCATTATTATAACCTGGTGAAGGATAACTTAATTCTTCTTCAGGTCAAAAGAAAAAGGGGGGAAGCTGTGTGTTATTTGGAGAAAGTTCAAAGGAAGAATTATTGGTTGAACTTTTCTTCTAGTGACCTTTACTGGGTCAATAAATATAGTCCAATGTCAGTGCTACTACTCCATGGTTCTTCTTGTAGTGTCTTTATACATTTTTAAACTTTAATTTTAAAATCATAAAGAGTGGCTTCATTAAGTGTACAGTGAGTAATATACCACTGTTTACATGTGCCTGCTTCAAATTGTGATGCATTGTCTCATGCTTTCTGGACACTGAGGTTATGAACAAAGTGGAAACTTGGAAAGAAAGGGGGTGAAAGAGAGAAAGAGAGCTACAGAGACTATATTGTGAGGGAAACACATAATCATCATCAATTACAATCTTAGCATGCAGAAAAAAAACTGTTAATTTCTACAGATTTCAAATGTTTTTAGTGTTTTGGTATACCTGAATAAGACTGAAATGTCGGCATTTCTGCAGCAAAACAAGGAAGCCTCAGGCCTTTTGTATAACAACAAATCCAGTGCCCCCAAATGACTTTCCCTTGAACGAAGGTTCAGCTGCAGAAAACTATTCTCAGATTCCCATAAAACAATGATGTTTCTACGAATGTTCACAGTACCCTTTCTCTTATCCTGAAGCCAATTCTGATTTGTGGTGGTCCTTTTCTGGGATTGTGGTGGTCCTGCTAAGGAATGCTCAGAGGGGGTTTATAATTCCCTTCTTCCTTGGGGCACCTTGGGTCTATGCAGCTTGCCCATGGCTATACAGGTTGGGTATTCTTCCAGAAGGTACGGTGGTCAATTGAATACCCAGTCTCTAGATCTTATGTCAGATACCTAATCCACTGATCTATCTAGCCAATTGCCTGTCTCTTCCTACAGAGTAAACAAGTTAAATGTTTATGAGAATGACAAAAGGTATATATTTATTTTTCTCTTTTTTTACTCCTCTAAAATAATATTTTTGTTCATTGAATTGAACTAATACATAGATATACTAGCAACATGTCCATGGTGGACTGGAAATTGAGGGTTCTCTGTCTTACTTTTCCTATTTTTCCTGAGCCATGACAGAGCAATGGTTGGATAATTTTCTGTTTTTCAGAGCAACTTCTTGCAATTACTTACATATATGTGGCTTCAGTATCTGTGGCTGCTGCTCCTTCAAATATCCAATAAGTTACATCGTTCTTTTTCCTTGCATATCTAGTGGCCTCCATCAGCATTATTTGGTGTTCTGATATCTCACTATATCCTCTTTATAAAAGAATTTTCCATGGCATGTTCCTAGTTCCAGTCAGAAATAGCTCATTTCTGTTTTTAAGCCAAGGAAACCTCATCTACAGGTATGTCACTACTGCTGTTGCTGATTTAATCGCTGTCTGTCCCAACTGAATTCTCTCAGTTACTAAGGCTATACATTCAAGGCTGTGTTCAGACCTCTAGGGTGAAACTGATAATTATGTATGTCCATTTCTTCAGAGTGAAGATATTTATGTGATTCCAGAGCAACTCTAATGCACAACAATAAGATATGGTTCACTCTAGGAAGAGAAACATCACAAGAATCCTTGTATACCATTTGTGATTTCCCATCAGGAGAAAGGTGGCCTACAATTGCAACAAATGTATATACAGTGGTACCTCGGATAAAGTCTGATTCGGATAAAGTCATGGTTTTCATGCACATGTGATGCATCACATAAAGTCCAAAACTGCTAAAAAATAGACGTTATCCAAGGTTTTTGTATAGGAACCTTAGATAAAGTCCATTTTTTTCGACGTTATCCAATGTATCGTTCATTTGATTCAGATAAAGTCCAAAATCGGATAAAGTCCAAACTTGTGGAATGGAGTTTGGACTTTATCCGAGGTTCTCCTGTAAAACAGTAATAAGACCACTAGAGAAAAAGTCCTCCCTGAACCCCACTCTATCAGCCATTCTCAATATCCCATTTCTGGGCAATGTACTGAAGTGTGTGGTGATTTCTCAGCACTAGGCATTCCTGGATGAAGCAGATTATCTAGAGCAAAGCAATCACTCTTATTTACTGCCCATAACACTTAGTGCACTTTCTGGGTGGTTCACAATTAACAGACAGCTTTAGTTGCCTTGGTGGATGATCTACTCTGGGAACAAGACTAGAGGAGTGTGTCCCTGTTGGTTCTGCTGGATCTCTCAATGGCTTTTGATACCATCAACCATGGTATTCTTCTGAGCTGTCTCTTGGGATGGAACCTGGAGGAACTGTTTTACAGTGGCTTCTGTCCTTCCCGGAAGGAGGCCCTAGAAAGTGGTGCTAGGGGACTTCTATTCCGTGCCCTGGCCATTGGCCTGTGACATTCCTCATGGTTCTACTTTATTCTCCATGCTTTGTAACATTTTTATAAAACCACTGCAATTGGGCTATCTCGAAGTTTGGGGTTCAGTGTCACTCAACTCTCCTTCCCACCTATTTTCAAGCACACTCTCTTAGTTCTGAACCAGGGCCGGCTTTCAGTAATAAGCAGGGGAAAGACAAATAATGGTCTCTGAGACAGACGATGTGGAGACAGCTGAGTCTTTGAACTGCTAAGAGCCTGCAAGAAAGGGAATGACAAGACAGTGGTACTCCTGTCAATCAGAAGGCAAATGTGCACTTTTGTGTACTCCTAGACGCAACTCTGAGCCTGAATGTCCAGGTTTCAGCAGCAGTCAGAAGTGCATTTCTACAGATTAAATCAGTGTGCTAGCTGAGCACATTCCTTGAGATGCCTGATCTGGCTGCAGTGACACATGCCTTAGTTACATCCCACATGGATTACTGTAATGTGCTCTATGTGGATCTGCCTTTGAAGATAGTTTACAAGCTTCAGCTGGTTCAAAATGCAGCAGCCAGACTGCTAACCAGGACCAGTTATAGGGAGTGTATGACTCCCGTACTACAACAACTACACTGGCTACCAGTCTATTTCTGGCCCCAATTCAAAGTGTTGGTTGTAACCTGTAAAACACTAATCCAAGCTATCTGAAAGACTATATATTCCCATATGAGTCTATTCAGCTCTTAAGATCTTCAGAAGAGGCCCTCCTCTCAGGTCCATTGCTATCAGAGGTACACTTGATGGTGTCACAGCTTTTGTGCCACAACTCCGAGGTTATGGAATGCCCTCTCTTGGTTGGCTAGGTTGGCTTCCTCCCTTTTATCGTTCCACCAAAAGCTGAAGACTCACCTCTTTAGGCTGGCTTTTAATAGTTATAACTGAGTCCCTGGATGCTGGTTATTAGTTCAATTATTGTCTTTTTTAATGTTTGTCCATTTTAAATGTTTAAATGTTTTAATCTTGTTTTAATTGTTTAATTATTTAAACAATTGCTCAAATTTAATTATTTTTTAATTGTACAAATACTGTGCTTTAATTTGATGTTTTTAATTTTGTGAGCCACCTCATGAGGAGAAAAGTGGCCTATAAATAAAACAAACAAACAATTCAATAAATGTTTGCAATTTTAGGGTATGAATTTAGGAAATGGTTAGTTGAAAATCTGACTGGGTTACTGTTGTAACCATGCGATTAGGTCAGGCTGTTTGTGGGAAACAATCATGTGTGACCAGTAACACAGGTTGTTCATTCCCTATGATGGTGAAAATTTCCTGTTCTTGGACCATCCTGAACCTATGACCTAGGAACATTTCCTTCTTGATTTTGTAAGAATATAGATGTAAGGCTACATCATATATTAGGCATCGTCTACATGTCAACCTGAGGAACATAGTGTGGCACTATGGTGAAGGATGATGGATGACGTCTTTGTAGGCCATATGTTGTATGCTATTGTAAACTGTTAATAAAAAGAGCTACTGGGAGAAGGAAATCAGGAAGAGAGGAGAGGAGCGGAGAGAGAAAAACTCCAAAGTAAGCCAGCTAGCACACCACAAATCTCGTGTCATCGTTCTGCAGGTCAGAATCCCATGTAGTTTACTACAGGTTACTAGTGCTGAAGAAGAAGGCAAATGTCATCCTGAGTAGAGCCCAAGACATCTTCAGAAAACATCAACCACTGAGACAGAAGGGACAGCTCAGGTTGTAGTCATAGTTTGTCCCCTTGTAGCTGTTCCCCCAGCCATTTCACAGACATGTAAAAAGAAATGCCTGTGTCAGTGTTTGGATAGCCTTCTTTCATTCTGGAATATTTTTGTTCTCTCTCTCTCTCTCTCCAGCTTAGTTTACTAACTGTTCTGAAACTTTACTATATAACTAGAATTGAGTTTGTGTATGATTGTATAAGAATGAATGTCTTGTGGGTTTTCAGTTCTCAGATGATGGGCCACTGCATTATATTCTCAAGACAGTCTTCATGGCTGATGATTGCCAATATTCAGATAAAGAAGGAGGAGGAGGAGACCTCTAAGCCATTTTTGTACCCTCTTGTAAAGGGGTGCCATGAGAGAGGAGCCCCAGCTTGGAGTTCCTGATTTGCAGCTCCCGAAAGATTCATGGGACAGAAGATGTGGAAGCAGATAGGGCTTTGAACTGCTAAGAGTCTGTAAGGAAGGGTAAGAGAAAATTAGAGATGGTAGTGTCACTAGACGTGGTAGAAAAGGGAGGAGGCGAGGAAGGAATAAAGAATAGAGGAAAAGGAGATGGCTAAAGAGACCAAGATAGGAAAACAACAGGCAAATGAAGGTGGGATGCAAAACCAGGAAATGGGTGGGGAAAGGCAGCAGAAACAAATGCAGATTAGCTACTGCCAGGCTGGGCTTGGGTCCAGAAACAGGACTCATGGGATGGAGAGAGAGTTCATTTCTGAGTGCCACAGGAGATAGCAGAACAAGAGACCTGCAAAAAAAATTCCTCACAAAATGTCCTACTGGGGAGAGATGGGTCAGGAAGACAGACACCAGAGAGGAAGTCTTGCTACCCTTAAAATATCCCTGTCATGGCACATCCATAGGTATTAGGCCGACAACATTGGGACTTAAGAACAGTGTTGTCTCCTTTCTATGGCAGTGCACTAACTTGTCATTGTTATGTATTTGTTATGTTACCTGAAACACTTTTTTGCCTCTTCCTGTGGAATAAAGTATTTAGTTCATTTTGAATAAAGTTGAAAGTTCATTGGCAGAACTCTGAAGTGGCTGTGAGTGAGTACCTAAAGAGCCATGGAAGAAGCAAAAACATGTAACATCTCTGATTTGTAGGAATGTTTGTTTTTGTCTTTTAGTTTTGTTTCACTTATTCATTTTATTTTATTTTATTTAAAAAAACAGAGATCTAGCAATGCACAGATAATGTCATGGGGCTACATTTGGAGAGGGTCAGCATGTCTCCCAAAGGATGCAGGGTAGGTCAGCTCCAATCAATATACAATTTAGTAAGACACAGCATGGGTTGATATCTATGATTTTCTGAATGTGTCTTTTTCTCCCAAAAGATTTTCCTGCTCCTCCAAGATCTCCCTCTCCCTCCCTCCCTCTCTCCATCTTCCTCTCCCTCCCTCCCTCCCTCTCCTTCTCTCTCTCTGTCCCAAAAGACTTCAGGAATGATAAGAGGCAAAAACAAGATTTTGTGTAAATACTGTTTTCTTCACTTAAATGTATATCTTATTTGCACATCAAGAAAGCCCACTTTGCTTGTTTTTCTTGTCTCATAAGATCTTTGCAACAATAAAAATTAGAAATGTTGAATTTAGCACCAATACCAAAGATCTCCTCTTTAAAAACTAAATTGATTATATCTCAGAAACTGGTACATCATTTAAAGCCTCAAATGGTTTTGAGAAACAGAGACATTTGTGAAACTCTTTTTCTGAGCTGGTGTACTCTGATTACGGTGTACCATAATGGTGTACCATTATGGAGAGAGAAAAGAGAACAAAAAACATGGTGTTGGAGATGGTTGGGTGTATGTAAGAAAATGTGTGTTTTTGCATGGAGCAAAGTAGAGAGAGAAAACTCTCTGGATTTTCTGTACTTGCTTCGACCTAGGCTTACTTTCTTCCACATACAATGATATTGTTCAGCTTGCAGATCTCACTACCTCTTTCATCACATTCCCTTCTTCACCTCTTCTAGGACATAAGAGGAAATATCTTTCCTGTCTTGCTTTCTCTGTTAAATAAACGATTTCGGGGAAGAAGAAGAAGAATTTTTTATTATTATTATCATGGTAAAGGTGAAACTCAGGGGCTATTAGCTTCAATTAGTGGGAATGAAAAATAGGAAGAGAGGTTAGCTCTACACCAAGTAGAGTGAATTTTGAAACTGAAGGGGTTAAAGTAGCAGCCTAAAACAAAATTAAGATGGAGATGAAAAGATCAGATACTGGAACTGAGCAGAGTGAAAATAATGGAGCTCTAACCCCAGTGAAGTTCTGTACATTCACTAAGATATAATTTATTTATTATTTATTTTAAACATTTATATCCCACCCTCCTGGTGAGTACACCACTCAGGGTGGCTAACAACAAAAGGGGAAAGGGGAGAGGGGAAAATACAATAGATAAAAAATTGCAATATAAAAACAATTAAAACAACCGCAGCTAAAAACAAGAACCCAAAACCCTGAGCTAAAATCAGCATTAAAACAGAACAACAGCAAATCATCAATTAAAAGAATAATAATATATAATAATATTATATTATAATAATATAATATGTTGCCCATCTTCCATGCACACATGTAAAACTGAAAGAAGAAGCCTCTCTCCCTTATTGGTACAGTAAAAACCCTACTTACATAAAAAGTCTGTTCTATAGGCTTTTATGTAAATAGGTTTTTTTACTTAACTCGAAGCAAACCCATAGAAAAAATGAATTTTTACATAACTTGAAGAAAAACCCATAGGAAAATAATATTTATGTAAATTGAAGCAACCCCATAGGAAAAATTATTTTTTACGTACCTCGAAGCAAACCCATAGGAAATTGTGTTGTGTAAATCAGGACATTTATATAAATTAGGACATGGTTTTAGTGCAAAAATCCTTATGTAAGTCAAATTTTATGTAACTCAAGGCATATGTAAGTCAGGGTTTTACTGTAGTTATAGCCATTGCACAACAGTTGTCTGGGGAAAATAATTGTGGGGAACTCTAGGGTAGGGATGGCATCTCCCATGAACTTTATCCTTTAATTACATACCCAACTGTTTGCTCTTGCAGAACCCACTTGCTTTCAAAATGGATTATGCTAAAGAGATAAAAAATGAGTGGTGTTTTGTATTGGTTTCTCTATTGCTGGGGACTTTGTTACTGTTCTTTTTGTTTTGTGGCCAGAAACTGTCCACACATTTGTCCATTCTCCCCTCTCCCCCCCCCAACCCAACAGAAGTAAATAATTAAGTAAAAGTAAAGGTCACCCTTGCTCTAAAGCCAGTCATAATTGACTATAGAGTTCGGTGCTCATCTCCAATTATAGAAAAAGAGCCAGAACTGCCTGCATCTGAAAACATTTCCATGGTCACTTTGCAAGCAGGACTAAACACCAGAGTGCACAGAACACTGTTTACCTTCCCATCAAAGTGGTACCTATTTATCTACTTGCAATTTCTTGCTTTCAAACTGCTATGTTTGCAGGATCTGGGACAGAGACAGGAGTTCATTCCGTCATGCAGTATTCGGGTCTCAAACTGCTGACCTGTTGACCTTCCAGTCATCAATTGCAGCATTTTAAACACTAAGCCATCACAGTCCTAAGCAGAAAATTGTTAGCAATTTATTTGTTTGTTGCTTTATTCTCCTCTTAAATATACACTCAAGTTTTCTTTGGCACCTTAAGCATCACAGAGGCTTCAGACTTCCCTCAGCAAAGACTTAGTATTAGGGTTCACATCCTAATTAGTCCTAATTAATTAGGTGCATGGTATCATGGAATTGACCCTTGCCAGGGTTTGAGAGGCTGGTTACGATCAGTAGGCTGTTAGATTTTCCATTACTTTGCAAACTCCCTCAGCCGCCTTTCATTACCTCTCCTTCCAGAACCCGGGTTGCGGTGCTCCCATCTGCCTGAAACAGGGAGTATGTGGTTATTTAGTTGGTAGAGTGTAAAGCAGAGAGCAATAGTGCCTGGATATGCCTGAGAAGTAGACTCCAACTCAGTAGATAGTAAAACTCACAAAGAACTTTATTTTCAAAGATGCAATTTCATAGAAGCAAAGCATATTATAATACCTGTGAAAAGAAAAGAGTCCATAGAGACAGAAGTCTTAGAATTCCAAGAGATTGTTGGGCAGCGAATAATCTCCAAGATAGAATCCAACCCAGTTCATTCCATTCCATGCCCTGTTGGGCTCATCCATCCTGCCATGGGTCGTTGTTCCCCTTAGGGATAGAGTTCAGCTAACAAGAGCCTGGTAGCCCTGGGTTAGAGAACCGATTTGGGGTCTGAAAAGGCACCCCTTATATAGGGAAAAGAGTGGTTCCTGCCACCCTTTGGAATGTATTACCTAATGGCATTACATAATGGAAAAACCCCTGGATTATGTAATGTGTTTATGTCTGGAAATTCCTATAATGCAGGTGTTCTCCCCCTCCTCATGGAATGCATGAGATCATGGGAACACACCTGCCCTGCTAATGTATGTTAGGAATGCACCAGCTGTTTCCTCTGATATCACATCTGGCTATCAAACACCTGAGGCTGACTTAAGATGTGTAGAATCTGAGATATGAGTAAATAAAAGAAAGAATGCAGCTGCTTAGTAACGAGCTGTCAACCTGAGATCATGACACATGGTTGTGGCTTAAAGATCAGCAAGAAATGCAAACTGTATTTTCATATGTCTGTACAGAATAAATCAATCGAGTCCAAGGCTTGAGTTTTCTTCTTGCAATATATTTATAAGTGCACACTGAGAACAAGTATCCAAAGCTTTTCCGGTATATTATAAAGCTTTTCTGGGTATTAACCCTTTCATCAGGGAATCTAAGATTAATTAATACTGAATTAGAATAAGCCTTATGTTGGAACATTTGTAAAAGGACAGTGCAAATATACAGTAACAAGGTGCAATGCACGGAATAACAATAAACAGTGATACAAATAATATTTATAATATTTACAACAAGCGATATTCGAGACAATGTTATTAAGATGGAATTAAATGGATAAAATTGATGCACAAAATTTATTAGTTATTAATTATTGATTATCAATTATTAACTATTAATTATGAACTTGATCATATAAAATCCACAAATATAACCAAGTTCATAATTAATAATTGATAGCATCGAAATGGCTGAGACTGTCGGTGAATATAAGGTGCTGCATTGCATGCTCAGTTTTTTTCATAGACTAGAAAAGGACAAGATTTCCTCCCTCTTCCCTGAAGAAGCAGCATTTGCTGAACTGTGTAGAATCAATTTTACTTTGAGAATAAAGACATTTGCAGCTCAGTTGTTGCATTGTCTCAAGCAGAATAATGAAGTGTTCCTAATTTTGGGGAAAGCTGTGAGAGAATGTACAGGTGCCTAGCCTCTCACATGTGTGGACAAAAAAACTCTGGCCCTCACAGTGAAACAAAGCTTGCTAATCCTAAGTGAATATTAAATACAAAATGAATATTTATTCTCTGCTTGTGGGGTTGCGGTAGTTTTTAAAGATGCCAACAAAACCCAGATTGAATGCCATAGACTTGGCTTTATAGTCATGCTGTCTACACAAACTGCCAATGTTTGCTTCTTCTTTTTTAGACAAATATTATGAAATGGCAATGTAATACTCAATTTGTTAAAAAGTGCCCATGAAACATTTTTTGGAGCAAAAGGAATGAAATGATGATAATATTATTTCCATTCACTCTAAAGGCATTTCCAGATAGAAGGCTGCCTCTATTTTCCAGCTGCAACTTTCCTCTTTTAAATCAAATACAGTTTCACTGTTGCGGAGCTGCACTATTGTGATCAACCTATTATGCTTTCTCCATAGTGCTGACAAGCTGTTGTCCAACATGAACTCTATGGCTCTCCATCTTTTCACATCCCTCTCCCAGATATTTTCAAAAGGATGTGCTCTGCTAATTTTTCATTAATATGAAAATGTTCCATTTGCAGTCTGTCTTTATCTGACCAAATCTCATCCAGTTGGTTTCACAACCTATAGTCAATCAATTTCAAAGTTTTATCTAAATGTTCCACATGATTCACTATTGGCTTTTCCCTTTAACTGAGTACCACTAAAAATTTGGTCTCCCACAAACTCAGAACAGTCCAATCTCAGCTTGCCATTAGATCATTGGTTTCCATTCTTGACAAAGGCTTGATAAAAGGAGGAATGAGAAATACTCTTGCTCAGCCAGAAAGTACTGTTTTAAACAGTATTACAGTAAAACCCCTACTTATGTAAAAAGTCTGTTCCGTAGGCTTTTATGTAAATTGTTTTTTTTTAACTCAAACCAAATCCATAGGAAAAATGAATTTTTACGTAACTTTAAGCAAACCCATAGGAAAAACATTTTTTTTACTTAACTCAAAGAAAACCCATAGGAAATTGCTACTACTACTTACTTTATTACGGAAATTGTTTTAAGTAAATTGGGACATGGTTTTAGTGCAAAAATCATTATGTAAGTTGAATTTTGTGTAACTCAAGGCATATGTAAGTTGGGGTTTTACTGTACCTCTAAAGTGCTATTTTAAATAGCATTACCCCTAAATTGACCAGAAGTTAAATGCTAAATTTATGTGAGCTCACAAGAAAAGAACTGTGGAAAATAAATTCAATTCTTAATATTTTTTTCCTCTAAAGCTCCAGTTTATGAAGTGGCATATTATGCTTCTGACTCCACAATTCAAAATACCAGGAAATAGCCAAGTATTAAAGAGTGATAATGTGCCTATGTTGGAAGCAAGAAAAAGTATGCCAAGCTTTAAATAGGAAAGGGCAGTCTGAATGTTGGGAAAACCCATGGCAGCAGTCAAGAGTGTCCCCAAACCTTTTAAGCCTGAGGCTGGTTCATGGACCCTCAGACTGTAGAGGGGCTGGACTGATGGTGCTGTCACTGCTGCCAGCAAGCACCCTGAGCTCCCTCCCCCCCACCCACATCCCGTCTACTGCCCCCTCCCCCATTGCTTCCCTGCTTACTGGCCTGGAGGAGCTGCATGACGTAGGTGAAGGAGGGATCGAGGATGTCCTTCTCAGCCATGAGTTTGGGCAGGAAACATCATGCTCAGCTGCTCTGGCCACCAGGAAAGCCACACTTGGTCAGAGTGGCCACCAGGAAAGCCACCTGCTACCACCGGCCATCACTTCCTGGATATTCGCCTAGCAGCACTCATATAGTCTATACATGAATGGTACTTTGTGAATGATACTATTCTCCATATGACCTTGACTGCTGCCACTAATGACCTTGACTGCTGCCACTAATCGGTAGTACTGAGTTTCTCCCTATACTCATTTCAAAATATTTTATTTTCTTGTGTGTGTCCCCTCCCCCACATTATTTGGATACATTTACATATATAAATACGTGTAAATAGCCCAGTAAAAATCAAAGTGAATAGGCTACAAGTAATCTCAATGTGAAATGTTTGCTATTTATACAAAAGAGAATATTGGTCAAATTGAAGTGAATGTTATTTGCATATCTTTGATCTCTAGAAAGTTTATTCCCCTCCTGCTTCTTCCTTCCTTTTAAATTTCTACTAAAATCCTGACACTAAATAAATAAATTTCATGTCAGAAATTACTCTGGGTTGAAAGGATTTTTGTTGGAGAAACTTCACTCAGGGAATGCCCAAATGAGTCTCCTTTCACATCTCCAAGACCAGTCATGCAGCAGTCGAGTATCGAACCCTGACCTTCCAGTCTCCAACTCAGCATTTTAACCACAAAGCCACCACAGTGCTGCTATCCTGACATTGAAAATATTCTTAACTAGGCTGTCAATCCCTACATATGCAAATAATATCAAACATAGAAAAGATATAAACATATACTAATTAATACTTAAAGTCATAAAGATAGAAAATACAAACATTAATTGCTTCCAAATGCTACTAATTTATAATGTTTTTATGCTTAGTTTTTCATTTAAGCAGCTGTCAAAACAGAATTTGGACTATAACCATTGCAACACGAACAGGAGAAAATGATCAGCTTCATGAGGGTAAGAATCCTGTTAGTCCCATTAGCCCAGTCCTACTTCAGTGTTCTTTCTCTTAATAACCAACCACTCAAACTGCATATATTAGTATTGCCTGGACTAGAAATCTCTTCACTACAATGTTATCTTCCTTCTATTTTCCTCCACTCTTTCTTTCTCTCTGGTCGAGTGCCATCAATTTTTTTCCTTCATGTTCATTCTGCCTCTTTTCTGACCAACCACTTCTCCTAGTCCATACCATGCACCATGACTTTCTCTCCTCTCTCAGAGGTGTAATAATTCTTATTTTATTTATACAGAGGGTGCCAAAATGGGTACACATTTTAGGAAAGGGAAAAAAACTTTATTAAAATTGTAATACTCAATATATACCGATGAGTGGAAGAGGAACCACTTCACTATTCTGATTCCCAATAGTCATGGAGGCAGAAGAGGCCATGCCAGATGGACTGCCTGTGAAGGTGCACCATATTAATATCCTCAAGGATGCAGCAGTCCATTGCAGTCCTGGTGTTAAATCCTGCATGTTTCATTTCATACATGCCTCAGGAGATGACTCCATGATCACAGTGCGTGGATCACTTCATGGTAAGTTGCAATCCATCTTAAACAAAGTTACACCAGTGACATTTTTCCTGTGAAAATGATTTCCACGAAAATACTGTATGTATACTCGGATATGAGTAGCAGTCAATGATGACTGATAACAAGAAATGAATACAAGTCACATTTGACTTCTGCAATTACAAGAGGTGCTCAAAGTGGTTACCATCAGCATCCAGACTTTTCTGATTACAGTGAACTACTGCTTGAGCAACATTGACCAAAGTATCCACTAGTATCCCTATGTATGCCATGTCAATTCCTTCCCAAAATACCACCAGTGTTGCCAGTTTTCTACAGTACACCTCATCCTTTAAGGTCCCCCATAGGTAGAAGTCAAAGGGTATTAAGTCAGGAGAATGTGGGGGAAACTCAACCATACCTCTTTGCCCTATCCATTGTCCTGGTAGATTCTCATTGAGGTAAGCTCTCACATCTTGGTGTGGCACCATCTTATTGAAAGTAAAATGGATCATTCCCAAAAAGTCTTCTGTAGCAAGTGTGAAAGCTGTTCCAATACCATAGCAGAAGCACAATTTTTTGCTAGATGAGACCTCCCTGATATTTCCCTGTGCACTTCACACACAGTACCATGCATCTCAAATGTATCATGAATGTTTGCAATTGTTAGGTGCATTGGAGGTCCTGTTGCATACTCATGCCTCCATTGTTATTATGCTTCTGCAATCTTCTAAAATTTCAAATACCACTTCAAAATGGTCTTGTGATCCTCAAATTACAACCATCATTAAAGTCATTCAGATAGAAAATACAAACATTAAGTAATTGCTTCTAAATGCTTGCACTTTCTTCTGTAGGAGCAATGCCAATGAAATAATAGTACAGAAATAGTGGAAAATAGAAGGCTCCAGTGAAGGAGGATTCAGGCAGCCAGTAATAATCATGCATGAGTCATTAAGAACTACATTCACTTGTTTGGTATGTGCGGATTTATAATATATATTACTAGCATAGTCTACTGTGGAATGGAATAGGGACAAAGATGTTTTCCTTATAATTTGTGGCCATATGCCCCAGTTTGAACCAGACAGCTTCCTAAGGAAGTTATTTCTGGTGGCATCTTTATGTTTAGTGTTTGAAAAAATGTTTTTGAAGATCAAGGTTTGATCAAGAGTGATGTGCACATACTTTTCAGTACAGCAATGTTCTGATATCTAGCCCTCCCAGCTAACTCAGAGTTTCCTCTCTGCCTCGCTGTTCTTTAAGTGGAAGGCACACACCTATATCTTTAAAGGGTTTGGTTTCAACTAGTTGTATTTATAATAAAAGGAAATATCTTCAAGGACAGAGGTTAGGTGGTGCTTGATAAAGTTTTCCTGTAGATTGTCAAGGCAAGATCATCAATGTAGATAAAACTCCTGGAGAAAAGGATCATAATTGATCATTTGTACAGATGTGAAAAAGTAAAAATGTCAACATGCTACCCTGTAGGAAACTGTGCCTTTGATTCCTGCAGCAACGCTAACTCCCTTGAAATCAACAAATAATCTTCATTTTTGAAGCAGAATGGCAACCATTTCTGTTTATCTTTGATAAACCTGGGAAGAAATATTTTGACGTGAACATGGATATGTTTGCTTCCTTTATAAGCCAGCCGTTGTCATGGTCTAATATAGTAGAGTCACACTGAGATTTTTTAAAAAATATCCCCATGACCAAAATTAGTCAATTTGTTAAGGGTTTCTGTTTGTTATCCTATTTTTAATAGGAAAAAATACATGTGGCAACTAGACAAAATTGTAACAATACAGCTGATAATGCTATGGAATAATTACTTGTACTATAGGTCTAGCTATGTGTCAATTCTAGTGATATCATGAATACACACAAATTTCTTTTCCACGTGAATTTCTGCTTTCTTGACACTATGACACACTTTCACAAAACAACTAATCTGGCACTTACCTCCTGTTGAGAGTGAGATGAAAGGCTTCATTAAAAGATCCATCAGCACGCACAGCATAAAATGATGCAAATAACCCAATGAAGGTAAAAGTCCATTGAAAAAGAAATGGTCATTGCAGCTTGTTTAGCTTTATTGCTCTATTACTGTTAATTGTTGAATTTTGTGAAGAAAGACCAATTATAATTGCAAATTCAAGAAACAATTTGAGAGACAAATATAATCAGACAGTATGCCTAGACAAGCACTTAGTGTGCACTTTCAAGTTTTCATGGTTCAGCCTGGTATGAAGTGCTTACATTTCTGGGATGCTGGAGCATCCCAATTTCAACTCAAGTGCTGCATAATGGAAATGCTCAGGGAATGCCCTGAGTGGAGTTTCTCCAGCAAAAATCCTTTCAACCCAGAGTAAATTCTGACATGATTTTATTTTTTACAACCCTCATCAGGGGACTCTATTTTTATGGTACTCAAAAACAATACAAGCAAAATGTCACTGGATGCTTGGGATGCCATATAGGAGAGGCAGCTGCTTTCAAAGGCTGCTTCCTCTGTCAACCCCCTGTATGCTGATGCTTTGTGTTTATGCATATGTTAGTATTATCACAATTGGCAAGGAGGGTGGAAACATTTTTTCTCCCATTTTCCCTTTTGTTTGCCAATTGATGCCACAAACACCCAATTATTTTTCTGTCCCCTCCCCTTGCCAATCCAACTCTGACATGGTTAGCAAGAGAAAAATGTTTTTCCTGCTCCTCTGTGGAGTAACAGGGAAAGTGTTTTGTTTACCTGCTTGGTAAAGTGTCTTGCCAACCATTTCATTACACAAGCAAAGGGTCATTTATGGTGTTCAGACAGAGGGAGTAGCTTCTCCCTGCTCCTCTAGTGACCCAAATAATGAGTGAGCCCAAACTATCCCTTATGCTGTCAATCAGTCTTCATAGGTATGGAACAAAATGCTGTAATTCCTCATCCTTTCATGTCTACAAACACAAAAAAGTAATTATTAATAGCTTTAGCCAATTTCACAATATTTGGACTTCAATTCCTAGAAGCCTAAGTCAATTCTCCAAAGCACTGATCAGCCAATGTACTGACTTAGGTTTCTGGGAATTGATGTCCACCAGCGTTCCATGGAACATAGTTTGGGAAACACTGCTTTTGATGGAATACTAGGTCTCAATGGTGAATATAAGTGCATTTACACAGTTACAATTGATGCATCAAATGTGCCTATTCCTGGAGCTGTCTGATCTGGAAACAGTGACATCTGCCTTAGTTACATCCCATTTGCATTACTGCAATGTGTTCTACATGGAATTGTTTTGAAAGTTTTTAGAAACTTAACTGAATACAAAATGTTAGCAGGAGCTGGTTACAGAGATCACATAACTCATTTTTAACAACAGATTCATTTCCTTCTAGTCTGTTTCCAGGAATGATACAGAGTCTTGTTTTTGACTGATAAATGACTTGGGCTGAAATTATCTGAAATACTGCATCTCTTCCAAGTTTTAACATTATTAGGGATGGTCCTTCACTCAGTTCCATCACCCTCACAGGTACAATGAGATAGCCTCTTCTCATTGATACCAAGCTTTGGCACTCCACCCAACAAACGCACAGGAGGCTAGGATTACCTGCTCTTATCTGTCCTTCTGAAAACAAGCAAACACATTCCTCACCAGGCAGGCATTTTTCTCTGCAATTGGCTACCTAAGAGTGGGGTCTTTAAAATGAGACTGTTGTTGCTTTTCAAATGTATTTTTAGCAATAGCAATTTCACTTATATACCACCATGTAGCACATACTGTAGTGCACTCTCTAGGCGGTTCACAAGTTAATTAACATTTTGCCCCCAATAATACTGGGTACTCATTTTACTGACCTTGTAAGGGTGGAAGGCAATGTCAAAGTTGAGCCCCATCAGGATCGTTCTCCCAAAGTTTTGGCCACAGTGCAGCAGTTAACCACTGCACCACCAGGACTCTTTTTAATGGTTTAAATTGTTTCTCTACTAGTTTCTAATGTGATATTTATTTAATTATTTTTTAAAATATTTTAATAACTCATTTTTTTTAGCTTTTAAAATTGTTTGTTTTATTGTAAGATGCTTCACATCTTCACAAGAAGAAAGGCAGGGTATACATACACTGTATTTCAAGTAACCGTGAAACTTGACTGAACTGCTGCTCCCAATTTCCTGTTCAAAGCATTAAGCTGGTTCAGCAAACACAGGGGTGCCCAAACCTTTTGAGCTGTGGGCAGGTCACGTGGTTCAGCAGGCCAGTCACATAGTTCCTCCCACTGGAAGTGGAAGTAAAAAAATGCCTTGCAATCTGTTTTGCAAGAGGATGAGATAGATTTTAAGCTGTAATTTTCTCTGCTTAAACCAGGGGTGCCCAAACTATGGCCTATGGGCCAGATCCAGCCTCCAATGCCAATTCATCTGGCCTGCACCACCCTTGTCACTCCTGGAAGTGGAAGTAAAATGTGCCATATAGGTCTGGCCCACGGGCCATATTTTGGGCACCCCTGTGCTAACAGATGTGCTGTGCCAGCAGTTTTTCTCAATACAGAAATGGAGGCGAGAGTACATTGGCAGTGACAGAGAGCTGATTCATCCATATGTTTCCAGAATACCACTGCATTCCAGTCACAGAAAAGTAAAATATCAAAACCATAATCTTAAATGAGACAATAACTAGAAACATACTACAGGCTAAGGAATTTCTCATATTTAAATCCCTGAACAAAATAAAATAAGAAAATAAGTCTTAACCTGATACGAATAAAGTAATATAATGGAAATGCCAGTTACAGTTTTTTCAGAAAAGGATTTTCATAACTGGGATGTCAGGAGCAAAATGTTCTTTCTTTTTTTGTTGTTCACTGTATGTCTAGTAAGGAGGACACTTGGGGAAAAATATTGGCAGTTGTGGTGACTAATCACTGGAGTTACAAAAGAGATGAGGAAAGAGTCTTGCATAAATTTACTTCCAGGAGGTGGAATTTTTTTTGTTTCTTTCAAAATAAGAGCTACACAATTTGTGGAAGTCACAAATTGCCAGGACTTGTGAAAAACTTGCTCAGATGTCCCTAGTAGGCACGGAAGATTAACTTATATAGAAGATGTTAAAGCTAAACTAAAATGAAAAACCTTATTTATAATATACCATAATCAAATAAAAGGAGAAATACTTTTAATGGATTGATGTATCTACATTATTGAATAAGTGCCATCAGGCTATTAGTGTGAAGGTTGTGTCAGTACTTTCATTAATAACCCTTCATTTTCAAAAGATTTTAGATTTCACCAGCAGAAGACTAAACTCAACATCTTGACAAAGGAGCAAATATATTTTCTCAGTTAGGAAGGGGGAGAAATCAATTTTGCTATTTATAAACGGTGTGACGATGGAGGAAGAAAACTCAAACTTCCATTGGAATTTAAAGTATGGCACACTGATAAACTGCAAGGTGATTTGAGTCTAAAGAGAAATGTCTGTGGAGGAAATACAGAAGTTGTAGAATCTCATCTATAAAATTAATGCAAGATAGTAATATAAACATGTAGTTTATAGAAGAAAAATACACTAGTGTTAACTGTGGAACAAGTCCAAAAACCGATACTGTCAACATATTTCTTCTTTTATCACAAAAACATTTTTAAAAACCACAAATTGTCTTATATTGTTGGTCCATACATTTTGAATGACTAAATTTTCTCACGGTCCATAGGTTATTTTGCATCTCCAACTCAGAAGAGGGGAATTGTTCTTGGATTACATCTTTCTACCTTTATGTATATTTCCCACCCTGTCTATTCCAGATTGATTCAAACATTATAACCTGAAATGATTGATTTTTCAAACGGTAGTAGGAATGTGAAGATGCATATAAATCCCATATCAAAAAAACCCTTATCCAGATGTAAATCATCCATTTGGATGTTGGGCATGAGGGTTTGAACAGGTGGTTGAATAAGACAGGCTTTTAATCATTGGATTTCTCTAAGCACATTCAACCAAACACATTTAAGAGGTCTTCTACAGAACTTCTCATTGATCACAAGAAAGTCTGTCTGCCTTTGGGATTAGATGTGACACTTCATGGCACCCCAAAAGGCAGTGATTATCCATATTCCTCCTTCTCTCATCATAATTATATCCCTTTATATTTTCAGAAACAATAACTGAAGAGTGTCGTTTATATGAGAATTAAGTTGGCAGATTCAATGAGATAGCCCTAGGCTGAAATCCCAACACAGGAAAAGATTTAGAGCAGTCCAAAAATTACTTTGAATGTTTTCCACTATTTCCTTCACTGAAAGGAAAATGGGTTTTGGGTGGTGAAAGAGTAGAGTGAACACTACTTCTTCCTTCTTTCTACCCTGATATCAAGAGTCAAAACAGTTTGGGAAATGTCAAAACTATCCAAATGCAGAACAGTATACCATAATTATAGGATCATCCTTGCCTGTGTGTCAAAATTGTTTTTATTTATTTTTATTTTTTATTTATTTATATTCAAATTTATATGCCGCCCAATCAGGTAAACCCGACTCTGGGTGGCTCACAACAAGTTAAAACACACATAAAACAATACAACCAATTAAAACCGAACATACCCACCCACCTACCCCAGACAGTAGCAAAAGCATCCTCTGAAATTTTGCTTTTATACTTTCTTTGTGTTTCTCGGATAGTATCTTTATGAATCCTCCAGATCCATGTGAAAGTTTTTTTCATCAACCCTTTAGTCCACATGATTAGTGACGAACATTGTTTCCAAAACAATTTTGTGACTCACATTCTGGTCCTGAGCTCTTTTGGCATGCAAACTCCTCCATCAGTCCCAGGCCAGTATTGATGAAGCTGTTGCCCTCCATCAAGTGGGGTTTAATCAAATTGGGGACCATCATCATTCCCTGTGGACTCTGGTACCCAAGGTCATTAGTCTTCAGGGTTGACATGTTAGGTAACCATCACCTGACACTCGGTGTTGATTCACAGGCAGTATGATCTACTCTATTTACCATAGCAGGATAACATGCCCCCTAAATTTTGTTTGGGTAAGTGTGCAATTCAGATCATGAGCTGCTGATAGCAAAACTCAGGCTTAGAATGGGGGGGGGATGAATAGGGGAAATCATTAGGTCATTCTGGTATGACCTAGATCACATCCTTTAAGATTACACAGTGGAAGTGAAGACTAGATTTATGGGATTAGACTTGATATACAGAGTGCCCAAAGAACTATGGACAGAGGTTCATAACATTGTACAGGAAGCAGAAATTATAACCATCCCAAAGGGGGAAAAAATGCATGAAAGTGAAGTGGCTGTCTGATGAGACTTTACAAATAGCTGAGGAAAGAAGAAAAGTGAAAGCTGAATGGAGATTTCCAATGGTCTTGTGTTGTGTTCTGATGGTTTTATTGTACACATGGATTACAATGTATCTGAGCCAATGTAACCTTGCCTATAGCAACAATGTAACCTTCAGCTGTATCATATAAACCCTGTAATAGGACGCGAGCTAATGACCACCAGCTGGCAGCAGCGAGCGTCCAAGCTCTCTTGGTCCGAACTCATCAAAGGCAGCAGCGCGGGAAGTTTTCCCGCCACCACCTACACCTGGACACGAAGGGCGTGACCTGCAATGACGTCACGCAGACAGTAGCCAATGGGCTACCATGGCACCACGTTCAAATGTATTACTGCTGTATATAAAGAGCTATCGATCCGCCATTACCTCATGTTCCCTCTGCCCACGATGCAATAAACCTGAGTTAACCCAGCCCGAGGCTGTGTCCTGTGTCTTGGTTTGCATACACCAAATTGGCGACGAGGATGGGATTATGGATCCCCACGGAACAGCCAGGGCACAGAGCGGTTTCAACATCACCAAACCGCAAGACTGGGAGCTGCTTGAGATGGATTTCCAGGCGGCCCTGGTGGAACTCAGAGTCAAAGGAGAAGATGAGGAGAGGAAGAGGGCCATCCTCACCAGAATGCTCGGGATGGAAACCAAGCGGACGCTGGTGGGCATAATCGCTCCGAAGAAGGTGAGCGACTTTAAGGCGAGCGACATCATGAAACTGCTGCGAGAGCGGTTCTGCCCCTCGAGGGCAATGTTTCCCGCTCGGAGCGCGTTTTGGAGGCGAGTCCAAGCGCCGGATGAGTCGGTTGAGGCATTCGTGGCCGCCATGAGGATAGCCGCCGCCCCCTGTAAATGGGGCGATATCCTGGAGTTGGTTCTCAGGGACGGCGTGTTGTGTGGCCTGAAAGACAAGGAGGTACAGCGCAGCTTGATGAATAAGGAGCCGCCACCCACGCTGGCAGAGGTCATAGAGGCCGCGGAAGCCGCAGAGTCCACGAATGCCGGAGTGGACGAGATGCACCAGTGGCGTGAGTGGCGTCCTAGAGCCGGCAAGGCGGAAAATTCGGTGCACGGGAAGACCGGACAGTCGGTGCACGCGACTCGACGGGCCTCAAAGTCGTCTACGGAAGGCAGCGACGGCGAGGAGGTCCAGAAGGTCAGGAAGGGTGGTCGACGCTGCGAGGGTTGCGGAGCGGCCCACGAGCGCGCGAGATGCCCGTTCAGGAAGGCCGAGTGTTACACCTGCGGCCGTCGGGGGCACATCGCCAAGGCGTGCCGAAAGCGGAAAGAGGGCCGGAGGCAGTCACAAGACCGCGCGGCCAGACCGGACCGTCCAGCGAGGCCCAAAGATGGCGCCCAGACCACGAGGAAGCAGGACGGCGTGGGCCGCGTCTCGGACGGCAGCGAGGACGACGCCTCAGTGTTCAGCGTGTCCGCGGGACAGTCCCATTACTTCGTTGAGGTATTAGTACAAGGGGCCCCTATTAAGATGGAAATTGACTCGGGGTCCTCCTATTCCATAATTCCCCAGAAAGAGTTCCTGAAAATCGACCCCCACGTGCGGCCCAAGCTTAAAGCGTTGAGGTCCACACTACGGGACGTACAGGGAAACAGCATTCCGGTGTTGGGGGTCGGGAAATTTTGGGTCAATTTTAAGAGACATTCTGCGGTACTGCCCGTAGTTGTCCTCAAAGGGGGAAGCTGTAGCCTCCTAGGGACACAGTGGTTTCAGCCCTTAGGTTTGTTCATAGGGGGGGTGCATACCGTGGGGGGGGACCCAATACAAGCGGTTTGCGATGCGCATCCCGCCGTTTTTAAGAAAGGACTCGGAAAGTTCAAGGGACCCCCTGTAGCTTTCGACATAGACCCGGAGGTCCGCCCGATAAGACTCAAACCACGCAGGGTGCCGTTCGCACTCAAGGACAAGATAGAGGCGGAACTGGACAAACTGGTGGGCCAGGGGATTCTTATTCCTGTTGATTCCGCGGAGTGGGAAACTCCAATTGTAACGGCTCTAAAGGCTAACGGGGAGGTGCGCATTTGCGCTGATTATAAGTGTACAATTAACAAGGCGATCCGCCCTAATGCATACCCGGTGCCAGTGATCAGCCACCTTTTGGCCAGGCTAAATGGGGGAAAGTGTTTCGCTAAACTCGATTTGGCACAAGCCTATCAGCAACTTCCAGTGACCCCCGCCACGGCCGCGGCACAAACGATAGTTACACATAAGGGAGCGTTCCAGGTGTCGCGGTTACAGTTCGGCGTGAACTCGGCACCCGGCCTTTTTCAATCGCTCGTGGAACGCCTCCTAAAGGGCCTGGAGGGGGTGTTGCCTTATTTTGATGACGTGTTGATAACAGGGGGGAGTGAGGCTGAACTGGCGAAAAGGTTGGACAAAGTACTGACCGTGTTCGAGAAAGCGGGGCTGAGATTGAGGAAGGACAAATGTGTTTTTTTCGAAACCGAGGTCGAGTTTTTAGGGTTCCGGATCACACCCGAGGGGATTAAGCCGTCTAAATCCAAAGTAGCAGCCATTAAAAAGGCCCCTCGCCCCACATCCAAAACCGAGCTACAGTCTTTCCTGGGGCTCCTCAATTTTTACCATACATTTCTCCCGCGGAAGGCGTCCGTGGCCGAACCGCTCCATCGGTTACTTAAAAAGGAGGAGCCATGGATGTGGGGTGATGAGCACGAGAGGGCGTTCAAGGAGCTAAAGCAACTCCTAACATCTGAGGCAATCCTGACGCACTTCGACCCCAAACGGCCAGTGGTCCTAGTCTGTGATGCATCCCCGGTGGGGGTGGGGGCGGTGCTTTGCCACGTGTTGGAGGACGGAAGGGAGGCCCCGGTAGCGTTTTACTCAAGGTCCCTGTCCCAAGCGGAGCGAAATTACGCACAAACCGACAGGGAAGCGTTAGCAATAGTAGCGGGGACCAAAAAATTTCACGATTTTTTGTATGGCCGCCCGTTCAAAATCGTGACCGATCACAAGCCACTGTTAGGGATTTTCACGGCTAGCAAGCCCACGCCACAGATCCTGTCCCCGAGAATGCTGCGATGGGCTATTTTCCTCAACGCGTACCAACATGAGTTGGAGTACAGGCCCGGAAAGGAGATCAGCCATGCTGATGCGCTTTCGAGATCCCCTCTGCCCTTGTCGGATGACCAAAAGGCGAGAGCAGAAAGAGACCGCCAGGTGTTGCTAATTGAGGTTTTGGACGCACCCCCAATAGTACCAGCCGACATTGCTAGGGCGACAGGCAAGGACAGGACGCTGGAGAAAGTTAGTTCATGGGTGCAGAAGGGGTGGCCGGCTTCGTCCCCGAGTACAGAGTTCGACCCATTCTTTAGGAAAAAGCTAGAGTTGTCCCTAGAGAGGGGGTGCCTTCTGTGGGGCCAACGGGTGGTGGTCCCTGCGCCCCTGCGGACGAGGGTGCTCGAACTGCTGCACGTCAGCCACCCGGGCATTGTTCGTTCAAAGGCGCTAGCCCGGAGTTACTTCTGGTGGCCACAGCTGGACGCGGACATTGAGCACATGGTCGGCACTTGCGAGGCCTGCCAGGGATCCCGGCCTGAGGCGGCCCGTCTCCCGCATAGGGAGTGGGACACAGCAAGGGGGCCGTGGTCCAGAGTGCACGTGGATTTCGCTGGCCCGTTCCGAGGAACCATGTTTCTCCTGGTGGTAGATGCGTTCTCCAAGTGGCTGGAGGTTATCCCAGTAAAGAGCACGTCCTCCGCCACGACAATTAGCCGGCTAAGGAGAGTCTTTTCCACATTCGGTTTGCCCGACACTTTGGTCAGCGATAACGCTAGTTGTTTCACCTCCGCCGAGTTCGGGGCGTTCATGGAGGCAAACGCCATTCGGCATGTCACGTCCGCACCGTTTCACCCGGCCACGAATGGCCAAGTGGAACGGCTGGTGCGGACAACGAAGGAGGCGCTGCGGCGCATGGGCCCGGGGGACCTGAATCACCAAGTATGCCAGTTCCTCTTAGCGTATAGGGTAACCCCCTTAGCGTCAGGCTACTCGCCGGCGGAGCTCTTGATGCGGCGAAAACTGACCACGATCCTGTCCAGGCTAGACCCGACGAGAGTCGTGGATAAAGGTAAAAACATAGGGTTGGCAGTCTCGAAAGGTTTCGCCGCCGGGGACCCTGTTCACTGCAGGAACTATTCCAGCGCTGGGCCAGCCTGGGTGCCAGGGACGGTTGTAGAACAGACGGGGCCAGTGTCGTACCGGGTCGAGACTAACACCGGCCTCCTTTGGAGGAGGCACGCAGACCAACTGAGGCACCGAGTGAGTGGGCCAGTCAGCGGAGCTCAGCAACAGGATTCAGCGTTAGGGTTCTCCCCCACCCGCTTAACCCAAGGGGGAGACAGCAGGGGACAACAGTCCCAAGCAAGGGGGGAAGGAAGCAGTAGTAGCGGCCCCGACTCATATCCTTTTGATACGCCAGTCTTATCAGGGGCCGGGGAAGGGGGAGAGGAGTTCGCGACCGCTGCCCCCGATTGTGATTTTGATTTTGATTTTGCGAGCCGGGGGGGTTTTCAGGAGTGTTCCCCCACCCATCCAAGCGAGAAGAGGGGTTTTTCGTTAGCCCCCAGTGCCCCCGGTTCCTCCCTAAGAAAGAGCACACCGCCCAACAACGCCGCGGAGCCGCGGCAAGTCACTAATGAGTCTCCCTCTCATATTACAGGACAGGAAACCAGGGGACAAAGAGAAGGTAGCAAACCCGGGGAGAGGCAGCCCGCATCGAGACCCCAGCGTGTTCGAAATAAGCCATCTTGGCTGAGAGACTTTGTCTCCTAAGGGGGGGGAGTGTGTTTAAGTGTGGGCTCGAGACTTTGTCTCGTCCTAGGGGGGAGGGGTGTTGTGTTCTGATGGTTTTATTGTACACATGGATTACAATGTATCTGAGCCAATGTAACCTTGCCTATAGCAACAATGTAACCTTCAGCTGTATCATATAAACCCTGTAATAGGACGCGAGCTAATGACCACCAGCTGGCAGCAGCGAGCGTCCAAGCTCTCTTGGTCCGAACTCATCAAAGGCAGCAGCGCGGGAAGTTTTCCCGCCACCACCTACACCTGGACACGAAGGGCGTGACCTGCAATGACGTCACGCAGACAGTAGCCAATGGGCTACCATGGCACCACGTTCAAATGTATTACTGCTGTATATAAAGAGCTATCGATCCGCCATTACCTCATGTTCCCTCTGCCCACGATGCAATAAACCTGAGTTAACCCAGCCCGAGGCTGTGTCCTGTGTCTTGGTTTGCATACACCAAATCTTGTAAAAATAATGTTGGTTAACTTAAAACTGTGAATTTTGCTCAAACTGAATTACTCAATTATCATATCGCTTGATCTTTTCTGCAATAGCTACAACTCTTTGTTTCAATTCTTAAATTGTAACTGCAATTCCCTTGTTGCTCAAGTCATACCTTCTTATCAGGCAGCTTTTGATCTTCTTATCTTTTAGATTTCTTCATCTCAGATTCTTCAGATTACTCAAGTCCGATCACATGATTTTAATTTTCAGCTCCAAGCAGATTGTCCATTTTGGTTTTCCTTTCTTAATCCCTTGACTCTTTCAGACTTTCAAACCCAGTTCTTTGGTAGTAAAATAAGCTGCTGCATACAATAGATGATTTGTTTGTGCTAATGTTTCTGTTGAAATATTTTGGATGGCTTCACTCACTTCTATTTTTTAACCAAATTCTCCTTACTAACTTGATTCCATTTCAGCAGTCAGAATCTGCCATTTTCCTTTGAACTTTAATCATCTCAACTAATTCATCACTTGCCATTAGTTCTACAAGATCCTTTCCAGCTGTTGATTTTTGTTTCTCAGTAGCCTTATTGGTCTCCACTCTTTCTTTTACTACTTATTTCTCTATTTGTAAATTAGCTTCCTTATAAATTATGCTTGGGTCTGGATTTTGCTCTGATCTGCTTACAATCTCTTATAATTCAAGTTCAGTGAAGAACACATTTTTCATAATAACGTATCTCTTATCCATTAGTCTTTCACCAATTTCCAATCTGGTTGATTTTCTTTCCAAATTTTGTACATATTTCTTTGTAATCCACATTTTGATGGCTCAAACTGGTAAAAAGCTTCCATAATCAAATAGTTTTCTTCCCTCATCCAGATTCTTTTGGGTCTTTGGCTTCTATTCACTCATGAACTCCATGCCCTCATTGCCTAGCAACCACCATTTTCAATGGATGCCTGGGAACTATAGCATCCATCACAATCCTTGTTATTCTGGGCAACAACCAAACCTGAAATAAATTAGAATTAGGTTTGCTCACTAGATTAAATGGGTTGTGGAACAGATTTAGTCTGGTTCTTGTGAACGTGCAAGCCCCTCCACCACTGCTGTGCTCTCCCCGCCCCTTCCACCGGTGGGGAGATAAAGGGAGTCTCCCTCGGCCCAGGAGACTCCGAAGACGCCGCTGCTGTGAGCCGCTGTGCTCTCCCCACCCCTTTCACCAGCGGGGAGATAAAGGGAGTCTCCTGGCTGAGGAGACATTACACCTCCTGGCCCCTTTGTCGTCCAGGAGGTTGGCAAGGACAGGTGTAACTGTAACTTTTGTGGCAGTTTCCTACTGTGCCGGGGCATCTGGGGATTATGAATATTGGGATAATGCTTCTTTGTGACTGTATCATTTTTATGATGTATCTGTTTTATATTATTGTAACTGTATTTCTATTAACTTTGCTGTTTGATGATATTGTATTTTTATATGTTGTAAGCCGCTTCGAGTGGCACTTGTGCCAGGAAAGCGGGATATAAATAGAACGTAGTAATAACAATAATAACAATAATAACAATAATAACAATAATAATAAAGGTACTGTTCCATGGAGGGTGTTGTTGTTGCTGTTGTCATCATCGTCATCGCTGCCACCGCCGCCATCTAAACTTAAGGCTGCCAGGTCAATCATTCAATTGCTTGAGATCTGAAGGCAGGGTGTGTGGATCCTTACAATGTCATGGGGCAGAAGGGTATGGAAGCCCAGAGTTGGGAGGGAATTAGAAAGTCTCTAAAACAACCTGATTATAAGGACATACATCATTTAAGAAACAATCCAGAGCCAGGGGAAGGTCAATTTTTGGTGTCTGAGCATCACAAAATATTTCCATGTCTGCTATCACATGCACCCTGTGTGATCCATTGTGTCTATTTCTGCAGCTTGTGTAATAATCAAACCCCTCATTTGTCCCAAAGGGCTGCAAAGACCTAAGTGTATGCACCCACTGGAAAGTTTTCCTGCTGATCAAGATTTGGTTAACTTCATCCTTGGGCCACAACTGTTCTCAAGACAGTTTGGTTCTGCCTGAATAAGGAAAGCAACAAAAATACATTAAGATAATCAAGATGAATAGGTGTGTTTTTCTTTGCTTCTGCTTTCAAAGCAGTGGAGGGTTGCTTTGTAGTGTGAATATATGGCTGCTGTGTGGCCAGCATAGATGCAGGATGGGCTATAGGATGTGTTTTCTCTCCCCCATCTAATCTTATGATTTACTAGACAGAGGTTCCTGGAGGACAATGGTCCAGAGGGTCACAAAGGGTCGAAATTGACTCTGTGACTGAACAGCAAAAAACTACACAGTCAGCCATTGAGTGTGGAAATAGGTGGAGATATACTTCAGAACTGCTTCAAACACATAAAGAAATTAAATTTTCTCCCATGCTGATTGCTTTCAGATTTGTCTTCCCTCCTAGAGTCTAAAGCAAATATAGAAGTCCCATGAGATTTCTGGTACTCTAACATCTTCCAAGAAGCAAGCACTTCAACCACCATTATCTTCCATTTTACTTTAATTCCAGGATTTTGAATGATAGTGGGGTCTTCAAGAAAAAACATTTGTCCCACAATTTTTCATCAGAAAATCAAACACTCCTCTTCTATTTATCTCCCTCTCTTTACCTCTCTTTCTTTTTGCCTTCCCAATCTCACTCTTTCTCCTCCTATTTTTCTCTCAACACACTTTCTCTTCTTAATTTCTCATTCTTTCTTTCATCCACATTTTCTCTCCTCAAAATCTTATCTAGTAAGCAAGAATTTCATGCATGCTCCTTGTTAGACCAGATTGTGCTGCCTCCAGGTATAAATTTAGGAAACTATTGTTCTAAATTGTTATTTTTGACAGTGAAGCATCAACATTTAGCATCAAACTGAAGCTGTTTTTCAGAACACTTAAATACTCAAAAATGTGAATTGCCAATGAGGAAACTTCATGAATAACACATAAACACTAAATTTGCATTTTTCATTAGTAAGGCTGGCTGTTCTCTGCTAAATGATGTTATTCATTTGTATACACAACAAAAATGCATTGTTTTCTACTTGTTCCTTAAAAAAGGGAGGGGACATGTTGGTCTTTAACCTCTTATATTCCACTGTCCTTAGAGGAATTCTTTGAATGCAATGAAAGAGTAGTTCAGCTTATTATGTGTTATTGTTTATGCAGAACACAGACACTACCATACAAACTGCTAGCTAATGAATATTCCTATAGCTTTAATTGAGTGAGATGGGACACACTCAATTAAATTAACAATTGCTAACAGTGACTTCTCCATTTCACCTTGCAACTCTGAGGATATATGTTCTTATCTCCTCCTCACCTGAAACAACTGTGAATACTGAGGACAAATGTTTTGATATCTTCATGCTTAAGAGCTTTGATAAATTCACTCTTCTAGTCAAGGTATTTAATAATCTTGTGGTAGAACTGGAAGTACTTACCTAATTTCCTTTGCAGGCATACCCCCCAAAGAAAGACTCAGACATCGGTATATGGATAAAGGCATCGGGCCACTTTTATTGAATAATGCCCTAGTCTGAATTATAACTTTCAATTGGCGTAATATTCCAATTGTAATTCTTTAAGGCAAGCAGGCCGCAGTAACACTGGTAAGGTTCCTCCCAAAATGCCAATGGCAATTGGCTACATGTAACTATTTGTATCAATTTGTTTGTTGACACAAACAAATTGTTGACTGGAGTCAATAAACTATCTACTGACCACACCCTATGACGTATATCCGTTAAATATCAAGGTGATGCAGGCTGTGAAGCTCCTGCCATCACCCCTTGCCTGGTTCGCCCTTGACCGGCCAAACCTATTTTCCCTGTACCTGTCAACGTGTTGGCCAGTCAATTGCGAGCCTGCCGGATACCTATGGGTCATAACTCTTTACCTTACCAGTGCAACCCGGCAAAAGTGACGAAAGTCAACTTACCCCTTTTCTCAAACACTAGTAACAGTGTGGGATGGGCAAAAAAACAAGATCCAAAGAGCCAATTGTAGGTTCAAGCCAAAAATTCCCACCCAGCCCCGAAGCGACCAAAAAATCGCACTGTTCACTAGGAAGGGGGTGGAGGGGAAAACTTCTCCGCTCCGTCGCAATTCTAAAATGGCAGCTCAGCTGCCTCGTGGCCACCCCTTTTATAGAGGCGTGGCCATGCCCCCTAACTCACCCGGATGTCTGAGTCCGGGTGGGGTGGGGGGCTGCAAAGAGCGCGGTGGCCATTTTGGCGCCGCACTTCCATTGCAGGTGCACCCCCCAAAGAAAGACTCAGACACCGGTATATGGCTTAAAGGCATCGGGCCACTTTTATTGAATAATGCCCTAGTCCGAATTATAACTTTCAATTGGTGTAATCATCATCCAATTGTAATTCTTTAAGGCAAGCAGGCCGCAGTAACACTGGTAAGGTTCCTCCCAAAATGCCAATGGCAATTGGCTACATGTAACTATTTGTATCAATTTGTTTGTTGACACAAACAAATTGTTGACCGGAGTCAATAAACTATCTACTAACCCCACCCTATGACGTGTATCCGTTAAATATCAAGGTGATGCAGGCTGTGAAGCTCCTGCCATCACCCCTTGCCTGGTTCGCCCTTGACCGGCCAAACCTATTTCCCCTGTACCTGTCTACGTGTTGGCCAGTCAATTGCGAACCTGCCGGATACCTATGGGTCATAAATCTTTACCTTACCAGTGCTACCCGCCACACGGGGAGGCGTCCATGATGACTCACCGTCCCCCCCCCAGACCGTCAGGTCGGTCACCAGGCCTGCTTACATATCCTCAAGAAAGAGGTTCATACCTCTGGCCGACAAGTGGACCCCATCTCCTGCATAGAGATCATAATCCTGCAAGCCTATCCTAGGGTGCCGGATGGCTGTCCCCAAGCCCTTGTCTGGCAGGAACCGGGCAACAGCCCTGTTTACCGAGCGGCGAGCGCGGTCAAGGGCACGGAGGTCAACGCCTCCCATGTAAGTATGTCGCGGCATCATGTCTGACCATACCAGCCACGTGGACGGCCATACGTAATGCAAATAGGCTAGGTCCCTGCAAATCGTGAACTTTAAAGAGAGGCCAGTGACCTGGGCAAGGTCATTGCCACTGAGATGCAGGATGAGGACATCAGGCGGTCCAGCATCCCTGATGGAAAACAGGAATGGCAACAGTTCCCGCCATTTCATACCGCGCTTACCGTACCATCGCAAACATGCGGTTGCACGTAGCCAAAGATGGGGCCCCCACTCTGTCGCTGCAGCATACTGTGCTGCCCAGTGCACATAACTGTGGCCCACCAGCCATACTGCCACCGGTGTGCGGGGACACACAGGGTCTGTAAAAGAAGGAAAAAAGGAATCATGACATAACTGGTACTCATGCATGGAGGGGGCATACGTACAATGCAAAGCGCATGGATCCCCACCTGCCCATACGGTGTATATCAGCCTCAGAGTACCCAAACGCAGTAGACACGGCGCCTATCCTAAATGAATGGGTGCCGTAACGAGCCCAAGGGAGGCCCACACTGGTAAGTGCCATGCTGGTCACCTTCCAAAACTGGAATTTAGTAAGGGGAGACCCATCCTGGTGGCAGAAAAATGGGCCAGGGTGCATACCACACACTGCCAAAAACTCATGTAGGGCACCAACCGGACAGATGTCTTCAATGGAACATCGTAGCAGTCTGACTCCACTGCCTACGCCGTGCTGATCAACCTTTGAGGACCGTATCCTCAACTGAGCCCACTCTTGTGTAACATAGACATCATCAAGTTCCAGTGCCCTATGAGACGCGTCCGCCTTAGACAGTGGTACCAACTCATTGATGTGGAGCGCTCCAAAGAAGGCTACAGTGGTAGCTGCGTGAAAAAGAGCCACCTCATACCTATCATAGCATAAGTTATGCCAGCCTCGTGCAAGGTGGGTAAGAACCTCTGGTGAAATCAGGTGATGTGTGTCCGGGCGGCGGCCACGTTAACGTGTCCACCCTTCCAAACCAATGCGGAAATCATTCACACAATCGGCAAAGCCCCGCACCTTGGCCATAAATGCCAGTGCCAAAAGCCTAGAGGCTATAGTACGGGGGGCTAGCCCCTGACCATGAAGATAAACCATGTATTGTAAAATCTGGTCTACTGGTATTGGCCACACTTCGGGTAACCGTAGTTGCCCACAAAAGGTTCTAAATTGTATGAAAGCATGTTGATACGCCTTACGCGTGCGAGGTGCCAAAGACATGCCAATCGCCCGGTTCACCTCTCCTCGCCAAATGTCCAAATCTCGGCCGGGAGTGGCGAGGGGAATTCCTCTGCTTCTGGAGCCAAGGCACGGAACTGGGAGATCTGCAGGTGGGATAAAGCATCAGCAATATCGTTATTAATGCCTGGTACGTGTCTGGCCTTGAACAGCACATTAAGGTGTAGGCTTCTCAAGACAAATTGACGGACCAATGCCATGACCCTAGGGGATTTGGACGTCTGAGCGTTAACAATGTGCACCACTGCAGCATTGTCACACCAATAATGGACCACTGAGTTGACCCACTTATCGCTCCATAGCATTAGTGCCCCCAAAATGGGAAAAAAATCCAGGAAAGTAAGATCGCGGAGACGATCCGTGCACTGCCATGTGTGAGGCCATCGGCCATATGCCCACCGCCCCTTGAAATAAATCCCATAACCCAGAGAGTTGGAGGCATCTGACTGTACTTGAAATTTAGCGCAGACCATAAGCTCCGATCTCCAAAAAGAGACCCCCTTAAATTCCTGGAGGAATGTGAGCCAACCCGAAAGGTCTGCCCGTATACCCCTGGTCAGTCGGACCCTGTGGTGGCGTTTTAATAGGCCAGCCATGGCATCACACAGACGCCTGGCGAAAGCTCTGCCCGGTGTCACCACCCTGCAGGCAAAGTTGAGGTGGCCGTGAAGTACTTGTAGCTCACAAAGGGACACCTTGCGCTTGGAAATCAGTGCCCGAATTGCCACAGAGATCCGAGCCACCATGTCCATGGGTAACCTGGATGCCTGTGCGACAGTGTCAATTTCGATGCCTAAAAAGGTGAGCTTGGTGGCTGGGCCCTCGGTCTTTTCAGGCACTAAGGGAACACCCAGTTCCTTGCATAGGGGCCTGAAATGTAGTAAGGAGACACGTGTCCAAGCCCCGTTCACCCCCGAACAAAAAGTCGTTGAGGTAATGGGCTACAGACCGGGACCCTGACCTGCGAATGAAGGCCCATTGGAGGAAAGTGCTAAATCATTCAAAGGCCGAACATGAAATAGAACAGCCAAAAGGCATGGCCTTATCTACATAGAATTTTCCCCGAAAATGAAAACCCAACAGCTCAAAGTCCTTGGGGTGCACTGGCAGTAATCGGAATGCCGATTTGATATCACACTTTGCCAGGAGGGCCCCGGGCCTGATCAAACGACGTATACCTGACTGAGCAAAGGTCATCAGGAATAGCATCATTGACCGAGGAACCCGCAGGGTAAGAGAGATGGTGGATTAAACAAAATTCACCTGGGGTCTTTTTCGGGACTAGCCCCAGAGGGGAGACCTTCAAGTTAGGGAATGGTGGTTCAGTAAAGGGCCCAGCAACTCTCATAGCCTGCAACTCCTTAGCTATGCTTTGTGCAGCGACCTCTTCATTGCCCTTTACAGAAAGTAAGTTTGGGGCATCCTGCGGTCCCCGAACACCCCTAAATGGTATACGAAAGCCAAACTGGAAGCCTTCTAGCAGGTACCTCGCATCATCCTGTCTAGGATAAGCGGAAAGCCATCATCCTAGCATGGGGATATTAATTGGGGAGGGGGCCTTTTGTGTGGCGAGTACCGTCAGAGGGAGCTCTGACCGCCCCCTGACCGCCCCTACCTGTGCCTCGTGACCCACCAGCTCGCGGGCATGCGGAGGCGGGGTGAGGGACATAGCAAGAGGGACACTCGTGCCGGAAACGACACTGACGCTTGTTTCAGATGCCGCTAGCTGAGAAGCTCCAACACAGCAGGCGGGCTGGAACCCCCTGCCCCGCCGGCTGGCGGGGAACCTGCATCGCAGCCGCCCGCTGCACGGCATGGCCACAATGGTACCTATCACCAGGCGCCGGATGTGTGGGAGTCATATACAAGAGCCACAATTGCTGGCAGGGCTCATCCCACCACATCTCAGGATGTAGGGCCACCCTCATCCTAAATTCCTCATCGTAAGCCAACCACGACGGGCCAGGAAAATCAACCATTGCCCTATAAATATTGTTGAGGTATTGCACCATCCGAATGGCCAAATCAGGCCGAGCCCTCAGGTATACCGCCATATATATAAGATATGCCGGCAACCAATTGGCCCAGGTACGCAGCGGCTTACGACGATGGGGCAATTCCTTGTCCCGGTCATCCTGTTCCTCCCTCTCCTCCTTGGTGGGCTCTCGTTCAGGAGGGAGAAAATATCAACGTACTCCCCTTGCCAAATCTTATCCCTCGTGGCCTGTGAAAGATGATCACCCAGGGGCAAGGAATAACCAGCCATTGGCAGAGCCGCTGTTGGCACATGTTAGATGAAGGGTATGCGCAGCGGGCCCTGAATAGCCCCTGCGACGCTTGGCATACCCCCGGGGGCGGACACCCCTGCCCTAACCGAGGGGCCATTTGGCAACCAGGAGTTTACAGGGCAGTGTGGAAGCAACTGCCCACCCACAGTAACATGGCATGGCCATGGCCACTGTACCCCCCCAGTGTGACTGGATAGTGTCGGTGCACTAAATTGAACCGGATACTCACTAGTCGCACCCCTGTGAGCCGCCCCCACTGGGGGTTCTGGCCCACGGCGGGCGTCGGACCTTGGGACAGGCATCGAGCTCTGGGGCCACACCTGACTGCTCCCCACCAGCAAATCCGAACATGCGGGGAGCTGCGAGGCACCAGCCTGGGCTGGCCTGATGGCCTCAGGCAGCTTGACCCTGTTAGCGGCCCACTGGAGAGTCACGGCCGATGTGTCTGCCGAGACAGACGAAGGGGCCGCAATAGCAGCAGCAGCTAAACCCCCATCGGGAGGTGGTTGGGCAATGCCCAGTGATGCCTCTAGCACCGAAATACTGCAAGAAGGGCATCAACAGTCTCCGAGCCCTCAGTATAAGGTGGGCCAGATGGGCCGGATGGCCCGGTGGCCAATTGCTGGATAGGAAACCCGAATGGGGATCCAGGGCCCGAGTAGGGCCATGCCCAAAACTCTGGCCCATGGGGGGCCAGAGGAATGGTGGGACGGAAACCGCCACCAGGTCCAAGTAGGCCACCCTGTCCTGAGCCAAGCAAATGCCCTCCAGGGGCAGAGATCCCCGAGGAGCCAGCCTGTGCCAGCCCAGCCTGGAGGCCTGTGCCGGGCTGACCAGTAGAAACCTGATCAGCCCCACTGGCAGCGGTGGGCAAGGCCATCCCGCTGCCCAGCCGGGGGATGCAGCCCAAGTCCTCCGACCCAATGGCTGCCCCCCAGTAGAGGGAGGGGTAGGGAAAGCCCGTCCCCTCGGCCGCAGCTTGACCGCCGGAGCCTTGCGCTTGGGAGCCATGTCTCCCGGAGAAGCTGCCTACCGACGGATCCCTGGCCAGGGATCAGTTCCTGTGCCCTGAGTACCGCAGTAGTGAAGAGGAGAGAACTCCGTTCAAAGCAAAAGGTACGAAGGGCAAAGAGAGCAAGAAACGCGGCAGAGAAAACTTCTCCGCTCCATCGCGTTCTAAAATGGCAGCTCGGCTGCCTCATGGCCACCCCTTTTATAGTGGCGTGGCCATGCCCCCTAACTCACCCGGATGTCTGAGTCCGGGGGGGGCTGCAAAGAGTGTGGCAGCCATTTTGGCACTGCGCTTTCATTTGCTTCAACTGAGTGTAAAAAGCATCCTTTAAGTTTACTTAATTGTCAGCACACCTATCTCTTTAATATACTTTTGACTTCATTTTCATCATCCTTATTGACCTTTATTGATGAGGTAACCTATTTTGTTGATTATGTCATATAGAATCAGATGTAAAAAAAAGAGCAGAATTTATGGCAGTTTTGAAATATAATAACAGAGTTGAAGTGAATAAATTCACTTCCAAGGTAAGGAGAATAAAAAGAAATTTATTTTCTGTGGGTCATAGAAAGTCATTAATTTGAAGCCTCATTCTGGATGGGGCAGAGGTCCACTCTGGGCTGTCATCCACATATGTCTAAAGGTAGTGACTGAATGAAGGTTGGGGTACACAAAATGAGCCTCCTCTAAGATTGTGGTGTTCTTGAACCACCATTGGGTATACCCTGGTAACGGCAACCTTAGGTTGCCAGCTAATCTTTCTCACAGGTGAAAGGTACCTTCATTTTGGCAGTTTTGTGTTTGGCCCAGACATGGAAGAAGAAGAAGAAGAAGAATGAAGGTTAGGGGCCCAAACTCTTTCTTACCTTTCTCAAGGACCCTGGAGCCAAATCATACTGGGTGACAGGAAATAATTTGGAATGGAGCTCTTTAAAATGAGGTGTTTTCTTTGGACCAGAACTAATCAGAAAAGAATATGGAAAGCTGCAAAGGAAGAGAGAGAAAATTAGCAAAGAACGATATAAATAATGTGGACAGATGACTGTCCTTCGCTAGGGTCTCTTGGAGACTTTTAAAATTAGTTTTATTAAAAAACAAGCTAATGCAACTGCAAGAATGAATATGTAAATAAATGAAGTGTCTCATAATTACTTTATTACCTCAGCAACACATGGACTGAACCCTAGCAAACTGTTTTCCTGCTTATTTGGAGATCACTGTAGGAGTAATCATTTCCTCCAAATGATTACATTTTCATTTGGTTTGCATGAAAAACAATACTCAGCTACATGCAAACAGGTTGTGTGTCCTGTGAAATTTTATGTAAACAGAAATGTGAGGGAATTTCCCAGAAGCTCTGGAAACTGCTTTTGAAGGTACTTGTTGTGTATGCATGCAGTTCAGTTGCTCGCCATTAGCACAGCTGATGGAGCTCATGTGGCTCCCATTTACCCCATGAGTAACTAGCATGGGAAACCTTCCCACCACAGGTGAACTATGTCAGGTATGCAGTACGTCAGAAAGACGTCACCGATACTGCAACCAATAGGCACCTTCAGGCGAGATTCAAATGTATTATGTACCATATATAAGGAGGCAAGGCTCCGCCATTGCCTCATGTACAGATTGACCATGTTACAATAAAGTAGTGTTTAGCCCATCTGCCGGCTCGTGTGCAATCAATCTGCCTACATCAAATTGGCGACGAAGGTGGGATCATGGCATCCCACAGGGTCACCCTCTCTCCATTTGATACCTCCCAGCTGGAGTCATGGGACAGTTTCTGTATGTGATGGACACGGAGAAGATCGAGGGCGAAGCACAAATGCGAGCCTGCCTACTGGCTCAGTGTGGGTTGCCAACCCTGGAACTGGCAAGGAACCTCCTGATGCTGAGGGTACTCAAGACAGTACCACTAGCTGAAATCCTCACTGCTCTGTGGGCACATTTCTGCCCAAAGGTGTCCGTGTTCCCGGCAATATTGGAGTTTAGCCTGTGAGACCAATGGCCTGGAGAAACTGTGGCAGAGTACGTAGCCCCTCTGAGGCTGGCGGCCGTTCCATGCCAGTGGGGAGCCTTCCTGGCTGAGGCATTGCGAGACGGTCTCCTTCTCAGACTGTGGAATGAAGAGGCTCAGTGAAAACTGTTAGCCCGAGATGAGGACATCACGTTCGAGCAGGTCTTGCGGGCCGCACAAGCTGCTGAGGCGGTAAAGGATGGAGTATGGGCATGCAGGCCCCAGGAAGCTCGGCATCTGCAGTGCAAGCCCACAGCTGTTCATCACACCGTGCATGAGAGTCGAGAGCTGTGGCAGCTGCCGCCACGTCCTTTTCGGGATCCAGCGAGAGCGAACCAGAGGTCCAGAAAGAGAGAAAAAGGCCATCCAAAAAGAGAGACACCACCGAAGCAAGCCGACGCTGCGAGGGGTGTGGGGGCTCACATGACTGGAAGAAATGTCCCTTCAAGAAGGCAAAGTGCCACAACTGCGGGCATTTGGGACACATAGCGAAGGTGTGCAGATAACGCAGAAGCCGAGACCCTGACCGGACCAGCCACTATGGCCGAAAGGATGAGACCATCCGGAAAGTGCATGCGGGGGACACTGTGGTGAGACGTGTGTCGGATTGATGCACCTGTTTTTTTGTGAAGGTACTGTTGCAGTGGGTCCAGGTAAAGATGGAGGTGGATTCAGGGACCACCTATTCTATTGTCTTGCAGACAGAGTTTCTGCAAATACCCCCTAGGGACTGCCCCAAACTGAGAGCCCTCAGGACAACTTGCAGGACGTTCAGGGTAGCTACATTCTGATCCTGGAGGTCGGAGATTTCACCATCCATTTCAAAAACTTCACAAGGAAGTTGCCCTTGGTGGTTCTTAAGGGGGGGTCCAATTGTCTTCTAGGGATCCAGTGGTTCGAACCGCTGGGCATTGCACTGACTGGCATCAACGCCGTCCGAGGTGACCCCATTTAGGATGTGTGCAATGCACATCCTGCAGTCTTCCAGAAAGGACTTGGGGAGTACAGGGGGCCTCCAGTGGACTTTGATATTGACCCTTCCATTCGCCCCATATGGTTCAAGCCATGAAGAGTGCCTTTTGCACTAAAGGACAAAATCAAAGCGGAACTGGATCAACTGATGGGTCAGGGGATTTTGGTTCTGGTTGACTCCGCAGATTGGGAGACACCGATTGTAACTGCCATGAAATCTAACGGGGAGGTTAAAATTTGTGCTGATTACAAGTGTACTATCAATAAGGCAATTCACCCCAATGCCTACCCGGGGCCAGTAGTTAGCCACTTGCTGGCCAAGTTACACGGGGGTAAATGCTTTGCACAGTTGGACCTAGCACAGGCTTATCAACAGTTAACGGTTACACCTGCGGCCGCAGCTGCCCAAATGATAGTTACGCACAAGGGTGCATTTAAGGTGATGTGCCTCCAGTTCGGCGTGAACTCAGCCCCTGGGATATTTCAGGCGCATGTGGAATGCCTCCTTAAGGGTCTCCCCGGCGTCTTGCCATATTTTGACGATGTATTCATAACAGCTGGGGATGAGTCAGAGCTAGCCCAGAGGTTAGACCAGGTACTATCTGTGTTCGAGAGGGCTGGGTTACACCTGAGAAGGGACAAATGTGTGTTCTACGCAAACGAGGTTGAGTTCCTGGGGTTTCGAATCAGCCCCAATGGGGTAAAACCATCAAAATCCAAGGTTGCAGCAGTACAGGACTCCCCCAGACCAGCCGCCAAACCAGAACTACAGTCATCTTAGGGCTCCTGAACTTCTACTACTCCTACCTCCCATGGAAGGCATCCGTGGCGGAGCCGCTGCACTGCTTACTGAAGAAGGATGCAGTCTGGCGGTGGGGGGAGGGTCAAGAGCAGGTGTTCAATGAGTTAAAGCGGCTCCTCTCTTCCGAGGTGATATTAACTCATTTCGACCCCAGAAAGCCCATAGTACTTGTGTGTGATGCCTCACCAGTTGGATTGTGGCTGTCCTCTGCCACGTGCTCAAAAACGGGAGGCAGGCACCGAATGCATTCTACTCGAGATCCCTCTCGAAAGCAGAGCACAACTATGCACAGACAGATAGGGAAGTCCTCACAATCATCGCAGGGACAAAGAAATTCCATAATTTCTTGTATGGGAGGGAGTTCACCATTGTCACAGACCACAAGCCCCTCCTGGGAATCTTTGTCACAGCCAAGCCCACTCCCCAGATTCTATCCCCACAAATGTTACGATTGGCGATTTTCTTAAATGCGTACCAGTTCACACTGATACATTGCCCAGGGAAAGACATCGCTCACGTGGATGCGCTTTCCAGGTCTCCCCTATCGGAGCTGGGAGAACCTGAGTGCGAGGTTGAGGAAGATCACCAGGTGCTGCTCATCGAGTCTCTCGACTTGCCCCCCATCGTGCCCTCAGATATCACCAAGGCAACCGCCAAAGACAAGGTTCTGTCCCAGGCATTGGCATGGGTAAAGAAGGGCTGGCCCACAACGTCCCCATCCGAGGAACTTGCATCGTTCTTCAGGAAACGTTTTGAGCTCTCGCTCAAGAGAGGATGCCTCCTCTGGGGCCAGAGGGTAGTAATTCCTGAGGTTTATCGAGCCAAGGTGCTCTGTTTGCTACACACGAGTCACCTGGGAATCATGAAGTTGAAAGCTCTGGCTAGGAGCTATTTCTGGTGGCCCAACATAGATAAGGACAGAGAGCAGTTGGTGGGTGCATGTCAGAGTTGCCAATACTCACAGCCTGAGGAACACAGATTACCCCCCAGGGAGTGGGACACAGACCGCGGACCATGGTCAAGGGTCCACGTGGACTTTGTGGGGCCCTTCCGGGGTACAATGTTCTTGTTAGTGGTTGATACATTCTCAAAATGGTTTGAGATCATTCCAGTGCGAAACACTTCTCCACAGCCACAGTCAAACACCTGAGGAAGGTGTTCATGTGTTTTGGCCTGCCCGATGTGTTAATTTCGGATAATGCGACCACATTCATGTCGGCCAAATTTCAGGCATTCCTCGAACGGAATGCGATCAGGCATGTTACCTCCACTCCATTTTACCCTGCCACAAATGGTCAAGTAGAGCGCCTGGTCCGCACTACAAAGGAGGCACTAAGGAGGATGGGTCCAGGAGATCTGGAGCTACAGCTCTGCAAATTCCTCCTTTGCTATAGGGTTACTCCGCTTGCGTCGGGGCAATCCCCCATGGAGATCCTGATGCAAAGAAGACTCACAACATTGTTTGACCACTTGGATCCTTCCAGGGTGGAGGATAGAGGCATGAATGTGGTGGTAGATCAGAGGAAAGTGTTCGGGGCAGGCGATCCAGTGTACTGCAGAAATTATGTGAGCTCAGGGCCAGCGTGGGTACCCAGGGAAGTGGTGGAACAAACCAGGCCCATATCATACCAAGTAAAGGCATGGTCAGGGTTGCTGTGGTGGAGACACGCCGATCAGCTTAGGAGAAGAGTCATGTAAGCCACGTGGGAAAGTGGGTATTTTGATGAGTCAGCGTTAGGGTTTTCCCCCACCCGCATAACCCAAGGAGGGAATACAGGACTCAGTTTAACAGGCTGCATAGACCCACAGGAGACCATCTCCCAACCCAGAGATGAACAACCCCAGTTTGATTTTTTGTTACAGGATGGGGGGTGTTTTCATGAGTGTTCCCCCACTCGTCCCAGTGAGCAGTGGGGCTTTGAGTTGTCCCAGAGATTCCCCCCATCCTCCCCTACACAGAGATACCCCATCCCTGCCCTTGCCAGGATTCGATGGGACACTGCAGTTTTCCCAGGGAGAAAGTTCAGGTGCGACAGCTGATTCCAGCAGGACCGCTGAATCGACTGACCAACTGCAGCGTGCCCGCCGGCCCACACAATGGTTGAGGGACTTTGTCCCATCCTAGGGGGGAGGGATATTGTGTATGCATGCAGTTCAGCTGCTCGCCATTAGCACAGCTGATGGAGCTCACGTGGCGCCATTTACCCAATGAGTAACTAGCATGGGAAACCTTCCCGCCACAGGTGAACTATGTCAGGTATGCAGTACGTCAGAAAGACGTCACCGATACTGCAACCAATAGGTTCCTTTGGGCGAGATTAAAATGTATTATGTACCATATATAAGGAGGCAAGGCTCTGCCATTGCCTCATGTACAGATTGACCATATTACAATAAAGTAGTGTTTAGCCCATTTGCTGGCTTGTGTGCAATCAATCTGCTTACGCCTACATCAAAGTACTCTTCCTAAGCAAATCACTTGTCCTGTATTTTCCCCTCTTTCCTTCTTCTTCAAAGAGTTCTAGTTATTGTAATGCATATTGTACTTGTAAAAACTTGTCAGACCATTCGTTGTGAATAACAGGCATGATGCACAGGTATGTGCTTCCCTACAATACACGTGGAAGAGGCAATCAGGAAAAAACTAGTTTCTTGTCTACTTGATTATTTGGGACAAATCGAAGCTAGCTAGCCTTATAAGTGTCTGTGTATATTTAATCACTGATTGTAGGAATTTTGCAGTTTAAACTCAGATGCTTTCTATTTCATAGTCTCTCCAATAAAGTGTGGGACACTTTTGTTTGTCTTGGTTCAAGGAGCACAGGAATCATGTGGGAGGGCAAGGTCAGAATGATATTTACATGATGCATTATATATGAGGAATGTGTATCCAGTGTGGTGTAGTGTATTGAGTGTCAGGCTACAACTCAGAAGACCTGAGTTTCCGTTCAGCCGTACAAATGCATTGGCAGAGGAATGGCTCTCAGAAAGGCAACTCATTAAATTTTTCATTTCTTTGAAAAGGCTATTAAAATCAGTACATTGAATGTGACTTCATAACACATCATACACACACAGATACAAATGGAGGTGCTACTAGAATTTTAGACCAGGTAACATAGAGGTCTGCAGTGGCTCAAATGGCTAAGACACTGACTGGACGGCGGGAGGTCAGCAGTTTGAATGAGCTCCTGTCTTTGTCCCGGCTCCTGCCAACCCAGCAGTTTTAAAGCAAAAAATTGCAAGTACTGTAGATAAATAGGAACCACTTCAGTGGGAAGGTAAACAGTGTTCCGTGCCTGCCACATGACCACAGAAACGTCTGCGGAAGCAGACAGTGCTGGCTCTTCAGCTTTGAAACATAGATGATCACTGAACCCTAGAGTCAGATACAACTAGCTTTCGAGCAAGGGAAACCTTAAAATAGAAATCATGGTGATAATGCAAAATTTCAGCCAAGGAACATTTTCTGTACCATCTTCTCTCACAAACACAGCTTAAATTAAGAACATCAGTTATGGCTAAAGTTGTGCATGGGTTTCTCATATGATAAGGAGGTCATTTAAGGCTTTGGAATTTATCTAGATTTTGTCTGGAGCAAAACAGTGTCCCATGTGATTTAGTCTGAACACAGGATCTGAACTGACCGAAGCTCCTACTGGTCATATGCTAGAAAAATCAAAACAGCTAGGTTTTTTCCTTCACTTTTTTTGTTTTGCACTGTTGTGTATGCAATTTGGTGACCTGACAGACCCTAAAGTGGAGGTATAAATCTCACATTTCAGATAGCTTCAGGTGTCGAATCATCTATAACTTTTGACTTTTTCTGAAATAATAAAAAATGGAGCAAAGAAAAATAAATAAAATAAAAAATCGAAAGGCTTCAGACACAATAAATCCATAAAATCTGACAATTCTACTTAAATTCTAGACCAAATATAGGTAAAGGTAATGGTCGCCCTTGCTTGAAAGCCAGTTGTATCTGACTCTATGGTGTGGTGCTCATCTCCATTTATAGTCAAAGAGCCAGCACTTTCTGCAGCTGCAGGCATTTCTGTGGTCATGTGGCAAGCATGAGCGCGTGCGCAGTAACCCCTTTCCCTGCCGTTCAAAATATGGGACGGTGGTGGGAAAAGGGGAGGAATGAGTGCCAGAATACAGTAAATCCCAGCCAATATGGGATACCTGACAGGTATGACTTTGTTAAATATCGGCCCTTCCCATCTCTATGTCAGCATGCAAAATACAGATATGATGGGATTGCCCTAAAACAAGTGGTTGTTTGTGTTTTGTTGTTTGAATTTTTATCTATAGCAAGAAATGCAGCCAGAGTAGTTTGCTAGTGGGCAAAGGAAGGAAGGACGGATGGACAGACAGACATATATAGTACCAGCCCTGTATGCCTTAAGGTAAAGATTTCCCTTGCTCAAAAGCCAGTCGTATCCAGCTCTAGGGTTCAGTGCTCATCTCTACTTCAAAGCTGAAAAGCCAGTGCTGTCTGCTTCTGCAGACATTTCCGTGGTCATGTGGCAGGTATGACTAGACACCTGAGCACACAGAACACTGTTTACCTTCCAAGTGAAGTGTTACCTATTTATCTACTTATAAGAACATAAGAACAGCCTTGCTGGAACAGGCCACAGCCCATCCAGTCCAGCATTCTCTCTCACACAGTGGCTCACCATTTGCTTCAGGGTATTATTCCCAAGCAGATGCCTTCACCTGCTTAGGATTCCCTGAAAATGGCATTGAGAGATATCCTGCCTATCTCTCCAACCGGAGGTTGTTCTTAGGTATCCATAATTATAGCCATTGATACCCTTGTCCTCCATGAACTTGTCTAATCCTTTCTTAAAGCTGTCAAGACTGACAGCTGTCACCACTTCTTCTGGCAAGGAGTTTCATAGACCAGTGATCCTCTGAGTGAAAAAGTACTTTCTCTTATTTGTTTTACTTGCACTTTCTTGCTTTCAAACTGCTGGGTTGGCAGGAGTTGGGAGAGAGATATGAGCTCACTCTGTCACACAGCACTCGGGTCTCAAACTGCTGACCTGCTAACCTTCCAATTGTCAAGTTCAGCATCTTAACCACTAGGACAGAAAGGTTTTGATTACATTTTCCCATCGCAAATATGTGTTCTTTGTTGCTGGGCTGTTATTTTTTTTAATTGGGAGGTTATCATTTTTGTTATTGTTGATATTTATAATGTATTCAATTTGTTTAATTTTTATTGTAATTTTTTTCTATGTTGCAAGCTGCCCAGAGTGGAAAAATATCCCAGATGGGCAGGATATAAATGTAATAAATAAATAAAATATAAATATAAGCCACCACAGTCCTTAGACTATAAATCAACCCATATCTTTCCAATTGATGTAGTAATTCAGGATTTGTTCAAACCAAGTGTACAACCTTAATTAGGTCCTATGAGACTTTACAGTCTCATTATACACCCTGCAAGAACAGAGCAGAATACCTCCATGTCTCACCGGCAGTTGTGACATTGTCGAATGCCATTACAGATGCACAAGTTTAATATCTGAAGCTTGTGCTCCAGGAAGACAGTTTGAGGGCTAAGCCCAATATTATGTGCAAACATATAGTTGCTGTAGGGATTACCCAGCCTGTGTCCCCAAAGTGTCCCTAAGCTCACCCCAAGAATTGCCCTTAGCCCATAAGCCCCCACCAGCCTTTGACAGGAGGAGGCCATGTCTGTGGGATGCGTGACCTAGAGATCGTGCCCAAAGGCATGATCACTGCATGAACCTCTCCTGGGTCAGGCTGATAAGTGTGAGTCCCTTATCGGCTCTGCAAACACTGCTTCCCTAATCATTAACTCCCTATCTCCCCTCGCCAGACCAAGTCCCATTACACCATTCCACAAGCCCATGTTTGCCCTGTCTAGTTGCCCTCCTTGGCACATAGGTTTGCTAATCTATAACCAACATATTTGAAACCCATTGTTCTACCTATTTCCTTTAGTCTGTGATGGACATGCAGGATCGCGTGATCCAAGGTATTTTGATAGTCAATAAATGAGACCACTCAGCGCTCCTGGGTGTCGCCTCCCTTTCATCTTGACCTGCGTCTGTGTCTTCTTTTGTCCTTGTGAGTGGCCCCGATTGGCCATGATCCCTACAAGTCACCCCAGGTGTGTTTACTTATTTGCATAATACTTTAAGGGTGCTCAGTATGGTATATTGGATAGGGTAAATTCCTAGGACTCCTTGACATTAGGATTTGATATCTCTTTTTTGTGGGGAAAATCAGTGGGTCTGTGGAACTGGCAAAAACATTCCTTAAACATTTCACTTATTTTGAAAACCCAAGTACAGTAAAAAAATCCTACATACGAAAAAGGTCTGTTCCGTAGGCTTTTGCTTAAATCGAGTTTTTATGTAACTTGAAGCAAACTCATAGAAAAAATGATTTTTTTATGTAAATCAAAGCAAACCAATAGGGAAATGAATTTTTACATAACTCGAAGCAAACCCATAGGAAAAAGAATCTTTATGTAACTCGAATCAAACCCATAAGAAATTGTGTAAATTGGGACATGGTTTTAGCACAAAATCATTTTGTAAGTCGAATTTTATGTAACTTGTAAGGTGGGGTTTTACTGTAGTGTTAATATAAGTAAGTTTGGGCTTGGAAAGTTGAAGTAATTTAATGGGAGAAGCAAGAAACATCTTATTACCTTTCTTAAAAACTATATGTAAGTAGGAGATGCACGGGAAGCACACACTGATGGTGTTCCAACATATTATTGATTCCTTAACTAACTTGTTCTGTGCCCAAGTTTCTAGCACAAGTAGAATTGAATTTCTAGCACATCTAGAATAACAGTGAGTGTGAGGATGTGGAATGATCATGTGTAACCTAACATATTTTTTTTGACAAAGGCTGAAGACTAAATGGTGTCCTCTTCCTATCCCTGTAACTTAATCTTTCCAACCTTAGCCACACTATTTTAGCACATGAAGCAGAAAATGCTACAAGCATCTTTTCTCAACTCTAAAACTGAAAGTACAATAAATAATGAGCTAGATAGCTAGAATGTTTTTGACCTTTTTTGACTTTCCAGCTCAGCTTCCTGCCACAGCTGGCTCAATCTGTTTCGTGGCAACACTGCCCTAGGAATTGCTGACATCCAGATCTACTATGGGTCATACACTGGAAGGAGTATGTACTTCATAGATGAACTGAATTAGTGCCTCAGATTCTGCCTGAAAGGAATGCTGCAGGAATACACAAAGTCTGCCAAGCTAATTGTAGAAGTGGCTCAATGGCATGAAAATAACCATGACATTCCTTAGGACAGGGGTTTACAACCTTTGGTCTGTAGACCAGATCTGGCCCCCGATCTTGCTCCAGCCACCCCCACTGGCAGAATCAGCCGGCTGTAATAAATGCATTTACAACAGCGTGAATGAGTCTGTGGCCATTGTAAATGCATTTGTGACAGCTGCAAATGAGTCTGCAGCCATCATAAGCATGTTTACTACAGCCTCAGATGCATTTTACAGCAGCATTTACAGCATGGGAACCACCAGTTTGGCCCACTCAGCTGTTTGAGAGGGTGTGGTCTGGCCTGTGGTTTAAAAATGCTGAGAACCCCTGCATTAGGACCTTGTGAGGAATTTGTCAACAGTGACAATAGTGACAAAAAAAGCGTCCTTGAAAGATCATTGTCAATCTTCTCCAATGGTAAGTGCACAGCTATAGGGATTGCCCAGTTTCTTGAAGGGTTAATTTTCAAGGTTACAACTTATTTGGGGACCAGCTTCTACATGAACTGCCTACTTCCTTTCTATAACACACTCTAGAGTTCTAGCACAAAGGCTCCATGTTAGTGGTGCAAAGGTTTCCCCAAAGAGCATTCAATGTAGAAAGATCCCCTGAAGACTTTTTTTTTAAATGCACTTTTGCAGCAGACAGACATACAAATTTCACAGAAAGTTCTCTTTAATTAACTATTGCTTGAAGTAGAATCATACATAAAAATTAAGTGGATGAAATGATGGACTTTTCCATAGAGCCTTTCCATTTAATTTACATTCTATAGCTGGGAACAAAATCTTCCCAAGTTAAATTTGATTAAGTAAGGCAGAAAGAGCCTCCAAGTAAATAGATATCTGAAATTGAAGAATGCACTTTGTCTAATTGTATTAATGAACTACACTGATGAGGTTTGTTTAGTAACAAAAGCCCCTTGTGACCTTTTGATTCAGTGTAAAGTGGAATGCTTCTTTTATCATTTTCCCTTTTTTATAGCATTCTCATTATGTTCAGTAAAATCAAACACTTCTATAGCACTTGGCCACACTGAGAGAATAATGAAACTATTAAAAGATTTTTAAATGAATGGAAGTGGCAGTGATGTAAAGCACTTGTGAGGCATTGTCTTTTTCTTCTATTAATGCTGCTTGATGGGCCCAAACTGTAATTTAATCTATCACTCCTTTCTGCAAACATATGACCTAGATTCCTAAATTCCCTTTTCAAAAGTTGTACAACCATCCAGCTGCTTTGCATCATGCTGCTCAACTAAAGACCTTATTCTACTGAGGGTCACTTTTGACTAAATGGAACCCTGAATATGGCAATCACATACATCCAAAAGATGGAGCATAAAATAAAAGTAACAAATAGATATCCTCATTTATATGTTAACACTGCATTTTGCTAATTTGAATTTAATGGGGTGTTTAAATATTTTTGTCCAGCTTGAAAAGATTATCATAACATTTGACACATTTCTGAGAAAAACCAACAATCATTTTGTTAGAAACAGGAAATTTCTCCAAAGGAGTTTCGCACATTTCACAACCTTATTATTGTTTACTATGAGCTTATCCACACAAGGGGTGTTGCCCCTGGTCTTCCTGTGGGATTTTGTTGCTGTTCTGAATAATTCTTGGTGTTCCATTCAAATAAAAATGCTATAATGGTTGACTGTTCTGCACATTTGTCAAACAACATCATCCCTGTTGTCACCCACTTAACGGTAAAGATCACCCTTGCTTGAAAGCAAGTCATATACTGTGATGCTAATTCTGCACAGGTTATGGCATGATATTCTGAATGCCAAAGAGTGTCTCCTACCAGGATAAGATTCTGGCTGGATCTTTTGGAAGTCATTTAATAGACTTCAAATTGAAGTAGGAAGATCAAAGAGTAATCAAGTAAAATTGGGCTACTTGGACATAGGACAAATTTACTGTGAATTTGAAGAAATTCAATGAATACAGCATTTATGTGTAGCAGGAGGCTGGCATCAAAGATATCTCAGTTAGTGGGTAGTTGCCTCAAACTCAAGAAAAAACTGAGTTTTCTACATTCAGTTCAAGTGTGGAGTTGCATATTGACAGAGTATATTGGCAGAGGAAGAGGCTCTATGCAAGCCAGAGATGACATTTCAGAATGGGGTAGTAGAAGCATAGGGGTAAAGTCTGAGAGTGCCAGAAATCTAGGTTATATAAGGAGGGCCTTAGGGAGAGTAGAACAGGTTCAAGTGTCTGCCCTGCTGTTGTGTTCTAATAGTGTAACCTTCCACATGTGATATCAATGTATCTGAACCAATGTAACCTTGCCTATGAGTAAAAATGTAACCTTCAGCTGTATCACATAAACCCTGTAATAGGACGCGAGCTAATGACCACCAGCTGGCAGCAGCGAGCGTCCAAGCTCTCTTGGTTCAAACCCATCAAAGACCGCAGCGCGGGAAGTTTCCCGCCGCTACCTACACCTGGACAAGAAGGGCGTGACCAGCCATGACGTCACGCGGACCAGTAGCCAACGGGCTACCGTGGAGCCACATTCAAATACGTTACTACCATATATATAGAGCTGTTCGTCCGCCATTACCTCATGTTCCCTCTGTCCACCATGCAATAAACCTGAGTTAACCCAGCCTTTGGCTGTGCCTTGTGTCTTGACTCCCATACACTAAATTGGCGACGAAGGTGGGATAATGGATCCCCATGGAGCCAGGACACAGAGCGGGTTCAACATCACCAAACCGCAAGACTGGGAGCTTTTTGAGATGGACTTCCAGGCGGCACTGGTGGAACTCAAAGTCAAAGAAGACGACGAGGAAAGGAAGAGGGCCATCCTCACCCGCATGCTTGGGATGGAAACCAAGCGGACGCTGGTGGGCATCCTTGCACCGAAGAAGATGAGCGATTTCAAAGCCGGTGACATCATGAAACTGCTGCGTGAGCGTTTCCGACCCTCGAGGGCAATGTTTCCCGCTCGGAGCGCGTTTTGGAGGCGAGTTCAAGCGCCGGACGAGTCGGTAGAAGCCTTCGTAACGGCTATGAGGGTAGCCGCCGCCCCCTGCAAATGGGACCACGTCCTAGAGATGGCCCTCAGGGACGGAGTGCTGTGTGGCCTGAAGGACAAGGAAGTACAGCGCAGCCTGATGAACAAGGAGCCACCACCCACACTGGAAGAGGTTGTAGAGGCCGCGGAAGCCGCGGAATCCACGAATGCTGGAGTAGATGAGATGCACAAGTGGCGTGAGTGGCGTCCGAGGGCCGGCAAAGCGGAAAACTCGTCGCACGGGAAGTCCGGTCAGTCGGTGCATGCAACCCGACCGACCTCGAAATCGTCTTCAGAAAACAGCGATGGCGAGGAGGTCCAGAAGGTCCGGAGAGGCGGGCGCCGCTGCGATGGTTGCGGAGCGGCCCATGAGCGCGTGAAGTGCCCATTCAGGAAAGCCGAGTGTTTCAACTGTGGACGTCGGGGGCACATCGCCAAGGCGTGCAGGAAATGGAAAGAGGGCCGGAGACAGTCGCAAGACCGTTCAGCCAGACCGGACCGTCCAGCGAGGTCCAAAGATGGCGCCCGGGCCACGAGGAAGCAGGACGGCGTGGGCCGCATCTCGGACGACAGCGAGGGCGACGCTCCTGTGTTCAGCGTGTCTGCGGGACAGCCCCATTACTTTGTTGAGGTACTAGTACAAGGGACCCCCATTAGGATGGAAGTTGACTCGGGGTCCTCCTATTCTATAATTCCCCAGAGAGAGTTCTTGAAAATCGACCTCCACGTGCGGCCCAAACTTAAAGCGTTGAGGGCCACACTACGGGACGTACAGGGGAACAGCATTCCAGTGTTGGGGGTCGGGACATTCCGGGTTCGCTTTAAGAGACATTCTGCGGAACTTCCCCTAGTGGTGCTAAAAGGGGGGAGTTGTAGCCTCCTCGGAACACAGTGGTTTCAGCCCTTAGGCCTGTTCATAGGGGGGGTGCATGCCGTAGGCGAGGACCCAATACAAGCGGTGTGTGACGCACACCCCGCTGTTTTTAAAAGTGGACTGGGAAAGTTCAAGGGACCCCCTGTAGCCTTCGACTTAGACCCGGAGGTCCGCCCGATAAGACTTAAACCGCGCAGGGTACCGTTCGCACTAAAGGACAAAATAGAGGCGGAACTGGACAAACTGGTGGGTCAAGGAATTCTTGTTCCTGTGGATTCCGCGGAGTGGGAGACTCCAATTGTAACAGCACTGAAGGCTAACGGGGAGGTGCGCATTTGCGCTGATTATAAGTGCACCATTAATAAGGCAATCCGCCCTAATGCATACCCGGTGCCAGTGGTCAGCCACCTTCTGGCCAGGCTAAATGGGGGAAAGTGTTTCGCTAAACTCGATTTAGCACAGGCCTACCAGCAACTCCCGGTAACCCCCGCCACAGCGGCGGTACAAACAATAGTCACACATAAGGGGGCGTTCCAGGTGTCGAGGTTACAGTTCGGCGTGAACTCGGCACCTGGCATTTTTCAGTCGCTAGTGGAACGCCTCCTGAAGGGGCTGGAGGGGGTGTTGCCATATTTTGATGACGTGTTGATAACGGGGGGGGGGGGAGTAAGGCCGAGCTGGCTCACAGATTGGATAAGGTCCTGACCGTGTTCGAGAAAGCGGGGCTGCGACTGAGAAAAGACAAATGTGTATTTTTCGAAACAGAGGTTGAGTTTTTAGGGTTCCGTGTCACGCCCGAGGGAATTAGGCCGTCCAAATCTAAGGTAGCCGCCATTAAGAAAGCCCCTCGCCCCACTTCCAAAACCGAGCTACAGTCGTTTCTGGGGCTTCTCAATTTCTACCATACCTTCCTTCCACGGAAGGCGTCTGTTGCCGAGCCGCTCCATCGGTTACTTAAAAAAGAGGAAAAATGGCTGTGGGGTGACGAGCAAGAAAGAGCGTTCACAGAGTTAAAGCAACTCCTCACATCCGAGGCAATCCTGACTCATTTCGACCCCAAACGGCCCATAGTTTTAGTCTGCGATGCATCCCCGGTGGGGGTGGGGGCGGTGCTTTGCCACGTGTTAAACGACGGAAGGGAGGCCCCAATAGCGTTTTATTCAAGGTCCCTGTCCCAAGCAGAGCGGAATTACGCACAGACCGATAGGGAGGCACTAGCGATAGTAGCGGGAACCAAGAAATTTCACGATTTTCTGTATGGGCGGCCGTTCAAGATCGTTACTGATCACAAGCCCCTGTTAGGAATATTCACTGCAAATAAGCCCACGCCACAGATCCTGTCCCCGAGGATGCTGCGGTGGGCTATTTTTCTTAACGCATATCAACATGAGTTAGAATACCGGCCAGGGAAGGAAATCAGCCATGCAGACGCGCTCTCACGGTCGCCGTTACCTTTGTCGGACGACCAGAAGGCAGGGGTAAGAAGAGACCGCCAGGTATTGCTAATAGAGGTCTTGGAGTCACCCCCGGTAGTACCGGCCGACATTGCCAGGGCGACCGGAAAGGATAGAACACTAGAGAAAGTATGCTCGTGGGTGCAGAAGGGGTGGCCGGTGTCATCCCCAGGCACGGAATTCGACCCATTTTTCCGAAAGCGAGTAGAGTTGTCTTTAGAGAGGGGGTGCCTTTTGTGGGGCCAACGGGTGGTGGTTCCTACGTCCCTGCGGCCGAAGGTGCTAAAGCTGTTGCACGTCAGCCACCCGGGAATCGTCCGTTCCAAGGCGTTGGCCCGGAGTTACTTCTGGTGGCCCCAGCTGGACGCCGACATAGAGCATATGGTGGGCACTTGTGAGGCATGTCAGTGCTCCCGACCGGAGGTGGCCCGCCTCCCGCATAGGGAATGGGACGCAGCAAGGGGACCGTGGTCCAGGGTGCACGTAGATTTTGCTGGCCCGTTCCGAGGAACCATGTTTCTCCTGGTGGTGGATGCATATTCAAAGTGGCTGGAGGTCATTCCGGTAAAGAGCACATCCTCCGCCACTACCATTCGCCAGCTAAGGAGGGTCTTTTCCACGTTCGGTTTACCCGACACTTTGGTCAGCGATAACGCCAGTTGCTTCACGTCCGCTGAGTTCGCAGCATTCATGGAGGCAAATGCAATTCGGCATGTCACATCTGCGCCGTTTCACCCGGCCACGAATGGCCAAGTGGAACGGTTGGTGCGCACCACAAAGGATGCGCTGCGGCGAATGGGCTCGGGAGATCTAAATCACCAAGTTTGTCAATTTCTATTAGCCTACAGAGTGACCCCCTTAGCGTCTGGATACTCGCCGGCTGAGCTGCTGATGCGGAGGAAACTGACGACGCTTTTGTCCAGGTTGGACCCGTCGAGGGTCGAGGACAAAGGGAAGAACATAGGTTTAGCGGTCTCGAAAGGTTTCGGCGTAGGCGACCCTGTACACTGCAGGAACTATGCCAACGCAGGCCCAGCCTGGGTACCAGGGACGATAATAGAACAGACGGGGCCAGTGTCATATCGGGTGGAAACTAGCACCGGCCTCCTCTGGAGGAGGCACGCTGACCAACTGAGGCACCGAGTGAGTGAGGGGTCGATCAGTGGGGCTCAGCGACAGGATTCAGCGATAGGGTCCTCCCCCACCCGTTTAGCCCAAGGGGGAGACAGAGAGGGACACCAGTCCGAAGCCAGGAGGGAAAGCGGTGAGCCCGACTCATATCCTTTTGATACCCCAGTCCTATCCGAGCCCGGGGGGAGGGAAAAGGAGTGTGCGGCCGCCGCTGCCGCTTCCCCCGAAGCCGATTTCGATTTTGATTTTGCTAGCCGGGGGGGTTTTTTGGAGTGTTCCCCCACCCATCCAAGCGAGAAGAGGGGTTTTTCGTTAGCCCCTAGTGCCCCCGGTTCGCCCCAAACAAAGCACACACCTTCCAACAAAGCCGCAGAACCGCGGCAAACCACTAACAAGTCATCCTCTCCCATTACAGGGCAGGCAGCCAGGGAGCAAGGAGGAGGGAGCGAAGCCAGGGCAGGGCAGCCCGCGCCGAGACCCCAGCGTGTTCGAAATAAGCCACCTTGGCTGAGAGACTTCGTCTCATCCTAGGGGGGAGGAGTGTTGTGTTCTAATAGTGCAACCTTCCACATGTGATATCAATGTATCTGAACCAATGTAACCTTGCCTATGAGTAAAAATGTAACCTTCAGCTGTATCACATAAACCCTGTAATAGGACGCGAGCTAATGACCACCAGCTGGCAGCAGCGAGCGTCCAAGCTCTCTTGGTTCAAACCCATCAAAGACCGCAGCGCGGGAAGTTTCCCGCCGCTACCTACACCTGGACAAGAAGGGCGTGACCAGCCATGACGTCACGCGGACCAGTAGCCAACGGGCTACCGTGGAGCCACATTCAAATACGTTACTACCATATATATAGAGCTGTTCGTCCGCCATTACCTCATGTTCCCTCTGTCCACCATGCAATAAACCTGAGTTAACCCAGCCTTTGGCTGTGCCTTGTGTCTTGACTCCCATACACTAAACCTGCCATGTAGACTGAGCACCAATCCCTGACACTTGGGTGGAAGAGGACAGTGAAGATGCTCCAGAGGTCCTGGAGGAGGAATATTGCATAATCTAGAAAAACCACTTGCAAATAATGTATATTTCATGATAAGTGTGTACATATGATTTGCAAAACGAAATAACAAACAAAACTTACATAAATTTTAACAAATACTTTTTTTAAAAAATGACAGAATCCTATTGAGCATTTATACTGGCATAAATATAGTTGTGTAAATGCTGATTCACCTCCACCCTGTGCTTGTACTGGGAGACATTTTGCCCTCCCAATCCAAGGTAAGAAGAATGAAGATAAATGGATTATCTTCTCACTGGCAGGAAAATAGATCAATTATCATAGTACGGTTGGCCACAGGATGCCTGCAGATCAATTGTTTGACTGAGGTGACTGAGGTACCTCTTACTCGCACCCACTGTCTGTCTCTGTCTTTTTGTGCCAACATGGGCTTGCCTAGCTGATGATATTTAGATATGCAATTGTTGAGCCACCCTTGTTACATAGTTCACATAGAATGGGTAGAAAGTGATTCCCTCAAATCTAATGGGCTTTATCTTTATTCCAATTTGCGCATTAGATATCTAATCTTATTTAACATAATTATCCTGGCAAACAGACTTCTAATTTATGAGTTTTGTTTCCTCTGGCATTGCTTTAACTTGGCTGTCCATGTTAACAGGGTTTGGTTTCATGAATTGGCTGCATCTTTGGCAGCACAGCGCAGAAGGGGAGGAATACAGCACGAGGTGTGGTAAGCCTCTCAAGGTTTCATGTTTGCAGAATGTTTGCCCAGCAGTATCTTCCTCCAGGGAGCAAAGCAGAAGCTTTGAGAAAACTCCCCTCGGTTTTGCAACCAGTTCACATTTTGGGACTAACCAAACCCACTCAATCTGCTATGTTGACTTAGCACAACGTGTTTCTTTCTCAAGCTGCTTAACTGGCAAGCTGATTGTTCTGTGGAGATTTGTATGTTGGGGATTGTAGTCTCTTTTATGAAATTTGCCTGCCCTATGCTGCTTGAGATGTCTTGGTTAGCTTCCTTGCCATAAACTATATCACTCAGTAATGTTGTATCCATTTCCTGTCCCATTAGTCTTTCCAGCCTCTTCATTCCTTGTGGAAGTGTAATCACAGCAGTGAATTGCTACTAGTTACTGTGTTGTCATTTGCACACTAGGTTATGTACAAAATTATCTGACTGGCATACAACCATGAACACAAGTGACAACTTGTTAATCAACAGCAATTCACTGCCACAATTTCATACCTGTCAAGTTTCAGGAAATTTCTGTCAAATAAGGGAAATTTCCCAGCCAAAACAGGAAACTGGACAGCTATGCTTATCCTGTGCTGGTCTCCAGTCTAACTCCAGTCTAATTGCAGTCTAACTAATATGGGATGATGGGGGGAAAGAATGTAAAATATGTGGGTTTGACAGAAATTTCCCGAAACTTGACAGGTATGCTGACAATTTACATAATTAGACTTATGCCATGGAAAAACTCAAGCAGGATTTTGGCCATTGTACAATTAGGTGGAAGGAATTTCTGAAAGAAAGAAAAAATCAAAAACATAAGAAAACAAGCCGCCCTTGCTCTAAAGCCACTGACTCTAGGGTTCAGTGCTCATCTCTGTTTATAATAAATCCACAATGGCCAAGCAGTAACTGTATCCAACATCGAAAAACTGCTTGAGGCAAACAAAAAATACTCTCAGTAATTCCACTATTGATAGTCTCTTTTGATGCAATAAATTCTCAATGTGCCTTGAAATAAATGTATTCAAAACTACTCATATCTTCTTATAAGGTCATGTATTCATTACAGACAAAGTATAAGTCTTCAAATCATCAGGATAAATATTCTTCAATATATGTAAATTCTGTCTTTTATATTTCCAAAAATGATGTTCTTAGTTCCGATATAAAATACCATAATTCTCATTCAACTCTAATCCAATTCATCCAATTAAAAATCTACCCGGTATAAAGTTTATTTGAATTTTCTTCATCAGGAAAATATAATTCTGTACAGGATTAAAATAATAATATCATCAAATAACATCAGAAAAATTGGCAATCTCACCATATGCAATAAACTTTTCTTCACCCATTTACAGAGCAGATCCCGCACAACCTGGAGGAGAGTGAACTGAAACCTTTCTTCGAGGAATTCGACAAGATCTACAAGCTCACCGTCCTCAAGGATCGCTTCACCGGGATGCACAAAGGCTGTGCCTTTGTAGCATATTGCGCCAGAGATTCAGCCCTCAAAGGCCAGAGTGCATTGCATGAGCAGAAAACGTTACCAGTGGGCATTGCTTCCCCAACTGTGGACCTGATGGATGTGTTTTGCTGCAGACTCCCATTGCTTCAGAGATGAAGGATGCCGTCTTCATGATATGGTCAGGATGCATACATTTTTTGTTGTTGATTCTAATTGCTTCTTATTGTAACTGATAGCGATAGGTAATTTTATGGATGTTCACATTTCTTTTGTTGAATTGATATTTCGTTACTGTAACTGATATTGTGACAGTGTTATGTAATTTTGTAACTTGTAATTTGTGATATTGCAGTATAGCATTGTGATGTGGTACTGTTCGTGAATCTGTATGCTGAATTTTGTATATTGAATTTTGCATTGTATTTTTGACTTTCAGTATTAATTGTATGTTATGGACTATTGCATTACTGTACTCATTGTTTATTGCACTAGCATATTTTGCTGTGCAGGTTTGACTTTTGCAGCCCAGCAGAGGTGTGTGTGTGTGTGTGTGTGTGTGTGTGAGTGACAGAGAGAGAGAGAGAGAGAGAGAGAGAGAGAGAAGCAGTCCAGCAGAGGTGTGTGTGTGTGTGTGTGTGTGTGTGTGAGAGAGAGAAGGCTGTCGGTGAGGAGGCTGCATCCAGGTGAGTCGGGAGGGAAGGGGGTATTTGGGGGGGGGAGAGACGGGAAGGTGGGATTTGAATTTTTTTGGTATCCCACTTTCCCTGCCGTGGGAGGTGGGAGTTCCCTTTTCCCCCATTAACTGTTTCAAAGAATCTTTGAAACGGTTAATGAGGAAAAAGCAAAGGCAGCAGGCAGCTATTTCCAGGGAGAGCGCCTCCTCTCAAGAATAGCTTCCTGCTGCCTTTGTTTTTCCCCCCATTAACTGCTTCGAAGGTTCTTCGAAACAGTTAATTTGGAAAAAACAAAGGCAGTAGTCAACGCTTCGTGAGGGGAGGTGCTCTCCCTGGGAGAGGGCCTCACCTCATGAATAGCTGCCTGCTGCCTTTTTTATTTCCCCATTAACTGTTTCAATGAACCTTCAAAACAGTTAATAGGGAAAAAAACAAAGGCAGCAGGCAGCTATTTGGGAGGGGAGGTGCTCTCCCAGGGAGAGTGCCTCCCCTGATGAAGCATTGACTGCTGCTTCCCCCCCTCCCTGCCCTCAACTTACCTTGAGGCCTGTGGCATCCTTGTCATGTCTTTGGCAGGGTAGCAGGGAGGAGGGGAGTCCCTCTTCTTCCCATTTCTCCAGGGATTAAAGCCGGTGGTGGCATCACCGTGTATTTGGCGGGGCTGGTTTTCCAGGGGCGCCCTACCAAAGCAGCTGTGAGGCCAATGCTGACCTCGCTTGCCGGGGCTGTGGGAAGATGAGGGTCTACCCCTCCTTCCCATAACCCCGCCAAAGCTGCTGCAAGGCCGGGGGCGGCCTTGCTCACTGGGATGGCGGGGATGGCTTCACTCCAGGAGATGAAGTGTCTTCCTTCCAGAGGGAAGTTGTTTGCCGACATTTCTGTGGTTTTTTCCCCACGTGTGCTGGCTTTCCCAGTGTTCTACGTGCCCGCGCCCTTCAGCCTGATTGGCTGAGGGGTGGTGCGGCGTGGAGGATGCTGAGAACTGTAGTTTTTTTCTGGTTGCATTTGTGGGGTGGTTGCCCCACTCTCAGCGACCAGACCCTTATGGCGACCCTCAGATGGCTTAAAGATAAGTGTGGGTGGCTCTGTTCTGGATGGTTGGGCGGTGTTTTGGCTGCTACTGCTGAACACGAACCATGGTAGCCTCTTCTTATAGGTATAGATTATTGTATATTGTATTTATTATCCGGGTTCACCTGAGTGGGTGGTATAAAAGTGTGAAAATTAAGTTTTATTAATTAAAATTTGATTAGTGGATGCATTTTCAGACTACAAGAGACAATGAGAAGTGAGGGAGAATATGACCCCTAAAATACAAGCCAACAACTCATGTATCTTGGCTGAAACAACTGCAATGATGCCTAACAAGCCTAAACATCTGGATATGTTTAAAAACACTGAGCTTGCAACATGTGGTCTCCTGAGTGAAACTAGGATGCCCTACATTTGTGGTGGTAACATGACTCTAAAGTCTACATTTATTGAAATAATTGCATATTCATTTTCAGCCATTGCATGAAAGGTAAGAATTTTATTACCCGAGTTCCACCACATAATGTATTTGCACAGTTTCTAATTTAGTTTAGAATGACTTTTTTTTAAAGCTCTGAGTGCTGTGAGCATAATGTGACATTTAAGAATTTCTCATGAAAAATACAGTAATGGGATTTCATGTCAGCGCAGGATTTGACATGTTCTTTCCCCTATTACACCATTTTGAACAGAGGCCCTGAACAGATGCATGGCGTAAAGAGATACGATGCTGCTATATATATATATATATATATATATATATATATATATATATATATATATATATATATATATATATATATATATATATATATATATATATATATATATATATATATATATATATATATATATATATATATATATATATATATATATATATATATATATATATATATATATATATATATATATATACATACATACATACATACATACATACATACATACATATATATATAAGGACAAACAAAAATGTAAATGTTTTAAGCATCAGCAAACTCTTCATATGATTTTGGACCATGATGGCAGGAAAATGTGCTCCTGCCCAATCCTAATTGTATCTAAACTAGACCCTTTTGATCCAGCTGTACAACTTTACATGGAGGAGCAATTCTTCACAAAACAAAAGGGTTACTTTAAGGGAGATTGCTCCCTGCAAAGTGATACTTCCTTGTATCATCAAGGGCAAGCCTCTCACATGGTCTGATTGAGCCAGTAAATGGTAGCTTTCAGGCTTGGTACAAGAAATTTTGCTACCTAAAATACCATTGACATCATTTTAAAGTGTTCCATTCCAAATTCTCTCCCTTCACTCAATATTGATTTTTTCAGTAACAGTCGATTCTGACCCTTTATGACCCCATGGATCACTACACACCAGGTTCCTCTGACATCCACCATCTTCCAGAGTCTGCCCAGATCTACACCCACTATGTAAATGATGCTGTCTAACCATTTCATCCTATGCCACCCCTTCTCCTTTTGCCTTCAATCTTTCCTAGCATCAAGGTCTTCTCCAGTGAGTCCTCTCTTCTCATTTTATGTCCTAAGTATTTTTGCTTTAGCTTCAGTATTTGCCCTTCCAAGGAACAGTCAGGATTGACTGATTATTTGTCCTTCCAAGGAGCAGTCAGGATTGACTGATTTGATCTTCTTGCAGTCCAGGGGACTCTCAAAAGTCTTCTCCAGCACCACACTTCAAAGGAGTCTATTCTTCTGTGCTCAGCCTTCCTTATGGTCCAGCCCTCACAGTCATACATTACTACTGGGAAACCATTACTTTAGCTATGTGGACTTTTATTGGTAGGTTGATGTCTCTATTTTTTATTATGCTGCATAGGTTTGCCATAGCTTACCTCCCTAGGAGTAAGTGTCTTTTTATTTCAAGGCAGAAGTCACTGTCTGCAGATATCTTAGATCCCAAGAATGTAGTCGTTTACCATTTCCATTTCCTTCCCTTCTCTTTGCCAGGGAGTGATGGGGCTAGATGCCATGATCTTGGTTTTCTTGATGATGAGTTTTAAGGCATCTTATGAACTCTCCTCTTTCACCCTCATCAAGAGGCTCTTTAGGTCTTCTTCACTTTCTGCCATTGGAGTACTGCCATCTGCATATCCAGGGTTGTTGATATTTCTCCCAGCAGTCTTAATTCTGGCTTGTGCTTCTTCCTGCCTTGCATTACACATGACATACTCTGTATATAAGTTAAATAAGCAAGGTGACAATATACAGGCTTGTCATACTCCTTTTCCTATTCTAACCCAATCAGTTGTCTCTTATCCAGTCCTAACTGTTGCTTCTCGACCCATATACAGGTTTCCCAGAAAACAGGTGAGATGGTCTGGTGCTCCCATCTCTTTAAGGACTTGCCACAGTTTGTTATGATCCACACAATCAAAGACTTAGTTTGGCCAGTGGTGGGCTCCAAAGAAATTACTACCACATTGTGGGTGTGGTATGGTGGGCATGGCCAGGGGTAAAGCCCTGTGTTGCACCCAAATTAGGACTACTTTATTTCAAAACTTGGATGGGTGGGGCCAGCCAGAATTTCTGCTACCAGTTCTGGTGAACTGGTGTGAACCTGCTGATGCCCACCACTGGCTCTGGCATAGTCAATGAAACAAAAGTAGGTGTTATTCTGGTTCTCCCTTGCTTTCTCCATGATCCAGCAAATGTTGGCAATTTGGTCTCTAGTTCCTCTATAAGGTGGTTCCCTGGTCAAAATGTCCAGGACTAAATACCATCTATGCTCTTTCAGCACATGAAAAGAGAATCCCAGAAATACCTCTGCTTATCAGTAGAATTGGAAAAATAGTTATTAAAGTAATTAGCAGTTTGTTGTCCCTCCGAGGATACCCTGCTGCTTGAGCAGGGCTTTAATCTGTTATGGGTCCTGGCAGTCCTGGTGGCTCCATGACAGGTAGGCTTGCCAAGATCTTGGGCTACCCCTTTGAAAATTCCTATGGACCTCCAGACTATATAAAGGAAAACATGTCATTTCTTTGTCTACTAAAGTGTCTGTTAGGCCCTGAAACTTATTTTAACCTATTTTCAAACTTGTGTCTGGGTTCACTATCTGTTGTGTATTCAGGCAGAATTGGAAGTTGCTCAAGCAACGCCTTGCAAAGACAAAATGGTGATTTCCCACCATCAGAATTAAGAGCTAGATTTGGCACACAATCTCCCCTTCAAGGTGAGCTCATTTTGATAATTAGAATGCTGTGGTTGGTTACAACTTTGGATCATGTTCCTGATTGGTTAATACTTGTATATCATGTTATGAATGGTTAGTTATGATTATCCTGTGGGTTACTACATAGTAGCAAGGAGTCACCACCGGGGTGACACTATATAAGCCCCACGGGTAAAAAAGGGTGGGGCTGGGTTGGATCTATGCTTCCCATTACCGCTGCAGGTTAAGCCATGGAGGGCTAACCTGGGGTCTTCTCTATACGTGCACCGACAGGGTGTTGCTTAGTGCATTGCCTCCTATGGTGGAATTCAGATGTGTAGCCATCTTATGTCCAGATAGCCTTGTAAGAGTAACCAGAAGGACTTTACAATATACCCTTGTTGTTGTTCTGTTCATCGTTGCCTGGACTATTCTTTCTAAGGGCTGGACACGACACTATCTCAATATAAAGCTGTATGCATGTGTCTTGTTCTTGTTTCCCTCCCAATATCTTCTGCCTTTTTACTGCCCCACTACAAAACACACACCTGTGGTGTTAAAAAGAGTTTAACATGGCAGGGAGTAAAATGACACTCAAGGTTCTCCCAAGGATTCACAGCATGCACAAATTTAAAATATGGCATGTCCCAGTGAGACGACTAGCATCATGGCCCATTTGGTATGAAGTTATTAGAGCCTTCATGATATCTGTTCCACACATGGAGATCAGGATGATACATTAACTGGGATCTATGAGTTTTCCCAGTAGAGCTTCAGATGTTCTCAATATCCTAAATTTCATAGGTGCCCTTACATGTATCACTAATCTCTCTCACTAAATTAAAATGCAAGGCTGTGTGCTTTTATTGAACCAAAATTCTAACACTCTATATTCTTCCTCCTTATATGAATTATTCATGTTTTCTTCATGCTGCACTTTCTTGAAAGTCATCTTTCCCTTCTTATTCACCATGAAATAGATCTCCTCAGGTCTTTTTGAACTCATATGTTCATCTCTGTGATCATTAACTTTTCCTCATCTAGATCCTTCATCACAACCAGCTTTTTCTGAATTACAAGAGCTGCCTTTATAAGCTAAATTTTGCAGGGCTTGGAAACAAAGGGGGAGTGGGAAATGAACCTGTACTTTTGTCCTTGATAGGACTTTTGTCCTTCATTTTCTTTATCACAGTCTCAGATGTGTGCTTATGCTCAACCGAAGAACATAATGTTTAGTGCAACATTCATACCTATATATTTAGTTTCTTGGATATCATTCTTTATCTTACTATTAAGAAACAGTAATAATGCATTCTTCCAAACCATTCCCTTCTGGTTTATGAATATAGGATACTGTGCTTCTATATCCACGATTCAAAATGCCAGGAAAGGGACCAGACCCAATTGCACCCTACCTAAGGGTGTGGCTTTGCCCACCTCCCCTGGAAGGAGAGTAGGCATGCCCAGCTGGTATGCTGGGCTGGGGGGGGGGAGAGGAATCAGGTGGCCTTATGTTGGCTCCTCCCCAGCCCCAGCCTTCTTCTTTGTCAGTAGGAGAGCAAAAAAGATGCTGTCCTACTTGCTAGTTTTTCACCAGTCCTGCAGCTCGGATTGCCTCCTTGTCAGCAGAGAAAAACAGACCATCGTGCTAGCCTCCCCAAGCCTAAAGCAGGGAGAGTGATCAGCAATCACACATGCAGTCACATGCAGTTATCATTATTATTATTATTATTATTATTATTATTATTATTATTATTATTATTATTATTATTATTATTATTATTATTATTATTATTATTATTATTATTATTATTATTATTATTATTATTATTATTACTACAAGTGTGAATAATATTAGAATTTGGAACTCAATAAGACTTCAAAATGTCAGAATAATAAAGTCAAATGGGACTATCTGGATATTTTTTTTATGAATTTGGAGATACAGTATTCAATGGATTCAGCATTTATGTACATGCAATTGATGCTCCATCATGTGTACAAAGTAGATCTAGTAAATGGCTGAGATAATGAATTGAAGAAGCCCACTAATGTTCAGAGATAACCTAATCATTTTAACATTTTAATTAATTTTGAATTTTGCTTATATTTCATAAATTATTTTGGGTTGAAATGATTTTTAGCTTGAGAAACCTGGGTCTGGGGATGCCCGAATGAGGCTCCTTTCATTTCCCCAAGATCTTTTCCCACTGAAGTGGACCTTTTTTTTTTATCTATTTGCAATTTCTTGCCTTCAAATTGCTAGGTTGGCAGGAACTGGGACAGAGACAGGTGCTCATTCCATCACAAACTAACTTACAACAATGGAACCAATTACCTCAGGCAGTAGTGAGCACTCCAGTGGTAGAGGCATTTAACAGAAAAATTGGGCATATCTGCTTTGATTTAGATTTGTGAATTGAGCAGAGGATTGGATTGATGGCCTCAGCAGCTCCTTTAATTAAGTCAACTATTCTATGATTCAATGAAAGAGGAAGAGAGTTGATTTCTCCTGGAGTCCATTAGGGCTGGCCTTTAACAGTAAACATAGGCCTTGCAAGAAGCCTAGTAGCAATTCTCCATAATGCAAGTACATCTGCCAGATGGGGAGACTGACAATTTTGTCTCTCCAGATACCCACCTTTCTCCTGAGACTGTCTTTCTAAGGCTGTTGGCAAGGTTGACAATGACACCTTACATTTGTACTGCTGTGTAAGTAATAACAATAAACGCTTTGTTTCCTTCATAAGAGAAAGTAAAAGAAAGATAGACATGTTAAACATATGGTCAGGGTGAGTGGGAGAGCCTTGTTCGTCTGCCACAAAGAAAAATAACTGAAACTTAGGGCATCTTATTAACAGGTTTTATTTGGAATAAGCTTTTGTAGACTGCAGCATCTGATGAAACTGGCTGCAGTCCACAAAAGCTTATGCCACGTTAAACATGCACATTTAAAATCCAAATGAAAATAAAATAAAATTATGCATTGTCAGAAACTATGCTCCATTGCAGCTATGCTTCACTGAAGGTTTTTTGATCATTTCTCTTGCATACATAAAATCTAAGAGCAACTCTTTGGTTTATTATGTGTGTTCAGCCCCAATGACAGATAATATAGCTTCAGAATACATAGCAATGATGCCAAAACATTGAATTCAGAATAATAGTAATGATGCCAAAACAAGGAATATACTGAAATGCAAGAGTCATGTAAAATATCATAGCAATAGAAATGTTCAATGCTCAAACCGATATTGAGTCACTCACAAAGATGAGATCCTTGCAATGGTTGGCCGAAAACAAAACAAAAAAAAATTCAAATTGAGAAATAATTGACAATGGATCTGACTCAGTATCACAGAACAGCATTTACTAGAGCAAGATTTCAGCAGTTAGACCAAACATCCTATACCGTGGGCTGGCCGGACAGCTAAGTGGGACCGTCACATGGTTGCCGCCACTGTAAATGCTGCTGTAAAATGCATCTGCAGCTATTGTAAATGCATTTACAATAGCGACAGGTGCATTTATAGCAGGTGTGGGCATATTTATGCACACTCGGGCATGTTTTATGGCTGTTGTAAATGCATCCATGTCTTCTTCCACTTCCATTAGTGGTGAGGGCAGTGACCACCCACATGAAATGGTGCTGCAGGCCGGGTCTGAGGGTAGCCCAAGGAGAATTTTATCGATAAATTATTCTGAATGTATATTATATCACATTTTATTGTAATTGTATTGTCCTACTTTTAACCTGTTTTTATTCTGTTTTATATAATCATATTTTGTCTAATGTATTTTATTTTCACCTTATATTTTCAGATAACTAGCCAGTTTAATAAAGGATGATATGATAACAATAGTAATAATTAGAAAATTATCAGATCTGACAACCATTTTTTTCCATCCATATTCTGTAAAATAGCAATATCATAGATCAACTGATTTTTACATTGTTTGTTATTTAGAGTGATGTTGCATTTAAGAGGTTGTTTAAATGTGGAAATCTTTGCATTTCCTGTATGTTTATGGTTTCTGCTATTATAAATGAATGTCTAATAAATAAAAACTCTTTTTGTAACCTCAGCAATATCATGGAATAAAAAAAATCTCGTTGTCTTCCTTTAATTTTATTTTCTCATTCTTTCCTGAATTATCTTTTATTATGTAAAACACTAAGGCACTTTATTAAAAAAAAAGCTTTGACTAATTATTAACAAATAATAGAGCATGTCAATTTTCCCAATGAAAACCAAATGGTGCCTCTGTTTGTGGTACTCTGAAACAAAATGGTTGAGATAAAAGGAATGATTCAACTGTAATACTTTCTAGTTCTCAGAAGAGTACAGAATGCTTCTCTGAGTCAGTTTGTGTCTTGCCCATGCTCTGAAAACAGACTGCTCAACATCCATTGAATATGACACTTCACTTCACAACATAGTCAACAAGGTAGCTTCTGCATTGTCACTCCTGTCTCCAAGTGTCTTAGAAAATAAGTGGAATCATGTCACCAGTCAGAACAGGAGGTTTCAAGAACAACAGGACAGCAAAGTCCTTTTTTTCCACAAAGAGTAAAATCAGGAAGGCCATTCTACAGGACTGATTTTGATTGTGTATTGAATGCTATGTCAGCTGAAACCGATTCGCTTGTTTATATATCCACTGCTGAATATCATCTTGTCAATGAGTTTGTCATTCACATTGAGCTTGCTGCCTTTTCCCCCTAGCTCAGTGAGACAGCTATGATGGTGTTTGTTGATGACTTCAATAGTGAGAGACCCATTTTGGTGGTTGTTAAACCTCCTGGCAACTTCTCTTATAAAAAAAGCAAGTCCTCCCTGTTCTTATCCTCTGAGTCCTTTACACACTCTATACTATGTTTTGCTCGGTTCTCTCATGTGGCCTCCTGAGTGTCTTTTTTTAATAGATCTTCACTTATTGTCATTATTTCTCTCTTGGATAGCTGTCATCTGTTTTCTCAGGCTGTTATTTAGGATAAGAATCTTTCTGCAAGATTCATTCCAGACATAAAAAGGCCAATTTCATGGCACATCAATGTTTACATTTCAATGGCATCCCACAGCACATTTTAAGAAATGTTTCCCTTTTAAATGTGCCCCCGGACTTCATCTCATACAGAGGGAACTGAATACAAAACAGATTCAGTACACGATTATGTGGGAAACCTACTATGGTAATATATGAATAAAAATCTGTCTGAGCTGAAGGGAAGTGGGAAATGAATGGCATTTATTAACACACAGCTTTCAGAGCGTATAATTCCACATGGTATTTTATTTAAACAAGTTTTTTTAGCTTTCAGAGTAATTATGGACATTCATTTCTACTGAATACATGTTTTCAGCAAATAAGTATTCTTGAGCATCCTTTTGTTTCAATTTGAGGTTCTTCTCTGGACTTGAAATTATGATAAAGTAGAAATACGTTCTACTTTGCAGAACTTTCTTTCTTTTAACTCTGGAGCTTGCCAAAGTTAGAACAACTTTCACAATTTAGTCTGTAGATAAATGATTATGTGTTGCTTAACCCTTGTGGCTCAAGTGGCTAAGATGCTGACTGGGAGGCGGAAGGTCAGCAGTTCGATTTCCGAGTACTGCAGGACAGAATGAGCTCCCATCTTTGTCCCAGCTCCTGCCAACCTAGCAGTTCAAAAGCAAGACATTGCAAGTAGATAATTAGGGACCACTTTGGTAGGAAGGTAAACAGCATTCTGTGCACTCCGGTGTCTAGTCATGCCTGCCACATGACCACGGAAACATCTGCAGAAGCAGACAGCACTGGCTCTTCGGCTTTGAAACAGAGATGAGCACTGAACCCTAAAGTCGGATATGATTGGCTTTTGAGAAAGGGAAACCTTTACCTTTACTTTACAAGCTCTTGCAGTTTTAAAACATTCTTGTGATGTGCAGTTGCAGGTAGTGACAGGGAGCATGCCACTGTGAGCTGCTTTGCAATAGCCCAGTTTGATTGTGGTGATCTTATGAAGCCTAATATTATATGCCTTCTCTTAAATGGACTGGTTGAGAAACTACCTACAGCCAAAACCACCACTATGAATTTGCTGCAGACAGTTTCTTGTCCATCTCCTTTTAAGGCAAGGTAAAGAAAAGTTTTGTTTTTAAAGAGATTGATGCAGTGTATAAATAATAGTCCATTATACAGTTTCAAAAGCTCACTTCCCATGTGCCTATGCTTTTTCTTTTCACTGAAGTATATTGCCACTTTGGGAACAGACTGCTTTTAACAGCAAGAAGCATTTCAAGCTCTTACCAGTTTCACAAGATGCAAAAGGGAGAACTATGAATGTATTACATTTCCTTCCCATTCTCCCTTTCATATCTGTTGATGTCCTTCCAATAACTCCACTGACTCAAGAGAGGCAGGTGGTGACTAGAGAAAGGACATTTTCAGCTGTGACACCTCATTTGTGAAACACACTCCATAGGGAAGCTCACTTGGTGGCTATTTTGCTCTTATTTTTTTTAAAAAAAGAATAAGACAAAGCTTGTTCTATTCTTTCAGGCACTTTCATGCATTTTAGTACTTTGAAAAATCTGCCTGTTTCACAGGAATAATATTTCCTATAAGAATTAATTATACTTTATTGTTTAAATATGTTGCAAAACCACCTGGGGTCATAGATGAAGGGTGGTATAATTAAAAAGCCTTAAATAAATAATAGTTTTGAAAGACTGAATCATTGTGAATTCCAGTTGTGTGGTTCAGAGTTAATATCACGTGGATGAACAAGGCTGTAATATGAATGAGCTAAAGCCAGATGAATGAACATCTGAATACTGATGAAGCAGATATAGCCTAATTATTCTCTTGCTAAGTAGAAACAATAAGACAAGATGTAATTCATTTTCATAACATTGATGCACATGCCTCTGCAGAATTTTCTTCAACTCACTGAAATTATGAGTCTATATTTGCACTCAGAAGTTAAATAACAGACATAGTTGCTTCCAAATTATTTCTTTAATTAGAAAGTGCATACCTTTCATCAAAAAAAATGCAAGGAAATAAATCAAAACTGAATAAAAAACAATCAAATGGATGATTTGGCAGTACATTATATACTTTTTGAATAGTGAAGGGAATTTGTTTGTTTGTTTTAATTGCTTTTTCTAATATACACCATCCAGTTTGGAAACATAAATTTCAGTATATGTGGCATATCCTCAGAAAAATGAAACTACTTGAGACAATTTTACTGGGGAAAGGGTGGGCACAGTATTGTGGAAGCTCGTAAGCTTTATACTGTACTAGCAGATATTGTCCGGTGGTGCTGGGCTGTTTTAAATTGTGTTGGAAGGTTTTTGTTTTGTTAATGTTTGTACAAATGAGTTTAGTCTGTAATTGTGATTTTTAAAATGTTTATTTATACACACGGGCTGTTATAAAGAGGAAAGGATGATATATTTTTTTACAATTATTTTATTTAACCAAATTAATTTTTAGTATGTGATTTTTTTAAATAGTTGTACCTTGGATAATAATTTTAAAAATGTGAAAGTACATGTTTTTTCCATTCAATTTTTTTAAACTGTGTTTAGATGTTTTGGTTTTTTTTTAAAAGTGAAAACTCTACACAGGATTTTAGAAATGTTTTTATTTTATTATTTTATTATTTTGTGATTTGTTTGTGATTTGTGTGAATATGTGATGTAATGTTATGTTTTTGAGTGTTTTATCTCTTGTGGCCTCTGGGTGGGGCTGTTGAGTATTTCTTTTACTTTGACTGTTTTTGCTCTACTGGCCTCTGGGTGGCACTTCTTCCAGTAAGTAGTCTTTTCTTTCCTCATTTCAGTTCTGGCTGTCGTGGAGGTAGGACATGCTGGTAAATTGGCTGGTTTAATTTCTTTTGTGGGTTTGGCTTGTTTTTATTTTGTAGTGTTAGCAAGTTTTTTCTGTTTGTTTGTGTGTGTTTTTGGTTCACTTTAATGTTCGTTTATTTGGTGTGTTTTGTAATAGGTTTGAGTTAATTTTTGATGTTTTGGTTTGTGTTTTTTAATTTTTTTAATTAATGGTTTATTTTAATTATTTTGGTGTTTGTTTTTGTTGTTTAGTTAGAGAGGAGGCTGCGGGCGGGTGTGTATCTCCAGTGGCCGGAGCGCCGTTTGCTGGCTTTGCTTCCTGGCGAATTGGTTGGGAAAACCCAATTGGGGTTTCCCCTTTAATATCAGTGGGTGGGGGGTTGTGATCCCCCTCTCCGTTGGCTCCCCTGGATTTGGGAGGGTTGGGGGACAAAAGGGGTCTGTCTCCCCAACCCTTCCGGAGCCAGGGGAGCCAGTGGAGAGGGGGATTTCCCCCCCCCCCAACACTCTGTTTTTAAAGAGAAGAAACCGCTTGGTTTCTTCTCTTTAATAACAGGGTGTCCAAGTGGGGATCCCCTCTCTGCCGGGTCCCCTGGCTCTGGAAGTGTTAGGGGGACAGACCCCTTTTGTCCCCCCAAACCTCCCAGACTCATGGGACTCAGGAGAGGGGATCGAATCCAGCCCACCCTCTGATATTAAAAGGGATAACCCAATTGGGGTTTCCCCTTTAATATCAGTGGGTGGATGGTTGTGATCCCCCTCTCTGCTGGCTCCCCTGGGTTTGGGAGGGTTGGGGGACAAAAGGGGTCTGTCTCCCCAACCCTTCCAGAATGAGGGGAGCCAGTGGAGATGGGGAATCCCTCCCAAACACTCCATTTTTAAAGAGAAGAAACTGTTTGCTTTCTTCTCTTTAATAACAGGGTGTCCTGCAGGGGGGGAGGATCCCCTCTCTGGGGGGTCCCCTGGCTCTGAAAGGGTTGGGGTACAGACCACTTTTGTCCCCCCAAACTTCCAAACTCCAGGGGAGCCAGTAGAGAGGGGGAATCCCCCCCAAACACTCTGTTTTTAAAGAGAAGAAACTGCTTGCTTCCTTCTCTTTAATAACAAGGTGTCCTGCGGGGGGGGGTCCCCTCTCTGCCAGGTCCCCTGGCTCTGGAAGGGTTGGGGGGACAGACCCCTTTCCCCCCCCAAACCTCCAAACCCCAGGGGAGCCAGTAGAGAGGGGGAATCCCCCCCAAACACTCCATTTTTAAAGAGAAGAAACCACTTGCTTTCTTCTCTTTAATAACAGGGTGTCCTGCAGGGGGGAGGATCCCCTCTCTGCCGGGTCCCCTGGCTCTGGAAGGGTTGGGGTGACAGACCCCTTTTGTCCCCCCAAACCTCCAAACCCCAGGGGAGCCAGTAGAGAGGTGGATCCCAACCCCCCACCTACTGATATTAAAGGGGAAACTCCGATTGGGAGCTTCAGGCGCCGTTGGGGAGGGGCGCGAAACACTTTTGCAGTAAGTAAAGTCAGTGGGCAGAGCGCCTTCCACTGGTTTAGCTTACCTGGGAATGGGTTCACTTTCAAGGGGGGCAAGGCACTAGTGCCTTTTCCCCACTTGAACCCCCCCCCCCCAGGTTACGTGGCTTTTTTTCTGTGAGGCGTTGTGTCCAGCTGCGGCGGACTTGCACTCCCAGTGTAATTTTTTTAAATATTTTTTATGCGCAGGCTTCCTCAGCATTCTGCATGCTCATGGCATGCAGAACGCTGGGGCTTGTAGTTTGCCATTTGCGTTTTTGGCTTGTGTGTCATTTTTTTTCTGCAGTTTGATTTTGATTGGCCGCGGCGCATTTCCCGAACGTTCCTTTTGCTCACGCCTCTAAGCCTGATTGGCTCTGGTGTGGCATGGCACAAGGAAGATTGGGAATAGAAGTCTTTTATTTTTGTTTGTGTTCGTGGGTCTCCTGCCCCACTGGTGCATTTCTCAACCTGACAGTTACCTGCAAACCCCGATCGGGCAAGTGCACGAATGCTCGGTCGGGGCTAGTGGGGCCTGGTGCAACATCCTTTGTCACATTCCAATGGTTAACGCACAGATTTATAGATATAGATGGAAAACACAGATGTCATATTGGGCTCCATTTTGCATGAGCACTAACATTACCAGCTTAGAGAAGATCCAATAAAAATTCTTGAGATACTTCAGATACCACCTAGTATCTCCAACAATGCAGCCAGGCTGGAAGCTGAAATGTATACTGTTCAGTCCAGGTTATGGATATGTTTGTCAATATACTGGCTAAAATTATTTTTTTCTCCAAATGGTCTACTGAAATTAATGATGTCAGCTACCTCAGCAGATCCGTTGATTTCTATTCTTGAAGAAAAACTGGCTTCATACGGCCTCTCAAAGCAGTTAGTTGTTTCTTTTGGCTCTGCTCGAGCAAAAGAGATAATAAAACAAAAGATAAATAAAATAAATAGTCCACTCTTTGAAATGCTCCCTCCTAATAATATGAGGCTCTTATCTTACTTATCCAATTTAAGTAGCCCAGAGCATAGGAGATCAAACACTCTTTTGCATTTTAACATGTTACCATCAGTATTCAGAGAGGAGTTATTTATTTAAGAAAGTTCCTGTTCAGGAGTGCTTATAATAATAATAATAATAATTTTAATTTGTACCCCGCCCCTCTCAGCACATGGCCGACTCTGGGCGGCATTACAACATAATCAAATACACAATATACAGTCAAAATATAAACAAAACCAACAGTAAGTACAATACAGGTAATACAAATAAATTACACTAGAATTCTCTACAAAATGGCAATTTCTACAAAGTTAACAATACAACATTATCACGTTTAATACAGACCCAAACATAAACACGATCCCTCAACTACTAATGTCCCCAAAACATAACCCCATAGCTCATAGGTCCCTAACAAAGCCAAAGAAGAGGACGATCCAGTCCCAAGCAAATAGTAAAGATACAATGTAAACCCAGAAACACAAATAAATTACAGGTACAATAGAAATTTCCACAAAGTGGCAATTCTCAGTAACAAAATACAATAATACAAAAACACAATATAGGCAATATAAAGTGTGACTGCACTACAGCCACACTAACAACATCAACTGTCACACACACTCAATCCAACCCCGCCAGCAGATAAAAATACAAAAATGAAAGTTCTAGTGCCTCACACAGCCTTTTTAAAGTCCTGGCCGGAGGCGAGTGATGAAAGGTGGGCCCGAGGTGCAGCGGTGGCGACATTCGGCATCTTCACTGCGGGTCAAGGGGAGGGGCGCTGGGCGCAGCTGTTTCTCCTCCCGGAGCCGGTGGCAAGGGCTCTGGGAGTGGCTCAGGCAGCAGTCCCAGTTTGGCGGCAGCAGCAGGATCTCTGGTGCCTCCAGCGCTTTTAAACTCCCCACCTGATGGGCAAGGGGAGGGGCGCTGGGCGCAGCTGTTTCTCCTCCCGGAGCCGATGGCAAGGGCTCTGGGAGTGGCTCAGGCAGCAGTCCCAGTTTGGCGGCAGCAGCAGGATCTCTGGTGCCTCCAGCGTCTTTTAAACTCCCTGCCCGATGGCCAAGGGGAGGGGCGCTGGGCGCAGCTGTTTCTCCTCCCGGAGCCGGTGGCAAGGGCTCTGGGAGTGGCTCAGGCAGCAGTCCCAGTTTGGCGGCAGCAGCAGGATCTCTGGTGCCTCCAGCGTCTTTTAAACTCCCCGCCCGATGGCCAAGGGGAGGGGCGCTGGGCGCAGCTGTTTCTCCTCCCGGAGCCGGTGGCAAGGGCTCTGGGAGTGGCTCAGGCAGCAGTCCCAGTTTGGCGGCAGCAGCAGGATCTCTGGTGCCTCCAGCGTCTTTTAAACTCCCCACCCGATGGGCAAGGGGAGGGGCGCTGGGCGCAGCTGTTTCTCCTCCCGGAGCCGGTGGCAAGGGCTCTGGGAGTGCCTCAGGCAGCAGTCCCAGTTTGGCGGCAGCAGCAACTTATCTATTTGTCAGGCTGGGAAGGTGGAGACATCTGAACACATACTCCTAGAATGTCAGTTTTATGATAATCTTATACGTGACCATATTGCAACCTTCCCTCAAATTGAGCTGAATAATCATATGTTTAGAACCATGCTATCAGAATCACTGACCTGACGGACGCTGTTGCCTGATTTGACTGGAGGGCAACCAGGGTACGAATCATTAGAGAGAACCAGCTACAGTGGGGACAAGTTAAAAACCAACTATAATGATTATTATTTTGCACGTGTGATCCTGTTTTATATCCTGCTGATGTATACTGTGTCCATTTGAGTGCAGACATTTTTATCCTTATTTTCTGACTGTGACTACAACTTTTAAACTTTTACACTGTTTTATGTGCTGTTTTATTCCTTTTAAATCAGATCCCTGTCCCAAATGTAGCATACATTTTAAGAACTGATTTTATTCTAGTTTGTTTTAACTTAAACAAATGTGTTTGGAGTGGTACATTTTGACTCTATTTCATGCACTTAAACACTTTTTACCACACTGGTCATTGACCGTAATAAAGATTGAATTGAATTGACTACTTGAGACAACATGTGCATATTTAAAGTACACATAAAATGTGTGCCTTTGAGAAACATGTACAAAGACATTAGAGTAATTGAGTAAATAAATGTAAACTTATATATATATATTCTAGGAGTATGTGTTCTAATGTCTTTGTACTTCCAATGATGACAGAGTGAACCTCTCCTTTGTTTAAAAAGTATTGAAAGGTATGTGAAAATCTGAAGATTACAAAAACTACAATTATCACAATACTACATTCCCCTAGAAAAATCTGTTTATATCTGGATTTGGAAACTACATAGGGACATACATCATTAGTGCTTGCATAGGAGACCAGCAGTTTCTTCAGATGGGACTATGAATGCATCTTGCCTGGAACACCAAAGTACTGGTGACAGACAGAGATAACAAAACCGGGCTAGATAATCTAGTGGTATGGCTCATTTCAGGCATTATGGCTTACTTCAGTTTTGGAAGAATAGCTGTGAATCCACTCCAGGTCTTAGCCTGAACTTTACAGGTGCTATCCAACATGCTGAAGTCAATCCGCAAAATAGATTTAGCATTTTATACACTGCATATACAGCAGAGATTATCACCTGAAGTGGATTTGCCATCCCTCCAAAGGGCAGTTACCAACCACCACTGCCTCAATATAAGGCAGCTTCCTATCTCTCTGTGCTGTTTAGTTGTAAGCTGTTTCAGATTGGATCTTTATTTTGCAAAGTATCCTAAAAGTTTTCAGGGAGAAGCTATAGCTTGGATTTCAGAATCATACTTTGCTTTCTACAAAGCTTGTCCCCAAAGAATATTTTCTATCTTCTTCTTAAACCAAGGAACATTTTCTGCATCCTTCCTAACATACCTGTCAACTTTCGGGAAATTTCTGTCAAACCGCCGTATTTTACACTCTTCCCCGCCATCATCCCGTATTAGTTAGACTGCAATTAGACTGGAGTTAGACTGGAGGCCAGCACAGGATAAGCATAGCTGTCCAGTTTCCTGTTTTGACTGAGAAATTTCCCTTATTTGACAGAAATTTTCCGAAACTTGACAGGTATGCTTCCTAAACCAAGATCTGCAATGAGACATTTTCTAACAAAGCCAACTTCTGGCAACACAAGCATTGCTCTTCACGCCACTCATTTATTATTTTTTTAAAGGATGAAATTTTCTACATTCTGTATTCAATATGAAGTATTTTTCATTCAAGATGCAAATACTAAAAAGGGAGTAGGCAGGCTGGCTTCAAACTTTTTTTTTTAAACCTCTACAGTTTAGGTCACTGTTTTCTTGTACTGCCCAGTGATAGATAATATGACTTACAAGATAGCCCACAGTCGTTATGGCTGGAAAAGAACAATCACAGCAACAGGGATAAGGAAAGCTTTGCTAATGGTAAAGGACTATGTTCCCTTTCTCTTGACGTTATTGTAGAATTGCCTTTAATATTTAAGCTGAAAGCAATCTGTCAGTCTGATTAGCTCACTGACAGGTCATCTTTCAAGTTTGCTCCTCTTCTTTTCTTGAAGTGTATGTGTGGGATGATTGCAAATGGAAACTTGATTGCTAAGAATTTTTCCACATAGCCTAAAGAGAAATACCTGAAGTAAAACAGACTAAGTGAATGTTGTGGCAAATGTACACAATGGCATGCAAAATAAGAAATATCTTAATTACTAAATTTGTTATTAGCATGTTCTTCATTGTCAAAATTAATTATTTTGCCCAACCAACCTTCTTTTCCAGTATTACCTCTAGTCATAATCTTCTTTACTTCCTCTTTTACCATTTTGGGGTTCAAGGGAGATACAAAGTTCATGTTCTAATCTTGCACTTCTAGCAGCCTCAACCAGTGTTATTTGATGTTGTTATATGTTTTTGAGTTATATCTCCCTTTTCCTCTGGGTCTGTCTCACACTCTTTTCCCCTCTCCTCTTTCCATATACTTTATGCTGTTTACAGTATGGAATCACAAGACATTTTCTCCAAGTGAGTTATACTTAATGGTAAGCCCTATTTTAACAGCACATGAGCATTAGCTAGAATGCCCACTGACTGTAAACCTAAAAACTGTGGAAAGTACAATAATTCAGAATAACTTGAAAACTACATAAGACATGAGTCTGGTAAAAAAAATGAACAATATAATTTAAACAAAACAGTCTAAACAACTAAACTAACTGACTGTTAGAACATGGTCTTTTAAAGCCTCCATGAGGCTTTGAGATGTTTCTCAAATATGTCCAGGAACAGGACTTGATGCAGCTGTACAGATAAAGTGTTCCATGTTGTGGGTGGTGGCACTGAGAAGTTTTGTTTCCTCAAAATCTTTTTGGTTACTCTCATTGTTGGCACCTGTAGCTATTTCATCTGCAAAGATCAGGTGATGTGGGCAGACAATTGTGGACACAGCCACAATTCAATGCAGTTTTTATCTCCTAGAACAATCATGGACACCAATGGTCTGTTTAAAAATTTGGCCTGTAGGTGTTCATGAAAATAAAACTCCTCTCAGGCCACTCAACTTTCAACAAAAACCTTCTCTTGCATTGGAAATGGCATCTATTGCTTTGTTGCATGGAGGTGCTCTTTAACCTATTATTGTTAAAAGCCTTAAGTTAAATTGCCCATTGTAAATGTGTCTAAAATTTTTGATGCCATCTAATTGAGTAACCATCACCTTATCTTTTGATGATTTTAACTTTGCAAACATTAATCAATTACAATATTCATTCATTCATTAAATTTGTATACCACCCACTAATAAACTCTGGGTGATGAACAAAACATAATAAAAACACCATAAAGATTCAACAATATAAAAATAAACCTCACATGTTGGCAATAGACAAGAACCAGATTTACAAGAGAAAAATATCTCCAAATAGCAAAAATCACACATGAAAAATCAGGGCTTAGAGAGAAAATAAATTAATCTTAACAACAGATCCCCAAAAGAGAACAATTTTAAGCAGTTCTTAAAGCAATGGAGCATGGGTGCCTGATACATCTCAAAAGGAAGGATATTCCAGATGGCAGGACTTACCATGGAGAATGTCCTGGTTCTTGTTCTAGATTTCTTGTTTTCTCTAGGGATAGAGACCTGCAAGCCATGTAAACAGAGGCATATGATAGACAGGTAGATAAACCCAGGAGGATAGGGTCCAACAGATAACAAGATCTGAAACAATACAGTTCTCAACAGCAAACTTGCATTTTGTACCATAACAGACTGGGAGCCAGAGTAGACAGGTCAGGATCAAGAAAATGTGAGTATACCCACCCACACCTCCACTGCAGAGAGTAAAAAAGAGAGGTATAGTTTTGTCATTAACATACTGATGAAACACATCAAATCTCACCCAGTGGCCTCATATAGATATTGAACAGTACAGGAGCATACCTGTCAAGTATCCCGGATAGGCCAAGACATCCCATAATCTATGTATTGGAGTTGTTTCAGTATTCTTTGTTAGTTTCACTGCAATACATCAATAACCTGACTAACTCCCAGTATATTAGTCAAGAATAAAATGGAAGAATTCTATTCCAGTATACAAAATTATTTTGCTGTGTTGTCAGAAGATTATCTTGTTTATCAGATATGGCTGGCTACACGTCTGTCATAAAGAAGCCTATCCTTTGCAGAATATCAATGCTGATGGGCAAGGAACAGTATGATAAATAGATCCTGTAATTAAAGAACCCATTTTCAATATTCATTGACAGTTTTATTAGAACTAGGAAGACAGACAATGGGTCCAATATCTCAGCTACATCACCATATCTTCTGGAACTGTTATCTAAAAACTCTTAATGAAACATGAAGTTTATAGTAAAAACACTCCTGACTTACTAGCTCAGATTACATTTTGAAAAGGGGGAAATCAAAATCCTGATCTTGAAGCAAAGTAGTGCATGCATTTCTTAGATTCCTTACGTGTTACAAACCCACCACTTCTTACAAAATAAATCTTTCTTAGAGGCACTTTCTGAGAGCTGCCCTGAGAGAGAAAATTGTCATCAGCAACATTTAAAGTTAAATATTCTTGATTAGGGTTTACTCCTTTAGATTTAACAAATACATACTCTCCCCCAATATCTATAAAATCAATATTCTTTATCAAACCATGTTTTTAGTTTTACTTCACATGTTAGTTTGTCATTTATCACAATATTGCATAATTCTTTATACCATTCTTACAGTCTAAACTTCATACACATCTTCCAATTTTTAGCCATTAAAAATGTAATGAGCCACTGCAGTGGCTCAAGTTGCTAAGACACTGACTGGGAGGCGGAAGGTCAGCAGTTCGATCCCAAGTACTGCAGGACAGAATGAGCTCCCGTCTTAGTCCCAGCTCCTGCCAACCTAGCAGTTTGAAAGCAAGAAATTGCAAGTAGATAAATAGGGACCACTTCGGTGGGAAGGTAACAGTGTTTTGTGTGCTCTGGTGTCTAGTCATGCCTGCCACATGACCACGGAAACGTCTGCAGAAGCAGACAGCGCTGGCTCTTTGGCTTTGAAACAGAGATGAGCACTGAACCCTAGAGCCAGATACGACTGGCTTTCAAGCAAGGGAAACCTTTACTAATTTCAAAGCAGTGACCATAGTAACAATCAAATCTTGTTTTGTGCTTTTTTTGTTCAGTTGCACAGTCGAGTCTGACCCTTTGTGACCCAATGGACCACTGCATGCCATATTGCTTAATATTTGCAACCCCATTTCATAATTTCTGCATCAATTGTATAGTATACTTGTGGTTGATTTTTTTTCTTTTTCTTTATACAGAGGCTACATTCAATTGTCATTCCCAACTAGAGTAGATCTGTTGAATAAATGGGGTGTGTTGAAAACAGAAAATGCTTATGTAAATCCAGTTGATTCCATTGGAATATTCCAGCTGAAATTAACATCTTGATCTAGTCCATCTTCCTCTAGTATGTCTCTTAGTCTCTGGATTTCACCCTGAAACACAAGGAATGTATGATGCTAATGTGGCTAACCCTAAAATTGGATAACAATTTGTATTGAAACATTTTCTTCCCTCCTTCCTTCCTTCCTTCTCCCCCCCTTTTTTTTTTTGCTCCAAGAGAAAGCCTTTACAAAGTCTAGTCATATTTCAGATGACTTCCATTTTAGTTTAATTGAAATAGTTTTCTCAATATTACCAAATTGTCCCTCCACTTACTCCACTCAGTGAATGCTCAAGGGCTGTAAATTAAAACAACTGAGTGCTCAAGGCAATTTAAATAAGCTTTTTTAATAATTTGTGTCTTCAAATCAAGACAAGAGTGATTCAGACTACTAATGACATAACAAAAAAGACTGTTTGCCTTCAGTTCTCTCAGGCCTTGTTGTTTACTGAAAGCAAATTCCTATGCTGTTCTTCTCTTTGAGTAGGGGAAAGTGAAATCATTTTTTATTTTCTTCCTTCTGTAAGCCTTCCCCACAGCAAGATCATTCAGGAGAGATTTACAGTATAACAGTTTGCTGGGATGTTGCCAGAAAAAAGGTTGTAGATATAACTGGATTCTTAATCAGAGTAATGATATGACTGAAGTATCATTCTGTGCAGTATTCTGTCAAAAATGAGTCTCTCACACACAAACAATCACACGTCTCAGCAACCTTATATAGAGAGTGAAAGGATGGTCCATGCAGAAGAGAATGTTGCATAAAGCCTGGCATCAAAATTAATCATCCAGGCAAATGATTGTTTACAATAGTCTCAGCAAATATTTCTGGGAAAAGCCAACTGGGGTGGGTGACAGTCACACACTACAACACAGACAAGAAAACTCATCACATCTGGTTGTCTGACCAACATTCAGATGTGATCTCATCCAATAGCAATACAACTCACCATCAACACTGAATGAATACCTATTCCCAAACAGAAATAGTCTATGCAGTATAATATATATTGGAAGAAACCTAATAATAAGTCACAACTAGCGTAGGCATACTGAATCAATTAGATTTACACAAGTGCTGAATAATCAAATATCCACCAACTCAATGGGCCTACCCTAGTTGCAACTGAATGAATTTCTACCATTAAGACACATGCCAGCAATGGTCCAAAGGACACTGCTGAATTGAGTTGTTTTGAGCATAGGTGCTCTATCTGCAGCCAACAACATCCATTTGCAGTCTGCCCAAGAGGCAAACACAACAAGTTCAGTGGACAGTCTAAGAAGCAACAGGGTGAGGGAAGCTGTCAAAAGGCTCCCCAGTCCAGTTAAGTTGAACAGGCTAGTTGTTTTGTTTCACAGTTATCCTAATAAATACAGCATTCATCAGTTCTGGATTTTGATGGGGATTTTGTATTCCATTCACTGGACCACAGTGTACCATGCTAGCCCAGAATTCAAATTCAGTTAGTGGTTTAGAGAGATAAAATTAACAAGGAAGAATTAGCTGGCAGAGAAGTAGGGCCATTTGAGGGACACACACACACCAAAAATCTTAGGATATCACCTTTGGGGATAGCTCCTAAAAATGACCAAGGCAAATTTTGCATCATTCATTATCTATTTACCCTAAAAGGCGTTTGGTTAATGATGCCATATCAGAAGTGTTGACATCAGTTTGATATACTTTGTTTCATGAAGCAATGTGGATGGTGTGTTTATGTGGCAGGGGAGCAGAACTAGCTGTGAGACATTAAGTCCACATTATGTCTTCTGTGTTCACCAAAAGGAATTTGACTTTTTGGTTTCTGTTTCGAGGATGGGTTTTATGTAGGTGGCACCTTTCCAATTGTATGTTCCATTTCCATTTGATGAATTTAGTATATTCTTGGACCAGACCTTGAGGAAGGCAACTGGCCTTTTGACCATTATCTTTTGACCATTACCCCTTGATGATTATTTGTTGATGGGAAAGAGTGAATCCAGTTGTTCCCAATGACTTTTGGATGCATTTATCACTTGACTGAGGACCTGGGTGTCCCTCTGGTGTGTCAAGAGGGACACTTGCTTAAATTTCTAGGCATAGATATGTATACTGTCAAGCAGGTCTGTAAGGTTTGTGAGGACAAATTTAGTAATATGTGGGTATTGTTAAAGCAGTTCTCGGCATGCAGGTAAGTTTCTCTTAAGGAGCTTCAAACCTTTTTGTATAATTTGCATTTTGCATGCAAAGTAGTGGCCCGGAGAGGGTTTTTTCTCAGAAGGGAATTTTGCTACACAGAATTGGCAGTTTTCTACACAGTGCAACAAGTGAAAATGAGGGGGGAGAGAGAGAGAGAAAGGAAAATGAAAATTTCATTCTTTGCAGGAACCTTGATGATGTGGAGGATAGTCTGGGGTGTATGAGTCACAGTATAGCAAGACAGAAAGTTTCCAAGAATGAATAATTTTGTGAATATTGATCACATCCTTACACTGAACAGTATGTTTTTGACTTCCTTATTCTTTCATTATTCTCATGAGACCACATGGAAAATACACTTTCTAACAAGAGAGTTCATTTGCACACATTTACCTCTTAAGCACTGTTTTGTATACTTGTGTAGCTTTCCAACAAATTTCTGCCTATAATTTTAACCATAAGTTTGTGGGGGTGGGGGGAGTGCATAAAAAACTATTGTCCCATTTCTATGTGCATCACTCATCTGCACAAGGACAAACCGCAGCAGTCTGAATACAGTCTAAAATTTTGAAGTATTGTATCCATATAAACAGTTGTGACTTCTTTTGTGTCTCTCTTGGGGAGAGGAGGTTATTTAGAGTTGATACTGTTTAGATTTGCTTCCTCACTTTCTCTTCTTGTTGCACAATGTAGTTGATGTTACTTCTTTTTCTGCCTTATTTTAATCTGAATATTGGCAATCCTCATGGCGATCAGCCATAAAGACTGTCCTGTGAATATAATGCAGTGCCCTTTCATCTGCCTTCTGCATCACAGCATGACACCCATACCACTGAATCCAGTTCTGCGAGTCACTTTCTCGTCCTGAGTCCTTTTGGCACACAAAGTTTTCATCGGCTTCAGGCCAGTATTGATGAAACTGCTGGCCTCCATCAAGATGGATTCAAGTGGGATTTAATCCATTTGGGAACCATCACTTTTGATGTTGCTATAGGAAAGAATTGATTAAAGGCAACAAAAAAATGTGGGTGTGAAAAATGGAAGATAGAAGAAACAGCAGAGGCATGTGCTTCAAAATATGTCTATTCAGGTATTTTCTATATGTGATGAGCGGAGCATGTAGGTCATGTTATCGCCTTGTCCATGGGAAAATTAACTGGCCAGAAGAGGAGAACGTCTGTGTATACAGTCTCCCTGTACAAGCTCAGACTTTGATTTTCTAGAAAGCTTCCATCTTTGGTAGAAGAAGTCTCTCTGAATCTGTTGCTTTTTTGTTAATTTACTCATAAGCAAAGCAATGATGGAGGGGCAGCATGACTAAATCCTTATGCGCTGTAGCACTAATATTGCATTGGCTGAAATCCATCAGTATGTTGCAATCAATTGAATTCACAGGAGTACATGGAATTCAATAGATCTATTCTGGTTGTGACTTATTGATGGATTTCGGCTATAGTTTCAAACATTCATTTGCATCTACAAGATCCACTAATAGCATAAAAAGTGTTTCTCATACTGCTTCCATATATTTTAAAACACCAGTTTAATGTCTGAGAGATTAAGAGGTCTTTAGCTATCATTGTATAATGTTTTTAAGCCTCATTAACAATCTCTCTCTGTATGATGAGGGACCAAAAATGCATGTCTCTTCTGCCATGCATGTAATAAAACATGATATGCAGGGGCTGAAGCTGTTGGTACATCCAGCTAAGTTAAAGCTGTTCCATATCTTCTCTATTTGCCAATTAATCCTGTATGGCATGTATCACATTACCCTCTCATCTACAATGAGGGAAAGAGGGTCAGAAAACCTGTGAATGAACAGAGATTGTAGGCCAGAAGTCAGCACACCATCCACCTCTAAAATATACTCCAAACCTTAAGGACCCAGCTGTGTCTGACTGTATCTGCAACTGTCCATGCAGGCACAAGTCTTTATTTCAAAAGGATACTCTATCACAGTCACTGAAGAATCTTTCCTACAGCCTCAGATCCTCCCTCATGCCTTTAGTAACTCAAAGCCTATGATGGGGCTTCAGCAGTCCTTTCATGGCAGTACTCAATCTATATATAAAAAAAGACTCAGAATGGGGGTCTACTACCTTATGGGCAAAGTTCAGATGACCTACTAACTCCTGCAATTCAACTAAACTAACCTTTCAGCACTTCATTAGCTTGGCCATCCTGCTCTGCAGAGTTGAAGATGTGAAAAGGGTTGTGCTGCTGCTTTCAGAGAAAGATACAGAGCAGGTAGTATATATACTGGTGTATGTGTGTGTGTGTGTGTGTGATCCTTTTATTTTGTGATAAGATATCTAGAACAGGGGTGAGGAATGTATGAATTGTCAGTTGTGAAACTGTAACTTCCGTCAGTGCAGATGGTGATAATACTGAAGATTCATATGAGCTCTAGTCTAGCCCCTTCCCATTCCCTAATCTTGATCTAGAGAAGTTGCTATAGAGTAAGGAAATGGGAGGCTCATTTTCCCAGTCTGAAAAAAAATAATGGAAAGGAGTAGCAGAGAACTACAAAATTCTCACTGGAACCTCAGAGAGGTAATAGTCCAGAGGAATAAAGGAAGGGAGTGGAGAAGGTGAAATCAAAGACTTAAAAGAGATAAGAAGAAACTGTATGCCTGTTGCCAAACTACAATATTTTATATTACAGAAGCCCAAATAGCCACTCATGTGAAATGTTCCTTACACATTTTTCTTGGTACAAAATAGCCTATACATTAACCTTTCCCTGACATGCATGTTGTAAATGTATGTGTGCCAATACCGGGTTGGGGGGCGGTGGCTTTTGTTATGATATACAACAGTCTGAGTGTGAAACTTACAATTATCAGAAAGAAACAACATTTTTTTTCTTTCTTTTCATCAGTGCACCTATCTAATTTAGAGAGAAAATGAAATCTCAGAGGATGTTTCCAGATAAAAATCCCTGACAGGTACCAACCTGAAAAAAAGACTTGGGGTAACTGTGGCTATCTATGGGTGGATGGGATTCTACACCACTGTGGAAGAGCATCCAAACAGCCATATGTTCTTCGATCATAATCCAAGTACCTATTCCATTGCTCCCTTCTGAACATATTTTCAGTGGTAACAAAAAAAAAAGATTATATTGCTGGTAGGCAAGGAAAGCAAGCAAGATTATGCCATCTGGACCCCTTAAGCATTTTGTGAATGAGACAAGGTGCTTGAAAGCTCATCCAACTTTTTCATACATGAAGTAAGTGCAAAGATGAGGAACCATGCATCATTTGGAAATAAGTATCATATTGGGGGTAGAGTCTCGTTTTGCAAATAGAACACACTGCTTGTTTAATCAAGAATACTTTCACCTTTTGGAGGGAAAACATATTCAAATCCTATTAAGGTCAGAAATGAATGGATTTGATGGTGGTCTCATATTTCCAATGGAACATCTGTCCCTGTCACTAAGCTCTATGTGGGGGTTAGTGTGATTGACAGATTGGTCCAGAAGGGATTCCAGCTTGGATGGCAGGAATGTCACAGCTCAGCCTGAATGAAATGTGTGGGAGCTAGCACAGAGCTGATTTGTATGCTGCCAGGCTTAGATAATGTATGAGCAACTAATATATCACCTCTCTAGCTCTAAGGGAACATTAGGCCTTTGCACACACACAAAATTAACAATAACAGGGGAAATGATCATCTCAAGGTGTAATTGGAAAAGAGACTTATCAGAAAGCATAAACTTTGTTCCCCCTTTTTGGTACAGTTTCCAATGTCCTTGGCTTCTTTGTTGGAAGAAAATGTGTGTGTGTGTGTGAGGGGGGGAACAAATTTTATCTGTGCTGTTCATATCATTCACTTCAGTTATTTCAAAACAAAAAAGAGAGGCAACACAAGAGGGAGGGTTCAATCAAGGGGTGGTCTTAATTATTAATGCCAGAGACATGAAGTCATACGGAACTGCTATCTATTTTTGTTTATCTACACATTGTTGTGTTGATAAGAATGAAACACTCACACACCCCAATTTAGGGATAAAATCCAACACTCTGCTGAGAGAAAGAGTTCTGCAACAATGGTAGAATTGTTGCCCTTTCTTGTCACTGCCATCACTTTTTCTAAATTTGTCAATATAAACTATGTTGTTTTTTAAATTAAAATACAATAATTCCTTTTTAAAAATTAATTTAGATGTTTGAATAGCAACTTGGTACATTGAGATGAACCCAGCTTTGTCTGTAATGATCAGGGTCCCACAAATTTTAAATTGTGCCCTAGAAAATAAATTATTATTATTATTATTATTATTATTATTATTATTATTATTATTATTATTATTATTATTATTATTATTATTATTATTATTATTATTATTATTATTATTATTATTATTATTGTTGTTGTTGTTGTTGTTGTTGTTGTTGTTGTTGTTATTATTGTTGTTATTATTATTATTGTTGTTATTATTATTGTTGTTATTAATCTCTACTTACTGCTGCTGATATTGTGAATATTGTTATGGTTTTAAGATTTTGATGCCATCTGGTTTTCTTTTCTATGTGTTTATTGGTTATTACTGTATGATTTTAATCTGATCTTTTACAGATATATTGTAAACCACCCTGAGTGGTGCTCACATCAAAATGTAAGAGTATAAATGTGAATAAATAAATAAAAAACATAAGATCCAAATACAGTGATACCTCACTTTATGAATGTTTTGGTTAATGTAATTTGCGCTTTATGAATGAAAACCCATTAAAAATGACTCACTTTACAATTTTTTTCAGAATAGGATTAATTGAGTTTCAATACATTCCTATGGGAAACCATGTTTTGCTTTATGAATTTTGGGTCTCAATGCATTCCTATGGGAAGTTGCACCAATGCATTCCTATGGGAAATTCACTTTACAATTTTTTTTGTAATACGAAATGTCCTGGGGAACGCATTAATTTCGTAAAGCAAGGTACCACTGTAGTTGCATTAAATGAGCATTTCCAGTCTTCCTACTCAGAAACCCAAGATTATTATAATCTGTGGTTCCCGACTGTGAGAAGGGGGGGGGTTATTTTCAGGGAGCAATTTGAGAATGTTTAGACCACGTTATGGCCTTTTAGCCTTCCTCCACAGGAATAGGAGTTCATTTTTTTTAATAATAAGAATTATATGTCACCGGGAGTGGGGTGGGCATCAGGATTATAGAGATACTTATGTGGGCCATGGCCAAAAAAAGGTTGGGAACCACTGGCTTAGATGCTTTGGGAATGCAAGCGCGGCGCCAAAATGGCCGCCGCGCTCTTTGTGGGGCCCCCCCACAGGACGAATGATCCGGGTAGTTTAGGGCGTGGCCAGCTCCCTTACAAAAGGGGTGGCCACGAGGCAGCCAAGCTGCCATTTTACCTAAGCGACGGAGCGGAGAAGTTTTTTCCCCTGTGTCTCCGTCGCTCTTTACCTAGGTTGGAAGCCTTTTGGCGGCGAATCTTCTCTTTCGGCTTCCTTTTGCCTTCAGTGAGATGCCTCCAAAGAAGAAGGTGCTTTCGAGTGCGGCTCGCACGGGTAGGAGGCGCAATCCGGGTCGGAGGACCACGGTGGCGCCTCCCCAGCAGCCGCCTTTGCCGGCACCCGCCGGGACCGGCGGGATGGGGTCGATCACCCCTTGGCCGGCAGCGGGAGACCCGAGCATGGGCCCGGTGAGGGCTGCGGCCCCCGGCCCGCGAGCAGTGGACACCGCTCCTGGCTTTGCCCATTCTGCTGGGCCTGCAGCGGTTGTGGCGCAGCTCCCCCCGGGGCCTTCTAGCCTTGGGGGGTGGTGTGGCCCCCTGCCTTGGCAGGCGCCTGCACCAACCCTTCCGGGCTTCGGTGCGGGACAATGGCCCTATTCGGGTTCTGGGGTACAGGGACCTGTACCCGCGCCTCTAACAGGCGGGCCGGCCGGCCCTTGGCCCCAGGTCAGCGTTGAGGCCTTACTGGCCCACGTGGCGGCCCTCGAGGCCTCCTTGGCTCGGGCCAGCCATGCTGGGGCTACTTGTGGGGTTCGTTTCGAGGCGCCAGCGGTCGGGCAGCAGCAGGCGACGGGGCGGGTCGAGCTGCTGCAGGCGCGTGGCGCACCTTCGGCCACTGCCTCGCAGCTCCCCGGCCAGCAAGCAGGTGTGGGTCAGGCCACGATGATGAGCTCTACGGCAGTCGTGAGCTCCGACGCCCCCGGTGGGCCGGAACCCCCGGTGGGGGCGGCCTGCGGGGGTGCAACAGGTGAGTATGCAGTACAAGCCAATACACCGACACACATTGCCAATACGGGGGTGGCCTTTCAATGGCCTTGGCCTCACGCGGGTGGTGCGGTGGCCCAGCCGCCGGCGCCCCACTCGGCGATGACAAATGCTACCCAGACCCCTGGGGTTACAGGTGTTCCCTACCCTGCCGGGAATGTATTGGGGGTGGCGGGGCCAGCACAGGCCCCTTTTCAGATGCCCGCGTTGTCTGCGGTCCCGGTTTCGGCCTTGCCAACGGCGGGATATTCTTTGCCACTGGGTGACCACCTGGCACAAGCCACCAGAGAAAAGATATGGCGGGGGGAGTATGTAGATATCTTCTCACTCTTAAACAGAGAGCCCACCAAGGAGGAGAGGGAGGGGCAGGACGAGAAGGATAAGGAGCAGGCACGTCGTCGCAAGCCACCACGTACCTGGGCCAACTGGCTGCCGGCTTATTTAATCTACATGGCAGTGTACTTGAGAGCGCGGCCGGATTTGGCTGTTCCGATGGTCCAATATTTGGACAACATCTATAGGGCGATGGTCGATTTTCCGGACCCCTCGTGGTTGGCTTATGACGAGGAATTTCGTATGCGGATTCCCCTGCACCCCGAGATGAGGTGGGATGAGCTGTGCCAGAGGCTTTGGCTTCTGTACATGATGCCCACGCGCCCCGCGCCAGGGGAGAGATACCATTGCGGACATGCGGTCCAGTGAGCGGCTCCAGCTCAGGTTCCCCGCCAGGTGGCGGGGCAGGGGGTTCCAGCCCGCCTGCTGTGCTGGACTTTCTCGTCCAATGGTTCCTGCAATAGGAAAAATTGCAAGTACAGGCATGAGTGTCCCACCTGTGCGGGTCCCCACGCAGCCTCTGCGTGTCCCCGGCCTGGAGGGACGCATGGCAGAGGCAAGGGCGGGCAGTGGGCTGGCAAGACTGCCGCAGATGGAGGTAGTGTACCAAAAGGCCCCCTCCCCAATTAACGTGTGTATGTTGGAGCGTTGGCTCGCATTGTACTCGAAGAGGGAGGATGCGGAGTATCTCCTTCGAGGCTTTCAGCAAGGGTACCGTATCCCTTTCATGGGTGATAGGTCCCCTCAGGATGCCCCCAATCTTTTATCTCTTAGGGGAAGGGAGGAGGTGGCTGCTGCCAGCATTAGGAAGGAGGTTGATGCGGGCAGGGTCGCTGGCCCTTTCCCTGCACCCCCGTTCCCCAATTTTAAGGTATCACCCCTAGGCTTAGTTCCCAAAAAGTCCCTAGGCGAATTTCGCCTTATTCATCATTTGTCTTACCCGGCCGGCCGATCGGTCAATGATGCTATCCCTGATGACCTTTGTTCGGTCAGGTATACATCCTTTGACCACGCGCCGCGCATGGTGCGCTCGTGCGGCCCGTGTGCCTTGCTGGCTAAATGCGACATCAAGTCGGCTTTTCGCCTACTGCCGGTGCATCCGGCCGACTTCGAGTTGCTGGGTTTTAAATTTCGGGGTGAATATTATTTTGATAAGGCCATGCCTTTTGGCTGTTCCATATCATGCTCTGCATTCGAGCGTTTCAGTACCTTCCTGGAGTGGGCTTTTGTCCGCAGGTCAGGGTCCCGGTCTGTAGCCCATTACCTGGATGACTTTTTATTCGGGGGTGAACGGGGCTGGGACACGTGCACACGTCTCCTCAACACATTTCAGATGCTAATGGAGGAACTTGGTGTCCCTTTAGCGCCCGAAAAGACCGAGGGCCCATCTAACAAGCTAGTATTCCTGGGGGTGGAGATCGACACAGTAGCGCAGGCTTCTAGGTTACCGGGGGATAAGGTGTCCCGGTTAGTGGCCCTCATCTCGGATTTGCTGGCCAAGCGCAAGGCATCGCTGAGGGAACTCCAAGTGTTACACGGTCACCTCAGTTTTGCCTGCAGGGTGGTCGCACCGGGCAGGGCTTTTGCTCGGCGCTTATGCGACGCCATGGCAGGGTTATCCAGGCCCCACCATAGAGTCAGGATTACCCGGGGTATCAGGGCAGACATGTTCATCTGGTTACAGTTCCTGAGGGAGTTCAATGGGGTCTCATTTTGGAGGTCTGACCTCCTGGCTTCCCCAAATTTTCAGATCCAGTCTGATGCCTCAGGATCCCTGGGTTATGGGATGTACTTCAATGGGAAGTGGGCCTATGGTGGGTGGCCACCGGCATGGGCAGGCACTGGTCGCCTGCGTGATCTCACATACCTTGATTTTTTTCCTATCCTGGGGGCTTTGATGCTGTGGGGCGAGGAATGGGTGCATTTCTGGTGTGACAACGCTGCTGTTGTCCACATTGTCAATGCACAGACTTCCAAATCGCCCAGGGTTATGGACCTAGTGCGCCAGTTTGTGCTGCGCTGCCTGCGCCTCAACGTCTTGTTCAGGGCCAGGCACGTCCCAGGGGTTAATAATGATATTGCCGACGCTTTGTCCCGCCTGCAGATCTCCCGGTTCCGTGCCTTGGCCCCGGATGCGGAGGAATTTCCCTCGCCACTCCCGGACGAGATATGGACCATTGGCAGGGAGAGGTGAACCGGGCGATCGGCCTGTCACTGGCGCCCCGCACGCGTAAGGCGTATCAACAAGCTTTTAATTCTTATAGGGCGTTTTCTGCCCAATTTCACCTGCCAGAGACCTGGCCTATCCCGGTGGATCATGTTCTGCGGTTCATGGTTCACCTGCATTCCCAGGGCCTCGCACCTCGCACCATAGCATCCAAGCTCTCGGCGCTGGCTTTCATGGCCAAGGTGGGGGGTCATGTGGACAGCACCTCTGACTTCCGTGTGAGACATGTTTTGGAGGGGTGGGTGCGCGAGCGCGGGCGTTGCCCGGACGACCGGCACCCTATTTCCCCAGGGGTTCTTACCCAGTTGGCCCGGGGCTGGCCAGGCCTCTGTTTTGATCGTTATGAGGCAGCCCTTTTTCATGCAGCCACAACGGTGGCATTTTTTGGAGCGCTCCGCATCAGCGAACTTGTGATGCTGTCTAAGGCGGATGCAAGTTGTAGGGCACTGGAACTCGAAGATGTATATGTTGCCAAAGACTGGGCCCAGTTGAGGATACACTCCTCTAAGACTGATCAGCAGGGCGCAGGCAGTGGTGTAAGACTGCTACGGTGTTCTTTGGCAGACATCTTTCCGGTTGGTGCCCTACAGGAGTTTCTTGCACTGCGTGGCACGCACCATGGCCCGTTTTTCTGTCACCAAGATGGGTCTCCCCTTACTAAATTTCAGTTTTGGAAGGTGACAGGCAGAGCCCTCGCCAGGGTGGGCCTACCAGGTGCCCGTTATGGCACACATTCATTCCGTATTGGGGCAGCCTCTACAGCAGCTGCTTTTGGGTACTCCGGGGCTGACATACGCAGCATGGGGAGGTGGGGTTCACAATGTTTTCAGTTTTATGTGCGCCCACTTCCGCCGTGAGTACCAATACAGTCACCTTACCTTCCTTTTTTCCTCAATTTTCTTACAGACCCTGGGTGTCGTATTACACCGGTGACAGTATGGCTGGTGGGCCACAGCTACGTGCAAAGGGCAGCGCGTTACGCTGCGGCGACAGAGTGGGGACCCCGACTGGGACTGGGTGAACACGCCAGTCTCACATGGCATGGTAAGCCTGGGATGTTGTGGCGGGAGCTGCTGCCTTTTCTTTTTTCAGGCAGAAGTGCTGCCCCGCCTGACATTCTCATCATGCACCTGGGGGGCAACGATTTGGGTCAGGTCACCGGCTTGTCGCTCAAGCATGCGATTTGCGAGGACCTCGCCTACTTGCACTACGTCTGGCCTCCCGCAACCCTGGTTTGGTCAGACATGGTCCCGCGCCATTCTTACAGGGGAGGAGTTGACCTCATGGCCCTGGACCGCGCTAGGCGCGCGGTCAATAGGGCGGTGGCGCGGTTCCTTGCTGACAAGGCTTGGGGATGGGTCAGTCGTCACCCCGCTATTGGACTAGAAAATTATGATTTGTATGCAGGGGATGGGGTCCATCTGTCGCGAGGAGGTATGGATCTCCTGTTGGGTGATTGGCGAGCAGGCCTGTTGACCGAGCTGACGGTCTGGGGGGGCGTCAGGCCTTCTGTGAAGCCCCTCCGTGTGGCGGGTAGCACTGGTAAGGTAAACAGTTATGACCCACAGGTATCTGGCAGGTTCGCAATTGACTGGACAACACTAGATAGGAATAAATTAGTTAAACGTTGTCCGGTCAACGACGAACCAGGCGACGGGGTGATGGTGATAGCTAACCAGCATGCATCACCCCGTGATTTCACGGATACGAGTCAGAGGGTGGGGTCATTAGTTAGATATTGACTACGGTCAACAATTTGTTTGTTGTCAACAAACAAATTGATACAAATTGATACATTGTAGCCAATTGCCGTTGGCAATTTTGGGTGGTACCTTACCAGTGTTACTTCGGCCTGCTTGCCTTAAGAATTATGATTGGTCGTTTTACCAATACAAATTTATAATTCGGACTAGGGCATGAATCAATAAATGTGGCCCAATGCCGTTATCCACTTTCAATGGTGTCTGAGTCCGTTATTGGGGGGTGCGCCTGCAATAAGGTTTTGGAAGAAAATGCAAGTAGATGAATCTCCAAGCTAAAGGTACTAAGTGGCTGCTGTAAGAGCAGTAGTTGAGAACCAAACACATTTCTCACAGTTTGTTCCTCTGCATTCTTTTTATCCATGTTTGATTGACAGCCCAATGATTCTGACTTTGTTATGCTTCTCTACCTCCTTCTCTAACCTCTTTTCTCTGACAACCTAGTAGAGTTCTGATTTATTGCCAGCTTTGGCTTTTGTTCTAACTTCCTTGAACTCCCTTCCTACATTTTCTTCGTGCACTGACCTTGCCCTAACTTCCTGGACTACCAAAACAGTTACAGCCTCAGTTCCTTTGCTCTGCCTACTCTTCTACCTCCTTGTCTAGGCCAGACATAAAACTGCCAAAATAAAGGCACCTTTTTGTGAGTTCATTATGCAGTTCCTTTCACCTGACCCAGTGTGAGAAAGATTAGCCAGCAACACAAGGTTATCGTTACCAGGGTGCGCTTGATTCTGATTTAGAAATACCACAATCTTCGAGGAGGCTCTTTCTGTGTACCCCTGCCTAAAAGTAAGGCCAAACCTATTTCTTAGTGAGATGAAACACTTCCAGTTTCCATCTTGTAAGCTTAAGGTACTTAAAGACAGATGTAGATGTATTTCACACATATATTCAATTATTGTAATTATGGTTGTGTCTAATGTCTCATCAAAGGTACTGTATGAGTCGAAGATTGACTGTCTCCCTTTACACTGATCACAAGCTTCTGTCAGTCAGTTTGCCCATTAGGCTACAAAATATCAAGTGTACATATATATTAATCAGCTGGTGGTGTAATTGCATAATAGTGTTGTGACCCCATACATGCTTAACATAACTGACTTCCTCATATAGTATATGTTTAGAATTGCAGTGAATCAGCTAATATTTTTTGAAGCAGAACCTAAGTGGGAAATGTAATAAATATATAATACTTTTGTTCTCTTTTTAGAGTTAACTCCCTTAGCTGAATGAAAGAACTACCCAATTATATATCAGTTTGTAGTATGAATCTAGATTAGAATTCTCAAACTTTACTCATATGATCAGCTGGGATTTAAGCAACACAGGATTGCAGCTATTGTTTCTAAAGAATGAAGTTTCAGGTACTTATCTCCTTCCACAATGCAAGAGAGCAGGGACATAATTACTCAAAATGTTTATGCAGAATTTCAATAAGGCAGAGGGAATAAAGTATAATTAACTGAATTCTCACTTGCTCTTTACTCAATGGAAAAATGAAAATTGTTGATAAATTACTTACCATTGTTTTCACATCTTTTTTGTGTCTTAAACATTATACTATATTCATATACTTTATACAATTAGGCACACTGCAGTGCATAATGGATTTTATTAAATTCAGAGGATGTTTCTTTACTTTTTTATTGACAACTCCTTATTGATTCTTTAAAATTATATTGTACAGTATTATTCCATTGTGCCTACATTATTAAAACATGCAACTGATATATAAGTAAGGATGCAAAGATTTGTTTAGCACTTGGAATGCCCTTCCTTTGTCTAGTTCTTTGGAATAAAACCAGGTAGTATTCATCTGATTTTCATGGCCTGCATACCTTACAGCTCATAATTTGGCAGCTCCATGATTTATTGTATATCAAAATGATCTTATATACTCCAGCAATCTCTATTTATCTATTGAAAAATATCTTTTAAAATTGTTATTTGGAGTTTCTTCTTGACTTAAATGTAAGTTTTGTGGGATTGGAGAGCAGGTAGTTCTCTCAACTGATGTAGAATTACAGAGACAGGGACAGCGGTTGAAGTGGTTAATATGGTGAAATTGAAAACTGGAAGGTCGGAGTTTGATACCCCAGTACTGCATGACAGAGTGAGCTCCCATCTGTCTCAGCTCCTGCCAAGCTAGTTTTTTGAAAGCAAGAAATTGCAAGTAGATAAATAGATAACACTTCAGTGGGAAGGTAAACAGCATTCTGTGCACTCCGGTGCGGTGTCGAGGCATGCCTGCCACATGTCCACGGAATGGCTGCAAAAGAGAGACAATGCTGGCTCTTTGGCTATAAACAGAGATGAACACTGAACTCTAGAGTCAGATATGACTGGCTTTTGAGCAAGGGTGACCTTTACCTTATACAGAGATAAGCATCCACCACTATGACTACCACCTTACCATTAAGCTTTACTTAATAGTTAGTACACCGAGTGCAATTTACCTAAGGTCCTTCTCTTTCTGTTCCCATGTCAACATGCTGAGAATGCTAAGTCTTAAGTGGAGGAATTATTCTATCTAAGAGGATTGTACATATGAATCTTGACCTTGGGAAATCACCATATGAACTCACATCTAGAGTCCCCCTAAGCAATGGAGATTCTCTTTTTCAGACTTGTCATCTTCCACTTGTATCTTTTTTGTGCAAACTGAAGTTTTTGTAAATCACTGAAACCTGAAACAGAGAAGGTGGGCTAGAGTGCTGCACTCTATCTTCTGCAAATATTCACAATTTGCTAACAACTGAATAGTGCTTAGAAAGTCGTTTTTGTTGCATGGATGTTACAGAACTATCTAAGGATGATTGGTTGCTTCAGTTCACTTTTTATACAAGTTCACCAAAAATAGTAATAAAAAAATTAACGCCCAATGCAGAAATAAGCAACCTTTTATATCCCCAGATTTAAAATAGTTCATATAACTTGAAAAGACAAATCTTGCTTATCTGGAAGGAGAAAGTTAAGTTTTACTTACCAGTAATAACTTTTGTTCTTCGAGTATGGAATCTATGAATTCACACTTTTGGGGTTCTGTGCCTGCTCAGTGCCATTATGGCTCCACGCAGGCACAGAACCCCAAAAGTGGGGATTCACAGACTACACGAAGGAGAATGGTTAGTCTCAACCATTAAAACAAATTAAAATGGATCTTGGCTGCAAGGGCTAAAATGTTGATCTTTTAACAAGGCTTCCTTAAAAGAGTAAAAGAGTGACTATTATTATAGTGGAAGAACAAGCTGGCTTTAGGGAAAGCAGGTCCACAATATACCACTACCTAGTCCTCCAACGTCTCATTGAAAAATATTCCTCCATGAACTCAGTATCATTGCACACTGCTTTCATTGATCTAAAGGCTATCTTTGACTCAATTTCCAGGATCAAGCTGAGGGATAAACTAGAGAAATCCTCCATTGACTGGCAGTTGTTCCACCATATCCATGCTCTCCACACCATCACTAACCTTAAGGTCAGATGCTCCCAGCAGGGACACCTTACGGAGCTGGAACCCACACAGAAGGGTGTCAAGCAAGAATGCAAGCGCGGCGCCAAAATGGCCGCCGCGCCCTTTGCCCCCCCCCACCGGACGAAGACATCCGGGTAGTTAGGGGGCGTGGCCAGCACCCTTATATAAGGGGCGGCCACGAGGCAGCCGAACTGCCATTTTGCGAAGCGACGGAGCGGAGAAGTTTTTCTCTCTTACCTCCGTCGCTCTTGCCTTACTCGGGGAAGCCTTTGGCTGCTGATTTTCTTGACTTTTAGGCTTCCCATCGTTAGCTGCTATGCCCTCGAAGAAGAAGGCAACTGCGAACACGGCTCGTTCTGCGCGGAGGCGCCAGCCGGGTCGCAGGACCGCGGCTGCGCCTCCCCAGCAGCCTCCTTTGCCTGAGCCCACCGGGACCGGTGGGATGGGGTTAATTACCCCTTGGCCCGAGGCCGGGGGTCTGCGTACCGGCCCAGCTGGGGCCACGGCCCCTGGCCCGCAAGCAGTGGCCACTGCCTCTGGCACGGCCCATTCTGCGGGGCCTTCTTCCATGGGTCCGCAGCTTCCTGCGGGGGGTTTCAGCCATGGGGGGTGGCTGGGTTCCCTCCCCTGGCAGGGTACCCCCCCCCGGCCCTGCAGGGGCTGGCCTGGGGTCGTGGCCGTCTATGGGCCCCGGGGTCCAGGGACCTGGACCGGCGCCTGCACCCAGTGGGCAGGCTGGCCCTTTGCCCCCACTTGGCTTAGGGGGCTACGTTAGTGTTGAGGCCCTTCTGGCCCGCGTTGCGGCCCTCGAGGCATCCCTCGTGAGGGTTAGCCACCCGGGAGTGCCTTTTGGGGTGCAGGTTGATCCATTGTCTGCCGGTCAGCGGCAGGCGGCAGGACAGGTCGAGCTGCCCGAGGCGCGTGGGCCGGCGTCGGCCACTGCCTCGCAGCTCCCCACTCAACAGGCTGATGCTGGTCAGGCCCCGTCGACGAGCTCAATTGCGGTCATGAGCTCCGACGCCCCCAGCGGGTATTCCTTGCCCCTGGGGGACCATTTGGCCCAGACCACCAAAGAGAGGATCTGGCGTGGGGAGTATGTCGACATCTTCTCCCTTCTTAACAGAGAGCCCACCAAAGAGGAGAGGGAGGGGCAGGATGAGAAGGATAAGGAACAGGCACATCGTCGTAAGCCGCCACGTACGTGGGCCAATTGGTTGCCGGCGTACCTTATATACATGGCGGTCTACCTCAGGGCCTGGCCGGATTTGGCAATTCCGATGGTCCAGTATTTGGACAACATTTACCGGGCGATGGTCGACTTCCCGGGCCCGTCATGGTTGGCTTACGATGAGGAATTCCGTACGCGGATTCACCTGCACCCTGAGATGAGGTGGGATGAGCCCTGCCAGAAGCTGTGGCTTCTGCATATGACTCCCACGCGCCCTGCGCCTGGGGACAGATACCATTGTGGACATGCGGTCCAGCGAGCGGCCCCAGCACAGACACCCCGCCAGGTGGCGGGGCAGGGGGTTCCAGCCCGCCTGCTGTGCTGGACTTTCTCATCCAATGGTTCCTGCAGTAGGAAGAATTGCCGGTACAGGCATGAGTGTCCCTCTTGCGCTGGCCCCGATGCGGCCTCCGCCTGCCCCAGGCCTGGAGGGGTGCGGGGCAAAGGTAGGGGCGGACAAGGGGCTGGCAAGACTGCCACAGAGGGAGCTGGTCCACCGAAAGGCCCCCTCCCCAATTAATGTGGACATGCTGGAGCGTTGGCTCGCATCGTACCCGAGGGGGGCAGATGCGGTTTACCTGCTTCAAGGTTTTCGACTGGGGTTCCGTATTCCTTTCCAGGGTGATAGGTCCCCCCAAGATGCCCCCAACCTTTTGTCCCTTAAGGGGAGGGAGGAGGTGGCTGCCGCCAGCATTTCTAAGGAGGTTGATGCGGGCAGGGTCGCTAGCCCTTTCCCTGCACCCCCATTCCCCAACCTTAAAGTGTCACCCTTGGGCTTGGTGCCCAAGAAGTCACCAGGCGAGTTCCGCCTGATCCATCACTTGTCCTACCCAGCCGGCCGATCAGTCAATGATGCTATCCCTGATGACCTTTGCTCGGTCAGGTATACATCTTTTGACCAAGCGCTGTGCATGGTGCGCTCATGTGGCCCGGGTGCGCTGTTGGCTAAGTGCGACATTAAGTCTGCCTTTCGCCTCCTGCCAGTTCACCCGGGTGACTTTGAGTTGCTGGGTTTTAAGTTCCGGGGTGAATATTATTTCGATAAGGCCATGCCTTTTGGCTGTTCCATATCGTGCTCGGCCTTCGAGCATTTTAGCACCTTCCTACAGTGGGCTTTTGTCCGCAGGTCAGGGTCCCGGTCTGTAGCCCATTACCTGGATGATTTTTTATTCGGGGGTGAACGGGGCTGGGACACGTGCACATGTCTCCTCAACACATTTCAGACGCTAATGGAGGAACTGGGTGTCCCTTTAGCGCCCGAAAAGACCGAGGGCCCATCTACACAGCTAGTATTCCTGGGGGTGGAGATTGACACGGTAGCGCAGGCATCTAGGTTACCAGGGGATAAGGTGTCAAGGATAGTGGCCCTTATCTCGGACTTGCTTGCTAAACGCAAGGCATCACTGCGGGACCTGCAGGTGTTGCATGGTCATCTCAATTTCGCTTGCAGGGTGGTCGCACCGGGCAGGGCATTTGCCCGGCACTTGTGCGATGCAATGACAGGCTTGTCCAGGCCCCACCATAGGGTCAGACTAACCCAGGGCATTAAGGCAGATATGCTTATCTGGCTCCAGTTCCTGAAGGAGTTCAATGGGGTGTCATTTTGGAGGTCTGACCTTCTGGCTTCCCCTCGTTTCCAGATACAGTCTGATGCCTCTGGGTCCCTGGGTTATGGGATGTACTTCAATGGGAAGTGGGCCTATGGTGGGTGGCCACCAGCCTGGTCAGGTATGGGGCACCTGCGGGACCTCACGTACCTGGAATTTTTTCCCATCCTGGGGGCCTTGATGCTATGGGGTGATGAGTGGGCCAACTCGGTCGTTCATTTCTGGTGTGACAATGCGGCCGTTGTCCACATTGTCAACTCACAGACTTCCAAATCGTCCAGGGTGATGGACCTGGTGCGCCAGTTTGTATTGCGCAGCCTGCGCCTTAATGTACTGTTCCGGGCCAGGCATGTCCCGGGGGTCAATAATGATATCGCTGACGCTTTGTCCCGGCTGCAGATCTCCCGGTTCCGCGCCTTGGCCCCGGATGCAGAGGAATTTCCCTCGCCACTCCCGGACGAGATATGGACCTTTGGCAAGGAGAGGTGAACCAGGCGATCGGCATGTCGCTAGCGCCACGCGCGCGTAAGGCGTATCAACACGCATTCAATTCTTTCAGGGCAATCTGTGCCCAATTCCGGCTGCCAGATACCTGGCCTATCCCGGTGGCCCATATACTTCAATTCATGGTTGACCTGCATTCCCAGGGCCTTGCACCTCGAACCATAGCATCCAGGCTGTCAGCGCTGGCTTTTATGGCCAAAGTAGGCGGACATGTGGACAGTACCGCTGACTTCCGTGTGAGACACGTTTTGGAGGGGTGGGTGCGGGAGCGTGGGCATAGCCCGGACGACCGCCACCCAATTTCCCCAGGGGTTCTTACCCAACTAGCACAGGGCTGGCAGGACCTATGTTTTGATAGGTATGAGGCAGCCCTGTTTCATGCGGCTACAACGGTGGCCTTTTTTGGAGCGCTCCGCATCAGCGAGCTTGTGATGCTGTCTAAGGCGGATGCTAGTCGTAGGGCACTGGAACTCGAAGATGTCTAATTTTAAAATTTAAATTTAATTATCACATTTATATACCGCTCACTCGGCCAAAGCCAACTCAGGGCGGTTCACAATAAAAATTAAAAACACAAGTTAAAACAGTTAAAACAGTTAAAACTACCCACCCCCTAAAAACAAGGGCTGCAGGATCCAAAGGCACCATGGGGAAGAGTTCTTCTACACCAACCACCCAATGGCGGTTACCCTTCCACCTGCACCCCACACTTGACCCGCCAGCCAGGTTTTAAGATCTTTTCTGAAAGGCAGCAATTCCGTCCGGAGACGTAGCTCTGTTGGCAGGAGGTTCCAGAGGGCCGGTGCAGACACGGAGAAGGCTCTCCTCCTTGTGCCAGAGAGGCGAGCCCCTCTGGCTGATGGAACAATTAGAGAGCCCCTCCGGTCCGCTCTGGTTGGACGGACAGACGTCCTCAGGGCGATGCGGTCTCTTAGGTAACCCGGCCCACTACCATATAGGGCTTTAAAGGTCAAAACCAGCACCTTGAATTGCACCCGGAGACAAACTGGCAACCAGTGCAGCTCCCGGAGCAGTGGCAAAGCACGGGCATAACGCCCACACCCCATCACCACCCGGGCTGCCGCATTTTGGAACAGCTGTAGCCTCCGAATGGTCGTCAAGGGCAGCCCCATGTAGAGCGCATTGCAATAATCTAGTCTGGAGGTAACCAGAGCGTGAGTGACCATGAGCAAGGAGTCCCGGTCCAGGAGTGGGCGCAACTGGCGGATCACCCGAAGTTGGGCGAAAGCCCTCCTGGTCACAGCCGCCACCTGTTCCTCTAGCAGTAGCCGTGAATCCAGGAGGACCCCCAAGTTGCGCACTGGGTCTGTCTGGGGCAAAATAGCCCCATCCAGAACCAACGATGGTAGCTCCCGGGTTAATGCAGAACCCCCTATCCATAGCCACTCAGTCTTGCTGGGATTCAGTTGTAGCCCGTTAGCCCCCATCCAGACCCCCACAGCTTCCAGGCATCTGGAAAGGACTTTGACGGCATCACTGGAGTCCCCATGGGCCGAGATGTACAACTGAGTGTCATCCGCGTACTGATGGTACCGCACCCCATGGGAACGAATGATCTCACCCAGCGGCTTCATGTAGATGTTAAATAGGAGAGGAGAGAGCACCGAGCCCTGAGGCACCCCCCATTTGAGGGGCCTAGGACTGGACCTCTCACTCTCCAACCACACCGACTGGGTACGACCCCTCAGAAATGAGGAAAACCAGGACCACACATTACCCTGGATTCCCAATCCTCGGAGCCGTCCCAGAAGGATACCGTGGTCAACGGTATCGAAAGCCGCTGAGAGGTCAAGAAGAGCAAGGACGGATGGGTGACCACCGTCCCGCTCCCGCCAGAGATCATCCATCAGTGCGACCAATGCCGTCTCGGTACCATATCCCGGCCTGAATCCTGACTGAAAGGGGTCCAGATAATCCGCTTCATCCAGCACCCCCTGCAGCCGACACGCCACTGCCTTCTCCAACACCTTCCCTAAAAAGGGGAGGTTAGAGACAGGCCTATAGTTGGTTAGGACAGCTGGGTCGAGGGAAGGTTTCTTCAGGAGGGGGCGCACCAAAGCATGTTTTAAAGGTGCAGGAAACACCCCCTCCCGCAATGATGCATTGATCACAGCCCCAACCCAGTCACCTGTCACCGCCTTGGAGGCTTTCACCAACCAGGTGGGACAGGGGTCCAATGGGCAGGTAGTGGCGCGCACAGCTGCAAGGAGCCTGTCCACTTCATCAGGGGCAACTGGGTCAAACCGGTCCCAGATGGTATGGCAAGACTGTACTCCAGCTCCCTCCGGACTCTCCCCATCCACGCCGGAATTAAACCCAGAGCGAATCCGATCGATTTTCTCCACTAGATGGTCAGCAAAGTCCTCAGCCGACCCCTGCCAACCGGGCACCGGGGTCCCCCTACCAAGGAGAGACCCGGTAACCCGGAACAGGGTGGCTGGGCGATTATCAGCGGAGGCGATAAGGGTGGTGAAGTATTGTCGCCTCACCACCTCCATCGCCACTAGATAGGCCCTAATAGCGGCCCTAGCTAGTGTCCAATCGGAGTCTCTCTGGGTCTTCACCCAGCGGCGCTCTAGGCGTCTCTTTGCCCGTTTGAGCTCCCGCAGTTCATCTGTGAACCACGGAGATGACCTAGCTCCATGAGCTCTGAGAGGCCGTAGTGGTGCGATTTCATCCAAGGCCGCTGTTGTCATCCTGTTCCACAGGTCAACCAGCGCCTCGGGCGAATCGTGTTGCCGATCCAGAGGGAAATCCCCCAGTTCCCTCTGGAATCCATCAGGATCCATCAGTTGCCGGGGGCGGGCCATTCTAATAGGCCCTGCCTCCCTACGATGAAGCGTCGCACCCAGGAGGTCTAGAGCCACCAAATAGTGATCTGACCATGGCACAGGTGTTATGTCTAATTTCCGTAGTCTCAGATCACTCTGCCACCGCTCCGACAAAAAGATTAAATCTGGTGTGTGGCCACTGCCCCTGGTCGGGCCCTGAATTACCTGAATCAGGTCCATATCTGCCATGGAAGCCATGAACTCCTGAGCCACCCCGGAGCCAGTCCCCAGCGAAGGCAAATTGAAGTCCCCCAGAACCATCAATCTAGGGAACTCCAATGCCAACGCTGAGATGGCCTCGAGGAGCTCAGGCAGGGAGTCCCTTACCCTGCAAGGGGGCAGGTACAGGAGTAAGACTCCCAACTGACCCTTAGAGCCCAGACGCAGAAGCAGGGCCTCACAACCCAGAATTTGTGGAGCGGTGGCCCTGGTGACTCCCAGTGACTCCCTGGCTATGATGGCGACGCCACCGCCCTTACCCCTATCCCTAGGCTGGTGCCAAATACTGAACCCAGCTGGACACAATTCTGACAGAGGAACCCCATCCTCTGGTCTCAGCCAGGTCTCAGTGATACATGCCAGGTCGGCCCGCTCCCCCATAATGGAGTCTTGTATCAGGGGGGCCTTATTACATACCGACCTGGCATTCATCAGCAGCAGCCTAAGGGCAGGGTCACCCTGGGTCAGCTGCTCAGGACCCAGAGGTGTAACCGTGGGGCTGGAACGAGGGACAGCTACTAAGCATCTGCCCCGCGTTCCCCGGGTGCGGCCCGCCCCTCGGTACCCGCTATATCGCCCCATGCCCATCACAACCTCTATATTGGTCTCCGGAGCCTCCCTGCTTGCCCCGGACAGAATGCTGCCTCTCCTTCCTGGCTGGCCTGGCAATCTCTCCCTCCCTCCCTTCCACCCCAATATAAAACCGCCCCATTCACTCCCCCCACCACCCTCCGCACGGCTCCGGTGGTGATGGAAGTGGTGGGGCATTCTTCCACAACTGTGTTGAACCCTCAACTGCCGGGCAGGGCCCGAAATGCCGGCCGATGGCGAGGCCAGCGAGCCTCTTCGCCCCCGCCGGGGCCGAACACAGCGGCGGTGATGTTTCGTCCGGCAGGCCCCCTCGCCTTTTGAGTCCTGGCGAGGGGCGGGGGGCGGGGCCCAAAACGCCGGCCAATGGTGAGGCCAGCGAGCCTCTTCGCCCCCGACGGGGCCGAACACAGCGGCGGTCCTTGGCGTTGGCCCCGCATTTGAGGCTGCCTGCCGAAACTCCCTCCAGCTGTACCTGTTCATCTCCCGCCGGTCTGGCCGGGAGGGAAAGAGAGCGCCCGGTGTCCTTGGCGTTGGCAGCATCGGCCCCACTTTTGAGGCTGCCTGCCGAAACTCCCTCCAGCTGTGCCTGTTCATCTCCCGCCGGTCTGGCCGGGAGGGAAAGGGAGCGCCCGGTGTCCTTGGCGTTGGCAGCGTCGGCCCCACTTTTGAGGCTGCCTGCCGAAACTCCCTCCAGCTGTGCCTGTTCATCTCCCGCCGGTCTGGCCGGGAGGGAAAGAGAGCGCCCGGTGTCCTTGGCGTTGGCAGCGTCGGCCCCACTTTTGAGGCTGCCTGCCGAAACTCCCTCCAGCTGTGCCTGTTCATCTCCCGCCGGTCTGGCCGGGAGGGAAAGGGAGCGCCCGGTGTCCTTGGCGTTGGCAGCATCGGCCCCACTTTTGAGGCTGCCTGCCGAAACTCCCTCCAGCTGTGCCTGTTCATCTCCCGCCGGTCTGGCCGGGAGGGAAAGGGAGAGCCCAAAGACTGGGCTCAGTTGAGGATACGCTCCTCTAAGACGGATCAGCATGGCGTAGGCAGTGGAGTAAGACTGCTACGGTGTTCTTTGGCAGACATCTGTCCGGTTGGTGCCCTACAGGAGTTCCTTGCACTGCGTGGCACGCACCATGGCCCGTTTTTCTGTCACCAAGATGGGTCTCCCCTTACTAAATTTCAATTTTGGAAGGTGACCGGCAAAGCGCTGGCCGGTGTTGGCCTCCCAGGGGCCCGTTACGGCACCCATTCATTCAGAATAGGGGCGGCTTCCATGGCGGCTGCTTTTGGGTACTCCAGGGCTGAGATACGCCGTATGGGGCGTTGGGGATCGCAATGTTTTCAATTTTATGTCCGCCCTCTTTCACAGTGAGTACCAGTCGAGTCACCGTACCTTTTCTCTACTCGTTTTTTCCTTGACAGACCCTGGGTGTCGTATTACGCCGGTGACAGTATGGCTGGTGGGCCATAGCTACGTGCACAGGGCAGCGCGTTACGCTGCGGCGACAGAGTGGGGACCCCGACTGGGACTGGGTGCATACGCAAGTCTCACATGGTATGGTAAGCCCGGGATGTTGTGGAGGGAGCTGTTGCCATTCCTTTTCTCGGGCCGGAGTGCTGACCCGCCTGACATCCTGATCATACACCTTGGGGGCAATGATTTAGGTCAGGTCACCTGCCTATCGCTCAAGCATGCGATTTGCGGCGACCTCGCCTACCTGCATTACGTGTGGCCCGCCACAACCCTCGTTTGGTCAGACATGGTGCCGCGGCACGCGTATAGGGGAGGGTCCGACCTCCAGGCCCTGGACCGGGCTAGACGCATGGTGAACAGGGCTGTTGCCCGGTTTATTGTCAGCAGGGGTTGGGGGCGGGTCAGTCGTCACCCCTCCATTAGTCTGCAAAATTATGGCCTGTATGCAGGGGATGGGGTCCATCTGTCGCGAGGAGGTATGGACCTCCTGTTGGGTGATTGGCGAGCAGGCCTGTTGACCGAGCTGACGGTCTGGGGGGGCGTCGAGACTTCTTTGAAGCCCCTCCGTGTGGCGGGTAGCACTGGTAAGGTAAACATTTATGACCCACAGGTATCCGGCAGGTTCGCAATTGACTGGACAACACTAGACAGGTATAAGTTGGTTAAACGTTGTCCGGTCAACGACAAACCAGGCGACGGGGTGATGGCTACAGCTAGACAGCATGCATCACCCCGTGATTTTACGGATACACGTCAGAGGGTGGGGTCATTAGTTAGATATTGACTACGGTCAACAATTTGTTTGTTGTCAACAAACAAATTGATACAAATAGATACATTGTAACAATTGCCGTTGGCAATTTTGGGTGGTACCTTACAAGTGTTACTTCGGCCTGCTTGCCTTAAGAATTATAATTGGTCAATTACCAATAGAAATTTATAATTCGGACTAGGGCATGAATCAATAAATGTGGCCCAATGCCGTTATCCACTTTCATTGGTGTCTGAGTCCTTTATTGGGGGGTGCGCCTGCAATGCAAGCGCGGCACCAAAATGGCCGCCGCGCCCTTTGCGGGGCCCCCCCACCGGACGAAGACATCCGGGTAGTTAGGGGGCGTGGCCAGCACCCTTATATAAGGGGCGGCCACGAGGCAGCCGAGCTGCCATTTTGCGAAGCGACGGAGCGGAGAAGTTTTTCCCCTCCACCCCCTCCCTAGTTAACAGTGTGATATTTTGGTCGCTTCGGGGCCGGGTGGGAATTTTTGGCTGGTACTCACAATTGGCTCTTGGGTCCTTGTTGTGTTCTGTAAAGCTGTGCCTTTAACAATGTACCTTTGCCATGTGTTACCAATGTAACCTTTCTGTGTGCAACATTATAACCATCAGCTGTATCAATGTAACCTAATAAGGGGACGCGAGCTAGTGACCACCAGAGGGCAGTAGCGAGCGTCCAGCTCCCATGGATCATAGTCACCTGGTTCAGCAGCGCGGGAAGATTCCCCGCGACTATCGCTAGTGCCTCCCTGTCCGTCTGTGCGTAGTTTCTCTCTGCTTGGGACAGGGACCTGGAGTAAAATGCTATCGGGGCCTCCCTTCCGTTTTCCAACACGTGGCACAGCACCGCCCCCACCCCCACTGGAGATGCATCACAGATCAGAACTACTGGGCGTTTGGGGTTGAAATGGGTCAGTATGGCGTCGGACGCCAGGAGGCTTTTTAGCTCGCTAAATGCCCTTTCTTGGTCATCGCCCCACTTCCATGCCTGGTCTTTCTTCAGCAGTTTGTGTAGCGGCTCAGCCACCGCTGCCTTTCGGGGGAGGAAGGAGTGGTAAAAGTTGAGCAGCCCTAGGAACGACTGCAACTCGGGCTTGGAGGTGGGGCGGGGGGCTTTCTTAATGGCTGCCACCTTGGACATGGATGGTTTTATTCCCTCGGGAGTACACAAAACCCTAAGAACTCAACCTCTGTTGCGAAGAAGACACATTTGTCCTTTCGCAACCTCAGCACCGCCTTTTCGAATATCGTCAGGACCTTCCCCAACCTTTTGGCCAATTCAGCCCGACTCCCCCCCCCCGTTATTAACACGTCATCAAAATAAGGCAACACCCCCTCCAATCCCTTCAGGAGGCGTTCCACGAGTGATTGGAAAATTCCAGGCGCCAAATTCACGCCGAACTGGAGGCGCGTCACCTGGAACGCCCCCTTGTGGGTAACTATGGTCTGCGCAGCAGCTGCGGCAGGGGACACCGTGAGCTGCTGGTAGGCCTGTGCTAAGTCGAGCTTAGCGAAACACTTTCCCCCGTGTAACCTGGCCAGCAGATGGCTGACTACCGGCACCGGATATGCATTCGGGCGGATCGCCTTGTTGATGGTGCACTTGTAGTCAGCGCATATGCGGACCTCCCCGTTGGCCTTTAGAGCGGTTACAATTGGAGTTTCCCACTCCGCAGAATCTACTGGCACAAGGATCCCCTGGCCCACCAACTTGTCCAGTTCCGCCTCTATCTTGTCCTTGAGTGCGAACGGCACCCTGCGTGGTTTAAGGCGAATTGGGCTGACCCCCGGGTCCAGGTCGAAAGTCACAGGGGGCCCCTTGAATTTCCCCAGTCCTTTTTTGAAAACCTCGGTGTGCGCCTCGCACACCTCCTGAATTGGATCAGTCCCAACGGCGTGCATCCCAACGGCATGCACCCCCCCAATAAACAACCCCAGGGGCTGGAACCATTGAGTCCCGAGGAGGCTGCAATTTCCTCCCTTGAGCACGACTAGGGGAAGGGACGCGGCGTGCTCCTTGAATGTGACCTGAAACTCTCCAACCCCCAACACTGGAATACTGTTCCCTTGCACGTCCCGTAGTGTGGACCTCAATGCTTTGAGCTTGGGTCGCTTGTGGGGGGCAATTCCCAAAAACTCCCTCTGGGAAATGATTGAATATGAGGACCCCGAGTCAATTTCCATCCTAATGGGGACCCCTTGGACTAGTACCTCAACAAAGTAGCGGGGGTGTCTAGTAGACACGCTGAACACTGGGGCGTCGTCCTCGCTGCCGTCGGCGATGCGGCCCACGCCGTCCTGCTTCTGCGTGGCCTGGGCGCCATCCTTGGATTTCGTTGGGCGGTCTTGTCCGGTGGAACGGTCTGCGGAGCTCCTCCGGGTTTCGCGCTTCTTCCTGCACACCTTGGCGATGTGTCCGCGGCGGCCGCAGTTGTGGCACTCGGCCTTCCGGAAGGGGCATTTCACGCGGTCGTGGGCCGCTCCACAGCCATCGCATTGCCGGCTCTCCTTCCGGACCCTCTGGATGTCCTCGTCGTCGCTGCTCTCTGCGGACGACCTCGAAGTTCGGCGGGCCGCCTGTACCGGAGCCTCTGCCTTGCTCGACTTTGGCCGCCAGTCCTGAAGTTCTTGGACCCCGGCCTTCGTAGCTTCAGCGGCCTGGGCCGCTCTGACGACCTCCTGCAAAGTGGGAGGCGGCTCTTGGTTCATTAATGTGTGCTGGGTGTCGGCGTCGTTCAGGCCGCACAGCACACAGTCCCGGAGGGTGATTTCGGCATTCTCCCGTTTGCACGGGCTGGCCGCCAGCCGCAGGGCCGCCACGAATGCGGCGACCGTCTCCCCGGGCGCTTGGACTCGCCTCCAAAACGCACTCCGAGCGGGAAACATCGCTGTGGCGGGCCGGACGTGCTCACGCAGCATCTGCATGAGTTCCTTGGCCTTGAATTCGCTCACCCTTCTCGGTGCAATCAGGTCCACCAAGGTCCTTTTTGTTTCTTGTCCGAGCATCCTGGTGAAGATGGCTCTTTTCTTCGCCTCTTCCGTGACTTCGGACTCGATCAGTGCGGCCTGGAAGTCCATCTCGAAGATCTCCCAGTTGCCCGGTTTCCTGATTTCGAAACCGGCGCATGTCTTGGTCCCGTGGGCTGCCATTATCCCACCTTCGTCACCAGTTTAGTGTAAGGGACCAAAGACAATGAAACAGCCGAAGGGTTGGCTTAACACAGGTTTATTGCATGATGATCCGGAGGAACATGTGGTAATGGCGGATGAGTAGCTCAATATATACAGCTGGCTATACATTTGAATGTGGCTCGTCGACAGACTATTGGTTGCTGCCTGCGTGACGTCGTAGGAGGTCACGCCCTTCTTGACCAGGTGAGGAGGTCGCGGGGAATCTTCCCGCGCTGCTGAACCAGGTGACTATGATCCATGGGAGCTGGACGCTCGCTACTGCCCTCTGGTGGTCACTAGCTCGCGTCCCCTTATTATGTTACATTGATACAGCTGATGGTTATAATGTTGCACACAGAAAGGTTACATTGGTAACACATGGCAAAGGTACATTGTTAAAGGCACAGCTTTACAGAACACAACAGTCCTGGTTTTTTCGCCCATCCCACACTGTTGCTATGGTTTGATATAGGGGATTTTTCTGTTGCTGCTGTTGACTTTGGTCACATGGGCGGGTAGCACTGGTAAGGTAAACATTTATGACCCACAGGTATCCGGCAGGTTCGCAATTGACTGGACAACACTAGACAGGTATAAGTTGGTTAAACGTTGCCCGGTCAACGACGAACCAGGCGACGGGGTGATGGCTACAGCTAGACAGCATGCATCACCCCGTGATTTTACGGATACGCATCAGAGGGTGGGGTCATTAGTTAGATATTGACTACGGTCAACAATTTGTTTGTGGTCAACAAACAAATTGATACAAATGGATACATTGTAGCAATTGCCGTTGCCAATTTTGGGTGGTACCTTACCAGTGTTACTTCGGCCTGCTTGCCTTAAGAATTATAATTGGTCAATTACCAATATAAATTTATAATTTGGACTAGGGCATGAATCAATAAATGTGGCCCAATGCCGTTATCCACTTTCATTGGTGTCTGAGTCCTTTATTGGGGGTGCGCCTGCAATGTGTATTGGCCCCACTTTTATTTAGCTTCTTCATCAAAAATATGGTTGACCATATTGACTTCTGCACTCCCAAGCTTGCTGAAAATCCCATACACACACTCCTTTCTGTGGATGATGCTGTAATTTTCTCTTAGGACCCAAATGGGTTTCAGAAGGTTGAAAAGAGACTTGAATTAGCCACTGTCAGTCTTTGGCTCAAAATTCTGTTTAATCCTAGTGGCCTGGCTTCTCTAACATTCCAGGATAGTTTCCATTCAGCATGGAAAAGAACAATGCAGTCTGCAGTACCTTGGCTTCTCTCGATGACTCATACAGACCATGAGTCACAACCAGGTAAAACTGGCTATTAAATAGAGAATGCTTTAGACATGGAAAGGCAAGCAGACCAAGCCAGGGCCCCTACCTTCCTCCTACCTTAGCTTTATTTTATACTGTTTATCAAACTACACAAAATTATGACTAGGTAACTAACTACCTTGGGACATAGCACTGGGATATAAGCCAGCCAGCCAACCAATGAGATAGATAGATAGATAGATAGATAGATAGATAGATAGATAGATAGATAGATAGATAGATAGATAGATAGATAGATAGATAGATAGATAGATAGATAGATAATAGCTCTCTGAATTTTCTGTGCTTTCTATTTTCTGTAGTTTACTGAGAATGAATGTATATAGAAACACAATAAGCAGAGGGCCCTGTAGTTTTGTTGAACTACTATATACAGTAGCTTGTCTGGCCAGACATCCATAGAGTAAACTGTACAGCCAGCAACTCAGCGTCGAGTGTTGGGCAGTGTTAAATGACCTGACTTCCTAAAAGGGCCAGCATCTAAAGGCAGATGAGCCCCTCTAGCTGGGGTGATGGTCCCCTCAGTTGAGGAAATGTCACTGGAAACCATCATATTGGGCCCAGCAGCAAAATGAGTGGAGGAGGAACTCTGTTTCCCAACACTCATGGATGCAGAAGAGGCTATGCCAGATGGACTTGCTGTCTATTCAGCCCCATGGTGGGGAGAGATATTACCAGGATGGATGGGCGCACGCTGCTGCTCAAAGCCCATATCTTAAAGGGAAACACCACCTTGGTATTTTCCGCTTCACTTCCTCTTGCCAGACTCTGCTCTGCTCCATGGGAGATAGCCCCAAAATCTTTGGGCAGATTTGGGAAAAGCTGTTAAAGCTGCCCAACATGCTTTGGGATTTCTCCCATGGACCAGAGTGGAGACTGGCAAGAGGAAGCGAAGCAAAAAATGTCAAAGTGGCATTTCCCTTTAAGGTATGGTCATTGAGCAGCAGCGGCGCCCATCTGTCCTGGTAAAATATCTCCCCACCATGGGCCTGAGTCCATTGCAGTCCCAGTGTTAAATCCTGCATGTATCATTTCATATGTGCCACAGGAAATGGTTCTGAGATCATTGTGTGTGGGTCAATTCATGGCAAGCTGGCATCTACCTTAAACAAATTCATGTCAGTGGCATTTTTCCTGATTGCCTTGGAGGGCAAAGGCAGCCCAGAACCAGCTGGCCTCCAAGACCAGGCCTCTCAGTGCCCTGGGGCAGGAAAAAAAGTGCTCAGATCGAGTTGCAGCCAACAATGATGCCAACATAGTTAGGCAGCAACCAGTGGAATTGTCTCAACAGTGTTCTGAAGTTTATAGGGAATTAAAATCTCATGCCATAGCTTTCCTGTTGTGAATCAGTGTGTGGGTTTTGCATTTTTCTTTACACAATTACCATTCCCCAAACCATCTCATATCAAAAGCTGAGAGAGGACTGCTCAAATGCCTCTACTTTTCCTTCTTTATTAAGGAAACACATTGAGGAGATGTCTACTCAATTACCTGTCCCCAAAAGGGTACATGGATCACCATAAAAGGAGAACAGTTCTTGAAATGAAGAAACTAACCTAATTTCAATCATTTTTCTTTTCTGTGTTTTCAAGATACTATATTACACCATTTACTGCAAATATTTGGTATGGCATGGAGTGATATGGAGTGATATTTCTGAGTGTGACACTGTATCAATTTCATTTACTTACTTTCTCCATTGATAGATATCTCCAGAAAATATAGCCACAGCTTTGTTAGCTGGATTAATAATTCACAGAAGAAACACAGGAATGTAGACTCTGACCCATTGCTACAAATATAGTTTCTTCAGCTTTATAGAGGCTATCTAAAATAGATATCAAACTATACAGGGAACAGTTTTCCATCTTTAATATAAGTAAGGTTGTCAGATCTTTGGATGCTGGCTGGAGTCTCAAGAAATTGCTTTGTTTCTCCAGGAAAGAAAATAAATCTCAGGCTGAGCTGTACTCATTGGCAGAAAATGTGGTGTGTGTGTGTGTGTGTGTGTGTGTGTGTGTGTGTGTGTGTGTGTGTGTGTGTGTGTGTGTGTGTGTGTGTGTGTGTGTGTGTGTGTGTGTGTGTGTGTGTGTGTGTGTGTGTGTGTGTGTGAGGGGGGATTCCACTAGTTCAATTGTAGAAATGTGCTATTCTTGTAAATTGGTAGACAGTAAAAAAAATGAAGTGATGGACTAGGACAGGTGAGAGAACCAGGTAGTATGTCATGCAGAACAAGATAAAGAATGGATTACCAGAATCACAATTTGTGGGCCTTTTTTTTCCAGCAGAAGTCTATAATCTGGAACAAACAAACAAACAAATTGAGCTGGCAACTCTGATTCTTCCTTAGTAAGACTATTCTGAATTTAGTGGGACTTAGTTCCAGGTAACTGTGAACAAAAATGCATCCCAAACCTCTCCTGCTGCTGTCAATGAGGCGTAGATGTTCTTAAATTTAGTCAGAGCCTACTGTGTAATATCTTTAAAGCTGTTTATTGCATTATTTAAGTAAATCAAAGTAAATTTTTAATTGAATGTCATTTCACAATAGGAACCACATGCCCAAGCTTTTGTTAATCACTCCCTGTTGTTATTTACCAATTGTCCAATACACTGGAAATTATGTATAAATTTCTGTCTCTCTGAGAAACTAGGAAGAATACTGCTGAAATATGTTATATGTTATCTCTGTTCTTCAACACACATTCATCAGCTGGTACTCAAATCTGAGTATACATTTTTCCTGGAAGTCATATTCTCAATCCATAGATGTGTCTCTGCTGACTCAATAAACCAATCTTGGCTTAAAATATGCGACCACACACATTACATCAAATAGATGGTGGAGGGTGTAGTTGAGTTTGACGAAGCTTCCATGCTTGTTGCTTAGCCTCTTCATGTTTGTGGCATTTTCCTTCGAAGAGATCGGTAGCAACAGAGATGCTTTGGCACCAAAGTGATCTATGGCTGCTGCCTCCCAGGTTTGTGGGCTTGTTGAGTCTGAGTATTAAATTAAGCACAGCAAATCAGGGGTTAACCAACAAGTCATTTATTATAGCTCAGTTCGGACTAAATCGGACTGGCAAAAACAGGGAGGAGGTAGCAACTTATATAGAAACAGGAAGGCAGTTAAAATGATACATTTTCCCGGACATTAGTTAACGCAGGAAACCTGTGCGGAACCCAATCAAGGTACATTGAAAACATATGAATAGGCACCTTACAGAAAAGGCCATGAATGCAGCAAAGACTTAATGATGAATGCAACTTAAGCAAATTACGTTAATAAACGTTTGGACAGAACATTCCTCCCCCATAGCAAAATAATAAGAAAGGATAACAACCTCCACCGAAGCAGATGACCTGGAGATGGCCAGGGAGCCTACATAGTACGACTTAGGAATTTGGGGTTGGGACAACCAGGGTCTAAGGAAGGGCCGGTGGACACACTGGAGGACCTAGGCAGGCTAGGGTTTTATAAAGTGTGCCGTTCAAGCCAACCCTCAAGACGAGCACCCAGAAATTCCGGGTACTAAGCGCAAGCCAGCTCCTATGAGACTGACTATTAATGGAGGGGTGCCTAGGACCTTGTGACCTCCGAGAAGGCGCAACATGTTGTTGGTGTCAGAACAGGACCCAACAGAAGAGAATAAAAACCTGAAACTGTACCCATAAGCGAGGGACATTCTCTACCGCAGACTGACAGTGCAACACCTCTTTGGCAGAGTTTACCCAGCGGAAGATACTCAAAATGGGCACAAAAGAAACAGTCCATGCCCTGAAACAGAGATGAGATTGTGAAGATTACCATGGGGACAGTGCCATGTGCCTTGCTTTCCAATCAGATTTGTTCCCCGCAAACCCATACCTTTGAAACTCAGTGGTCTGAGGCATGTCGATGGGGAACTGCTCTATAACAACTGAGTGTGTGTGTGATTTCTGGTGACCAGATCCAAGACATGAGGAATACGAAGATAGTCTTGGCCACCGCTATCCGGCTCTAATATGGGGAGGTCCATCTCCCCCAGGGCTGAATCACTAAACATAGCTACATTTGTGCAAATTTCAAGGGCATCTGCCCGTATTGCCTCCGGGGTGTTCGAAGAACTTGATGGAACACCCGAACCATCTATGGCCATAGTGGGACCTTTCAGCAAAATGGTTGCTGTATCATATGGTGAAACTACGTCTGAGTTTCCCAAGAACCGACCCTCCCCTGTGGCGACTCAATTTCAGCTGAGCCTTGACCTGCCACATAGAGATGTGCCTCAACTTCCCCCTTACCCTCTGGGGAAGTGGTCACATATGGCGACCCACCCTAGCATCAAAGAATAGTGAGGCAAAACCCAAAATCTCACTCTTCCAGTATGGAGGTCTCCTCCCCACTCTCGGGGATGCAAACAGAATACCTTGGCCCCACACCTTCCTTTCCCCCAATCCCTGGCAAAAATGTTGTACAGCCCTCGTTACCCAGACCTCGGGCTCGGAACCACGCCTGGTTCCTCAAAACTGTTTTCCTGTGCCCCCCTTTTGGTGGGCCATGGAGGTGTAGCTGTCCAGCAGTATCTGCAAAACCTTGTCCCAAAATGCAGACAGCATTACCACCTTATTCCTTTCCTTCCCCTCAACCCCCAGGGAACCTGGTGCTGGAACACACCAAAACTATAGGACAGACCAAAATAGTCCATTTCCTTCCCACAACACATCCTCCCCCTTCACTGTCAGTTTATTACAATCCCTGTAATAACCCGTTAACTCCAAAAAGACTGGCGGTGGTGGCCACCCAATCTGAACCCACAGAGTGACCTCAAACAGAAGGGGAAAATTCAATAACACATACATTATTGCACTCATGGCTTGCCATGGCGAGAATAGCACTGGCTTCCATGGCTCAAAGATGTCTGGCCCCTCTCTGGCCAGCAGACACTTTTTATAGAGTTCAGTCTTGGTACAGTCTTTGTGCGCAGCAAGCGCTTGGCAGATCTTCTGCTCCCCGAACTTGACTCTGGGATCCGAACCAATATTCACAAATGCCCCCGATGACCTCCCCCATCCCAACCTGACTGGGGTCCCACTGAACTGAGTCTATGCCTGTAAAGGCAATACCTAAAGGCCCGAACCACTGAACTCCCAGAAGGTTACTCTTACCCTCCTTGACCACGATGAGCGGAAGCTGGGCGGTGATGCTTTCGAACTGCACCTCGAAAAATCCCACACTGAGCACAGGGATAGGGCGTCCCTGCACATCCCACAGCTGGACCTGCAGAGCCCGCAACTTCAGATGGTCAGCAGGCAGAATTTGTAAATACTCACACTGGGCAAGGATCGAGAACGACAATCCCAAGTCGATTTCCATGCAGCAGTGGCAACCCTGGAGACAGACATCTACGAAGAACTGGACCGCACAAACACTGGAACTGGTCGCTGGAGCTTTACTCTGACTGGTGTTGATCTTGGAGACCTGGACCTCTCCAGAATGGTGAACTTTGACTTTCAAAGACTCCTTGGAAGGCTGGTGACACATTCTCGCCATGTGTCCCATTTGACCACACTCAAGGCACTCTGCTTTTCTGAACTAGCTTTTTTCACAAACACTCTTGCCCCCACCACTGTAGCATGGGGCTTTTACCTTGTCAGCAGGTTTGGCGAACTTGTGGTGAACTTCCCACACTTCGTTTCTTGACTCTCTGTCTACTGGGGACTCTGCAGATAACAAATCTGGACTCTCTGGCCTCCGGTCATTTCTACTGAGGAGTGTTTCTTCTGGAACTCCTTTTCACCTGCGGTGGTGATTTTGGACACCAGGGCTTCTTCAAATGCCTCTTCAAAGGTCAGCATGCCCTTCTGTACCCTTTGCCTCAGGGCGTCGTCCAGGTTTGGCCACTCACATGTCTCAGCTAACTGGCGGAGTGCAGCAACAAAGTCGAGGACAGCCTCTCCAGGCTTCTGGTTCCTCCGAAAGAAGTTTACCCAGGTCGTGAAGATAGAGACCATGGGCTTGAAGTAGTTTCTCAACACCGAGAAAATGTTCCACAGAGAAGTGTCCCTTACTTCTCTTGGCCTAAGCAGATTTACCACAAGTTCAATTGTAGAGATGCCGCAACTCGCGAGGAACACTGCCTTTCATTCCTCCGGCCTGACTCTGTTGGCTATCACCCAATTCTCGAATTGGATTTCGTAGCTTGACCAAGTGTCTGGCTTCAACACTCTGAACCACCTGAGTAGCGTTGCATCGGCTGATGATCCCATCCTCGTCGCCAATGTTGAGTCTGAGTATTAATTTTAGCAACACCACAGCAGATTGGGGGTTAACCAACAAGTCATTTATTATAGCTCAGTTCGGACTAAATCGGACTGGGGAAAACAGGGGCAAGGTAGCAACTTATATAGAGACAGGAAGGCAGTTACAGTGATACATTAGCCCGGACATTAGTTAACGTGGGAAACCTGTGCGGAACCCAATCAAGGTACATTGAAAACATATGAATAGGTACCTTACAGAAAATGGAGCGAATAAAGCAAAGACTTAATGATGAATGCAACTTAAGCAAATTACTTTTGGACAAAACAGGGTTTATACCTGACACCTTCATGGTTTGTTTCAGCTGGTCCTTATAATGCTTTAAAGGAGCTCCATGAGCTCTTGTACGAGAGTTAAGTTCCCCATTATGAATCTGATGAGGAAGCCTGGAACTGTCCATATGGTGGTCATGCCCTTTCCATCTAAGATTATGGCCTTTGATAGAAACTTCAAAGTGCCTTCTCGAGAACTGAGATGTTGGTGACATAGTCATCCCATTTGATGTTCAAGATGGACCTTAGTTTCTGTTGGTGAAAGCACTCAAGCTTTTTGATGTCTTGGCAATAGAGGGTCCATGTTCCACAACCATACAATAACATTGAGATAACAACAGCTTGATATACCATGAGCTTTGTCTGAATTGTTAAATCTTTGTTTATAAAGCACTGGTGTGATAGTTGACCAATGGCAGAATGGGTAGCACCAATTCACTTTACCACATCCTGTTCACAGGTGAAATTTTTAGACAAGGTGCTACCAAAGTAAGAAAACTGGTCTACCTGTTCCAGTGTCAAATCTGAGATGGTAATAATATACTGAACTCTGGAAAGACTGTCCTTGGGGCAGGTTGTGCAAGTACCTTGGTTTTATGAGCATTTATGGTGAGGCCCATATGACCACATGGTAATACTGAACTCTGATATCATTGCTATCCATTGCTGGAAAGAATTTTGCAAGAATCCTGCTGTCGGCTGAAATTTTATCCAAAAGGGTCCTCCCAGATTCTCAATGTGGTTTCTGTATTTCCTGAGGCACAATGGACATGATTTTTCGAGCAAGACAATTTCAGGGGGAAATGCAGAGAACAACAGAATCAACACACATTAAGCCTCATACAAGCACACAAAAGACTATCTTGCCATCCTTGCTATCATACTTTCTGCAACTATCAGATTTTGTGAGCTGGCCAGAGTCGTTTAGAGTGTGTGCCGCAGGATATGGCTCCATGATCAGTGTATGGGTCACTTCCATGGCAAGCTAGGATCCACTTTAAACAAATTCATGTCAATGACATTTTTCCTGCTTCAGGAAAAAATGCATTCTCGGATACAAGTCAATGATGATTTCCCTAAATGGCGTTCCTCTGTGTATGAGTTTTGAGTTAAAATTTGCACTGTAACTTTTCACAGAGGTAAACAATCTGAATGATAACCTGTTTCCCAAGCCAATGTTATCTGAGGAAGTATGAATTAGGTTACTTGGTGTAATGAATGCAGGATTGACCCCACTCAGCTTGGGAGGCCAAATCCTCACAATTTCTTACAAATTTCTTACCATCTATTGGGCTCAGAAATGGAGGCTTCAGAGAAGGGATGAGTGTTCTCTTCAGATACCTGTGCAAAATGAAATGCATCAGGATATTTGTGCATGGTGTGTGTGTAGCCAAATTCCTTGGTTGCCCATGGAGTGGGCCAACACCCGTATAAATGCAGTGTACTTCATCTTCACTTTACAATTGTGGGGTTGAAAGGTTTTCAACCAAAGATGCTCAGGGAACGGGACTGGGAAAATAAAAGAAAAACTGGAAATGATACACAGTGTCAGAATACTTAGGTGATGGCATCAAAAGGGAAAGAGAGTGATAAATGAAGCTGAAGATTTCCACTAGACAAGGTAATTAAAGTTTTTTCTTTATTATTAATATTAAAAAGTGGGCTAACTTTCCTTCCTCCAATCATCCGTGAGGCTTTTTTTAATGTTAAGGATGTGTTACTGTACTCCAAGTTCCTTAGTTGCAGTGTAAGATTGAATATTATGACTGTTCAGCCAGAAAACTGTGTGCTGTCAAACTTGTGTACCCAATCAGATTTTGATCCCATTTTAATTATTAATACATTTTAACTATTAGGCTAGTTTAATTCTTTTTAATTGTATGTATATGGTCTGCCTAGCCAGCAAGTAACATGATATCCAAATGACTAAAAAAACAAACAAACACACACACATGCAAATGGACCTAATTTGCATGTGCAGAATGTAATTGCAGAGACGTCTACCAATGTACAGACTTGTTGCTGAATAATGACTCCAAGATATCCAAGGTAGATATTGTATTTTTAATTTGCCTACTTTTACATATTGTAAGCCATCTTGAATCCCCCATGGGGATTATAAATAAAACAAATGAATAATTCATGGCATTGCTGTTTAGACAGGATCAACCCAAAACATTCCAGTGTCCAGACACTGAATCAGAGCAAAGAACATATTAGTACCTAATTCATTGTACAAAGGAAAGCCTGGCGGCACAATATGGCTGCCGCACTCTTTGCCAGCCCCGACCCAAGATACGGGCATCTGGGCCTCAGCAGCATGGCATGGCCACGCTCCCTATAAAAGAAGCGGCCACGCATCCTCCCACCGCCATTTTGTAAAGATCGGCTGGGCTTGAGCACATTTGGCTCTCTCCAGCTGATCTCCCCTTTATTTTTGCTTGGCGGCTGTGTGCCTCCGAGCTTCTCCGGGGCAGCGATGGCCCCTAAAAGGAAGGCCGCACCTGCAGCCGCTACGGCAAAATGGGCGGGCAGACAGGCCCGCCTGTCCCCTCCTGCCCCTCGGACCAGTCCCGTCTCAGGCCAGAGGGCTCAGGCGAGGGCTGGCCGGGTGGAAGGCTCAACGGTCAACGATGCTATACCGGATGAACTTTGTTCCATCTGGTACACATCTTTTGATCAAGCCTTGCAAATTATTCGCTCATGCAGTCATGGGGCGTTACTGGCCAAATGTGATATTAAATCAGCTTTTAGATTATTGCCAGTACACCCTGATGACTTTGAGTTGTTAGGTTTTTGTTTTAAGGTGAAGTTTTATGTGGATAAGGCTATGCCCTTTGGCTGCCCCATTTCGTGCTCGGCCTTTGAACGTTTCAGTACCTTTCTTCATTGGGCTTTCGTTCAGAGGTCGGGGTCTCGAGTCGTGGCGCACTACCTGGATGATTTTTTGTTTGGTGGTGAACACGGTTCGGGCACCTATGGACAGCTATTGGCTACCTTTCAGGAGCTGATGGCGGAGCTAGGGGTTCCTCCCGCTCCTGAAAAGACGGAAGGCCCTGCCACTATTCTTACTTTTCTGGGTATAGAAATAGACACCCTGGCACAAACATCCAGGTTGCCACGGGAGAAGGTGACTCGGATTTCAGATGTGATTTTGGCCATGCTAGCCAAACATAAGGTGTCCGTGAGTTGCAGGTGCTGCACGGGCACCTCAACTTTGCTTGCAGGGTAGTCACCCCGGGCAGGGCATTCGCCAGGTGACTGTGCGACGCAATGGTGGGTCTCTCCAAAAAGCACCACAGGGTCCGACTCACCAGGGGCTTGAGGGCCAACCTATCAGTCTGGCTCGCCTTCCTCAGAGACTTCAATGGGGTTTCCTTTTGGCACACAGAGTTAATTGCCACACCACACTTTTCAGGTCCAGCCTGACGCGTCAGGTTCACTGGGGTGTGGCATTTATTTTAAGGGCCGGTGGGCTTATGGTAGGTGGCACGATGAATGGCAAGGTACCGAGCATCTACGGGACCTCACGTTCCTTGATTTTTTTCCTATACTGGGTGCACTTATGCTGTGGGGTGAGATGTGGGCTAATTCTGTGGTTCATTTTTGGTGTGACAATGCTGCCGTGGTGCACATTGTTAATGCCCAAACCTCCCGGTTGCCCATAGTTATGGCCTTAGTTAGGCAGTTTGTGCTGAGGTTGCTGCGCCTTAATGTGCTTTTTAAAGCCAGACATGTTCCAGGCATTAATAATGATATTGCTGATGCTTTATCCCGCCTGCAGTTCTCCCAGTTCCGGGTCTCAGCACCAGACACCAAAGAACTTCCCTCACCACTCCTGAGCGAGATGTGGACCTTTGGCCAGGAGAAGTGAACCTGGTGATCAGCACGTCTTTGGCCCTGCACACGAGTAAGGCGTATCAGCACATGTATTTGGTTTTCATGGCATTTCATAGGAATGTACATCTGCCTGACATATGACCAATCCCGGTTGACCATATCCTGCAGTATATGGTGCACCTTCATAGCCAAGGGTTAGCTCCACGCACTGTTGCTACTAGAATTTCTGCTTTGGCCTTTGCTGCCAAGGCGTGGGGTTACCCTGATCACACGGGCGACTTCCGAATACGCCGTGTCTTAGAAGGGTGGACGCGTGAACATGGCCACTGCCCTGACACACGGCAACCCATTTCCCCTTCTCTGCTGGCTAGCCTGGCTAGGGCTTGGCATAGCCTTTGCTATGATCAGTACGAGGAATATCTTTTTCATGCGGCCACCACAGTGGCTTTTTTTGGGGCTATCAGGATCAGCAAGCTGGTGGCTCTTTCAAAACATGATAGGTCATGCAGGGCATTAGAACTAGCCGATGTTTCCCTCATGCAAGAGTGGGCTCAGCTGAAAATTCGCTCATCTAAAGCTGAACAACAAGGGAAGGGTAGATATGTGACGCTCCTGAGATGTACTTTTTCTGACATCTGTCCCATCGGTGCCCTGCATGCATTCATGGTGGTGCAGGGCTCATGCCCAGGCCTGTTGTTTTGCCACCGGGATGGGTCCCCACTCACCAAGTTCCAGTTTTGGAGGATTACGGGGACTACACTTCCCAGTTTGGAATTCCTGGGGCATGTTACAGTACTCATTCCTTTCAGATAGGAGCTGCATCGACAGCTGCCGCATTTGGGTACTCAAAAGCTGACATACGGAGGATGGGCAGATGGGGATCTGCACACTTTGCTTTATATGTTCGTCCTATCCTCACATGAATACCTTACTCGCCCTCACTTTCCTATCTTTTATTGCAGACCCTGTGTGTTGGCGCACACTGGTGGAAGCCTGGCTGGTTGGACACAGTTATGCAGCATCATCGGATTGGGGTCCCCATCTCGGTCTATGTGCAGTTGCGTGTCTTCGGTGGTATGGTTTGCATGGAATGAGGTCCGTTAGGGACGCTGAACCTCCGGATATCTTAATTATTCACCTGGGGGGCAATGATCTTGTGCAGATCACCGGCCTTGGGTTGATTGTATCCATGCGCAGGGACCTGGAGATGTTACATCGTATGTGGCCATGGACACGGTTTCTATGGTCCCAGATCATACCTGGATACCATTATAGGGGAGGACTTAATCCTTCTTTTTTAGACTGTGCCTGGCGGTCAGTGAACAGGGCTGTAGCCCGGTTCCTTGCTGAACATGGTTCAGGGACAACGGTCCTACATCCGGGGATAGGGCTGCAGGACGGCAGCCTGTACCGTGGAGATGGGGTACACCTTTCAGTGGGAGGCATGGACCTCTTTTTGGAGGATTTGCAAGCTGGCCTGGTGACCAAACTGTCGGTCAGAGGAGTGGGGGGTGAGTCATCAAAGACGCCTTCCCGTGTGGCGTGCAGGGGGTGTTTTGGGACTCACTCTTTCTGCATCAGCGCGCCCTCCACCGCGGCCACGTGGGATTACTCCAAGGACGCTATACACTCCATGGGGAGGTGGGGGTCCAGTCGTTTTCGTTCATATGTGCGACCATTGTCCCATTAGCATTTTGCTCGTGCATTTTTCTTTTCCTTTCTTTCAGCTACGGTGTGCTCCAGGAGGCCTATGAGGGTCTGGATCATTGGGTACAGCTATGTGTATTGGGCTGTCCGCTACGCTGGGTCCACTTCCTGGGGGCCGCACCTAGGCATTGGTGCGGTGGCGCTGCTACGTTGGTTTGGCTTCCGCGGCATGGGTTGGCATTCTTTGATTCCCCTCCTCAGATCCATGGGTGACCAGTGCCCCCCCTATGTCCTCATTTTGCACCTGGGTGGAAATGACCTAGCCCAGGTCACAGGTTTGGACTTGGCATGTGCCATCCGCCGTGATCTCGCCCTATTGGGTCAGTCCTGGCCACAGGTGTGCATCGTTTGGTCTCATATGATACCACGTTTGTTTTACCGGGGTGGAATTGACCCATGAGGTGTTGACCGGGCCCGCAGGTTGGTCAACAGGGCAGTGGTCGATTTCATATATGCCAACGCTCTGGGGGCAGTGGTCCCGCATCCACTCCTACGCATACAAGACCGCTGTCTGTATCGCGCTGATGGAGTGAATTTGTTGGAGAGAGGCATGGACCTCTTTTTGTCGTCCTTGCAGGCGGGCCTGTTGGCCGTTTGCGGCCATGGTGGGGCAATGAGTCAGTGAACTCCTCCCCGTGTGGCTGATAGCACTGGTGAGGGGCAACTGCATTAATACTTAACAGGGTAAATCCAGTTGGTTGGCCATAGGGAGGACAAGGTTAGCCAAACTTACATGGCCAACCAACTTCCTTAGATAGGTAACACCCAGAGTAGGTCAACAACACGTTTCCACCGAAGCCGGTTGTTGGCAGAGGCTCTCATATTGTTACCGCAGTAGCAAGTTGTGAGAGCCAATCTATCAGGATTACAATTGGATTTGCCCCTTACCAGTGCTATTGCGGCCCGTCTTATCCTTAACCATTGTTAAGATAGGCCTTGTTTGAATTTAAATAAATGTGGCCCAATATTTTAATCCAAAAATTCTGTGTCCGTGTTGTTATTGGAGTGTGGGTACAGCAAGGGACATGCGCCGACAACATGGCCACTGCACGCTTTGCTGGCCCCGCCCCTGAGGCATGGGCACGGCAGAATGGAGCTGAGGGCATGGCCGGCTACCCCTTTAAAAGGGGTGGCTGCACCAACAGCCCCCACTTTCCAAATTCGGTTGGGCCCCGGGCGTGTTTGCCATCCACCCTCTCCCTAGGTTACAGTGTGATTATTTTGGTCGCTTCGGGGCCAGGTGGGAATTTTTGCTTGAACCTGATTGGCACCCTGGTTCTTGGCATTTTCGCCCACCCCACACTGTTGCTGGAGGGAAATCGGGTGTCTTTGCTTTTGTATGGCTATTGGTCACTTTTGGCGGATTGCACTGGTTGGGGGCAACTGCATCAACCACTTAACAGGGCAAATGCAGTTGGTTGGCTATAGGGAGGACAAGGTTAGCCAAACTTGTAATGGCCAGCCAACTGACAAAGATAAGATAACATCCGGATCGGGTCAACAACGTGTTTCTGCAGAAGCAGGTTGTTGACAGAGCCTCACACCTTGTTGCCGCAGTAACAGGTGTGGAGAGGCATTCAGTTAGGGTTATAATTGGATTTGTCCCTTACCAGTGCTATTTCGGACTGTTTTTGATCCTTAACTGTTGTTAAGGAAAGTTTAGCTTAAAGTTCAATAAAGTGGCCCATGTTTTAATCCAATTTACGTGTCCGTGTCATTATTGGGGTGTGGGTACAGCAAAGCCATGTGTGACACAAGGTAGGCTTTCCATGCACTCCAAAGCTAGCCTGTTGACTTCAGATGTCATAAGAGATGTCCTCCAATCAGCATGAGCCTCAGCTCCATTGTCTTAGATCCAAGAAGACCTTTATGGCAAGAACAAACATTCTTGAGGCTATGCAAAATCAAAACCTAATTAAAAGATGGAGGAAGGCGCTCATTGGACAAGGAACAACATTAAAGGAGTACATAGCTGAGGAACTCAACGTCTGACCTATGTCACTTGGAGGACTCTTAATAGGCTGAGGGTTGGAGTGCCTAAATGTAAGACTAGCATGTTCAAGTGGGGGCTGCTGGCGGAAAGCAACACAAAGTGTGAATGTGGAAAGATACATAATCCAACTCATTTACTGGTCTGCCAATTACTGCCACAAACATGCACTGATGAGGACTTAAGTTTGGCCAATGACAAAGCAAAGAAAGTGGCTTCATTTTGGCAGTCCATGTTTGATCAGGACATGAAAAAAGAAGCAATGTTGTTTTAACTGCCCGCCTGCTTTGCCAGCCCACTTCCCCAATAAAGACACGAACACCAGTGATGGATTTAGAATTTTGGGCCATTTTATTGATTATGCCTTAATCTTAAATTATGACTTCAACTTTAAACTTAACTTTAACTTTTCTTAATTTATTAAGGCAAGCAGGCTGCAGTAGCACTGGTAAGGAACCAACCTTAATTGCCAATCATATTTGGCTACTTTGTATCCATTTGTATCAATTTGTTTACCAATGAAAACAAATTGTTGACCCAAGTCAGGATGCTACCTGTTGACTCCAGCATCTGATGTATATCCGGTAAAATATCAAGGTGATGCAGGCTGTCTAGATCATAGACAGTGCCGCCCCCGTAACCTTCCAAAATTGATACCTAGTCAACGGGAGCACATTAGCATGACAGAAAAGGGGGCCCTGTGACAAACCACATGTTAGCAAGAAGGCCCGAGGGCTCCGACCGGGCAAATCACCGGGTTACTGCACGTGTACAACATAAGCGTGCTGCCCTTGCTAAGTTGGTCAGTTTTGGAAAAACGAATGGACAACTGCAGCCATTCGTATGTAACAGATACATCTGCTAGTTCCAATGTCCTGCACGAGGTATCCCCGCTGGACGCCACCACGAGCTCGCTGACTCGGAGGGCACTAAAAAATGCAATTGAGGTAGCAGCGTGAAACAGAGAAGCTTCATATGCATCCCTGCATATTGTCGGCCAAACTCCAGCAAGTCGCATGAGTATGTCTGGAGAAATAGGGCACCGTGCATCGGGGCGAGGGGCGCGCTTGCGGGACCACCCTTCCAAAATCCAATGGATCCTGAAATCCGAAGTAGCATCCGAAAGGCCATTAACCTTCGCATAAAAGGCAAGTGCAGAAAGACGGCCCGCAATGGTCCTGGGCGCCAACCCCTTGTCGTGGAGATGTACCATGAATCGTAACAGGTGATCCAAGGGTACGGACCAAGAAGTAGGGAGGGACACCCCACGGCAGAACGCCTCAAAGGCCCTGTGTGTAAGTGCGTATGCTTTACAGGTGCTGCTAGCCAGTGAAAGAGTGATGGCCCGGTCTACCTCTCCACGCCAAACCTCCACATCACGTCCGGGAGTATCAAGGGCAGGTCGTCAGCCTCCGGCGCCAGAGTCCAGAACCGATCGATCTGTAGGTGAGACAAGGCATCAGCAATATCATTCTTGATACCCGGGACGTGTCTGGCCCTAAAGAGAATGTTGTGGCGCAAGGCACACAACACAAAATGACGTACCATGGCCATTACCCTAGGGGAGCGAGATGTCTGGGAATTGAGGATGTGGACAACAGCTGCGTTGCCACACCAAAAATGGACAACCAAGTTAGCCCAGGTCTCACCCCACAGTAAAAGAGCTCCCAAAACAGGAAAGAACTCCAGGAAGGTAAGGTACCGTAGTGCTGCAGTGCCCTGCCACGCCTCCGGCCACCTACCATAAGACCAATGGCCATCAAAGTACATCCCGTAGCCAAGCACTCCGGATGCATCTGACTGAACCTGGAACATAGGTGCCGCTAGGCGCTCGGTACACCAAAAAGAAACACCTTTAAAATCCAAAAGGAATGTCAACCACACCTACAGGTCGGTGCGGTTGCCTCTGGTCAAATGAACCCTGTGGTGCTTCCTGGATAGCCCAACCATGGCATCGCACAGGCGCCTGGCAAAAGCCCGGCCAGGGGCAATGACCCGGCAAGCAAAGTTGAGATACCCATGAAACACGTGAAGGTCATGTAGGGATGCCTTATGCTTGGCCAGTAGGGAACAGATAGCCTCCGAGAGGCATGTAATTTTATCAGTGGGCAACCTGGAGGTCTGGGCCACAGTATCAAGTTCAATCCCTAAAAAAAACAATTTTGTGGAGGGAGCTTCAGTCTTCTCCAGTGCCAGCAGCACCCCCAATTCGGCCATGAGTCCCTGAAACGTGGCCAACAGGCACGCACATGCACCCAAATCTGCAGGGGCCCCAAACAAAAAATCATCCAGGTAGTGTGACACCGAACAAACCCCCGAGCAGTAGACGAAGGCCCAGTGCAAGAATGAACCGAAATGCTCGAAAGCCGAGCAAGAGACAGAACACCCGAAGGGCATGGCCTTGTCAACAAAATACTGCCCCTGGAAGCGAAAACCCAGCAACTCAAAATCATCCGGGTGAATGGGCAGGAGGCGGAAGGCCGACTTAATGTCACATTTTGCCATCAGCGCCCCCCGGCCGCAAGCCCGAACTATGCCGAGCGCCTGGTCGAACAAAGTATACCGGACTGAGCAAAGCTCGTCCGGTATAAAATCGTTCACAGATTTGCCAGCTGGGTAAGATAAATGGTGAATAAGGCGGAATTCACCCTGCACCTTCTTCGGGACCAAACTTAGGGGCGACACTTTTAAATTGGAAAAAGGGGGGCATCAAAGGGCCCGGCAACCTGGCCCTCCATGACCTCCTTGAATATCTTTACCCTTGCCACCTGTTCCATACCCCACAGGGAAACCAAATTAGGCACATCCTGGGGCGAGCACACACCCACAAATAGGATGCGGAACCCTTCAGAGAAACCGGCCCAGATGTACTCAGCATCTACTCATTTAGGGTAGACGCAGAGCCAGCGCTCTAAGACGTCCAACTTAATTGGGGAGGGGGCCTTTGGCAACTGATGGGTCAGCGTTAGCCCTGTTGGGGTCCTGCTGTCCCCTGTCCCTACCACGGGATCCTCCCAACCTGGTGCAGGCAGAGGCCGGATGGGGTCCGGAACAGGTAGGGCATGTGGCCGCCAACGAGTAGTTCCAGCACAACAAGGGGGTTGGAACCCCCTGCCCTGCCGGCTGGCGGGCTGACTGCGCAGATCCGGGCCACTGGATGGCATGCCCCGAATGGAACCGGTCGCCTGTGGCCGGGCAGGAGGGGTCATGTAGTATAACCATAATAGCTGGTTGGGCTCGTCCCAGCACATCTCCGGGTGAAGCGCAGCCCGCATATGAAATTCCTCATCGTACGCCAGCCATGCCTGACCCGGGTAGTCCACATATGCTTGATAGATGATGTCAAGGTATTGGAAGAGGGGAATAGCCAGATCCGGATGAGCCCTGATAGATACCACTGCATAAATGAGATAGGCGGGCAACCAGTTGGCCCAGGTGCGCGATGGCTTGTGCTGCCGTGCCAACTCCTTATTATGGTCAACCTGTTTTTCCTTCTCATCTTCAGTAGGTTCCCTGTTAAGGAGGCTGAACAGGTCAACATACTCCCTGCGCCAAATCTTGTCCCTAGTGGCGGGGAGCAAATGATCACCCAGGGGGAGGATGGGCCCGGCAGTTGGCAACACAGACGAGGGCACGCTATGGCACCCAGTGTACCCATAAGGCCAAACAGGGTAGGGTAACTGTGGGGTAGCCTGAGTGACAGCCATAGGTGGCAGGGGGTAAGGAGCCCTCCAACCCCCTGTCTGGTGCTGCGCCGCCATGATAGGTGGCAAGTGGGACATAAAGGGGGTCAAATTCTGCCCAGCCAGCCACAGCCAGTTAGTGGGTGCTGGCATAGCTATATTCGGCATGTGTGCTGGTCTAACTTCACAGCCATACTCACCAGACGCTACCCCTCCCGCCGCCCCCACTGGGGGTTCTGGTCGGGCAGAGGCGTCAGAACTCAGGAAGGAACTAGAGCTAGACCCCTCCATAGGACCCTGTTCAGGATGCCCAGCGGATGCAGCAGCGGCTGGGGCCGGGGTCCCCATGGAAATGGGCAGTGGACGGCCCCCAGGCCCATGAAGGAGGGCAACCTCAAGCCGCGCTGGCCTGGAGTCGATGGAGGCAGGCAACGGGTGGCCCTGTAGCAGTGCAGGGTGCGCAGCAGGTGAGGTGGCCTCCACCCATGGCAGCAGGCCTGCGGCCCTCTCCAGGGCTGCAAAACGGGCTTCCACAGACCCCTGGGCAGTAGCAGCAGGGGGGTCTGAGGCCCGGCGGCTGCAGGCAACCCAGAAGCCGTGGGGCCAGAGTTCCCATCAGAGGACGGACATGAAGCCACCCTACGAGGCCTCCGCCTCGGAGAAGGGGCAAGTGGAAGCACTGGAACAGGCCCCGGTGGGCGCCTGGGCGCGGTGGCGCGCGAGCGGCGGGAAGCAGGAACGCCATGCCCGGCCTTCTTCTTTGGCACCATGTGTGCCTGGGCAGGGAAGGAAGGCCGGCACGGTGAGCATGGCCAAAGCCAGCATGCGGCGAGGGTGGCCCACAGCCCCGGCCCGCTCCCGGGCGGGAGCTGCCACCACCCCTTCGAACGGGTCACTGGGTGAGCGGAAGTGGCAGAGTGCCACAAGGCAGACTGGCTCCGTCTTGTCCCTGGGTGTGAGCAAGCACCAAAAAGGCTCACTGCCGCGAGCCAACAACACGGGCGAAAAAGAGACTGGAGCGAGCCCGTTCCCGGGCTGGCTGCAGTCGAAGGTCCTGGCTGGGTAAGAGAGCACCGAAATGCTCCGGGGCCCAGCAAATCCAAAGGAGCAGGCCGTTGTCTCAGCCACCCCTTATAAAGGGGAAGGCCGGCCACGCCCCGTCTCCAGGCTGCACCCGTGCCTCAGGGGTGGGGCCAGCAAAGCATGCGGCGATTTGCCGCCGCGCATACCTTCTCCTTTGACACATTTCTGCCATGCCTCAACATCTGCCACCTTGCCTTATAATAGAGATGACCCTTAGTTTTCAAATTTGTCTTGGGTTTACTTCTGATAAAGAAGGAAGTCAGAAAATTAATCAAAACATTTTGGAAGGCTTGTGCATCCACTGAAAATTATCATTATTTGAAAGCAAAATATGCTCTGAATTTAAACACATGGATCACTTCCCAGACATAGCCTCTATCATGAATCATTACCTGGAATTCAGGAGGGGGAACACATATGGATATAATTATGGGATACATATTAAGCAAAAGCTGAGTGCAGCCTATATTCTTTTTGAATTATTTAATCTCTTCACTCCCTACAGAGAAGTAACTGCAAAGGAGTTGTCAAACTATTTGTTAACTATAAGCCCTTGAGCAAAAATAATAGCAATAAAAGTCAATGTGTAATTGTCTGGCCATGTGGTAGGAAACCTTCATGGTGGAAAAGCTGTGGCTTGAATTTTAAAGCTGGTTCAGCCAATGGTTCCTCAGTGGAGAACATTTAGGGATGTGGTCCTTGTTGGCAATAGTTGCGAGAAGCATTATTTCACATTATAAGAATAGTATCATTTCTGACACCTCACCACATGCTCACATGCTCTGCTGAGATTCATTCTGTTATGTCATGTTAGAAGCTTTGAGCAGCAACCAAAGCAGCAGAAATTTCATATAGTGAGACTAATACTGAAAAACTGAATAAAATGAAGAACTTTCTTGTATTTTGCCAATTGATATCTCTTTGTAAACAGACTATTGACCGACCGACCGACTGTCCTTCCATCCTTCTGTCCATCCATCCGTCATTTTATACTGAATCATTACCCTTTTTAGGTAAAGGTTTCCCCCTGCTTGAAACCCAGTCGTATCTGACTCTAGGGTTCAGTGCTTATCTCTGTTTCAAAGCCGAAGAGCCAGCACCGTCTGCTTCTGCAGACATTTCCATGGTCATGTGGCGGGCATGACTAGACACCGGAGTGCACGGAACACTGTTACCTTCCCACTGAAGTGGTCCCTATTTATCTACTTGCAATTTCTTGCCTTCGAACTGCTAGGTTGGTAGGAGCTAGGACAAAGATGTGAGCTCATTTCATCCTGCAGTACTTGGGAATCGAACTGCTGACCTTTACATGTAGTGTTTTTAGGAAAATATAATATGCATTCTTTACCAGGGAAGAAGCCCATTCTAAAAAGAGTGATTTATTAATCCTATTCAGGACATTGTATCAACTCTGAAGGATCAAAACTATTCAGAGAGCGGGTTCATGCATGGAACCCAAAAACATCATGTAATAACTTTTTGTTTTGTCATGAGACTTTGAAACATCAGAGAGAGAGAGAGAGAGAGAGAGAGAGAAAATTGATGAACCAAATTTCTGAACAAGTTTGTTATTTGTTGGTAAATACTGCATACCTATGATTGTTGGTGATTTACATGTACAACATACAATACATATATATTCATTCATTTCAACAATTTTATATGATATTCCTAGGCAAAACATCCCCAGGGATGTTCACGGAATGAAACTTTAAAAGCTATTAAATCAAACAGAGCTAGTTAAAGCAACATTTAAACGGCAAGCAATGTAACAGTAAAAATGATACTTTAAAACATGAGTTCTCAACCTTTTTAAGCTGATGGCCAGGTAACACTCCCTCAGACAGCTTTGTGGGCCAGATGAACATTTTGCTCTTCCGCTACCACATGCTATTTCCTGGTGTGGTGGAGACAGCGGGGAATATATGAAATGGTGCCGCAGGCAACATCCAGCCCACAGGCCACAGGTTGAAAATCCCTGCTTTAAAATCTCAAACTATGTTGAAGATGCAGGATGTGTCTACAATTACAAAAATAATAGGGAAACAAAAAAAAGAGGATGACGGGAGATGTGATCTAACACATTTGAAGATCACCAGGCTGATAGTGTAACATTTAGTTGATATTATCACTGCACAAGCCTGCAGGCATGTTATTGTGAGGCAGAGCAAAACAGTGTGCTACAAGGCAATTCTAAAAATGAGGGCACCCCGAAATTGGAAAAATAAAAATAAAATCAGGCTTCAGATCAGGACCATATTTTGCACACTTGTAATTGGCAATTGTTTTGTGATTGGGAAGAAGTGTTTAGCTGGTGAGAAAAGGAGTCAGGGCCTGGGATTTCCCCTTATGTGGTTCTCTATGTGAATGGCAGTGAGAACAAGATGGTATCCTGAATAGAACATCTAGACTATTGCCATTGGTGTTGTCAAAATTCAGGCTGCCTTTGCTATTCTTGGTATTCTTTTCCCCACTGGCAACACAGGGCCAATATTGCACAGCACAGCATTATTGGGCTATTTCCTGGTGTTTAAATTCATAGATACAGAAGCACAATATCCTACACTGATAAAAATGGTTATTATTATTATTATTATTATTATTATTATTATTATTATTATTATTATTATTATTATTATTATTATTATTATTATTATTATTATTATTATTATTATTATTATTATTATTATTATTATTATTATTATTATTATTATTATTATTATTATTATTATTGGGGGGATGAACATATCTCCTTAGTGGTAGGTTCAGTGGTGGGCTTCTGCAGGTTTGCACCAGTTCACCAGAACTGGTAGCAGAAATTCTGGATGCCCCCGCTCATCCAAGTTTTGAAATAAAGTAGTCCTAATTTGGGTGCAGTACAGGGCTTTCCACCTGGCCATGTCCACCATACCACACCCACAGAGTAGGTAGTAAAATTTTTTTGAATCCCACCACTAGGTAGGTTTCATGTCCAGGTAAGGGTACAGAAAAGTGATAGGATGAAATGCATTGTTAACACAGGAATGGGATAATCAGGGAGAAGACTATTTACAATTGCATGCTGTAGCGATGGTAGTAAGCTGTAGACCAGATAGATTTGACTGCTACAAAAAATGCCAAGTTATTTCTGTGTGAAGAGGACAAAATATGTCATAGAGGGCAATTGTTTTATATTCATTAGATATTATAGGAAACTGGGCTATTAATATATACAATACACTAAGGAACTTTGATCGTTATTTAGGTCTGAAGTGATACTTTAAAATTTGTTTATTTAGTGGATTTCCTACTGTCTGTCTCTTTCCTCTCCCTTTGAAATTTAATTTTTTCTTCAGGAGCCACAATGAGAACTACAAGAGAGTGCCTTGTCTTCAGAAGTTGACATTTCTAAAATTGGTTTCCTTCTACTGCTGTTCTTGGTGTCGCATTTGTCTATTCATTCTCTTCTGTGGAGATTGTCCCTTTTGTTCTATGCAGAATACAAAGTAGTCCAAAGATCTTGCATTAAGGAAATGCTAAAGGTAAAGTCATAATAATTTAGTGGTTTTTTAAAAAGGAATAAAAATCTTAGTGCTTGCCTTTTTATGTCAAGTGTCACACGATATGAGAAAATGTAGCTTTGTCGTATGTTCACATCTTTGTCATGTCATTTGCACAGTACTGTGAAATGCTATGACACAATTGTCATTTGTGGTGAGTACATGATTTTTTTCTGCCATTCTGTTGTATCTGGAGAAATAGGTTTTTCACGCTTTAGAAATGCTTTAAAACTTAATAAACATGAATTTATTGTGATGGGTAGCAATGGTTCTGTTATGCAATTGATCTTTGACTGTCCAAAAATTATGTTCTGTCACTAGTCTCAGTTTGTTGCATCCTGTTGCACTTTTCAATTGTGTTGGTTGTTGTTGTTTTTTTTAAAAAAATTGAATAAACACTTTTAAGGAAAAGTAAGCACACATCATATTTTCCTTCCCACCCTTGGCTTACTGACAGGCCTAAGCACTGATTGAGGCCTAGTGGAAGTCATAATCATCTCTGAGAGGTCCTGGCAAGCACACATAATGAGAGCAAATGTTCCATCAGGGCAACAAAGACAACCCTCTCACAGGGAACAAAACCAATACAAACCAATTTCTCCATCAGCAATATTTAATTAATTAAATTTTGTAGCGATGTCTGGCCGCTAGGGCGGCGTTAGAGCCCGGAGGAGACTGATCAATGACAACACGAGGCAACAGGAGCGAGATCAGATCAGTACTTTATTGGAAAAAGGCAACATCATTTATAGGGAAAAAAGCGCAACGGTGGCAAGCTGTCACCTGACAGGAAAATTACCTCACCCACGTACACGGGTTAATGGGGAATTCTTCAAAGGGGAGTTTAATCAGCTGGGGCAAACATGGGTTTAGGGACCTCATTGTCTTGGGGATTAGGCAGGGACAAACATGGCTTATTTGCGCCAGGGATTTCCCGAGCCGGGAGATGAACTATGCACTTAATGTTTGACCGAAGTCAGCTATCTGCTTACTTGGCCGAGTCGCAGGTCAGGTCACGGTAATTGGGTGAATCAAACCCTATATTTTATTCACCCCCCTTAATTTGGCGGCCGCAGAGCCCACGGGCTGGGAGCGTCTCTCACCGCGGTGGCCTCTGGCGGGCCGTTCCATGCCCTGCGGGGCATGGGGAAACCGCATCTCCCCTTTATTTTCTATTTAAGGACCTGACTGGCGACCTTGCGCAAGAGCGGCATCAGCTGTTGAGCGGGTATGACGTCACGGAGTTTCTCTCTGGGGCGGCACTTGGAGATCAGCGAGGGAATGCACTGAGCAAAGCAACAAAGCGTAATGCCTAGTATGGCTATCCCCACCACTACCTTAAGCACCGTTTGCAACCACCCCCAGGGAATCCATGACCACATCCAATTCCACAGGGAACTCCACCAAGCCCCCCATGCGGAACCCTCAGTAATACCCTGGACTATGGTGTGGAGGTTCGTGATCTGGCTTTGGATCTTACGGGAGTTGTCAGTAAGATTGAAGCAGCACATTCCATGAACGGATTCGCAACCCAGGTGGTGCAGCAAGAGGAGGTAGTCGATAGCCGCTCGATTGTCAAGAACGGCCTGGCGAAGTTCTGCCTGTTCCTGATTGAGGAGCGCTATCGCTGTGGAGGTATGGTTAATGGCTTTTGCCAAACCGCAAGCCAAGCGGCCAATCCTCCGTGCGTTGCCGACGGCCAAGCCTGGCACGCCGACAAGGCTGACTGCTAGGGATACATACTCAGCGGGACTCATTACTCTGAAGCTGCTGTCACAAGAGCTGTCTAACTGGGTTGTGCGTTTGTGCCGTATGAGTGGGGAGACATTTGAAACATTGGAAACATGTGGAACATTCGTGCTTGGGGCAATCATGTCCTTAGTAGGAAGTAACAGTGTCAAACGACTGATACAACACATTGAGTCCGACAGATTCGCAGGAATATAGTTCCATGTGAACTGGTTGCAGGTGAAAAACCACCCTGAAGGTAGGGTGACGTGAGCGTACAGGGAAATGAGGGTTTCTGGTTTATTGCAAGTCCAGTTGCCGCTGCCGGGGTCCAGGCAGCGGCGCCGAGTCGGACCGCCTGAGGTGCAGCCGGTCATTCGGGTGCAAGCAGCGTCCGGGCTGACCGCCACTCGAGGGGTATGAAGAGTGGCTGCGTCAGCCGGCAAGGTTGATGCAAGTCGCCGTCCCCCCCAGCGTGCGTATGCTGAGAAGGTGGTAGGAGTGTGTGGGCCAAAGAACGCTTTCAGCAACCAGTCGCCATCCTTGGTGCGCGCGTCCAGAGCGTGGCACACGGGGATGAGACAGGTGCTGAGGATAGATGCAGAACCAATGTCCTGCTGTAGACAAAAATCGGACTGGTTGACGAGGCCCGCCAACCTTTCCCACAAGTTGTACCGCATTCGTGCGGAAATATCTTCACCAGGCGGCAAACCGTCGGCCTGGATCGGAGTAGCCTGAACGCCTCCCCCCAAGAGCAGGGAAAGGGTCAGGATGATGGTGATCGCCGCTGTGTTGGCGTGAATCAGGGCAAAAACTGCAGCTGTGAGGTTCTCCGGTGTCGGCTCTTTCTCCTCGCGCTGAACGGCGTCCTGGGCGTCACTGCAAAGAGCCTTGACCATCCCCCAGGTGATCTTGGGCATCGGCGGCCGTTTCCTCCGGCGGGTCCTCTCGGTCAGGGTGAGGTCCTCCATCTCCGGGATCGGACTCGGGCCGGCCTGGTTCCATGCCATGCGGTTCCAAGTAGGGCTTGACACACCGGGCTGGAATCCAAACGACACCTGTAGGGGACATAACTGCAGCATACCCTCTTCCCCAGGTTATGAGCGGCACCGGGCCCCTCCAAGAAGGGTCTGGTGGCACTCGGTACCGGACCATAGGTCGCGGGAGAGCTTCCGAACGGCGGAAATGCCTCTCCTGCGGCGTGCAATCCGAAAAAACATTAAGGTGATTGTAGGTGAACAATACCTTGTTGAGACACATCTGTGCTTCTCCCTGTGACTTGGGGAGGGCTAGTGGCTCCCCCCTTTCTGTTTGTTTGTCAATATAGGACTTTAGCGTCCGATTGACCCGCTCTACAATCGCTTGCCCTTGCGGATTGTAGGGAATTCCAAATGTGTGCTTGATGTCCCAAGTAGCCATGAAGGCGGCCAACTGCCTGGAACTGTAGGCCGGCGCGTTGTCCGTCTTCACATGCCGCGGCTTGCCCATCGCCGCAATGCAGGAAAGGAGGTGCTGCTCCACGTGGGTGGCAGCCTCCCCTTTCTGTGCCGTTGCCCAAACGAACTGGGGAAAAGTGTCAATGCAGACGTGCATGTATTGCCATCTGCCGAACTGCGGCACATGCGTGACGTCCATCTGCCATACCTGATTAGCCTCTGTCCCTCGTGGGTTGACCCCCCACGAGGGCCCCCCCCCCCGGTGCTCCTGCGCAATGCTGGCAAGAGCGGACTATGCCCTGGGCCTGAGAGAGTGGCAGATTGAACTGTCTGGTGAGTGCCTTGGCATTTTGGTGAAAAAAGGCATGGCTCTGGATTGGAGTAGTGAAAACTCCCAACACTGAACGTTGCTGAATTTCCTTTGCGGCCGCATCCGCTCTGCTATTGCCCGCGGAAATCGGACCCGGTAGGTCTTGGTGACTTTGGATGTGGGCAATATAGAGCGGCTCAGTGCGGTTCCGCAAATGAAATTGAGCCGTGAGAAACAGACTGAGCAAGTTCTTGTCTATCGCGGGAGTAATGTAAGCTCCCGGTAGACTGTGAAGCAAATTCCTTACATACAGACTGTCAGTAATGATATTTAAACGTTCCTTGGCGAAGGTGCGCAAGGCAAGGTTCACGGCTGCCAACTCTGCCCGCTGCGCGGACTTCTGTGGAAGAGTTAGCAGCGTGCGCCAAGCTTCGCCCTCCTGCCAAGTCAGGACACCATATGTGCGTCCCCCATCGGTAAAAAACTGTCTTGGCCCCCTGAAGCAGGACCAGCGAGAGCAATTCGAACAAGCTGACTGTTCCTGTCTGAAGTGAGACGAGTCTGGGGTCTTTGGGCAAATGGTATGCCAAGCTTCCAGTGAATCCTTCCAAAGCTATCGGAAGCGAGTCACCTAGCTGCATCAACTGATGGATTTGTTCCTTGGTGAACGGGACTATGATCTTAGCTAAATCGTGCCCAGAAATGTCCCTTGCTCTCAGCCTGCCGCGGTAGATCACCGCGGAGACCAGTTCTTGGGGCGGAACAATGTTCCGAGAAGAGGTGTTAGGCAAGTATACCCACTCCACGATTTTCGCTCCCTTCTCTGAGTCTGCTCCTAGCGCCCCAGTGAACATGGATCCTGACCGTACGATGTACAAATTCAGGATCGGGGCATATGGCCCCGGGGCGATCCTATCCACCCACCTCTGGCTGAGAGCTTGGTTCACCTTCTCGAGCGCCAAGCGCGCGTCTCGAGAGATTTTTATCCGGTCTGCCGGCTGCTTACCTAAAGTTAGCAGCAAGAAGAACGGCTTTAGAAGATCCGTATCTAAACGAAAATACGGTCTGGCCCAATTGATGTTCCCCAAAACTTGCTGCAATTCTACGAGGGTGACTGAGTCTTGTAAATTTATCTGAGGCAGGACTGGTGCTGCGAAAGAGCGGAGAAGCCGATGGCCCAAGTATGAGAAGGGCTCGGTTCTCTGCACTTTCTCAGGGGCAATAAGTAAGCCTTTGTCCCCCAGGCTGGCCTGGAGGTCGGAAAACATTTCGCTGCCAAGTTGTGGCAACGCTACCAAGATGTCGTCCATGAAGTGACAAACAATAGCTTTAGGGTAAAGGCTTCGGAACTTTGCCAGTGCGCCGTGAACATAAATTTGACACAGGGTGGGCGAATTGAGCATGCCCTGTGGCAAATATTTCCACGCGTAACGCTGCGTGGGCTCGCCGTGGTTCACGACCGGCACTGTAAAGGCGAACCTTTCCCGGTCCCTGGGGTCTAGGGGGATTGTATAAAAGCAATCCTTGAGATCTGCGACGAGGATCTCCCACCCCTCGGGAATCATGTTCGGATTGGGGATGCCGCATTGAAGCGGACCCATCGGCTGAATGCATTTATTGATCTCCCTGAGATCGTGGAGGAGTCGCCACTTCCCCGACTTCTTCTTAATCACAAAAATTGGCGAATTCCAGGGGCTTGTGGACTGTTCTATGTGTCCTGCGTCTAGCTGTTCCTTAACTAGCTGCTTGAGGGCAACTAATTTCTCTCCCACTACCGGCCATTGTTCTACCCATACCGGAGTGTCGGTGAGCCATTTAAGTGGCAACGCCATTACCCGAAGGTAAGCGTAGCACCGTACTGCTGGAGAATGTCTCGCCCCCAAAGGTTGATGTGCACGTCAAGAATGTGCGGCCGAATTACCGCTGTGCCGTCAGCCTTTGGGATTGTGACCTCTACCCACTCTCGGCTCCTGAACGCTTCCTGGACGCCTCCTACCCCCCACACATCGGAGACCGGCTCAATGGCCCACTCTCTTGGCCACTGGCTCCTGCTTATCACTGACACATCCGCTCCGGTATCGAGTAACCCTGAGAACACCCTTTTGTTCAAAAATACCTCGATAACGGGGCGCTGTCTCCACTCAATGTTGGTCTCCACTGTCGCTAAGACCTGGTATCCTTGCACTGCCTCACTCGCGCTCGAGCGGTCTGCTGAACCGGACTCTGAGCTGTCCCTGAGCCTTCCCTGGCTGCCTGCTGGCGAGTGACAAGGAACCATGATCAGTTGCGCTAACGTGTCTCCCTTGTGGATTGTTTGGGGCAGGTGCGCCCAAAGCTGGACCTGGAGAATGCCTGAAAAATTCGAGTCAATGACTCCTGGAATTATGAAACTTCCGCGTGCTCCGGCTACACTACGGGGCAAAACTAAACCTATAAAGCCTCTGGGCAGGGGTCCCATGTACTGGGTGTCGACTAGATAGACTGTGCCTGGCAGGTCGCATGTAACGTCCACCTGGCAAGTCAATTCTAGCCCCGTGCTGCCCTTGGGGCTGGCCTGTGCCCTCGCAGTGCCTGGGATGTGCCTAGAATCTAGTCTCGGTCTGGGGAGTTCTGGATCTGGGTGAAGGAAGCCTCTGTTTGGACTGGGGCCAGAGACGTGCCCGGATTCCGGTTTCCCGAATTCGGACAAAACCTGGCCCAATGGTAGCCTTTCTTGCACTTCGGGCAGAGGGTGTTCGGAGCCTTGGGACGGCCGGACTTTTGTCCGCCTCCCTTGGATCGGCACTCCCTAGCGAAGTGACCGACTTTGCCACAAGTGTGACATGCCCCCTTGTTCTTGCCATTAGGTCTTCTTCCCCCCTGCACCGCTGCCGCTAGCAGACCAATCTTGTAGGAGTCTGTGCCAACGTCGGAGCATGCTCGAATCATGTCCGTTAAGGTTATGTCAGGGCGATTGCCCAGGGACTGCAAGATTTTACGGCAGTCCAAGTTGGCGTTGTCTTTGGCTAGCTTAATCATGAGCTCTTCCTGGGCTTGCTCATTGTCAATCTGCCTGCTAATTGCTTCTTCCAGGCGATTGATGAAGTCCATGTAGGGCTCTTGGGCTCCCTGCTTAATAGCGGTGTAATTTTTGGCCGCTTTGCCAGACGCTGGGACCTTGAAGTATGCCCTATAGGCAGCCTCGGCTGACATCTCTAGGGTGGCGAGAGGCAAGTTGATTTGAGCGTTGATGGACTCAAAGGCACCTGAACCATACAGCTGGTCAGGGATTACCGCGCCTCCCATCCTGGCAGCCCGAGCTTGCGCCTCTAGGCGGAACTCGCTGTCCCAAATCATGTACTGGCTGGGGGTGAGCATCATCCTCATGACGGCTTTCCAATCATGAGGAATCCACATGGTGGTTTCGCACACTTGCTGGAGCGTGCCCCTCGTAAAACGACTTTGGAGCCCTGTCTCTGAAATTGCTTTCCGTAAAGCCATGAGAAGCTTGTACGGGACTGGGGAGTGTACTATCTGCTGTGCGCCTGTGAGCGCGTCCATCTCCAAGCGGATGGGACAAATCTGTCGAAGTTCAGCTAGCTGTTCAACTGACAATTCCCCCTTCTTGAGCTCTATCTCAGCTGTGTGCTGAAGGGCACTCTTCACGACTGGGGAACCTAGGGCTGTCAGAGAAGCGCCAGCGCCTCTCATTCCTTGCGTTCCCCCGGTGACGTCTGCAGCCGTCACCGCGGGAAGGCTCCCTGCGCTACTCTGCTGATACTTGAATGTCGGATAGAGTGCGGCGGGCGCAGTCGGCTCGACTGGCATGCCTGATGGCTTCTCTAACGCGGGTTCTTCCGCCTCTACCCGGACTGGCTCGATCTGCTCTAAGAGTCTCCTACATTTCCGCCATGTGCGGACTATCCTTCCTGGGGCTTTCGGGGTTTGCTGAATGCAGTCTCCTATCTGATCCCAGAGCTTCAGCGTTAACGTACCTACTTCTGGGTAAAGTAGGCAGTGTTCCCTGAGGTACGCCAGAAGTCTCGCTAGCTCCCTGCTGTGAAAACGTAACTTAAAAACCCTGGCCAGGATTATGAACTCTTGCTCCCGAGTTCTTTGGCTAGCGGACGGACTTGGTCGAGGAGAACAAGTCCCCATATTACCTGCGATTGGGTCTCCGGAAGATTCCTCCCCGGGACGAAGATTGACGCGTCTTTGCAGGCAACAGGTTCGGGCGACGAGTGTCTGGGGTAGCCCTCGGAGCGTGGACCTTCTGCCACGGGCCCTTCTAACGGCCTCTGCGATGTCAGGGGCTCACAGCCTGCCCTGAGCGGAACGCGTTTCCCTCTATGGCAAACCTCTCGAAAGTGAGGAGGAGGCGGTAGGAATGCTTCTCTGGAATGCCTCGCGGCGGGCCGTCCTCTGTCCGGCTGGCTGCCGACCAGAGCGCCGCGCTATCCTCCGGGCTGGCGGGTCGCGGTTCAAGTGCAGAACCGGACCGCGTGGATCGCTACTCACGAGTAGACCTCTCCGGGGTCTCTTACTCACGAGTAAATCACGTCGGGGTCACCAGCTGTAGCGATGTCTGGCCGCTAGGGCGGCGTTAGAGCCCGGAGGAGACTGATCAATGACAACACGAGGCAACAGGAGCGAGATCAGATCAGTACTTTATTGGAAAAAGGCAACATCATTTATAGGGAAAAAAGCGCAACGGTGGCAAGCTGTCACCTGACAGGAAAATTACCTCACCCACGTACACGGGTTAATGGGGAATTCTTCAAAGGGGAGTTTAATCAGCTGGGGCAAACATGGGTTTAGGGACCTCATTGTCTTGGGGATTAGGCAGGGACAAACATGGCTTATTTGCGCCAGGGATTTCCCGAGCCGGGAGATGAACTATGCACTTAATGTTTGACCGAAGTCAGCTATCTGCTTACTTGGCCGAGTCGCAGGTCAGGTCACGGTAATTGGGTGAATCAAACCCTATATTTTATTCACCCCCCTTAATTTGGCGGCCACAGAGCCCACGGGCTGGGAGCGTCTCTCACCGCGGTGGCCTCTGGCGGGCCGTTCCATGCCCTGCGGGGCATGGGGAAACCGCAAAATTTAATTTAATTTAGCAATTTTATACTGCCCACTCAGGGGGACCCGACTCAGTGTGACTTACATGGTAAATCAACACAATATCATATTAACACAATGTACAATATCAACACAATATCAAATCAGATTACAATATCAAAATTTCATTTCATAACATCACATCAACACAATGTTGACACAATATAACACATTCTTATTGCCTAGCGGCCATGCCACACACAACAGTCTTCCATTCTCTCAAGGACAAGAGCAGCCAAGAGAAGAGTCCTGGGTTGGCGGTGCCAGGAGCAGGGTTTTTAAGCTGACTGGCCACATTCCACATAGCTGTCTTCCATTCTCTTGAGGTTGGGAGCAGCCGAGAGAAGAGTCCAGGGTTGGCGGTGCCAGGAGCAGGGATTTTAAGCTGACTGGCCACATTGCACACAGCTCTAATTATGCTCTACACAATTTATTTCCCCAATGACCATAATTCGTAATGTGCACATATTCCTCAGGAAGTTATGATATGGCTCTTTGGCCTTTTCATGTCACAAAGGGTTAACTATATGAAGCACTGAATAATTTAAAATAAGTAGATGACATCATATTGTTGGCAGAAAGTAGTTGTTAGTTGAAAAGACTATAGCGGAAGGTCAAAGAGCAGGAATACTTTTGCACATTAAGAAGATAAAAACCACAAGTTCAGAAGAATAGTATACTGTACCGTTAATACTGTCAATGAAGAAATCAAAATGGTTAAATATTTTCCATATCTTAGGTCAATCATCAGTCAAAATGGAGACTTCAGGCAAGATATCAAACTACTATGACTTGGAAAAACAGCTATGAAGAAACTAGAAGGATCCTTAAGGAGATGCCACAGGTGAATAAGGCCAACCACATAAATAGTATTGCTATATACAGATCTGAAAAATGTACTCTGAAGAACACTGATCATGTAAAAACATCAATTAATCTGAAATATGGGTTTGGAGGAGAGCTCTATAGGTACAACTGGTTTTCAGAAAGACCAGTAAATAATTGGTAGGCCAAGGAGAGTAGAATGTCAGATTGGATCCAAATCTGCACTAAACCATGAATACTCACTTAGGATCACCATTAGTAGGCATCAACTTGGCAGACCACAACACGAATCAAAGCAAGTCTACACTCTCCATGGAATCAAATGACTAAACTAAGGCTATCATCATATGGCCTCATCAGGAAAAGACAAGGACAGTTGGAAAGGATGGTAATACAGGAAAAATTCAAGGCAACAGCAAAAGAAAGAGACAAAATATGCTCTATATTTAGTCAATATAGGAAGCTGTCATATCAAGTTTACAAAAGAAAAGAAAAGATGTTTCTTTGGAAGTTGGAATCAACTTGTTGGCACATTCTGACAACAAGGACAGCAAAGAAAAATAAACCCAGAAAGCAAGAGAAACAGGGCAATCAGAGATTTTGTAAAAATAATAATAAGGAATCCTCATCAGAAAACTGCTTCCTTTTGCTAGGTATGATCACTGTAAAAAGAGTCTGAAAAAGCAGAAGCAGAGTAGAAACTTCAGTTAAAACAACTATACTCTCAGAGGTCTTCTACTTTATTGCTAAATCTGGGGAAAGAATGATGAAGAATTATGTGTGATACCTGGATATAGAATGTTAGTTTTCTTCTTCTTCCATGTCTAGGCCAGATGTGAAACTGCCAAAATGAAGCCACCTTTGGGGAGTTACTTCTACAGTTCCTTTTGCCTGACCTAGTGTAAGAATTATTAGCAGACACAAAGAAGCTGTTCCCCTAGGTACACCCAATTGTAGTTCAAAAATACCACAATATTTGAGGAGGCTCTTTCTGTGTACCCTTAGAACATTAGTGCTCTTCCTTAATCACTTCCTGTAAATCCTAGAATTGATCATGGTGGTAAGATCCTTCTCTCAGATTGCATGTTAGAGAACAAATAGTGTTTGCCCCACCCCCACCCCACCCTATTTCACACATCCTAATAATTTTCATAAATCTAAATATTACAGAGCCCAGCATGCATATGCATTGTTTTGTTAAATGGTTTTTACTAGAGTTTGTGTATGTAAGAATGAATAGGCTGTATTATTTACATATGTAACCAATCAGATTGTGTCTAGTGCCAATCAATAGGTCAGATCTAATGTACAAGGTCAGATATACTTCAGAAGGTCTGTTGCAAGTCTATCATTTAGACTAGGCTGACAAATATCAGTGCTTTACTTCACCCTATAACTGACTCTGGCCATTCAGCATCCACCTTTGTGGTTTCCCCGTGCCCCCGTGGGCACGAAACGGCCCGGCAGAGGCCACTTTCGGGAGAAAGGCTCCCTGGCCCGTGGGCTCTGCGAGCACCCAAATTAAGGGGGGTGGATAAATGATAGGGTTTGATTCACCCAATTACCTGACCTGACCAACAAACCTGCTGAGCGAGCAAATACGTTACCTATTAGAGTAATCCCTCATCTCCGAATCTCAGTCTCATCCCAGAAGCAAACAGGAGCCATGATTGCCTTAGTCTAAGCCCGAAACAATGGTGTTGTCTCAGCCAGTGTTTGTCCGCACTAATTAACTTCCCCCCGAGAGACTCCCAATTAACCTGAGTAAATAGGTGATGTGATTGACTGTTGGGTGATGGTTTTTTCTACCTTGCCTTCTGATCTATAAATGGTTATGCCTTTTCCTCAATAAACCACTGATCTTATCCTCCTCCATACTGCCTCGTATCGTTCCTTGATCAGTCTCCTCCGGGACCTCCGGCCCTCTGCGGCCCCGATTCCTACACCTGGTGACCCCGACGTGATCTACTCGTGAGTAAGCGACCCCCGAGCGGTCTTCCTCAGAGTAGCGATTACACGGTCCGGTTCTGCTCTTGAACTGTGTCCGAATCATCCTGGAGGACAGCGCGGCACTCCGTCCGGCAGCCAGCCGATCGGAGGGACGGCCTGCGGTGAGGCAGTCCAAAGAGGCATCCTACAGCTTGCTCCCGACTTTCGCGGCGGCTTGCGCCAAAGGGAAAAACGCATTCCGCTCAGGGCAGCTGTGAGCCCCTAACAGCGCAGTGGCCACCGAGGGCCCGTGGCCGCAGTCCACGCTCCGAGCTCTACCCAGAAGCATCGTCGCCAGAACCTATTGCCTGCCAAAGACGCGTCGACTCATCCCGAGGAGGAATCTTCCGAGGACCCAATCGCAGGTAATATGGGGACCTGTCCTCAGCGACAGCGTCCATCCGCTAGCCAAAGAACTCGTGTAGAGGAGTTCAACATCCTGGCCAGGGTATTTAATTTGTGTTTTCACAGCGGAGAGCTAGTGAGACTTTTGGTGTACCTAGGGGAACACTGCCTGCTTTACCCAGAAGTAGGTACGTTAACCCTTGAGCTCTGGGATCAGATAGGAGACTGCATTCAGCAACCCCCGAAAGTTTCAGGAGGCGTAATTCGCACATGGAGAAAGTGTAGGAAGCTCTTGGCGGAGATAGAGCCAGTCCGGGTAGAGGCCAAAGAACCCCCAAGTCTGCCAGATGCGCCAGCCGAACCAACGGCGCCTACAGCGCTCTATCCTTCACTCCAATTTAGGCAGAGTAGTGTAGGGAGCTTTCCCTCGGTGACAGCTGCAGACGTCACCGGCGGAATGCAAGGAATGAGGAGCGCAGGCGCTTCTCAGAAAGCAACAGGTTCCCTAGCTACCAAAAGTGCCCTTCAGCGCACAGTAGAGGAAGAACTCAGGAAGGGGGAATTACCAGTAGAGAGCTAGCAGAGCTCAGTCAGATATGTCCCATCCGCATGGAGATGGACGCGCTTATGGGCGCCCAGCAGATAGTACACTCCCCAGTCCCGTATAAGCTCCTCATGGCTATACGGAAAGCCATTTCCGAGACAGGGCTCCAAAGTCGTTTTACAAGGGGCACGCTTCAGCAAGTGTGCGAGAACACCATGTGGATTCCCCATGACTGGAAAGCCGTCATGCGGATGATGCTCACCCCTAGCCAGTATTTAATTTGGGACAGCGAGTTTCGCCTAGAGGCGCAGACAAGGGCTGCCAGGATGGGAGGCGCAGTACTTCCTGACCAGCTATATGGTTCAGGTGCCTTCGAGCCCATCGATGCCCAAATCAACTTGCCTCTTGCCACTCTCCAGATGTCGACCGAGGCCGCCTTTAGGGTGTTTTTCAAAGTCCCAGCAACTGGCAAAGCGGCTAAAAATTACACCGCTATCAAGCAAGGAGCCCAGGAACCCTATATGGACTTCATCAATCGCCTGGAAGAAGCCATTAGCAGGCAGATTGATAATGAGCAGGCCCAACAAGAGCTCATGATGAAGTTAGCCAAGGACAATGCCAACTTAGACTGCCGTAAAATCTTGCAGTCCCTGGGCAATCGTCCTGACTTGACCCTTACGGACATGATTAGAGCTTGCGCCGACGTTGGCACAGAATCCTACAAGAGGGGATTGCTAGTGGCAGCGGTGCAAGGGGGTAAGAGACCAAAAGGAAAGACCCAAGGAGCATGTCACAGTTGTGGCAAGGTCGGTCACTTCGCTAGGGAGTGCCGATCCAAGGGAGGCGGACAAAAGTCCGGCTGTTCCAAGGCTCCGAAGACCCCATGTCCGAAGTGTAGAAGAGGCTACCATTGGGCTCGAGACTGTCCGGATTCGGGAAACCGGAACGCGGGCATGTCTCTGGCCCCGGTCCAAACAGGGACTCCCCTTACCCAAAGCTCACCAGAGCTAGACTAAATCCCGGTCACACTCCAGACATTGCGAGGGCACAGGCCAGCCCCAAGGATAGTACAGGGTTAGACTTGACTTGTCAGGCGGACGTTACATGCGACCTGCCAGGCACGGTCTATCTGGTGGACTCCCAGTACATGGGTCCACTGCCCAAGGGCTGTATAGGTTTAGTTTTGCCCCGCAGCGTAGCTGGAGCATGCAGAATTTTCATAATTCCAGGAGTCGTTGACTCGAATTTTTCAGGCGTTCTCCAAGTTCAGCTTTGGACTCATCTGCCCCAAACTATTCACAAGGGAGACACCTTAGCGCAACTGATCATGGTTCCTTGTCACTCGCCAGCAGATAGTCAGGGAAGGCTCAGTGACAGCTCCGAGTCCTGGTCAGAGGACCGCTCGAGCGACAGTGAGGCAATACAAGGATACCAGGTCTTAGCGACAGTGGAGACCAACATTGAGTGGAAACAGCGCCCGGTTATCGAGGTATTTCTGAATAATAGAATATTCTCAGGCTTATTAGATACCGGAGCAGATGTGAGCGTGATAAGCAGGAGCCAGTGGCCAAGAGAGTGGGCCATTGAGCCGGTCTCCGATGTGTGGGGGGTAGGCGGCGTCCAGGAAGCGTTTAGGAGCCGAGAGTGGGTGGAAGTCACAATCCCAAGGGCTGACGGCACGGCGGTAATTCGGCCGCACATTCTTGACGTGCACATCAACCTTTGGGGGCGAGACATCTTGCAGCAGTACGGTGCTACGCTTACCTTTGGGTAATGGCATTACCACTTAAATGGCTCACCGATATGCCGGTTTGGGTAGAACAATGGCCGGTAGTGGGAGAGAAATTAGTTGCCCTCAAGCAGCTAGTTAAGGAACAGCTAGACGCAGGACATATAGAACGGTCCACAAGCCCCTGGAATTCGCCAATTTTTGTGATTAAAAAGAAGTCGGGGAAGTGGCGACTCCTCCACGATCTCAGAGAGATCAATAAGTGCATACAGCCAATGGGTCCGCTCCAATGCGGCATCCCCAATCCGAACATGATTCCCGAGGGGTGGGAGATTCTAGTCGTAGATCTCAAGGATTGCTTTTATACAATCCCCTTAGACCCCCGGGACCAGGAAAGGTTCGCCTTTACGGTGCCGGTTGTGAACCACAGTGAGCCTACGCAGCGTTACGCGTGGAATTTTTTGCCACAGGGCATGCTCAATTCGCCCACCCTGTGCCAAATTTATGTTCACAACACACTGGCAAAGTTCCGAAGCCTTTACCCTAAAGCCATAGTTTGCCATTTCATGGATGACATCTTGGTCGCGATGCCGCAACTCGGCAGCGAAATGTTTTCTGACCTCCAGGCCAGCCTGGGGGACAAAGGTTTACTCATTGCCCCAGAGAAAGTGCAGAGAACCGAGCCCTTCTCATACTTGGGTCATCGGCTTCTCCGCTCTTTTGCAGCACCAGTTTTGCCCAAGATCAACTTACAGGACTCAGTCACCCTTGTAGAGTTGCAGCAAGTTTTGGATAACATCAATTGGGCCAGACCGTATTTCCGATTGGATACGGATCTTCTGAAACCGCTCTTCTTGCTGCTAACTTTAGGCAAGCAGCCAGCAGACCGGATAAAGGTTTCTCGAGAAGCGCGCTTGGCTCTCGAGAAAGTTAACCAAGTTCTCAGCCAGCGATGGGTAGATAGGATCTCCCCAGGGCCATATGCTCCGATCCTGAATTTGTACATCGTACGGTCAGGATCCATGTTCACAGGAGCGCTCGGCGTAGATGCCGAGAAAGGGGCGAGTATCGTGGAGTGGGTGTACCTTCCGAACACCTCCTCACGAAACATCGTTCCTCCCCAAGAATTGGTCTCCGCGGTGGTTTGCCGCGGAAGGCTGAGAGCTAGGGACATTTCAGGGCATGATTTGGCCAAAATCGTAGTCCCGTTCACCAAGGAACAAGTTCAGCAATTAATGCAGCTCGGTGACTCGCTTCCAATAGCCCTGGAAGGATTCACCGTGAGCTTGGCATACCACTTGCCAAAGGACCCCAGATTTGTCTCACTCCAAACACAGACAGTCAGCTTGTTTGAATTGCTCTCGCTGGTTCCGCTTCAGGGAGCCAGGACAGTTTTTACTGATGGTGGTCGCACATATGGTGTCTTGACCTGGCAGGAGGGCCAAGCTTGGCGCACGCTGCTAACTCTTCTACAAAAGTCCGCGCAGCGGGCAGAGTTGGCAGCGGTGAACCTTGCTTTGCGCACCTTCGCCAAAGAACGTTTAAACATCATTACTGACAGTATGTATGTTAGGAACTTGCTTCACAGTCTACCGGGAGCATACATTACTCCCGCGATAGACAAGAATTTGCTTAGCCTGTTTCTCACTGCTCAATTTCACTTGCAAAACCACACGGAGCTGCTCTATATTGCCCACATCCGAAGTCATCAAGACCTACCGGGTCCGATCTCCGCAAGCAATAGCAGAGCGGATGCGACGGCAAAGGAAATTCAGCAACGTTCAGTTTTGGGTGTTTTTACTACTCCAATTCAGAGCCATGCATTTTTTCACCAGAATGCCAAAGCGCTCGCCAGACAGTTCAATTTGCCACTCTCTCAAGCCCAAGGCATAGTTCGCTCTTGCCAGCATTGTGCAGGGGCGCCGGGGGGGGCCCTCGTGGGGGGTCAACCCATGAGGGACAGAGGCCAATCAGGTGTGGCAAATGGACGTCACGCATGTTCCGCAGTTCGGCAGATGGCAGTACATGCACGTTTGCATAGATACTTTTTCTCAGTTTGTTTGGGCAACGGCGCAGAAAGGGGAAACTGCTTCCCACGTGGAGCAGCACCTCCTTTCCTGCATTGCAGCCATGGGCAAACCTCGGCACGTTAAAACCGATAACGCGCCATCCTACAGCTCTAGGCAGCTGGCCGCCTTCATGGCCACTTGGGATATTAAGCATACTTTTGGCGTTCCTTACAATCCGCAGGGGCAAGCGATTGTGGAACGGGTCAATCGGACGCTCAAGTCCTATATTGACAAACAAACAGAAAGGGGGGAGCCACCAGCCCTCCCCAAGTCACAGGCTCAGGCACAGCATTGTCTGAATAAGGTATTGTTCACATACAATCACCTTAATGTTTTTTCGGATTGTACGCCGCAGGAGAAGCACTTCCGCCGTTCGGAAGCTCTCCCGCGACCGATGGTCCGATACCGGGTGCCACCGGACCCTTCTTGGAGGGGCCCGGCGCCGCTCATAACCTGGGGAAGAGGGTATGCTGCAGTTATGTCTCCTACAGGTGTCGTTTGGATTCCAGCTCGGTGTGTCAAGCCTTACTTGGAACCACATGGCGTGGACCCAGACCGACCAGAGTCCGATCCCAGAGATGGAGGACCTCACTCTGACCGAGAGGACCCGTCGGAGGAAACGGCAACCGACGACAGCACCCAAGATCACCTGGGGGATGGTCAAGATCCTTTGTCGTGAGGCCGAGGACACCGTCCGGCGCGAAAGGAAGGAGCCGACGCCGCAGAACCTCACAGCTGCAGTTTTCACCCAGATTCATGCCAACACCCTGGCGCTCACCATCATCCTGACCCTTTCCCTGCTTTTGGGGGGAGGCGCTCAGGCCGCTTCGTTGGAGGCCAACGATCTGCTGCCCGGCGGAGACCTCTCTGCCCGGATGCAGTACAACATTTGGGAGAGGTTGGCGGGTCTCGTCAACCAGTCCGATTTTTGCCTCAGGCAGGACCTTGGTTCTGCTTCAATCCTCAGCACCTGCCTCATCCCAGTGTGCCATTCTCCAGGCGCGCACCCCAGGGATGGGGATTGGCTTGTGAAAAGACTTTTTAGCCCGTACAACCCAGCGGCTTCTTCAGAGTATGCCCGTTGGGAGATGCGGCTAATCATGACCTTGCCGGCTGATGCAGCCACCCTCCACACTCCTCGGGTGGCGGTCAGCCCGAACTCTACCTGTGGACGAATGTACGGCTGCGCTTCAGCTGGTCGTACCCGGCGCCGCTGCCTCAACATTGGCAGTGGCAATTGGACTTGCAATAACCCAGTACCACTTGGCACCATGTACGCTCATATAACCCTGCCATCTGGTTGGTTCTTCACATGCAACCAGTACACGTGGAACTACATCCCTGCTAATGTTTCAGACTCTATATGTTGTATCAGTCATTTGACATTGTTACTCCCTACTAAGGATATGGTCACCCCAAGCACAAATGTTACAAATGTTTTAAATGTTTCCTCACTCATACGGCACACTCGCACCACCCAGTTAGACAGCTCATGTGAGAGCAGCTTTAGAGTAATGAGCCCTGCCGAATATCTCTCTTTGGCAGTCAGCATCTTTGGCGTGCCAGGCTTAGCCGTCGGCAACGCAAAGAGGATTGGTCGCTTGGCTTGCGGTCTAGCAAAAGCCATCAACCACACCTCCTCAGCGATAGCGCTCCTTAATCAAGAGCAGGCAGAGCTTCGCCATGCCATTCTTGACAAACGAGCGGCTATCGACTACCTCTTATTGTTGCACCACCTGGGTTGTGAATCCTTTCATGGTATGTGCTGTTTCAACCTTACTGACAACTCCCGCAAAGTGCAGAGTCAGCTCACTGATCTCCACACCATAGTCCAGGGCATCACAGAGGGTTCTGCATGGGGAGCTTGGTGGAGTTCATTGTGGAACTGGATGTGGTCATGGATCCCCTGGGGGTGGCTCCAAACGGTACTCAAGGTGGTTGTGGGGGTGATTATCGCACTCTGCTGCTTTGCACAATGTATTCCCTCGCTGATCTCAAGGTGCCGCCCCAGAAGGAAACCCCGAGACGTCATTCCCGCTCATCAGCTGGTCCCGCTCCTACGCAGGGTCGCCGGTCAGGCTCTTAAAAGAAATTAAAAGGGGAGATGTGGTTTCCCCGTGCCCCCGTGGGCACGAAACGGCCCGGCAGAGGCCACTTTTGGGAGAAAGGCTCCCTGGCCCGTGGGCTCTGCGAGCACCCAAATTAAGGGGGGTGGATAAATGATAGGGTTTGATTCACCCAATTACCTGACCTGACCAACGAACCTGCTGAGCGAGCAAATACGTTACCTATTAGAGTAATCCCTCATCTCTGAATCTCAGTCTCATCCCAGAAGCAAACAGGAGCCATGATTGCCTTAGTCTAAGCCCGAAACAATGGTGTTGTCTCAGCCAGTGTTTGTCCGCACTAATTAACTTCCCCCCGAGAGACTCCCAATTAACCTGAGTAAATAGGTGATGTGATTGACTATTGGGTGACGGTTTTTTCTACCTTGCCTTCTGATCTATAAATGGTTATGCCTTTTCCTCAATAAACCACTGATCTTATCCTCCTCCATACTGCCTCGTATCGTTCCTTGATCAGTCTCCTCCGGGACCTCCGGCCCTCTGCGGCCCCGATTCCTACACACCTTGGCCTCAGATTAGTCAGAGTAAGAAGATCTTTCTATATCACATTATGTATTTCTAATTGTATATTTTAGTTGTTTGGAGCCAAGCTCAGAAAAGTTACTGGTTTTTTTAAATGTTTCAATCTTCAGAATCTGCAGGCTATTGATTTACCTCTTTAATAATCAAGGACAAAAGAGGATCTATGTACAAAACTCAAGGATTGTCAGAGATAAAAAGAGACTTCAATTTATTAGAAGCAATTTCCTTGCAACTGTTTCTGTACTCGCCAATGGACAGAAGCTGATGGGCATCCTTATCAGAAGTGTAAAAATATTTGGTTTCTGAACTGGCAACCTGGAAGGATAAAAATAGCTTCTTTAATCGTTAAAAAGGTGATTTAAGGTTAACTTTCTAGTGTGCTGGTTTTGATGCAACACATTAAATTTAATTACCGTCTGCACATGGTAAGTAAGGCATCAGTCTGTAAACAATTTTGTTCCTTAGAATAGTAATTATGGGAAGGAACATCAAAGTTCATTAACCTGGGAAGGCATTTGGGCAATCAACTTTTACTAAGGGACAAAATATGCATTTACAAGATTAGTTTGCATTCAGTGAAGGAAGCATTGGAGCAAACAAGCTACATGTATTTAAAAAGCCTGCATTCAAAAGATTTATTCATCATTTCAGAATGTGTCCTTTTAAGTCAAGAACTTTGACCACAATGAGATGTCACAATAATAGGTGTTGGCTAGTCTGATTCTACGTAAAGACCACAATTAGCCTAACTTCCAAGCAATATGATGCATCTCCTTAAAGCCTTCTGAGGCTTGGCCTTACAACAACTGTGTCAAGATAGTCTAATAACAAAAAATAAAAATGTAACACCTGCTAGATGTTGTTTAGAGCACTAGAGTATTCTCTAACCCATTCTAATAGGTCCATCAACCTAACATGAACACAATTGTGCACAATCCAAATCTCAACAGGTAAAATTTTGAGAATGACAAGCAGTAGTCTCAAGGTTTGCCACCTTCAGATCAACTTCTGACTGCTCAAAAATGAATACCAGGTCAAAAGTGTGACCTGCCAGATGTGTAGCGTGAGGGAGGCTTGGAGGAAAATAGTTGTGGCCGCCATTTTGGAAAGAGAAAAAAACAAAAAACAAAATGGTAGCCGCAACTATTTTCACTTCTCGCATGGCTTTGGAAGGTCCTAGGAAGGCAGGGTTTTCATTGAATAGGTCCTCCCAGCCCCCCTGACGCTGCTATGGAGCCAGAGAGCCAGAAACAGTGACTCGACAATGGTGATTTTTTTCATCCTCAACCAGCTGGGAAGGTAGGGGATCATGACGTCCTTTTGGTGGGGGTGTCCAGAGGCAGCGTGGGTGCCTCTTGGAGGCTCACAAGAGCCGATCGGGGCTGTTTCTGACCCCCCCCCCACCTGCCCAGACGCTGCTAGAAGACCAAACCTGCAGCTGATGGAGTTCCCCCTGCTGTTTTGCCTTCCAGCAGTGTCCAGACAGGTGGGGGTGAGTCAGAAACAGTGAATGCACCGGACAGCAACAAAAACTGCATAACAATGTGACTTGGGGAACCAAGTTTTGTTATTATCTGGGGTATTACTGTACTTCCAATTATTGTCTAAACTTCAGAAGAGATGTTTCAAAATGTTTCTGGTGGAATATTTTGACCTGCAGGCCTGCACTGCTGCCAAGAATTAGTAAGAAATTGTTAGCAATGTATATGTCTGGTAAAAATGTACTGGGCCTGTGCATTCATCACCATTTCCCTCACAAGTTTTGTTTCTTTCAAGCCCTTTCTCCCATTATCTTTGTTGTGACATGTGATGGAAATGCACCCAGAAACCCAAATGGAAAAGAAAGGCTTGGTTAGAGCATATGTAGATTGAAAGGTATACAAGGGAATATATGAGGTACTCTGTTTCAGTTTCTGCTGTACAAACAGAACCATTAACTTCCATTTTGCCATTGTTCAGTGAAAGGAACTGCAAATTGAACTCACCAAAAGGTGCCTTCATTTTGGCACTTTCCTGTCTGGCCTAGACATGGAAGAAGCAGAAGCAGAATATGTAGCTTAGCCATGAGTTGTGTAAAATATTATTGGGTGTGCAGCAGTATGAGCTTTCCAGATTGATCTGCTTTCCTTTCAGACCAGGAAGGCTTTGAGAAAAGATGGAGGGGCTGACATATGACAAGGTTTATTGTTTCAGGCATTAAATAGTGCCATGACAATAATTGTAATTAGAATTGCCACCACTTTGACCTGATTAAGCATAGAACAATGCTGTTGCCACTCTAAGACCAACTTAGGCCAGTGAGCGTCTGATGATATATAACATCTTTTGGCAGCTGAGTTAATTATAACATCGCTCAATGCATCCCTTTAGAGAAAGAAATATTTAAAGAAATTAAAGGGAGAAGGGACCATAATGAAAGCTGTCAGATTAATTCTAGACATTGCTAGCAAGCCTATCTGCAGTCTCAAAAATATGTTAACATTTCATGATTTTTCTCAATTCAAATATGTATTATCATCACTCTGAAGATCCTAGGAGACATACACATCCTGTAGTCAAACATTTCCAAACAACTATACAGCTGCTCTCAGCAGGTTCTGCTTTGATGAGTGAAAGAGATGAAAAAACTAAAGGCTAAGGCCAGTGATGGTGAGCCCTCTCTGTGGGCACCCATGCAGTTACCCCAGCACAGAGTTCACCCCACCCTTCTGCCCAGCAGCCCAATGGGAGCGCTTCCTCCTTCCCCCCAGCACAGAGTTAACCCGCCCCCTCTGCACAGCAGCCCAATGGAAGTGCTTCCTTCCTCCCCTGTTACTATGTTGGCACTTTGTGATAAATAGAGGGGGGGGTGTTGGTTTGCAGTTTGGGCACTCAGTCTCTAAATTGTTCATCATCACTGGGCTAAGCTCACCTAAAATGCCTCTAACATTATTAATGGTACTGAAATCCACAAATTACTTAGATGGCTGAGGATTAGAGTCCCTAGATGTTAGACCAACATGCCCATGTGGGGCCTGCTGGCAGACAACAACACATTGTGTGAATGTAGAGAGATACAGAATCTGGCTCATTTACTGGTCTGCTGATTACTGCCAGAAACATGCATCACTGAGGACTTCAGTTTGGCCAATGACAAAACCAAGAAAGTGGCTTCATTTTGGAAGTCCAGGGTTTGATTGGGACATGAAAGGAAAAAGAAGGTAATTGTGTCCAGACCTTAGGAAACTCTGCTAATATAGCGTTCTCCTCCATTCTGCTAAAACAAAACAAAACAGCACAGTAACAACAAAAACAATGACAACAACAAAACTGTGAAGCTATTCCCCACCTAAATACAAAGAAATTTTCAAATTGTGACAAGTTCTTCAATATTGAATAAAAACAAAATTCTCCATCAATACTAGCCAAACTTTAAAAACAAAAACAAAAAAACAGAACTATTGCCAGCGTACAGATGATGCTGTATTTCCTGCCAAATTAAAAAAAAATTAAAAAAGAAATGAGGTAAGCCCAATTCACTTCTAATGCTGTTGTATATTCAGACCCCTGACTTTTAAAATCAAACACAGATATGTCAATTTTCATTCCCCCGATATTCCTTGAAGATGAGATTTCAACTTCTTTCCATCTGCAACATGGCAAATTTTGCAATTTTTGATAAATTCATCTAAAAAATTCAAATTTAAAATCTGACACATGTCAGTTTTGCACCTCTGGCCTCTGTAAGGTTACAGGAGCTCAGTCAGTCACTGCAAGCTAGAACACCACCATTACTGCAAATTTGAACACTGCCATCTTTCTTCAATAATATTTTACTGTTAGTATCTGGCAGAATTTGAGTAGAAGTGAATAACATTCATTTTTTAAAAAAAATCAAAGTGATTTGTACCCCAAGAAAATGCTATTTGTTGAATATGATCTTTGCAGACGAAAGAGACCAGTTTTCTTCATTTTTATTATGTAGTTGTTAATCCATTTTAAAAAAAGTATTATGCTAATTATAACAGTTCATTGCACGTTCGGCATCTGAATTGCTCATTTCCAAAGTTTTTTTTCTTCCTCTAAATTGTAATCTGTTAATTACTTGTTTAATGGAGTGTGTAATTACCTACTTTAAGTTAGAAAACTGTTTCCATTTCAAAGTGAGAAACCCATTCTAGAAATGAAAGCATGTAAATGCAGTTCCTTCCAGATATAGTCTAAAATGCTTTGGTTCTATAATGGCTTCAGTCAGTTAAAAAATAAATTGGTGCCTACCATCTCTATTACACACAGTAGAACTGTTTATTAGGAAATGTACAAAGAAGGGTTTATACTGAGAGAAAACACCTTCTAAACTCAATAACCTTGATGTAGCTTGGGAGCCAAATTCAGCAAGTACTTTGTCTTCCTTTCAGTAAGAAATTTCCTAGGGTATGTTTCATCTCAACAAATGGCAGACTATATATTTGGTGGAATTCATTATATATAATGAATGTAGAGGATAGTTAGTTACTTCTAGCCTTCAGCCTGGGCCAACTTGGCAGTCAACAATCATTCAACAATCCTTACCAAACCCATCAAAACAACAGTCCAGGCCTGGCATTAGCAGTTTGTAGTCACTGACTTTACTAGAGCCACAAGGTAAAAAACAGAAGCACAGCATTTGTTTGTCTGTCTGTCTGTCTGTCTGTCTGTCTGTCTGTCTGTTTGTTTGTTTGTTTGTTTGTTTGTTTGTTTGTTTGTTTGAATGTTCTGCTGCCCATCTGGGATATTTCCCACTATGGTGGGGCACAGACATATAAACAAAAGCAACATAATAGAACAAACATCCAAATAAAATAAATTAATAATAATAATAATAATAATAATAATAATAATAATAATAATAATAATAATAATAATAATAATAATAATAATAATAATAATAATAATAATAATAATAATAATAATAATAATAATAATAATAATAATAATACCTGGTGTCTAAGGGCAAGAAAAAGATCAGCTAATTTATTGTCAGAGGTGTAACACTCTTAAAGGCTTCCTTGGAGAGGGTGGTTTTAAGCAGTTTCTTTAAAAAGTCCAGGAATGGGGCCTGGCACAACTCCACTGGTATTGCTTTCCAAAGCAATGTACCACCACAGAGAAGGCTCTATTTCTAGTCATAGATTTTCTAGTCATCCTCAGGGTTGGCACCTGCAGTTTATGAGTTTCTTCAGGGGCTGTGAAGTATGAATCTATGCTGAAATCCTCTTGCTAAGTAAGTCACAAGCACTTGAATCAATGGAACTTATAGTGGGGCTTAATCACTAAATCCCCACTGATTCAATGGCTCCTCTGTAGTGTGACTTATTAAGCGAAGCAAAAGGGTTTTTAATGTTTCCTTACAGGTAGAAATCACATGAAGGAAACAGCCTTAAATCAGAGTTGTTTGCTAGAATGATGTCTATTGAGTAGCAGCCAAGTGTGTGAAAAAGATCAATTTCATGGAGTTTCACAGAATCTCATGAGCAGTCTTGTTATATGCAAATTCCACATAAAATTGCAAAACATCTCTTAAATTCCTACAAAGAAAACCATGCATTATTTTGGCAGGCATTGTACTTGATGCACGGATGTTAAGGCATTTTTACCATTATGTAATATATGTACACACATTTTAAACATTTAATATTTCAAAAGCTATAGTCATTTGTATTTCAAATACTAGGTCAGAATCTGATACCTGTACTTTCCTCCCAGATGGGATTAAGGTGATTAAATAAACTCACGCCAGTGATATTTTTCCCGCTTCAGTAAAAAAAAATATGCATTCTTGGATACGAGTTGCAGTCAACTAAAGATGCAAAGACACTTTTGTTAACAGTCTCACAAACTGGATATGTACAAAATCTCTGATTAATTTGATATTTTTTTTCCACCACTGCTTGCTGGGCTTTTAAAGATTTCAAACAAGAGCCTCTCCCAGCCATCCATGTGCTTTATAAATTAATTAATTTATAAATAATCAAAGTACATATAGGAGATCATCCCTCTCTGGGCAGTTTAAACATTAAATCATTCCAGCACACATAACATTAAGACTTTCAAAAAAAATTACAAAGCAAGTCCAGTGCGGAGCAGACTGGAGGGGCTCTCTAATCATGTCATCAGCTAGAGAGGCTCATCTCTCCAGCATAAGAAGGAGAGCCTTCTCAGTGTCTGCTCCTGCCCTATGGAACCTTTTGCCAACTGAGTTACAGCTACAGATGGAGTTGCTGTCCTTCAGGAAACAGCTAAAAACCTGGCTGGCAAATCAGGTGTGGGGCACCGGGGGTGCGGTGACCCCTGCCCTCTGGCTCATTTAATGAGATCACTCCCTGTTCCTTTTAACTGATGGGGTGTGATGGGTAATTTTGTGGATATTTTAATGGGGTTTTAAGGGTTTTAGTTAAGATTGTATGCTTGTTTATAATGCTGTTAGTCGCTCAGAGTCACTGTCAAGTTGGGCGGTAATAGAAAATTGATAAATAAATAAATTATAATAAAAGTCCTGTCAGAAAAACTAAGTTAAATTAACTAGGAAAGAGAATATTCTTAAAGGCCTCCTTAAACAGCGTTGTTTTACACTGTCATTTAAATATGTCCAGGGATGAAACCTGGAGCACCTCTACTGGCAAGGTTTTCCACAATGTAGGTACTGCCACCAAGAAACCAGTATTCCTCATTAAGGCTCTTCTGGTCATTCTCAACATTAGCACCTGGAGAGACATTCTGAGGGATAAGACGGTCCTTAACCATAGAGGGCTTTGAATGTCATTGTTAACACCTTGTGTCTGATATGGAAAGGAAGAGGTAGCTAGTGTAAATTTGCCAGAACCAGGTTGTTCACCCGAGTAATCAATTGGCAGCTGCACTCTGGACACTGTAAGCTAAGCTTAGTTTACTTAGCAGTTTATTGCTAACACTGAGTGTTTGTATAGCTATCCCCCCTCCTCCCAGTGATCCAGGAACAACAGAACAAGTACCACCACAGACCTAGTTAATAATAGTTTGGAGTGTCACTGAAAAGACATGTGTGGACTGGGTTGTGGAACCTCTGCAACAGTTTCACAGATTGCACACCCCAGATGATTTTATTTTATTTTTATTCATTGTTGGACTTTTATACCGCCCACTCGGCTAAGGCCGACTCAGGGCGGTTCACAATCACAACATAAAACATATAAAAACCGATAAAAACAGAATTAAAATCCACCCCCTAAAAAGGGGTGCAGGTATCGAAAGAACCGAGGGGGAAGGCATAATCCTCTAAACCAGCCACACAATGGAAACCACCCCTCCACCTGCACCCCAAACTTGGCCCATCAGCCAGGTTTTTAGTTATTTCCTAAAGGGCAGCAACTCGGTCTGGAGACACAATTCCACTGGCAGGAGGTTCCAAAGGGCTGGTGCGGACACGGAAAAGGCCTTCTTCCTTGTGCCAGAGAGGCGAGCCCCCCTGGCCGATGGCACAATTAGGGAGCCACTCCGGTCCACTCTGGTTGGATGGACAGACATCCTTAGGGCGATGCGGTCTCTTAGGTAACCTGGCCCACTACCATATAGGGCTTTAAACGTCAAAACCAGCACCTTGAATTACACCCGGAGGCAGACTGGTAACCAGTGCAACTCCTGAAGCAGTGGTGACGCATGGGCATAATGTCCACACCCCATCACTACCCGGGCCGCAGCATTCTGGACCAGCTGCAGCCTCTGAATGGTCATCAAGGGCAGTCCCATGAAGAGCACATTACAGTAGTCTAATCTGGAGGTCACCAGAGCATGAGTGACCATGAGCAAAGAGTCACAGTCCAGGAGCGTGTGCAACTGGTGAATCACCCGAAGTTGGGTGAAAGCCCACCTGTTCTTCTAGCAGCAGCCGTGAATCCAGGAGGACCCCCAAGTTGCGCACCAGGTCAGTCTGGGGCAGAATATTCCCATCCGAAACCAAAGATGGTAGCTCCCTGGATAACGCAGGACCCCTTATCCATAGCCAGTCAGTCTTGCTAGGATTCAGTTGTAGCCGGTTAGCCCCCATCCAGGCCCCAGCAGCCTCCAGACATCTGGAAAGGACTTTGACTGCATCACTGGGGTCCCCATGGGCTGAGATGTACAGCTGAGTGTCATCCGCGTACTGATGGTACCACACCCCGTGGGAACGGATGATCTCACCCAGCGGCTTCATGTAGATGTTAAATAGGAGAGGAGAGAGTACGGAGCTCTGAGGCACCCCATATTTTAGGGGCCTAGGACTAGATCTCTCACTCTCCAACCACACCGACTGGATACGGCCCCTCAGGAATGAGGAAAACCAGGACCACACAGTGCCCTGGATCCCCAATCTTCAGAGCCGTTCCAGAAGGATACCGTGGTCAACGGTATCGAAGGCTGCTGAGAGGTCAAGAAGAGCAAGGATGGACGGATGACCGCCGTCCCGCTCTCGCCAGAGATCATCCACCAGTGCGACCAATGCAGTCTCAGTACCATATCCAGGTCTGAATCCTGACTGGAAGAGGTCCAGAAATTCCACTTCATCCAGTATCCCCTGCAGCTGATGCGCCACTGCCTTCTCCAGTACCTTCCCCCAAAAGGGGAGGTTGGAAACAGGTCTGTAGTTGGTTAGGACTGCTGGATCGAGGGATAGCTTCTTCAGGAGGGGACACACCAGAGCATGTTTTAATGGTGCTGGAAACATCCCCTCCTGAAAAGACGCTGATCCCTGCCAACCAGGCACAGGCCCCACCCTACCCAGGAGGGACCTGGTCACTCGAAACAGGGTGGCTGGGCGATTATCAGCGGAGGCAATAAGGGTGGTGAAGTTTTGCCACCTCACCACCCCTATCGCCACTAGGTAGGCCCTAATAGCGGCTCTAGCTAGTGTCCAATCAGACTCGCTCTGGGTCTTCACCCAGCAGCGCTTAAGACGTCTCTTTGCCCATTTGAGCTCCCGCAGTTCTTCAGTGAACCACGGGGATGACCTAGCTCCATGCGCTCTGAGAGGCCATAGTGGAGCGACTACATCCAAGGCAGCTGTTGTCATCCCATACCACAGGTCAACAAGTGCCTCGGGCAAATCGTGTCGCTGATCCAGAGGAAAATCCCCCAGTTGCCTCTGGAATCCATCCGGATCCATCAGTTGCCCAGGGCGGGCCATTTTAATAGACCCTGCCTCCTTACAATGAAGTGTTGCCCCCAGAAAGTCTAGAGCCACCAGACAGTGATCTGACCATGGCACAGGTGTTATGTCTCGTTTCTGTAATTTCAGATCACTCTGCTACCACCTCGACGGCGCCCATTTTTCTTTGTTAATTATTGGTTACTGAATTCACATGAGGTTCCCCGGGTACTATATTTAGTAGTTATCGTGTAAGTCTCTTTATCGCTCTAACCCAGAATGAGAATACAACAAGAGGTGATATTGAGCGCGTTTATTACAGGTATTTATATTATTGCTGTTATAGATTCATGTCATGTTTATTGTGTATGTTTTTAGATATGTGCACGTATAGTTTATTGTGAAGTTTTGGTCTCTCTTATTGTTGCAGATCTTGACAAAGACCACGAAATATCTTTTTACCGGAAGGATATTGACCTGTTTCTCTAGACATGTGTTTATAGCCCTTTTTGCTTCTACTGTTTTGACCATTCCTCGTTACCTATGGACTTTGATACGAACTTTTGATACAGACTTTTGATACGAATTATATAGACTATTGCCTTCACTATCTATGGATCTTTCGATATGGACTATGGAGTTTATTTGTCTAATAGCAACAGGATTTCATTCATTTGCTGAATTTGATACATCTTTATATTCTTCGGGTTGTTATGTATATACTCTATCTATAACTAGCTATTAGTACTCCACCTGTTGTATTATGAATGCGTTTCCCTGTAGATATTGGTGAGCTCTAACAACGTTGTAGTTTTTATTGTTTATTGTCCTTTCAACTTTACCATAGGCTCCTCCTCTTGCAGCTGCGGTTTTATGGACATATTATATATTAAACTAGCATATTTTGCCCGGCGGTGCTGGGCTTTTCATAATTGTGTTGGATAGTAAAGGGTTTCGTTTTTTTTCTTGAACCAATGATGCTGAGCTGTTTCAAATGGTGTTGAAAGGTTTTGTGATTTTGTGGCTTCGAGGCACTGCATCTGCCTGTGTGTTTAAATTTTTTTATTTTTTTTGTGCACCGGTTTCCTCAGTGCTGGGCTCTTTAAATTGGTTTTGGAAGGTTTTTGTTTTATGTTTATACAAATTTTATTTTAATTTAATTTATTTAATGTAAATTAAAAAAATAATTTAAAATTTAATTTTGTTTTTTTAAATCTTTATTTTTACGCATTTTTAATTTTTTGTTTTTGTTTTTGTTTTTTGGTTTTTGAGGGAAAAGTGATTTCTGGTTTTTTTGGTATTTTTTGAGATTAGTGTGAATATTTTTGAATGTTTTGATAACTAATTTGATTAATTTGGGAATCTTATTATTTTCAATATTTTTGAATGTTTTTTCTCTTGTGGCCTCTGGGTGGGGTGGTGAGCTTTTCTTCAACTCTACAAATTCTTTCTACTGTCCTCTGGGTGTAGCTTCCGGTAAGTATTTTCTTTATTTTCTCAGTTGAGTTCCTGTCGTCATGGAGTGAAGACGTCTCCTGGTAAGCTCTCTGGTTGTTGTTGTTGTTGTTTTGGGGGGGTTGTGTTGGTTTTTTGGGGGGTCTTTGTGATGTTGTTGTGGTTACTTTTTGGCTGTTTTTGTGCTTCTTTTTGACTGTGTTTGTGACTGTTTTTGAATGTTTTTGTGTGTACTTTTTTTTGGGGGGGGTCTTTTTTTTCGTGGGCCAGGCTCGAAGCCTGGCCCATGGAAAGTAAGGGCAGCAGCAGTGGGGTTTTTTTATTTTATTTTTCGCACGCCGGCTGCCTCAGCATTCTGCATGCTAATGGCACACAGTACACTGGGGCTTGTAGTTTTGCGTTTGCATGTTTGGTTACTGCAGCGGTTTTTTTCCTGCGGCTTTTTTTTTTGATTGGCCGCGGCGCGTTTCCGAATGTTCCTTTTGCTGCGCTGGTGCAGCACAGTGCAAGGAACGTTGGGAATTGAAGTTCCCTTTTTTGTTTGCATCCGGGGGGGCTCCTGCCCCCCGGGCACACATTTCAACCCGACAGTTACCTGCGAATCCCGTTCAGGCGAGTGCACTGAGGCTCGGACAGGGCTAGTGGGGCCTGGTGCAACATCCTTCAGGGCCCTACCAGGGGCAGTGGCCACACACCAGATTTAGTCTTTTTGTCGGAGCGGTGGCAGAGTGATCTGAGTTTACAGAAGCTAGATATAACACCTGTGCCATGGTCAGATCACTATCTGGTGGCTCTAGACTTCCTGGGGGCAACACTTCATCGTAGGGAGGCAGGGTCTATTAAAGTGGCCCGCCCCTGGCAACTGATGGATCCGGATGGATTTCATAGGGAACTGGGGAATTTCCCCCTGGATCGGCAACACGATTCGCCCGAGGCACTTGTTGACCTGTGGTGTGGGTCGACGACATCTGCCTTGGACGTAATCGCTCCACTACGGCCTCTCAAAGCCCGTAGAGCTAGGTCATCCCGTGGTTCATGGAAGAACTACAGGGGGGTCAAACGGGCAAAGAGACGCCTTGAGCACCGCTGGGTGAAGACCAGGAATGATTCCGATTGGACACTAGCTAGAGCCACTATTAGGGCCTACCTAGTGGCGATGGGGGTGGCCTCCTCTGATAATCGCCCAGCCACCCTGTTTCGGGTGATCAGGTCCCTCCTTGGTAGGGGGGTGGCTGTGCCTGGTTGGCAGGGATCGGCTGAGGACTTTGCTGACCATCTGGTGGAGAAAATCTATCAGATTCGCTCAGGGTTTAATCTTGGCATGGATGGGGAGGGTCAGGGGGGAGCAGTGCACAGTCTTGCTGTGTTATCTGGGATCAGTTTGATCCTGTTGCCCCAGATGAAGTGGACAGGCTCCTTGCAGCAGTCCGCGCCACTAATTGTCCATTGGATCCCTGTCCCACCTGGCTGGTAAAAGCCTCCAAGACAGTGACAGGTGGCTGGGTCAGGGCTATAATTAATGCGTCTTTTCGGGAGGGGATATTTCCTGCACCGTTGAAACATGCTTTGGTGCGCCCCCTCCTGAAGAAGCCATCCCTCGATCCAGCAGTCATAACCAACTACAGACCTGTTTCCAACCTCCCCTTTTTGGGGAAAGTATTGGAAAAGGCAGTGGTGCGTCAGTTGCAGGGGGTACTGGATGAAGCGGAATATCTGGACCCATTCCAGTCAGGATTCAGACCTGGATATGGTACTGAGACTGCATAGGTCGCGCTGATGGATGATCTCTGGCGAGAGCGGGATGGCGGTCATCCATCCGTCCTTGCTCTTCTTGACCTCTCAGCGGCTTTCGATACCGTTGACCACGGTATCCTTCTGGAACGGCTCCGAGGATTGGGGATCCAGGTCACTGTGTGGTCCTGGTTTTCTTCATTTCTGAGGGGCCGGACTCAGTTGGTGTGGTTGGAGAGCGAGAAGTCCAGTCCTAGGTCCCTAAAATATGGGGTGCCTCAGGGCTCGGTACTCTCTCCTCTCCTATTTAACATCTACATGAAGCCGCTAGGTGAGATCATCCGTTCCCACAGGGTGCAGTACCATCAGTACGCGGATGATACACAGTTGTACATCTCGGCCCGTGGGGACCCCAGTGATGCAGTCAAAGTTATTTCCAGTTGTCTGGAGGCGGTTGGGGTCTGGATGGGGGTGAATGGGTTACAGCTGAATCCTAGTAAGACTGAGTGGCTGTGGATGGGGGGGGGTCCTGTGTTATCCCGGGAGCTACCATCTTTGGTTTTGGATGGGGCTATTTTGCCCCAAACCGACCCGGTGCGCAACTTGGGCGTCCTCCTGGATTCACGGCTGCTGCTAGAAGAACAGGTGGCAGTTGTGGCCAGGAGGGCCTTCGCCCAATTTCGGGTGATTCGCCAGTTGCGCACGCTCCTGGACCGGGACTCTTTGCTCATGGTCACTCATGCTCTGGTGACCTCCAGACTAGATTATTGTAATGCACTCTACATGGGGCTGCCCTTGATGACCATTCGGAGGCTGCAGCTGGTCCAGAATGCAGCGGCCCGTGTGGTGATGGGGTGTGGACATTATGCCCATGCCTCTCCACTGCTGCGGGAGCTGCACTGGTTACCCGTTTGCGTCTGGGTGCAATTCAAGGTGCTGGTTTTGACCTTTAAAGCCCTATATGGTAGTGGGCCAGGTTACCTTAGAGACCACATCGCCCTAAGGACATCTGTTCGTCCAACCAGAGCGGACTGGAGGGGCTCACCCAGAGACTTTTATTGTTCTGCTACAACACCAGGACTTACGTGGTGTATTACAACGGACTAACCCTCGTCACTGGTACCAGTGGGTGACCTGATGATATTGCTCTAACGCTTAGCTTGTACTTATGGAGGTTCTATCTCGTGCGCATTCGTGCTTATGAGGTTTATCGCACAGTGCCACACTCAAGTTTTGTGTATGCAGTTAACTTCGCCGCTTGATTGCTTATGATTTTGTTTAGAGAGACACATCAGTCTAATGTTTGAAGTGAATACACTGCATTTCTCAATTTGCTATACCTCAGTACTGGACCAATTTACGAACGCTTTTGTTAATTAAAGAGATACACTCGACTTCCATTTATTTCTTGCCTTGGGAGTGTTGTTATCCTCTTTACCACTTCCTGGCTGGCAAGGTAGACTCTCCCTCCCTCCCTCCCTAGCCCACTTAAAACATACCCTCTCACTCCCTCCACCCCCCCCCAACAGAACTCCAATGCCGAGGGTCTCCTCCTCCCGGCCCTGGTCCAAGTGCTGAAAGGCCGCAGGGGTGATGGGGAGGGGGGCACCACCCCTGAGGCCACCAAGCAACCCCAGGTGCGGCCATAGTTCTCCTCCCTGCCCCGGTCCACATGGCGCAAGGCGTGATGCTGCGAGGATGGTGAGGGGCACCACTTTTTAGGCCGCAAGCAACCCCAGGTGCGGCTGATGTTCTCCTCCCTGCCCCAGTCCTGGCAGCACAAGGTTCATGGCCGCTGGGATGGTGGGGGTGCCACTTTTGGGGCCACGAGCGACCCCAGGTACAGCCGACGCTCTCCTCCCCACCTCAGTCCTGGCGGCGCAAGGCTCATGGCTGCTGAGATGGTGAGGGATGCCATCTTTGGGGCCATGAGTGACCCCAGGTGCAGCCGATTTTCACCTCCCCATCCCTGGTCCTGATGGCGTAAGGACCTCCTTGTAGCTGCTGCGCCGGACATGCACAGCCAGGGCCAATATTCCCTCTCCGAAACCAGCCATGGGACGGAGGACAAACATCCAATGTTCTCAACGGCCTCCCCCCCCCCAAAGATGAGACCAACTAAGTGGCGGTGGAGGTGGCGGCAGTGGCTTTGGAGCCCAACCGGGAGTCCAAAAGCCACCCTGCCTCAGGTGTTCTCGCCAGTCTCCCTCCTGAAGGCGGTGTTCTCTGCAGGCCAGAGGCTGGTCGCTTTTACCTTCTCTCAGGCTGGGAGAGGAAGCCCTGGATCAGCTATGGCAGTGGTGTTCCTGCAGGCTGGGGGCTGGTCGCTTTTACCATCTCTCAGGGCTGGGAGAGGCAGCCCAGGATTAGCTATAGCAGTGGTGTTCTCTGCAGGCTGAGGGCAGGTCGCTTTTACCTTCTCTCAGGCTGGGAGAGGAAGCCCTGGGTCAGCTGTGGCAGTGGTGATAGCTGCAAAGCACCTTTAAAAAGTGGGAAGTTTTTCCCACCCCAAGGCAAAAAGAGATGGGCACACTGGATGATATTTTGCCATCACCTTGTGTTGGGGGCTGGGCATAGCACAGAGGTGAACTAACCATGCCCAGTCTCTCAAGCATCCTCTTTGACCAATTTGGAGTTGATGACCCAACCCTCTTGTTCCAGAGTGCTCATGTGGGTCACTGTTGAGGGGCTGGATAAGAAATTTTTAGCCCAATTCCCAGATTGCCATTGAGGGAACTGGGTAGTTTTTTTGCCTATCATACTCGGGCTTGTCAGCTACCATTTTATTGAGGTGGGTAGTGATAAATGGGTCACCATTAGCTGGCAGGTAGTGCTGGGTGGATATGGTTAGTGGTGAATCCTCAGGATATCTATTGATGAGGTGGCACTGATTGCCTGGCATGATTTGTGCAAATTTGTTGGGCATTCAGGGCATACCATGAAATAGTTTAGGGGGACATCCAGTGTATGTCCATGAGAACAGAGTTGGAACCAGACCCAAGGCTGTTTCCCAAAATAACAGCCAGCCTGGACAGTAGCTGACAAGGATCAGCACTGCACAATGGCAAGGATTTGCCTGTCCAGCATGGAGAGGGGTGGATTAGCTTATCCTGCTATGGTATCAGGTATAGCACTACCAACCCCCCCTCCTTCCCACACGTTAGGAGTTAATAAATTTAAATAAAATTGTGGCCCAAGTCTTTTATTGAATATGTCTCGGCTCTTTATTTCGTGGATGGGGGAACTAACAACACCAGCTGAAGTTTCAGAGAACTGCTGATTTTCTGATTCTTTAGTTTTCTGTATGAGGAAAGAAATCTCTTGGTGAGCAGTGCTGGGGGAGGTAATAATTTACAAGAATATGAGCATTTCTTCACAGTCAGGATACGAAAAAATCTTTCTTTCTTTCTTTCTTTCTTTCTTTCTCATGAGAGAAAAGCCTAGCAGACTGACCTTCTAGGCTTAAGGCCTTCTTCATCATTTAACTCACCATATCTAGATGTGAATTTTTGTTCACCCATGACCCTAAGGTGACTACAAACACCAAGGAAAGAGAGCATGGTAGCTTGTCCCTTTATTGTTTCACCCTAAATTTCCATGCCTACAAAAAGTTTCCCATGTTTCAAAAATGTCTTCATTTCTGGGGATGGAGAGATGTTGGAATTTATAAATGTTTAAATAGATGAGATTTGTAGCCTTACCTATTTTTCTTCTTGATATATAAAATTCAGTTTGATACCTAAAATTCAGTTTGTCATAGTACGGAATAGAAATGTAGGCTTGTGTTTTTTTAAAAAAAAAAACAGTAATGGAGATTTCTGAGTGTCTGTTCATTGAAGGGAGGAGTTATGTTGTATTCTGAGTTGTTGCTGAGGTAGAATTGTGTTGTAAACATAAAAATTCAATAACGTGGTCTGGAGAAGTGAAACCTAAATTTTGATGGACATGAAGTACTGTATAGTAATTAGTTGGAATTCTTCGAAGGAATGGCCAAACATGGGGAATTGTCTGAAGAGATAAAAGGAAGGGGAGAGAAAGGACGGTCTCTTTTCATCACGCTTTGTAAGAAGTTCTTTGGGGTTCTGGAGTCCACTTCAAACTTAGCAATCATGTAGTCAATTTTAAAATAAAGGGGGAAGCCCTTAGGGCTTCCAAACTTTAAAATGTTTTCATTATTTTAATGTGCTGTCTGAACTGAAGATGCTTCATTGCCTAGAATTATTTTTGCTTCCTGAAACTTTGAATTGTAACCTGTTTTTGCTAAAATAAAACATCCTTTTCAATAAAGGACTGGAGTTGTTTAATTTTCTGTCTGCTACCTTTCTAACTGCCTGACTCAGATCAGGATCTGTAAGAAGGCAAGCTAAATCCTGGATTGCTTAGCTTTAGGCCATCAATTCAGGTGTGTTCACACTAACTTGTAAGCCAAGGTTCTATTCGGGAGTAAGGAGAACATTACAGTCATACTTGAAGTAGATACATTTAAATGAACTTACCATAACCAATTACCCCTATTGATTCAATAGGCCTAGCCTAGATGGGGCTAACACTTGTAGTCCCAACTGAAGTACAGCTGCTGAATTAATGGGATTTACTTAGACAAGAGATGAAATTAATCTGGCTCCTAGGCAAGATTTAGAGATGCCACATAAGGAACTGGATATTAGAGGCAAGGAAATTCCTCATGCAGGATGAAACCAGTATGACATGGCATACAACTGTACAGGAGCTTGATTTAAATCCTTACTGAGACCCAGCGTGACTATAGGCCAATAATTCATTCAAATCCTCTTGCCTGGTTACATTGGTGCAACATAAACAGCATGCTTTTGGAGAAGTGCCTTAGGTTAGACATTCTCTGTCTCATACTGAGTTGTATGTATGATTCAGCATGCTATTGATAAGTCGACATACTTATAAGCCTGGGACTGCAATACTTTGAACAGCAAGAAGATATTCTTGAATAAAATCTCATCTACAAACTAAGCACAGCACTTCAAGTAAGCTACTCTCTCCCTAACCCATTTCAGACATATAGGGACGATATTGCCTCCACTGGAATTCTGCCACTATGTGGCTTGGAAGATAGGAGTGGCTAGACTGAACAAGGCTGGCTATGAGCAGCATTACTCAAGTGGAGGGGAACTTGCCTGATACAGGCTAAAGAGGGGTCAGGGTTATTCCCTTGCTCTGACACCGGGTTATTGGCACTAACCTAGACCCTTCATGCAAATTAATAAATTTAAGCTTAAATAAAGTTGTGGTCCAAGTTCAGACGCAAATATTGTGTGTCTCTGTTATGGCCCAGACACCAGCCAAGCTGCCTAGCCAGCAGCTGCTGCACTAAAAGGTAAGAGCAGACCATAGGGACTCCCTAGTGGTCCCATCAGCCAGGGAAACACATCTCACTGGGACCAGAAGGAAAGCCTGTTTGGTATCTGCTCCAGCCCTATGGAACCTCCTGCCACTTGAATTGCGCCTCTAGGCAGAGTTGCTTCTCTTCAGGAAGGCCCTAAAACGTGGCTATGCCAGCAGATGTGAGGTACAACTGGTAACACAACCCAGCCCTGCTGGCTTATTTAGACCTGCCCAAGGTCCTTATTTACTCCTGCCTGGGTGTCCTCCTTTTTAAGGGGATTGGGTAGGTTTTATAATTGTTTTAGATAGTTTTATAGTATTTAGTTTTAATTAGGATTGGGTATAGGTTTTAACTGACGTTGTAAGCTGCCCTGGGTGGCTTAGATGAAAAGGGTGGTTATATAAATCCAATAAATAAATAAATAAATAAATAAATAAATAAAATAAGAGAGAGTTTTACAGTCAGTTTACAGGGTCGAAGCAGGGTCATCGTCAGGAGGCCAGGGTCAAAAGCCAGTCAAGAGCAACTAAAGATTCAAGGGTTTTCCAAAGGCGTCATCAAGGTCACACGCAGGGGTTCAGGGTTCCACAGGTTCAGGTCAAGATCTCACAGTGCCAGGGTCCAAGTAGGAAAATTGGTCCAACAAGAGCTTGTCGGCACGCCCTAGCTTTAAGGAGACTCATACCCCATAGATGAAGGAAGGTTCAAGAGGCATGTCCTAGCATACCTTTACTTCATCTGCAGGGTTTGTCTCAATGAGGCTCTACACCAATCGGACTTGCTGGCTTGCTATTGATTATCTCGATTGCTGGCACCTTGCCTAGCTGTCAAGCTCTGATCATCCTGCCAGCCCTGGCCCTGAGGAGCCTGCTTTAAACTGACAGCCGGCTGCAGTGCTGGAGTCAGATCCATGTTCTCCTGCTTGACATCTGATCTGGGCTGGCTGCAGGCTGAGGGACTGGCAATAGGTCCTCCTCAGGCTCAGACTCCAGGTCAGATCTGGCAGCAGGAAGCAGGGCCGGCCAACTGTCCTCCTCCTCCTCACACCCAGGACCCCAGGCCACAACACTCACCTCTTAATTTACTCTTGTGGAATGGGGAGAGTATACTGGCTAGGTTACTGTGACGGCCAATGTTAATACGCTTCAGATAAAGTATGCAAGGCAACTGGAATGAAATATGATTTTTGTGGCTCCACATTACCATCTAGTAAGTGTGTGTGCGTGTGTGCGTGTGTGTGTGTGTGTGTGTGTGTGTGTGTGTGTGTGTGTGTGTGTGTGTGTGTGTGTGATAAAAATTTTGTGTCAGGTGTCAGAAATTATTCTGGGTTGAAAGGATTTTTGCAGGACAAATTCCACTCAGGGGACACCCAAATGAGGCTCCTTTCATGTCCCCAAGAGCTGGGACAGAGACGGGCACTCAGTCTGTCATGAAATACAGTACCTGGGTCTCAAGCTGCTGATTTGCCAGCCTTCCATCTAACAAGGCAAGCTTCTTAACCACTGAGCCACCGCAGCCCCTTTGTAAAAAGTGAAACATGTTTGAACAGCTAGAACCTTTTGATGCCTCTTACCCATGAAAGACTCAGGAGCATGCACAAACATCTATCTTGCAAGAATCTTTTTGTTGTTCATTTTGGGCTTCAATCCTTATCGGCAGCCCTCACTGAAAAAATGAAGTATCTTTTCCTATTATTTAATAAAGAAATGAACAGGAAGAAGAGAAGATATATTGGACTATTTTTAATTCTAGAATTAGGATGCTTTGAAATTGTTTCCATTGTATTCCTGCTGAACAGAATGGAGTTACATTTGACCTGTATGAAAAGCACAAAATACATCATACTTAAATTTAAAATAAAAATTAAAAATCTCTGTCAAGGCAATCCTATTCTGTGACAACTGAAACTGAACTCTGTGACCTGTATAAATCAGGCAAATTGAACCAAGTCATTTCATTCTTCTTAGAATGGAAAATTTATATCATTTATTCAGAATTTTATCATATGTTTTTATTATTTTGCATAAACTCCTTTTGTTTACCAGTAAAAAGAGGGGCAAAAAAACCAGTGCAGGAAACATCTGATGAAACTCTTATTCTGACATTTCTACATATTTGGGGGCTTTATCAGGCATTGATTAGGGACTAGAAACTGGCTTTTTAAAAGCAAGTCATGGTCTCAGTAATTTAGCTCCCAATTGCAGAATTCCTGTTCTGTGAGTGATGCCACATAAGGCTGGTGATATGGTCAACTGCAGCAACTTTTCAGAAATAAAACCTGTATGATTTTGTCTGTTAAAGATTCTGAGGCTTTCATCAAAAGCAAGTGTACAGCATCATTTTCTGGTAATTAGACTTCAATCTCCCTTCCTGTGGCTCCTGATGGGTTCCAGGTGACGAAAATGATTACACAGGAGCTCCTTCACCTTCTGGGAGAAGTTGAAAATGTTTTATTTCTGAGAAAATATCACTGTGGCTGATGACATCATCAACCTTAAGTCACGTAACACAACAGGATTTCAGCAGATATATTCACAGCTTTCTGTTTTTCTCTAGTTCTAGCAAGTACACAGAACAACACATATAGATCCTTTATGGGCTTCAGAAACATAGATTTACAAACAAGGGCTTTGTACATAGATATGTATGGCCAGGTAACATTTCTTTTCTCAAACTGTAATATGAATCATTCACCAGCATTGTTAGAGAAAAGGTTCTTGAAGGTAGTACCTCTGTCTTTATCAGTTTCCAAATTTTTGGAATAAATATATTTTCTCTTTTAAAAATATCAGTTATATTTTTGATCCCTCTCTACTCCTTGCAGCAGCAGCAGCAGCAGCAGCAGCAGCAGCAGCACCACCACCACCACCACCACCACCACCACCACCAATATATCTTGCTTACTGTATTTTAGCTTGAATTGATATTTCCTGAGATACAAAGAAGTCTTCCATGGAACAGATAGAAACGATAGAAATGTTGTCAGTAATAAATTGTCTTTTTCTACTCTGTGAATACTTTTTTTCTTTTCCCGACTGATCTTTATGTACATAATTTTCTGTCAATGATTATATATGAAATATGTCATTTCTGTGGCTGGTTATTCATTTCTTCTGTCAGCAATTGATCCCACTAAACTTTTATGGGATGGCACTTGTGATTTACTATTGTATTTAGTGTGACTCAATAAGAGCTGCATAATATATGCATTGTAAAAGCAATACAATTACTCTAACTATTCACCATGACAATCTATTACCGTTGCTGACCCTGTTGTTGATTGAACTCTTTATTTCCTCTGAAGATGTGTAAGATCTGATCCCATAATTCTGTGCTTACCCTATTATACATGCTGGCACTTGTAGCAATACTTACATTTTATAACAATTCTCTTTGCAGGCGCACCCACCCAAATAAAGACTCAGACACCGGTATTGGATTAAAGGCATCAGGCCACTTTTATTGAATAATGCCCTAGTCCGAATTATCACTTTCAATTGGTGTATCATCCAATTGTAATTCTTTAAGGCAAGCAGGCCGCAGTAACACTGGTAAGGTTCCACCCTAAATGCCAATGGAAATTGGCTACATGTATCAATTTGTATCAATTTGTTTGTTGACACAAACAAATTGTTGACCGGAGTCAATATACTATCTACTGACCCCATGTAGGATTGGGGCCGTGAGGAGGCCCTTAGGATCCCGGAGGAGACTGGTCAAAGGAACGACACGAGGCAAGATGGAGCGAAGACCAGTGATTTATTGAGGGAAAATCATCAGTATATATTATGTCCAAGGCTGCGCATGGTAGAATGGTCATCTGACAGAAAATCACATCACCCATTTACCCGGGTTAATTGAGAACCTCTCTTGGGGAAGTTAATTAACTAAGGCAAACATTGACCATTGTCTGAGGCTTAGGCTAGGGTAAATATGGCTTCTATTTGCACCAAGGATTAGGCTGAACTCGGAGATGAGTGATTACCTTAATGGGTAACGGAGTTAGATATTCGCTCTCTCAGCAGAACCGCTGGTCAGGTCAAGGAATTGGGTGAATCAAACCCTATCATTAATCCACCCCCCTTAATTTCTCTGCCCGCAGAGCCCACGGCTCAGGGAGCGTTCTCTCGAAGTGGCCTCTGCGCGGGCCGTTCCATGCCATTGGGGCATGGGGAAACCACAACCCCACCCTATGAAGTGTATCCGTTCAAATATCAAGGTGATGCAGGCTGTGAAGCTCCTGACATCACCCCTTTCATAGTTCGCCCTTGACCGGCCAAACCTGCTTCCCCTGTACCTATCTACGTGTTGGCCAGTCAATTGTGAACCTGCCGGATACCTATGTGTCATAAATCTTTACCTTACACAGTGCTACCCGCCACACGGGGAGGCATCCATGATGACTCACCGCCCCCCCCAGACCGTCAGCTCGGTCACCAGGCCTGCTTGCACCTACTCCAGAAAGAGGTACATACCTCTAGCCGACAGATGGACCCCATATCCTGCCTATAGGTCAAAATTTTTGCAAGCCTATCCTCAGATTCTACTGGCTGTCCCCAAGCCAATCTCAGCAAGGAACCAGGCAACAGCCCTGTCCACTGACCACCGGGGACGGTCCAAACCACGGAGATCCATGTCTCCCCTAAAATGGTGTGTCGGCACGATGTTAGACCATAGCAACAGCTGTACAGCCATACATTATGTAAAAAAGCCAGGTCACTGCACCTCGACATTTTAAGAAAAGGTCATTGATCCGTGTGAGATCATCACCGCCGAGGTGCAGAATAAGAACATCAGGTGGTCCAGCATCCCTGATGGACATCAGGAATGGCAACAGTTCCCGCCCTCTCATACCGCGCATACCATACCACCGCATACGTGCGGATGCATGCAGCCCGAGCTGGGGTCCACACTCTGTCGCCGCAGCATATACTGCCGCCCAGTGTACATAGCTGCAGCCCACCAGCCCCACTGCCACCAGTGTGCGGAGACACACAGGATCTGTAAAAAAGGAGAAGGGGTTAAGGACATAACTAGGTACTCATACAGTGAGGGGACGTACAAATAAGGAAAATACGCGCACACCCCCATGCGCCCACATATATCCGCCTCCGAGTACCCAAAAGCAGCCACGGTCAATGCGACGCCTATCCTGAATGAATGGGTGCCATAACAGGCCCCACACTGTGAAGCGCGGTACCGGTCACCCTCCAGAACTTAAATTTGGTAAGGGGAGATCCATCCTGGTGGCAGAAAAACAGGCCAGGGAGCACAGCAGGCACTGCCAATTGCATGTAGGGCACCAACCGGAACGATGTCAGCATATGTACGTCATAGCAGTATACACCACTGCCCACTCCATGCTGATCGGCCTTCGAGGGACGAATCCCCAACTGGAGGCATCCGACTGTACTCGGAACTGGGGCTGACCAGAAGCTCAGACCTCCCAAGGAAACAGCAGGGAAGTCCTGCGGGAATGTGAGCCAAACCATAAGGTCCGCTCGTAAACCCCTAATCAGCCGTACCCTGCGGTGTCATTTAGCGAGACCCGCCATAGCGTGACCCAGACACTAGGCGAAAGCACTGCCTGGTATTACCACTCTGCAGGTGAAATTGATGCGGCCATGCATCACCTGTGACTCTCGGAGAGGCACCTTCCACTTGGCAACATTGCCACATTGCAGCAGGGGCCGCTCCCCTTGACCGACAATTCGGTCACCTGGCCCTCTTGCACGTTATTCAAAAGAGAGGTGCCTTGACTTGTTGACAGGCAAACCCCATCTCCAGAATACAGGCTAAATTCCTGTAACCCTATCCCCAGATGACAAATGGCTGTCCACGAGCCATTCTAGACAAGGAACCAGGCAACAGCCCTGTTCACTGACCAACGGGCACGGTCCGATCGCCGGGTCAAAGTCTCGCCTATGATATTGCACCGGCATGATGTATGACCATAGCAATCGTGTAGACGGCCATAAATGGCAAAGAAACGCCAGGTCACTGCACTCGGAAGTCTTTAAGTCCGGGCCAGCAATCCGTGCAAGATCACCACCTCCGAGGTGCAGAATTAAAACATGTGGCGGCCCAGCATCCCCAATGGACATCAGGAATGTCAACAGTTTCCGCCACCTCTATGCCGTGCACACCATACCACTGCATACACGTGGTTACGCGTAGTCCGAGATGGGGTCCCCATTCTGACGAAGCAGCATACTGCACCGCTCCAGTGCACAGAGTCGTGGCCCACAAGCCACACTACTACCGGTGTGTGGAAATACACAGGGTCTGTAAAATAAGGAGGGAGAATAGAGGGCAGAACAAGGCACTCATTCAGTGAAGGGATGAACAGACAGAGAAAATTGGGCAAATCCACACCTGCCCATGCAACATATGTCAGGCTCCGGGCACCCAAACGCAGCCGCAGCTCATGCGGCGCCCAACCGGAAGGTATGGGTACCAATTCTAGTTCAGTCAGGGTAGACCTGGTTTGGTAGCAGACAACAGGCCAGGGCGTGAACCACGTGCTGCCACAAACACCTGTGGGGGGGCAACCGGACATATGGCAGCGCCAGGCTAGTACCCTCTTCCGGCTGATTGGCCCTTGAGGAACGAAGCCTCACCAGAGCCCACTCCTGATCAAGCAACCCATAATCTAGGGCCAGTGCCCTGCAAAACATGTCCCCCGTTGAAGATGGTAGCAGCGAACTCAATCTGAGAGCTCCAGATCGAGGCACAAAGGTGGTTGCCCAAAAGTGGACTTTCTGCACGGGGCATAAGCGTTGCCACATAAGGGTCACATATAGTAACTACAAGTACTAGCAGGGCTCATCGCTGGCATCTCAGGGTGAAGGGCCGCCCTAAGCCTAATGTCTTGACCTAGGCTACCATGACGGGCCAGGGAAAACAACCACGGCCCGGCAATCATTGTCCAAGCACTGGACCATTGGAATGGCCAAATCAGGACCGGCCCTCATATATCCTGCCATGGATGCCCAATAGGCAGGTAACCAATTGGGCCCATAGGGAGGCAGGTTGCGGCGACAGGGCAACTCCTTGACCCTGTCATCCTGCCCCTAATGCCCTAACCAGTGTGTTCACATTGCAGGAGGGGGAAAATGTGAATATAATCCCCAAACCACAGAGTCTAGCTAATAGCCCAGGACAAATGGTCACCCAGGGGCATAGAGCAACCGGCCATCGGCAGAACCACCATTGGCACGGATTGGAGTAGATAAACACATAACCGGCCCTATGGGCCCAGAGAAATTAAGGAAAAGCATAGTGGGGGGTCACCCCAGTAAGAACCAGAGTGTAATTGGCCTGTTGCAACCATGGCCACTATACTCCCCCAGCGTGATGAGCTAGTGTCACAGGTGTGCTGACTTGACCAGGATACTCACTCGGTGCACCCACACGAGCAGCCCCCACTGGGGGTTCCAGCCCGTGGTGGGCATCGGAGTTCGCGATGTCCATCTAGCTCCGTGTTCCCGTGCGTCCAGGCTGGATGGGGAGCCGCAAGGTGCCAGCCTATGCTGGCCTGATGGCCTCCGGCAGCTCAGCCCTGTTGGTGGCCTACTGCGCCACCATGGCCGGCATGTGGGCCGGAACCGCCAAGTTGGCGCGCCCACCATCCAAGGTGGTGGATCAATTATCATTGATGCCTCCATTGCCGAATTGCAGGCAGGGGAACATCCACAGCATCTAACCCACCAGGACAAGGTGGGCCGGATGGCCCCACCAGGTAATTGATACGGGATAACCCATGTGGTAATCCCCGGGCATAATTGGGGCATGCCCAGTAATCCGGCCCATGAGGGGCCGGAATGATGGTGGGGCGGAAACCCGCACCGTGCCCAAGTGGGCCGCTATGCCCCAAGCTGGGTAAAGAAGCAGCGGGGGTAAGAACCTCTGGGGAGCAGGCCTGTGCTGCCCCCAGCCTGAGCCTTCAGCCTGGGCTCATTGGTGGCAGTGTGTCATACAACCTCACCACCCACCTGTGGGGGTGCCGTCCGAGCCCTCTGGCCCGGTGGCACTCCCGAGAAGTAGAGGGGGTGGGCTGAGCCCCCTCCCCCCCCCAGGTGAGTCAAGTATTCCGTCCTGCAGTGCTCGGAATCGATCCGCTGACTTTCTGTCCTCCAGTCAGCCTCTTAGCCACCCGAGCCACTGCAGTCCAGTGCTGTGAGAAGAGAAACCTCCAATTCAAGGAGAATGAAAAGAGAGAGACCCATAAATGTCTCTCTCCACAGAAATCCTCAGTAAAAGGAAAGAGCAAATCAAGCCTCTTGCAAAGAGGAAGCGAAAAGGAAGCCTCCAAAAGAGGCGAGCAGGGGAGGAAGCGACGCTTCTAAAATGGCAGCCAGGCTGCCTCGTGGCCACCCCTTTTAAAGAGGGTGGCCACGCCCCCTAACTAACCCGGATGTCAGAGTCCGGGTGGGTGGGGCCCCCGCAAAGAGCATGGCGGCCATTTTGGTGCTGCGCTTGCATTTTGCAAATAATGTGGTGTGCCCATTTGGAGAGAATGTCTAGGAATTCCATACCATACAAGGCATATGTGAAAAGAGGAGAAGAACAAAGAGGACAAGACAGACTCAGAGGAAAGTGGAGAGATAACATTAAAAAAATTACAAGAACACCAAATAATGCCAGGAAAGGCCACTATAAGTGCCAGAACAAGAAGCTTGCATCTTCCTCAACACCCAAAAGTGCAAAAGAGGAAGCAAAGAAGAAGTTACTTTTGCAATGGAGAGCCAAGAGATTGTTATGTATTATATTTCTTTTACTCTTAAAGAGGAATGGGGCTTCCTTGTTAGTTGTCACTATTGCAGAATGAATTCACAAAAAGGTGGCTTCATTTTCACAGTTTAAAGTCTGACCTAGACATGAAAGAAGATGTTTGTCACTATTTGAAGCAGAGAGGGCAACTAGACCAATCTTCAGTTTGATCTACAATCCCAATGTCATCCAATTCCTTTGCCAAGCATGGAGTTCACTGAGCTGTTTGAGTATCAGTTGTTGTTGTTCAGTCGCACAGTCGATTCCGACTGTTTGCGACCCCGTGGACCATTTTCCTCCAGGCATCTCTATCCTCCACCATTCTCCTCAGCCCACCAAGCTCTGTGCCCATTGTGTCCACAATACCATCTATCTCATATTTGTGCGCCCCCTTCTTCTCTTGCCCTCCACCTTTCCCAGCATCAAGGCCTTCTCAAGTGAGTGCTCCCTTCTCATTTGATGTCCAAAGTACTTTAGCTTCATCTTCACCATTTGTCCCTCCAATGAGCAGTCAGGGTTGATTCCTTCTAATATTGACCAATTTGTTCTCTTTGCTGTCCAAGGGACTCTCAGGACTCTCCTCCAACACCACATCTCAAAGGCATATATTCTTCTGCGCTCAGCCTTCCTAATGGTCCAGCTCTCACACCCATACATTACCACTGGGAATACCATTGCTTTGACTATGCGCATTTTTGTTTTCAAGGTGATGTCTCTGCTTTTCACTATATTCCCCAAGTTTCTCATCGCTTGTCTCCCCAGAATCAGTCGTCTTTTTATTTCATGGCTACAGTCGCCATCTGCAGTGATCTTACATCCTAGAAAAGTTAAATCTGTCACTGCTTCTACTTCTTCCCCATCTATTTTCCAGGGACTGATCGGACCTGTTGCCATTATCTTGGTTTTCTTGATATTGAGTCTCAAGCCAGCTTTTGCACTTTCCTCCTTCAATCCAATCAAGAGGTTCTTTAGGTCTTCCTCACTTTCTGCCATTAGGGTGGTATCGTCTGCATATCTCAAATTGTTGATGTCTCTCCCAGCAATTTTGATCCCATCAGTACATAATACAAATAATGATGAGAATTAAACAACTGAGAAACAGTATTTCCCTCCACAAACTCTAATGTGATATTTTGGATTCAACATCGTTATTTTGGAGGTTTTTTTTTTTTTGTAATTTAAGGGAGTTCTGCATTCAGTTTACCAGGCAAGAAACACAATTAGAAAAAAGTGACACCTAGTGAAATAATTCAGTATTACAGAACACAGCATTGGTTCCCCCAAGTGTATAAAGCAAATGCTGAAACAGATATAAAAGAAATAAATGCAACAACTAATGACAAAAAGCAGAATTACCCATGCAGTGAAATACAAGAAGTTAAAATTCAGGAGAAAGTTTTCAAACACCTACTTAATCAAAATTAGGAGAAAGCTACAACTAAGCTGCTCAATCAGACAGGAGACATTTTTTTCAGTTGGGTTGAAGCAGAAAAAGATCACGTTATAGACTTTTCATTCAGGAGGCAGAAGAAATAATTTATGTTAAGTTGTAACAAAGGCTTCTCTGAGCAGTGATCAGTTTATACAAAAGCCCTTGATGAAATACAAGCCACAGTGTTGTGTTGTGATGTTCTCTCTTAACTTCCTTACACTGAGTCCTACTTTTAGGGTACCTGTCAATTCTACCCAGAAAAGGACCATGCAAAATGAGAATGAAAAGAAGAAAAGTTTCATTATTAACAACAAGGAAGGTGATTATATCGTTCTTCAGGCAGTGACACCTAATATTTGTGTAGAGCAACATAATAATTGGATGCTCCAATGAAAGATAAAGAAAAGAGGTCAAAAAGGATGGTTGAATCATTAGTAGTATGAGGAAGGTTACATAGAGTACAAGGAGCAGGAAATAAGATTTATTCTGAAAATAGTCTGTCTTCAGCCCAAAAATGCCACATGAAGAGGAAAGCATAGGATCTGTGTTTGATGCATTTTAGTGTATGAGAGTCAAGACACAAAGCACAGCCAACGGCTGGGTTAACTCAGGTTTATTGCATGGTGGACAGAGGGAACATGCGGTAATGGCGGACAAACAGCTCTATATATAAGGCAGTAACGTATTTGAATGTGGCTCCACGGTAGCCCGTTGGCTACTGGTCCGCGTGACGTCATGGCTGGTCACGCCCTTCTTGTCCAGGTGTAGGTAGCGGCGGGAAACCTCCCGCGCTGCGGTCTTTGATGGGTTTGGACCAAGAGAGCTTGGACGCTCGCTGCTGCCAGCTGGTGGTCATTAGCTCGCGTCCTATTACAGGGTTTATATGGTACAGCTGAAGGTTACATTGTTACTCTTGGCAAGGTTACATTGGTTCAGATACATTGACATCACATGTAGAAGGTTACACTATTAGGACACAACACTCCTCCCCCCTAGGATGAGACGAAGTCTCTCAACCAAGATGGCTTATTTCGAACACGCTGGGGTCTCGGCGCGGGCTGCCCTGCCCCGGCTTCGCTCCCTCCTCCTTGCTCCCTGGCTTCCTGCCCTGCAATCGGAGAGGATGACTCGTTAGTGGTTTGCCGCGGCTCTGCGGCTTTGTTGGGAGGTGTGTGCTTTGTTTGGGAAGAACCGGGGGCACTGGGGGCTAACGAAAAACCCCTCTTCTCGCTTGGATGGGTGGGGGAACACTCCGAAAAACCCCCCCGGCTCGCAAAATCAAAATCAAAATCGGATTCGGGGGAAGCGGCAGCGGCGGCCGCACACTCCTTTTCCCTCCCCCCGGGCTCGGATAGAACTGGGGTATCAAAAGGATATGAGTCGGGCTCGCTGCTTTCCCCCCTGTCTCCCCCTTGGGCTAAACGGGTGGGGGAGAACCCTATCGCTGAATCCTGTCGCTGTGCTCCACTGGTCGGTCCCTCGCTCACTCGGTGCCTCAGTTGGTCAGCGTGCCTCCTCCAGAGGAGGCCGGTGCTGGTTTCCACCCGATAGGACACCGGCCCCGTCTGTTCTATTATCGTCCCTGGCACCCAGGCTGGGCCTGCGTTGGCATAGTTCCTGCAATGTACAGGATCGCCTATGCCGAACCCTTTCGAGACCGCTAACCCTATGTTCTTCCCTTTGTCCTCGACCCTCGACGGGTCTAGCCTGGACAAAAGCGTGGTCAGTTTCCTCCGCATCAGCAGCTCGGCCGGCGAGTAACCGGACGCTAAGGGGGTCACTCTGTATGCTAATAGAAATTGACAAACCTGGTGATGTAGATCTCCCGAGCCCATGCGCCGCAGCGCATCTTTTGTGGTGCGCACCAACCGTTCCACTTGGCCATTCGTGGCCGGGTGAAACGGCGCGGACGTGACATGCCGAATTGCATTTGCCTCCATGAATGCCGCGAACTCAGCGGACGTGAAACAACTGGCGTTATCGCTGACTAAAGTGTCGGGTAAACCGAACGTGGAAAAGACCCTCCTTAGCTGGCGAATGGTAGTGGCGGAGGATGTGTTCTTTACCGGAATGACCTCCAGCCACTTTGAGTATGCATCCACCACCAGGAGAAACATGGTTCCCCGGAATGGGCCAGCAAAATCTACGTGCACTCTGGACCACGGTCCCCTCGCTGCGTCCCATTCCCTATGTGGTAGGCGGGCCACCTCCGGTCGAGAACATTGACATGCTTCACAAGTGCCAACCATGTGCTCTATGTCGGCGTCCAGTTGGGGCCACCAGAAGTAACTCCGGGCCAACGCCTTGGAACGGACGATCCCCGGGTGGCTGACGTGCAACAGCTTTAGCACCTTCGGCCGCAGGGACGTAGGAACCACCACCCGTTGGCCCCACAACAGGCACCCCCTCTCTAAAGACAACTCCACTCGCTTTCGGAAGAATGGGTCGAATTCCGTGCCTGGGGAAGACGCCGGCCACCCCTTCTGCACCCACGAGCATACCTTCTCTAGTGTTCTATCCTTTCCTGTCGCCCTGGCAATGTCGGCCGGTACTATCGGGGGTGACTCTAAAACCTCTATTAGCAATACCTGGCGGTCTCTTCTTAACCCTGCCTTCTGGTCGTCCAACAATGGTAACGGCGACCGTGAGAGCGCGTCTGCATGGCTGATTTCCTTCCCTGGCCGGTATTCTAACTCATGTTGATATGCGTTAAGAAAAATAGCCCACCGCAGCATCCTCGGGGACAGGATCTGTGGCGTGGGCTTATTTGCAGTGAAGATCCCTAACAGGGGCTTGTGATCAGTAACGATCTTGAACGGCCGACCATACAGAAAATCGTGAAATTTCTTGGTTCCCGCTACTATCGCTAGTGCCTCCCTATCGGTCTGTGCGTAATTCCGCTCTGCTTGGGACAGGGACCTTGAGTAAAACGCTATCGGGGCCTCCCTTCCGTCGTCTAACACGTGGCAAAGCACCGCCCCCACCCCCACCGGGGATGCATCGCAGACCAAAACTATGGGCCGTTTGGGGTCGAAATGAGTCAGGATTGCCTCGGATGTGAGGAGTTGCTTTAACTCTGAGAACGCTCTTTCTTGCTCGTCACCCCACAGCCATTTTTCCTCTTTTTTAAGCAGCCGATGAAGCGGCTCGGCAACAGACGCCTTCCGTGGAAGGAAGGTATGGTAGAAATTGAGAAGCCCCAGAAATGACTGAAGCTCGGTTTTGGAAGTGGGGCGAGGGGCTTTCTTAATGGCGGTTACCTTAGATTTGGACGGCCTAATTCCCTCGGGTGTGACACGGAACCCTAAAAACTCAACCTCTGTTTCGTAAAATACACATTTGTCTTTTCTCAGTCGCAGCCCCGCTTTCTCGAACACGGCCAGGACCTTATCCAATCTGTGGGCCAGCTCGGCCTTACTCCCCCCCGTTATCAACACGTCATCAAAATATGGCAACACCCCCTCCAGCCCCTTCAGGAGGCGTTCCACTAGCGACTGAAAAATGCCAGGTGCCGAGTTCACGCCGAACTGTAACCTCGACACCTGGAACGCCCCCTTATGTGTGACTATTGTTTGTGCCGCCGCTGTGGCGGGGGTTACTGGGAGTTGCTGGTAGGCCTGTGCTAAATCGAGTTTAGCGAAACACTTTCCCCCATTCAGCCTGGCCAGAAGGTGGCTGACCACTGGCACCGGGTATGCATTAGGGCGGATTGCCTTATTAATGGTACACTTATAATCAGCGCAAATGCGCACTTCCCCGTTAGCCTTCAGTGCTGTTACAATTGGAGTCTCCCACTCCGCGGAATCCACAGGAACGAGAATTCCTTGACCCACCAGTTTGTCCAGTTCCGCCTCTATTTTGTCCTTGAGCGCGAACGGTACCCTGCGCGGTTTAAGTCTTATCGGGCGGACCTCCGGGTCTAAGTCGAAGGCTACAGGGGGTCCCTTGAACTTTCCCAGTCCACTTTTAAAAACGGCGGGGTGTGCGTCACATACTGCTTGTATTGGGTCCTCGCCTACGGCATGCACCCCCCCTATGAACAGGCCTAAGGGCTGAAACCACTGTGTTCCGAGGAGGCTACAACTCCCCCCTTTTAGCACCACTAGGGGAAGTTCCGCAGAATGTCTCTTAAAGCGAACCCGGAACGTTCCGACCCCCAACACTGGAATGCTGTTCCCCTGAACGTCCCGTAGTGTGGCCCTCAACGCTTTAAGTTTGGGCCGCACGTGGGGGTCGATTTTCAAGAACTCTCTCTGGGGAATTATAGAATAGGAGGACCCCGAGTCAACTTCCATCCTAATAGGGGTCCCTTGTACTAGTACCTCAACAAAGTAATGGGGCTGTCCCGCAGACACGTTGAACACAGGAGCATCGCCCTCGCTGTCGTCCGAGATGCGGCCCACGCCGTCCTGCTTCCTCGTGGCCCGGGCGCCATCTTTGGGCCTCGCTGGACGGTCCGGTCTGGCTGAACGGTCTTGCGAATGTCTCCGGCCCTCTTTCCATTTCCTGCACGCCTTGGCGATGTGCCCCCGACGTCCGCAGTTGAAGCACTCGGCCTTCCTGAATGGGCACTTCACGCGCTCATGGGCCGCTCCGCAACCATCGCAGCGGCGCCCGCCTCTCCGGACCTTCTGGACCTCCTCGCCATCGCTACTCTCTGACGACGATTTCGAGGTCGGTCGGGTTGCATGCACCGACTGACCGGACTTCCCGTGCGATGCGTTTTCCGCCTTGCCGGCCCTCGGACGCCACTCACGCCACTTGTGCATCTCGTCTACTCCGGCATTCGTGGACTCCGCGGCTTCCGCGGCCTCTACAACCTCTTCCAGTGTGGGTGGTGGCTCCCTGTTCATCAAGCTGCGCTGTACTTCCTTGTCCTTCAGGCCACACAGCACTCCGTCCCTGAGGGCCATCTCTAGGATGTGGTCCCATTTGCAGGGGGCGGCGGCTACCCTCATAGCCGTTACGAAGGCTTCTACCGACTCGTCCGGCGCTTGAACTCGCCTCCAAAACGCACTCCGAGCGGGAAACATTGCCCTCGAGGGTCGGAAACGCTCACGCAGCATTTTCATGATGTCACCGGCTTTGAAATCGCTCATCTTCTTCGGTGCAAGGATGCCCACCAGCGTCCGCTTGGTTTCCATCCCAAGCATGCGAGTGAGGATGGCCCTCTTCCTTTCCTCGTCGTCTTCTTTGACTTTGAGCTCCACCAGTGCCGCCTGGAAGTCCATCTCAAAGAGCTCCCAGTCTTGCGGTTTGGTGATGTTGAACCCGCTCTGTGTCCTGGCTCCGTGGGGATCCATTATCCCACCTTCGTCGCCAATTTAGTGTATGAGAGTCAAGACACAAAGCACAGCCAACGGCTGGGTTAACTCAGGTTTATTGCATGGTGGACAGAGGGAACATGCGGTAATGGCGGACGAACAGCTCTATATATAAGGCAGTAACGTATTTGAATGTGGCTCCACGGTAGCCCGTTGGCTACTGGTCCGCGTGACGTCATGGCTGGTCACGCCCTTCTTGTCCAGGTGTAGGTAGCGGCGGGAAACCTCCCGCGCTGCGGTCTTTGATGGGTTTGGACCAAGAGAGCTTGGACGCTCGCTGCTGCCAGCTGGTGGTCATTAGCTCGCGTCCTATTACAGGGTTTATATGGTACAGCTGAAGGTTACATTGTTACTCTTGGCAAGGTTACATTGGTTCAGATACATTGACATCACATGTAGAAGGTTACACTATTAGGACACAACATGCATGTAACAGGAAGCACTAGATAATTGTGTATCTTGAAAAACCACTCAAGAACAGTAACATATATAAAATGCTTATGCTTTTTCTAAGAGGTGGGTAGAATGAGCTGGAAGAAGACAGGCTGAAAAAGTATTCAGAAAGAAGTCACAAGGTGTCCTTCAGTATGCCACTAGAGTTTGTTTTGGTTTTCCCTTGACAAGTTTCACTTTTTTGCAAGAAAATGGAGCAGCCATTTGATGATGCAAAATATTTTAATTTTGCTTTCTTCCACCTGTAAATTCATTAATTGTCATGTTCATTGAGAAAACATTGGATTTTGGCAAATCATGCAAAAACAAACGGGAATGATTTATTTTTGCCCATCTATCCTGGTCAAATTTAGCATGTAAACATAAAGGTCACCCTTGCTCAAAAGCCAGTCATCTCCGACTCTAGGGTTCAGTGCTCATTTCTGTGTATAGCCAAAGAGCCAAGGGCTGTCTGCATCTGCATACATTTCCATGGACATATGGTAGGCATGCCTAGACACTGGAGTGCATGGAACACTGTTTACCTTCCCAACAAAATGGTGCCCATTTATCTACTTGCAATTTCTTGCTTTCAAATGGCAAGATTGGCAGGAGCTTGCCATCATATACACTAATGATATATTTTTCACTAGTGGCAGCATGTGAGGTAGTCTGTAGGATAAAGCATACATCGATCTCTTCTTTGCAATTATAAATATTGGAAGATGTAGCACAGTTTAAATGGAAATCTTGGCTTTCGGTGCAATACCACATATTATCTGGTTGGTGTCTCTCTTGTTTTCATTCAAATTCCAGTGACACTTGCACAAACGGGAGTACTCCTTTCTGCTTCTTATGCAGGAAAGATTTTACCTGTCACAGGCCAAGAGGCAATGCTAATGTTTAAGTGCACCTGCAGGGATTGATTAAGTGCCAGGCAATGTGGATAGATTTTTAGAACAGGCTTGAGCTACTCACAAGGCTCATTGACTGCTGGATAATGTCCTTACTCTTTCATAGATTTTCAGGCTATTATGATAATCTAGTTTGACCTTTTGAACAACAGAAGCAAGCTGTGTTCCCCTCTGTAATTCACACAAGAAGCCTATCACCAGAGCAAAACCAAACAGTCACTGCTACATTCGTCTCCATCAATATTGATTGATTCCAATGGCCCACAACAGATACAAAGCCTTCTGCATGTCTGTGGGCTTTACAAACACCCTCTGACTAGTTGCTTCTCAGGATGATAATGGCTGAATGGACACAAAAGAATTCTATTGGGCAAAGAATTTTCACTGGTGGGTGCAGTTCATTCTCTAAGGGAAGGCTAAGTAAATTTTGGCACTGCAACAAACATGATACAAGCAGGAAACAATCATGCATTATTGGCAAGAAATTAGTGTGGGGATGACAGTGTATAGATGAGCCTTAAGATTGCATTTTAATATACATGATTTAAAAACTCAGGGAAGTCTATATTCACGTATAAACCAGTTGTACATGATGTGATTCTCATTCATTACAAAATAAACTGTTCAACTGAAAATATACTCGTCATGGTGTAAGTAAAGTAAGGGAGACTTCATAAGAGAAAATGGTTACATTCTGTGTGCTCTTATCTTAGGAAAAAACTGGCACCCTTCTAGTTTAAGTTCAGGGCCTTTCCCAAATATTTGTTTATTTGGCCTGTATACCTGATTTGCTAAAATCACAGGTTTTAAACTAAATTGATCTGATTGGACCATTTTATATGAGGTCTGCACTGAACTGAAATGGCCAAATTTGGTTTTGGGACAAAATAAATCAGGGGTTCTCAACCTACAGCCTGGGAGCTGGATGCAGCCCACAACACCATTTCATGTGTCCCCCACTGCCTCCACCACACACAGAGGTACAATGTGTGGCAGGTAGGGCAAACTGGCCGTCTGGCCCCTGAAGCTGTCTGAGGGAGCGTGACTCGGCCTTCGGCTTGAAAAGGTTGAGAACCCCTAAAGTAAATCTTGGTTTGGGTCAGGGAAAATAGGTGAATTGAATGGGGCAGAAATAGCTTCAGCTTAGCCAAGGATTTCTTAAATCAAAATTACACACATGCTCCTGTCTGAAATTTTGGCAGAATTACACTCTTCTTTTCATTCCATCATGTATGTCCTGCAAAAACATGAAAAGTTATAGCCATTTGGTTTTCCAGTACATAGACATGACAACTTTACAAACTGATTTGGCTCTTGGGGACAAACAAATTGAATTGGGAAGAAATCATTTGGGACCACATTGAGATACCTCTGCTGAAGCCCTGAAGTAGCTTAATAACTAAATTAGGGGAACTGTACATAGTCTTATTATTTACTATGAGGATATACTCTACAGCGTAAATACATTAGCAGAGAAGCTTAGTTGATGTCCATGCACACAGTGACCTGTATATAGTGGAACATACTGGACATCCACAGATGAAGATGGATCAGGCAGTCATCATTGCATTTCCTGACATTAAGATTATTTTCCCTACTATGTAATTTTGGATATTGTTAGAATATAATATGGAAGGGTTCATTTTCAACTAAAGCATGCCAATAATATGGACAGTTGCACAACTGTTGTTCCTGAGTGTGGGATCTTCTGGATCAGGGCCATCAGATATTTGAGCACCTCATTACCTTCACAACTTCTAACCATCCACTTTTTATGATGTGAACACCAGACATTTGACCATTTTTGTCTGCTTATTTACAAATAGGAAGTAATAACTAATAATGAGCAAGCACCTCTCTCACACATTTATGTAGATGTAAGGTTTTGAAAGGATATGGAAGAGATCGTATGAAAATGTTTCCTTTTCTTCTAGAAGTTCGCTTCCAGATTCTAATACAATCCTGGAGGACTTTCACCCAAGGGAAGATCAGAACATTTTGCTACCTATAGTAAAGAAGCTGGTGGTGTCACATCTTCATTGCATGTACAAGATCCACTGAATTGGCAGGTAAATCTTTCACTGATAATGACAGAATGTCCTTCACCACAACAGAAAACAACAGACTGAGTAAGAGCAGGCTTTCTGACCCAGCACCCTCTTTGATCCTGCCACCAAGCACTTGTGGTAACTCCATCTACCTGAGTTACCTGAACTTCTAAAACCACACCAGTTTGGTTGATTTGAAAGTTGGCAAGATTACTTGGAAAACTAAGAAGGTCTCAAGAGCTGACAGGTTGTCACCACATCCATTTTGCTTCACACAGACAGCCACCAGTTGTGCAAATCTTCATATGCCAAGCAATGTGGTATAATCTGTGAAGATAACGCAACCCTATGCCACTTTCCCATATAACAGGACTCTCATGTAGACTATATGGAAGGGCATTTTGTAGATTTTCGAAGGCTTTCTGTGAAATTTAAGGGAGAAGGGCAATTTGATGTTTCTCTCTTTCCCTCCACACAGTCTGTCATCTCCATTAGTATGTAGATGTCTGAGATGCGATTCCAGAATCTCAACTAACATAAAATTCATATTCATATAGCAGTGATGATGAAACAGAGAAAAGGCACAATCAGAAGCAAGTTGTTTCTGATGTCTGGCAGGTCTTTTAATCACATGATTATCCCTGTCAAAGAAGTAATACTGAGAAGGAGTCTAGTTATGACCTCAAATGTATGATTGAACAATGAGACAGACCTTGATTTCAAGAGGTTTTTATAAAAGATGGATTTGAACCATAATCTTCTGCAAATGTGTGTATTGTATAACTCAAAAGAAGTAGGTCCATGACCTCAGGGACAACACAAAGTAAAGGGAAAAACATTCCACTAAGCAGTATACTGATTAAATAAACAAAATGGGAGTTATAAATTGCAGCCAATAAACAGTTTTCAACATTTTTGGGGCACAGATAATTTAGAATCAGTCAGATGGCATCTAATGACATTCTACAGCACAACTAAGCAAATATTTGAACATGTGTTTGTCTTTTTGTTAATATCTAATGAGCCAAAATCATTTCTGTTCATTTACACCAGAGATAAACTAGGATTTTGTGGATTTTTTTTGTTTTTGTGTTGCTGTTGTTCATTGAGGAAGCTCTTATCAGGCAGGTGGCCTGCAGAAATCCTGTGCTGTCTCCTCAGCTATTATATTTCAGTCCCAAAGGCAGACTTTGGCTAAGCTATTCCCTCCTGACTCAAGAAGTTCCATTTCACAACCCAAAACAGAGATAATATCAGATGGGAGTCAAGTGCTCTCAGGAAACGGCAGCCACACAGTCACTGGTTTTCTCTGGCTGCCTCAGCAGCTGTTCAGTGATATGAAAAGTCCCCTGCAGCATCTTATTCAACTGAGCAAAAATTGCTGTGAGTGGACTGAAAGCAAGGCTTAGCATAAGGTGTTATATCTGTGTTCTTTTGTAAGAAGACCTGAACGTAAACCTTTGAAAGCCAGACTAATTTAGAAAGTGTCCTATAACTCCTAAAGGAGTTTCACTTTTAAGTTAATGTCTCATCTCTTTCTGCTGAGTATCAAAGTCCTCCTAATATCACCAATGTACTCATCTCTTTCGTTATCTAAGGTTGCAGAGCACTGTATCTTATTTTCCCCTTCTTGTATGGAAATTTTATTTTCCCTATATAGCTTTCTCGGTGTGCATATTTTTATCAATTTCCTCCATTGACTGCCTTGCAATTGGTCAGATTTTTCAACTGAACACTTACTCATATTTCTCAGAGGTATAAAAATCTTGCTTGCAAGTATAAATATGCACATTTCTGAAGCATGTTATGTTTTGTCAAGCTATAACTGTCAGAAAGTGTGAAATGAATCTATTAGCTGAGACTCTTGACTCCAATGAAAGCCTTTTCCATCCCTACAGGAAGAGAATAACTACCATTTTCAGCAGTAGTTTACTTTTTGGGAAAGCCTCATCGTCTTTTAGCTTTATATAGAGAGTGTTTTAATAGTTACAATCATTTTAACATCTAGTCAAGTTATATACGATCAAGGATTTCTCCCAAAATGTACATAATAAAAATATTATTTTGGGTTTCTTTCATGAAGTATGGCCAATATCAATATCCTCTCAGTGAATGTAGAGTTCAACAGAAATTGCTTAAATATTCACAATGTGTCTGATCTTATTATTGCTGTGAGATAGATCATATGACAATTACACAATTGTACAAAAGACATCCAGACTACTAAAAAGCAACTCCCATTATTATCAGAATGCCTTACTTCCAGTAAATTAGGATGAAGCTGCAGTCTTAATAGGATTAAATGGGCTTAATCTCAGTTATTTTTCTGGATGGCGACTGTCTTTCACAATATTTCCTTTAAATACAGAAATGTGGGGAAAAACACCTGTTTGGCTAGTAAATTAGTTTTCAATATTATGGAAGTTCATGGGTCTCTAGCATAAGCTTCATTAAAGATAATGAATGTCTTTTGCTCTTCATATAAATAGTAATGTTAGTCTGACCAGGTTATCCTTCTATGGTAACAGAGTAGACCATACTGGCAAATGACTCAACACTGATTGTTAGGTGACAGTTAACTAACCTGAGGCCAATGGCCTCCAGAATGGTGGGGCACGGATCGCCTCCGCGATCTTACATTCCTTGAGTTTTTTCCAATCCTGGGAGCTTTGATGCTATGGGGCAAGGAGTGGGCCGACTCAGTGGTCCATTTTTGGTGTGACAATGCTGCAGTAGTGCACATTGTCAATGCTCAGACATCTAAATCACCCAGGGTGATGGCTTTAGTTCGCCAATTCGTGTTACGTAGCCTACGCCTCAACGTGCTTTTCAGGGCCAGACATGTACCAGGCATTGATAATGATATTGCTGATGCTTTATCCCGCCTGCAGACCCCCCGGTTCCGCGCCTTGGCTCCGGACGCAGAGGGATTCCCCTCGCCACTTCCGGCCGAGATTTGGACATTTGGCAAGGAGAGGTGAACCGGGTGATTGGCATGTCCTTGGCACCCCGCACGCGTAAGGTGTATCATCATGCTTTTGTTCAATTTAATAGCTTCCGTGTGCAACTTCAGTTGCCAGAGGTGTGGCCCATTCCAGTGGAACAGGTTTTACAATTCATGGTTCATTTACACAGTCAGGGCCTCGCTACCCGCACTATAGCATCAAGGCTGTCAGCATTGGCATTTATTGCCAAGGTGGGGGGTTTCGCTGACAGCATGAACGATTTTCGCATACGGCATGTTTTGGAGGGGTGGACATGGGAATGTGGCCGCCGCCCGGACACTCGGCACCCAATTTCCCCAGGGGTGCTCACACACCTTGCACGAGGCTGGCCTAACCTATGTTTTGACAGGTATGAGGCAGCTCTTTTTCATGCGGCTACCACGGTGGCCTTCTTTGGAGCGCTCCGCATCAGTGAGTTGGGTACTACTGTCTAAGGCGGATGCAACTCGTAGGGCACTGGAACTCGACAATGTCTATGTTTCTAATGAGTGGGCTCAGTTGAGGATACGGTCCTCAAAAGTTGATCAGCACGGCGTAGGCAGTGGAGTTAGACTGCTACGATGTTCCATTGCAGACATCTGTCTGGTTAGTGCCCTACAGGAGTTCTTGGCAGTGCGTGGCACGCACCCTGGCCCGTTTTTCTGTCACCAGGATGGGTCTCCCCTTACTAAATTTCAATTTTGGAAGGTGACCGGTATGGCACTTTCCAGTGTTGGCCTCCCTGGGGCTCGTTACGGCACCCATTCCTTTAGAATAGGTGCTGCTTCAACTGCAGCTGCATTTGGGTACTCTGAGGCTGATATACGCCGTATGGGAAGATGGGGATCTATGCGTTTTGCATTGTATGTTCGTCCTCTTCAGACATGAGTACCATTTAAGTCACTGTTCTCTTTTTTCTCTTACAGACCCTGTGTGTCCCCGCACACCGGTGGCAGTATGGCTGGTGGGCCACAGTTACGTGCACTGGGCAGCTCAGTATGCTGCGGCGACAGAGTGGGGACCCCAGTTTGGACTGCATGCGGCCGCATGCATACGTTGGTACGGTAAGCGTGGAATGAGATGGCGGGAACTGTTGCCATTCCTTTTCTCCATTAGGGATGCTGAACTGCCTGATGTCCTTGTATTGCACCTCGGGGGCAATGACCTCGGCCAGGTCACTGGCCTTTCTTTAAAATTCGCGATTTGCAGAGACCTGGCTTATTTGCACTATGTGTGGCCGTTCACCAGGCTGCTATGGTCGGACATCATACCACGTCACGCTTACAGGGGAGGTATTGTCCTCCGTGCCCTTGACCGCGCTCGTCGCTCGGTGAACAGGGCAGTTGCCCGGTTCGTGGCAGACAAGGGTTTGGGGATGGTTGTCCGACACCCCACCATTAGTTTACAAAATTACGATCTGTATGCAGGGGATGGGGTCCACCTGTCGGATAGAGGTATGAACCTCTTTTTGGAAGATTTGCAAGCAGGCCTGTTGACCGAGCTGACGGTCTGGGGGGGGGGCGGTGAGTCTTCATTGAAGCCTTCCCGTGTGGCGGGTAGCACTGGTAAGGTAAAGATTTATGACCCATAGGTATCCGGCAGGTTTGCAATTGACTGGCCAACATTTAGACAGGTACAGGTGTAATAACATTGACCGGTCAACAACGAACCAGGCAAGGGGTGATGGCACGAGCTTTTCAGCATGCATCACCCCGTGATTTGACGGATACACGTCAGAGGTTGGGGTCAGTAGATAGTTTATTGACTACGGTCAACAATTTGTTTGTGTCAACAAACAAATTGATACAAAATGGATACATTGTAGCCAATTGCCGCTGGCAATTTTGGGAGGAACCTTACCAGTGTTACTGCGGCCTGCTTGCCTTAAAGAATTATAATTGGATGAGTACCAATTGAAAGTTGTAATTCGGACTAGGGCATCATTCAATAAAAGTGGTCTGAGTCTTTCTTTGGGGGGTGCGCCTGCAAAGACTCTGCTCTGCTCCTTCTGAAACCTTAAGTAAGGAGAATCTCCCCTTCCCTCATTGTAGTTCTAACCAGCTATAGAGCTCTGCTGGTGTCAGGCTCGGACAAAAATACAATCTATTTATTTTAAATATTACACTGCAATGATTTCTAGTGGCCAGGTCTGTTAATACTTACTTATTTACTTTGTTGAGCCATATTTCACATGTCTAGCTTGACATTGTGAATCGAAACATTGTCTTCTATGAGATTTTAGTGGGCTCTTGCCTTTGGGAGCAGGGTCCAATGCTGCTCAGGGGACTGAGAACCATGTTTTTCATGCTCCTTTAGCCATTTTAAATACAACAAAGCTGGCTGGGCTCATGCCATAGTTGGCCATGTCGGAGCAATACACTGGGCAGGTGCATTACCTGAGTACCAAACTCCATTTAGCTGGCTTGCAGTTCCAGAATGTAGAACCATTCTGGGCTGCTAGCGGACACCTTTGTCACATGGTTGAACCTGCCAGAGGAATACACCCCTGCCCACATAGCTGTCAGACAGCCAGGGTCACCACTGCGTCGTGTTGAGGTGTGAGGTGGGTCTGTTAATGTACCATGGAAGTACACATATATTGTATTTCAGGGGTTTCATATTGAATATGGAAAAGTGAAACCAGAACACCTAGATAAGGGGGAAAGGGGAGACCTGCTTGTATGGCTGCCTTCCTAATTCAAAAGGAATAACTTCTACTTTTTTCATTCTTTCCACCACTTAGTGCATTTATCTGTTGATCTGTCTCTATCCTTCCTCTCCTGTCCAGGCATTATAAAGCTGAGGAAAATAAAGGTGTGAGATGAAAAAAGAAAGTGTGTAGGAATATTACTAATAATGTGGGAAACAATCTAGGATAGAGGCGAACCTTCTGTCTTGCTTAGGCTTACAATAGTATTTTGGTTATCGAGAAATGAGCTCAGTGGAGGAAAAGTAGAAAACTTTATTACAAACACAGTAAAGCCTTGCCTTGCCATCATTACTCTATGACCACTCACTGGAAGTCCCGGAAGAAGGGTGATAGGTAATGCCTTGGAATCCATCATCATCCAGGACCTCCCAGAATATAGGTTTATGTAAGACCTCTTGAACACAGAAGTATTAGTTCTTTATCCACTTTTCACCACCCTAACAGTAAATGTCATCATCATGCCAAAGGTCTCCTGAAATTTTTGTTAAACAAACACAGGTTTTACCAATTATCTTGATGTTTACATTTAACTAACTTGAAAAATAATCAAAGTATCTCACTAATGAGCAAATTGATAACAGAATCAGCCTCAAAGAATAGACAATTGAACATCAAAGTGTAAGCACCTGCTGGAAGTGTCTAGCCTATTTGTTTTGTTTGTTTTTCACTCTAGGACTTCTCATCCCAAAATATCTGGAGTCAGTAACTTCTTATTTCCCAAGTGGCCTCTGATCACACAGTCAGATGAGACTAGTTTCTACCAGTTTCTAGCAGTTGTTTCTTTCCCATATGAACTCTAACCTCTGGTGTCAACCAATTTCTAACAATAGATAAAATACTAGGCACAAAGCAAAATACTGATACATACCACAGTAAATCTCTTTACCATGATAATGCAAGCGCGGTGCCAAAATGGCCGCCGTGCCCTTTGCGGGCCCCCCCCCCACCGGACGAAGACATCCGGGTAGTTAGGGGGCATGGCCAGCACCCTTATATAAGGGGCGGCCACGAGGCAGCCGAGCTGCCATTTTGCGAAGCGACGGAGCGGAGAGGTTTTTCTCTCTTAACTCCGTCGCTCTTGCCTTGCTCGGGGAAGCCTCTGGCTGCTGATTTTCTTGACTTTTAGGCTTCCCATCGTTAGCTACTATGCCCTCGAAGAAGAAGGCGACTGCAAACGCGTCTCGTTCTGCGCGGAGGCGCCAGCCGGGTCGGAGGTCCGCGGCTGCGCCTCCCCAGCAGCCTCCTTTGGCTGAGCCCACCGGGACCGGTGGGATGGGGTTAATTACCCCTTGGCCCAAGGCCAGAGGTCTACGTACCGGCCCAGCTGGGGCCGCGGCCCCTGGCCCGCAAGCAGTGGCCACTGCCTCTGGCACGGCCCATTCCGTGGGGCCTTCTTCCGTGGGTCCGCAGCTTCCTGCGAGGGGTTTCATCCATGGGGGGTGGCTGGGTTCCCTCCCCTGGCAGGGTACCCCCCCAGCCCTGCAGGGGCCGGGCCTGGGGTCGTGGCCGTATATGGGCCCCGGGGTCCAGGGACCTGGACCGGTGCCTGCACCCAGTGGGCCGGCTGGCCCTTTGCCCCCACTTGGCTTAGCGAGCTACATTAGTTTTGAGGCCCTTCTGGCCCGCGTTGCGGCCCTCGAGGCATCCCTCGCGAGGGTTAGCCACCCGGGGGTGCCTTTTGGGGTGCAGGTTGATCCATTGTCTGCCGGTCAGCGGCAGGTGGCAGGACGGGTCGAGCTGCCCGAGGCGCGTGGGCCGGCTTCGGCCACTGCCTCGCAGCTCCCCACTCAACAGGCTGAGGCTAGTCAGGCCCCGTCGACGAGCTCAATTGCGGTCGTGAGCTCCGACGCCCCCAGCGGGCCGGAACCCCCATTGGGGGCGGCCCGCGGGGGTGCTGCACGTGAGTATGCGGTTCAATCTAGTGCACCCACACACCTACCCACGTTGGGGGAGGCATTCCAGTGGCCGTGGCCTCGCATGGGTGGTGCGACGGTTCAGTCTCCGACGTCCCACCCGGCGACTTCACCGCTCACCCAGGGCGCAGTTTTGGGTGGTACCTCTTATTCAGTTGGGAATGTGTTGGGGGTGGCTGGGTTGGTACAGGCTCCTTTTCAGATCCCCGTGGTTCCCACTGTGCCGGTGTCAGCATTGCCGACAGCGGGGTATTCCTTGCCCCTGGGGGACCATTTGGCCCAGGCCACCAAAGAGAAGATCTGGCGTGGGGAGTATGTCGACATCTTCTCCCTTCTTAACAGAGAGCCCACCAAAGAGGAGAGGGAGGGGCAGGATGAGAAGGATAAGGAACAGGCACGTCGTCGTAAGCCGCCACGTACGTGGGCCAATTGGTTGCCAGCGTACCTTATATACATGGCGGTCTACCTCAGGGCCCGGCCGGATTTGGCAATTCTGATGGTCCAGTATTTGGACAACATTTACCGGGCGATGGTCGACTTCCCGGGCCCGTCATGGTTGGCTTACGACGAGGAATTCCGTATGCGGATTCCCCTGCACCCTGAGATGAGGTGGGATGAGCCCTGCCAGAAGCTGTGGCTTCTGTATATGACTCCCACGCGCCCTGCGCCTGGGGACAGATACCATTGTGGACATGCGGTCCAGCGAGCGGCCCCAGCACAGACACCCCGCCAGGTGGCGGGGCAGGGGGTTCCAGCCCGCCTGCTGTGCTGGACTTTCTCGTCCAATGGTTCCTGCAGTAGGAAGAATTGCCGGTACAGGCATGAGTGTCCCTCTTGTGCTGGCCCCCATGCGGCCTCCGCTTGCCCCAGGCCTGGAGGGGTGCGGGGCAGAGGTAGGGGAGGACAAGGGGCTGGCAAGACTGCCGCAGAGGGAACTGGTCCACCGAAAGGCCCCCTCCCCAATTAATGTGGACATGCTGGAGCGTTGGCTCGCATCGTACCCGAGGGGGGCAGATGTGGTTTACCTGCTTCAAGGTTTTCGACTGGGGTTCCGTATTCCTTTCCAGGGTGATAGGTCCCCCCAAGATGCCCCCAACCTTTTGTCCCTTAAGGGGAGGGAGGAGGTGGCTGCCGCCAGCATTTCTAAGGAAGTTGATGCGGGCAGGGTCGCTGGTCCTTTCCCTGCACCCCTGTTCCCCAACCTTAAAGTGTCACCCTTGGGCTTGGTGCCCAAGAAGTCACCGGGCGAGTTCCGCCTGATCCATCACTTGTCCTATCCAGCCGGCCGATCGGTCAATGATGCTATCCCTGATGACCTTTGCTCGGTAAGGTATACATCTTTTGACCAGGCGCTGCGCATGGTGCGCTCATGTGGCCCGGGTGCGCTGTTGGCTAAGTGCAACATTAAGTCTGCCTTTCGCCTCCTGCCGGTTCACCCGGGCGACTTTGAGTTGCTGGGTTTTAAGTTCCGGGGTGAATATTATTTCGATAAGGCCATGCCTTTTGGCTGTTCCATATCGTGCTCGGCCTTCGAGCGTTTTAGCACCTTCCTACAGTGGGCTTTTGTCCGCAGGTCAGGGTCCCGGTCTGTAGCCCATTACCTGGATGATTTTTTATTCGGGGGTGAACGGGGCTGGGACATGTGCACACGTCTCCTCAACACATTTCAGACGCTAATGGAGGAACTGGGTGTCCCTTTAGCGCCCGAAAAGACCGAGGGCCCATCTACACAGCTAGTCTTCCTGGGGGTGGAGATTGACACGGTAGCGCAGGCTTCTAGGTTACCAGGGGATAAGGTGTCAAGGATAGTGGCCCTTATCTCGGACTTGCTTGCTAAACGCAAGGCATCACTGCGGGACCTGCAGGTGTTGCATGGTCATCTCAATTTCGCTTGCAGGGTGGTCGCACCGGGCAGGGCATTTGCCCGGCGCTTGTGCGACGCAATGACAGGCTTGTCCAGGCCCCACCATAGGGTCAGACTAACCCCGGGCATTAAGGCAGATATGCTTATCTGGCTCCAGTTCCTGAAGGAATTCAATGGGGTGTCATTTTGGAGGTCTGACCTTCTGGCTTCCCCTCGTTTCCAGATACAGTCCGATGCCTCTGTGTCCGTGGGTTATGGGATGTACTTCAATGGGAAGTGGGCCTATGGTGGGTGGCCACCAGCCTGGTCAGGTAAGGGGTGCCTGCGGGACCTCACGTACCTGGAATTTTTTCCCATCCTGTGGGCCTTGATGCTATGGGGTGATGAGTGGGCCAACTCGGTCGTTCATTTCTGGTGTGACAATGCGGCCGTTGTCCACATTGTCAACTCACAGACTTCCAAATCACCCAGGGTGATGGACCTGGTGCGCCAGTTTGTATTGCGCAGCCTGCGCCTTAATGTACTGTTCCGGGCCAGGCATGTCCCGGGGGTCAATAATGATATCGCTGACGCTTTGTCCCGCCTGCAGATCTCCCGGTTCCGCGCCTTGGCCCCGGATGCAGAGGAATTTCCCTCGCCACTCCCGGACGAGATATGGACCTTTGGCAAGGAGAGGTGAACCGGGCGATCGGCATGTCGCTAGCGCCACGCACGCGTAAGGCGTATCAACACGCATTCAATTCTTTCAGGGTGTTCTGTGCCCAATTCCGGCTGCCAGATACCTGGCCTATCCCGGTGGCCCATATACTTCAATTCATGGTTGACCTGCATTCCCAGGGCCTTGCACCTCGAACCATAGCATCCAGGCTGTCAGCGCTGGCTTTTATGGCCAAAGTAGGCGGACATGCGGACAGTACCGCTGACTTCCGTGTGAGACACGTTTTGGAGGGGTGGGTGCGGGAGCATGGGCGTAGCCCGGACGACCGCCACCCAATTTCCCCAGGGGTTCTTACCCAACTGGCACGGGGCTGGCAGGACCTATGTTTTGATAGGTATGAGGCAGCCTTGTTTCATGCGGCTACGACGGTGGCCTTTTTTGGAGCGCTCCGCATCAACGAGTTTGTGATGCTGTATAAGGCGGATGCTAGTCGTAGGGCACTGGAACTCGAAGATGTCTATGTGGCCAAAGACTGGGCTCAGTTGAGGATATGCTCCTCTAAGACGGATCAGCATGGCGTAGGCAGTGGAATAAGACTGCTATGGTGTTCTTTGGCATACATCTGTCCCTACAGGAGTTCCTTGCACTGCGTGGCACGCACCATGGCCCGTTTTTTTCTGTCACCAAGATGGGTCTCCCCTTACTAAATTTCAATTTTGGAGGGTGCCGGTAGGCACTAGCCAGTGTTGGCCTCCCTGGGGCTCGTTGCGGCACCCATTCATTCAGGATAGGGGCGGCTTCTACTGCAGCTGTTTTTGGGTACTCCGGGGCTGACATACGCCGCATGGGAGGGTGGGGATCACAATGTTTTCAGTTTGTGTTCGCCCTCTTCAACTGTGAGTACCAGTTTAGTCACTGCACTGTTTCTCTCCCCCCCTTTTTTTCCTTGACAGACCCTGGGTGTCGTATTACACCAGTGACAGTGTGCCTGGTGGGCCATAGCCATGTGCACAGGGCAGCGCGTTACGCTGCACAGGGCAGCGCGTTACGCTGCACAGGGCAGCGCGTTACGCTGCACAGGGCAGTGCGTTACGCTGCACAGGGCAGCGCGTTATGCTGCATAGGGCAGCGTGTTACGCTGCGGCGACAGAGTGGGGACCCCGACTGGGACTGGGTGCATCCGCACGTCTCGGGTGGTATGGTAAGCGCAGCATGTTATGGCGGGAACTGTTGCCATTCCTTTTCTACATCAGGGATGCTGACTCGCCGGATGTCCTGGTTATGTACCTTGGGGGCGATGGCTTAGGGCGGGTCACTGGCCTATCGCGGAAGCTTGCGATTTGCAGTGACCTGCCCCACTCACGTTATGTGTGGCCTGCCACAACCCTCAATTGGTCGGACACGATACCGCGGTATGCTTACAGGGGGGCGTGCGGCCTCGAGGCTCTTGGCCGAGCCGATGCTCCGTGAACGGGGCTATTGCCCGGTTCCTTTTCGACAAAGGTGGGGGACGCATCATTCGCCTCCCCGACATCAGTCTGCAAAATTACGAGCTTTTACTCAGGGGATGGGGCCCATCTGTCGCAGGGAGGTATGGACCTCTTGTTAGTGGACTGGCGAGCAGGCCTGTTGACTGAGCTGACGGTCTTGGGGGGGGGGCGGTGAGCCTTCTGGGAAGCCTCCCCGTGTGGCGGGTAGCACTGGTAAGGTAAACATTTATGACCCACAGGTATCCGGCAGGTTCGCAATTGACTGGACAACACTAGACAGGTATAAGTTGGTTAAACGTTGTCCGGTCAACAACGAACCAGGCGACGGGGTGATGGCTACAGCTAGACAGCATGCATCACCCCGTGATTTTACGGATACGTGTCAGAGGGTGGGGTCATTAGTTAGATATTGACTACGGTCAACAATTTGTTTGTTGTCAACAAACAAATTGATACAAATAGATACATTGTAACAATTGCCGTTGGCAATTTTGGGTGGTACCTTACCAGTGTTACTTCGGCCTGCTTGCCTTAAGAATTATAATTGGTCAATTACCAATAGAAATTTATAATTCGGACTAGGGCATGAATCAATAAATGTGGTCCAATGCCGTTATCCACTTTCATTGGTGTCTGAGTCCTTTATTGGGGGGTGCGCCTGCAATGCAAGCACGGTGCCAAAATGGCTGCCGCACCCTTTGCGCCCCCCCCACCGGACGAAGACATCCGGGTAGTTAGGGGGCGTGGCCAGCACCCTTATATAAGGGGTGGCCACGAGGCAGCTGAGCTGCCATTTTGCGAAGCGACGGAGCGGAGAAGTTTTTCCCCTCCACCCCCTCCCTAGTTAACAGTGTGATATTTTGGTTGCTTCGGGGCCGGGTGGGAATTTTTGGCTGGGACTCACAATTGGCTCTTGGGTCCTGGTTTTTTCGCCCATCCCACACTGTTGCTATGGTTTGATATAGGGGTTTTTTCTGTTGCTGCTGTTGACTTTGGTCACATGGGCGGGTAGCACTGGTAAGGTAAACATTTATGACCCACAGGTATCCGGCAGGTTCGCAATTGACTGGACAACACTAGACAGGTATAAGTTGGTTAAACGTTGTCCGGTGAACGACGAACCAGGCGACGGGGTGATGGCTACAGCTAGACAGCATGCATCACCCCGTGATTTTATGGATACACGTCAGAGGGTGGGGTCATTAGTTAGATATTGACTACGGTCAACAATTTGTTTGTTGTCAACAAACAAATTGATACAAATAGATACATTGTAACAATTGCCGTTGGCAATTTTGGGTGGTACCTTACCAGTGTTACTTCGGCCTGCTTGCCTTAAGAATTATAATTGGTCAATTACCAATAGAAATTTATAATTCGGACTAGGGCATGAATCAATAAATGTGGCCCAATGCCGTTATCCACTTTCATTGGTGTCTGAGTCCTTTATTGGGGGGTGCGCCTGCAAAGGTCTTCTTTCTTCTCTTTAGAAAGTCATGCTCTTGTTGTTGTTGTTCAGTCGCATAGTCGATTCTATACCTTTGTGACCCCATGGACCATTGCATGCCAGGCACCCCTATCTGCCATCATCCTCCTTAGCCTGCCCAGCTTTGTGCCCATTGCATCAACAATGCCATCTAGTCATCTCATTCTCTGCCACCCCTTCCTCTTTTCCCTCAACCTTTCCCAGCATCAAGGTTTCCTCAAGTGAATCCTCTCTTCTCATTTGATGTCCAAAGTACTTTAACTTCAACTTCAGTATTTGACCTTCCAAGGAGCAGTCGGGTTTATTTCTTTTAAGTTCAATCTATTTGTTCCCTTTGCTGTCCAGGGCACTCTCCTCCAGCGCCACATATCAAAGGTATCTATTCTTCTGCACTCAGCCTTCCTTATAGTCCAGCTCTCAAAACCATACATTACTACCAGAAGTACCATTGCTTTGACTATGCATACTTTTGTTTGCAAGGTAATGTCTCTACTTTTAACTATGTTCCCCAAATTTCTCATAGCTTGCTTCCCAAGAATTGGTTGTCTTTTTATTTCATGGCTGCAATCTCCATCTGCAGTGATCTTGGATCCCAAGAATGTACTGTCACTGTTTCTACTTCTTCCCCATCTATTTTCCAGAGAGTGATAGGGCCTGTTGACATTATCTTGGTTTTCTTGATGTTGAGTCTCAAGCAAGTTTAGGATCTCTCTTCTTTCAACCTGAGCAGGAGCTTCTTTACATCTTCTTCACTTTCTGCTACCCAATTTTATTTAACCTACCCAATTTTATAATGCTTGAATTGAGTTTGTAGCCTTCTACCCACTAAACTGTCTTATCTATTCTGGAGGGACCTCTTGTTTCTTGATTGTTCCTTGAATTTACAGAACGTTCCTTCCCCACCAGTTTCTTAATTATAAAGGTTTGTCTAGAGAAAAATGGTGATGGAAACTAAGATTTTTCCATGGAAAAACATTACTCATGAAAGACAATGTTATATCCCCACCACCACCACCAGTTTGTTCTGGGAAACAGAATCCAGTCAGAATCCTTCAGTTATATCAAAACAAAATATTTAAAATCTACAGAAGAACATCAAGCAGATTGTTTTTCATGTATATTTAAGAGGTTTTCAACATGCTTTTAGTAGAGAAGTGACAAAATTCATTCCTACATTCAGAGACTTTGGTTGAAACATTTTACCTCTTTCATTACATTTCAATCAGCCTTTAGATGGATCAAAATAAAAATAATAGTAGTAGTAGGCAGACAGGTATTCTGGTGGAGAATTTTTTAAATGATTTCAAGATTTTCTTGGGACAGAAGAAGTTGTAGAAAAGTGAAGTGCAGGCTTAATGGGTATTCCAGTAAGCCTTATGTTCTTCCATTACAAACAGGGATAAATGAGGACTGGCTAGGCAAAATATTTTGTTCTGTCAGGGGGACTGCTATGTGATTTATCTCTCTCTTTTCCCTGAAAACAAACAAACAAACAAACAACAGCAACAGAAACCCAATTCCTTAAACCAGAGATTCCCAACCTAAGGCCTGAGTGAAACTGCTAGAAACTGGATCCAGCCTGTGGCATCATTTCATGTGGTACTGTACCCCTCCAAGGGAATTTGAGAAACAAAATTACTGCACCTTTGAAGCTGTTGGGACAAAATGGCCACCCCCATTGTGTAGGCAGTGCAAAATGGCCATCCGGCCCTCAAAGTTGACTGGAGAGTGTGACCCAGCCCCCTGGCTTGTAAAGATTGGGAACCCCTGCCTTAAACTAATTATTTTGAACAACATTCAAGGGAACATTAATGATCAAGGTTCTGAAGATAGTCCCCCTCCCTTTTACAAATTTCCCCTATGTTGTTTTGAGTTGAGTTTGCATCTGTGTTCCCAGATGGTGATGTCTAATGTTTTATCCAGAGGCCCATGAACCTGCGGTCTTGTGGGTGTGGAATAGAAATAGAAATTCACATCCATGCACCAACCACACTGAAACTTGGCACATAACCTACCTTAAGCACTGGAGAGTTGGACTGGGGTGTCCAGAGCCAGTGGGAGGTTCTGTTGCTCCAAAAACCAGGCACAAAGGGGGTGCCCCCAGCCACCGGGGGATGGCACCAGGAAGAGGACCACTGCGCAGGCGCAGAACTTGGTGCACGCATGGAACAACACCAGGAGCAGCATCAGTGTGCACACCCAGACACCCGACACATCACTGAAGGCATGGCCAGAGGTGGAAGAGGCCAAAGGTGGAAAAGAAGAGCCATGAGGCACGCTGGAGAACAGGGGAACGCTGAGCAGTGTGAGAGATGAGCCGCTGTGTGACCAGCCATGAGCAGCACTGGATGGAGAGGAGGCATACACCGGACAGCATTCCCTTCCCAGCGGGGAGACACACCAGCACTTCTGCCAGCTGGCTGTAGCTTGCGGGCGGGAGGTTGAGGGGAGATGTGCCCAAGCATCTGCCTGCTTACCGTGACTGCCCTGTTCCGGGGGGTGTCTGGCCAGGGCCACCGCAGGCACCTGTGCCTGTGCCCGCACCAGGACTTCTACCAGCTGGCTGCAGCTTCTGGGTGGGAGGCCATGGAGAGACACGCTCATGCCCCTGCCTGCTTTCCATGACTGCTCCATTCCAGGGGGCACCGCTGGCATCCGGGCCTTCACCTGGGCCTTGGGCCTCTGCCTGTTAGCTGAGGGAGGGGCCGGGCATGGAAGGCCCGGGCTGGGCTCCATGGAAGACGACCCACAGGTGAGGTGAGTGATGTGGGGGTGGGGGCTCTGTAGAGCCCAGCCTGGTGCTACCCCACATTTCTCGCCAGCATGGCCTGTGTCTCCAGGCATTGGACAGCACTTCCGGAAGCAGGCCGTAGCGTGGAAACACTGGGCAGGGATGGTGTGTGTGAGAGAGAGAGAGTGAGAGAGAGACTAACCTTTGTATGAGTGTAGGTGTGCGGTGGCCTGGGGTTTGTGTGTGTGAGTATGCAGGTGTGGGGAGGGCTGCACTCTGTGTGTGTGTGTGTGTGTGTGTGTGTGTTTCTGTCTGTCTGTCTGTCTGTGTGTCTGGGAGGTGTTGTGTGTGTTGTGCGAGTGTGTTGTGCTGTGTGTCATGTGTGTGGCTGTGGTTGGTTGTGTGTGCATGTGTGCATGTGTTGTGGTGTGTGTGTGTGAGAGAGAGTACTGTGTGTGTGTGTGGGAGTATTGTGTGGGTGTGTCATGCATGGGTGGGTGTGTCGTGGGTGTGTCATGGGTGGGTGGGTGTTGTGTCAGTGTGTTGTGTTGTGTGTGATGTGTCTGGGTGAAACTTATGGGTCCCTCACCTGGGCAACAGCAGGCACCCTGCTAGTCTTCTATAATATATACATTTCCACGTGAAGGATGCTGATGTAAATGTCTCTAAATAATGTCCAGACAGACTAAAAATCACTGATTTAAACAAAAGACATGGTGGATATAGTAGGTGTAAAGTCATAGAAATAGTTCTTTCCAAGGCTGTGATGAAACTTCAGATCAATATTGATATAAATACAGTACGCTGTATTACAGCCCATTAGCTCCTAAAGAAAAGTTGATTGAGTTAAGGAATTGCACATTTAAAGCTATTCAGAGTTGTCTCTTTTCTTTATGTTGTTTCATTTCAGCTTTTTGGACAATTTGTTTCCATTTGGCTTAAGCAATGGAAATTGCACTATTTGAGATGGAAATATTGAGTGTTGGTATAATTATCAAAAGATAACTTCATACATAGTGTTAACACACACAAAGACATTGTACTTTCATTTGTCAGCAAATAGATGCAGATAGCTGGGCTTGGGGGAAAAGTTTACACTTGTCAGTAGTATCTTGGGGGGTTGCAGTGGCTCAGTGGTTAAGAAGCTCACCTTGTTAGCTGGAAGTCTGGCAAGTTGTCAGTTCGAGACCCGGGAACTTCATGACAGATTGAAAAAATCCTTTCAACCCAGAATAATTTCTCACACAAAATCATTATATTATAGTAGTATCTTGGATAAAGCATTTCAAAATGTCTGTGAAGGTTCCTACTGAGAAAACAATGATTGCTTTTAACAAGGGAAAGCTGAAAAATGTGTATTCTTTATTTTTCATTATGACATTTACCAAATTGCTACTACACACAAATATTTATTGAAAATAAATTACTTTATTTTTAAACGTGGGAAAAAATGAAATCACCCATCCTGGCAGAGGACTTGGAGTTCTTAACTTTTGAAAGTTTACCTTGAAAACTCTGGGAATTAGACTGTGTCTGTGAGGCTAAGCATCACCCTGACAGATATCTTTTTGCTTTTTTGAAAGTTTCATCGTTCGGTTGCTAGATTTTTTTAAAATGAAAGCTGCCTCATCTTCCACAGTTAAATTCAACATAGCTCTTTTCATCCTGGAAATAGGTGCACATATTGGATTTGGTGAGTATAAGTGGTTAATAACCATATTGAGTGAATTTTTGATTGTGATTTACCAAAATTTTTAAACATTTTCGTAACTATGACAAAAATATTTTGAGGAGAAGGAAAGAAGCTGGGAATTTGCACATTACTATTATTAACTATGTTTTATTCTGTTATCTCTCACCGCCAATCTTGCCCCCAAATCCCCACTTCCTTCAACAGAATGAATTAACACTTTTACTGAAGTATCCATAAATTTATTTCAGAATAATGCTACATCTTCTAGCATGGTGTTTTGCAATGAGCAATGCATATACAATGCATGATATATTCACACAAGCATGTTTGGGTAATAGAAAATTACACAAATGCTCCCCCCCCCCCGAGTTAAGCAATTAAAATAAGAAGTAGCCATGCACACCACTTTCAATAAATGTGTAAAGCCAAACTAAATCAGGGGTTGACTTCCACTTAGGGGGCAGAGCAAGGAACCACTGTTTCTCCAATCCCAGTTGTTTTCCTCACAGTTTGTGTTGTAATTGATATAGTTAAAAGTGATTCATTTTCAGATGAATATGTGACAAAAAAGCTAATCACATAGAAGCTTACATTTCCTTCAGTAGCATTTGCATCTTTTCATTCAGCTATTAAGGGCTTGTTTATTTTGTACTGATTCAGCTGGTATTGCTCCCTCCTTTTTTGCCTAATATGTGTGATTATCTTTCTTGTTCCAGAGGGAGCACTGGGGATGTATCCTACAGTTATGTTGACAGTGACATCTCCAAAGGGATATAGTATGCAATTACAGTGAAACAATCCCATAGTAAGCACCTGTTGTCTTTCCTTCAAATAATTTTTCTATTATTTTAAAGATGTGTCTGTCAAGGTTAGCACTATTCACATAAGGGCTGCACTGTTAACCTGCTTTCTACATGTGATTTCAAATCCTTGGCAAATCCCAGAGACACATATTTTTACCAGTTCATTGTTGCTTTTCTCCCCTATCCCACCTTCCAGGGTTAATCTGAAAGCTTCCCTGGGAACCAGATGGAAATGACAAAGCTAGTCCATTTCATTAGGCTGATAATAACCTGGTAAATCAATTGGGTATTATGTCACTTGGGTGGGTGGGTGGAGTTAAAAATAATTATTTTACAAAGAGCATTCAAATAGTACACAGCCAGAATATGAATGGTGAATAGAGCTGTAGAGCCAAGGCTGTTTTGTGTCTCTGTCCTACTCACTTTCTCCTAATCCCTGTCTTCCATCCTTTCAAGGTCCACTGCCACCTGCTCTCACACCTCTTCCACCTGGCTGATCTGATCTCATATTACTTGCCAGACCTGGGGAGAGGAGAAAAGCAGCTTGATTTCAAGCTTCTCCTCCTTCCTCTTCCCACCCCCTCCATTTTTAAACTAGCTGGTTTATGAAGAGTAAGCCAAGGAATTGGCAAGCACATCCACCCCTTTCCCATTCTTTCCCTTTTTCCTTTTTCTTCTTCACGTATGGGAAATAGTTGGAGTTCTCTCTGGAGAATCATGCATGGGCAGGTATTGTAGACATCTCTTATGTCCTTGGGAAGACTGAAAGATTGGGGGGGACCTTTAATGTCCTGCTAGATAGTCAGTTGTGGTGGCACCACCATGATTTTCCAAGATCAAAACTCCCCTTGGCCATTGTAAGGCTCTCAGAAGCTTCCCAAGGGTAGATAGGATATTTAGGGAGCCTCAAAGGATGAAGATGAGGGGGTTGGGATATTTTTTAAAATAGTTTAATTAAAAATTTATATCACTGAATGCTGAAGGTATCCAGCTTTCATTCAGTAAATTCATGCCAACATGATGACAACAGCCAATGTGTCTGCTTTTCAGCATTTTCAATGTGTCTGCTTTTCAGAGGTAGATAACAGGGTTCTTGGACTTAAGTGATTTTGGTCCCCTATTGCAAAGTCTCAGCCTCAGAACCAGTGCTTTATCACTTCCAAAAAGGATGAAAAAGAAAAGTTCGGTTTCACTTACCAGTGATAACTTTTATTCTTTGAGTATATAGTTTGTGAATATACACTATTGGGTTATGCGCCTGCGCAGAACGCTGATCGGAGGCTTAAAAAGCTATTGGTCAAAAGTTTTGGCGGTAAGACTGCCCACCGTACCACCCACCCTGAGGCGCCACTCCGCCATTTTACCTCAGTTCCATACTTAAGCCAAGCACAGGATAAACCAATTGATCTCATCCGTGCAGCTCAAGAGGGGAGGCAGGGTGGGTAGTGTGTATTCACAAACTATATACTCGAAGAACGAAAGTTATCACTGGTAAGTGAAACCGAACTTTCTCCTTCGTATAGTTTGTGAATCCCCACTATTGGGAGATTAGCAAGCTCACACTCACTTGGTCGGTGGGCAGTCGGATGAGATGATCCCACGATGAGTATGATGGTCAGGTAGAGTGAACCATCAAGGGCAATGAGCCCGGAGCCCCCTGGCGAGGACGACACGACCAAGTCTGGCGTCCGCAGTGGCTCTGGTGTCCACCCTGTAATGTTGGACAAATGTAGAATGTCTGGACCAGGTGGCAGCCTTACATATGTCCTCAAGCGGTGTGCCCTCCAAAAAGGCAGTGGATGTGGCAACCGCTCTCGTAGAATGCACCCTGACATGCAGCGGAGGTGGCAGTGAGGCCGACTTGTAGGCCAGGTAGATGGTAGACATGATCCATTTGGAGAACCTCTGGGCAGAGATGGGTTCACCCTTGGACTTTCCTCCATAAGCCACAAATAGACGCTATGACTTCCTGAACTCCCTCGTTCTGCTGGTGTAAAACAATAAAGCTCGTTTCACATCCAGCGTGTGCCAAGTCTTTTCTTGGGCATTGGTGGGGTTCTGGAAGAAGGTTGGCAGCGAGATAGTCTGTGCCATATGAAACTGGGAGACTACCTTAGGGAGGAAGGTGATATCCGTGTGGAGCACCACGCGGTCATTGAAAAACTGAAGAAACGGTGCATCTGCCCACAGAGCAACCAGTTCACCAGCTCATCGAGCAGACGTGATAGCCACCAGAAATGCCGTCTTCCACGTGAGGAGACGAACATCCGCGGTAGCCATAGGCTCGAAAGGAGTCCTGGTGAGTGCGTTGAGAACGGCAGACAAGGACCATTGTGCTGTTGGAGTCCTGACCAGCGGGAAGGCGTTCCACAATCCCTTGAGGAAACGCTTTACCGTATGGTCGCGAAAGGCATCAGAAACAGGCGAACCAGCTGGAGAGTGAGCCACCACCGCTGCGAGATGGACCCGGATGGAGGTAATGCTAAGGCCAGACTCTGCCAAATGGAGGAGGTAGGCCATGATGTCCTGTAGTCCTGCCTGTGGAGGAGACGTCTACTGGGATGCCAGGAAAGCACAAAAGCGTCTGTATTTGGAAGCATAAGACTTCCTTGTGGAAGGGCACCGTGCTAGCTCCAAGATCCTGGACAGTCTGGGGTTATCCTCCATGCGGTGAGGTGGAGGCTGGGTAGGTCCAAATGGTGGAGCTGGCCGTGCTCCATTTGGAGAAGCGTTGGCGATTCCGGCAGCGTGCGATACTGCGACGACATGTGTAACAGTAGCGGAAACCAGGGCTGGAGAGGCCATGCCGGAGCCATGAGAATTGCATTGGTCTGGTGTTGGTACATTCTGGTGAGGACCTTCTGAACCAGAGGAAATGGGGGAAAGGCATAGAGGTAGTCCTGATCCCACCGTTTCATGAAGGCATCGCCCTCGGAGTTCAGTCCGATGCCTGCCCTGGAACAGTACCTGTGGCATTTCCTGTTGGACTCCGACACAAAGAGGTTGATGCTCGGAGTCCCCCAGGTCCCGCAAAGGGACCGAAATACCTCTTCGTCCAGCTCCCATTCGTGGGTCGTCGAGGTGAGATGGCTGATGTGGTTGGCCAAAACATTCAGCTTGCCCTGAATGTGCACTCCAATTGGAAAGATGTGTCTTTCCAGGCACCACTCCCAGAGTTGCACCGCAAGGTAAAGTAGGATGGTGGACCTTGTCCCTCCCTGCTTGTTCAGGTATGCCACCGCTGTGGTATTGTCCGAGGCCACTTGAACCACATTGCCGGTGAGTAGGGCCTCGAAGGAACGCAGGGCCTTCCAAACGGCCAGCAGCTCCAAATAGTTGATATGGTGCACCATCTCGTGAGGCAACCAAATGTTGTTGACCGTTAGAGTCCCGCAGGCAGCCCCCCCAGCCGAGCTTGCTTGCGTCGGTCAAAACCTGCAACGAAGTTTGTGGGGGGTAAAAACTCTTCCCCGTGGCCACATTGAGCAGCATCGTCCACCACAGTAGCTTGTCCATCAGTTCTGGAGATGGAGTCAGCTGTTTGGACTGGCTCTCCCTGAGCGAGTCGAATTCGTGGAGGAGCCATGACTGCAGGGACCAGAGCTTTAACTTGGCATGAGGAATTACCACCGTCGTTGAGGCCATGAGGCCTAGAAGTCTCTGTGCCTTTTTCGCCCTGATAAATGGTTTGTTCCTGAATTCGCTTACCCCTTGTGCAATGTCCAGTAAGCGTTTCTGGGGGGCGAAGGCTCTGGTAATTAGCGAGTCGAGTACCGCTCCAATGTACTCGACGCGCTGAGAAGGAATCAACTTTGATTTGGCGAAGTTGATTCTGAGGCCAAGACTCTCCATGAGATGAACCATGAACTGCGTGTCCCGAATGGACGACGAGCTGGTGGGGGAGACAATCAGCCAGTCGTCGATGTACGGGAAGACCCTGATCCCCCTCTGATGGAGGAAGGCAGCCACTGGAGCCATGCACTTGGTGAAGACTCTCGGTGCCGTAGCCAGACCGAACGGTAGGCACCGGTACTGGTACACAGAGTTCCTGATTCGGAACCGGAGGAACCGTCTGTGCTCCTCGAGGATGCTGACATGGAAGTAAGCATCCTTGAGGTCTATCACTGTGAACCAGTCCCCTTTGTTGATGAGGGGGAGGACGGTCTGTCGGGTCACCATCCGGAACTTCCTGGTGCGGATGCACTTGTTCAGGCGGCGCAGGTCCAGAATTGGTCGCAGTCGTCCATCCTTCTTCTGAACCACGAAGTACCTCGAGTAGAAACCGTTGTCCCAATCGGTCAGTGTTACCTGCTCGATGGCTCCCTTGGACAGAAGAGTTGATATTTCTTCCTCCAAATGGGGGGACGAGGTGGTGAAACGGTGTCTTCCTACCCAAGGCACTTGCACGAACTCGAAGGCGTAACCAGCGGACAAGATCTTCAAGACCCACCGGTCGTCCGTGATGCCTGACCACACATGGAGGAAGTTCCGTAGGGGGAGGTATGGGAGGTGGAGCGAGAGAGACTTGGCCTTCGTAGTTTCAAACCCGGGTCTTGGATTTTGCGTCGGACCGCTTGCCCTGTCCATAAGGTTGGTAGCAAGGCTTGTGTTGGCGCCTCTGCTTGTAGAAACTGGGCCTGGGCTGGTCAGTCGAGCCACCCTGTTGCTGTGGGTTCCCCGATACCGATGCGTAAAGGGTTGGAATCGCGGTTTGGCAGGCTGAGCCGGCGTGGTGAGCCCCAGGAACTTAGCCGTCGAATTCGTCTGTCTCAGTTCGTTAAGCACCTTATCGGTGTCTTGTCCGAACAGGCCTTGCCCATCAAACGGAAACTCTTCGATGAGCTTCTTCATGGCGTCATCGAGAGAGGTGCCCCTGAACCAAGCATGGCGATGGAGCAGAATGGCAGAAGACATGTCCTTGGCCACATAATCGTTAATGTGCCTGGCAGTCCGCATCTGCTGCTCTGCCAGAAAGTCCCCTTCTGCAGCCAGCGCGTCAAATCCTTTCTGGGCATTGGCAGGCAGTTTAGCAGCAAGGATCTTTACTTGCTCCCAGAGGTGGGACTGATAGAGGCCCATGGCTGCTGAGTAATTAGCGGCTCGCAGGAAGAGGGAACTAGTGGCGTAAAACTTACGGCCCACCGCGTCCAGTTTCTTCCCTTCCGGAGTCAAAGGTACCGGAAAACCGCTGATGGCCGTTTTATGCTGGAAGGCCTTGACCACCAACAAATTCAGCAAAGGGTGTGCCTGGAGAAACTCAACGTTCTCGTCCAAGACTCTATACATTCCATCGAGTCTGGACGAAACGGAGTGCGACGACACCGGCTTCTTCCATGTTGCCTTCGCTGACGTCAACATGGAAGGAAGCATGGTGATGTGGACCGGTCGAATTGCCTTTTTGTCCAGTTTGGCGGTCATTTGGTCCTTGCCCTCCAGTGGCGGTTGGTCCACCTTCAGATTAAGAGCGGTCCCCAAACGAGTGAGCATCGCCGTAAGGGAGTGTTGATCCTCACCACGCGGTGGGTCAATCGCACCGACAGCCTGGTCCGGCGTCTTGTCAGCATCGACATCTCCCTCGTCCTCCTTCGAAGACGCGCTGGAATCATCGGAGGACGACGGAGGAATCCTGGTATCTACGTCGGGACCGCGCCAGTACGGCCTGGGCGGGTCGACGGGCTGGGAGCTCACCGCATCGACGTCTGGATCACACCAAGATGATATGGGTGGGCCAGCGGAGCGAACACTCGACCCTCGAGAGGTCGGCGGAGTGACAGCAGGACCAACATCCCTGGGGCTTGCGGTGGTTGGTACCGGAGCCGCAGAGGCCACAGGCATGGAGGCCTTGAACTGTTGGGCGAACGATTTTGCCATTGCCTCGAACATCCCTTTGAAGAAATCCACCTGGGACGCATCCACCGCCGATGATTGGGACGAAACGGTGGCCGGCGAAACGGTGGTCGGAATGATCGGGGACAAAATGGTGGGCGGAATGGTGGTTGCCAGAGTCTATTGTCAGAGTCCTAGGCCTCGGGGAGACAGAAGCCTGCCTCATGGGTGGACGGCCCCTCTCATGAGGCAGAGAAGAGAGTACCTGCAGTGGGCGAGCTGGAGCCCCAGCCCTGCGACCTTTTGCAGGAGATCCTGAAGAGGACCGTGCGCCCCACATCGAGGATACGGGTGAAGGACATCTCGCGACCGAAAAGGGAGGCGAGGGCCCCGGAGAGATAGGAGGGTGCGGCGTAGGTGGGAGTGATCGCCTTTCCTCCGACCTATGTTTCTTCTTCTTCTCCCCATTTTTTCCTTCTTTTTCTTCTTTCTGATGGAGAGAGTGGAAGAAGAAGGAGGTAGCGGCAGAGGCCAAGAGGGCTGAGAGGCACCCGTGGAGGTGGAGGCAGCCACGGTGGGAGCCAATGCAAGCTCCATAAGGTGCACTTTCAACCAGTTGCTCCGGTTCTGAAATGCAAGTCATGTAAAGTTCTTACAGTGAGCGCAGGATTGGCTCTGGTGTGATTCTCCCAGGCAAAAAAGACAGAGGCTATGCCCATCAGAGGCAGGGAACTTCTTGAGGCAAGCAGAACACTGCTTGAAGGCTGTAGCCATCAAAAAATTCTTCCGACGGAAGGTTCAAGAAGGCGAGCACCCCGAAGGGCAGGCTAGCCGCCACCCCCTTGAGGGGGGAAACGGTGACCAGAGCGAGTAGGTAACTGAGTCCACCAGAAGGAAGAAACAGCACCGGGGTGGCAATCCTGCCCAAAGGACAAGATTGCCGAAAAAATTGTTAAAGTTCGTCAAAGACTTTCCCTCAGAAAAGATGAAAAATTGAGGAAGCTCTCAACGATCGTCCTGCTGCTAAGGCGGAAAGAAGAGAACTGAGGCAAAATGGCGGACTGGCGCCTCAGGGTGGGCGGTACGGTGGGCGGTCTTACCGCCAAAACCTTTGACCAATAGCTTTTTAAGCCTCCGATCAGCGTTCTGCGCAGGCGCATAACCCAATAGTGGGGATTCACAAACTATACGAAGGAGAACAAGAATTGCAGGGACACTGAATTATCTTTCAATGTAAAGGTGAGGGACAAAGGGAAGGGATGAAAAAGTGGATGGTGGTAATAGGAACTGCTGACCTTCCACCTCCCAGTCAGCGTTTTAGCCACTTGAGCCACTGCACATCTAGAGGAGAAGATAATGCTGAATGTGATGCTGCTGAAATTTGTACCATCTGGAAAATGCAGTCAGAGCAGGGCAGGAAAGACTGCCAATGTAACCAAGGAACAAGAAAGCTAAAATTGTGGTCTCTGGACAAACAAAATCAGGAGACTGGAGAAATCAGGAGCTATTAACACCATAAAACATATGCAGACACACAAAGAGGATTCTGACTTTTGCTGCAAAATAACCACTTTTCAATGCAATCTCTGCTCGGTTCCCCAGGTTCATGTCCGAGTCCAAGAAACTAGTAGGGCTCCAAAATTCCACTAGCAGGACACTTCCTGGCTGCAAGTTTATAAACAACCTTCCCTTTATGACACATATCTATGTGGCTGATTCCCCCCCCCTCCCTTTCATACACCAGGGATTAATTTTCCTGTGGACTGTGACAGTAGTTCTATTGCATGATTTGGAAGCCACTTTTTATATTAATTGGTCTTCTGTTCATTTAATTCTTAAAACAGAAATGACTGTAGAAACTGCACAAGAGTGGAAAAGAAGGAATAAAAACCGGGCCCAATGTGCTTGTCACAGCTTCTTTGCTCCTGCAGGATTTCGAGAACTGGCAGTTGTTTTCTTGTGTGTCTTTTTTGTTGTTGGTTTGTTTTGTCTCCATCCCACCATTTCTTCCGTACCAGTTTATCTGAGATCTAGATAAGGCAGATGGTCTATTTCTCATGAGAGGGAACTGAACTCAGCTAACCTTACTATGTACTGAAGAGACAAGGCAGCTGTGCCATAGCAGAAGCTGCTGCTTTTCTCACTTTGTAAAGGAATGTCTTCTAAATCCTTCATCTTCCTAAGACAAGTCTGTGCTGAAAATTTGCTGCTATTATTCATAGCAATTTTTGTTTCAAATTAAGAACTCCATTATTTGTGTTTTATCCTTCAATCATTTTAAATCCTATCATTTCCTCCCCACTATACTCAAGTTATTGCTTTTTACTCCTTAAGTGCTCCCTTCAGAGATTGGGATGTTACTTAAAAATACTTCATTGACTGAAATGATGTTGCTTAGTTTAGTAAGCCGCATAAGAATAGGTCTATTGAACCAGTGTGGATTTAGTAAGTCAACTTCTCTGTAAATTTCATTGATTCAAATGGGCATACTCTAGTTATGACTAATTTTAGTGTGGCAAGATATGTCTAAAATAGGCTAGTTTCAATTAATGGAACTTGAGGATTTGATTCTCCAAATCATTACCGATTCAATGGGTCTACTCTCATACAATTTAATATACTAAGTAACAGCATTTCAATAATGGCTTCACAATAGCAGTCAATGACAGGGGGGAAAGAATGTGTCAAATGTTACATGCTTCAGATTTTGTATGAAAACAAAACCTACCAGTATCACCATAGTAAGATGGATATTTTCCAATACATCTATGTTGTGTGTAGGAACTGACATTGTGGCAGAAAGTTCTGCTACATTCTCATTCAACTGGATCATAAATATTTTGTTTTTGAAGACATAATCAAAAGAAAATCAATTATAGACAAATTGTTATGGTTTGGGTTTGTGTCACTTTTCTTAACCCTACTCATAAAGTGATCAAAAAGTGAGTTTGTGCTGTTGTTTGTAATGTGCAATCCATTGTACAATATGTTGCAGCTGCCCTGGCATGTCAGTTAAAGTCTAGACTAAGAAATCATGAGAAAACCTCTCCCTCAGATCAAGACTTTCAGCCAAGGAGGCTGCAGAATGATATAACAAAAAGAGACAACACACACATCAACTTAACATTTGAGAAACCCTGAGGAAGGAACAGATCATCAAAGAATGTTGACTAAGTTGAGATAATATTTTTCAGAATACTGTACTTTTTTCCTGAGAAAAATGCTGAGATCCCCCCCCCCCACCTCTGCCTTTACAAATCAGAAACTTGGTTTACACAGTTTTCTCCACAGTGTGTTATGTTTGTGTGAGGGGTTATCCAATATGCTGATGACACATTGTTGCTGGCCACCAACCTTGCAGATCTTGTTGATGCTGGATCGAGTTAGAGCTTAAGCACAGAATATGGTTTGGATCTCAATGTTAAGAAGATTAAATATCCTGTTACTAGCTAATGGCAGGAACACAAGAAATTGAAAGAGTATGATACAATTGTCTATTTAGAGAGTATGTTAAATGAAATATGGGATCCCAAGGTAGAGATTAAAATGTGGCATTAGTTGTGCGGTAGATATCTAACTCTCGCTACAAAGATCTGAATAGTGACATGTTACATATTCTGGTGTTGCTATATGGAGTTTGGACATTGACTAAAGCATCTGAAAAGAAAAGTGAAGCTTTTTGAAATGTGGATCTACATGGATAAGGATATCATAGATTGACCATGTGACTAATGTAGAAGTATTGTGCCAGATTGATAAAGACTATTAAGCAAAGAAAGCTCCAATACCTTGGGCATATCATGAGGAACAACATGAAGTATTAAATACTCCAATTCACAATTCAAGGGAATATCCTTGGGAAGAGAGGCCCTGGATATAGATGGATTTTGTGGCTGAAGAACCTGAGAGACTGGTGTGGAATGTCTTCAAAAGAACTGTTCTAAAGAATTATAAATAGAAAGATGATTGCTATGATGATAGCCATGATAGGAATAGATACAGCGCTTGAAGAAGAAGAAGAAGTGTGTGGGGTGGAGAGGAGGATAATAGCCCACACTACATCAATGTCTTGGAGCAACATTAGGCATGTTTACTAATTTTCAAGAATACCCAAAAGGTAACCAAACAGTTTAGACAGCTTTTAGCATTGCCACCTTCAGTTCAAGAGCAAAACAAAGAGCAAAGAAAGAACCCAAGCAACACCCATTGTTCATAGAAAACTAGAGCATTGAGATATGGTGTAATCATTTCTTCTCCAGTATGCTATTGGAATGGCTGGTGTTCTGTCTTGGTAGGTGAAGTTTCCTATCTATTTTGTGCCCATGGAAAAGGATGAAGAGGACATTTGCATAGAGTTATAGCAGGTAATCCATAACCAAACTCATGTATCTTTCCAACCCACTTAGCACAGCACTGTGCAAAGGTAAAACACCACGGGACTGCTGTCTGGTGGTGTGGCTTTGCCTCCCTCCCTCGGGCAAGGCAGAAGCTTGGGCATGCCCAGGGGCGTGCCAGGCCAGGGAAGTGGAGGAGCTATGCTCGATTATGGGCTTGTCCTTCCCCAACCCTGGCCCAGATCAGAGTGAAGTAGGTGGCGAAAGCTCACCTGCCCTCCCTCGAAGCAGCAGTGTGGGATTAGCCGGTCGCTTTGGGGCCGAGTGGGAATTTTTGCACATGTCCCTGATGGGCCATGGGACTGTGGTGTTTTTGCCCACTTCACACTGTTGTGGACTGGGGTAATTGGCTTGGTGGTACAATTTTGGTCACTTGGCAGGTAGTGCATAGCTAAATGGTAGGTGAAGGCCTAGGATTATTCGGGGATGACCTTGAGTGTGTCGGTTGACCGGAAGCCAGAAGACCTTTGGCTTCCGCTTCCAGGTGAGGGGCATGCTGTTGGACTACAGCCTTGAGAACAGCATTTACCATTATACCCAAATGGTGAACCGGGATGGGGACTGTTGAAGAACAGAACAATCCTGGTAAGCCATTCACCTTGATGTGAGTGGAGAAGGTAAACTGATCACCTTGGCTCCATCACATAGAATCGTGCTACTCAGCCCCTGCCACTGGCAAACAGTTTAATTTGAAGTTCATGTTAATAAAGTGGCCCTGAGTTTAATTGCAGCACTGTGTCTGTCTCGTTATTCTGGGAGTTGGGGGACAAAGTCTTAGGCCACCACCTGTGAGTTTGGGGGAAATTCAATGAGTTATTGGGGGGGGGGGGCTATAACTTGGACATCCTAATGCCAGACTTCACCATTCTTGGAGAACTTTGAGGGAAGACGCAGTAGAAGACTCTCTCCAATTTTTTATGTGGCTCATAGGCTGAGATATGCCCCTCTGAATCACTCATTGAATTTTCTCCCAAACCAGCTGGTGGTGGCCTAAGACTTTTTCACTGTACAGTATTACTTTTTCACTGTACAGTTAGCAATTGTGCTAACTGGGTGACAAAGACTACTGTTTCACCCTTCCTGAATCTGGTACCATTCTTGGTCATGCTAGAATCCTACAAAATCTTCCCTTTTATTTTTCATTTTCCCCCTGTTATGTTAGAAGATCAATTTTAGATAAATTTGCTGCAACTGTTTATTATTATTATTTTCCTCCTCCTTCCTCATCTTGTTCTGGTACTGCCTGTCCCCTTCAATTTTGTTCTTTTGCAAAATATATGACAAATAAATTTCACTGATTTCTTTTCATATTAAGGCTAACACTGTAAAAGGTTTCTTTACCCAGCCCGTTGCTTCAAAAAGATAGGAATAATGGTGTGAAAAAACAAGAGCTCTAATTCCCTTATCTGGAATCATTAATAGTTCATTTGATAGTCATGGAAAGGAATATATTGCTGACAAATTTTAGCAAAGACAGATCTTTTTAGACTCATTCTTGAGAAGCACACCATGTATGTGACAATGAAGGAAAAGATGCTATTTGATTTGTGGCTGTTCCTTGGCTTTCAAGACAGTGAGTAGGCACATAAATAAAGACAAATTATTGCAATGCACCAAAGGAGCAGAATAGGAAAAGTCAAAGGCAAGGAATTAACCACCCTAAAGTCCGGGGGCATAGATGCCAAATGCTTTAATAAATTCTTTTTACAGCGAAGGATTCTTTCCCCTCCAAACATAATTGCTTTAAATTGGATTTAGGAGCCACCTTCCCTACAAGCATAATAGCTTGTTGCTGAATTTTAGACTACTCTCATTGTTCCTGATGAAGTCACATCAGATTAATAGACTTGCTGCCTGTATTTGTTCACAATGAAATTTAAAGACAACTGAAACTCAGACAACTGTGATCATTGCTGGAGTTTCAGGGTGGGGGTCCTTGAGCACCTGACTATAGTAGCCCTATGCCAGTGATGGCTAACCTTGGCACTATAGATGTTCTTGGACTTCAATTCCCAGAAGCCCTGGTCAGCAGAACTGCTGACTTGGGCTTCTGGTAATTGAAATCCAAGAACACCTATAGTGCCAAGGTTAGCCATCACTGCCCTATGCTCTCTTTTAGATTAGAGAGGACAGGTCTTTTTGATGGGCTGTTTTGGGGTAGTATTTTTAACTGTTCTCTGAAAGACTAACTAATAAATGTAAATCTCAATTCAAGATAAATAACTGTAAGGAGGAGGTCAGAGACCTTGAGGTCTATATTTAGCATATGGATAGAAGTCTCAGTCAATGGTACACACAGATGATTTGATCTGAATCTTCACTCACTTATGAGATGTGGATTGTAACTCTATCCAAAATTTCATCATCTCCATCTGAATATATCAATTAGCATATGTGGTTTTACATACATCAATGTTTGCTTTTGACCTCTATTTTGCCATGTTTATGTATGGACCCATCCTCTTTTTGTGTCTGTTACTACTGCCCACTCTCTTATCCTATCCAGTTGGGCCCAACATAATCACTTTGCAGAAAGGGAGAAAGGGAAGTAATCATAGTGTGGCGCTTCTCCTACTTGTCATGTTCATTGCTATCTTGCTTCCAAGGAGCTAATGAACAGGCAGTGACAATAAAAATAGAATAGACTAGAATAGGTGCTAATCATATTATAGCGATGCCTCATACATCGGCCAAACTTGGTTCCACAAGTTTGGACTTTATATGGATTTGGACTTTGTGTGAGGCATGCAAAATCCTTGCCGTGATGCCTCGTACAACGTCATTTCGATAGAGATACATTGTACTGTAACAGCACAGACTTCAGGTCAAAGTCAAGGAAACAGACAGGAAACTGACAGAACTTTAAGAAATCATTTTCTAAAGGCTAAAAACATTACAAAAACATGTCAAACAACCCTGATTTTAGGGGACAAACCATACAAGAGGTTTTTAACTTTTGTAAACTTTATGAAGTACAGGTTTAAAAGTTAATGTGTCCCATCATGCGGCACAGTGTTAATCTGCAGCCATGCGACCAATCATCCATTTTGTACAAGGTACTGTAAACAATTACTGGATGGAAGCAAGGATAAAATGGATGCCAACATGTCCCATCATGCAGCACAGTGTTAATCATCCAAACAGTAGCATACACCAAACAATTGTCCACCCCACCAAACAGTGCCCCCCTCAAAAAGACCAACATAAGAAAAATTATGGAGCATGAAATCTGTTTTTAAAAACCACAGCAGCAAGCACCAAACAATTGCCCACCCCACCAAAAAAATTGCCCTCCCCCATCCACCTCCCCACTCTTCACCTCATGCAAAACCCACAAGAGCAATGCACACATGTGTCCTGCCTTTTATACTGCTCGGGCACAATGCAACCTGGGAAAAACCCCAATACCTCATACAAAGTATGAGGCAACATTTTTCAAGGAATTAGGCAATGTTGTATGAATTCGATGTTGCCCAAAGCAGACTTTGTATGAGGTATTACTGTACTAACAACAATCTCATATATCCCTAGAGAAACAATAACAATACAATAAAATTACACAATTTAATTATTCAGCAGATTGATGGCATTTGTAAGAAACTATCCTTGTATCTGGTTGTTTTAGTATGTAATACTCTAAAGCGTCATTTCGACGGTACAAGCTGGAGCAAGTTATTGCCAGGATGTGTGGGGTCTTTGTATATTTTCTCCACTCTCTTTTTAGCTCGTGTAATATATAGATCTTCAATGGAAGGTAGATTAACAGCAATATTTTTTTCTGCAGTCCTAATTACTCGTTGGAGTCGATGTTTATCTTGCTGAGATGCAGAACCAAACCAGACAATTATAGAGGTGCAGATGATGGATTCTATGATCCCTCTGTAGAACTGGATCAACAACTCTTTAAGCAACTTGAGCTTTCTGAGTTGGCACAGAAAGAACAGTCTCTTTTGTGCTTTTTTAATGATGTTCCTAATATTAGATGACCACTTTAAATCTTGAGGTATGGCAATACCTAAGAACTTGAAGGACTCCACTATTAATACTGGATTATTTAGTATTGTAAGCGATGAATATGGGGATTGAATCCTCCTAAAGTCCACTATCATGTATACGGTGATTTCTGATTTTCTTTCTAAAAGAGGAAAATCAGACCTGAGGGGGTCCAGGGTTTGGTAGCAATCATCTGCATCATAGTCCTCAGCAGTTATACCTAACAATGCCATCTCCTAATTGAGATCTTCCTCCTGAGGTGAATCAGCCAGGAAATTTCCAAAAACTAGAAGAATTAAGGTATACTATATTTCTGGAATTGCGAAAAGCGGTGTCTGACTTTAATTTTAAATTAGGGCTGGGGTTTGCATAAAACAATATTCAAAGAGATGTTTATCCTCTTACAAAAATGTGAAGAATTTCAAAGGTTTTAACAAGGCTATTAATGTATTACAAATGGGTGGGGAATTTGAACATTCTTTGTCTAGATGCTACCAATTTATACTGGTCAGAATCCTATAACTTGAACACACTGCCATGTCAAATAGAGCAAATTGCAGCCATGAATTGTCACTAGTTAAGATGTCAGTGCTTGTATTCTTTGTTATGTGCAACTGGTACACAGCAATGAATATAAGTTCTGACATTTTAACTCGTACAAATTGACTGTTGTGATCTATTCCATTTGATTTATCCTAGCGTATACAAACAATGGGGTCCAGCCAATATTTTCTTTAATCTTCAGATACTCGTTTGCCTTAGTAACAGGCTGTAGCACTTTATGTATAAACTCCCACTCTCACTGAAGTACAAATCTGAAAAATCTATAAGGAGATACTGCTGTTTATTTCTTCAAAAAAGACAGTTGTTTGTTTTCACAAGTTCATAAGCTTCCTGAAGTCCCAAAAGCTCAGATTAAGTCAAGATTTGATGACTCATCTGAAAATGTTAAGTCTGAGATATTGTATTACTGGCTATAGTCCAACAATTCACTATCTTAAACAGCATCTATATCCATTCTCCATGACTAATTGAGTTTGTTTCTGCACGCATACACTTCACAATACTGGAAAGAAAAAATGCATATACAAATATTAAAGCCTAGAACACACTGGTGAAAATTAATGACAGCAGCTTTGTAACTTGTTTATTTTAAAAGAATAATATGGTGGAGGACTAGCCCTTGGAGCTTATGATTTGTAATTTCTGGAAGTCAGGGAGTTACAGCTAAAGGGCAACACTGCCAAATTGCGGGTTTTTAATTCCAATTTATCTTAGTGTGAGGCTCAACTGCATGAAGAATTGTCCTCTACTTAGTTAAATGGAATTGAATCATTGTTACCCATGTTCCACATCCACATGTTTGCTCAATGAGAAGTGGGTTATAAGCAGCACAATGAAAGCGCGGCGCCAAAATGGCCGCCATGCTCTTTGCGGGCCCCCACCCCACCCGGACTCAGACATCCAGGTGAGTTAGGGGGCGTGGCCACCTCTCTATAAAAGGGGTGGCCACGAGGCAACCAAGCTGCCATTTTAAAATAGTGACGGAGAGGAGAAGTTTTCTCCGTCACTGTGCTTTTGATTCTTCGGCTCTTTAGCCCTACTCTTTCCCAGCTGGGAAGGAAGGATCTTGCACAGAACCTTTGGCTTGCTGGCTGCTCTGTGTTTTGGCGTTAGGATGATCCCTGGAAAGGGATCCTGCTCTTTTTCTCAGATATGCCTCCTAAACGGAAGGCCCCAGCGACGAAACCGCGGCCAACGGGGAGGACTTTTGCTCCTGCGCAACACGGGGGCAGCCCTCAGGTCGGAGGACCAGGGCTGCGCCCACGCAGCAGGGCACCACCTCCACCGATACCGGTGGGGCGATGCAGGCTGCTTGGCCCTCGGCTGGCCACCCTTCAACCGGCCCTTCTGGGGCATCGGCCCTCGGCCCGCAGTTGCCGGCCATGGGTCAGATCAGCGGGGGGGGGGACCCGGTGCTGGTGCACAGCACGTTCCCCCTCCGGCCCCTCATGGGCCGGAGTTTTGGGCATGGCCCTATTCGGGCCAAGGCTCTTATTTTGGGGTTCCTGGTCAAATGCCTGGTGGGCCGTCCGGCCCACCCGGCCCACTTTATACTGGGGGATCTGTGGCAGTGGGTGCATTGCTAACATGTTTAGCTGTGCTTGAGGCATCCTTGGGGATTGCACACAACCCCATGTCAGGGGGCCCTTCACTCTCTGCCGGGGGCCCTTCGTGTTCACCGCCTATCTCGACGGCCACCACATTGCAACAAGTGGCCAGCCGGGTGGAGCTGCTTGAGACGCTCCGGCCTGCACTTGCCGGTGTCTCGCAGCTCCCTGTTCGTCCAGAGCTATGGCAGGAGAGTGGTCAGGTGTGGCCCCAGAGCTCGATTCCAGTCGTGAGCTCCGATGCCCGCCGTGGGCCGGAACCCCCAGTGGGGGCGGCTCACGGGGGTGCACCTAGTGAGTATCAGGTTCAAGTTAATGCACCCACATCACAGTCCACTTCCAATGGTGGGGTTCAGTGGCCATGGCCTCGTCAAGTTGAGGCAAGTGGGCATCAGTTGCCAGCCTATCCCAGTGTCCCTTGGTTCCATACTGGCACAGCGTTGGGGGTGGGGGTTTCCGCCCCCGGGGCAGTGCCGGGCATCGCAGGGACTGTCCAGGTTCCGCTGCATATGTCCCGCGTACCTAATGTGCCGGTGATGGCCTTGCCGATGGCTGGTTATTCGGTGCCCCTTGGGGATCATTTGTCCCAGGTCACGAGGGAAAAGATTTGGCGGGGGGAGTACAGTTGATGCGAACGGGCATCAGTTACCATCTTATCCCAGTATCCCATGCTGCTAAATGGTCCCTCGTTAAGGGCGGGGGTGTCCACCCCCAGGGCAGTGCCGAGCATCGCAGGGGCTGTCCGGGTCCTGCTGCGTGTGCCCTTGATACAGCACGTGCCATCGATGGCTCTGCTGACGGCTGGTTATTCCTTGCCCCTGGGTGATCATTTGCCGCAGGTCACAAGGGGTAAGGTCTGGAGGGGGATATGTGGATATTCTCCGTATTGAACTGTGAGCCCACTGAGAAGGAGTGAGAGGGACAGGATGACAGAGACAAAGAGCTGTCCCATCATCGCAGGCCACCGCGCACCTGGGGCCAACTGGCGGTCGGCATACCTTATATATATGGTGGATGCCGCAGGGCCCGGCATGGTTGGGCCGTCACGCTGGTTCCATCCATTGCTAATATTACAGGGCGATGGTGGCTTTGATCGGCCCATCGCAGTTGGCTTGCGACGAGGAATGTGGATGAGGGTGGCCCTACACCCTGAGAGGAGGTTGGATGAGCCCTGTCAGCACTTGTGCTTGTGTACATAACTCCCACGTGACTGGCGCCTGGTGATAGGTACCATGGTGGTCATGCTGTGCAGCGGGCTGCTCAGACACAGGCTCCAAGCTAACTGGTCAGGCAGGGGGTTCCGGCCTGCCTGCCGTGTTCGACCTGCTCAGCTGGCGACGGGTGTACTAAGCGCCAGTGTTGTTACCGACTGGGTGTCCCCTTTTGCGCTGGCCCTTACGCCGCCTCCGCATGCCCGCGGGTTGGTGGGTTGCCGGGCAGAGGTAGGGGTGCATAGGGGGCGATCAGAGCTCTGTCTGAAAGAACTAGCCTTGTCAAAGCCCCCCCTCCCCAATTAGTGTACTCAGGCTGGAGCGATGGCACTCAGCTCATCCAAGAAGGGATGATGCGGGGTACCTGCTGGAGGGTTTTCAGTGGGGCTTTTGTATTCCATTCTGGGGTGTTAGGGGTCCCAGGATGCTACTAATTTGGTTACCTTGAGAGGTAACGAACAGGTTGCTCCGCTGTGCCCAGCTAAGGGAGTTGGGGCTATGAGAGTAGCGGGTCCCTTCTTGAAACTACCTTTCCTAAGTTGAACATCTCCCCTATGAGGCAAGTACCAGGGTAGGACAAGGGTGAATGTCATTTAATCCTCCATTTAGCTCACCCTGTGGGTTATCCGGTTAGGGATGCCATTCCTGATGACCTTGTTCAGTCAGGTGCTCGTAGTTGGTTCAGCCCCTATGGGTGGCTTGCCCATGCAGTCCCGGTGCTTTCCTGGCACAGTGCGCTATGCACTCGGCTTTCAGATTACTCCCAGTGCACCCAATGGATTTAGAGCTATTGGGTTTTTAGGTTCCAAGGTTCATGTACTTAGATAAGTCCAACCCCTGCTGACTGAGTTGATTCGTGTTCAGCATTCGAACGATTCGGGATTTTCATTCAGTGGGCCTTTGCTCGCAAGTCTGGGTCTCGGTCTCTAGCCCATTACCTCGACGAGTTTTGGTTTGGGAATGAACGGAGCTCGGACACGTGCTCGCGTCTCCTCATTACATTTCAGATGTGTTATGTGGGACTCACCAGTCGGCCACTCAGGCAGCGGATTTCGGAACACAGGTCTAAAATTAGACACCAGGTGACAGAAGCTCCATTGGTCTCTCACTATATGGAAAAGTGCCACTCAGATAGGGATTTCCGCTTTGTAGTGTTAGAGACGGTTCGACCAAAGTTATTTGAAAGATGTGATATCAACAAAAGATTAAGACAATGGGAAGCCTTTTTTATTCACTTCTTTGATACTATGTATCCAAAAGGATTAAATCAGGAGTATGATTTGGCGGCGTTTCTATAGAATTTTCCAGGGAGTAAGTTTATACGACTCTAGCAGCTGGCTTCGGGAGTGTATAGCAATTGGTTACACGTGAGTCAGTTTTCATCTAGCATAAAGGCAGCTGCCCCACACACATCATTAACGTCCATATGCACCATATGCATCTAATAGCTTGAGCTATTACATTTACCCACAGAGGAATTAATTTTGTTTATCCAAGAATACGTCATTACTGTAACTCTCATTAACTAACTTACCCACAGAGGAATTATTTTTGTTGTTACGCTTTTGAAAATATGTTTTTATAAAGACTTTTGCTTATACATTACGGCTTCATTCTTCTTTAAGCCACAGTCACTATTTCAAACGGTTCTTCTTATCAGTTGTTTTTCGATGTAGGACTTTAATGTCCGGTTCACCTGTTCAACAATGGCTTGTCCTAGATGATTGTATGGAATTCCAAATGTGTGCTTCACGTTCCAGGTCGCTAGAAATGATGCTAGCTGTTTGGAACTATAAGCCGGTGCGTTATCGGTCTTCAAGAGGTCTGGTTTACCCATGACTGCATAACATGTCAAAAGGTGTTGTCCTATGTGAGTTGCAGCTTCTCCCTTCTGGGCCGTGGCCCAGGCAAACTGTGAAAAAGCATAAATGGAGACGTGCATATACTGCCATTTCCCAAACTGTGGGACATGTGTGATGTCCATCTGCCAAATCTGGTTAGCTCCCATCCCTCATGGGTTGATCCCCCACGAGCCCCCCCCCCCGATACTCCTGTGCGTTGCAGGCAGGAGCACACGATTTCTTGTGCTTGTGACGATGGCAGGTTAAACTGCCATGCTAGTGCTTTGGCATTTTGGTGGGAAAATGCATGGCTTTGGATCAGGGTCGTAAAGACGCCCATGATCAATTTCTGGTGGGTTTCCCTAGCAGCTGCGTCACCCCTGCTGTTGCCCTATGAAATGGGACCAAGTAGATCCTGGTGGCTCTTAATGTGGGCCATATACAAGGCTTCTCTCCAGTGCTGCAGGTGAAACTGCATGGTCAAAAATAGGCTTAACAAAATTTTGTCTCTGGCGGGAGTAATGTAGGCTCCCGGTACACTGTGGATCAAATTCCTAATGTACTGGCTGTCGGTAATTATGTTTAATGGCTCCCTGGTTAACGTTTTTAAAGCGAGATTCGCTGCTACCAGCTCTGCTCTCTGTGCTGATTTCTGCGGAAGTGTCAGCAGCCTTTTCCAGACTTTTTCTTTGTGCCAAGTGAGAACTCCATATACCTTTCCCCCATCAGTTAATACCGTCTTGGCTTCCTGGATGGGAGTCATGGACAGCATGCCCTCTAGTCTGATGGTCTGAGTCTGAAATGAGACTAGTCTGGGGTCCATAGGCAAATAGTATGCCAGGTACCCCGTGAACCCTTCTAATGCTATGGGTAGGGTGTCTCCCAACTACATTAATTGCTGCATCTGCCCTTTATTGAAAGGCACAGCTATTTTGCCCAAGTGATATCCTGAAATGTCTCTTGCTCTTAACCTTCCCTTGTGAATTGCTGTGGCTACCAATTCCTGTGGTGGAACGATGTTCCTGGAGGAGGTGTTTGGTAGATACACCCACTCCATGATTTTTGCACACACACCCTGCTGGAGTCTACGCCTAGTGCCCCTGTGAACATGGTCCCTGTCCTGATGATGTACAAATTTAGTATAGGAACCTGTAGTCCCTCGCTAATCCTGTCTACCCATCGGTGGCTGAGAATGCTGTTCACTGTTTCTAACATTTGCTTGGCCTCACACAGAATTTGTATCCGGTCGGCTAGCTGTTTCCCTTGGGTTAACAGTGTGAAGAGCGGTTTCAAAAGGTCTGTGTCTATTTTAAAATATGGCCTTGCCCAATTAATGTTCCCTAAAATCTGCTGTAGCTCTACGAGTGTGACTGTGTCCTTAATGTTGATCTTGGGCAGCACTGGAGCTGCAAAAGTTTGAAGCAACCGCTGCCCTAGATAAGAATAGGGTTAGGTTCTCTGCACTTTCTCAGGAGCTATGACTAATCCTTTCTCCCCCAGTGTGCTCTGGAGGTCTTGAAATACGTCACTGCCTAATTTTGGCACTGTGATCATTATGCCATCCATGAAATGGCAAACTAGGACTTTGGGGTGCAGGTTCTGGAACTCCACCAAGGTCTCGTGGACGTAGATCTGGCACAGGGTCGGTGAATTGAGCATTCCCTGTGGCAAATACTTCAACGCAAACCTTTGGGTTGGTTCTTTATGGTTAGTGACTGGCACTGTAAATGTGAACCTTTCCCTGTCCCTAGGGTCTAAAGGAATGGTGTAAAAACAGTCCTTTAAGTCTACGATCAGGATCTCCCACCCTTCGGGGATCATATTTGGATTGGGGGTAGTGCATTGAAGCGGTCCCATGGGCTGAATGCATTTGTTAATTTCCCTCAAATCGTGAAGAAGTCACGAATTTCCAGACTTCTTTTTAATGACAAAAATTAGTAAATTCCAGGGACTGGTGGATGGTTCTATGTGTCCTGAGTCTACCTGTTCTTTAACGAGCTGCTTTAAAGCCTCCAACTTTTCCCCAACTATTGGCCACTGTTCCACCCATACCAGCTTATTGGTTAACCATTTGAGTGGTAGGGCCATTACCCAAAAGTTAGGGTGGCACGATACTGCTGCAGAATGTCCAGATGTTGATGGGCATGTCTAAGATGTGCGGGCATATTACTGCTGTGCCGTCTGCCCCTGGGATGGTGACTTCTACCCAATCTCAGCTTCTATAGGCCTCCTGGATTCCTCCTACCCCCCACACATCTGAAACTGTCTCAATTGCCCACTCATTGGGCCATAATTTCTTGCTAATTACGGTGAGATCAGCTCCTGTGTCCAGTAGACCTTCAAAAGGCCTTCTGTTCAAAAATACCTTAATGACAGGTCAGTGTTTCCACTCTATGGTCTGTTCCACTGTCGCTATGATCTGGTATCCTTCTACTGCCCCTTCCTCTTTCTGGCGGTCTGTTGAGCCAAATCCTGAATCTCCTCTGATTACTCCCTTGCCCCCACCTGGCAGATGATATGGAACCATGATCAATTGCGCTACTGAATCCCCTTTGATGATTGTCTGGGTTAGGTGTGTCCATAACTGGACTTTGATGATGCCTGTGTAATCAGAGTCTATGACTCCTGAGATCACGAAGATCCCTTTCTTCCCTGCACTGCTACGAGGCAACACTAACCCTATTGTTCCTGGGGGCAGGGGACCTTTGTACTGGGTGTTAACTAAGTTGACTGTGCCTGGCAGGTCACAAATAACGTCCTCCTGGCATTCTAGGTCTAACCCTGTGCTGCCCTTGGTTTCTGCCTGTGCCTCAGAGATGCTTGGGGTGATTATTGGGATCTCCGCTCTGGAGCCTCCAGAGCAGCGGCTGTCTCTATTTGGACTGGGGCCAGAGACACGCCCATGGCCCGGTTTCCCGAAGCTGTGCACTGGCTGACCCAATGGAAGCCATTATGGCACCTTGGGCACTGGGTGGATGGTTTCGCCGGGCGGCCCCTGGGAGGGCCGCCTCTCCCTTGCTGTACTGCTTTGTCCTGCAATCTCTGGCAAAATGTCCCATCTTCCCGCACTGATAGCAAGCTCCCTTGCATGGCTGCTGCTAACGGCCCCATTTTATAGGAGTCTGTCCCAACGTCCGTGCAAGCTCAGATCATATCTGTGAGTGTCAAATTGGTTCTGTGACCCATTGCCTACAGTATTTTGCGGCAGTCGAGGTTGGCATTGTCTTTTGCCAGCTTCATCATAAGCTCTTCTTGGGCCTCCTTGTTGTCTATCTGTCTGCTGATTGCTTCCTCAAGCCGGTTAATGAAATCCATGTAGGATTCCTGCGCTCCCTGTTTTATGGCCGTGTAATTCTTAGCACCCTTGCCAGTGGTGGGTACCTTGAGGTATGCCTTGAAGGTGACCTCCGAAGCCAGCTGAAGTGTGGCTGCTGGCAGGATAGACTGCATTTGGATGGTTTTGAACTGCCCTGAGCCATATAATTGCTCAGGAATTACTGCTCCTCCCATCCTGGCAGCCCTAGCCTGTGCTTCTAACCTGTACTTGCTGTCCTACAATAGGTACTGGTTGGGGTTCAGCATCATCCTCATTGTGACTTTCCAGTCATGAGGGATGAGTGTGGTGGATTCACACAGCTGTTGCAGCATGCCCCTTGTGAATCTGCTCTGGAGCCCTGTGTCTGTGATTGCTTTGCAGATCTCCGCAAGCAGCTTGTATGGAATAAGCATGTATACTGCCACCTGATCGCCTGTGATGGCATCTGTCTCTAAGCAGACTGGGCACAGCATCTGGAGCTCGGCCAGTTCTGTGGCCAGCAATTCCCCCTTGCACAACTCCTCCTCTACCATTAATTGGAAAGGACTCTTAGTGAACCAGGAAGCACCTGCACTTCCTAGGTTCCTGCCCACCCCTGTGGCTTCTGCAGCTGCCACAGAAGGGGAATCCTCCAAGCCCCCATGTCTAAACTGGATGGACAGATAGAAATGCACTAGGGCTGATGGTTCTACATAAGCTGGGGGTTTCTCGGTCTCTTCCCGGGCTGGACTGATGGTTGCAATTATCTGCCTACATTTGCTCCAAGCCCCCAAGATTTGGGTGGGTGCTCGGGGTTCTTCCCTGAGGTATTTCCCTACTCTATCCCATGCCTCCGGATCCATTGTGCCTGCTTCTGGGTAAAACAAACAGTGTTCTCCCAAATATACCACTAAATTCGTCAGGGCTTTCTTCCTCAACCCTATCTGATTCTGCCTGGCCAGGTCTTTGAGCTCTCTCATGTGAGCCCACTGCCTGATGGATGAGTTTTGCTCCCCCATGCAAGCCCCCATAACTACCTGAGGGGGTGTCCCCAGATTCGCTTCCACAGGATGAGTCGGTGCGCCTTGGAGGTAGTAAGTCAGGGTGGGTGGTACACAGGATGATGTCCCTCAGGTCTTTTCAGTGGATTTGCATCACGGCTATGGCTCTCTGCCGCGGGCTTCTGCTCTGCCTCTTCTACTCAGGATCGCGGCTTTCCCCTGGCTTTGGAACGTGTCTGTTTAGATACATGGGGTCTGCCGGGCTTATGATCGCATTGGCTTCCTTGCTTCCAGATCGTGTCATGGCTTCCGCTAGAAATCACGTCAGCCTCGCCTCAGGATCACGTCGTGGCTTCAGATAAGAATCATGTCAGGGTCACCAGATGTAGGAATGGCTGACCACAAGGAAGACACGCGGAGGCAACATGCGGTGAAGTCCAGCCCCAACCAGAGTTGGGGATACATATTTATTACCCTGCCTTGGGGTTCGTGACACATGCCTTGGACACTCGTGCCGCCCCTATACAGAAGGCTTGCATATGTGCCATTTTCCGGTGGTCAGCTACAATGTCAGCTCTTGGACATTGCCCTGTGCTTAATGGACAGCTCGCAGTTAATTATGTTGGGCTGGTGAAACCCATTGTTCCTGCACTAATCTCGGGGTCTATGTGTATTGACTCCGGGTACCTAGCTTGTCCTTTGTCTGCCCTGGCTTGTTTGCCTTACTCTATTTGCCCCCAGCCTAGGTTATGATTCATCTCTAACTAGCCTGCTTTATCTTCCCAATTTTCTTTCCCGCTGACCCCAGGTGATCCCCAGATCTGTTGAAAGCAGAGTGAACTCCTGGGGAGAGGTTTAATTGCCAATTATTCCCGTGGGCAACCCACACCACACAATTAGTACCTTTTACAAACCAGATGTTGCCAGATCCAAGAACCTGCATGATCAGTGTACCATCTACAAAGAGGAGCCATTCCAGATGTCATCAACAAAGGGAGAATGTTGTAATCGGTTCCCTTGTCATGTAACATCCAACTCAACCCTTGCCTCTTGGTTTCAAAAATGGAAAGCACACACTTGAGTCTTGTTTGGATTAGGCTTCAAATGGTTGATGTTATAATACTGTCCTAATTCTTCAAGTTCTCCGGTAAGTTTTCCAGCTACAGTACTTCATCAAAGCTTGTTCCTTAAAAGGCCTTTGCTGTGTTGTCTGCATAGATGAACAATTTTGTATTATCAGGAACTGGTTGATCATTTGTGTGTGTGTGTGTGTGTGTGTGTGTGTGTGTGTGTGTGTGTGTGTGTGTGTGAGAAATACGATTCTGAATAATCCGTTCAAGTGCCTTATAAAGTTGGCAAATGGTTGGTAGCTTTTTGAGTCATCTGGGTCTTTGCCGGGTTTCAATAAATCAACAGCCCTTGCCTGTCTCCACAACTTACACTTATATATATATATATATATATATATATATATATATATATATATATATATATATATATATATATATATATATATATATATATATATATATATATATATATATATATATATATATATATATATATATATATATATATATATATATATATATATATATATATATATATATATATATATATATAAAAATACAATGTTGGGAAAATACACTTCCTTGGGGCAACCTATTCTTCTGCAACTTCCATCTGCTGTTCTTTCTATTCATCATCATCACAAAGAATCTCCAGTTCTGGAGGAAGCTGCCAATGACCGTAATAATCTTGTTATCTTTGGTAAGATTATTTATTTTATGGAGCAGGATCCTATGATTGACAGTATCATATGCTGCAGTTAGGCCAATCAAAGCCACTCCCATAATTAGCTTTCTTTTCAAGCCATCCTCAATGTGTAATGTAAGGTTAAGAATTTGACCACAACATGACCTGCCCCGCTGGAAGCCTGTTTGCTCCTTTATGATCTTTCTATCAAGAAATACGATTCTGAATAATCCGTTCAAGTACCTTATAAAGTTGGCAAATGGTTGGTAGCTTTTTGAGTCATCTGGGTCTTTGCCGGGTTTCAATAAATCAACAGCCCTAGCCTGTCTCCACAACTTACACTTTATTGTTCAGTTAAATGTTGATGTAAATTACAAATGCTATTTTGAAGACGTCTCATCATTCTTTCAAGATATATGTTTGGATTTTCTTGTTCTGTATATCTATATACATGTCTGCTTTTATTCAGGTAGTTAAATAAATGGAAAAAAGGAATAACTCTTGTTATCATTATTGCCTTCTCTAACAAATGCAAAGGGTGCATATTTATAAGATAAAGAATAAGAAGTATGCTGGGACATAAATAATTTAACTGGGGATTTGGGATTATTGGCAAGAGAACCTAGAATTGTCCTTAGGGTCAACAAGCTAGGGTCAAGAGTGTACTTTATGAAGGGAAACCAAGATCTGTCCTGAGCTTTTAGCTTTGGCAAATGTTCAAGCCCTGACAACCCCAATGCTAAGATCTAAGTATAAATACCAGAATTACCTCAGTGGTGTGAATGACTTTGATTTCCCCCTCTCATTTTCCATTACCTAAGTGAAATATATGCAACTTTACCTAGTCATGTATTTGTAGGAACAATGAGTGAGAATTCCAATTCTTTTGCTTTTGGAAGAACGTTTTGAAATTTACAAATTACTTTATAAATCAAATAGAAAAAAATGTATGTGAATGTTTTATGGTGTTTTTTTTAAAAGTAGAGGTAAGATAAAATAATACTGACAGACTCTTCCAATTAACCAGAGGGTTTTGCATCATTAAATCTTAAATGATTTATCCAGCTACAGTTATCCTGCCAGAGACTCAACACTGATCATCGGGGGGGGGGGGGGCAGTTAACTAACCAGTCAACCCTGAGGACTAATGGCCTTGGGTGGAAAGTCCACAGGGAAGGGTGATGGTCCCTAAATAGATTAAATCCCACTTGAATCCATCTTGACAGAGGAAGGAGCTTCATCAATACTGGCCTGGGGCCAAAATAGCTCAAGACCAGAAAATGACTCATGGAACTGGATCAGTGGTATGGGTGTCAGGATTCAATGCAAAAGGCAAATGGTAGGCCATTGAAGAATTTTCATCCAGACAAATTTATAGCCACTATTTGGAATCAGATATGGCACTTAAAGAAGAATTCTTCAGTATTCAGACAGATTTGGGGTTGCTGACTTAGAGTTGACAGTGTCTTTATTTTGCAAAGGTTATTTGCCATTCACAGGCACACCAGAGGCAGTTATAATTTGAGCCTGTATTTTCTCAGTATAACAGAATTTACTGCATTTGGCAACATAAATGTTTCAGGTTTTGGCTCAATTCATTTTTGACAAGAACATACAAACGTTGGAAATGTCTTTACAATTATTTATTGGAATAACTTGAAGGTTTATTTAAAAAGAGAAAGAAACTAAATTTCAAAAGTGAGAGGAAGTAGATTTGACATATGTATTCTTCCCTTCCTTTCATTTTAATTTTGCATATGTACAGCAGCCACAACATCACTATTTCAGCCTCATGGCTGGTACCATATATGTGGCAAGAGCCACTGAATATTTTAGAGAAAAGCTAGTAAAAACTAGTTTTTATTTTTATTTAGTTTTGAGAATTCTACTGTCTCATCATTCTATTGCTCCATATTAGCCTCCCTGAATTTCATTTTTATATGGACGGCAGAGTCAGCAACAGAGCTGGAAAGTTTCCTTTCTAAATTTTTATACCCTTCTATCTCAGGCTAAAATAGCTACTGTATTCCTAGCAATGCCTGCAACTGCCAGCCCATAGCTATACTAGACCACTATTTTCCAACCATTAGTTTTTGGACGTCAATTCCCAGAAGTCTAAGTCAGTTCTCCAAAGCACTGATCACCCAATATATTGGCTTAGGCTTCATGGAATTGAAGCCCCCCTGTGGGGCATGCACTGACTAAACACTGGGCTGCACAGAATGCAGTTTACCTTCCCACTGAAGTGGTCCCTATTTATCTACCTGCAATTTCTTACTTTCGAACTGCTAGGTTGGCAGGAGTTGAGACAAAGATGGGAGCTCATTCCATCCTGCAGTACTCGGGAATCGAACTGCTGACCTCCCGCCTTCCAGTAAGTGTCTTAGCCACTTGAGCCACTGCAGTCCTGTTATGTGGGAAGGGCCAGTTAAAAAAAGATATTATAATTTCTGCATAGAGAAGTAAAATTAGAAATATTGTATTCAATATAAATCAATCACCATGGTGATAGTCAATATTTGGAGTCGGATATCGTAGGAGGAGGAGGAGAACTGCAGTTTGGGTGTTAAGTATAGTGTTGTTGTTTTTTTAAAAAAAAATCAAAGTCCCTCCTTATGAACTGGATATGGGCCTGGACAAGATAGCTTTTCAGATACAGAGCAGAAAAGAGAAAACAATTTATTTGGCTGTCTTTTAAAATAGAGAACTATTGTGTATAAAATAAGACACATGTTGACACTACTAAAATCATAATGACCTCTAAACAAAACAGTATAAATTAGAAAAACAGAACAGGTCTACATCTTATTAACAAAAATAATCCCCCCCCTCCCCAGCTTTAGAAGTCAAGCAAGGGTTGCAGCTAATCTGCATTTGTTGATACTCAGCCCTCAGGAAGGTTTTTTTTTCTTTTAATTAACTCAGAGAAAACCACTCCAACAGGAATCTAGTATACTTTAGTTTAATTAAATGGCTGTTGAAAATATAATACATTTATTTATCTAAGCTACAAATGCTGTTCTTGGCTTTTATACTCTGTTGTCATTTCCCTTAAAAGCATAATGGTCAGTGGGTTTTTTTTTCTTTTTTAAATTGTTTCTTCTTTGTGATTCCACCTTGAAAGGTCATTTTTTTGTGATTGAAACAGAAGCTTGTTTTAAAAAATTGAAAATGCTTGTTTCTTGGAGGAATCCCATTTTTCTCCCTAGGATGTGAAAGAGTATAGAAAGGTCAGAATAATTTTAAATTACAAACAAAATTAAAAATTTCTTCCACACATCTCCAGCCAAATTGTGTGAACAATTTATACATACTTCTGCATAGAAAACTAATTAGATAGTAAATGTGGATATTTTTAATTGCATAAATGGAACAGAAAGGAGTTTTGCCTCTCCCTCTCTCTAATTCCCTTTCTCATTCTACAATTCTTCTTCTTGTTCTGCAGTATCTGAATCTGAATATTGATGATCCTCATGGTGATCAGCCATGAAGACTGTCCGGAAAATATAATGCAGTGGCCTTTCCCCTGCCTTCTGCATCGCAGCATGACCCCCATACCACTGATCCAGTTCCATGGGTCACTTTCTGGTCGTGAGCCCTTTTGGCACAAAATGTCCTTATCGGGCCTAGACCAGTTATGTAAGTACTAGGTGGAGAAATATGAAATACATCTTTGATTATAATAATCAGATATATTCTTTTCTTTCTGAAATGTTTTTAAGATCACCTGTATGATATTATTTGCCCTTGAATTTTGGTAAATCTAAGGTACAATGTTAATTATGGATAAGCGATAACTTGTAAGTAATAATAGGTTGTTTGCTGAATATAGGCAGACTGCAGCCAAGGGGTTTGTGCTTCACTCCCAAAATTAATGGTCTCCTTGATCTAGAGAAGACAAAGATGTAATATGACAAGATAAGATATAGTTACAATTCAATTTTTCAAAAAATATCTCTAGTTTATGAACATGGAATATTGTACTTCTGTCGCTACAATTCAAAACACCAGGAAATAGTTCAATACTACTGCACAATAATGTGTTTATGATGTCAGCAGAATAATGGATGTCACACTTTAGATATCAAAGACAAACTGAATGTTGACAACACAAATGGCAACAGTCAAGATGGTCTACAGCAGAATTTCCCAAACTGTGTTCCACGAACACTGGTGGCCTTCAGTTCCCAGAAGCCTAAGTCAGTACATGGGCTTTGAGGAATTAATTTAGACTTCTGGGAATTGAAGTCCAAAAACCAAAGTTTGGGAAATGCTGGTCTATAGGATACCCTCTAGTGCTCATAACCATTCACACCATTAGGAAAAAAATCCCAGAAGCCAAGTCATTTTTTTATTAAAAAAAATAGTTAACCACATTTTTTACAGAACCACAAAACAATTGAAGTTGGGGAGAGCATATTGGCAGATGTAGCGGCAGCTATGTCAAAACCACTGTGCTCCCTGGCTTCTGTCATTCAGCCACCCATCAGACAAATGAGATAAGCAAGCCCTGTGGAAGAAGAAGGTCTGATTTGCTGGTTGAAACCTTTCTATGCTTTAAAATGGTGCCCAATGTGCATTAAATTATAGTTCAGCAAGGCATGTAAAATTACAAGTCACTTCTCATTGATGCTTGTTTGAAAAAAATGTGTAGATCTGTTCAATATTAAAATTTATGTACAAATCTCTTTTGTTTCATTTAGTCATTGACTTTTGAGACATTAGTTTTTTCTAAAAAGGCTTCCAACATAGCAATCACAATCAAAGAGCAGGTGGCAGTCGTGGCAAGGAAGGCTTTTGTACAACTTCATGTAATCCGCCAGTTAGCACACTCCTGGACCAGGACTCCTTGCTCATGGTCACACATGCTCTGGTCACTTCCAGACTAGATTATTGCAATGCGCTCTACATGGGGCTGCCCTTGATGACCATTCAGAGGCTGCAGCTGGTCCAGAATGTGGCTGCCCGGGTGGTGATGGGGTGTGGGTGTTATGCCCACACCTCACCACTACTCTGGGAGTTGCACTTGTTACCAGTTTGCCTCTGGGTGCAATTCAAGGTGCTAATTATGAGATTTAAAGCCCTACATGGTAGTGGGCCAGGATACCTAAGAGACCGCGTTGCCCCAAGAACATCTGTCCATCCAACTAGAGTTGACCGGACGGGCTCTCTAATTGTTCCATAAGCTAGAGGGGCTTGCCTCTCTAGCACAAGAAGAAGGGCCTTCTCTGTGTCTGCACCAGCCCTTTGGAACATACCTGTCAACTATCCCATTTTTCCTGGGGAAACCCCTTATTTTTACCCCTCTTCCCGCTCCCCTCCCATTTTTTTAATTTCCCCGTATTTTCCCTTATTTTTTAAAAAATATCCTGACCGGAGCCCTCACAGGCGAAACTGCAGTAATTTTTTCCGGCCACCAGAGGTCACTGTGTGGCATGCTTTTTGCTTGTAGAAGGAGAGAGAGAGAAGGTGGGGGGGGGCCTTCTGTAGATTCTCTCTTTCCCTTTCCTGCCAGCCACATGGTCCTGGAGGCTTCGTTTTGGCTGCTGGGAGCAAGGAGTCTACTCTAGGTGAGCGATATATTTCATATATGCAGGGGCAATCTCACCTCATGCTTTATTGAGCTGTTTCTGCTCTGCCTCCTGGCTGGAGGATTTCGTTTCTAGAGTTCTAGAGTTAACTTGGGAGGGGGGGGTGCTTGATCACTATATGAGAGAGAGGGGGGAATTAACCCCTTGCTTCTGCAACCTAATTAGGGGGGGTGTTGCTTGATCACTATATGAGAGGGAGGGAATTAATCCCTTGCTCCTGCACGCTAATGGGTGGGGGTGTTGCCTGATCACTGTATGAGAGAGAGGGGGGGAATTAATCCTTTGCTCCTGCAACCTAATTGGGGGGGGGTGCCTGATCACTATATGAGAGAGAGGGGGGAATTAATCCCTTGCTCCTCCACCCTAATTGGGGGGGGGGTGTTGCTTGATCACTATATGAGAGAGAGGGGGGAATTAATCCCTTGCTCCTGTACCCTAATTTTTTGGGGGGTGTTGCCTGATCACTATATGAGAGAGGGGGGATTCCCTTGCTCGAAAGCCAGTCATATCCGACTCTAGGGTTCAGTGCTCATCTCTGTTTCAAAGCCGAAGAGCCAGTGTTGTCTGTCTGCAGACATTTCCATGGTCATGTGGCAGGCATGACTAGACACCAGAGCGCATGGAACGCTGTTATCTTCCCACCAAAGTGGGAATTTATCTACTTGCAATTTCCCTATTTATCTACTTGCAATTTCTTGCTTTCGAACTGCTAGAATGGCAGGAGCTGGGACAAAGACGGGAGCTCATTCCATCCTGCAGTACTCGGGAATCGAACTGCTGACCTTCTGCCTCCCAGTCAGCATCTTAGTCACTTAAGCCACTGAGTAAACAAGAAAGAAAACAAAACAAAAGTCCTTCAAGAAGATGGAGAAAGGGTTCTTTGGCCCACACAGCTTTGTGCCCATTGCATCTACAATACCATCTAGCCATCTTATTTTTGGCCACCCCCTTCTTTTGAACTCCACCTTTCCCAGCATCAAGGCTTTCTCAAGTGAATCCTCTCTTCTCATTTGATGTCCAAAGTACTTTAGCGTCATCTTTAGTGAGCAGTCAGGGTTGATTTCTTCTAGGATCAACCTATTTCTAACAGCACATTTCAAAGGCATCTATTTTTCTTCGCTCAGCTTTCCTAATGGACCAGCTCTCACACCCATACATTACCACCGGGAATACCATTGCTTTGACTATGCAATTTTTTGTTTGCAAGGTGATGCCTCTACTTTTAACTATGTTCCCCAGGTTTCTCATAGCTTGTTTCCCAAGCATCAGTCGCCTTTTTATTTCATGGCTGCAATCTCCATCTGCAGAGATCTTATATCCTAAGAAAGTAAAATCTGCCAGTCGTATCCAACTCTAGGGTGCAGTGCTCATCTCCATTTACAGCCAAAGAGCCAGTGCTGTCTGTGTTTGCAGACATTTTCATGTCCATGTGGCAGGCATGACTAGAGCCCAGCAAGTCACATGGCTATATTTGGCCATGCCCACATATTTGGCCACACCCACAGAGGGGTGTGGCCAAAATTTCCCTTATTTTCAAATCCACAAGTTGACAGGTATGCTTTAGAACCTCCTGCCAACTGAGCTACAGCTCCAGATGGGATTGCTGCCCTTCAGGAAAGAACTCAAAACCTGGCTGGTAGTGCAGGTGTGGGACACCGATGGAAGGGTGACCCCCGCCTGCTGGCTGGTATAGATAAACTGATTTCTCCCTCTTAGCTCTTGTTTTTAGGAGGGGTGGATGTTTTTTTAATGTTTTAAAGTTTATAGTGTTTTAAATGTTCTTTATAACAGTTATGTATATGTTTTTATGTTTTTATTCTGTTGATATGTTGTGAGCAGCCCTGAGTCGGTGTATGCTGAGTTGGCATACAAATCAAAACAAACAAACAAATAAATAAATAAACTGCTTAGAATCCTGTTTTAGATTTACACCAAGGTAAGTGTAATGACAGAAATCACAGCAACAAATGATTAAAGATTTAGTATCACATTCCTAGATGCTTAATAGTTGCATGATTAGGAATGTGAGTGTAAACTTATTAAGTAGCACTACTGCCATTTTGACTGTTACACTTACATCAGCACAAATCCACAATAGGATGCTGGCTACCATGTTCCTATGATCGTATTAATAAACTTCAAATAATTTTAAATGAAGGCAGTTTCAATAAAATGTATGGTGGATAGCCAACATATAGAAGATCTTTAGTGCTTGGAAACTTAATGATATTCTTGGTGGATCCCTGAGCAGGACCTCTATTGTGTATGCAAGCAGCCCTCCCGATTCTGCACGCAACTCAGCTGCCACAGTAGCGCAGCTGAGGAAGCTCAGCCCTTGCAGCACCAACTAACCAATCAGCAGCTAGCACGGGAAACCACTCAGTTTCAGGTGTACCTTAGTAGCTATGCAGTACGCCCCCAATGATGTCACTGCCACCACAGCCAATGAGTATCCATGGCGGGGAATTCAAATAAAGTATATAAGGAGCTGCATCTCCTACCTGTGCCCATGTACAGATTGACCATGCTGAAATAAAGAAGTGTTTGACCCGCCTGCCGGCTCCGTGTGCAATCAATCTGCCTACATCAAATTGGCAACGAAGGTGGGATGATGGCTTCCCACAGAGTAACTCTCTCACCATTCGATGCCCTGAAGCCCAAGTCGTTGGACCTGTACGAGGAGCAGTTCCTGTACACCATGGACGCTGAGGGCATCGAAGACGAGGCTCAGAGGCGAGCCTGCCTCCTGGTGCAGTGCGGATTGCTGACCCTGGAGCTGGCAAGGTACCTCCTGATGCTGAGGGGCCTAAGGTCGATCCCCCTTGATGAGATCCTGAACGCGTTGCGGGCACACTTCCGGCTGAAGGTGTCCGTGTTCCCAACTTGGCTGGCCTTCCACCGGCATGACCAGTGGGCTGGAGAGAGCATGGCGGACTACGTCACCGTGCTGAGACTGGTGGCCATCCCTTGCTACTGGGTCACCCACCTGAGCATGGCGCTGCGAGACGGCCTCCTTCTCAGCATGCGGGACGAGGAGGCCCAGTGGAGACTTTTGGCCCAGGACGAGGACATCACCTTTGAGCAGGTCCTCAGAGCTGCCCAGGCAGCAGAGGTGGTAAAAGATGGAGTGCGGGCATGTCGGGCAAGAACCGGTGCCTCAGAGAACCCGTCGTCCGCTGTGCAGGCCCACAGATGTTCGCCTCACAGGGAGTGAGAGCCGCGAGCTGCGGCAGCCACCGCCGCATCCTCATCCGACCTCAGCGAGAGTGAAAGTGAACCCGAGGTCCAGAAGGTGAGGAAACAACCTTCTGAGAGGAACCGGAGAGACACCACCGAAGCGAGCAGATGCTGCAAGGGGTGTGGGGGCACACACGACCGGAGGAAGTGCCCCTTCAGGAAAGCCGAGTGCCACAACTGTGGGTGTTTGGGCCACATTGCCAAGGTGTGCAGACAACGCCGAGACCCTGACTGGACCAGCCGCTGGAAGGACCAGAGTGTGGGGAAGGTGCACGTGGAGGACACAGTGGTGAAACTGTGGTGTGTCGGACCGGCGCACTTTTTTTTTTGTTAAAGTACTATTGCAGGGGGTCCAGGTGAAGATGGAGGTGGACTCAGGGACTGCCTACTCCATATTTCACAGACCGAGTTTCTGCTCATACCCCCTAAGTACCACCCCAAAATTAGAGCCCTCCAAACAAACATGCGGGATGTCCAGGGAAGCTACATCCCAGTCCTGGGAGTGAGGGATTTCACCATGCGGTTTAAGAACTTCACCAGGAAGTTGCCCTTAATAGTCCTTAAGGGGGAGGGTCCAGTTGCCTTTTGGGGACCCAGTGGTTTGAACCACTGGGAATTGCATTGACTGGGATCAATGCCGTCCGAGGCGACCCCATCTAAGACGTGTGCAGGAAAGGACTTGGGGAGTACAAGAGGCCTCCTGTGGACTTTGATATGGACCCTTCCATCTGCCCCGTGCACCTCAAGCCACGCAGAGTGCCCTTCACACAAAAGGACAAAATAGAGGAGGAGTTGGACAAACTGGTGGGTCAGGGAATTTTGGTACCAGTGGACTCTGCGGAGGGGGTGACTCCGATTATAACGGCCATGAAATCTAATGGGGAGGTTAGGATTTGTGCTGATTACAAGTGTACTATCAATAAGGCAATCCACCCCAAAGCCTACCCGGTGCCGGTAGTTAGCCACTTGCTGGCCAAGTTACAAGGGGGGAGGTGTTTTGTGAAGCTGGACCTAGCTCAGGCTTACCAGCAATTAACGGTCACACCTGTGGCCACAGCTGCCCAGACGATAGTGACACACAAGGGTGCCTTTAAAGTGACATGCTTCCAGTTCGGCATGAATTCAGCTCCCAGTATCTTTCAGGCGCTTGTGGAATGCCTACTTAAGGGACTCCCTGGGGTTTTGCCATACTTTGATGATGTATTGATAACTGCTGGGGGGGAGTCAGAGCTAGCACAAAGGTTAGACTGGGTTCTGTCCGTATTCGATAAGGCTGGGTTACGCCTGAGAAGGGACAAGTGCATCTTTTACTCAAATGAGGTAGAGTTCCTGGGGTTTCGGATCACCCCCGACAGGGTAAAGCCATCCAAATCAAAGGTTGCAGCCATTCAGGATGCCCCCACACCAGCCACTAAGGCAGAGCTGCAGTCGTTCTTGGGGCTTCTGAATTTCTACCACTCCTTCCTCCCACAGAAGGCATCTGTGGCAGAGCTGCTGCACCGCCTACTGAAAAAGGATGCAGTCTGGTGGTGGGGGGAGGCTCAGGAATGAGAGTTCAGTGAGTTGAAGAGGCTTCTCTCTTCCAAGGCGATTCTAACTCACTTCGACCCCAAGAAACCCTTAGTGTTAGTATGTGATGCCTTACTGGTGGGGGTCGGGGCTGTCCTATGCCATGTGTTTGAGAATGGGAGGAAGGCACCAATTGCATTCTATTTGAGATCCCTCTCAAAAGCAGAGTGCAACTATGCGCAAACAGACAGGGAGGCCCTCGCAATTATCGCAGGGACAAATAAGTTCCATGACTTCCTGTATGGGAGGGAGTTTACCGTTGTCACAGATCACAAGCCCCTCCTAGGTATCTTTGTCACAACCACGCCCACCCCACAGATCTTGTCCCCTAGGATGTTAAAGTGGGCAATCTTCCTAAATGCATACCAGCTCACGCTGGTGCATCGCCCAGGGAAAGACATCGCACACGCAGATGCACTTTCCAGGTCTCCCCTACCCGAGCTGGGAGAGCCCGAGTGCAAGGTTGAGCAAGAGCACCAGGTGCTGCTCATCGAATCACTTGAATCACCCCCAATTGTGCCTGCAGATATCGCCAAGGCAACCGCCAAAGATAGGGTCTTGTCCCAAGCGTTGGCATGGGTTAAGAAAAGGCTGGCCTTTAACATTGCCTTCTGAAGAACTCGATCCATTCTTCAGGAAGCGCTTTGAGCTGTCGCTCAAGAGAGGATGTCTCCTCTGGGGGCAGAGAGTACTGATCCCCGAGGTCCTCCGAGCCAAGGTGCTCCATTTGCTCCATACAAGCCACCCGGGGATCATAAAGTCAAAAGCCCTAGCAAGGTGCTACTTCTGGTGGCCCAAGATAGATGAGGACATAGAGAAACTGGTGGGCCAGTGCAAGAGCTGCCAGCAATCGTGGCCCGAGGAGCATAGGCTACCCCCAGGGAGTTTTCCCGAGTGTTCCCCCACTTGTCCCAGAGAGCAGTGGGGCTTTGAGTTCTCCCAATGGTCCCCTCATCCTCCCTAAACTAGGGATACCCCACCCTTTCCCCTGTCAGGATTCGATGGGGCCCTTCAGTTTTCCAGATGGAGAAGCCTAGGCACCCCAGGCACCCCGGGGAGCATTTCTGAACCGGCGGGCTGGCCACAGCGAAATCGCCGGCCCCCACAGTGGTTAAGGGATTTAGTCCCATCCTAGGGGGGAGGGATATTGTGTATGCATGCAGCACTCCCAATTCCGCATGCAACTCAGCTGCCACAGTAGCGCAGCTGAGGAAGCTCAGCCCTTGCAGCACCAACTAACCAATCAGCAGCTAGCGTGGGAAACCGCCCAGTTTCAGGAGTACCTTAGTAGCTACCCAGTACACCCCCAATGATGTCACTGCCACCACAGCCAATTGGCTGGGAATGGCGGGGAATTCAAATACAGTATATAAGGAGCTGTGTCTCCTACATGTGCCCATTTACAGATTGACCATGCTGAAATAAAGAAGTGTTTGACCCATCTGCCGGCTCCGTGTGCAATCAATCTGCCTACATCAAAACCTCTGAAAATGATCTTGCAATAAATATGATTATTTGAAGAATGAAACTAAGGCTATTTCTGATGCCTTCAATTCCAAAGAAGCATTCCTCTAATCTTGCCTTCTGCTGGTTCCTTCATTTTCATATACTAAAACTCCTACAGACACTCCCCTGGGAGTAAGTGCCATGGAATGCAGAGGAGGATAATATTTTTAGCAGACACATGTTCTGAGTTGCACTGTGTGATATGATGTGTGTCCTTGTCAGCAGTGTGTGTATATAAGGGAGAAAGAGGAAAAGACTATATGTATCAGAATTCTAATCCCTGGTGAAGTGAAGTGCAACTTCTCCCTGATAGTCTGATGAATATCGCTCCCCGTGCAGCAGTTAACAGGTAGCAAGGGGGAAAAGAAAATTCTCCATTGGATTACAAGTATTTCTTCTTTAGGCTTGCTGGCTTTTAAATCACATAAGACAGGGTTTCTCAACCTTGGGGCCCCAGATATTCTTGGACTTCAATTCTAACGAGCCCTGATCAGCAAGTGTGCTGATTTGGACTTTTGTTAATTGAACTCCAAGAGAGCCTGAAGGCCCAAGGTTAAGAAACTCTGGCTAAAACCTATTTTATTTTGGAGAGGTTAAATTTGGTGTGTATGTATGAAAAGTATGTCATAACTTTGGAGAAAGGTATTTTCAGAATAAAAGAATGTCTATTCCCATAATTCAGCAAGAAATATTAGGCAGAATTATGGAAGTAAAAGGCCTCAAACCATCAAGAGATACAGCAGCCCTCTTAATTCTCTTCTGTTTCCATGCCACTTCTTCTGACTGGGAATCAAGATGTCCCATTTCAATGTGTGAATTAATAGGACTCATTACATCTTTTGTGGTTTCCCCATGCCCCAGTGGCATGGAACGGCCCGCGCAGAGGCCACTTCGTGGGAACGCTCCTTGAGCCGTGGGCTCTGCGGGCAGAGAAATTTAGGGGGGTGGATAAATGATAGGGTTTGATTCACCCAACTCCTGACCTGACCAGCGATTCTGCTGAAGAGAGCAAATACCTAACCCAGTTACCTATTAGAGTAATCACTCATCTCCGTGTCTCAGTGTAATCTCAGGCACAAACAGATGCCATGTTTACCCCTGCCTGATCCCTGAACAAAGGGGACTCCGAGGTCCATGTTTGCCCCAGTTAATTAACTTCCCCAAAGAGGTTCCCAATTAACTTGAGTACACAGGCGATGTAATTTCTGTCAGGTGACAGTCTTGCCACCGTTGCGCTTTTCCTTCTATATATGTTGCAGCCTTTTCTCAATAAAGTACTGATCATATCCTCGTCCATACTGCCTCGTATCGTTCCTTGATCAGTCTCCTCCGGGACCTACGGCCCTCAGCGGCCCCGATTCCTACATCTGGTGACCCCGAGACGTGATCTACTCGAGAGTAAGCGACCCCCGAGCGGTCTACTCGTGAGTAAGCAATCAGCACAGCCAGGTTCTGCGCTTGAACCTTGTCCAATCGTCCCGGAGGACAGAGCAGCAGCCCCAGTCGGAAAGCCATCCGATTGGGAAGACAGCTACGTGGTGAGGCATTACAGAGAGGCATCCTACAGCTTGCTCCCGACTTTCGCGGCGGCTTGCGCCAAAGGGAAACGCGCGTTCCGCTCAGGGCCTGCTGTGAGCCCCTGACAGCGCAGTGGCCACCGAGGGCCCGTGGCCGCAGTCCACGCTCCGAGCGCTACCCAGAAAGCGACGTCGCCAGAACCTGTTGCCTGCCAAAGACGCGTCGACTCGTCCCGAGGAGGAATCTTCCGAGGACCCAATCGCAGGTAATATGGGGACCTGTCCTCAGCGACAGCGTCCATCCGCTAGCCAAAGAACCCATGAGGAGGGGTTCATCATCCTGGCCAGGGTATTTAATTTGCGTTTTCACAGCAGGGAGCTAGCGAGACTTTTGGTGTACCTAGGGGAACACTGCCTGCTTTACCCAGAAGTAGGTACGTTAACCCTCGAGCTCTGGGATCAGATAGGAGACTGCATTCAGCAACCCCCGAAAGCTCCAGAGGGCATAATTCGCACATGGAGCAAATGTAGGAAGCTCTCAGTAGAGGATGACCCAGTCCGGATAGAGACCCAGAAAACCCCAGCGCAGTCAGAGCCATCAGCCCCAAGAAGTCTCTATTCGTCATTTCATCTTAAGCAGGGCAGTGTAGGGAGCATTCCCTCAGTGGCAGCTGCAGACGTCCCTGAAGGAATTCATGGCATGAGAGGCCTTGGCGCTTCTCTGACAGTTAAAAGTTCCCTGCAAAGAAAGAACTCCATTCAGCGCAGGGGTGAGGAAGATCCATTCACGGGGAAATTGCCAGTGGCACAATTAGCTAGCGCCCAGCTGCTGTGCTCAGCCTATCTGAAGGCAGACACACGTTCAGGCAGGGCTGCTCAGCGCCCACTGCTCACGGAAATCTGCACGGCCCCTGGCCACGCAGGGCTCCAGAGCAGACCCATTACCACACTCAGGCGCAGAGCAGTGCCAAAACCCCAAGGCGCCTGCTTCCAGTGTGGTAAAATGAGACACCTTAGAAGAGAAAGCCAATCTAGACCAGGCAGATCTTCAAAAGATCGTCTTCATGCCAAATGGCCACCCTGGCATGCATTTGGCCCAGGCTAGAAAGGAGGCAGCCATCGCCCTGGCTATGCCAGAAGAACTATCCCAGCAACAGTACCCCGAGCTCCCCCAAGGCACAGGCAGAATCTGCTGGTCTCACCTTGGGAGTAGCCCAGAGAAACTCGCCCCTAAGTAGAAGCACCCAGATGGTTGTAAAATAGCCAGCTGTGTATTAGCCATCTCCTCATGTGTAGTATAGAACGCTGCAGATCAGGGGAGGAATGTGTGAATGCGTAAATAAATGTGTGTATGTGTGGTGCACCACTGAATGTATGACTGCAAGAACTGTGTATGATTGCAAAAGCCTTGTCTCTATGACCACAGTATGACTGAAAAAGTGTTCCTTGTGTGTAACTGCGTGGTAATGTCACTGTGAAATATGTGTTAAACAATTTGCACTCTGCTCATGGGCAGGAACTATTTAAAGTTTGAGAAAGCATGATGAACAAAGCCCCTTGCCTTGCCTGCTTGGCAGCTTAAGCAGGAGAGGAGGGGGGGGGAATCCTAACCTGCAATAGGGCGGGGGATTCCCCCTTCCTCCCTGGAGACTTTTTCTTTGTCAAAGGATTAAGCCACTCTTGGAAACCGGTTCTGCAACTCTTACAGATTTTTCTTTTCAGAAGCGCGATCTGAAAACAAAAATCACTTCTATGAGTTTTCCTCACTGTATCGTAAGCTATGGGGCCCCTCCCTACGTCTGTGTTCCTCAAACCCCCATCTCTGTGTCTGAAGGTTTTTTGAATGTCTCTTAGCGTCTTGGAGTCCCGTATCTCACTAGGAGTGAGAGAATTGCATTGTCTTCATGTGTGTACTGTGTTCTCATCTTGTAAACTCGGTTCTCAACCTTTTAAAGTCAGGGGCCAAAGTTCTGGGGCCGCAGGCAGCTCTGGGCGTCCGGATAGCCATCCTGCCCTTCCTTCGCCACACAGCCCTTCTTGGCTTGGCGGGGGTAGTGGCAGAGCAACGTGGGCTCTGGCCCACTCGCCCACATCTGGCCGCAGGTTGAGAATCGTTCTAACTCTCCTTCATTCTCTTAGGAAAGATATTGTTCTGGTATTTTGACTTTAATCTGTGCAAAGTAACTCACTCATTGTACCCCTTTCACAGGAAAAAGCACGCAAACAGGAACAAAATTCCTCTCCAGGCCTTAACCAATTTCTTTCTTTCTACAGCCTTCCTTTCACAGGCTCCATGGTTAATTACTGATAGGGATTTTCTTAACAGGAGGACCCGGTTGCCTTGGTTACCTGACCTAATCTGATTTCGCTATGATAAGAGTTGTTGCCTTCTCATTGTGCTAACTTCTGACTTGTCTTTCCTCCTTTCGCCAGTGGAACTCCCTGCTGGAAATGTTTAACTTGTGTGTCTTTTCATCTTTGTGTGTTATCTCCTTACAGCTGGCACGTCATAGTTGACTTGTTTTTAATAAGACATAGTAGGTCATATTAAGTATGGCACCTGGCCCGCAGCACCCTCTCTAGTGTGCAGACACATTTTGCAAACTCCAGAGCACAGAGGAAGGATTAGTCCCTGAGCTCCCGAGCATGTGCAGAGTGCCACCCATTAGCCAGGACTGCCTAGGACCATTTTAAGAGTGCAGTCAGGTCACACCTTCAATCAGATACAGGCATTTTTAGGCCACCCCTTCCCTTTTTGCTGCTAGTCTAAGCACAGGCAAAAGGCTAGCCACCATCTGGCACTCTTCTAAAAGTGTGCACGCACACCATGAACGGATGTGCACAGGGGGGCCTCCATGAGAAATTTACCCAAGGGAAGCCTGGCGCTTCATGCGCCAAGGTTTGCCATAAGACCCCAGACTCGTCTCAAACGCAGACAGTCACCTTGTGTGAATTTATGTCACTGGTTCCTCTTCGGGGGGGGGGGGCTAGGACAGTTTTCACTTATGGGGGTCGCACATATTAGGTTCTTACTTTGCAAGAGGACCAAGCTTGGTGCACGCTCCTGACTCTTCCGCAAGCGGGCAGAGTTGGCAGCCGTGAACCTCGCCTTGCGCACCTTTGCCAAAGAACGCTTCAACATAATTGCTGACAGCCAGTTTCACAGGAATTTGCTTCACAGTCTACCGGGAGCACACATCACTCCCGTGATAGACAAAAATTTGCTAAGTTTGTTCCTCACAACTCCAATTCAGAGTCATGCATTCCCTCTTCAGAATGCCAAAGCGCTCGCAAGGCAGTTCAACCTGCCACTTTCCCAAGCCCAAGGCATAGTCCGTTCCCATCTGCATCGTGCAGGGACACCGGGGGGGCCCTCTTGGGGGGTCAACCCACGAGGGACAGAGGCCATTCAGGTGTGACAAAGGGACGTCACACATCCCCACATTTTGGCAAATGGCAGTACATGCACGTTTGCATTAATACAAACAAACAGAAAGGGGGGGGGACAACGTCCCATAGTTGCACAGCAATTGCTACCCTATAAAACCAACTAACTCTTTCAGAATTTTTATCTCCCAAACAAGTCTCTTCCCCATGCAGGTCCCAGAGGCCAGAATCAGACCCGGATGATTGCAAAGAGCAGCACCAGTCACTGTCCTGGATGTCATCAGCTGTCCGTCTTCCTTTATGACTTACATCTCCAAAGACATTTCTATGAACATTTTGCACACTCAGTGCCACTTCTAAGTACTTTTCCAAACTCAAGTTGCACATGAAGCCCCACCAAGAAGGGAAGCCTCAAGAAGCAGCTGAATGTCTTTTATTGCTATTGTTATCTGTAGTTGCTATTATTTATACATGCCTTGTACAATGCTCCAGTTGGGATTTGCAAGGGACACTAGAATTTCTGTATATAGTTAATAACGGCCAGCTTCCACCAAAGGAAGCCAGACCGGCCCATGTTTTGCACCGGCCCATCGCTTGGAAAGATTGAGCACCCGGTAGCCGATAATCCCCAGTTTATCTTCACACCTCCCCATAGGTGTTAGAAAGACATTTGCACAACGCCAGAAGTTGCAGAGAAGCTGCAGAATCACCCCAGGTCACAGTAAATCAATGACACATCTCATTATCTTGCCTTGCTACAGAAAGCAGTCTGAATTCAGACCCACAGCTCTGAAAAACCAGGCTGTGGTCAGTATATTCAGCGTGTCAGGCTTAGCCATAGGCGACGCTCGGAGAATTGGTCAATTGGCTTGCAGATTAGCAAAAGCCATCAACCACACCTCCTCAGCAATAGCGCTGCTCAACCAGGAGCAGGCAGAGCTTCGCCATGCCATACTGGATAATCAAGCAGCTATCGATTATCCCCTATTGTTACATCATATGGGCTGCAAGTCTGTCCACAGCATGTGTTGCTTAAATCTCGCAGACAATACCCACAAAGCACAGAGTCAGCTCACTGATCTCCACACCATAGTCCAGGGCATCACAGAAGGGTCTGCATGGGGAACTTGGTGGAGTTCATTGTGGAGCTGGATGTGGTCGTGGATTCCATGGGGGTGGCTTCAGACGGTACTTAAGGTGGTCGTGGGGGTGGTCCTGCTAGGCATAGCAGTCTGCTGCTTGGCGCAATGTATCCCCTCACTGATATTGAAGTGCCGCCCCAAGAAGGAACCCCAAAGCGTCATTCCCGCTCAGCAGCTGATGCCTCTCCTACGCAGAGTCGCCAGTCAGGTCCTTAAATGAAATTAAAAGGGGAGATGTGGTTTCCCCATGCCCCAGTGGCATGGAACGGCCCGCGCAGAGGCCACTTCGGGGGAACGCTCCTTGAGCCGTGGGCTCTGCGGGCAGAGAAATTTAGGGGGGTGGATAAATGATAGGGTTTGATTCACCCAACTCCTGACCTGACCAGCGATTCTGCTGAAGAGAGCAAATACCTAACCCAGTTACCTATTAGAGTAATCACTCATCTCCGTGTCTCAGTGTAATCTCAGGCACAAACAGATGCCATGTTTACCCCTGCCTGATCCCTGAACAAAGGGGACTCCGAGGTCCATGTTTGCCCCAGTTAATTAACTTCCCCAAAGAGGTTCCCAATTAACTTGAGTACACAGGCGATGTAATTTCTGTCAGATGACAGTCTTGCCACCGTTGCGCTTTTCCTTCTATATATGTTGCAGCCTTTTCTCAATAAAGTACTGATCATATCCTCCTCCATACTGCCTCGTATCGTTCCTTGATCAGTCTCCTCCGGGACCTACGGCCCTCAGCGGCCCCGATTCCTACAATCTTTCAAAGGTTCATGGGAGGCAAATCCAATAGAGGCCAACTTTGTGAGTTACAGGGAGTCCTTACCTACTGTAGCATGAAACTGTTCTTTCCAATTGACAGAAACAGTACAAGAAATAGCAAACAAGAAATAAATAGGTAGCATGCAATAAATTACACAGGCCTACATGAAAACATTTTTGTTGGTGCTAGGATTTTAGAACTGATTTTAGCTATACTTGGGTCACTGAATCCAAATATGAAATGTTTTTCTCTATCTGCTCTACTTTTTTTAGATCAGTTATTTTTTAACATGCACTTCTACATGAAATGTGTGGTTCTAACTCCATTTTGTGCAGTTCTAAATCACATATACAAGGATTGATTTCTGTATATTTGCCCTATTGTCATTCGATGAATGAGGCTGAGCAAGAAGCCTGGACTTCATTTGTTGCAGCTGTCAGAAATTTTCTAGGCAAACACAAAACTGAAAACTATGTTGAACTGGTAAACGAGATGCTTAACAGTTTCAAATCCCTTGGGTGTAACATGAGTATTAAGGTGCACTATTTACACAACCACTTAGACCATTTTCCTGAAAAATTAGGAGACACCAGTGAAGAACAAGTAGAAAGATTTCACCAGGATATTAAAACTATGGAGGACTGCTACCAAGGAAGATGGGATATGCACATGATGGCAGATTACTGCTGGAGTTTAAAAAGGGACTGTTCCAAAATACATTCAAGAATGTCGCAGAAAAGAAGCTTCTGACGTGTTCAGTGACTAGTTAATTTCATCAATTACTTTTTTCTCTATCTTTGTATAAAATAATATTTGCATACTATAATAATAAAAATTCCGTGTTTAGTTTTTTTATTTGTTCTATGGATTTAACTTAAGATAGTGTAACATATATTTCACTAAAATGTTATATCTTGGAAATTTGAGCTCCTATGCAAAAACTAATGCCATATTTGAATTCAGGGGAGCAAATTCATATGAAGTCAGCTCAAAAAATCCCATCACCAAAGCAACTGTTGGCTTGTGTTATGGCTCAAAGGCTCGGGTCACAATTTTACTTACATTCTTTAATCCCTAACCTGCTGTAGAGCCTGGTATTGCTCAACATGATAACAGAGCAGGGGTAGCTAATCCACCCCTCTCCAGAATGGACTGGAAAATTTCCAATTTAATTTATATCCCGCCTTTCTCAAGCCGAAGCTGACTCAAGGCGGCAAACAACATATTAAATCATACAATAATACATAATAACAATCAATAAGCATAGAATACAACATACGAATTTCAATACAATCAAGATAATTAAATAAATAACAACATAGCAGAATTAATTAATTACCGGCCCCACAACAAGGGGTGTGGGGGGGAGCCAACAGGTGTGTAATCCTAACGCTCCTGGTTGTCAGACCTCCTCAACCCCACCAAGGCTACGTCCACAGGCAACAGCGAGTCCAGCAATCCTCCACGGCGTCAGCCCCACCATGTTGGACCAGGTGGGGGCGGTGCCCAGGAACACAAGGAAAAAGGAAGGGCAATGCCCCCCTGCAGCTGCAGCAACAGTCCTCGGGCAGCGGAAGCAGTGGTCTTCAGCCCGGCCCAGCGGCCCATGGCCCTTTAATCACTCCCTGTGAGGGACGGGATGGGAAGGGTGGGCTCCCCACAAGGGACAGGATGGGAAGGGTCACAGCCATGGCAACAGTCCTCAGGCAGCGGGGGCGGCAGTCTTCAGCCTGGCCTGGCAGCCCATGACCCTTTTATCCCTCCCCGCGAGGGATGGGATGGGAAGGGCGGGGGGCCCCGCAGCCCATGTACAGTGTCAATCCTTGTCAGCTTCTGTCCAGGGTTGCTATTGTGAAAATCCATTGAGAAGTTACTTTTGTTTAAGTTACTTTGTATTCATTTAGAAGAACACTGTAGTTTTTCTGATTCTCTTTAGTTTGAGTTTCCTAACTCAAAGCAAGAGGCAGCTGTAACGCCATTTGCTTTTCAACACCTACGCACACTCCACATTAGCACATCAATAGCAGGAGCCTGCCAACTAGCCAAGGTCAGCCTCCAGATGCCAAATAGGAGAGGGACATCTCAAAGAGATGAAACATCCAGATAAGTGACACCTGTGTATCTTAACAAACATAATAAGAGTCAAAATAATTGTCTTTTGGAACATACTTCACATTCTAGATCATGGATTTTGGAAATACATAGCAGCCTTTTCCAATGCAGTGGCAGCCCTTGTCATTTTGAATAATTACTTACATAAGAACATAAGAACATAAGAACAGCCTTGCTGGAACAGGCCACAGCCCATCCAGTCCAGCATTCTGTCTCACACAGTGGCTCACCATTTCCTTCAGGGTATTCCCAAGCAGATGCCTTCACCTGCTTAGGATTCCCTGGAAATGGCATTGAGAGATATCCTGCCTATCTCTCCAACCCGGAGGTTGTCCTTAGGTAGCCATAATTATAGCCATTGATAGCCTTGTCCTCCATGAACTTGTCTAATCCTTTCTTAAAGCTGTCAAGACTGACAGCTGTCACCACTTCTTCTGGCAGGGAGTTCCATAGACCAGTAATCCTCTGGGTGAAAAAGTACTTTGTTTGAGAACTAGTACCCAAAAGTTTCATGGAGTGTCCCCTAGTTCTAGTGTTGTGCGATAGGGAAAACAGTTTTTCCTTATCCACTTTGTCCACACCGTGCATGATTTTATAAACTTCAATCAGGTCACCTCTTAGACGCCGTCGTTCAAGAGTGAAGAGGCCCAACCGTTGCAGCCTCAGATGGTAAGGAAGGTGTTCCAGTCCCCTAATCATTCTGGTTGCCCTCCTCTGTACTTTCTCCAACTCCATAATATCCTTCTGGAGGTATGGCGACCAGAACTGTACACAGTATTCCAGATGGGGCCTCACCATAGATTTATAAAGAGGCAAAATGACACTTGCTGACTTATTTTCTATACCCTTCCTAATGATCCCTAACATTGAGTTTGCTTTTTTCACTGCTGAGGCACACTGGGTTGACACCTTCATTGAGCTGTCCACCAGGACACCAAGGTCCCTTTCCTGGTTTGTCGCAGAGAGTTCAGACCCCATCAGTTTATAAATGTAATTGGGGTTTTTTGCCCCAACATGCATCACTCTGCACTTACTGATGTTGAAGCTCATTTGCCACTGTTTTGCCCACTCCCCCAGTGTCAAGAGATCCCTCTGGAGCTCTTCACAATCTCTCACAGTTTTCACTACCCTGTATAATTTAGTGTCGTCAGCAAATTTGGCTACCTTGCTTTTTACTCCTACCTCTAGATCATTTATGAAGAGGTTGAAAAGCAGGGGTCCCAGTACTGAACCTTGGGGGACCCCACTCTTTACTTCCCTCCACTTGGAGAAGTGTCCATTTAGTGCTACCCTCTGTTTCCTGTCCCTTAGCCAGTTGCTGATCCAGGACAAGACCTGTCCCTTTATTCCATGACTGGTAAGTTTATTCAAGAGCCTTTGGTGTGGGACCTTGTCAAAAGCCTTCTGAAAGTCCAGATAAACAATGTCAACTGGATCCCCCTTATCCACATGCTTGTTGACACTCTCAAAAAATTCCAACAGATTAGTGAGGCATGATTTGCCCTTGCAAAAGCCATGTTGGCTCTCCTTTAGCAGCGCCTCCTCTTCTATGTACCTATTAATTCTATCTTTTAGGATGGTTTCCATCACTTTACTTGGGACACATGTCAAACTGACAGGCCGGTAATTTCCTGGATCACCCCTGGATCCTTTTTTGAAAATTGGTGTTACATTCGCTACCTTCCAGTCATCAGGCACAAAGCCTGATTTGAGGGAAAGATTATATATTTTGGCTAGGATATCAGCAATTTCATCTTTAATCCATGTCTCTCATAAGGGCAAGGAAGCCAACCAGAATCTATCTTTTACTTAAACTAGTTATCTTCCTACTTTGTTGTTTTAATGAATGTGTTAACCAGTGTAGCTTAGAAGAGTTTTTAGATCAGTTATTCTATATATTTTGGATAATGCACTTTGCTACAATATAGCTGCTAAACTGAAGATTTTAGTAGCATCATTACTCCAAGAAGGGGAGAACTTACAGAGAAGATATAACACTTGATTGGTCAACAAAAGGGCCATTTTCCTAAAGTGTGTGCCGAGGGATGGAAGGAGGAGGCTTGGACACTTTCGTTTCTCCAAAATGGAGATCACTATCAGCTCGTCCTGTTTTGCTTTGAATGTAAAGCTTATCTTAACACACACACACACAGGTTTCCCAGAGCTACCCTTCTCTGCAAAATTGGTGTGGTTGTGTGGGATGAGGCATTCCTTAAGGGACTGTTTTGATTTGCCATATAACATTGCTACCAGACACCTGCGACATGCAGAATTGCCATTTCCCACGTATGAGCCAGTATTACTGGATGGAAGACTCGTGCCACAGGCAAAATGCCTGGAGTGATTTTGGAGACATCTTTGGAGACAGTGGAGACCATGTGGTCTGTGGGCATAAAGGCCGCCCGGTGGTTCCCCGACAGCTATTACTCAGGCAAACAAGTCTGGGTCCATTTCCAACTCTGGGTCCATTTCCAATACCACTAAGAAAGCTAGAATAGGACAGGTGAAAAACTACCTCTCATCCAATAGCCAATTGGGCTAAAAAAGATTCCTATAATGTCCCAAAGCTGGAGACCAAAGCATATTCTAGGCAAAAGGAGGTGGGAAAGTGGGCCACCATCAGTCTCACAATGCCAAAAGATGCCGGGGTTGTAGCAAATTGCTCCGAAATATGGTCCATGCCTTGCTCAGCCTATAGACAGAGGTGATGACCAATTTTGTCAAGATGTGCACCTGCCTTGCCCTTGGGGTCAGGGGAAACGCACGCCCACCCCAGGATACTTCATTGCCAATGCAAGGGTGTGCACATTCTGATGGTTTGAGATCTGTTACTTCATACAATTTGGTTTGGAAGGTTCTCATCAAATAGGAACTGTGTTGACATCACTTTCATATCATAATCACTTTCATATCATATCATTCTGCTTGATTACTCTTTACCTCTTTATCTCATAACCTCTTTACCTTGTAACCTCTTTACCTCTATATCTGGTGTATATAAACCATGCCTGGAAATTTTGCTCCTATGTCTGAAGAAGTGGACTTGATCCATGCAATATCATAGTAAAAAATATAGCAGTCAGTCTTTAAAGAGTTGCAGTGTTTTTATTTTATTTTTGTTTCCTGATATTTCACATCTGCTAATGAGTTATTTGAGGATGGTGTGTGTGAGATCCAGCTAAAGGTCAGTCACCCACCCTGTACCATCAACTGTCCTGAGAACCTTAAATCCCCCTTTTTCCCCAAAGGCTGCTCTGCAGGGTAAAATACAACCTCTTAATTGTCACTTTTTAAATTTGGTAATATCCCAGGAAACCAATGACTAATTCAAATCTTTGAGATAAGTGTCCAGCATAGGTATATATTTTCTCTCATGTGTCTCTCTCTAGATCCTTGTCTTGTAATTTTTCTGTGCCAGAATGGCAACCTTTAAGTCGAGTGTAGTCAGTGGTGGGCATCAGCAGGTTCGCACCAATTCACCAGAACTGGTAGCAGAAATTCTGGCTGATCCCGCCCATCCAAGTTTTGAGATAAAGTAGTCCTACTTCAGGTGCAACACAGGGTTTTCCCCCTGGCCACACCCACAACATCACACCTGCAGTGTGGTAGTAAAAATTTTTTTGAGCCTACCACTGTGTGTAGTGTGTCCAGACTAGTGTTTCCCAACCTTTGGTTTTTGGACCTACAGTAAGTTAATTCCCCAAAGCACTGACCAGGCAACATACAAACTTAGGCTTCTGGGAATTGCAGTCCCCCTGTGAGGCATGGGACCAATGTTGGGAAACACTGATCTAGGCAGATTGAAATTATTTGAAATAAATTTCTGTGTATTGCCATTCCAGATGTCTGATATATGTCCATTAGCTTTTTTGAGACCAGATTGTCCTGTTTGACCAATGTAGAATGCAGAAGGGCATTTTTGGTAAAAGATGGCATATATCACATTAGTAGAGGAACAAGCAAAACTGCCCTTAATGCTGTGTGTGATATGGTTGGGTCCAGTAATTGTGTTGCCAGAGTAAATGTGGAGACACAGGTTTGTAGCAGGGTGTAGTTTCCATCTCTGTTTCAAGAAACCAAAACAGGTTTATTCCACGTTGGTAGTGACATCTCTTGGAACATGTGAGTTCAACACCCCTAATATTTGGCCATTTTGTCTGGACAACCTCCGTACTGACTAAAACAAGCTGAGGAATGCATCAGAGAAAAGCAATTCTTAACCATTTCTGTTTGATGATGCATTCCATGAAAGAGATTAATGTGTCAGTAGATTACTCCATGGAATAGTTTGGCCTTAATCTAGCAATTAGCATTTGTTCCCTCATTCCCAAAAGTTGAAGCAGAATGAGGAGGAGATGAAAGACTTGTATGTTTGTGGTCGTCGGTCAATGTGTGTCTTGACATGGCCTGCAGTGCTTTTAAGATTGAAGTCTATAACAAGTGTGTTGTTATATTGATTTCATCATTCACTTCCTCGAGTCTTAATGGATAAAGGTTTTTATACAGAACCTCTGCTACAAATATTCTCTTATATACCCTTGGGAGAAAAATATAAGGCTAAATGAAGCAAATAATGAATACTCTTTTAAACAAAATATAGTTCTAATGTATGCCATCTTTATGCATTGATTTAATGTATTTCTATAATGAGATGCAGTAGATATTGCCTGAACTTTGAGGGTCTTATAATGACTTAGTTAAGGCAGGCATTCAGCCATGCAAAGTTGTGCCAGCAGAATGCCCTTTGCCAATCCCAACCCAGAAGAGAATATCGGACCACCGGAAGGGGTCAATCAGAGATGCATGGGGTGTTTTGGTGTGGCTCACAGTTAACATAAATAACTGTAGTTTCAGCATCAGCTTCATGAATCTTCATGTTTCACAGAGAGGAGTATTTGACGACAGAGTTTGGATCTAGAAGATCTTTTGGGGTTGTTTGTGATTGCTCCTCACTGTTGGGCCTGTTATGGCTACCAAAAGGAGGGCAGGTTGGGGTTGTAGTAAGAGGCCATCCAAATGGGTGGCTACATTTCCCCCTAGCCCTGTGTCTTCTTCCTCTGAGGAAGAGGATGAACATGGTTTTCGGAATATTCTGGCTTGACTCAGGATCTTGGAAAAGGTGGTGGGGTTACCAGCTGCTGCATCCACCTCCTGGTCAAACCGGAAACATGTGGGTCAGGTGAGATAGGAGGTTCTATCAGGTGCTGGTCATATATTCTAGACTTACAGTGTTGGAATCTGTGGGATCCTTGGGGACTCCCATGGAGGGTGAAGCAGTAGTTGTATGGGATCCTGAGGCTGGTGGCTCCGAGGTGGTAGCCATTGCTGCCGGGACTGAAGGATCATCTTTGGGAGGAGTGGAGCAGCCAGAACTAGTGGCACTGCATTTGGCAGATGTCATGGGTGAGTCCTCCTCTTTGGTTTTAGGTGCCAGTGCCTGGGGGGGGGGCGGTTCCACTGGGATCAATTTGCACTCCGCAGATTGGCCATGGCAAAGGGGTATTCCTGAAGGGCTTTTTTATGCACTTTTGTTGGTCCTCTCTCCTTCAAGCATTCATTTGCGAAGGGAAGGGGAGATGGATGTGATATGGGTACCAGTCATTTTAAGGCTCATCCGAGAGGCTTGCCAACTGGGGGAGACTTCAGGGGCAGTGGGAGTGCTGACCACAGTGGTCCTGACCATTCTAGGGGTGCAGACAGTGGTAAAAACCCTCCTCCTTCCTTCTGTGATATTGGACTTGGTTTCTATGGTTACTAAAGGAAGGAATGAGGGTGCTGCCAATTCTTTAAGTCCTAGCAAGGATGGTTGGGAGGCCAACCATACTGAAGTGGTTCCTGTTTCATTTTTGTCACTGGCAGGCCCATCAGTTCCATTTTGAAAACACTTGCCACAGGCCACCAGAGCTAAGATAGTCAGAGGGAAATATGTGAGTATTTTTAGCCTTCTGAACAGGGATTCGGGAGTCATGGGTAGAGACAAATTGGACAAACAGGACAAGGCCATTATGTTTAAGAAACACCCACCACACAGGTAGGCTAACTGGCTTCCGATATATTTTACAGTACGGTATATACATGGGTAGGGTACTGCAGTGGCTCAAGTCGCTAAGATGCTGACTGGGAAGCGGAAGGTCAGCAGTTCGATTCCCGAGTACTGCAGGATGGAAATGAGCTCCCGTCTTCATCCCAGCTCCTGCCAACCTAGCAGTTCGAAAGCAAGAAATTGCAAGTAGATAAATAGGGACCACTTCGGTGGGAAGGTAACAGTGTTCCGTGCACTCCAGTGTCTAGTCATGCCTGCCACATGACCATGCAAATGTCTGCGGAAGCAGGCAGCGCTGGCTCTTCGGCTTAGAAACAGAGATGAGACTGCACCCGAGAGTCGGATACGACTGGCTTTCGAGCAAGGTAAACCTTTACCTTTACCTTTATATACATGGGTGTTTTCATATCAGAACAGCCACTGTTATGATATGTGGATATCATTTACAGAGCACAGCAGGATTTCCCAGGTCCCATGTGGCTCTTGTATGATGAATCATTTTGCATGAATCGTTTTGCATGCATGGTTCTGAGTTTGACCGGGAGGTGGATGCAGCAGCTGGTAACCCCACCACCCTTTCCAAGATCCCGAGCTGACCAAGAATATTCTGAAAACCATGTTCATCCTATTCCACAGAGGAAGACACAGGGCTAGGGGAAAACCTAGCCAGCCATTTGGACAGCCACTTACTACTACCCCAATCATTTTGCATGCAGAGATGCATTGGGACATGCCTGACACATTGCTGTGGTTGCAATATCTGACCCTTGTGTGCCCTTTGCAGGCGCACCCCCCCCAATAACGGACACAGACAACATTGAAAGTGGATAACAGCATAGGGCCACATTTATTGATTCAATGCCCTAGTCCGAATTATAAATTTGTATTGGTAAAACGACCAATCATAATTCCTAAGGCAAGCAGGCCGAAGTAACACTGGTAAGGTACCACCCCAAAATTGCCAACGGCAATTGGTTACAATGTATCGATTTGTATCAATTTGTTTGTTGACAACAAACAAATTATTGACCGTAGTCAATAACTAACTCATGACCCCACCCTCTGACGCGTATCCGTGAAATCACAGGGGTGATGCATGCTGGTTAGCAATCGTCATCACCCCATCGCCTGGTTCGTCGTTGACCGGACAACGTTTAACTAATTTATTCCTGTCTAGTGTTGTCCAGTCAATTGCGAACCTGCCGGATACTTGTGGGTCATACTGTTTACCTTACCAGTGCTACCCGCCAATGTGACCAAAGTCAACAGTAGGAACACAGAAAGACCCCTATATCAAACCATAGCAACAGTGTGGGATGGGCAAAAAAGCCAGGACCCGGAAGCCAATATGGGTCCCAACCAAAAATTCCCACCCGGCCCCGAAGCGACCATAATATCACACTGTTAACTAGGGAGGGGGTGGAGGGGAAAAAACTTCTCCGCTCCGTCGCTGAGGTAAAATGGCAGCTCGGCTGCCTCGTGGCCACCCCTTTTATAAGGGAGCTGGCCACGCCCCTAACTACCCGGATTCTCTGTCCTGTGGGGGGGGCCCGCAAAGGGCGCGGCGGCCATTTTGGCGCCGCGCTTGCATTGCAGGCGCACCCCCCCAATAACGGACACAGACAACATTGAAAGTGGATAACAGCATAGGGCCACATTTATTGATTCAATGCCCTAGTCCGAATTATAAATTTGTATTGGTAAAACGACCAATCATAATTCCTAAGGCAAGCAGGCCGAAGTAACACTGGTAAGGTACCACCCCAAAATTGCCAACGGCAATTGGTTACAATGTATCGATTTGTATCAATTTGTTTGTTGACAACAAACAAATTATTGACCGTAGTCAATAACTAACTCATGACCCCACCCTCTGACGCGTATCCGTGAAATCACAGGGGTGATGCATGCTGGTTAGCAATCGTCATCACCCCATCGCCTGGTTCGTCGTTGACCGGACAACGTTTAACTAATTTATTCCTGTCTAGTGTTGTCCAGTCAATTGCGAACCTGCCGGATACTTGTGGGTCATACTGTTTACCTTACCAGTGCTACCCGCCACACGGAGGGGCTTCAAAGAAGACCTGACGCCCCCCCCCAGACCGTCAGCTCGGTCAACAGGCCTGCTCGCCAATCGCCCAACAGGAGGTCCATACCTCCTCGCGACAGATGGACCCCATCCCCTGCGTACAAGTCATAATTTTGTAGACTAATATCGGGGTGATGACTGACCCGTCCCCAAGCCCTGGTGGTAAGAAAACGCGCCACCGCCTTATTGACCGCGCACCTAGCGCGGTCAAGGGCCAGGAGGTTAACGCCCCCTCTGTAAGAATGGCACGGGACAATGTCCGACCAAACCAGGGTTGTGGCAGGCCAGACATAATGCAAGTAGGCGAGTTCCTCGCAAATCGCATGCTTGAGCGACAAGCCGGTGACCTGGCCCAAATCATTGCCCCCCAGGGGTATGATTAGAATGTCAGGCGGGTCAGCACCCAGGCCAGAAAAAAGGAAAGGCCGCAGCTCCCGCCATAACATCCCAGGCTTACCATGCCCTGCGAGACTGGCGTGGTCACCCAGTCCCAGTCGGGGTCCACTCTGTCGCCGCAGCGTAACGCGCTGCCCTGCGCACATAGCTGTGGCCCACCAGCCATACTGTCACCGGTGTAATACGACACCCAGGGTCTGTAAGAAAATTGAGAAAAAAGGCGGTAAGGTGACTGGATTGGTACTCATGGCGGGAGTGGGCGCACATAAAACTGAAAACATTGCGAGCCCCACCTCCCCATGCTGCGTATGTCAGCCCCAGAGTACCCAAAAGCAGCTGCTGTAGAGGCTGCACCAATCCGGAACGAATGTGTGCCATAACGGGCACCTGGTAGGCCCACCCTGGTGAGGGCTCTGGCTGTCACCTTCCAAAACTGAAATTTAGTAAGGGGAGACCCATCTTGGTGACAGAAAAACGGGCCGTGGTGCATGCCACGCAGTGCCAGGAATTCCTGTAGGGCACCAACCGGACAGATGTCTGCCAAAGAACAACGTAGCAGTCTTACACCACTGCCTACGCCATGCTGATCTGTTTTAGAGGAGCGTATCCTCAACTGGGCCCAGTCTTTGGCTACGTAGACATCTTCGAGTTCCAGTGCCCTACCACTTGCATCCGCCTTAGACAGCATCACGAGTTCGCTGACGCGGAGCGCTCCAAAAAGGCCACCGTTGTAGCCGCATGAAGTGGGCTGCCTCATTTCCAAAACAGAGGCCAGGCCAGCCCCGGGCCAATTGGGTGAAAACCCTGGGGAAATCTTGCATCCGCCTTACTCAGCATCTCAAGCTCGCCGATGCGGAGGGCTCCAAAAAGGCCACCGTTGTAGCCGCATGAAGTGGGCTGCCTCATTTATCAAAACTGAGGCCAGGCCAGCCCCGGGCCAATTGGGTAAAACCCTGGTAAAATCTTGCATCCGCCTTATTCAGCATCTCAAGCTCGCTGATGCGGAGCGCCTCCAAAAAGGCCACCGTAGTAGCCGCAGGAAATGGGCTGCCTCATTTATCAAAACAGAGGCCAGGCCAGCCCCGGGCCACTTGGGTAAAAAACCCCTGGGTAAATGGGGTGGCGGTCGCCCGGGAAACGCCCGCGCACGCGCACCCACCCCTCCAAACATGTCTCACCCGGAAGTCATTGGTGCTGTCACACAACCTCCCACTTTGGCCATAAAGCCAACCCGACAGCTGAGATGCTATGGTGCGTGGTGCAAGGCCCTGGGCATACAGGTAAACCATGAACCGCAGAACATGGGTTACTGGGCTCGGCCAGGTTCCTGGCAATCGAAATCGGGTACATAATACTCTGAAGGAACTAAATGCGTGGTGATACGCCTTACTATGCATGGCGCTATTGACAGGCTAATCGCCCGGTTCACCTCTACTTGCCAACATTCCATCTCTCGTCCGGGAGTGGCGAGGGAAATTCCTCCGCATCCGGGGGCCGAGGCATGGAACCGGGAGATCTGCAGGTAGGACAAAGCAGCAGTAATATCATTATCAACCCTTGGGACATGCCTGGCCCTGAAGGGAACGTTGAGGCGCAGGTTGCATAACACAAACCAGCTCCATGACCCCGGGCGATTTGGAAATCTGTGGAGTGACGATGCGGACAACAGCCGCGTTGCCATGCCAAAATTGCACAACCGAGTTGGCCCACTCCTTGCCCCATAGCATCAAAGCACCCAGGGTAGGTAAACATTCCAGATACGTGAGACCCTGCAGGCGACCCTTGCCTGCCCAGGATGGTGGCCACCCACCATAGGCCCACTTCCAATGGAAGTACATCCATAAACCCAGGAATCCTAAGGTATCGGACTGCATCTGAAAGCAAGGGGGAGCCAGGAGATCAGACCCCAAAATGACACCCCGTTGAACTGCCTCTGGACCTATGGCCAGACAAGCACGTCTGCCCCGATACCCCGGGTAAATCTGAGCCTGTGGTGGGGCCTGGATAATCTCGCCATGGCGTCGCACCAGCGCAGAGCAAATGCCCTGCCCGGTGCGACGACCCTGCCAGCAAAGCTGGGGTGACCATGTAGCACCAGAAGTTCCCTCAGTGATGCCACGCGCTCGGCCAGCAAGACCAAGACAAGGGCCACTAGCCTTGACACCTTATCCCGCTGCAACCTAGAATCCTGCGCTACCGTGTAACTCTCCACCCCAGGAATACTAGCTGTGGAGATGGGCCCTCGGTCTTTTCGGGCGCTAAAGGGACACCAAGTTCCTCCATTAGCGTCTGAAATGTGTTGAGGAGACGTGTATACGTGTCCCAGCCCCGTTCAGCCCCGAATAAAACCATCCAGGGAATGGGCTACAGACCGGGACCCTGACCTGCGGACAAAAGCCCACTCTAGGAAAGTGGTGAAATGCTCGAATACCGAGCCCCCATGGACTAGCCAAAAGGCATGGCATCATTGAAATAATATGCTCCCCAGGACGGGGGTGCAGGGACAGGTCCAACGACCCTGCCCGCATAGACCCTCTTGTGAAAGCTGGCAGCAGCCACCTCCTCCCTCCCCCTAAGGGATAAAAGACTGGGGGCATCCTGAGGGGACCTATTACCCATGAAAGGGATCCGGAACCCCTGCCTAGAACCCTGAAGGAGATAACCCGCATCCTCTCCCTTCGGGTACAATGTGAGCCAACTCTCCAACACGTCCACCTTAATTGGGGAGGGAGCCCTTCGGTGGACTAGATCCATCTGCGGCAGTCTTGCCAGCCCCCTGTCTGCCCCACCCTCTGCCCCGCATCCCTCTAGGCCTGGGACAGGCAGAGGCCGCGTGGGGGCCAACACAGGTGGGACACTCCTGTCTGTATTTGCAATTCTTCCCATTGCAGGAGCCATTGTCCGAGAAGGTCCAGCACAGCAGGCGGGCTGTAACCCCCTGCCCCGCCACTTGGCGGGGTGCCTGCGCTGGAGCAGCTCGCTGGACCGCAATTCCACAATGATACATCTCCCTAGGCGCAGTGCGCGTGGGGTCATGTACAGAAGCCGCAGTTTCTGACAGGGCTCATCCCACTTCATCTCCGGGTGTAGGGGCACTCTTGTACGGAATTCTGTTTTTCCATAAGCCAACCACGACGTGCGTGGTGGCTAGCCAATCATCGGGAAGGCCGTTGTCGGTACAAAATGTAGACCAGGCATGCGCAGCGGGACCTGGATAGCCCATGCAGTGCCACATACTGCCCCGGGGCAGAAATCCCACCCCCAGGGTCGTGCCATAATGCAACCAAGGGCACTGGGATAGAATGACAAGTGATGCCCCACTAGCCTCTAATTGGCAAGGCGAAGAGCACTGAACCACCCCGCTGAAAGTGGACTGAGATGTGGGCGTATTCAACTTGACCCCATACTCACTAGTTGCACCCCCGTGAGCCGCCCCCACTGGGGGTTCCGGCACACCGTGGGCGTCGGAGCTCGCGACCGAAATCGAGCTCTAGGACGACCTCCAACGCATTCCAATCGCTGTACCGGACAAACAGGGAGCTGCGAGGCAGCGGCAGGCACAGGCTGGACTGTCTCCATAAGCCCGACCCAGCCGGCCGCCTGTTACAGAGTGACAGCGGTGGAAGTAGCCGGCGGACAGGAGGGCCAGGTAGATCGGAAAAGGACCCCCCACCCACTGGATTGCTAAGGATGCCTCCAGTACAGCCAAACGTGCCAACCAGGCACCCCCAGCCACAGTAAACCCCCAGTAGGTGGGCCAGGCGGGCCGGACGGCCCGACGGGAAGTGTGCCAGAGGCCCTGAATTCAGAGCCTGTGCCCGAATAAGCCATGCCCCAAAATTCCAGCCCCTAATTGGCAAAAACATGCTGTGAGGCAGCACCAGGCCCTCCCCCCAATTGTCCCGGCCCCTGGCGGGCCGCCGTGGGCCGAGGGCCGCATCCCCCGCAGGGCCGGCCTGGGGTTGAAAACGGCACGGCACGGGAGCTCATCCTGTCCTGCATGCGCAGAAATTGAAACACTGACCTTAAACAACCCAGTCAGCTTCTGTAGCACTGGATACACTGCAGTCCTACTTAAAGTTTGGGCACCCCTAAGTTGGAAAAATCAGTGAGCGACGGAGCAAACTTCTCTGCTCCCCCGCGCTCTGAAGGCAATAGGCTGGAAAGCCGAAAGGAAGCCTCGAACAAAGGCTGGCAACTCAAGCCTCTTGCAAAGCGGCAGAAGGGAATAAAGCGACGGAAAAAACTCCTCCTCACCGTCGCTTTATTTTTACACTCACCAGCCATTCAAGGAGTATAGAGCAACACGATCCCTATCCAGGGCTCAGCACCCACTGACTGGAAAGCCGGAGCACGAGAGCATTTGCAGTGCTCAGGAATCAAACTCCGACCCTCCAGGCAGCGAGTTCAGGATCTTAATCCCCTGAGCCACAGGGGTCCGACAGAGCGACGGGGGGAAAAAACTTCTCCGCTCCGTCGCTGAGGTAAAATGGCAGCTCGGCTGCCTCGTGGCCACCCCTTTTATAAGGGAGCTGGCCACGCCCCTAACTACCCGGATTCTCTGTCCTGGGGGGGGGGGCCCGCAAAGGGCGCGGCGGCCATTTTGGCGCCGCGCTTGCATTCTGTGCAGACCACTACAATTATGGGCACATCATGTAGAAATGTCTCATGTCTCCTGCCCCATGCCAAGCGTGAGGGAGGCAGGCAGTTCTACCCTGACTGGTGTGTTGGGAGCTCAATTTGCATGGTACATGCAAATGCAAGGTGTGCAACTACAAACATGAATGTTCTCTCAGTGGAGCCAACCATGCAAAAACAGTGTGACAGAGGTTTCTGCAATCAAGCAAAGGAGGTAGAGATGGGGGTGTTGGAAAATGGATGGCTGGATCTTCATCTGGTCAAGCAAAAGGGGTCCAGCCCAATTAAATTGGATATTGTATGTGAGTGGCTTGCTCTTTACCCTAGGTGAAGAGTAGCATACCTTCTTCAGGAGAGTTTCACTTTCTGTTTCAGAATTGAGGCCAGGGGTGAATGAGTTGCAAAATGGGTAGATAAACTCAAATCAGTACATGGCAGGGAAGACATGATGAGGGATAAGATTTTTAAGGAGATGCAATTGGGGTGCATCATGGGCCATTTTCCACAACCTCCTTTACCCAATTTATGGCTCTCACCTTTGGGGTTGGTACCCAAAACGTTGACTGGTGACTTTTGTATAATTCACTATTTACCCTATCCAGCAGGTAGATTGCTAAATGGTGTCATTCCATCATAGATTTGCAGTGTCCACTACACATCTTTTGATGCAGCAGTGGGCATGGTGTGATCATGTGGGATGGGCGCATTCATGGCAAAATGCGATATCAAGGTGGCTTTTCGATTAATGCCCATCCATCCTGACGATTTTTATTTATTGAGATTTCAGTTTGAGGTAGGTTTTTATGTGAATAGGGCTCTTCCCATGGGATGTGCAACCTCCTGTACTCTTTTTGAATTGTTTTGAGCTCTATTGTTTATTATCTAGATGATTTTTTTAATTTGCTCTGGGTCAGGGACAAATCATACTGTGCTCTTATGAATTGTCTGCAATGACTATTCTCTGACCTGAGGGTGCATTTAACTACAGAGAATTCAGAAGGTCTGGCAATTTGCATCTCCTTTTTAGGCATTGAGCTGGATTCAGTGGCACAATTGTCTAGATTTCCCTTTGGGAAGGTGGACACTTTGAGGCACAGAATTCAAGTCATCAAGGGTAAAAGGGAGGTTACATTGTGGAAACTGAAAGTTATAGTGGAGCACCTCAATTTTGCATGCCAGTTTGTATCACTGGGTGGGGCATTTCTTCCGCATCTGTGTGACACCATCTCAGGGCTAACATGCCCTTTTCATCGTCACAGAGTTTTGGTGGCAATGCAGGCAGATTTTTGCATGTGTGATAGGTTTTTGAGGTGGAGGGATGTGGTCATGAGAATGGCTTTTTTGGTTCCATTTGGGGGACCCACAATCCTGGGGCTGAATTTATGTAGGGAGAGAGTTCATGGGGTTTTCATCGGAAGCAGCTGTGTATGATGCAGCCATGCATGCCCTTGAGGCAGTGGCTGGCATATGACCTGGCACGCACATGGCATAACTCAGGGTGTAATTTCTTTAGCAGTCCAGAATGGTCTCACCTGTTCCTCAGCAGTCATATAGGAGAGTCTGTGATTGCCAGGGGAATGTCTAATATTTCACAGCACCCCATTTCCAGGGACAGGCCTGAGCTGTTCAGGAATGATTATGAAGAGCTTTCCATTGTTGGACAGTAGAAGATAGGGGTGCTTGGCATGCCGTGGTCAATGGGGTCACGAATGGTCAGAATCGACTGTATGACTGAACAACAACAAAAATTTCCTGGACGATCTTCAGAAGAGTCTTTGTACCACCCCTGTATAGTGGGGGGGGGGTACATGTCACTAGGAGTGTCGTCTAGCCTGTGGCAGGTAATGCAGTCAATAGGGTCCCCCAAGGGTCTAGAAATAAGCACTGAACTTTTTTTGTACTAAACAAACTGTCCCAGGGTGGGGTTTATACCTGGGAACATGGGCTGCCTCTTCCAGGCTGTGCGTCGGCAGGACGGTCTGCAGCAGAAAGGAGGGGAGTCCAAAGAAGGACTTGGCCCTCTGGGGAGGGGTATATTGTGCATAAGGACAACCCAGCCTGTGCTGCAATGACTCCTGTCAAAGATCCATTTGATTGGATTAGTTGTTTGGTTCCAGATTATATTTCAATAAAGGTGGCACTAGTTTTCAACCAACACTGGTGTCTGAGTCTTCTTTGGAGTGGAGGGGCAAAAGTTTAGGACCAAACTTTCAGTTTCTGAGCCTGATTTTCACAGGTTCTAATAGAAGATATAAATCTTGCAAGATTTCCCTCCAGGAAAATTTTTAGACTGGGGTGAAGATCCTGTAGCCATGGGCATATATAATTTCACATAACCCTTTCCCACACAGATGTTGGTCTTTTCTTCATTCTGGCTTCAGAAGATTGCAGGGGCAAAGGGAAATCACCTGGAATAAAGGGAAAAGGACAGATTGAGGTCTTCCCATGTTTTGCCCACAGAATGAACTGTTTAGAAGAAACAATTTAGCCACTTTACCTAACATATTATTTTGGTCTTGCTAATGATGGTGCAGGAGGACAACAAGAGAGACATTAAGTGATGTGTTTTTGAAACCTCTGGGCAAGGATCTTCCACTTGAGGGCATTTAGAACAGGAATGTTATTTTTTAAATTACAAGGTTTATCCAAAACATTCCCAGAACTGAGCTGCTGGTAATCTAGTAACCCTATGCTATACCTATTGTGAGAGTAAATCAAAGACAAAAGAACAGACCACTAAAAATAAATGAAGTGAACTAATGTCTTGTACAAAATAGCAGTATTAAAAAATGGGACTACATGAAATCCATCTTACTTCATGTTCTGTTAGTCAGAATATTTATGTCTGTCATTTAAACTATGTATTCCTATTTCTTTGTTTTCTACCTTAACACAAAAAGAAAATATCCTGAGTGACAAATCAGTAAAAAAGTAAGCTAATAATAGCATCTGGTATTATCTTCCTGCCTGTAAGTATACATTTTTGAACATTAATGTCATGGTTATAATTATAGTACATATTTATATAAGGGATTATGCATATTTTATAATTCCTCTACCAGCTTGCCTTAGAGGAGTCTTTTTCATCTCAACATCCTCTCTTTGCATGATGCGATATGTTGGCTCTTTCACCATTCTTGGGGATCTTTTTTATTACATTGTCTGAAATTCAGTAGTAAGTCACAACTAAAGTAGGCCCGTTGAATCAGTAGGTATTTGATGCATCAATTTATCTATTCATTCAATAATTCAGTGGGCTTGCTCCTGTCATGACTTGTGAAATAATTTCAGCCATTCTAGGTGACAAACCTGTTTCTTCAATGACTTGATATGTTTTTACCATTCCCAGGTATTTCAAGAAGAATCAGACATCCTATTTGCTGGCAAAAGATCTGAAGGATTGTTTTTGCCACACACAAAGCACCAAAGGTAGAAGCATAGAAACCTTCTTCATATTTGCTGTTAACATTCCCAAATGTTCGATGTGAATCAAAATAGCATGACCCCTCAAAGTCTTAAGTAATTTTGACCATTTTAATGCCTTCATGATAGAGAGGTACAATGACCGTCGATGCAGTTATATTGTTTTTCATCTTTGAACATCTTTTTAGTTCAACTTTATAAAAGACTGTTTTCAGTTGAACTATCTCAAGGAATGAATCATTCAGTTTGCAGAGAAGGGTGCAAAGTTCTGAAAGAAGCCAATCGTTTAACAGTCTGCAACAAAAAACTTCCACTGACTTACAAAGGTTTAGCTATGTCAGTCACTCACTGTCTTACATTTGACTGAAAATTCATTTTAGACTAATTTGATGTAAAATTGTCTCCCTAGGAAGTGCACATTTTCACTCAGAGAACTCGGCAGTCTCATTTATTTGCCTACACACACTAATCTCATTGTAATCATGTTACTTATCTTTTAATTTTGCATGTGGCAGATGCACATCAGCAAGGCATTCAGGTGGGACTCTCGCCGATAAAATTGATTTCACCACATTTAAATAGCTTCAGTGTTGGATGGCGCGGTAAGCAAATTTCACCCCAGAAAACTGGTAAAAGTGTGAAATAAACAATGCATCTCATGCCAGAAAATCTATTTTGTTATCGCTATTTTTCTTTTAAAATTCCACTAAGCACTGAACCAAGTGTAGAAGTGGTAAGGCCTTGCCAGTCTGGCTCACAATGACCAAAGTGGCACAAAAGAAAGTGGACTGAGGAAAGAGAAAAGTTAATTCAAGTTTAATTATGCTCATTAAAAATAGTAAACGATTGGAGAAGGTCCTCAGTTGACAGTTGTTTCTAGACTGGGTATTAGAAGAAACTATTTCCTCTGATTGATGCTTATCAAAACAAGCTATGCTGGGATTGACAATTGGCACTCATTTTACAGTGAGGTGAAACTGGTTTGCATGGGTCTTAGCAGCAAAGTGCTTGGGTAGATGGTAAGTGCAGTTGTTGAGATATAGCTAAATGTGCTAAGAGTACTTGTGTGACTGACAACCCTGTATGATAGGGACCCTTTTTATGTGAACTGTGTGAGCACATCTGGGTAATCTTATGTAGAAGTACCTCTTCAGATATTCAAATTTTTGGTGACTTCTAGAGAGGAAGATTCTAGGACATTATTTGTTTATATCTCTCCATGCCTACAATGCTTAAAGTCCTACATTTTTTCCAGCCCATAATGCCTGAATAGGACTTATGGTTTCATTGGTTTAGCCCAATGTTTCCCATCCTTTGGTTTTTGGACTTGAATTCCCAGAAGCCTAAGTCAATTCCTTTCGTGTTCAAGGAATGAAGAAGCAGTGAAATTCAGCTCTTTATTAGTGTGGTTTGAACACAGTTTGGATGGGTCAAAACTCAGACTTATATGCACTATAAATAGTAACAAGAATACAACAAGACCATTGGCTAACAGAGTGTGCACATTTTTTGATCCACTTATTTGCATAAGAATAGATACATTCTGCTCCTATCAGAAAACACAGTTAACATACATAACAATTCCCCAAAGTACTGATCAGTTGATGTACTGACTTAGGCTTCTGGGAATTTAAGTCCCCCTGTGGGGCATGGGCCACATGTTGGGAACCACTGATTTAACCTTTCTTGTGACTTCCAAACAACATGATTGCCATAAAACTCCTGGGAAAGTTATCACCTCCCAAAACAACCAGTTACTTAGAATTGTTCTGATGAGAAAAAATAGGATGGAAGAGAATGGTCTTGAAATCCTTGAAGGAAAGCATGATATAAAATCGATTAATATATCAATCAATCAATCAATCAAGTCAGAGCAAGTGAACTGCTTAAGGGAAGCTCCCATGTTTCCTACATTCAAAACAAACAAAAAAGAACAAACAAACAAAATCCCTCTATGCAAGCTGTACAATTTTTCTGCCTCATTTGCATTTTATTAGGAAAACTTGACTAAGCAGGTGTTGGTAATCTTCTCATATTTACAGTGTTGCAAATAGACCTCAAAAGAATATGCATATAAGCTTATTTTTCAAAGTTTTTTTAAAAAAATATTATCTCTCAATTGACTTTTTAATTAATGTGCATGCATGTGTGTAGATGCTTTTTCCAGAAAACCAATCAAGAGGTAGAATTTACAGAACAAGCCAAAGAATGTTGTAATTGCCTGCTGAATAATAACAGAAGGATAAAAGACTGGGAAACTGAATGCAGGTGTCAAAAATACCCCTAATGTGCTTTGTTCAGTGCCAAGTACATTGCCACTGATATAAAAATGAATAATGAGAAGATAATAATAATATTAGTGAAAGTAATATTTGAACCTGACTATCGATTTAATGATGTTTCTGCATGGCATAATCATACTATACCAATTAGTTGACTAAAACAGTGTGGATTATGGGAGTGTTGTTTTCTCCAAAGTTCTTTCACTATCTGAATCTAGTCAAGGACAGAGGAAATTAGCAAGAACTGAATGCTTTTTGTGTAAAATAGAGCCCAAAATATAATTACCACAGTGACACTGCATAATAAGGTTGAAATTAATGCAGCTAAAAGCTGGTCCTTGCAGAAAAGGCAGCCAAGTATTATTAGACACAAGCTTAGGCTTCAGCCCCTGCTGTGTTACTGTTTAGAGAAGACACATGTATTTGCCTTCTTGTAACACCCTTGGAGCAGGTTTTTAACACAGGGCACTAAAGTTTAGAGTCCTTGGAAATCTCCTCTGCTAGCACTCACAGCTCTCAGGAGGAGAAAGATAAATTGGTTGAAACAGAGGAACTTAACTATGAGAGAGACCCACAAGTTCATTTCTGTGAAGAGTTTTGGATCACTGTTTCTTTGCCCCTGGGGGAAGTGGCTGAGCAGTGGCCTCACCACACCTTCTTGGTGATGAAATGCTAATGATGCTACTGATTAAGAGTGGCCTGTGACAGTAGCAGTACTCTTCCTCCATTTCAACCTGAGAGTTACTCCATTCAGGAGTCCCCTTCCATCCAGGGTTACTCAAATAGGAGGTTATTGAAATGATGAGGTATGTTGAGGTGACAAACTGGGAAGAATGCTAGATCAGAGTTGCTACTATTGCTACCTTTTGAACCTATCTCTATTCTGGTATACCTGTGGGATTTGCTAGTTTACATCATCAATGCATTTGCAGTTCTCCTGTTGCACATCTCCACTGCCTCCCAATGAGATATGATACTTTTCTCCTATTCTGGACAGCCTGACATCCAGCCTCTGCTGCCACTTACATGAGTACAGGAAATCTTTGTGCAGTCTTTCAGTTGCTGCACCACTTTAGTGTGCTTTCTCTTCCATCTGTCACATCCCAACTTTGACAGGAGTAGAAAGTTTAGTAGGATAGATTATGTTTTACCACAGAGTATGGGGGTGACTCCACAGCACCTAAGGAAGGAAGGAAACTTCTCCCTTTCACCATGATCTCCCCATTTGCTTCTTCTGCAAGGCAGTCAGATCTCATACATTCCACTGGTAATGGGGCTGGACAGCTGGAGTTTTGTTTGGATTCATAAATGTCAGACACCTACAATCTGACAATAGTTACTATCGGGGTCACTTTGCTCCCCCTCCGCTAGAGGTTTGGCCAGCTGCAGCACAAGCAGAAGTCCCCAGATTTGGCTAGCGGGCCATAAGGTTGGCTTCCTCAAGGCTTGGCTGAGGAAGACTTGGGGTCCAGATAATTCTGGCTCATAGGTTCATAGAGAAATGGCAATCCAGGATAGACTATGCAGGAAAAATTGAGCTGCAAAGACCCCTGGGATGGAAAGCCACTTTCCCATACGAAAAACACCCTTATCTTGCTTTAAGAGGAACTTTTAGCCTTGGCCGTGTGAAAGGTGTGGGGGAGTAATTCTCTTACCTCTGCAGCAACTCGCTGTCTCCGGGATGCTGGGCAAAATTTCCTCTCCTGGGCAACAGACTCCATGAAGTTGATACAAATCGCCACAGTTCTCCTTCCACAAATAAGGCTTTATTGTTAAAGTCTCCCTTTCCCCCAATTTGCTCCAGTGGCAGCAGGAGCAAACAGGAGTAAACTCAACAAACCAAGTCCTTTTATGGTTTTTATTGTAAAAATATCAAAGGTCCAATAAATGCAGAATATAAAAAAATCACTGACTAAACTAGAACATTACTTTCCCTAAGAAATAAAATATAGCAATACGCTACCACTTGCCTAGAGTATTTTGCGGCGGTTTTCACCACCCCATATGAAAGGGTACGGATTGGGACCTTTTGAGATGACAAGTGATATGGGTTCTTGTAGCATTGAAGAATGGACTCCCCCCCGCCCCGAACTCCTAGTTTAAGAAATTGGGTAGGGTTTTATACCTTTGGGTATGGGAAAGTGTCTCAAAATTGTGCTAATTAATTACTCAAAATGACAGTTACATGCATACTTGGTGATAGTAGATGGCTGGCTATCAGTGTTCTCATTTCAGTATTTGAGATTGGACCATCAATTGGTACAGTTTCCAGGAGCTTGACCTTGGGAAAAGTACAAGAGGTAATTTCCCAGTTACTGAACCCTAGAGTTGGATATGACTGGCTTCCGAGCAAGGGTGAACCCTTTACCCTTACCACCCCATAGTGTTTAGTACGTTTAATGTAAGGGACCAAAGACAATGAAACAGCCGAAGGGTTGGCTTAACACAGGTTTATTGCATGATGATCCGGAGGAACATGTGGTAATGGCGGATGGGTAGCTCAATATATACAACTGGCTATACATTTGAATGTGGCTCGTCGACAGACTATTGGTTGCTGCCTGCGTGACGTCGTAGGAGGTCACGCCCTTCTTGACCAGGTGAAGAGGTGGCGGGGAATCTTCCCGCGCTGCTGAACCAGGTGAATATGATCCATGGGAGCTGGACGCTCGCTACTGCCCTCTGGTGGTCACTAGCTCGCGTCCCCTTATTAGGTTTACATTGATACAGCTGATGGTTATAATGTTGCACACAGAAAGGTTACATTGTTAACACATGGCAAAGGTACATTGTTAAAGGCACAGCTTAACAGAACACAACAGTACGCTCTCTCGGTGATTCACAAGTTAATTAGCATTTCATTTCAAAATCATAATTCATAAACCCTTTGCCAAAAATCCCCCAAATTTGTCAAAGATGGTGCCAAACTTCCCCAAATGTGGCACAGACTGTTCCAAATTTGGTGCTCTCCTGAAATCTAAAGGTTATCTTTCTTTTAATCTATTTTGGGTACCCTTATTTTTAGAATTGTGTTATAGCAAGGGTTCACAACATTTTCACGCCATGGGCAGTCCAAACCCCCTCACACAGGTGAGCTTCCCACCACTTCCACCACTTCCAGTTGTAGTGGCAGCGGATGCATCCACTCCACAATCCCTGCTGGTTTTGCCACTTCTTATGCTTCCCATGGTGGCAAGAATGAGGGCGGCACATTGTTGCTGGATTTTCAGTTTTGTCACCGCATTTTCATGGAATTTTTTCCTGCATTTTGCATGTTTCTGGTGCATTTTCAGGGCTTCCAGTAGCAGCAGTGGTGGCTCCGGGGTCCTCACCATGGGCCAGATTAATTGGCACCATGGGACGGATTAGGCCGACACGCCGTAGGTTGGAAATCCTTGTGTTACAGATTACTGATTTGTGCTGTCAGCACAAGATCTCTGCTGCTGTCTGTTCCCTTTTCATTTCATTACCTCCACACCACCCACCCATCTGGGCATGTATATAAATATCTACCCACTGAAGGAATACTCTATGCAACTGATGATAACTCAGCCCCAAAAATATTGATGTAAAATTATACAGTACTTATTAATCTTTAAGGCACCTTTGAATTATTCATTGCTGTTTAGGAGAGGTTCTCTTCTGGGTGGCCACAAAGGTAGCTGCTGGGTGGAGGGGGAAATTATTTGGGAGGGTCTCCAAAAGCCAGTTTCTTCTTCTGGAGGCTTCTGGGACTGTTTCAGCTTCAGAGCCTTGGGGATCCCTTAATATTGCCCCACCTGAAACTGAAAATAAGAAGTGTTCTTCTGCACATTTCCTGTTGACTTCTTCCTAGTATTTATTGATCTAGTACAAAATTCTCATCTAAAATTAGCCCCAGATCTACTAAGATTGCCTACCCAATTATAGATGTGTGGGTCCCCCTGTCAACTTTATTTTCATAGAATAACAGCTTCTACAGTAAACTGCTGAAACTCAGTAGGTTGTTCCATTGATATTTTTCTACTAGTGGACAGTGATGGGCACAAAAAAAATTTACTACCACACTGTGGGCATGGCCTAATTTGGAGTATTTGGGGAGTGGTGATCCTTTTGCAGTTCTTAGGATGTTATCAAATGCTCAGCCTTCCCACCCTCTGGAGTCAGTCCTGAGTTCCCCAATTATGTTCTTGAACTCTAAAAATGTCAAACCAATAATGAGGAATCTGATTTCTTCCCTCTGTAGTTTGCTCAACTCAGGAGTTTTTGTCATGCTTGAGTGGGAACACTGAATGGTAGGCTTCAAGGAATGGGACAAAATGTAACAAGCTCTCTCTGCTTTAGCTGCCATTATGGGTTGGAAAGTGCTGATTCCTCAGAGAATGGGAAACCCACTGGCAATTCAGCAGTTTGCTAACAAACATTCCATTTGAAGAGCTGACTCCTGGCTTGAACAGGTTTGCTGCACATCAGCAGCTCTTTTGGAAGTATCCCGCTTGCTCTAGTGCTTGGAGCCTGCTGCTTTCTTGAAGAAATCATATAAGAGTCATTATCTTGCAAAGCACTCTTAACTTGACAACACTTGTACAGAATGTGAGTTGAAATTTCTAGTGAAACGGTCACATGCCAGTGAAGATGTGGAGCCTTAAACAACATTTCAACAGCAGCATTTTCTGTTAAACAAATAACCCAACACTTCCTGAAAGTTGGGTTGATACAGAAAAAAATGCTAAAATAAAAGCTACCAGTCAGAAAACCTTCCTTGAAGCTATTAGATGTTTCCTGAGAGTCTTTATCCATAATAACTACTACCAGTATGTGGTGGTTAATTACATTTATAGTATTGAAGGAGGGAACATTTTGCATGTGCTCAGAGATAATGTTCTGTTTGAATCAAATGCCCAACAGTGCAATTCACTCTGTCTGTCTGTGTGTGTGTGTGTGAATGTGTGTTTGTGCATTCATGTGTGTGCACGTGTGCACGCACGCACATGCATGTGCGCACACACACACACACACAAGTGAGGGGAAGTTAGTGTTAGAAAAGTAGAGCAGATTTTTACTTTTAACTTAATCCACATCAGGGTATAACTTTATTTCATGAGAATGAATGGCCATCATCTGCTTCTCTGCATTAGAAAGTGTGGGATCCGCGCACACAATTGGCATACTGTCCCTGACAGAACCACAGTTTTGGGGGAACACACCCTTGAGCTGCTGGTTCTGAAGGGACAGAAATTGGGGAGCAGAATAATAGCTATAGTTTAATTCACCGATCACTGACCTAACAGGCAGTTTGGACAATGGAGGGCAAAAGATCGCCAGGTGATGAACTCGATAGGCATGTAATGAGTAATCTCGCATCCGCAGAAGCTCTGAGCCCTAGAGTCAACCTCGACAGATGTTTGCTCCCGATAACAGTAGACAATGCATGTCCCCGGTAGTAAATTAGATAGATAAGGAACTTCCCCCCGGTGAAGTCATCCCTAATGGGTAACTTGTGTAATCTCAAAGTGCAGTCTCAGACTTTTCCTGTAACGGCCGCACGCAACGTATGCATGCAGTCGAGCTAGGCAGAGTATAAAGTTAAGTGCCTTCTGATCAATAAATGCTGGTCTTCGCTCCATCTTGCCTCGTGTGTCTTTGCTTGACCAGTCTCCTCTGGGACCCTCTGGCCCGCTTCAGGCCCCGATCCAACAAGAGACAACTTATTTTATTCTGCTCTGTTTTCCTGGTAATCTAGCTGCTAAAAATGGGGCTGTTCCAAACTGAGATCCCCACCATATTTTGTGGTGCATCATTTTGTAGATGTGGACTGGACAAGTTTTTGACTCACTACCATTCAAATCAAATCAAATCAATCTTTATTATGGTCCAAGACCAGCATAGTACAACAAAAAATAACAGAAGTTGAAATATATCAAGAGACAGAAGTTAAAATGAAGGTACTTAATATATATTTTAGAAAGGAGCATTTCTGCTCAGAGTTAAGAAGTAGTAAAATTAGTACTAAAGATTAATAGTGTTACAACTATTACTAAAGCTATGATGTCACACTAGTGGTTTGTTTAGCTGAAGGCCCTGCCAGGATAGTTCTTCTGATCATACATGTTGTAGTGCAGAACCATTCACATTTGTTGTAAAGCAGCCATGGGATTTGCTTTTTGTTTAGGTGAGAAGCAGTTAACTGATTTTAAAAAGGAGTCTACTCTGGGTTTTTTCCTTGTTTGGTTTCACTTTGTGAATAGCAGTGAGCACAAGAAGTTAGCAAGGAGACCATCTATACTGCTGCCATCAGCATTGTCAGCATTCAAACACCCCTTTGCTTCTTCCTGCTGGTGATGCGGGCACAATATTGAACCATTTCCTGATTTTTACAGGGAAAAAATGTCACACATTCATAAATGAGAGGTTTTTGAAAAATCAAATTGGTCACTATATAACCAAACAAATGTTGTGTGGTAACAGTGACAACTAAGTGTACATAACATATCAACAACTGAAATGCAATAGTGAATCACAACTGGAGTAGACCAACTGAATCTTTGAAACATATGAAGGAATTGAGTTGCTATATATCTATTGATTCAATGGGCCTACTCTAGTTGTGACTTGTTCCTGGATTTGAACCATTATATCACAACTATAAATTTTACTGTTGTTTTTGCTACAACAGAAAAATTTACCACATGCCTTCACAGAAAATAAAATGTATCTAGACCATTGTTTCTCAAACTTTGGTTTTTGGAATTCAATTTCCAGAAGCCTAAGTCAAATCCCCAAAGCACTGATCATCCAATGTACTAACATAGGCTTCTGGGAATTGAAGTCTCCCTGTGGGGTGGGAGCCTCATGTTGGGAACCACTGATCTAGATTCTTTACCTACTTATGCTAGGGCCCGAATATAAAGCATTTTCTGTTTTTTCATCCCAGCCTTTTTGGCAGTGCTGCTTCTAGACCAGGGGTTCCCAACCTTTCTAAGCTGGGGGCCAGATCAGGCCCAGGGTGGGCATCAGAAATTTCCAGGCCTGGTATGTGTCCCCCCCCCCCACATTTTGGCCATGCCCCTGGGGTTTCGTGTGCCTGAACAACTATCAAAAACACAGCAGGCACTGGAAATGCATCAGAAGGTGCCAGAAACGTGTCAGCAGACACTGGAAAAATCCCTGCTGCCACCAGGAATGCTTCTGTGGCCACCCAGGAACACCTCTGATGATGCGTTCCTGGTGGTTGCGGATACATTCCTGGCTGCTGTGGAGGCATTCCTGGTGACTGCAGGTGTGTTCCCAATGGCTGTTGGGATTTTCTGGCACTGCTGATGCATATTTGGCACCCACTGACACATTTCTGGCACCCACTGATGCATTTCCAGTGGTTGTGGAGGCATTTCCGGTGGCTGCTGAAAATGCCTCTGTGGCTACCAGGAATGCAGCCACTTCCAGTGGCAGCAGATGCAATGGCTGGAGTGAGGACACAGGCTGGTTGATTTGGCACCATAGGCTGGATCCGGCACATGGGCTGTAGATTGAGAATCCTTGTTCTAGACATTCTGTTTCTGCTTAGCTCCCCCCTGCCCTCATGAGTCCCTGTAGACCAAATCCTGTGCAAATCTCTTCATTTTGGCTTATTTCTTCTGATGTTCCCAGGGGAAGAGATGTGGAGAGCTTGACAGCTTGTAAATATGGCTGTGCTCTTTTGGCTGGCCAGACAAAGGTAATACCTTGACATGAGTTTTAGAATAAGCTCCACAAAGTTACTCACCACAGAATTATTAGTTCAGTTGCCAGTCAGGATATGCCAATTACAAAAGGCATAAACAAAATGGAATTTGTCTATAGATTTTCATCATGCCTACATTTGTGATTGCTGTGGTGAGCTATGTTTTCCTGAGTGTCCAGTTTTAAGGCAATCATCTTCATATATTATGTAAGACTTTATTTTCTGCAAACCTGCTGCTTCACTGGAGTGTAGCCATGGGCTTTGCAAATGGGCACATTAAAGAGATAATATTCAACCACTTGTTTTCTGATATTAAAAAGACCCAATTTTAAAACAAATTAAAGCTATTAAAGCCACAAAGAGGGATTTCTGTTGTATTTCCTAATAACATCTTCTGTGGCCATCTGAAAATAAGTCTTTCTGAGTACTTTTTTAAAGCATGGAGGAAGCTGTGGTGTTGTAATCATTCCAATTGACTCTGTCTGTCATATATTTTGAGCACATAAATGAATATTGATTTTATTATTACCACATCAACAACAATATCAGCACCTTCTGAGGCTTTACATTTGCTTCTTTGGAATCTGATCAGTATATAGCAATTAAAAATAAAATGTTCTACACCCGGTATAATATAGGCAGAGGTTCTTCCTGGTGTGGAGGAGAATGGAGTGAAAGGCTTCTATTTTCCAACTAAGAATGTTCCATTGCCCTTCCAGGTCCTCTGGGTGGGCTTTTGAACTCACAGCTGAATCATGCTGATGAGAGAAGAACCAAGACACTTTGTTCCATGGCAAAAGTCAGAGACATAGGTCAAGATAGTACACACACACATGTGCACCAGCTGACATGGTAGATTAACCTTACTTCAGTGCTAGTAATAGGATAGATTTCTCAACGTAACTGAGGCAACTAGAACTGGTTATGGAGCACAGGACAGGCTGTCGGAAAGGATCGTGGCTTCACGTTAGAGTAGATGTTTTGCTTGCAGAACGTCCTGCATTCATAATGTTGGCATTACCAAGTGGGATAGGAAAAAAATATGCCTGAAATTCTGGAGAGCTGCTGCCTAACAGAGCCAACAATACTGGCTTAGGTAAGCCAAAAGTTTGACGGTTATCTTTGTATAAGAGTAAATGCCTCATTAGAGGAAAACATCTGATTGCCACTGTAGGATGTTTTTACATCTCCCACAGTTTGCAAACTAGCTTGCTTTGCTTTATTGCTAAGCCTTGGGTAATAATGGGCTTTGTCTTCAAGTTTCAGAAACATATGTCTACTGGGATCTCACCCCTGAAACATTAACACAATATCTGCTTTTAATGGTATATAATCTAGAATGTTTTATTTATCCCTGACTTGATATAACACTGCTTCCTCTGCAGCAGCAGCATGGCTCACTCTTCTTGTCCATAGGACCAGCCATTGTGCAACATTTCCTTTCCAAATCTGCAGCAATGCTCCCAACCACAGCTGGGTTTGCTGGAATTCCAGATTTCTGTTATGATGATATTCTGTTTGCTGATTCCTAACATCATAGCAGAGGGAAACACCCGAGATAATTCCCAGGGATTGAGTTAACAGGATGTTATGAATGTTAACTGTGTTTTCTGATAGGAGCGGAATGTATCTTTTCTCATGTATCTATTCTTATGCAATTAAGTGGATCGAAAAATGTGCACTCTCTGTTAGCCAATGGGCTTGTTGTATTATTGTTACTTTTACTGTTTATACTGTATATAGGTCCGAGTTTCGCCCCATCCAAACTGTGTTCAAACCCCACTAATAAAGAGCTGAATTTCACTACTTCATTCGTCTGCTTCTTCATTCCGTCAACACTAAACTGGCGACAAGGATGGGATGGCGTCCCGACACAGCAGCAACATTGGCCCATTCAACCCAGTGCATCCAGAGAAATGGGCAGCATACGAACGCTGGTTCCACCACGCAATGGCCTGGCAGAAGATCACCCATGGAAACCAGAAGCGCTCCTGTTTCCTTGCTTAGTGCCGTTCTGAGACGCTTGAGCTGGCAACCCACCTTGTTCTCCCAAAGGACGTGGATGTGGTGCCACTCGCAGAAATCATGTCCGCACTGAGGAGGCACCTGCAGCCAGAGGTCTTGATCTTCCCGGCCAGGGTGGCCTTCCACAGAAGAGAGCAGCGACCCGGAGAATCCATTACAGACTACGCCACCGCACTGTGCATTGCTGCCATCCCATACAAGTGGGACAACATTGAAGAAGCACTCCGGGACTGTCTGCTGACCGGCATGAGGGATGAAGATGCTCAATGTCGCCTCATGATCAGAAAGACGCTAACCTTCACGGATGTCCTAGAAGAGGCAGTAGTGTCTGAGGCCACATGGTCCGGAATAAAGCTTTTCTGGCATCGCCACTCCACCACCAGTGCCACCGACTCAGCTGTGCAAGCTCAGCAAAGTTCACCTTCATCCTCCTCAGCATCACCTGGTTCCAGGCGATGCAGAGGGGAAAGTCTGTGTGGTCCGATGAAAGCACCGAGAGCACCGTGACGATCGGGAGAAGAAATTCCTTTGTGATGGATACGGAGTTCGGCATGACCGCAAGAAGTGCCCCTTCTGCACTGCAGAATGCCACAACTGTGGGCGAAGAGGGCACATTGTTAAGGTATGCCGACAGCGAAAGCAAAGACCTCCAGTGTCTGTGCCCAAGAAGAGTCATCACCACAACACATCCATTGCCAAAGTGTCACCTGAGCCTGAGCCGTGCCAAGCGGGCATCATGAGCGAGCGTTTCTTCACAGACCTGAGCCTGCAGGACGTCCCCTTCAAGATGGAGGTGGATTCAGGTACTACCTTTTCCATAATCCCACAGCGGGAGTTTTTGAGAATTCCCCTTGCCTCTCGGCCCAAGCTCAAATCCTTTAAAACCTCCCTCCGGGATGTGCAAGGTTGCCAAATTCTGGTCCTGGGGGTGGGTAATTTCTTGGTTAAATTCAAAAGAAATTTGCACCTCCTTGCCAGTGGTTGTAGTTAAGCAGGGCACTAAATGTCTTATTGGGACCCAATGTTTTAGGCCCCTGGGAATCCTGCTTTCTGGCATCCATGCAATAGACTCTGACCCATTCTGGGACATTTGTGCTGCACATCCTGAGGTATTCAAAAAGGATTTAGGTTTATACAAAGGACCCCTGTTGACTTTGAGCTTGACCCAACCATCCGTCCCATCCGGATGAAGCCACGCCGGGTACCCTTTGCTTTAAAGGAGAAGATTGAAGCCGAGCTGGACAAACTGGTGGGGCAGGGCATCCTCGTGCCGGTGGACTCCGCAGAGTGGGAGACACCAATTGTGACTACTTTGAAAAGTAACGGGGAGGTCAGGATATGCGCTGACTACAAGTGTACCATCAATAAAGCTATTCACCCGAACACATATCCTGTGCCCATGGTAAGCCACCTTCTTGCCTCCTTGAATGGAGGAAATTGCTTCGCAAAACTTGACCTTGCCCAGGCTTACCAACAATTAACTGTGTCTCCTGCTGCCACCATAGCCTAGACCATAGTAACGCATAGGGGGGCATATAAGGTAACTAGACTACAATTTGGGGTGAATGCGGCCCCCAGAATATTTCAATCTCTTGTAGAACGTGTTTTAAAAGGGTTGCCTCGTGTCGTGCCATATTTTGACGTCCTGATCACCACTAAGGACACTGTTGAACTAGCAACCAGGCTCGATCGAGTCCTGTCACGTTTCAAGAGGGTTGGTCTACATCTCAGAAGAGACAAATGTGTGTTTTTGGCACAGGAAGTGGAGTTCCTGGGGTAACACATTACACCCCAAGGTATCTTGCCCTCTGACTCCAAGGTGATGGCCGTGCAGAATGCACCCAGGCCGAAATGTAAAGCTGAATTGCAATCATTTCTAGGATTTTTAAACTTCTATCACACTTTTCTCAATCGCAAAGCCTAACTTGCCAAACCATTACATCAGCTTCTTAAGAAAGATACTGTTTGGCACTGGGGCCATTGCCAGGAGAAAGCGTTCCTAGAACTCAAAAGGCTGCTATCTTCAGATGCTGTGTTAACTCATTTTGATCCTGACAAGAAACTTGTACTTGTACTTGTGTGTGATGCATCCCCTGTGGGGGTGGGAGCTGTGTTATGCCATGTACTAAATGACGGAAGGGAAGCCCCCATAGCATTCTATTCCCGTTCGCTCTCAAAGCCTGAGAAAAAATACACTCAGACAGACAGGGAGGCATTGGCAATCGTGGCAGGCACTAAGAAATTCCATGATTACCTTTATGGAAGGCTCTTTACCATCGTAACTGACCACAAACCCCTCCTTGGAATCTTTGTGAACGGGAAACCCATGCCTCAAATTCTGTCCCCAAGGATGTTGCGTTTGGCAATTTTCCTAAATGCATACGATTTCACTTTGGTACATAGGCCCGGCAAGGACATCAGCCATACTGATGCCCTTTCACATTCTCCACAGCCAGTGGTCGGGGAAGCAGATTGCAAGATCGAAAGCGACCTCTAGGTCCTCATGATTGAGACATTCAACTCGCCCCCGGTCGTCCCCTCAGATATAGCCAAAGCTACGGCCAAGGATGTAACATTGACTAAAGTAATGTCTTGGGTGCAAAAAGGCTGCCTGTCTCTCCTCTAGCCGAGGAATTCAGAACATTCCACCACAAGCATTTGGAATTGTCAGTGGAATGAGGTTGCCTTCTATGGGACCAGCGGGTGGTCATTCCTGTCACTCTCAAGAAAAAGGTTTTACATTTACTTCACTCAAGTCACCCGGGAATTGTCCGTTCCAAATCCCTTGCCCGTAGCTACTATTGGTGACCTCAAGTGGACCAAGACATAGAACAAATGGTCGGCACTTGTGCCAGCTGTCAATCCTCTCACCCAGAGCAATCCCACCTTCCCTTTCAGGAATGGGATTCTGCTAGGGGCCCATGGTCCAGGTTACACATGGATTTTGCAGGTCCATTTAGGGGCGCCCTATTTCTGTTAGTTGTAGATTAATTCTCAAAGTACCTGGAAGTAATTAGAGTGCCTAATACCACTTCAGTCACAATGATAATGCACCTGAGAAAGCTGTTTGCAGCATTTCGACTTCCAGACGTGCTGGTGTCCAACAACGCATCCACGTTCACATCTGCAGAATTCCAATCCTTCATGGAAAGGAATGCAATTGGGCACATCACTGCTGCCACATTCCACCGAGCCACCAATGGCCAGGTGGAGCGACAGGTACGCACAACTAAAGATAGATAGATAGATAAATCTTTATTGTCATTGTCCTGCACAGAACAACGAGATTGGGAGGGGGGAAAACACTTAACAACCCAACAAAACCTAAACAAAATACAACTATACAAAATTATCAACATACTCCCACCCCACATATACACATTTAACCCCTAAAAAGCTCTAAAACTCTAAAACTCTAAAAACTCTAAAACTCTAAAAACTATATACAGAAGCTCCCTCATAGACTGCATTGCACTGCATTCAAAGCCAGAAACGCTTTTGGGTAGAAACTATTTCTCAAGCAGCTGGTCCTGGTCTTTATGACCCTATACCTTCTTCTAGAAGGCAGAAGCTGAAAGAGATAATTTCCGGGGTGCGTACTATCTTGCACAATCTCTACAGCTTTCTTATAACACCTGGTGGCATAGATTTGATCTAGAGTGGGAAGAGTACGCCCAATTATCCGCTCCGCAGTCTTTATGACCCTGGACAGCATTGTTCTTTCCCTAGCTGTACAACTCCCAAACCATACATACAGACCATAGGTTAAATCACTCTCTATGGTACAGTGGTAGAATGCCAACAGCAGATCCTTTGAAAGATTGTTCTTCCTGAGGATTCTCAAGAAGTATAACCTTTGCTGTGCTCTCTTGATCAGATCTTTGGTGTTTGCTCCCCATGTTAGATCATCCCTCAGCTCCATTCCCAGAAATCGAAACACAGAGACCTGTTCCACACAATCCCCTTCAATAATAAGTGGCTGGATGTTCAATTTGCATTTTCTGAAGTCCACAATGATCTCTTTTGTCTTTTTTACATTGAGGAATAAATTGTTTTCCCCACACCACTCTGTCTGCATCTCAACCTCCTTCCTGTATGCCGACTCTTCCTCCCCAGCAGTAATCTGACCCACCACCGTTGTGCTGTCTGCAAACTTGATGATCTTATTGCTGTGGTAACTGGGAACACAATCATATGTGTAAAGCGTGTACAGAAGCGGGCTCAACACACACCCCTGTGGCATCCCCATACTTATACTGAGATCCACAGAGACATGAGAGCCCATCCTGACGTGTTGGGAATGATCTGATAGAAAATCTAGTATCCACCTGCATAAGCATGGCGGAAGCCCCAGATCTAATAATTTGGGCACCAGTCTATGCGAAAGAATAGTATTAAAAGCAGAACTAAAATCTACAAATAACTGTCTCGCATAAGTCCCTTGTTTCTCCAAATGGATCAGAACAGCATGTAGGGCCGTAGCCACAGCATCCTCCATGGATCTCTTTCCCTTATATGCAAATTGACAAGAGTCAAGTCCAACTGGTAAACAAGCCATAATACGGTTCCGCACCAACTTTTCAAAGCATTTCACTATGACAGGTGTAAGCGCCACAGGGCAGAAGTCATTCAGACTATCTATGTTAGGTTTTTTTAGGCAAAGGTATAATAGTAGAGGATTTCAGACAAGGTGGAACAGTGGCTTGGGCCAAAGACCAATTAAAAATCTTCATAAAAGTTACTACCAGCTGTTCTGAGCAGTCTCTCAGTGCCCTACCAGCCACTCCATCAGGACCCATAGACTTACTCGCATTTATCCCTTTTAATATTCGCCTCACTTCTCCCTCTTCCACCCTGGCAACATTCCCTAAGGGGAGTAATGACGATGACTCTGGCAACACTGCTGTATCCACTGCTGGTGTCACCTCAAATCGGGCGAGAAGATATTCAGCTCCTCCACCAGAGAAGCACTGCTCTCACAGGCGATGAATTACTGCGTTTGTAGTCAGTAAGGTGCTGGATCCCCTGCCACACTTGCCTGGTGTCGTGACTACTCAGGTGGTCTTCAATTTTCCCTCTATACATAGCTTTTGCCTTCTTTATACCCCTCTTCAAGTTCGCCCTTTGTATACTATACAATACCTGGTCTCCAGTTCTAAAAGCAAAGTTTCTGGTCTTCAACAGTCTCTGAACTTCACTCGTCATCCAGGGCTTCCTGTCGGATACATCTTTACATGCTTTTCCCTGGTGACGTTGGCTGTGAAGAATCTAATATAATCCAGGACCGTTGATGTGTTGGTCTCCAGATCTTGATGGTCAAACACATTCCAATCGGTCTCCTGGAAACAGTCCTGCAGCTGTTGAGAGGCTCCCTCAGGCCACACAGTAACAGTCCATGTTTGTATTGGGATTTGTTTCCTAAGGGGTGTGTATGCTGGTGTCAAAAGCAGGGACACATGATCTGACCTGCCAAGGTGTGCCAAGGGCTTAACCTCATATGCCCGTTTAATGTTTGTATATATCTTGTCAAGAGTATTCTCCCCCCTAGTTGCACATTTAAAGTGATGATGAAATTTTGGGAATACTGCCTTCAAGTCTGTATGATTGAAGTCTCCTGCGATGATCAGCACAGCCTCTGGGTATTTGCTCAGTTTAGTATTGATGTTTCCATACAAAATATCCATGGCCATGTGTGCATTTGCAGTTGGTGCCACATACATCACCATTAATACTACTGCTGTAAATTCCTGGGGGAGATAAAAAGGTCTACATTTAATCATTAAAAACTCTACCTCCGGGGAACAGTGGCTATCCAACCTGACAGAGTCCGTGCACCAGTTGTGATTTACGAAGATACACACTCCCCCACCTTGTTTCTTGCCAGAATCCTTTGTCCTGTCCAACCGGTGTGTAGTATAGCCTTGCAATTCAATAGCTGTGTTGGGAATGAAAGAGTTAAGACACGCTTAGGCGTATGGGTGAAGGGGATTTAGAGCTCCAGTTATGCCAGTTTCTTTTCATGTATAGGCTCACCCCCCTTGCCTCAGGACTGTCCCCTGCTGAATTGCTCGAGTGAAGGAAACTGTCATCCTTGCTGGACACATTGGATCCCTCTAGGGTGGAGGACAAAGGTACAAATATAGTGATCCAACACCAGAAGGGTTTCTCTTCGGGAGACCCTGTACATTGCCACAATTATGCAGCTGGTGGTCCTACGTGGGTGCCTGGGTTTGTGATCAATCAAACTGGTCCTGTTTCTTACAGAATCGAAACAGTCACTGGTCTGATCTGGAGGAGGCATGCGGATCAATTGAGACCCAGAATACTGGACCCATAGGATGAATACAGACACTCAATGTTAGGGTTGGCCCCACCCATTTAAACCCAGGGGGCAGAGGTAATAGTCAGCAGCAAACTAATTCAAACCCAGACGTGTGTTCTAGGGACCGATTTCAAGGGGAAATTGTGGAATGCTCCCCTACTCCGACCATGTGTACCCCTACACTGTCCCAGCCTAGCACTCTGGATTCCTTTATTGATGATGACCAATTTTGTTTGGAGTTGCCCTCCACTCTTAGTACACACAGGAGGGACCCTGAGTTGTCTTATGCATCTACAGAATTAGATTTTGGTTTTGAGCAATCCCCTGCTCTTTCATCTAACAAACAGGGCTTTAATTTGGGTTTACAGTCCTCCCCCTCTAGTCAATTCCTCATTCCAGTTGGGTTGCCCATCCTACAAGCCCCTGAGCCGGCTCAGCCAAGCATCCAACCCAGAAGGGAAACTAGACCACCATCCTGGTTAAAGGATTTTGTTTTTACCTAGGGGAGAAGAATGTTATGTATGTTAACTGTGTTTTCTGATAGGAGCGGAATGTGTCTTTTCTCATGTATCTATTCTTATGCAAATAAGTGGATCAAAAAATGTGCACACTCTGTTAGCCAATGGGCTTGTTGTATTATTGTTACTGTTACTGTTTATAGTGTATATAAGTCCATGTTTTGCCCCATCCAAACTGTGTTCGAACCCCACTAATAGAGCTGAATTTCACTACTTCATTTGTCTCCTTCTTCATTCCTTGAACACTAAACAGGATGAGTAAGCAGGGGGCTGATGGGGGAGAGTAAAGAAATGATCTATTGGAGAAAAATACCAAAGAGAAGGGGGAGACCAAGGCAAACACAGCACAACCAAAGAATAAAACTGAGACAACCCTCGATGAGTAAGCAAAGAAGGAGAACAAACTGGAGTTTGGTGGGAGCAGTGAAGAGGGAGGCCTGCAATAATTTTGTTCTAGTTATAGGCATACATGGGTCTAATAATTATAGATTGCTGGACTGTTCCAGCAGTCCCTAAAGCAGACAATACAAAGCAAGGAGCATTGAGAGACAAGCAGAAGAAAGCAATAAAGAAACTGGGATTAGGGAGTGAAGGGACACTTTGATGGTGGAAGACGCCGCCGCCGCGCACGGACGTCCCTCCCCGCCCCTGCCATCGGGCGGGGAGTTTAAGAGGGCTCCCCGTGGCTCTGAAGAGCCGAAGACGCCGCCGCCGCGCACGGACGTCCCTCCCCACCCCCTGCCATCGGGCGGGGAGTTTAAGAGGGCTCTCTGTGGGTCTGAAGAGCCGAAGACGCTGCCGCCACGCACGGACGTCCCTCCCCGCCCCCTGCCATCGGGCGGGGAGTTTAAGAGGGCTCCCCGTGGCTCTGAAGAGCCGAAGACGCCGACGCCGAGCACGGACGTCCCTCCCCGCCCCCTGCCATCGGGCGGGGAGTTTAAGAGGGCTCCCCGTGGCTCTGAAGAGCCGAAGACGCCGACGCCGAGCACGGACGTCCCTCCCCGCCCCCTGCCATCGGGCGGGGAGTTTAAGAGGGCTCCCTGTGGCTCTGAAGAGCCGAAGACGCCGCCACCGCGCACGGACATCCCTCCCCGCCCCCTGCCATCGGGCGGGGAGTTTAAGAGGGCTCCCCGTGGCTCTGAAGAGCCGAAGACGCCGCCGCCGCGCACGGACGTCCCTCCCCGCCCCCTGCCATCGGGCGGGGAGTTTAAGAGGGCTCCCCGTGGCTCTGAAGAGCCGAAGACGCCGCCGCCGCGCACGGACATCCCTCCCTGCCCCCTGCCATCGGGCGGGGAGTTTAAGAGGGCTCCCCGTGGCTCTGAAGAGCCAAAGACACCACCGCCGCGCACGGACGTCCCTCCCCGCCCCCTGCCATCGGGCAGGGAGTTTAAGAGGGCTCCCTGTGGCTCTGAAGAGCCGAAGATGCCACCGACGTGCACGGACGTCCCTCCCCGCCCCCTGCCATCGGGCGGGGAGTTTAAGAGGGCTCCCCGTGGCTCTGAAGAGCCGAAGACGCCGCCGCCGCGCACGGACGTCCCTCCCCGCCCCCTGCCATCGGGCAGGAAGTTTAAGAGGGCTCCCTGTGGCTCTGAAGAGCCGAAGATGCCACCGCCGCGCACGGACGTCCCTCCCCGCCCCCTGCCATCGGGCGGGGAGTATAAAGGGGCTCCCCGTGGCTCTAGGGAGCCGAAGACGCTGCCGCCGTGCACGGACGTCCCCCCCGCCCTCTGCCTCTGCCCTTCCCACTTGGGGGGAAGAAGAAGGAGATGTCGACGCCAGGACTTGCCAGTGCTCCCTGCTCGTTCCGGGAGCCCATGCATGTTGCTGGAACCAGGGGGGGATTGTGGATGGGGTGGGAAGAGAGAGAGTTGGTCCTGCCAGCCAGGAAGGAGGGGCAGCATTTCATCTAGGGAGGTTCCAGGGATTCATATAGGTGTTGTGACGGGCATGGGGCGGTATGGCGGGTACCGTGGGGCGGGCCGCACTCGGGGAATGCGGGCCCGATGTTTAAGTGCGGTCCCTCATTCCAGCCCTGCAGGTACATCTCTGGGCCCTGAGCAGCAGATCCACAGTGACCCCACCCTTAGGCTGCTGCTGGTGAATGCCAGATCGGTATGTAATGAGGCCCCCCTGATTCAAGATGCTATCCAGGAGGGGCTGGCCGACCTGGCATGCATCACCGAAACCTGGCTGACACTTGAAGATGGAGTACCTCTTTCGGATATGTGTCCAGCTGGGTTCGGTATCTGGCACCAGCCTAGAGGTGAGGGGAAGGGCGGTGGTGTCGCCATTGTTGCCAGGGAGTCCTTGGGAATTGCTAGGGCCACTGCTCCACAAGTGTCTGGTTGTGAGGCCCTGCTTCTACGGTTGGGCCCCAAGGGTCAGTTGGGGATCTTACTCCTGTACCTGCCCCCTTGCAGGGTAAGGGATGCCCTGCCTGAGCTCCTCGAAGCCGCCTCGATGCTGGCGTTGGAGTTCCCGAGGCTTATGGTTCTGGGGGACTTCAATTTGCCATCATTGGGGATGGCTTCTGAGCTGGCAAGGGAGTTCATAGCTTCCATGGCAGCCATGGGCCTGACTCAGGTAGTTCGGGGTCCGACCAGGGGCAGTGGTCACATGCCAGACTTAGTTTTCTTGTCAGAGCAGTGGCAGAGTGACCTGAGATTACAGGACTTAGCCATCTCACCTGTGCCATGGTCAGATCACTATCTGGTGACTCTTGACTTCCTGGGGGCGACGCTTCATCGTAGGGAGGCAGGGCCTATTAAAATGGCCCGCCCTCGGCGACTAATGGATCCAGATGGATTCCAGAGGGAACTAGGGGATGTTCCTCTGGATCGGCTCCACGATTCACCCGAGGCACTTGTCGACCTGTGGAACAGGACGGCAACAGCAGCCTTGGATGAAATCGCGCCACTGCAGCCTCTCCGCGCCCGTGGGGTTAGGTCATCCCCATGGTTCACGGATGAACTGCAGGATCTCAAACGGGCAAAGAGATGCCTAGAGCGCCGCTGGGTGAAGACCCGGGATGACTCCGATTGGACACTGGCTAGAGCTGCTATTAGGGCCTACCTAGTGGCGATGGGGGTGGTGAGGCGGCAATACTTCACCACCCTTATTGCCTCCGCTGATAATCGCCCAGCCGCTCTGTTCCGGGTAACCAGGTCCCTCCTCAGTAGGGGGGGATCGGTGCCCGGTTGGCAGGGTTCAGCTGAGGACTTTGCTGACCATCTGGTGGAGAAAATCGATCGGATTCGTTCAGGACTGAGTCCCGGCGTGGATGGGGAGGGTCGGGGGGGGGGGTGCCGGAGCACAGTCTTCCTGTATGATCTGGGATCAGTTTGATCCTGTTGTCCCTGATGAAGTGGACAGGCTCCTTGCAGCTGTACGTGCCACTACATGTCCTTTGGACCCCTGTCCCACCTGGTTGGTGAAAGCCTCCAGGGTGGGGACAGGTGGCTGGGTTGGGGCGATAATAAATGCATCCTTACGGGAGGGGGTATTTCCTGCTCCATTAAAACATGCTTTGGTGCGCCCCCTCCTGAAGAAAATATCCCTTGACCCAGCTGTCCTTAACAATTACAGGCCGGTTTCCAACCTGCCCTTTTTGGGTAAGGTTTTGGAGAAGGCGGTGGCGCGACAGCTGCAGAGTGTCCTGGAGGAAGCGGATTATCTAGACCCCTTTCAATCAGGATTCAGGCCCGGGTATGGTACGGAGACGGCATTGGTCGCACTAATGGATGATCTCTGGCAGGAGCGGGACGGGGGTTATCCATCCGTCCTTGCTCTTCTTGACCTCTCAGCGGCCTTCGATACCGTCGACCACGGTATCCTTCTGGAACGGCTCAAAGGATTGGGGATCCAGGGCACTGTGTTGTCCTGGTTTTCCTCTTTTCTGGAGCGCCGTACCCAGTCGGTGTGGTTAGAGAGTGAGAGGTCCAGCCCTAGGTCCCTCAAGTATGGGGTTCCTCAGGGCTCGGTGCTTTCTCCCCTCTTATTTAACATCTACATGAAGCCACTGGGTGAGATCATTCGTTCCCACGGGGTGCGGTACCATCAGTACGCGGATGACACCCAGTTGTATATCTCGGCCCGTGGGGACCCCAGTGATGCTGTTGAAATCCTATCCGGATGCCTGGAGGCCATTGGGGTCTGGATGGGGCCCAATGGGCTTCGGCTGAATCCCAGCAAGACAGAGTGGCTGTGGATAAGGGGCCCCGTGTTATCCAGGGAGTTACCACCTTTGGTACTGGATGGGGCGGTTTTGCCCCAGACAGACCCAGTGCGCAACTTGGGGGTCCTTCTGCTTATGGTCACCCATGCTCTGGTTACTTCCCGACTAGATTATTGTAATGCGCTCTACATAGGGCTGCCCTTGACGACCATTCGGAGGCTGCAGCTGGTCCAGAATGCGGCAGCCCGGGTGGTGATGGGATGTGGGCGATATGCCCATGCCTCACCGCTACTTCGGGAGCTGCACTGGTTACCAGTTTGTCTCCGGGTGCAATTCAAGGTGCTGGTTTTGACCTTTAAAGCCCTATATGGCAGTGGGCCAGGATACCTTAGAGACCGCATCATCCCAAGAGTGTCTGCCCGTCCAACTAGAGTGGACCGGAGGGGCTCTCTAATGGTGCCATCAGTTAGGGGTGCACATCTGTCTAGCACCCAAAGGAGGGCCTTCTCCGTGGCCGCACCAACTCTCTGGAACCTCCTGCCAACAGATCTAAGACTTCAAAGAGAATTGCTGCCCTTCAGGAAAGGATTGAAGACCTGGCTGGCAGGGCAGGTGTGGGGCCCGAATGGGATCACAGTCCCCGCCTGCTGGCTTACGTAAAGAATTAAGAACTCTCTCTTCCTTTTTTAGAGTGGGTGGGATGGATGGGTGGGATAAGGGTTTTTTAAAGTGTTTTTATATGTTTTTAGAATTTGTTGTAATGCCGCCCTGAGTCGGGTTCTGCCTGTGTGGGCAGCATATATAAATACGACTAAATAAATAAATAAGGTGGGCGCAATGTTTATCCTCATTTCTAAGAACATTTTTTATTTTATTTTTTATTTTATATTCAAATTTATATGCCGCCCAATCAGGTAAACCCGACTCTGGGCGGCTCACAACAAGTTAAAACACACATAAAACAGTACAACCAATTAAAACCAATTAAAACCCAACATACCCACCCACCTACCCCATTCCTCTTAAAACCCACATCACAGTGTAGCAAAGATAGACTGGTAGCACTGCTGGAAGAAAATGTGAAAGAATGGGAGGAGTGAGTGGCCACACTTAAGGCTATATGAGAAAATGAAGAGTACATACACAGAACTCGTTAGCAGCAGCAACAGTTAAGGGAAACCACAGAAGTTGGAAAAAACCAAGGCAAAGTAGAAGAGAAAAATGATGATGAGAGAGAAAACAAAATGTAGGGAGCACCATGGAAAAGTGCCATAGTTAGAAGCAAAAGAAGAAGACATTATTTACTGATGGAACTGCAGAACTGCTTTCAGATTTTTGAAGAGAAGTCTGGCAGATAGCATTCAGAAGAAGACAGGTTGGAGACCACACAGGAGGCCATAAGAGAGGCAGAAGTTCAGCAAAGCAGAGTCACTGAACACACACCCTACAAAAAGAATAAGGAAAGAATAATTGTGGTAAGAGACTCCCTACTGCATGGGATTGAAATTGAAATATAATATTCCTGGAAGATTCTTGGAGCCGCCAGGTAAATTGTCTCCCTGAGTATGGATTAAGGATATAACAGAAGGATTTCCATAACTCTCAAAACCCATGTATGCCTATCACTTCTCATCCATATGAGAAAAAAATAACTCAGGGAAATGAAGCTATGAATAATTTTCATATCAGACTTTGAAGCTCTGGGAAGGAAACTCAAGCACTTTGAGGCCCAAATAGACTTCTGGGCATTCTATAGTGCTCAGGAGAAGAATAGAAAGGGAAAGGGAAATATTCCCATTGAAAGACAGGTTATCAAAGTGGTGCCAATGTAAGGGATTTGGATTTTTGAACTATGAGCTACACTTCCTAAAAGATTGACTTCCGGTAAGGAAGGGGCTGCACCTCACAAGAATTGGGGAAAATGTATTTGACCACAGCATGAAGAACATCAACAGGAGGACTATAAATTGAATTGGAAAGGGGAGAAAGATGTAAAGAAAGATTAAGTAAAAGGAACGGATCTATCATCTCTATTGGAGACCAATAAAATAATAATAATCATAAAAATGCAGTAAGGAAAGAAGGCCATAAATCACATTAGTATCTGGAGTCTCTATACAAAATGCAGGAATGTGGGAAACAAACAAAAATAATTGCAAATCTTAGCTCAAGGGGGTAAATAAGACCTGACAGGGATAACTGAAACTTGTTGGGATGATTCCCATGACTAGAAAACAGTAATTAAAGGATATAAACTATTCAAAAAGAAGAAAAAGAATAGGAAGGAAGGCAGAGTAGCAATATATGTCAAAACACATATCCCAGCATAGAAATACAGAAGGATGAGCTTGACTGTCCCATCAAGAGCATCTGGATAGATGGGGTGGAAAAACAAAAGGAACACTGAAGCTCCTGATCATCCAATTAAAGAGAAGGTGTGGATGAAACCTTTGAAAAACAAATTGCAAGAATATCAGCAATGCACAACATAGTAGTAATGGGAAATTTCAATCATCCTGATATTTGTTTGGAGACAAATCCAGCTATATATGGCCATTCCAAAAAATTCCTGGCTGATGGGGCTGATAATTTCCTCCTAGAAAATGTGGAGGAAGAACCAATAGAGATGACATAATGGAAGAAATTGCAGCAAGAGTAACTATGGGGAAAATTTGTTATAAAGGAATTAAAAGCGGAAAGTAGCTGCATGTATATGCTGGACTTCAGGAAACCCAATGTTAATAAACTCAGAACAAGGAAAGGTAAAGTCCCATAGCAGGAAATCCTAACAGGAAAAGGAGTCCAAGATGTGTGGGAGTTTCTTTTTTTAAAAGGGAAATTCTAAAGGAAGAATTAAAAACGTTTCCAACACACAAAAAATGTGAAAGAAAAAACTAACAATATAGCTTCACAAAAAACTCAGATGCCATGGTTGAGTAGCAAATACTTTCCAATAAGAGAAGAGAAGGAAAATGGCAATTATGTTTTTCAACAATTTAAGAATTGTAATATTGGAATTCATATAATGAAAACTAGCATATTTGTGCCCGGCCAGCCGGGCAGTTTTTATTTGTGTGTGTGTGTGTTGTTGTTGTTTTTTGTGTTTTTTTTTTGTTAAGGGTGGTTTGGGTGGGGGTGTTTTGCATTTGTCATTTGTGACTTTTTTAATCTATTTTTTAAATTTATTTGTCATTTTGATTTATTTCTTTTTTTTAACTTGTTTTTACTTTACTGGCCTCTAGGTGGGGCTGTTAGTAAGAGTGGTGTATTACATATTTTTGACTTGTTTTTACTCTTCTGGCCTCTAGGTGGGGCTGTTATTTAGATTACTGCCATTTTCTTTCTCTGACTTCACTTTAGTTCCGGAACGCATAGAGGGAGGATGTGCTTGGTGAGTTCTCTTGATTGTTTGTTCTTTAATTTCTGTTTTGATTATGCGGTGTTGGTTTGGGGGGTTTAAATAGAGAGTTTCTACTTAAACCCCCCAAAGTGTTTCTTGATTTTTTTTTGTTTTTTGGGGGGGTTTTAGATGTGTTTAATTGCTTTAATTATTTCTGGGTTTTTTTATTTCTTCCGTATTTTTTTGTTTATTTTGTGTTATTTTTGTTGATTTAGGTATTTTCGTGTTTTAGATAGGTGTTTCTAGTGTGCTTTCATGGTTTTTTCGTTAGACTTTGGTATTTTGGGTGTCTTTTGTTGTTTTTGTTGCTTATTTTTTTGTTGTTTAATGGTTTTTTAAAAATATTTATTTATTTGTGCTTTATTAATATTTGTGATTGGCATTTTGGTTAACTCTTTGGTTTTCTTGGTGTGTGTGTGTGTGTGTGTGTGTGTGTGTGAAGAATGGCCTGTCTGTCGGTTCCTCTTTGCTCCATTGCTGCTTCATAATTTGGTTTTGATGCAGCAATGGGGAAAAGGAAGAGCCGGCAGTCAGCTTGCTCTTCATCCAGTAAGGTTCATTATGTAGGTTGGGTGAAAATGAGGCAGAGAAGAGCTATCTGGCTCATGATGGTTCTCTCCTCTCTGTCTCTTTTTTCTCCTGGCTTACCTAATCGCAGATCGGCAGGCAGCGATCCATAAGGGGTTGTGCTCTTCCTTGTGGATTGCTGGCTGCTGCTTCTCTATTACCTCCACCGCTGTTTCATGCTAATTCTCGAAATAGTGGTGTCAGTAGTACAAAGGCAGCAGCCAGTCATCCACCAGGGAGGGTGGTTCCCCTGACGAACTGCCGCCTGCTGCTGGTTTTTTTTCCCACCCCAGCTCAACTTACCTTGAGGCTGGCAGTGGTCTCGCCGTGTCTTCGGTGGGGTAGCAGGAAGGAGAGGGAGTCCCTCTTCTTCCTGTTGCTCCAGTAAAGAAGGTCAGTGGTGGTCTCGCTGTGGTTTTTTGTGGGTTTTTTCTTTGCGAGGCCATGAGGCGTTGCGCTCCCGTTGTGGGAGGCCAGCGTTTTTTTATTTTATTTTTATGTGCCAGCTTTTTCAACATTCTGCGCACTCGTGCCCTTCAGCCTGATTGGTTGAAGTCCTCATGACACGTAGGACGCTGGGACTTGGAGTTTTGTTTATTTTGTTTGCTTTTGTGCAGCGGCTTTTTTCTGCGGTTCGGTTTCTATTGGGCACGGCACCATTCCCACCGTTCTCTTTGCTCTCGCCTGTCAGACTGATTGGCTGAGAGGTGGTGCGGTGCGGAGGACGTTGGGAATTGAAGTTGAATTGTTTTGTTTGTGTTCATGGGGCAACTGCCCCACTGGCGACTGCTGGACCTTTATAGCTATGTGTGGGCCAGGTAAAGGCAAGTGCAGGCGGCTTGGTACAGGATAGTAGGGATGGGTGCTGGAGCCTTTGTTACATTCCAATGGTTAACGTCTCTCCTTATTAGGTAGACATAGTACAGAATTACAATAGCTGCTATGTTGTACAGATTTTCAAGGATCACAAGGCATCAGAAGAGTTGCTTGCGTCTTTTTAAACAATTGGCCAACTCTTCTGTACCTGGCTATGTTTGTATGTGTGTTCTTTTCAAAGAGAAAGTGCACTATGTTTGTGCAGTAAATGTGTGTGCAAATTGTGGAACGTTTCATGAGAAACAATAGCACTCTTTGTCTCACTCTCATCTGAAAGTGAGGAATCTTGTGGGGCTTGATCAAGTGTTTTTAGGTTTTGACAATTATTTTGCCAAGTGTTTGCTCAAGTGAACATAATCTAAATTAATAAGAACAAAGAATTTAATGAGTGCTATTTACATTTCTAATCCTACTTTTGGCCTCAGAGTACTTCACTATGTCTAGCAGCACCACAGATTGTAATACTTTAAAGCACAGATTTGATAACAGTCATTGCTATGACACCACATGCATGTATAATTTAGATAGCTCTGAACCAGATGGTGTTCCTTCAGAAACTAGCAACAAGCCATGTCTCTTGACTCTGTGAAGGAATGTTACAGAATCTCTATGCTTTTATGGTTTTTGTGCTCAGAAGCTGCTTTCAGATTTCCTTCAAGGTCAGTTGGCACAGCAGGCAGATGCAGAACTCTGAGCAGTTTCCCTTCACTGCCCCATGCATAGGTCTTGCTCAAAATAGCATGTTCAGGTTGGTTGGCTGTGTTTGCATGGTGTCTGCAGGGCAGAATCCTCACCTCATCATATAACCTTGAGGTAAACACATTGCAGGCGCACCCCCCAATAAAGGACTCAGACACTGATAAAAGTGGATAACGGCATTGGGCCACATTTATTGATTCATGCCCTAGTCCGAATTATAAATTTCTATTGGTAATTGACCAATCATAATTCTTAAGGCAAGCAGGCCGAAGTAACACTGGTAAGGTACCACCCAAAATTGGCAACGGCAATTGCTACAATGTATCCATTTGTATCAATTAGTTTGTTGACAACAAACAAATTGTTGACCGTAGTCAATATCTAACTAATGACCCCACCCTCTGACGCGTATCCGTAAAATCACATGGTGATGCATGCTGTCTAGCTATAGCCATCACCCCGTCGCCTAGTTCATCGTTGACCGGACAACGTTTAACCAACTTATGCCTGTCTAGTGTTGTCCAGTCAATTCCGAACTTGCCGGATACCTGTGGGTCATAATGTTTACCTTACCAGTGCTACCCGCCACGCGGAGGGGCTTCAAAGAAGGCTCGACGCCCCCCCAGACCGTCAGCTCGGTCAACAGGCCTGCTCGCCAATCACCCAACAGGAGGTCCATACCTCCTCGCGACAGATGGACCCCATCCCCTGCATACAAGTCATAACTTTGTAGGCTAATAGCGGGGTGACGACTGACCCTCCCCCAAGCCCTGTCGACAAGGAACCGCGCCACTGCCCTATTCACCATGCGTCTAGCACGGTCAAGGGCCAGGAGGTCAACGCCCCCTCTGTAGGAATGGCGCGGGACCATGTCCGACCAAACAAGGGTTGTGGCGGGCCAGACGTAATGCAGGTAGGCGAGGTCCTCGCAAATCGCATGCTTCAGCGATAAGCCGGTTACCTGGCCCAAATCATTGCCCCCCAGATGTATGATCAGAATGTCAGGCGGGTCAGCATTCTGGCCTGAAAAAAGGAAAGGCAGCAGCTCCCGCCATAACATCCCAGGCTTACCATGCCATGTGAGACTTGCGTATGCACCCAGTCCCAGTCGGGGTCCCGACTCTGTCGCCGCAGCGTAACGCGCTGCCCTGTGCACGTAGCTATGGCCCACCAGCCATACTGTCACCGGTGTAATACGACACCCCGGGTCTGTAAAGAAAAATGAGGAAAAGAAGGTAAGGTGACTGGGTTGGTACTCACGGTGGGAGTGGGTGCACATAAAACTGAAAACCCCACCATCCCATGCTGCGTATGTCAGCCCCGGAGTACCCAAAAGCCGCTGCGGTCGAGGCCGCCCCTATACGGAATGAATGGGTGCCATAGCGGGCGCCTGGGAGGCCCACACTGGCCAGCGCTTTGCCCGTCACCTTCCAAAATTGAAATTTAGTAAGGGGAGACCCATCTTGGTGACAGAAAAACAGGCCATGGTGCGTGCCACGCAGTGCCAGGAACTCCTGTAGGGCACCAACCGGACAGATGTCTGCCAAAGAACACCGTAGCAGTCGCACACCACTGCCTACGCCATGCTGATCCGTCTTAGAGGAGCGTATCCTCAACTGAGCCCAGTCTTTGGCAACACAGACATCCTCGAGTTCCAGTGCCCTACGACTTGCATCCGCCTTAGACAGCATCACAAGCTCTCTGATGCGGAGCGCTCCAAAAAATGCCACCGTTGTGGCTGCATGGAACAGGGCTGCCTCATATGCATCAAAACAGAGGCAAGGCCAGCCCCGGGCCAACTGGATAAGGACCCCTGGGGAAATCGGGTGGCGGTCGTCCGGGCAACGCCCGCACTCGCGCACCCACCCCTCCAAAACATGTCTCACACGGAAGTCAGAGGTGCTGTCCACATGACCCCCCACTTTGGCCATAAAAGCCAACGCTGAAAGCTTAGATGCTATGGTGCGAGGTGCAAGGCCCTGCGAATGCAGGTAAACCATGAACCGCAGAACATGGGTTACCGGGATCGGCCAGGTTCCTGGCAGTTGAAATTGGGTACAGAATGCCCTGAAAGAATTAATTGCATGGTGATACGCCTTACGCGTGCGTGGCGCTAGCGACAGGCCAATCGCCCGGTTCACCTCTCCTTGCCAATGGTCCATATCTCCTCCGGGAGTGGCGAGGGAAATTCCTCCGCATCCGGGGCCAAGGCACGGAACCGGGAGATCTGTAGGCGGGACAAAGCGTCAGCAATATCATTATTAACCCCTGGGACATGCCTGGCCCTGAACAGTACGTTGAGGCGCAGGCTGCACAACACAAATTGGCGCACTAGGTCCATAACCCTGGGCGATTTAGAAGTCTGTGCATTGACAATGTGGACCACAGCCGCATTGTCACACCAGAAATGCACGACCGAGTTGGACCACTCCTCGCCCCATAGCATCAAAGCACCCAGGATAGGGAAAAACTCCAGATATGTGAGATCACGCAGGCGACCCGTGCCTGCCCAGGCCGGTGGCCACCCACCATAGGCCCACTTCCCATTGAAGTACATCCCATAACCGAGGGATCCCGAGGCATCAGACTGAATCTGAAATTGAGGGGAAGCCAGGAGGTCATACCTCCAAAATGAGACCCCATTGAACTCCCTCAGGAACTGTAACCAGACAAGCATGTCTGCCCTGATACCCCGGGTAAGCCGAACCCTATGGTGAGGCCTGGATAATCCTGCCATGGCGTCGCACAGGCGCCGGGCAAAAGCCCTGCCCGGTGCGACCACCCTGCAAGCGAAATTAAGGTGACCATGTAGCACCTGCAGTTCTCTTAGTGATGCCTTGCGCTTGGCCAGCAAGTCCGAGATAAGGGCCACTATCCTTGACACCTTATCCCGCGGTAACCTAGACGCCTGCGCTATCGTGTCAATCTCCACCCCCAGGAAGACTAGCTGGGTAGATGGGCCCTCGGTCTTTTCGGGCGCTAAAGGGACACCGAGTTCCTCCATTAGCGTCTGAAATGTGTTGAGGAGACGTGTACACGTGTCCCAGCCCCGTTCACCCCGAATAAAAAGTCATCCAGGTAATGGGCTACAGACCGGGACCCTGACCTGCGGACGAAAGCCCACTCTAGGAAGCTACTGAAACGCTCGAAAGCCGAGCATGATATGGAACAGCCAAAAGGCATGGCCTTATCAAAATAATATTCGCCCCGAAATTTGAAACCTCCTCCCTCCCCCTAAGGGACAAAAGGTTGGGGGCATCCTGAGGGGACCTATCACCCATGAAAGGAATACGGAACCCCTGCCTAAAGCCCTGAAGGAGATAATCCGCATCCTCCCCCTTCGGGTACAATGCGAGCCAACGCTCCAACATGTCCACATTAATTGGGGAGGGAGCCTTTCGGTGAACCAGCTCCATCTGCGGCAGTCTTGCCAGCCCACTGTCCGCCCCTCCCTCTGCCCCGCGTCCGTCCAGGCCTGGGACAGGCAGAGGCTGCATGGGGGCCCGCACAGGTGGGACACTCATGTCTGTACTTGCAATTCTTCTTATTGCAGGAACCATTGGACGAGAAAGTCCAGCACAGCAGGCGGGCTGGAACCCCCTGCCCCGCCACCTGGCGGGGAACCTGTGCTGGAGCCGCTCGCTGGACCGCATGTCCACAATGGTATCTTTCCCCTGGTGCGGGGCGCGTGGGCGTCATGTACAGAAGCCAAAGCCTCTGGCATGGCTCATCCCACCTCATCTCAGAGTGCAGGGGAATTCGCATACGGAATTCCTCATCATAAGCCAACCACGACGGGCCCGGAAAGTCATCCATCGCCCGATAGATGTTGTCCAAATACTGGACCATCGGAATTGCCAAATCCGGCCGGGCCCTCAGGTACACCGCCATGTAGATGAGGTAAGCCGGCAGCCAGTTGGCCCACGTACGTGGTGGCTTGCGACGACGTGCCTGTTCCTTATCCTTCTCATCCTGCCCCTCCCTCTCTTCCTTGGTGGGCTCCCTATTTAGGAGTGAGAAGATATCTACATACTCCCCCCGCCATATTTTCTCTTTGGTGGCCTGTGCCAAGTGGTCACCCAGTGGCAAGGAATACCCCTCTGTCAGCAAGGCCGAGACAGGCACCGCAGAAACTGCGGGCATCTGGAAAGGGGCTTGGACTAGCCCAGCCACCCCAAAAACATTCCCCACAGGGTAGGAAACACCCCCCACCCTGGGGCCCTGGGTGGTAGTCGTCGTCGCCGGGTGGGGCGTCAGCGGCTGTACCGCCGCACCACCCACGCGAGGCCATGGCCATTGGAAAGCCCCCCCCCAACGTGGCCACATGTGTAGGTGCACTAGTTTGGACCGCGTACTCACATGCTGCACCCCCGCGGGCCGTCCCCACCGGGGGTTCCGGCCCACTGGGGGCGTCGGAGCTCACGACCACCGTAGAGCTCGTCGCTGGGGCCTGACCCGCACTGGCCTGTTGGTTGGGGAGCTGCGAGGCAGTGGCCGAAGTCGTGCCACGCGCCTCAAGCTGCTCGACCCGTCCCGTCGCCTGCCGCTGCCCAGCAGACGACGCGTCAAAATGAACCCCAAAGGGAGCCCCAGCGTGGCTGGCCCGAGCCAGGGAAGCCTCGAGGCCCGCAACGCGGGCCAGTAAGGCCTCCACACTGACGTGGGGCCAAGGGCCAGCCGGCCCGCCTGCTACAGGCGTGGGTACAGGTCCTTGTACCCCGGGGCCCGAATAGGGCCATGACCCCACACCCAGGCCTGGTAGGGCCGATGTAGGCACCTGCCAGGGAAGGGGACCACACCACCCCCCAAGGCTGGAAGGCCCCGGAGTGAGCTGCGCCCCTATAGAGGAAGGCCCAGTAGAATGGGCACCAGGAGCGGTGTCACCGCTTGTGGGCCGCGGGCCGCAGCCCATGCTGGACCCATGCTTGGGTCCCCAGCCTCCGGCCAAGGGGGAATAGACCCCATCCCACCGGTCCCGGTGGGTGCAGGCAAAGGCGGCTGCTGGGGAGGCGCAGCCGCGGTCCTCCGACCCGGATTGCGCCTCCGAACCGCGCGAGCCGCGCTCGTGGCCGCCTTCTTCTTCGAAGGCATCTCAGTCCAACCTATGGGAAGCCAAAGGAAGAAAATCAGCAGCCAAAAGGCTTCCCAGTCAAGGCAAAAGCGACGGAGGTAAGAGGGAAAAACTTCTCCGCTCCGTCGCTTCGCAAAATGGCAGCTCGGCTGCCTCGTGGCCACCCCTTTTATAAGGGAGCTGGCCACGCCCCTAACTACCCGGATGCCTTCGTCCAGTGGGGGGGGGCCGCAAAGAGCGCGGCGGCCATTTTGGCGCCGCGCTTGCAATATCTCAGCCTAAATGACTCAGCTGTACAGTGAGTGATCGTGACATATTATGTGGATTTGGCAAAGCAGTCCTCTTTTATAGCTTCCTACAGATGTGCCCCTCCTTCCCCCAAAACAGCACACCAAGGTTTTAACATATGTCACTTCTTTCCCCTGTTTTATAAAGGTAGTCCATTCCATGTTGTGATAATCTGGTACTGACCGCTGTGGTTTCTGCACCACAGGAAGTAATCATTATCCTTTCCCATTGCAGTGTTTAAAAATAACTCATTATGCTATTTGTTGTGCAGCTCGTTTTATATATTTCAGTATAGCTATTTTATCACTTCAGTAAAAAATGTTTCACTTTAAAATATGTTTTTGACAGCATTGTCAAACATGCTGTTTGATGATTTAACCTTTCCCCCCATATATAGCTCATGAATAACTGAGAGAAATACAGCAGAGATGAGGAGAAGGGATTACAGATCATATGTTGCTGCTTAAATAATGTTTTGGAAACAACTTTTCATTTTTTGTATAAATTAATTACTAGTACCAATGTTTTACATGACACTAATGAATGGCAAAGCTGTTGCAGAACTAGGATACTGCAAGTTTGCCAATTTTATTTTTGCTGTGTTCTTCAGAATCCTACCAACAAAGCTCCAAATTCCAGATTGGATGTTAAGATGTCTTCCCATCCACTATCCAGCTATTGTTCTGTTTTCTTCTCAATGTGCAAAATCATCCTTATTGTTGTGTTCTGTAAAGCAGTGCCTTTAACGATGTACCTTTGCCATGTGTTATCAATGTAACCTTTCTGTGTGCAACATTATAACCATCACCTGTATCAATGTATGCTTAATAAGGGGACGCGAGCTAGTGACCACCAGAGGGCAGTAGCAAGCGTCCAGCTCTAATGGATCAAAGCCACCTGGATCAGCAGCGCGGGAAGATTCCCCGCGACCTCCTCACCTGGTCAAGAAGGGCGTGACCTCCTACGACGTCACGCGGGCAGCAACCAATAGTCTGCCAACGAGCCACATTCAAATGTATAGCCAGCTGTATATATTGAGCTACCCAGCCGCCATTACCACATGTTCCTCCGGATCATCATGCAATAAACCTGTGTTAAGCCAACCCTTCGGCTGTTGTATTGTCTTTGATCCCTTACACTAAATTGGCGACGAAGGTGGGATGGCAGCCCACGGGGCCAAGACATGCGCCGGTTTCAAAATCAGGAAACCGGGCGACTGGGAGATCTTCGAAATGGACTTCCAGGCCGCACTGATCGAGTCCGAAGTTATGGAAGAGGCGAAGAAAAGAGCCATCTTCACCAGAATGCTCGGACAAGAAACAAAAAGGACCTTGGTGGACCTGATTGCACCGAGGAGGGTGAGCGAATTCAAGGCCAAGGAACTCATGCAGTTGCTGCGTGAGCACGTCCGGCCCGCCACGGCGATGTTTCCCGCTCGGAGTGCGTTTTGGAGGCGAGTCCAAGCGCCCGGGGAGACGGTCGCCGCGTTCGTGGCGGCCCTGCGGCTGGCGGCCGGCCCGTGCAAATGGGAGAACGTCAAAATCACCCTCCGAGACTGTGTGCTGTGCGGCCTGAACGACGCCGAAACCCAGCGCACATTAATGAACCAAGAGCCGCCTCCCACGCTGCAGGAGGTCGTCAGAGCGGCCCAGGCTGCAGAAGCTATGAAGGCCGGGGTCCAAGAGCTCCAGGACTGGCGGCCAAAGTCGAGAAAAGCAGAGGCTCCGGTACAGGCGGCCCGGCGAACTTCGAGGTCGTCCACAGAGAGCAGCGACGACGAGGACGTACAGAAGGTCCGGAAGGAGGGCTGATGATGCGACGGCTGTGGCGCGGCCCACGACCGCGTGAAATGCCCCTTCCAGAAGGCCGAGTACCACAACTGCGGCCGCCGCGGGCACATCGCCAAGGTGTGCAGGAAGAAGCGCGAGTCCCGGAGGAGCTCCCCAGACCGTTCCGCGGGACGAGACCGCCCAGCGAAACCAAAAGATGGCGCCCAGGCCACGCGGAAGCAGGACGGCGTGGGCCGCATCGCCGACGGCAGCAAGGACGACGCCTCGGTGTTCAGCGTGTCTACGAGACACCCCCGCTACTTTGTTGAGGTACTAGTCCAAGGGGTGCCCATTAGGATGGAAATTGACTCGGGGTCCTCATATTCAATCATTTCCCAGAGGGAGTTTTGTGGAATTGCCCCCCAAAAGCGGCCCAAGCTCAAAGCGTTGAGGGCCACACTACGGGACGTGCAAGGGAACAGTATTCCAGTGTTGGGGGTTGGAGAATTTCAGGTCAAGTTCAAGGAGCACGCCGCGTCCCTTCCCCTGGTCGTGCTCAAGGGAGGAAATTGCAGCCTCCTCGGGACTCAATGGTTCCAGCCCCTGGGTTTGTTCATTGGGGGGGTGCATGCCGTGGGGATGCACGCTGTGGGGACTGACCCGATTCAGGAGGTGTGCGAGGCGCACCCCGAAGTCTTCAAAATGGGACTGGGGAAATTCAAGGGGCCCCCAGTGACTTTCGACCTGGACCCGGAGGTCCGCCCTGTTCGCCTAAAACCACGCCGGGTGCCGTTCGCACTCAAGGACAAGATAGAGGCGGAACTGGACAAATTGGTGGGTCAGGGGATTCTTGTGCCTGTAGATTCTGCGGAGTGGGAAACTCCATTTGTAACTGCTCTTAAGTCCAATGGGGAGGTTCGCATATGCGCCGACTACAAGTGCACCATCAACAAGGCGATCCGCCCGAATGCATATCCGGTGCCGGTAGTCAGCCATCTGCTGGCCAGGTTACATGGGGGAAAGTGTTTCGCTAAGCTCGACTTAGCACAGGCCTACCAGCAGCTCACGGTGTCTCCCGCTGCAGCTGCTGCGCAGACCATAGTCACCCATAAGGGGGCGTTCCAGGTGACGCGCCTCCAATTCGGCGTGAACTCGGCGCCAGGAATTTTCCAGTCACTCGTGGAACGCCTCCTGAAGGGTCTGGAGGGGGTGTTGCCTTATTTTGATGACGTGTTAATAACAGGGGGGAGTCGGGCGGAATTGGCCAAGAAGTTGGGGAAGGTCCTGACTATATTCGAAAAGGCGGGGCTGAGGTTGCGCAAGGACAAATGCGTCTTCTTCGCAACCGAGGTTGAATTCCTGGGGTTTTGTGTGACTCCTGAGGGGATAAAACCATCCAAGTCTAAGGTGGCAGCCATCAAGAAAGCCCCCCGCCCAACCTCCAAGCCCGAGTTGCAGTCGTTCCTAGGGCTGCTCAACTTTTACCACTCCTTCCTTCCCCGGAAGGCAGCGTTGGCCGAACCGCTACACAAGCTGCTAAAGAAAGAGCAGGCATGGAAGTGGGGCGATGACCAAGAGAGGGCATTTAGTGAGCTGAAAAGCCTCCTGGCGTCCGACGCCATACTGACCCACTTCGACCCCAAACGCCCAGTAGTTCTGATCTGTGATGCATCTCCAGTGGGGGTGGGGGCGGTGCTGTGCCACGTGCTGGAGAACGGCAGGGAGGCCCCGATAGCATTTTACTCCAGGTCCCTGTCCCAAACAGAGAAACTACGCACAGACGGACAGGGAGGCCTTAGCAATAGTCTCGGGGACGAAAAAATTTCACGATTTTCTGTATGGCCGCCCCTTCACCATCGTGACGGACCACAAACCCCTGCTAGGCATTTTTACCGCGGATAAGCCCACCCCTCAAATCCTGTCCCCAAGGATGCTCAGGTGGGCCATTTTTCTCAACGCGTATCAGCACGCGTTGGTCTACCGGCCCAGGAAAGAGATCAGCCATGCGGACGGCCTATCTAGGTCTCCCCTTCCCCTAACGCCCAGCCAAGTGAGCATGGGGGAGCGGGACCGTCAGGTTCTCATGATAGAGGTGCTGGATTCGCCCCCCGTAGTGCCCGCCGACATTGCCAAAGCGACAGAGAAAGACAAAACGTTGGCGACAGTAAGCTCCTGGCTGCAGAAAGGGTGGCCCGCGTCCTCCCCAGCGGAGGAGTTCGCTCCATTTTTCAGAAAAAAACTGGAACTGTCCCTAGAGAGGGGGTGTCTCTTGTGGGGGCAGCGGGTGGTGATTCCCACTTCCCTTCGGCCGCGGGTGCTCAAACTACTGCACGTCAGCCACCCCGGCATCGTGCGATCCAAGGCGCTGGCCCGGAGTTACTTCTGGTGGCCCCAGCTAGATGCCGACATCGAGCACATGGTCGGCACTTGCGAAAGTTGCCAATGCTCCAGACCGGAGGAGGCCCGCCTTCCCCACAGGGAATGGGACGCGGCTAAGGGGCCGTGGTCCCGGGTGCACGTTGATTTCGCGGGCCCGTTCAGAGGCACCCTATTCCTCCTTGTTGTGGACGCTTTCTCCAAATGGTTGGAGGTTATCCCAGTCACGAGCACCTCCTCGGCCCAGACCATTAGGCACTTGCGGAGGCTCTTTTCCACGTTCGGCATACCCGACACGTTAATTAGCGACAACGCTAGTTGTTTTACGTCCTCCGAGTTTAAGGCATTCATGGAGATTAACGCCGTTCGGCATATTACCTCCGCCCCGTTTCACCCGGCCACCAACGGCCAAGTAGAGCACCTCGTCCGCACCACGAAGGACGCGTTGCGGCGCATGGGCCCAGGGGATTTGAACCTACAAGTGTGTCAGTTTCTGCTAGAGTACAGGGTGACCCCGTTGGTGTCAGGATACTCCCCCGCAGAGCTCTTAATGCGCAGGAAGCTGACCACCATCCTTACTAGGCTAGACCCCACGAGGGTAGAGGACAAAGGAAGGAACATCGGGCTGGAGGTTACAAAGAGTTTCAGCATAGGCGCCCCCGTGCATTGCAGGAATTACGCCAGCTCAGGCCCAGCCTGGGTGCCGGGCGTAGTCGTGGAACAAACCGGCCCCGTGTCGTACCGCGTGGAAACCAGCACAGGGCTCCTATGGAGGTGGCACGCAGACCAGCTCCGACGCAGGGTCTCCGATGAGCAGGACACGGTTCACGCAGGAAATAAGTCAGCGTTAGGGTTCTCCCCCACCCGTTTAGCCCAAGGGGGAGGAGAAGGGGACCGTGGGCCCCCACCAAGGGGGGAGGAGGATATCTTCATAGATACCCTGGGGAATCTTTCCAAGGAGGAGGAACCCGACCCCATACATGTCTCGCGGAAAGTCCCCACAAATGCGGGTACCCCTACCAACTTAGATTTTGATTTTCAGAACCGGGGGGGTTTTTCGGAGTGGTCCCCCACCCGTCCAAGCTAGAAGAGGGGTTTTTCGTTAGCCCCGACGGCCCCCGGTCTCCCCACAATGGAGTTTTTCCCTTCCCCTAAGACCGCCAGACAGCGGCAAGCCACTAACGAGTCTCCCTCTCCCATTTCAGGACAAGGGACCAGGGAACAAAGAAGCAATAATGCCCCCGGGGGGGGCAGCCTTCGTCACGGCCCACACGCACACGCAACAAGCCATCTTGGCTGAGAGACTTCGTCTCATCCTAGGGGGGAGGGATGTTGTGTTCTGTAAAGCAGTGCCTTTAACGATGTACCTTTGCCATGTGTTATCAATGTAACCTTTCTGTGTGCAACATTATAACCATCACCTGTATCAATGTATGCTTAATAAGGGGACGCGAGCTAGTGACCACCAGAGGGCAGTAGCGAGCGTCCAGCTCTAATGGATCAAAGCCACCTGGATCAGCAGCGCGGGAAGATTCCCCGCGACCTCCTCACCTGGTCAAGAAGGGCGTGACCTCCTACGACGTCACGCGGGCAGCAACCAATAGTCTGCCAACGAGCCACATTCAAATGTATAGCCAGCTGTATATATTGAGCTACCCAGCCGCCATTACCACATGTTCCTCCGGATCATCATGCAATAAACCTGTGTTAAGCCAACCCTTCGGCTGTTGTATTGTCTTTGGTCCCTTACACTAAACTTATGCTGGTGTGTTTTTTTCCTTTCAAATTTATACATTTGCACATGTACTGCATTTCAATCACCTGTGGTTTCCTTTTATTGTGTGAAAGGGAAGCTGCATGCTTTTGCAAACAGGCTTCAGACTGTAAATTTCTCAACCATTTTAGAAATTACTTTTCCATTTCTGTTTGAAGTACAAAAATAAGGAGCCAGAACATAGGCATATAGAGCTAATATTTGCAGTAAAACAAGTAAAGCTTTTCAGTGCATCTATAAGTTCAACTCCATACTGTGTGTTAAGAAGCGGAAGGGGGGGTACTCCCTACCTCTCAACGAAAAGTACTAAAAACATTTGAATGCAATAGATGTCAGAAACTGTTGATGATGCCTCAGAAGTAAGGTTATATTTGGCTACACTTCCTTCCTTTGAACTAAATTGATGCTATTGCTTCAGGGTTGCTGAGTATTTCTGTCTCTTGATGGGAGGAGAACAAGGAACACAAGACTTAGAGTTATTACTGCCATGTGCTTGTCCATTCCATGCTGTGTTAATCCGGTGCTGACCGCTGTTGTTTCCGCGCCACAGGAAGTGCTTTTGAAAGTCTTTAAGTGCTGTTGAGAGCAAAAGGGTAAATAGCTGTGGAGTGACTTTTAAGAGGAAGAGAGTGATTCACAAGCTCCAAACAAGGAGGATTTTGTTTGAGTTTTGGAGAAGAAACTGTCAACATTTGTCAAAGAGAGATTGTTTCTACCTTCTACTTGGATAACACAACTCTAGATAACATGCTGGAGTGCCCAAACTATGTGCATTAATAAATACTTCAGTTATAAATTATACATCATATCACTTGTATTAAGCCCTGGATTCCGATGGCTTCTCTAAGCATCTTAACTCTCAGACAAGGTTCAACCACTAATAAACTAATAGAAATCAATAGTAGATGCATATTACGTGGCAACCTAAATGTGAATATAACTATAAAGCTGTGGTTCCCAATGTGGGGCCTATGCTCCACAGGAGGACTTACATTCCCAGAAATCTAAGTCAGTACATTGGCTGATCAGTGCTTTGGAGAATTGATTTAGGCTTCTGGGAATTGAAGTCCAAAAACCAAAGTTTGGGGAACACTGCTATAAAGCCCATGTTGAAAGAGGTGTGGATTTGTATAAGGAACATACAGCACCAGACCTTGATATATTTCACAACAATTGTCCTTAAAAATACATTATTGACACTGGGAATATATATACCTGTCAACCTTCCCGGATTGGAAGGGATTTCCCGTTTTTTGGCACCAATTTTTGCCATTTCCCGCCCAGAGCTGCCGAAACCCCAGAATTTGGCAGCAGGGGAAAAGTCATTACTGTGCATCCCTTCTGTGCAGCTCACCTCTATGCATGTGTAGAAGGCTTTTACGCATGCGTAGAAGGCTTTTACGCATGTGTAGAATCCTTCTACACATGCGTAGAAGCGAGCTGTGCAGAAAGGTTCTGCACAAGTATATAACAGCTGATATATATGTATATATGTATATATGTATATATGTGTATATATATATGTGTGTATATATGTATATATATATATATATATATATATATATATATATATATATATATATATATATATATATATATATATATATATATATATATATATATATATATATATATATATATATATATATATATATATATATATATATATATGTGTGTGTGTGTGTGTGTGTGTGTGTGTGTGTGTATATATGTATATATGTATATATGTGTGTGTGTGTGTGTGTGTGTGTGTGTGTGTGTGTGTGTGTGTGTGTGTGTGTGTGTGTGTGTGTGTGTGTATATATATATATATATATATATATATATATATATATATATATATATATATATATATATATATATATATATATATATATATATATATATATATATATATATATATATATATATATATATATATATATATATATATATATATATATATATATATATATATATATATATATATCAGCTGTTATATTCCCAGTGTCAATAATTTATTTTTAAGGACAATTGTTGTGAAACTTCATCACACACACACACACACAATTACCCAATGCCCGAATCCCCAAATTAGGGTAATGGCTTTCTAATTAAGAATCTATGTCACTTAATAGACCGCTGGTATCCTTCTTAACAAAGAAACAGAACTTCTGTGCTTGTCTGCTTTGCTCCTCAAAGGGAAAGGACACTAGTGAAGTTTTATGGAAATTATATAGACCTCAAGGGGAAAAAGAACTCTTTGTCTTGCTTTTAGCTCACAAGCCTTTAAAATTACTTCCCAAAGTGTCTTGTCATGTTGAGGCAGCCTAAATTGATGAGAACAAGGCATTTAGCAAGTATTCTTTCCTTCCCTACTAATGTCTTTCTTGCAAGCTAATGTCTTTCTTGCAGGGCTCCTATACACAAGTGGTTTGCTTCTGTGAACAGCATGATGGGTTAGATCCGTGTTTCCCAACCTTTGGTTCTTGGACTTCAATTCCGAGAAGTCTAAGTCAATTCCCCAAAACACTGATCAGCCAATGTACTGACTTTGGCTTCTGGGAATTGAAGTCTCCCTGTGGGACATGGGTCCCATGTTGGGAACCACTGGGTTAGATGAATCTTTCATCTGATCCAGCAGGGCCCTCCTTATATATTTCTTTACCTAATTGTATTAGGGTTGAACATATACTTTAAATTTATGAAAGGTAGAGAATCCCATTTATTTTGATATCCACCATTTAATATCTTGCTCCATAGCAGAAGAGGCTGCTCTTAGGCAAACAAATGCCTTCCAAATGGATCACGTGAGCATCCATTATGATCTCGAGTTGTTCTGGAGAGATGAAATACACATGTCTGAAACAGGGATGGACATTTTTCTAAATGACCTGTGAGCTTTGGGCTGTGCTTGACAATGTGGTGGGGAAAGGAAGCTAAGTATGAGGTAGTGCTGGGATAGTGGATATAGTAATGAACACCATACGGCACCATTGGGGGAATGAATTGCCTACTTCAATACTACAAATCATGGGATTCAGTAACACTGACAGAGATGACTCTCTGTGGCAGACAAGAGCTACAACGAGTCTTAAATCATTGGACTTGGGCTAGGAATGGATCCAATTTTGTCTTCCCTAAAGAGCTGACTGGGGCAAGGTTGACAATTTAACAGCAGGGCCAGGGACTCACCCACCCACTCATTCAAAAACTTGGCCCCACCACAGCATAGGGGATTAAATAGTTAATAATGTAGCATCCACTTTGAATCCCATCTCTTGTGTCTTGCATCTTTATTTATTGGTTGGAGAAACAATACTGCCTCTGTACTACAGCTATGCAGCTGGAAGGGAAGGGGAGCATTCCCCTGCTCCATTAATCTGGAGGCGAGGCAAATGTGCATGATGCATATGTGTGGGCAGTGTTGTGGGCAGAGGCAACTCTTTTGTTGAGTTCCTGTGCCTAAGAATGGGAATGCAGTATTCATACTTGAGTATTCATATTTCTCAGAATGTTGTGGTGAAAATCTGTGGACAAAATGTGTGATAGATAGATAGATAGATAGATAGATAGATAGATAGATAGATAGATAGATAGATAGATAGATAGATAGATAGATAGATAGATAGATAGATAGATAGATAGATAGATAGATAGATAGAAAACAAAAATGCAAGCTATAAGAAAAAGAAACATTGTGGCACTTTAAAGATTAACTGCTGTATTTTAAAATTAGCTTTCATCCTCTCTCTCTCTCTCTCTCTCATATATATCTGCTTTTTTAAGGGTTTTTTGGAGGGTTAATAAAAGAACAAAGTATGATATAATTTTTTCAAATTGTTTTATGTAACCGAATAATGTTTTAGTTTTTGGAATTTTTTAAATAGTTGTACCATAGGTAATAATTTAAATAATGTGAAAGTAATTTTTTTTTTACATTCAATGTTTTTAAAATGTGTTTAGATGTTTTGGGTTTGAATTTGAGTTAAAACTCAGCACAGGATTTTAAAAAACTTTCTATTGTATTTTATTGACATATATTTGTGATTTGTGTTAAAGTGTGTTTTAGTGTAATTTTTTTCACTTGTTTTATTCTTGTGACCTTTTGTGTAAAATTGTGAATTTGTGTTATTTTTTTATTTTTATTTTTACTCTTGTGGCCTTTTGTTTAGGGCTGTTGTGTGTTTTTGAATTGTTTTTACTATTGTGGCCAGTAGGTGGTGCTGGTAGAGGTTATTGTATTTTTACTGTTTTTTCTCTTCTGGCCTCTGGGTGGAGCTTCTTCCGGTAAGTAGTCTCTTTCTTTAATCATTTCTTTTCCGGTCCTCATGGAGGTAGGACGTGTTTTGGTGAGTTGGCTTGTTTTCTTTCTTTTGTGTTTTTTTTTAATTTGTATTTTTTGACTTTGTTTTATTTTTTATTGTGTTTTTGTTTACTTTGTATTGTTTTGTGTTGTTTTTGTTTGTTTTTGTGTATTTTTGAATGTTTTTGTCTGTGTTTTAAGTAAATTTTTAAAAAATATATTTATTTTTATTATTTTTGAGAAGCTCGGGAGGCAAAGACACCTTTGCCTCCCAGGGAGAAGAAATCCCCACCAGGAAGGGGGTTTGCTTCTTTCTGGGTTTGCTTGGAAAGGAGTTTCCTTTCCAGGCAGCCCAGAGAGAAGTGATTCTTTCTCTTCGGGAGGCAAAGACATCTTTGCCTCCGGGGGAGAAGAAATCCCCACCAGGGAGGGGGTTTCTTTCTGGGTTTGCTTGGAAAGGAGTTTCCTTTCCAGGCAGCCCACAGAGAAGCGAGGGCAAGACGTAGAAGGCTACACCAGGAGGGAAACCTTTAAAGACCCAGTCGGAGCCAGGAGGTTAGCGTGGTCAGTGGGTGTTAGGAAGGGTGGGCTAGGTGGTGTGGTGGCGGGGCAGCGTGGTTACCAGGGCTGTGCCTCGCCCCCCACTCCCTAATCAGTGCTACCATGCTTCCCTCCTGAGTCCCACTGGGTCTTTAAAAGTCTTTCCCTCCCAGCGGTTTATTTTTTAACTTTGGCATGCCACGCTTTGCCAGCCTCCTCTGCGCTCATGTCCCTCAGCCTGAATGGCTGAGGGGTTGTGCAGCACAGAGGACTCTGCGATTCGTAGTTCGTGCTGCAGTTTTTTTCTGAAGCTTATTTTTGATTGGCCGCGGTGCATTTCTCAACGTTCTTTGTGGTGGCGCCTCTCAGCCTGATTGGCTGTGGCACGGCGTGGTGCAAAGAATATTGGGAAATGAAGTTGTTTCCCTTTTTTATATATATAAATTTTATTGAATATAAAAATATAAACATTACGTAAGAAAGAAGATACAGAAAAGAAAACACATAATTAAAAAGAAATAAAAGAAAAAAATCCAATTACATTAAACATAACATAAACACTAATAATCACCCTGTGTATTTTCAAGTTGTAAGAGGAAGTTGTTTCCCTTTCTTCGCATTTGTGGGGCTCTTGCCCCACTGCCACTTTTCTCAATCCTTCATTGACCTGCAGACCCAGTTCGCCTATGTGCACGAATGGTGGGTGCGGGCTAGTAGGGCCAGGCTTAGGAACCTATGCGACGTTCCAACGGTTAACACTTGGTTTTATAGGTTAAGATATATAGGTTAAGATACACACACACACCTAAAATATCGTTCGCCTACAATTTTCTTTCTTAGTCCATGCTCTGTTTTATTCTCTCTTAAGACACGGCTGAGTCAGGTACCGCCTTATTGATGGAATTTGATAATATGAATATGGAAGAACACAATATAGAACTATCTTAACCTATAAAATCGAGGGTTAACCATTGGAACTTTGCATAGGCTCCTTAGCCAGGCCCTACTAGCCCGCACTCACCATTCATGCACATGCCCTAACTGGGTACGCAGGTAAACACAAGATTGAGAAATGTGCCAGTGGGGCAAGAGCCCCACAAATGCGAAAAAAGGAAATAACTTCATTTCCCAACGTTCTTTGTGCCGCGCCATGCCACAGCCAAGCGGTTTCTTCTCTTTAAAAACTGAGTTTTTTTTAAGGAGGGGGGGATTGATCCACTTTCCCTGGTCTCCTGGGTCCAGAAGGGTTGGAGGGACATTCCACTTTTGTCACCACAAACCTCCCAATCCTATGGGAGCCAGCGGAGAGGGGGGTTGTAACCCCCCACCCACTGATATTAAAGGGGAAACCCCAATCTACTTTCACGACTCCACACAATCAAAGCACCATAGCACAATAAAGCCCCCCTCCCCACCACCTAGCCCACCCTTACTAACCCCCACTGACCACGTCCCCCTCCCCACCACCTAGCCCACCCTTCCTAACCCTCACCAACCATGCCCCCTCTTCACCAACTAGCCCACCCTTCCTAACCCCCACTGACCACACACCCTCCCCACCACCTAGCCCACCCTTCCTAACCCCAATCACCATGCCCCCCTCTCCACCACCTAGCCCACCCTTCCTAACCCCCAACAACCATGCCCCTCTCCCCACCACCAAATAAATAAATATTTTTTAAATTACTAAAAACAGTCAAAAACATCCAAAAATACACAAAAACAAACAAAAACAACACCAAAAAACAATACAAAGTAAACAAAAACACAATAAAAACAAGACAAATAGACAAAAAATACAAATTCCAACCCCCCCCTCCCACACACACACACAAAAGAAAGAAAACAAGCATACTTACCAAAAGATGTCTTACCTCCACTAGGACTGGAAAAGAAATGAATCAAGAAAGTGTCTACTTACCAGAAGAAGCTCCACCCAGAGGCCAGGAGAGAAAAAACAGTCAAAATACAATAACCCCTACCAGCACCACCTGCTGGCCACAATAGTAAAAACTATTCAAAAACACACAACAGCCCTAAACAAAAGGCCACAAGAGTAAAAACAAATAAAAAACATAACACAAATTCACAATTTTACACAAAAGGTCACACCAATCAAAACAAGTAAAAAAATTACACTAAAACACACTTTAACACAAATCACAAACATATGTCAATAAAATACAATAGAAACTTTTAAAAATCCTTTGCTGAGTTTTAACTCAAATTAAAACCCAAAACATCTAAACACATTTTTAAAACATTTAATGTAAAAAAAACATTTACTTTCACATTATTTAAATTATTACCTACAGTACAACTATTTTAAAAAATTCCAAACACTAAAACATTATTCGGTTACATAAAACAATTTGAAAAAATTATATCATACTTTGCTTTTTTATTTATCCTCCAAAAAAACTTTAAAAAAGCAGATTACAGTTTATAACAGCCAAGCCAAAATTTTTTTTACATAAATTAACATTGTAAAAATTAAAATTACAGACTAAGCAATTTTTAAAACAACATTAACACAATTTAACCTTCCAACACATTTTAAAACAGCCCGGCAATGCCAGGCAACCTCTGCTAGATAACAATAATATTGACAACTGCAAGACAATATATTGCTAGAAATTGGAAGAATGATTCCACAGTGGATATAGAGGAATGGTATAGAGAAATGTGGCATCTTGCACTTAATGATAAGCTAACATGGGAATTGAAAATAAAAAGAGGTATGACAGATAAAAACAAATTTGGAATCATCTGGAAACCATTTCTGGTTTATACACTGTCTGAAGTTAAAGGTAGCAGACCAGCCCCAAGTCACATGAGTTTTTGGTTATAATATGTGATGTTGGGCAGCTCTGCAACTCCCAAGGCAATGTTCCGGGAGCCCACGCCACCGGCTCCCGGGATTTGAGGCAGGTGGGAGTCATCGCTTCTGCCTCCACCCTCCCCACCTGGGGGGGGGAGAAAAAGGGGACGCCGACACCGGGGCTCACCAGCGCTCCCTGCTCATTCTGGGAGCCCACGCCACCGGCTCCTGGGATTTGAGGCAGGTGGGAGCCATCGCTTCTGCCTCCGCCCTCCCCACCTGGGGGGGGGGAGAAAAAGGAGACGCCGACGCCGGGGCTCACCAGTGCTCCCTGCTCGTTCCAGGAGCCCATGCCACCGGCTCCCAGGATATGAGGCATGTGGGAGCCATCGCTTCTGCCTCCACCCTCCCCACCTGGGGGGGGAGGAGACGCCAACGCCGGGGCTCGCCAGCGCTCCCTGCTTGTTCCGGGAGCCCATGCCATCGGCTCCCAGGATTTGAGGCAGGTGGGAGCCATCGCTTCTGCCTCCACCCTCCCCACCTGGGGGGGGGAGAAAAAGGAGACACCGACGCCGGGGCTCGTCAGTGCTCCCTGTTCATTCTGGGAGCCCACGCCACTGGCAGGCAGCAGGCATAAAGGGACTGGTGTTTCTTGCCCACCAGCCTCAGCATCCTCCTCCTCCATGGAGTTGGAGGAGGAGGCGAAGGGACCCTGTGCTGCTGCCGCCAGCCTCGAACAGAACACCTGCGCAGGCAGCAGGCATAAAGGGACCAGCATTCCTCACCCACCAGCCTCAGCGTCCTTCTCCTTTGTGGGTTCGGACTGGTGGGGGTTGGTGGCAGGGGGGAGATAACTGGCTGCCTGAGGCATCCATCATTGACTGGGTGGCCAGATGTGCCTTCAATGGCCCCGTTGCCCTTGCCACTGGACCTGGCCTTGTCCTCCTGCGTGGGGGTGAGAAAAGGAGGCAACTTGCTTTGGGTCGGCTTACCATGCTTGTTGCTGGAACCAGGGGGGGGGATTGTGGGTGGGGTGGGAAGAGAGAGAGTTGGTCCTGCCAGCCACAAAGGAGGGGCAGTGTTCCATCTAGGGAGGTTCCAGGGATCCATATAGGTGTTGTGATGGGCATGGGGCGGTATGGTGGGTACCGTGGGGCGGGCAACACTCGGGGAATGCGGGTCCGATGTTTAAGTGCGGTCCCTCATTCCAGCCATGCAGGTACATCTCTGGGCCCTGAGCAGCAGATCCAGAGTGACCCCGCCCTGCTGGTGGTGAATGCCAGATCGGTCTGTAATAAGGCTCCCCTGATCCAAGATTCTATCCACGGTGAGCGGGCCGACCTGGCATGCATCACCGAAACCTGGCTGACACCTGAGGATGGAGTACCTCTTTCGGACATGTGTCCAGCTGGGTTCAGTATTTGGCATCAGCCTAGAGGTGAGGGGAGGGGCGATGGTGTCGCCATTGTTGCCAGGGAGTCTTTGGGAGTTGCTAGGGCCACTGCTCCATAAGTGTCTGGTTGTGAGGCCCTGCTTCTACGGTTGGGCCCCAAGGGTCAGTTGGGGATCTTACTCCTGTACTTGTCCCCTTGCAGGGTAAGGGATGCCCTGCCTGAGCTCCTCGAGGCCGCCTCGATGTTGGTGTTGGAGTTCCCGAGGCTTATGGTTCTGGGGTACTTCAATTTGCCATCATTGGGGATGGCTTCTGAGGTGGCAAGGGAGTTCATGGCTTCCATGGTAGCCATGGGCCTGACTCAGGTAGTTCGGGGTATGACCAGGGGCAGTGGTCACATGCCAGACTTAGTTTTCTTGTCGGAGCGATGGCAGAGTGATCTGAGATTACAGGACTTAGTCATCTCATCTGTGCCATGGTCAGATCACTATCTGGTGACTCTTGACTTTCTGGGGTGACGCTTCATCATAGGGAGGCAGGGCCTATTAAAATGGCCCACCCTCGGCGACTAATGGATCCAGATGGATTCCAGAGGGAACTGGGGGATGTTCCTCTGGATCAGCTACACGATTCACCCAAGGTGCTTGTCGACCTGTTGAACAGGACGGCAACAGCAGCCTTGGATGAAATCGTGCCACTGCGGCCTCTCCAAGCTCGTGGGGCTAGGTCATCCCCGTGGTTCACAGATGAACTGCGGGAGCTCAAACGGGCAAAGATACGCCTAGAGTGCCGCTGGGTGAAGTCCCAGGATGACTCCGATTAGACACTAGCTAGAACTGCTATTAGGGCCTACCTAGTGGCGGTGGGGGTGGTGAGGTGGCAATATTTCACCACCCTTATTGCCTCTGCTGATAATCGCCCAGCCACCCTGTTCCGGGTAACCAGGTCCCTCCTTGGTAGGGGAGACCGGTGCCCGGTTGGCAGGGTTCGGCTGAGGACTTTGCTGACCATCTGGTGGAGAAAATCGATCGTATTTGTTCAGGGCTAAATCCAGGCATGGATGGGGAGGGTCGGGGGTGGGGGGACCGGAGCACAGTCTTGCCGTACGATCTGGAATCAGTTTGATCCTGTTGTCCATAGGGCCAGTCTTCCCCAATCTGCCCCAAAGAGAAGGCTCTATGCCCATGTAGAGCCTCTATGTTCTCATTATCAGGAAACCTTTGCAGACAGTCTCTCCGTCCTTCTTGCTCTCTCTCTCTTTTAAATATCCTAACACAGGGGTTCTCAACATTTTTCAGCCACGGGCCATACCATGCCCCTCAGTTAGCTGAGCAGACTGGCCTGGTGGTGTGAAACACATCTGTGGCTGTCGTAAATACGTTTATGACAGCCGCAAACTCATTTCGAGTGGTAGTAAATGCATTTACACAGCCATAAATCAGTCTGTGGCAGATTCCAATTCCACTGGTGGTGGTGGCAGCTGGAACAAAGGATTATTTGGTGCCAGAGGCTGGATATGGCCCAAGGGCCATAGGTTGTGAACCATTGTCCTAACAGTTTTCACTTTTTCAATGTTGTGCTCTCCTTTGCTGCATTCTTTCTGCTTGTTTAAAAGATATACCACCCTCCTTTGCTTGTTCAATCATTTCATCCTACTGTGATTTTTCTCAGTGATGTCATGCACAGTTGTACCCACTCTCCCAAAGTTTCCATGACGGATTGGATTTAGTGGCAGCAGGGGCAAAAAAAAAGCCAAGGTTTCTGAGAGTTGACAGAAGCAGAATAGAAACTTAGCAGCAGCCTAGCACTCTAAAATAACTTGCAAAGAATTAGGGCAAAATCATGGTAATGTACAATGCAATGTTTATTAATTTATTAGTCTTACCACCTTACCAATAACATAACAAAACAATTAAAATATGTGCAATACAATGGGGTGTAATAAAATCATGGTAATGTAGAAGGCAGCAAGCATTTAGGCAGTAGCAGGTGTGCTCCATTTGAACAAAATTTGTCAATTAACAGACACAACCCTAGTTCTATCCCCAAGAGATAACAATGCAAAGAATTACTTAGCTCTTAGAGTTTTACATTAATTAGTAGCAAACTGAAGATGTTTGGTAGAAAGAAGTTTTAGCTCTCATGTTTATGATCTCATGAAAAGCATCATAAATGAAAGCTGTGGTTCTCAATAGCAATAAACATATACATTATATACCGCCATATAGCACCTAGTGCAATCTCTGTTCATAAGGTCATTAGCATTTGCCCCCAACATACTGGGTACTTATTTTACTGACCTAGGAAGGACAGAAGGCAGAGTTAACCTAGATCCCCTTCAGGGATCGAACTTGCAGCATCAGGGCAGCAGTGCTGCAGATTAAACACAGCACGACCTCTGCACCACCAGAATTACAGGTGGGGCACATAAATAATCTATTTGGGACAACAAGGTTGAGGAAAAAATAAATCACAAATAATTGTCTTGATAAAACTGCAAAGGTTATTAAGAATAGTTAATAAAAACTGATTAGCTTGAAAATCCATTGAACTGTTAAAAGCCTTACCTAATGGGAGGTGGTGAGATTACAGCAATCTTTGGTGGGGGAGGGGAGTGCTGCTCTGACAAGAACTGTCTCTAAGGGAGAAACAGAATTTCTTCTCTGAATCTTTCCACTGTTGCAAAATTAGTCTTTTTGCAATTGTTAGGGCAAGGAAAGTCCATTTACATTGGCTGGTGATTGAGCTTCGAAGCAATACTGTATATAGTTTAAAAGCACATAAGAATCAATGAAGATCACATCTTGGTTTGGGATATAACCAGTGCTGAGCATCAGCCGGTCCACCCTGGTCCGAGCGGACCAGTAGTAGACCTGGCTGGTCACGCCCCTCCCCACCCCACCCCGCCCCCTCTTCCTGGGAAAGCGGGCGACCTGGCAGCATTGGCTTCAGCTCTTCCTTCTCCTCCAGAGTGGCGGCTGCTGCCTCCTTCATAGGCTATGGGTGCCGCTCGGGTGTTGGTGAAGGTGGCGGCGTGTGTGCGCCTGGCACTGGGGGAAAGGGTGGGGGAGCTGACATCATGTGCCACCCAGAGGAGCTTGCCTGCCTGCCCCGCGCCCCCAGCACCGCCACTCCTTGCCTCCTTCTAGCAACAGCCTTGCAGCAACAACTTTCGCAATGTCTGGACCTAGTCCTGCAGGAAGAGAACTTCCTGCAGGATGTCTGTCTGGGCATTGTGAGAGGTGTCCAGGCAGCATGGTGCAAGCAGGGCAACTCTCGCAATGCCCAGAGTCAGACAGACATTCTGCAGGAAGTTCTCTTCCTGCAGGACTAGCTCCAGGCATCGCGAAATTTGCTGCTGCTGCTAGGAGGCAAGGAGTGGCAGTGGGGGTGCGGGGCGGGCAGGCGAGCTGCTCTGGGTGGCACCACATATGACATCAGCTCCCCCTCCCCTTCCACCAGGGCCAGGCGCACACACGCCGCCACCTCAACCACCACCCAAGCGGCACCTGAAGCCTATTAAGGAGGCAGCAGCAGCCGCTCTGGAGGAAAAGAAGGAAAGGAAGAGCCGTCGTCACTCTCCTGGAAGGAGGTGGGTGGGATCGGGAAGAAGCAGCAGGGCGCAGGTGCTGCACTGGACTCACTGGTCCTGGAGGACTAAAGGAGGAGGGAAATAAAGCCAAAGCCATCATGTGGGCACTCCTTCCTCCCCCCCCCATGGGAGGAAGGAACAGCCCGATGCGGCACCTTCTGGGTAAGTGTGTCTTTTTGTTTTGTTTACTTCCTCTCCGTGCGTGTGTGTGTGTGTGTGTGTGTGTGTGTGTGTGTGTGTGTGTGTGTGTGTGTGTGTGTGTGTGTGTGTGTGTGTGTGTGTGTGTAGAGGGGAGCAGAGGCTAAAGGGATTTCCCAGGGGGGTTGGAGGGGGAAAGAGGGCTGTGAAGCTCCCTAAACAGCAGTGAGTCTTTAAGGTGCCACAACATTTTTGTGTTTTTGTTTTGTTTACCTCCTGATCTGCTTGCACAGAATAAAACTTTAGAATTGGTAGCCATTTTATTCTGTGCAAGCATATCAGAGAGTAAACAAAAAAATGTTGTGGCACCTTAAAGATTCACTGCTGCTTTACCTTGCTCGAAAGCCAGTTGTATCCCATGCTCTAGGGTTCAGGTTGCTCATCTCTGTTTCAAAGCCAAAGAGCCAGCGCTGTCTGCTTCTGCAGACGTATCCATGGTTATGTGGCAGGCATGGCTAGACACCGGAGGGCACAGAATGCTGTTTACCTTCCCACCAAAATGGTCCCTATTTATCCACTTGCAATTTCTTGCTTTCAAACTGCTAGGTTGGCAGGAACTGGGACAGAGACAGGAGCTCACTCAACATCCAGCACTTGGGTCTCCAACTGCTGACCTGCCACCTTCCAGTCAGAGCCTTAGCCACTTGAGCTCAGTGGTTAAGAAGCTTGCCATGTTAGCTGGAAGGCCAACATGACCGTTTGAGCTCCCGTCTCTGTCCCAGCTCCTGGCAACTGCAAGTTGATAAATAGGAACCACTTCGGTGGGAAAGGTAACAACATTCTGGTGTCTAGTCATGCCTTTCACATGTCCACAGAAACATCTACAAACAGACAGTGCTAACTCTTTGGCTATAAATAGATGAGCACTGAACCCTAGAGTCAAATACGACTGGCAGCTTTGGATCTAACAATAGGTAAAGGTTGCCCTTGCTCAACAGCCAGTCATATCTGACTCTAGGGTGCAGTGCTCATCTTCATTTACAGCCAAAGAGCCAGTGCTGTCTGTGTTTGCAGATGTTTTCATGGGCTATGTGGCAGGCATGACTAGATTGGCCACCCAGTCACATGCCCACCGATTAGGCCATGCCCACCAGTTAGGCCACACCCACCAGTTAGGCCACGCCCTCGGCATGGTAGTAAAAACAATTGGTGCCCATCACTGGATATAACTAATATCAATAAAACCCCATCTCCAAAATGTCCTTCTAACTGGGCTTGGCCATAGCGTATGACTAAGAGGAAAAGTGTATAGAGACTTTTTAAGATCAACACTAAGGAAAATCAATGTATGAAACTCTTCCCTTCTGACTGGACTTGGACTAGTTATACTGTCTACAACCATAATTCTTGCCAGTCCTAATTTCTTTTTGTGTTCACACAAAAACTTGAAATGACAAAAATTGGAGCCAAAAATAGGAATGGATTTGCATTGCCAAAGCGTGTTTTTCCTACATCTATTGTGCAATGCATATGGGTTGATTCATACACATAACAGAGCCCCTTTGCAGTTACCTTCTGATTGTTGTATTATTGCCAAAGCTGGAGCTGATCCATTTCCCCCCTCCCATTTTAAAGCACATATCTCTGTTTCAGAATTTGTGTTAAATTTGTTTCAACATTTTAAAAATGCATTTACCCAAGTCACACCTTACAGACCTTACAGATCAAAGAAGGATGTTGACACAAATTGTCAGCAGAACATTATACATTTCTGGGAAATATGTATAGGCACGGTCTATTAACGGTCTATTAACCTTTCAAGATGGATGTACCCAACTCTACCCACCCTTGTACTTGAAATCAGATATACTTTATGTCAGAAATCCCTATCTTCTATATTTCTGGATTATTCTTTTTGAAAGTTTTTTTTATAACAGTGTCTTTCTTTGGAATGTATTTCATAAACAATAGGAAAAATGTATTCAAGAACCAATATGCATTTGAAAAGTAGGAAAATCATTTATTAAAAATGAACACATTTAGGTGATTGCATATTTTAAACATTAATATCTCACTTGTCCTTTTAAGAGCTCAAGCTTTTTTGTGTGTGCACATGTACAGTATGTAGATCTGTATAACTATAGATGTGTTTAATGTGTATTTGCAGAGATTTCTGCACACACTTATACCACACACACACACACACACACACACACTTGTGTATGTATATAAATCTCTACCTACCTATTTTATCTTCTACCAATTTTCAGTGGTGGGCTTCAAAAAAAATTACCACCACACTGTGGGCATGATATGGTAGGCGTGGCAAGGGGGAAAGCCCTGTGTTGCACCCAAATTAGGACTACTTTATTTCAAAACTTGGATAGACATGGCCAGCCAGAATTTCTGCTACCGGTTCTGGTGAACTGGTGCAAACTTGCTGATGCTCACCACTGCCTATTTTCTGTTCTATTCTATTGTCTACCTATTTTATCTTTTAACTTTATGCGGAAGATGAGAGTGACAGAAAATGGAAACTATGAAGCCCATGTTTTCAGTTTTGCTTATTTAATGGAATGTGAGCTTGATGACTGGAAGGTCAACAGGTCAGCAGTTCGAGCCCCAAGTACTGTAAGATAGAGTGGAAGCCACCATCTGTCCTAGCTCCTGCCAACCTAGTAGTTCGAAAGCAAGAAACTACAAGTAGATAAATAAGTACCACTTGTTCTGTGAACATGACCACTTCAGACACAGACAACACTGGCTCTTTGGCTGCAAATGGAGATGAGCACCATCTCCTATAGTCAGATACAACTGGCTTTCAAGCAAGGGAGACCTTTACATTTACTATCTCAGTTGTGTCTGTAGATCCTCTCCCCCTGCCCTCGCAACAATTCTATCAAGTAAACTTGAGTAACAGATAGGGACTTTCCCAGGTTACCCACTGTGGTGTATTTAAGGAAATGTGTTTGCCATTTTTGTCTTGTTGTGAAAGAGTTTAACTTGTATTTGCTTTACTATAGTCCAAAGTCTTGCGAGACTTCGGGAGGGTTCTGAACAAGAACAGAGCTGTCAACGGTTCTAACGGTTTTTCCCAACTGTCAGTTCTGATCAGAGATAGTTAAGGAATGTGAGGGTGTGTTGTTAGCTCAGGCCACCAAATAAAGTTGTGTGTTTGGCCTGTATTGCTGGCTACTGCCTATTATTTCCAAAACACTAAACCCACTGAACTTCATGACTGAACAGAAATCTTAACTCAAGTCTCCCTAATCCTGATTCTGTACTCTAAGCAATATACCACACAAGTCTCACATTCCTACAAATTTGTCTAAGCAGGTTGATATACTGTCAGTAAATCTCTAGACATGACTGCTCCCTGGAAAAGAAGCTGCTGTTTGTTCAGTTTGTAGTCTCATTCTTAATTAGTTTGCAGTCTAATGATCTTAATATATTACAGATAGTTCATATTTTGCCATAAGTCACATGATAAATATCCTTTTTATTTATCAATTTTAAATCCTATCCTATCAGAAATGGTACTCAAGGGTATGACATGATATCAAAATATGCAGTAAATTTTGATGTAATAATAAATTAAGTGGAATACAACATCCCCTAATTAGTTCTGCTCCAACTTTTGGAGAAGGGTTGAGAATGGCTTTTTAAATGTTTTCTAGATACAGATTATGAGCTAAAGTTATTCTGAGAAAATGCTTCTCCCCCTGAGGCAACAGAATTCATATGCACACATGAATGTGTAAATGCACACACATGAACAACAAATGGCAGCTTATGTAAGGACAGAAAAGCTTTTCATATATGTTACAAGAGACTAGTAACAAACTTAAAATTGGATCACAAATCTGTGTGTGTGTGTGTGTGTGTGTGTGTGTGTGTGTGTGTGTGTGTGTGTGTGTGTGTGAGTGCATGCATGCATGCATGATGTACCAACAAGTCAGTTCTAATTTATGGTGACTCTTACCATTCCCTTCTTCTGGGGCTGCCCAGAGACTATGCAGCTTGCCCATGACTATTCAGGCTTACTTTTGTCACAGGAGGTATAATTGAAAATAGAATTTCCATAGAATTTCACAGCCAGATACCTAAAATACTGTATGATCTAGCCAACCAATATGTACACTTCTAAGGACTGTGATTTTTTTGTGGCTTTCAAGTCAACCTGACACCTAAGCATCCTCCTAAAAACTGTATAGAACTGTATAGAACTCTAGGAGGAAATCAGCAACCTGTGTTTATCACAGTTGGTGTTTATCCCGAAAAGGGTTAATTTCAGGATGAAATCAGGCAATTATTTCCAAGCATATCAAAATCTATCTTGGGATCACTGGATAGCTATTCATCATTTTACCAATCCCAGCCAACACCAGCTCATCTATTTCTATCAGCTTTATTTATTTACATTGCTTCTATGTTCCATACAAAATTCTTCAAAGCTGTTGAAAACATCCACAGGTCTTACAGGTAAGGAAAAAATTGTAGGTCCAAATGCTTACAAATATATGAAAATGAAACTTAATATACAGGCAGTTGCTTAAATCATGCTATAATCATGCTTCGAAATTGCATGAGCTTACAGGACTGCAGTGGCACAAGTGGTTAAGACAAGTGAGCTACCATCTCTGTCCCAGCTCCTGCCAACCTAGCAGTTTGAAAGCAAGAAATTGCAAGTAGATAAACAGGGAACACTTTGGTGGGAAGCTAAACAGCATTCCATGCACTCCGGTGTCTAGGCATGCCTGCCACATGTCCATGGAAACGTCTGCAGATGCAGACAGCACTGGCTCTTCAGCTATAAACAGAGATGAGCACTGAACCCTATAGACGGATATGACTGAATTTCAAGCAAGGGTGACCTTTACCTTTACCATCCTAAACCCTAAAAAGGCACAACAAAAAAGCAGAGAATACATTTCTGAAAAACATCGTTTAAAAGTTTTTTTAAAAACCTCATTATTGCTCTGAATAATCTTTGTCCTGAAGTATGTTATAATAACAACACACATGTAAAATTAGTCTAAATGTTCACCCAACCATTTAAAATCCATGATGGCATCATCTCTTGCTGCTCTTGCTGTTACATGATTTGTGTTGTTTGTATCAGGTGTGTGTGTGTTTGGCGTGGCATATAGAGTTCTGTTGATGAGCCTATGTGTGTGTGTGTCTTCTGATCCCTAAGTTTATATTTCCATCTGATGTTTATGTTTCTTAAAGGTAAAGGTTTCCCTTGCTTGAAAGCCAGTTGTATCTGACTCTAGGGTTCATTGTTCATCTCAGAGCCAGCACTGTCTGCTTCTGCAGATGTTTCTGTGGTCATGTGGCAGGCATGATTAGACATCAGGGTGCACAGAACACTGTTTACCTTCCCACCAAAGTCCCTATTTATGTACTCACAATTTCTTTCTTTCGAACTGCTAGGTTGGCGGGAGCTGGGACAAAGACGGGAGCTCATTCCGTCCTGCAGTACTCGGGAATCGATCTGCTGATCTCCTGCCTTTCAGTTGGCATCTGAGCCACTTGAGCCTCTGCAGTCCCTATTTTTCTTCTTAAACTGTAAATAACTGAAGTTTGCAGGAATTGTAAGTTGCAGGGGTATGATGTGCCAAACATTAATTGTATAATAGGGACTGTGGTGGCTTAGTGGTTAGGTTGCTGAACTTCAGGAAAGTCAGCAGGTCAGGAGTTTAAGACCCGAGTTCTGCACAACAGAGTGAGCTCCCATCTCTGTCCCAGCACCTGCCAACCTAGCAGTTTGAAAGCAAGAAATTGGTGGAAAGGTAAACAGCATTATGTGTACTACGGCATCTAGTCATGCCTGCAACATGTCCATGGGGAGTATCTTCAGACACAGAAAGTGCTGGCTCTTGGGCTCTAAACAGAAATGAGCACTGAATGGGCATCAACAGGTCCGCACCAGTTCGCCAGAACCGGTAGCAGAAATTCTGGCTGGCCGCACCCATCCAGGTTTTGAAATAAAGTAGTCCTAATTTGGGTGCAACGCAGGGCTTTCCCCCTGGCCATGCCCACCATACCACACCCACAGTGTGGTAGTAATTTTTTTGAGCCCACCACTGACTGAATCCTTGGATATGACTGGCTTTTGAGCAAGGGTGACCTTTACCTTTACCTAGGGCAGTGGTGGTGAACCTATGACACATGTGCCAGAGGTGGCACTCAGAGCTCTCTCTGTGGGCACACATACAGACACCTCTGCACAGAGTTTGACCCACCCCTCTGCCCAGCAGCCCAATGGGAGTGCTTCTTCCCTTCCCTCCAGCACAGAGTTCACCCTGCCCCTCTGCCCAGCAGCCCAATGGGAGTGCTTCCTCTCTCCCTCCAGCACAGAGTTCACCCCGCCCCTCTGCCCAGCTGGTCAATGGGAGTGCTTCTTCCCTCCCCCAGCACAGAGTTCACCCCGCCCCTCTGCCCAGCAGCCCAATGGGAGTGTTTTCTTCCTCCCCTGTTGCTTTGTTGGCACTTTGTGATAAATAAGTGGGTTTTGGGTTGCAGTTTGGTCACTCGGTTTCTAAAAGGTTCACCATCACTGACCTAGGGATCTCTGTTCCTTTAAAAACTTCTATTAATACAATTCTTGAAGATCAGAATCTAACAAACTGCCACTATGTGGATAAGGATTATTATTTTCACTTACAGAGGCTGTGGATTTCAATGAGCTGATAATACAGAGGTCTGGTAAATAAAGCAGAAGTGACTTGAACTAGTAAAATAAGGTAGAACAAATTACAGAAAAACCCCTTCTTGTCATATCCATGGACTTTCATTAATAAACATGATTAACTGTCAGGTGTATACAGTGACCTTGATTTCAGATTTGTCTGAAACTAGCTAAGGTTGCTTTTTCTACAATCTGGTAATAATTTCAGCACTCTAGAGATGCAAAATTTACATCTTGACATGACAAAGGGAAAAAAAACCATGTCCAAAACTGTGTTTGCATTAAGTACTGTAGGGGAAATGTATGCCCAAATTTCCCATGCAGCTTTTTCAAAGAAAAGTCTCCAGAATCCATATGCAACCTGAATAAGCAGAGAAATTGGATGGGGTGGGGGACAATTCTGAGAAATGTATGTAAAACTAATTGGGCAGATTTTCAGCTCACTAAGAAAAGAGCATCCTTTCAATTCCAGCTACTATTGAAATAACAAATACTGTGTAATATGCTTGAATTACAGCTATTATACAGTACTGAAAGGCAGATACATTGTTGCTCATATAGTGTGTATTATTCTTGATTGGAATAATATAGCTGAATGTGGAGAAATGATATAGCAATGTGTTCAAAGCCATTGCCATGGGTCAGCCTATCCCTACACATTTGGAGGGGAAAAAAAATCATAGAATGGTCTTTCATTGTATGTAGACAGAGCCAAACAATGGAAGGAGAGAAAAGCTAAAAGAAATGCATATAAAGCTCCCTAATGAAATAAGCATTGTGGCTATCACATACTTTTAGCTGGTAAGGAGAAGAAAAATAATAGAACCATAAAACATTCGGACAAGGGATTTTGTTTTTTCAAAGGAGTAAGCAAAAATCTTTAGAGAGAGAGTGGTGCAATTTGGTTCATTCCAGATGTTTTGGACTGTTTGGGCATGAGCCATTGTAGTCCAAAACATCTGGATGCACCAAGTTGCTTACACTTCACATAGAAAGCTCTTTTTATGTTAAGAGTACAGTGGTACCTCATACAACAATTTTAATCCCACGGGGCTAGTTGTTGTACGAAACAATTGCTATACAATGCATGCATTGTATAGCGATTTTCCCTATGGGATGCATCATACAACAATTTTTTTTTGCTAAGTGGTTTTTCCCATTGAAAAATTGTTGTACGATTTTTTCCATAGGGAAAATTGTTATGTGGGATGCCATTCCGCCCAAAAAACAAAAGAACAAAAACAACAACTAATTGTTATGTGATTTCGTTGCTATACGGGGCAATTGTTATATGAGGTTCCACAGTATTTTACTTCCTATTCTTCTCCCATTAGAGACTGACATTATAAAGGATTTCTTGCATTCAAACCCTATGTGGCATGGAAGTGTGAACCTTAATATAGGGTACCATTAAAAATGTAGCAGCTTTAGAAATTTTACTGCTGAGTGTTATGCATTGGATCAAATGTGTGATGAGTAAAAGGTAAAGATAAGATCAGCCTGAAGACTTGATTGTTTCAGCAGGCTTTCCCCAGCTATTAATACCTCTGGAATGGCAATACGATTTGCCCTAAAGTTGGACAATCTGCTTCTTTTCACAATTTTGGTTTTTTCCCTGATTAGATGGAGATTGTGTTTAATTGATGGTTCTATATCTCTGATACAATAGATTTATGCTTTATTATATAGATTGCTAGGATCTATTTTAAAAATATATAATTTACTCTCATGTTTTTAGTTATACTTTATTTTATTATTTTGTTATTATTGTGATGTACTATACATTTGTAAGCTGCTATGAGTGGTACCTGCATTAAAAGTGCAAGGTATAAATAAATGTAACAAATAAATAATGACCCATAGGAATCAGAATAGGATGGGCAAAATCGCCAGGGTTCCTTTTCTGAATATTTCCAAACAGAAAATCTACACCCCAAATTCCTATCTAGCTCCAAGAGAAACCCATATTGCACTCTGGCCTATACAGGGCAGACAGGCCAACCATCAAGATGCTGGTTTTAGGGAAGACCAAGTTTAACAATCCTCCATGCCCACACTTCTAAAAATAGTAAACAGTCATACTTCAGCATCCTTACACACACACAAACACACCTCAACCTCTTTTATTTGGAAGTAGGAAAGGTCCCCCTTGCTCCCATCCACTTTGCCGCAAAGTCTGAAGGAGACAATGCATTGAATGTCAATTTAATTCTTCAGTTCATCTTTTCCCATTAGCTCTGTTATTCTTTTTTAATAAAAAAACCTTTATTTACATTTTGCTTTTGAGATTCCTGTTGGTGTCATCTACAAGATCTCTTCCAGTTTACAACTGTCTACATGTAAGGTATTTGAACACAGTTGGATCACACTTTCTAAATTCTATTTTCCCCTCTTTTTATTTCCATGTCTTTTATTTTGTTATTCTGAGCTAAATCCACATGAGCTCCACAATAGGTTTTCACTAACTTCTCACTTTCTTGGTATCTTTGATTAAACCAGAAAGTAAACTGTTTGGTTACTTAAAATATTGTTGTTAGTGCTGTATTGCAGGAATTTCTTTTTGGTAGTATCTTGGATGAGTCGGTACAATGCATTCACAGCTGGGCTTCACTCTTCTGTGTGATCTGACAAATTATTCCTTGGGAAAGGCAGATGTTTTATCCTACCTACATTGTTTCAGAACCTATCTTTGGACACTTCGAGGTGGGTAATAATAATAATGCAAGCGCGGTGCCAAAATGGCCGCCGCGCTCTTTGCGGGCCCCCCCCAGGACAAATGATCCGGGTAGTTTAGGGCGTGGCCAGCTCCCTCATAAAAGGGGTGGCCACGAGGCAGCCGAGCTGCCATTTTAGCTAAGCGACGGAGCGGAGAAGTTTTTCCCTGTGTCTCCGTCGCTCCTTACCTGGAAGCCTTTTTGGCGGCGAATCTTCTCTTTCGGCTTCCTTTGCCTTGAGCGAGATGCCTTCGAAGAAGAAGGCACTTTCGGGTGCGGCTCGCACGAGCAGGAGGCGCAATCCGGGTCGGAGGACCACGGTGGCGCCTCCCCAGCAGCCGCCTTTGCCGGCACCCGCCGGGACCGGCGGGATGGGGTCGATCACCCCTTGGCCAGAAGCTGCGGCCCGCGCCCCACACGCGGTGGACACCGCTTCTGGATCTGCTCATTCTGCTGGGCCTGCACCAGCGGTGGCGCAGCTCCCCACGGGGCCTTCTAGCCTCGGGGGGTGGTCTGGGCCTCTGCCTTGGCAGGTGCCGGCACCGACCCTCCCGGGCTTCGGTGCGGGACAATGGCCCTACCCGGGTCCTGGGGTACAGGGCCCTGTACCCGCGCCTCTCACAGGTGGGCCGGCCGGCCCTTGGCCCCAGGTTAGCGTGCAGGCCTTACTGGCCCGTGTGGCGGCCCTTGAGGCCTCTTTGGCTCGGGCCAGCCACGCTGGGGCTACCGGTGGGGTTAGTTTTGAGGCGCCGTCGGTCGGGCAGCAGCAGGCGACGGGACGGGTTGAGCTGCTGCAGGCGCGTGGCGCAACTTCAGCCACTGCCTCGCAGCTCCCCGGCCAGCAAGCAGGTGTGGGTCAGGCCCCGATGATGAGCTCTACGGCGGTCGTGAGCTCCGACGCCCCCGGTGGGCCGGAACCCCCGGTGGGGGCGGCCTGCGGGGGTGCGACATGTGAGTATCCGGTACAAGCCAATACACCTACACACATTGCCACTACTGGGGGGGGCCTTTCAATGGCCTTGGCCTCGCGCGGATGGTGCGGTGGCCCAGCCACCGGCGCCCCACTCAGCGATGTCGACTGCTGCACAGCTTGCTGGGGTTACAGGTGTTCCCTACCCTGCCGGGAATTTATTGGGGGTGGCGGGGCCAGCACAGGCCCCTTTTCAGATGCCCGCGTTGGCTGCGGTCCCAGTTTCGGCCTTGCCAACGGCGGGATATTCTTTGCCACTGGGTGACCACCTAGCGCAAGCCACCAGGGAAAAGATATGGCAGGGGGAGTATGTCGATATCTTCTCACTCTTAAACAGAGAGCCCACCAAGGAGGAGAGGGAGGGCCAGGATGAGAAGGATAAGGAGCAGGCATGTCGTCGCAAGCCACCACGTACCTGGGCCAACTGGCTGCCGGCTTATTTAATTTACATGGCAGTGTACTTGAGAGCGCGGCCAGATTTGGCTATTCCGATGGTCCAATATTTGGACAACATCTATAGGGCGATGGTCGACTTTCCAGGCCCCTCGTGGTTGGCTTATGACGAGGAATTCCGCATGCAGATTCCCCTGCACCCCGAGATGAGGTGGGACGAGCCGTGCCAGAGGCTTTGGCTTCTGTATATGACGCCCACGCGCCCTGCGCCAGGGGAGAGATACCATTGTGGACATGCGGTCCAGCGAGCGGCTCCAGCTCAGGTTCCCCGCCAGGTGGCGGGGCAGGGGGTTCCAGCCCGCCTGCTGTGCTGGACTTTCTTGTCCAATGGTTCCTGCAATAGGAAAAATTGCAAGTACAGGCATGAGTGTCCCACCTGTGCGGGCCCCCACGCAGCCTCTGCCTGTCCCAGGCCTGGAGGGACGCGGGGCAGAGGGAAGGGCGGACAGTGGACTGGCAAGCCTGCCGCAGATGGAGCTAGTTCACCGAAAGGCTCCCTCCCCAATTAATGTGGACATGTTGGAGCGTTGGCTCGCATTGTACCCGAAGGGGGAGGATGCCGATTATCTGCTTCGGGGCTTTAGACAGGGGTTCCGTATTCCTTTCATGGGTGACAGGTCCCCTCAGGATGCCACCAACCTTTTGTCCCTTAGGGGAAGGGAGGAGGTGGCTGCCGCCAGCATTAATAAGGAGGTCAATGCGGGCAGGGTTGCGGGCCCTTTCCCTGCACCCCCGTTCACTAACCTTAAGGTATCGCCCCTGGGCTTGGTTCCCAAGAAATCTCCGGGCGAGTTTCGCCTTATCCATCACTTGTCCTACCCAGCCGGCCGATCGGTCAATGATGCTATACCTGATGACCTTTGCTCAATCAGGTATACGTCTTTTGACCATGCGCTGCGCATGGTGCGCTCATGTGGCCCGGGTGCGCTACTGGCTAAGTGCGACATTAAGTCGGCTTTTCGCCTCTTGCCTGTGCACCCGGGCGACTTTGAATTGCTGGGTTTTAAATTCCGGGGTGAATATTATTTTGATAAGGCCATGCCTTTTGGCTGTTCCATATCATGCTCTGCATTCGAGCGTTTCAGTACCTTCCTGGAGTGGGCGTTCGTGCGCAGGTCAGGGTCCCGGTCTGTAGCCCATTACCTGGATGACTTTTTATTCGGGGGTGAACTGGGCTGGGACACGTGTCCGCGTCTCCTCAACACATTTCAGACGCTAATGGAGGAACTCGGTGTCCCTTTAGCGCCCGAAAAGACCGAGGGCCCATCTAACAAGCTAGTATTCCTGGGGGTGGAGATCGACACTGTAGCGCAGGCGTCTAGGTTACCGGGGGATAAGGTGTCCCGGTTAGTGGCCCTCATCTCGGATTTGCTGGCCAAGCGCAAGGCATCGCTGAGGGAACTCCAAGTGTTACATGGTCATCTCAATTTTGCCTGCAGGGTGGTCGCACCGGGCAGGGCTTTTGCCCGGCGCTTATGCGATGCCATGGCAGGGTTATCCAGGCCCCACCACAGAGTCAGGATTACCCGGGGTATCAGGGCAGACATGTTCGTCTGGTTACAGTTCCTGAGGGAGTTCAATGGGGTCTCATTTTGGAGGTCTGACCTCCTGGCTTCCCCGGGTTTTCAGGTCCAGTCTGATGCCTCAGGATCCCTGGGTTATGGGATGTACTTCAATGGGAAGTGGGCCTATGGTGGGTGGCCACCGGCATGGGCAGGCACGGGTCGCCTGCGTGATCTCACATACCTTGAATTTTTTCCTATCCTGGGGGCTTTGATGCTGTGGGGCGAGGAATGGGCCAACTCGGTCGTGCATTTCTGGTGTGACAACGCTGCGGTTGTCCGTATCATCAATGCACAGACTTCTAAATCACCCAGGGTTATGGACCTAGTGCGCCAATTTGTGCTGCGCTGCCTGCGCCTCAACGTTTTGTTCAGGGCTAGGCACGTCCCAGGGGTTAATAATGATATTGCCGACGCTTTGTCCCGCCTGCAGATCTCCCGGTTCCGTGCCTTGGCCCCGGATGCGGAGGAATTTCCCTCGCCACTCCCGGACGAGATATGGACCATTGGCAGGGAGAGGTGAACCGGGCGATCGGCCTGTCACTGGCGCCCCGCACGCGTAAGGCGTATCAACAAGCTTTTAATTCTTATAGGGCATTTTCCGCCCAATTTCACCTGCCAGAGACCTGGCCTATCCCGGTGGACCATGTGCTGCGGTTCATGGTTCACCTGCATTCCCAGGGCCTCGCACCTCGCACCATAGCATCTAAGCTGTCAGCGTTGGCTTTTATGGCCAAGGTGGGGGGTCATGTGGACAGCACCTCTGACTTCCGTGTGAGACATGTTTTGGAGGGGTGGGTGCGCGAGCGCGGGCGTTGCCCGGACGACCGGCACCCTATTTCCCCAGGGGTTCTTACCCAGTTGGCCCGGGGCTGGCCAGGCCTCTGTTTTGATCATTATGAGGCAGCCCTTTTTCATGCAGCCACAACGGTGGCATTTTTTGGAGCGCTCCGCATCAGCGAACTTGTGATGCTGTCTAAGGCGGATGCAAGTTGTAGGGCACTGGAACTCGAAGATGTATATGTTGCCAAAGACTGGGCCCAGTTGAGGATACGCTCCTCTAAGACTGATCAGCAGGGCATAGGCAGTGGTGTAAGACTGCTACGGTATTCTTTGGCAGACATCTGTCCGGTTGGTGCCCTACAGGAGTTTCTTGCACTGCGTGGCACGCACCATGGCCCGTTTTTCTGTCACCGGGATGGGTCTCCCCTCACTAAATTTCAGTTTTGGAAGGTGACAGGCAGAGCCCTCGCCAGGGTGGGCCTACCAGGTGCCCGTTATGGCACACATTCATTCCGTATCGGGGCAGCCTCTACAGCAGCTGCGTTTGGGTACTCCGGGGCTGACATACGCAGCATGGGAAGGTGGGGTTCACGATGTTTTCAGTTTTATGTGCGCCCGCTCCCCCCGTGAGTACCAACCCAGTCACCTTACATCATTTCCCTTGTTTTTTCCTTACAGACCCTGGGTGTCGTATTACACCGGTGACAGTATGGCTGGTGGGCCACAGCTACGTGCAAAGGGCAGCGCGTTACGCTGCGGCGACAGAGTGGGGACCCCGACTGGGACTGGGTGAACACGCCAGTCTCACATGGCATGGTAAGCCTGGGATGTTGTGGTGGGAGCTGCTGCCTTTTCTGTTTTCAGGCAGAAGTGCTGCCCCGCCTGACATTCTCATCATGCACTTGGGGGGCAACGATTTGGGTCAGGTCACTGGCTTGTCGCTCAAGCATGCAATTTGCGAGGACCTCGCCTACTTGCACTACGTCTGGCCTCCCGCAACCCTGGTTTGGTCGGACATTGTCCCGCGCCATTCTTACAGAGGAGGAGTTGACCTCATGGCCATTGACCGCGCTAGGCGCGCGGTCAATAAGGCGGTGGCGCGGTTCCTTGCCGACAAGGCTTGGGGACGGGTCAGTCATCACCCCGCTATTGGACTAGAAAATTATGATTTGTATGCAGGGGATTTAATTTAATTTAATTTAATTTTCACGCTTATATACCGCTCACTCAGGCGAACCCGACTCAGGGCGGTTTACATAGCGGACAATAAATGCAAAATACAATAACATAACATACAATGAATGCAGTAAAAATCTATCACCAAAAGTACAATTACAAAATCTCTGTCCGCAAAATATAACTACAAAAATATGTACTACAGTCTGCACTTACATGTGCACTACAAGGGAGCTCAGGTGCTCGCTGCCCCCCCCCCCTGCGGCAAATGCCGGACCGGAGGGAGGCGGGGCCAGTGGCCGCAGGTGGCTCCCATCCTGGGCCAGTGGTGGGGGCCCAGGAGAGCTTCAGCGTGACATCCCGGCTGCGGCGCAGTGTCCTTTTATCCCTCTGGTCAAGGCAGGGCCGGAGGGAGGCGGGGCCAGTGGCCGCAGGTGGCTCCCATCCTGGGCCAGTGGTGGGGGCCCAGGAGAGCTTCAGCGTGACATCCCGGCTGCGGCGCAGTGTCCTTTTATCCCTCTGGTCAAGGCAGGGCCGGAGGGAGGCGGGGCTGGTGGCCGCAGGTGGTTCCCATCCTGGGCCAGTGGTGGGGGCCCAGGAGAGCTTCAGCTTCAGGATGGGGTCCATCTGTCGCGAGGAGGTATGGATCTCCTGTTGGGTGATTGGCGAGCAGGCCTGTTGACCGAGCTGACGGTCTGGGGGGGGCGTCAGGCCTTCTTTGAAGCCCCTCCGTGTGGCGGGTAGCACTGGTAAGGTAAACAGTTATGACCCACAGGTATCCGGCAGGTTCGCAATTGACTGGACAACACTAGATAGGAATAAATTAGTTAAACGTTGTCCGGTCAACGACGAACCAGGCGATGGGGTGATGGCGATAGCTAGCCAGCATGCATCACCCCGTGATTTCACGGATACGAGTCAGAGGGTGGGGTCATCAGTTAGATATTGACTACGGTCAACAATTTGTTTGTTGTCAACAAACAAATTGATACAAATTGATACATTGTAACCAATTGCCGTTGGCAATTTTGGGTGGTACCTTACCAGTGTTACTTCGGCCTGCTTGCCTTAAGAATTATGATTGGTCGTTTTACCAATACAAATTTATAATTCGGACTAGGGCATGAATCAATAAATGTGGCCCAATGCCGTTATCCACTTTCAATGGTGTCTGAGTCCGTTATTGGGGGGTGCGCCTGCAATAATTTCGTGTCAGAGATTACTCTGGGTAGAATTGATTTTTGGGGGACGCCCAAATGAGGCTCCTTTCATGTCCCCAAGTGCAGCTCTCTGGTATCAAAACCCAACCTTCCAGTCTCCAGCTCAGCACCTTAACCACTAAGCCACTGGGGGAGCTACTACCTTGAAGTGGGTATCTATGGTAGTATCACTTTGTTCATTAGTCAAGGGCTTTGACAATATATTTATTACTCTGTCAATTAGTTAGATGTCTTACTGTTATTGTACTACTTATTGAGATAGGTAAGCAGTGTACTGCAAGATAAGAAGCAGTGTACTGTGCATCTAGTTGGTGTGCTGGAATCAACTGCTGGGAAGTCTTTGTGCTGGGAGCCTTAGTACAGGATACTTGGAAGGCATGACTGACTGCTCATCTCTAAGAGGCCCCAGAAAACACAATGGGCACAGGTTATATCTTAATTATTTTGATTTAATTCAAATGTTTTGTACTTTGTTGTATTAGTACTGATCTTTGCTGAGCTATTTTACAATCTTCCTTTGCCTCATACTGATACTGCTGTTATATTATAATCTTTCATTTTGTGTGTTTTACTACTACATTATTTCCTAGAGATGGCTAGATGGTATTGTAGATGCAATGGGGACAGAGCTGGGCGGGTTGAGAAGGATAGTGAAGGACAGAGGTGCCTGGAGAGCCATGGTCCATGGGGTTGCAAAGGGTCGGAATCTATTGTGCGACTGAACAACAAAGTATTTTAACTAAACTGTGTAATCTTTCCTCAATGGTGTGCTTTGTAATGTGTTGTAAAGTCAATTCTTTGCCTGTCCACCCCACAGTCCCTGAACAAAAGGCACAGATATTTTATTTTGGGGTAAACTAAGGCCACAACTTTATTAATGAATAACTTCAACTGAGAGCAACTTCAACATTCTGCAGTGGGGCCTTATGTATTGCAGCATCATAGGATGGAGCCTGGGGATTCTATCTTTCTCCCGGTCCTGTCTCTAATAGAGTCCCCAGCCCTGAGAGCATGCTATCTGACAACAGCTCACTCTTGGCCAGCTCATTCAGGTCTAATAGACTGATTGCCACCCCAAGCCTCAGGACCTTAGGTATGTGGCACCATCAGTGGGCTGCTGGTGCCCCCCCCTGTTAGATTCTCGCAAGAAGTAGACTAGCACGCTGCGAGTGGGTTAAGCATAGTGACTGTTTATTCAGATCGTGAGACAAGACTGAGGATGTGGGGAAAGATGGTATCTTATATACAGCGGTTTTCCATTTCAACAACAGCAAGGAAACATACCAGCGGACACTCCAGTTTATTACCCCATTTGGTTTCCAGCTCCGCTTTGATATGTGCCCCTCCTTTGAAGAGGGCGCCCCTTTGGCGGATCCGGTTCACGCGCTGTGTTCCTTTGAAATGAGTAACACTTGGACACAACATCCCTCCCCCCTTAGTGAGAAACAACCTTTCCCCAACGGATGGGTGGCCCACAAACTCGTCTGGGCCGCCCGTGCGTCTCAGGCACCAGGGTAGGCTCAACGGACCCCCCAACAGGTTTGGAAGTGGGGGGAGAGCTCCGAGTGGCCCCCCCTCCATTCCTGCCTCTGAGCTCGGGGTAGCTTCCCCTCCCTCCTCGGGCTCTGGGGAAGACGTGGGCAGGGGGTCACTGATTAAATCCCACTCCATATCACTCTCCATGTCTCCCCTTGTTTCCCCTGGTGGCTCCCTCCCTGGGCCGGAGTTAGAGTTCTGCCCAGGGACCCGGAGCCGCATTTGATCCGTGTGTCTCCTCCAAATCGCGCCATTCTCCATTTGCACTCTGTAAGACACCGGGCCAGTCTGCTCCAACACTTCCCCCCCCAACCATGGAGGCCCATTGGCATAATTCCTGCAGTGGACTGGTTGCCCAACCTCAAAACCTTTTAAAGTCGGAATGTCTATATTTAGGCCCCGATCCTCTTGGCGCTGAGGATCTAAACGGTCAAAAACAGTCGGCAGCTTCCTTTTCATTAGCAGTTCGGCTGGCGACAAACCAGAGGCCAATGGGGTGACTCTGTAGGACAGCAAAAATTGACACAACTGTAGCTCCAAATCCCCAGGTCCCATGCGTGAGAGCGCGTCTTTGACCGTCCGTACCTGCCTCTCGGCTTGGCCGTTTGTGGCAGGGTGAAAAGGAGCGGCCGTGATGTGTCTAATCCCATTACGACTTAGGAACCCCTGGAATTCTGCCGACATGAAGCTCGATGCGTTATCCGTCACCACGATGTCGGGCAGGCCTAGGTTTGCAAAGACCCGCCTTAATTTGCGGATTGTGGTGGCAGAGGAAGTTCCTGACACTGGGATGACATCTACCCACTTTGAAAAGGAATCTACAATAATCAGAAGTGTTGTTCCCCTGAAAGGGCCAGCAAAATCTATATGAATCCGAGACCAGGGGCCTCTGGCCGTATCCCATTCCCTGCGGGGAAGACGTGGTTCCTCGGGCCTTGATGCCTGACAGTCCCTGCATTTCCCCACCCAAGCCTCAATGTCCAGGTCCAATCGGGGCCACCAGAAGTAGCTTCGCGCTAGCGCTTTTGACCTGACAATACCTGGGTGGCTAACATGGAGCGTGCGGAGCACCTTGTTCCGAAGTACAGATGGGACGACTACTCTGTCCCCCCAAACCAAGCAACCCCGCTCCAGTGACAGTTCATTTCTCTTGGAGTAGAACACCCTGAACTCCTCAGGGGTCGGTGACAATGGCCACCCCTTCCGAACCCACATGACAACTTTTGACAGGAGGGGGTCTTTTTTTGTTTGGGCCGCTATGTCAGCAGCGGAGATCGGGGGAGAGTCTAACACATCCAACATAAGGACCTGTCCTTCCGCCTCAATTCGACCCACATACTCAGCAGGGGATCTGGACAGAGCATCCGCGTGGCTAATGCTGATACCCGGGCGATGTTGGAGCGTGTACTGGTACGCCTGAAGGAACATTGCCCAGCGTAACATCCGCGGAGACAGGATTTGGGGGGTGGACTTGTCTGGCACAAAAATACCTAGGAGCGGTTTGTGGTCTGTGATAATCGTGACAGCCCTCCCGTAAATGAAATCATGAAATTTCTTCGTTCCAGCGATTATGGCCAGCGCCTCTCTATCAATCTGAGCATAGTTTTTTTCAGCCACCGTTAACGACCTGGAGTAATATGCGATAGGCGCTTCTTTCCCTCCCCCCATGTCATGGCACAGAACAGCCCCAACCCCCACCGGCGAGGCATCACATACAAGCAAAAGGGGCTTCTTCGGATCGTAATGAGTAAGGACAGCATCCGAAGTCAACAGCTCCTTGACTTCCCGGAATGCCCTTTCCTGAGGAGGCCCCCACTTCCACACCGCCTGTTTCCTCAGCAACTGGTGCAGGGGCTCAGCTACAGTCGCCTTTCGGGGTAGAAAGGAGTGATAGAAGTTTAAGAGACCCAAAAATGCCTGGAGCTCCGTCTTCGAAGTGGGACGTGGGGCTTCCCAGACTGCCTGAACATTGGATTCAGAGGGCTTGATGCCGGCAGGCGTGATTTTGAACCCCAAGAATTCAACCTCATGAGCAAAAAAACAACACTTCTCCCTTTTAACCCGCAACCCCGCATTTTGGAAACGCTCCAGCACCTTCCCCAGTTTAGTGGCCAGGTCCCCCTTGTCAGTCCCAGATATCAACACGTCGTCAAAAAAAGTCAGCACCCCAGGGAGACCCTTCAATAACCTTTCCACAAGAGCCTGAAACAAACCCGGAGCCGTACTAACGCCGAACTGAAGACGGTTCACACGGAATGCACCCTTATGAGTAGTAATAGTCTGACACAACGCAGATTCCGGACTAACAGGCACTTGCTGATATGCTTGGGCCAAGTCCAGTTTAGCAAAACACTTTCCCCCATGGAGGGTGGCCAGCAAATGGCTAACCACTGGAACAGGATAAGAATTAGCTCGGATAGCCTTATTAATCGTGCATTTATAGTCCGCGCAGATGCGGATGTCCCCGTTCGCCTTGATAGCAGTGACTATAGGTGTCTCCCATGGAGCAGAGTCCACGGGCTCCAGGATGCCCTGTGCCACCAGCTTGTCCAACTCCGCTTCAATGCGGTCTTTCAGGGCAAACGGCACCCTCCGTGGCTTCATGCGAATGGGTTGGACAGTTGGGTCCAGCTCAAAATTAACAGGGGCCCCCTTGAGCCTACCCAGCCCGGGACGGAAAACATCTGGATAGCGTTCACACACAGCCTGAATGGGGTCGGCCTTAACCGCATTAATTCCCGAAAACCCAATACCCAGGGGCCCAAACCACTGCACGCCCAAAAGGTTATTCCTACCGGTTTTCACCACGACTAGGGGAAGCTTTGCTGAGATGGCCTTGAACCGCACATCAAAATTTCCGATTCCCAACACTGGAATGTGTCGACCCTGCACATCGGTCAGGTCGACCTGCAGAGCCCGCAGTTTCGGCCGGTCTGCTGGAGGAAGTTGAAAAAATTCCCTCTGTGAGATGATTGAGTAGGCAGATCCTGAGTCGATCTCCATGCGGACGGGACACCCTTGGAGGCGAACATCAACGAAGAACCTTCCGGACACTGACTGTACCCCAGATGATGTCTTCCTTCCGACGCGGACTTTGGAAATTGGGTGTTCCGTCCTGCGCTGACCTCTGTCCCCGGGGTGACCTTCGGATCGCTGGTGGCACACCCGTGCAATGTGCCCCTTCCGCCCACACTTGTGGCATTCGGCCGTCTTGAACGGGCACCGTGAGCGGAGGTGCCTTCCCCCACAGCCTTGGCATGGCGCGATGTTGCTCCTTGAAGCTTGGGGGGTTTGTTGGCGAACCCTCCCGACAGTACCCTCCTCTGCTGCATCGTCTGTATCCACTGGAGTATCGCACTGCTGCAGCTGGACGGCCGACTCACCACGGGCAGGAGCAGCAGTTTGGGCATGGAGGATTTTCACCCCAGCGTGTGCAGCCTCGGACGCCAAAGCTTCTTCCAGGACCTGGGCAAAAGTCAACCTATTTCTCTTCATCAGCCGCCGCTGAGTAGCTTCGTCCCTGAGGCCCACGAGAAGCCGGTCTCTTAAAGCCTCCTCCAGGTCATGCCATTGGCACGGCACGGCAGCCTGTCGGAGAGCCGCAACGTACTCAGCTACCGTCTCCCCCTCCTTCTGATCTCGCCGGTAAAAGGCAACCCTGGCTGGGAAGATGGAAACGACTGGCTTGAAGTGTTCTCGGAGCACCACCAGGATGTCGGTCAATGGGGCTTCCCTCAGTGCCTGTGGCAGCAGCAGATGCCCGGCCAGCTCAATCGTGGGCAAACCACAATGGGCCAGGAACAACGCCTTCTGTCGCCCTTCATCCTCGATCTCCCCAGCGATTACAAAGTTCTCGAACTGGATCTCGTACATGGGCCATGCCTCCGGCTTTGCAATGTCAAACGGTCCGATTGAAGATGCAGTAGCAGCCATATCCCACCTTCGTCGCCAATGTTAGATTCTCGCAAGAAGTAGACTAGCACGCTGCGAGTGGGTTAAGCATAGTGACTGTTTATTCAGATCGGGAGACAAGACTGAGGATGTGGGGAAAGATGGTATCTTATATACAGCGGTTTTCCATTTCAACAACAGCAAGGAAACATACCAGCGGACACTCCAGTTTATTACCCCATTTGGTTTCCAGCTCCGCTTTGATATGTGCCCCTCCTTTGAAGAGGGCGCCCCTTTGGCGGATCCGGTTCACGCGCTGTGTTCCTTTGAAATGAGTAACACTTGGACACAACACCCCCCCAATTATGGAACTGTATCTCAGGATCCTAGTATCCCAGATGTTGGGCACTCTGGGACCTGCTCCCTAAGTGTCATGATGATCCCTGGGGCAAGGACTATTGCATCCTTGGTGCTCTGAGACCCGCCGCCCTGCTGGGACTTGAGGGATAAGAGTGGTAGTGGATACGCAGACAGTCGGTCCCCACTGTTTTGTCTCCATTGACTCGTTGCTCTTGATAGGAAGTTGTAATAGTATTTATGGGACTTTATTGATTTATTGATTGATTGTTTTGCTGTATATGAATTATGTCATTATTAATACTTTGCAAGATTTTGCTTTTTGCTGTTGAACTATATTGTGTATTGTATTTTGTTTTGTATTGTATATTTTGATTTTGGCGAGGAACCTTGCCGGCTCTACCCCCAGCTGCGGGTGAGCCACCACACCCCCGGGCTTCTGCCCCCACACCATCGGGGATGCAAAAACCGGGACGCTTTACTGTTATAGTGTTTATGAGGATTGATGATGTTGTATTGCCTATTTGTTTGAGGTAATTGTTTTTTTTAATGATATCTGATATGTTCAATTGTTGTAATTGTTATAATGATTATTGTATAATTATGCTTGGTGCTATTACATCACCTGTGTTCGTTTCTGTATTGATTATATTGCACTTATATGCTGTACTGCTTGTTTTGTGAACCACTTTGAGTTGCTCATTGGGTGAGTAAGCGGTATATAAATTAAAATTTCAATTCAATTCAATTCAATTCAATGGTACCTCACTAATTCACCTGCAGTACCCACCAGTTGCGACGTATTTGGCACGGCCCTCTGGGGTATCCCATCATGGCCCCTAAAAGCAAACAGTGTGGGATAGGCAAAAAACGCCTGTCCAGTTTGCCTATTCTGAGCAGGTACAAAAATTCCTATCTGGCCCCAAAGTGACCAGCTGCTCTTGTACTGGGTGGAAGTGTCATTTGCCCTACACAGGAAGAGGCTGTTCGGGTGGAGGAAGCTGCTTTTAAGCTATGATTCCTTCCTCTGCCCCCTGACCAAAAGGAAGGCTCGGATTAGAGCCCCACCATCTGTCAATGTCCAGTAAAGGGGGTGAAAAATCCCCCCTCAAGGCAGCAGGTGCTAGAAAAACTTCATTGTCTTCAAAGAATTGCTTAAACAATTCTCTCTTTCTTGGAGATAAATTTGATCCAGATCAAGAAATCAACCTATTCTCTACAAAATGGCAATCCTACAGGAGGTACAGATTCACAGCTTTTAAATGGTATAGGGAAATGTATTTCCAGAGCCATGACGAGGCTTCAGCAACTGGGGCTTTGCTCCAGGAAACCAAATTTTAGAGGATCTTGAAATATGGAGACGATTCTACACTGATGTCATTAATTTGGAAAATTAATAACAGCAGCTTCTGGCCCTGTTAACTTTGCTTTCCTTTTTATTTCTTCTTGTACCTTTTTAAGAGCAAAAAAATTGTCTTTCTTTCTTTCAGGGTGCATCTTATTATCCTTCTCTTCTTATGAGTTGCTTATGTCTGTGCTTCAAGGCAGGAAGGGCAGGAGACAGCTTCAATTTGGCCCTACAGTAGGTGCCAAAGTCATTAGCTATAACTCTTAAGTGTTGTTCTTTAGTGGCTGGAGACAGTCAAGAGTAGCTTCTGTGAACTTAGTCTGGTGTGATAATGACCAATTTACAAGCAGCTTCATTTACAGGTGCCTGGACATTTTAATACTCTCTAAAGAGACTTGCTACCATACAGCGCATGCAGCACCATTATTTGTTATTTGTTTTCACTGTAAAATGTAATTATCAGGGAGGCTCGTTCGTTAAGAAACTCACCTTGTTAGCTGGAAGGCCAGCAAGTTGAAAGTTTGAGACCTAGGTAATGCATGATGGAACAAGCACTTGTCTCTGTCCCAGCTCCTGCCAACTTAACAGATCGAAAGCATGAAACTACCAGTAGATAAATAGAGAAAAGATCTTGGGGACATGAAAGGAATCTCATTCAGGCATCCACTAAGCGAAGTTTTTCCAGCAAAATTCTTTGCAACTCAGAATAATTTCTGACATGAAATTATTATTATTATCATGGATAATATTCCATTAGTTTGTGTTATAGTTTTCCCCATGGTCCAGAGTGAGAAGCAAGAATGGAAAAGGGGCTGTGGTGGCTCAGTGGTTAAGAAGCTCACCTTGTTAGCTTGAAGGCTGGCAAATCAGCACTTCGAGCATACCTGTCAAGCGCTGCTCTGGAAAATACAGGACCTGCGCAGATGCCTTCTGCACAGAATCCTTCTGTGTATGCGCCAAACGGTTCTATGCATGCATAGAAGCCTTCTGTGCAGAAGCCTTCTGTTCATTTGCAGAAGGGTTCTGTGCAGAAAGCTTCTGCACAGAAGGTTTCTATGCATGCACAGAAGGGTTCTATGCATGTACAGAAGGGTTCTGTGCAGAAAGGTTCTGCGCATAAGGCTTCTATGCATGCATAGAACCATTCTGCACAGAAGGGCATGCACAGTAACTCCTTCCCCATGCCGGTTAAATTACAAGATGCCGGCGGCCGGCGGCAGGCGGCAGGCAAGTGGCTGAAGTGGCATGGAAATAAGGGAAATCCCGGCCCAACAGAAATACATGACATGTATTACTTCGAGAGACAGGACCTGCATGACTGATTGCATGCCTGTGTCTGTCCCAGCTCTTGGTAACATGGAAGGAACCTCATTTGGGTGTTCTCTGAGCGGAGTTTCTTCTGCAAAAATCCTTTCAACTCAGAATTATTTCTGACACCACAGAAATCAAGAAAATGAGGTAATGGCTACCATAAGAGGCACAAAGGGCACAGATGACAGTGAGGTGAGGAAGGTAGAGGGTTTTTGTTTTGTTTGTTTTTTTAGACACATCATCACCAGACTTGAAATCTGGGAATTTTCTATTATGTATGTTGAGATTTCAGTTATGTAAACCACCCAGAGTGGAAGTACCTCCTAAATGGGTGCTGTAGAAGTGAAATGAATTAAATAAATTTTAAGAACATAAGAACAGCCTTGCTGGAACAGGCCACAACCCATCCAGTCCAGCATTCTGTCTCACACAGTGGCTCACCATTTCCTTCAGGGTATTCCCAAGGAGATGCCTTCACCTGCTTAGGATTCCCTGGAAATGGCATTGAGAGATATCCTGCCTATCTCTCCAACCCCGAGGTTGTCCTTAAATATCCATAATTATACCCATTGATACCCTTGTCCTCCATGAACTTATCTAATCCTTTCTTAAAGCTGTCAAGACTGACAGCTGTCACCACTTCTTCTGGCAGGGAGTTCCATAGACCAGTAATCCTCTAGGTGAAAAAGTACTTTCTCTTATTTGTTTGAGAACTAGTACCCAAAAGTTTCATTGAGTGTCCCCTAGTTCTAGTGTTGTGCGATAGGGAAAACAGTTTTTCCTTATCTACTTTGTCCACACCGTGCATGATTTTATAAACTTCAATCAGGTCACCTCTTAGACGCCGTCGTTCAAGAGTGAAAAGGCTCAACCGTTGCAGTCTCAGATGGTAAGGAAGGTGTTCCAGTCCCCTAATCATTTTGGTTGCCCTCCTCTGCACTTTCTCCAACTCCATAATATCCTTCTGGAGGCAAGGCGACCAGAACTGTACACAGTATTCCAGATGGGGCCTCACCATAGATTTATAAAGAGGCAAAATGACACTTTTCTATACCCTTCCTAATGATCCCTAGCATTGAGTTTGCTTTTTTCACTGCTGAGGCACACTGGGTTGACACCTTAAGGGAGCAAACACAGTTCACAGCTTTTCATCACTTCCTGCCTAAGGCAAGCACCACCCAGTTTAATAGAAGGCCCAGTCATAGGTGACTTCCCAATGTTATGAATTCTTTGAGTAATTAGTTGCTTATTAAAATAGTCAGGAATATTGAGAGAAGGTAGCATAATTTTGATAAAACTATTGAAAGTGTACAGAGGTACTCAACACAGAGGGAGTTTCTCATAGAATTGTACCTGAAATCAAATGCAAAGTTAATTGAGGGAGGGAGTTTCCAACATCAGCAGGATCACCTAATGATTTCTGATAAGATAAGAAAAATGTCTAAGGAAAATTATGCACATCACTTCCAAGGGGGCTGGTAAACATTAGAGCAATTTGTTAATTGAGCTGTACTGAATCCTGCTCTGATTATGTTCCGCTCCTCTCATACGTTTTAATACTTTGGTTTAAGCTTACTAGTCTGTGAGATCAGTCCCTTTAGAGTAGACTAGTTTCCCTGGTTACTTAAATCATAAATTCCAAGGCTTTATGATAAATTGTTCCCTCAGTGTGAAGAACACCTTATGTCAAGTATGAGGAGCCCATACTTGACTCACATAATCTGCTAGGATGGTATAAATGTAAAGATTCATGCCTTGACTTGTGTGCACGCTTGGTTATTTATTGCAGTTTGGGAAGTCAATAAATTTATGAATCATTAAGTATGTTTTGCACACTTTCACAAGAGACTGGGGGGAAATTGCATATTACTTTGGCTCAGGTCACTCACATTCAAGTTAGAAACTGCACATTTCAACAATCAAAAAGGCAGAAATGAAACCCATGTGATGGGTGCCTATCAATGGGTCATTTTTTTTTTGCTTTCTTCATACCACTCCCTGTGGTTTAGGAAAATCGTTTCATCTCATTTTAATCATTCTCTGAGATGTAGTAAGGTAAACAACTCCTAGAACAGAAAGAAGATAAAAGACAGAATCAACACAAATAAGGGCAGTTCTTGTGCACCATTTAATATAAACTAAACATAAGAGTTTGATTGAAGCTCCTCATCTAAGCAATGTTGCTGAGCAGGTGAACCTGAAGGGCTTATGTTGTGTTCAGTGAAGCACCATGAAGGAGAGTTAAGACTTCTTAAAAAGCATCCAGATCTCATTCCTCAGAGAGGGAACTGTGACGCTTTAAAGAAGAAATACACTAATACAGAAGAAGAAGAAATACAGGTACACTAATGCAGATGGCTGATGCTAATAAATAAATAAACAAACAAACAAATAATCTGCAAAGCTGAGACATGCGATAATGCTTTCTTACTCTTTCCTGCTCTTATCGTGCATTTTTCCTGCTTTGTTGTTGCCATGGTTTATGCTCTTCCTCCCTTGGTAATTTTTAGCTGTCTCTATGGTTATTATAGGGACTGTGGTGGCTTACAGGTTAAGATGCTGAAATTGACAACTGGCAGGTCAGGAGATTGGCAGTTTGAGACCCGAGTGCAGGGCCGCCATCAGCAGGGGACTATCAGGACTCCCATCCCGGGACCGGAGATGACAGGGGCCTGGCGCCGCCGGGAAACCACTGATCTGTGCATGTGCAAACAAACCACGCATGTGCAGAAAACCACAGAGGCATGGCCAAAATGGGTGTGTGTGTGTACCGGGCCAGGAAATTTCTGATGCCAGGCCTGCCCAAGTGCTGCATGACAGAGTGAGCTCCTTTCTCTGTCCAATCTCCTGCCAATGAGCAGTCCAGAAGGAAGAAATTGCAAATTGATAAATAGGTACCACTTTGGTGGGAAAGATAAACAGTGTTCCATTCACTCCTGTGTCTAGTCACGCCTGTCACGAGCCCATGGAAATGTTTGCTGATGCAGACAGTGCTGGCTCTTTGGCTATGGACCCTAGAGCTGCATACGACTGGCTTTCGAGTAAGGGCAACTTTTACCATTACCTATGGTTATTATGGTTTGAAAGTTCCTTTGGCATGTAAATATATTTTATGACTTTTCTACTCCTGATTGCAAAAATCAGTGGTCAGCAAACTTGTTTCTGCAGGTGTTCTTGGACTTCAATTACCAGATGTCCAAGTCAGTACACCTGCTGATTAGGTCTTTGGGGGGTGGGATTGAAGTCCAAGAACAGCTGGAGAGCCAGATATGCTGACCCTTGCACCCGATAAATCACCCACCAGTGACTGTTTAGTTTAACTCTCTGGCTTTGAGTTAGTATCAGTATATTACAAAGCAATTACACTTATATACCACCAAATAGCGCTTGGTGTACTCTCTGAATGGTTCATAAGTTAACAGTGCTGGGTACTCATTTTACCAACCTCAGAACTATGGAAGCTGAGTCAACCATGAGACTGCCATGGAGCAGTCATCTCCGGTCCCGGGATGGGAGTCCTGATAGCAATGGTCACGCCCACTCCCCTCCAACCGGCTGAGGGGAGGAGCTTAGGGGGCTCTGTGGCAGGGACGAAGGTGGAAAATGTCCTCCTGCCACGGAGCAACGGTCCCTCCCACTCCCCTCCAACCGGCTGAGAGGAGGAGCTAAGGGGCTCTGTGGCAGGGACGAAAGTGGAAAATGTCCTCCTGCCACGGAGCAACGGTCAGTCCCACTCCCATCCAACCATCTGAGGGGAGGAAATAAGGGGGCTCTGTGGCAGGGACAAAGGTGGAAAATGTCCTCCTGCCATGGAGCAATGGTCACTCCCACTCCCCTCCAACCGGCTGAGGGGAGGAGCTAAGGGGGCTCTGTGGCAGGGACGAAGGTAGAAAATGTCCTCCTGCCATGGAGCAATGGTCACTCCCACTCCCCTCCAACCAGTGATGGGCACCAAAAATCTTTGCTACCACACCGTGGGACGTGGCCTAATTGGTGGGTGTGGCCTAATTGGTGGGCGTGGCCTATATACCACCAAATAGCGCTTGGTGTACTCTCTGAATGGTTCATAAGTTAACAGTGCTGGGTACTCATTTTACCAACCTCAGAACTATGGGAGCTGAGTCAACCTTGAGACTTGGTCAGGATTTTATTTTATTTTATTTAGTATATTTTTATACTGCTTTCCTCACCTATTGGTGACCCAAAGCGGTTTACAGACAAAGATGGTAAATTACATAAAAGGCCCATGTCATGGGTAACAGCTGCCTCCACACCCCTGCAACCAGCTGAGGGGAGGAGCTTAGGGGGCTCTGTGGCAGGGAGGAAGGTGGAAAATCTCCTCCTACCACGGAGCAACGGTCACTCACACTCCCCTCCAACCGGCTGAGGGGAGGAACTAAGGGGGCACTGTGGCAGGGACGAAGGTGGAAAATGTCCTCCTGCCATGGAGCAACGGTCACAACCACTCCTCTCCAACCAGCTGAGGGGAGGAGATAAGGGGGCTCTGTGGCAGGGATGAAGTTGGAAAATGTCCTCCTGCCACGGAGCAATGGTCACTCCCACTCCCCTCCAACCGGCTGAGGGGAGGTGCTAAGGGGGCTCTGTGGCAGGGACGAAGGTGGAAAATGTCCTCCTGCCATGGAGCAGTGGTCACTCCCACTCCCCTCCAACCAGCTGAGGGGAGGAGCTAAGGGGGCTCTGTGGCAGGGACGAAGGTGGAAAATGTCCTCCTGCCACAGAGCAATGGTCACTCCCACTCCCCTCCAACTGGCTGCGGGGAGGAGCTAAGGGGGCTCTGTGGCAGGATGAAGTGGAAAATGTCCTGCCATGGAGCAACGGTCACTCCCACTCCCCTCCAACTGGCTGAGGGAAGGAGCTAAGGGGGCTCTGTGGCAGGGACGAAGGTGGAAAATGTCCTCCTGCCATGGAGCAACGGCCACTCCCACTCCCCTCCAACCGGCTGAGGGGAGGTGCTAAGGGGGCTCTGTGGCAGGGACGAAGGTGGAAAATGTCCTCCTGCCACGGAGCAATGGTCACTCCCACTCCCCTCCAACCGGCTGAGGAGAGCAACTAAGGGGGCTCTGTGGCAGGGATGAAGGTGGAAAATGTCCTCCTGCCATGGAGCAACGGTCACTCCCACTCCCCTCCAACCGGCAGAGAGGAGGAGCTAAGGGGGCTCTGTGGCAGGGATGAAGGTGGAAAATGTCCTCCTGCCACGGAGCAATGGTCACTCCCACTCCCCTCCAACCAGCTGAGGAGAGGAGCTAAGGGGGCTCTGTGGCAGGGATGAAGGTGGAAAATGTCCTCCTGCCATGGAGCAACGGTCACTCCCACTCCCCTCCAACCGGCTGAGAGGAGGAGCTAAGTGGGCTCTATGGCAGGGATGAAGGTGGAAAATGTCCTACCATGGAGCAACGGTCATTCCCACTCCCCTCCAACCGGCTGAGGGGAGGAGCTAAGGGGGCTCTGTGGCAGGATGAAGGTGGAAAATGTCCTCCGGCCATGGAGCAACGGTCACTCCCACTCCCCTCCAACCGGCTGAGGAGAGCAACTAAGGGGGCTCTGTGGCAGGGATGAAGGTGGAAAATGTCCTCCTGCCATGGAGCAATGGTCCGTCCCACTCCCCTCCAACCAGCTGAGGAGAGGAGCTAAGGGGGCTCTGTGGCAGGGATGAAGGTGGAAAATGTCCTCCTGCCATGGAGCAATGGTCACTCCCACTCCCCTCCAACCAGCTGAGGAGAGGAGCTAAGGGGGCTCTGTGGCAGGGATTAAGGTGGAAAATGTCCTGCCATGGAGCAACAGTCACTCCCACTCCCCTCCAACCGGCTGAGAGGAGGAGCTAAGGGGGCTCTGTGGTAGGGACAAAGGTGGAAAATGTCCTCCGGCCATGGAGCAATGGTCACTCCCACTCCCCTCCAACCGGCTGAGGAGAGGAACTAAGGGGGCTCTGTGGCAGGGATGAAGGTGGAAAATGTCCTCCTGCCATGGAGCAACGGTCACTCCCACTCCCCTCCAACCGGCTGAGAGGAGGAGCTAAGTGGGCTCTATGGCAGGGATGAAGGTGGAAAATGTCCTACCATGGAGCAATGGTCATTCCCACTCCCCTCCAACCGGCTGAGGGGAGGAGCTAAGAGGGCTCTGTGGCAGGGATGAAGGTGGAAAATGTCCTCTGGCCATGGAGCAACGGTCACTCCCACTCCCCTCCAACCGGCTGAGGAGAGCAACTAAGGGGGCTCTGTGGCAGGGATGAAGGTGGAAAATGTCCTCCTGCCATGGAGCAATGGTCACTCCCACTCCCCTCCAACCAGCTGAGGAGAGGAGCTAAGGGGGCTCTGTGGCAGGGATGAAGGTGGAAAATGTCCTCCTGCCATGGAGCAATGGTCACTCCCACTCCCCTCCAACCAGCTGAGGAGAGGAGCTAAGGGGGCTCTGTGGCAGGGATTAAGGTGGAAAATGTCCTGCCATGGAGCAACAGTCACTCCCACTCCCCTCCAACCGGCTGAGAGGAGGAGCTAAGGGGGCTCTGTGGTAGGGACAAAGGTGGAAAATGTCCTCCGGCCATGGAGCAACGGTCACTCCCACTCCCCTCCAACCGGCTGAGGAGAGGAACTAAGGGGGCTCTGTGGCAGGGATGAAGGTGAAAAATGTCCTCCTGCCATGGAGCAATGGTCACTCCCACTCCCCTCCAACCAGCTGAGGAGAGGAGCTAAGGGGGCTCTGTGGCAGGGACGAAGGTGGAAAATGTCCTCCTGCCACGGAGCAATGGTCACTCCCACTCCCCTCCAACCGGCTGAGGGGAGGAGGTAAGGGGGCTCTGTGGCAGGGACAAAGGTGGAAAATGTCCTCCTGCCACGGAGCAATGGTCACTCCCACTCCCCTCCAACCGGCTGAGGGGAGGAGGTAAGGGGGCTCTGTGGCAGGGACAAAGGTGGAAAATGTCCTCCTGCCACGGAGCAATGGTCACTCCCACTCCCCTTCAACCGGCTGATGGGAGGAGCTAAGAGGGCTCTGTGGTAGGGACGAAGGTAGAAAATGTCCTCCTGCCATGGAGCAATGGTCACTCCCACTCCCCTCCAACCGGCTGAGGGGAGGAGCTTAGGGGGCTCTGTGGCAGGGACAAAGGTGGAAAATGTCCTCCTGCCACGGAGCAATGGTCACCCCCACTCCCCTCCAACCAGTGATGGGCACCAAAAATCTTTACTACCACACCGTGGGACGTGGCCTAAATGATGGGTGTGGCCTAATTGGTGGGCATGGCCTAATCGGTGGGCATGACCTAATCAGTGGGCGTGGCCTAATCGGTGGGCATTTGACTGGGTGGCCAATCTGGTAATGCCTGCCACATTGCCCATGAATACATCTGCAAACACAGATAGCACTGGCTCTTTGGCTGTAAATGGAGATGAGCACTGCACCCTATAGTGATATATGACTAGCTTTTGAGCAAGGGAAACCTTTACCTTTACCTATTGTTAGATCCAAAGCTACCAGTCATATCTGACTTTAGGGTTCAGTGCTCATCTGTTTATAGCCAAAGTGTCAGCACTGTCTGTTTGTAGATGTTTCTGTGGACATGTGTCAGGCATGTCTAGACACCAGAATGTTGTTACCTTTCCCACCGAAGTGGTCCCTAATTATCTACTTGTGGTTGCCAGGAGCTGGGACAGAGACATGAGCTCAAACCATCATGTAAGCCTTCCAGCTAACAAGGTGAACCTCTTAACCACTGAGCTGCAGTGGCTCAAGTGACTAAGGCTGACTGGAAGGTGGCAGGTCAGCAGTTCAATACTTGAATACTGCAGGATGGAGAAAGCCAACCTAGCAGTTCAAAAGCAAGAAATTGCAAGTAGATAAATAGGGACCACATTGGTGGGAAGGTAACAGCATTCCGTGCACTCTAGTCATGCTTGCCACATGACCAGGGAAATGTTTGCAGAAGCCCGATACCTCCCCTCTGCTGCCGCCTCCAAGCTCAAAGCAGGAAATGCCGGCTTGGCTTGGCGGTGCAGTACACATGCATAAGTGGGGAAGTGGGTGTAGCCACTAGAAATATTTATCACCACCCCTCCTGGACTGGTGTGGACCGGTAGCTGCCCACCACTGCCTCCAACCGGCTGAGGGGAGGAGCTAAAGGGGCTCTGTGGCAGGGACGAAGGTGGAAAATGTCCTCCTGCCATGGAGCAATGGTCACTCCCACTCCCCTCCAACTGGCTGAGGGGAGGGGCTAAGGGGGCTCTGTGGATCAAACCCACAACCTTTTGGTTGCAGTACAACAACCGTTTAACCACTGTGCGCCACCAGGGCATGTCCTGGCCACTAGTTATTTCATTGTGAGGGTTGTCTCGATTTGATGAGAGGACAGGAAATTTCATTGGGGCAGTCTTAAGGAGCTCAGGGCAGGGAGAAGGAATGATGACTGAGGACCAAACTATTTATTACTCATAGTCTAGCAATAGAAGCTGGAATTTCTAAGGTCCAGAGGGATGATTCATATAGATTCTAGTATCTAAGATATCAGACTTAGAAACAAAGAATTTGTATTGGTCCAAAAGCCAATCACAAAACATTTATTGTATCTCTACTACAGACAATTGTTGTGCCCTCCTATGCTCTTGGCCACCTTGAAAAGTATTTTCCCCATGTGAGTGGTCCTTTGGTGGGGGGCTCACTTTTGGATTAGCATAATATTGTGGCGAAACCTTTCGCCTTTCTGTTATACATCTCTTTATAACATGTAAAGCCGCAGACTTTGTGTATTACTTTTCCTTTTTAAAAAAATTAATAAAAATTAATTTAAAAAAGTAAGAATTCTGAACTTCGCTCATGATTTCCCCCCCAAAATTCTCCTCTTGTGGAATTCTTTTTGAATGCATTTCCTGCTACCAAATTGTGGGAGGTTGATTAAAATTTTGATGGGATAATTTTTCTGCACAACACTGGTATGAATCCAACCCTTTCTGCAGCAGAATGCCTGACTGCTCAGCACAAATGCAAGAACAGCCCCCATTCAACTGGAAAAATGTCATTTTCCTCCTCTCAGATGGCCCATAATTTAATGGATTTGCTTTACAGACAGCAAAGATTGAAAAGCCTTTGGTTTCAAAAAGGAGAGAAGGGTACTTGCTTAGTCTTTTCTGCACTTGAAAAGAATAAAAATTGCAAATAATGGCAGTGGCCTTAATCTTAGTTTGATATAAATAATAAGTATTTTTACTATCTTTAAAACGTTGCTTACAATTTAGTATCCCTCCATATCTATCTTGCTCTTTAAATCCCAGTCCAAGTTGTCTTTAGTTTGGGGAAAGCACAAACCCAGGCAGTGTTAACTTTGCTCCTTATGGGCCTCCACTCACTTGTTAAACTTCAATTCAACTGGATAGATGGTCTACATTAGCAGTGACCATAGGCAGAATATATCTATGATATGTGCAAGACACACAGAGAAGAAAAGACTGGAGACAGATGGGCACTGGAATCGGAATCTACATTCCACCTGCCCCAATGAGACTTCCTAGCTTCTCATAAAAAGGTGACACATAAATGTATAAGGAACAGGATGAAGTCATTTCTTTAGTTTTCAATAAAACTGAAATTTGAAGTGGATTCTAAATAATAGAATTCACAAGCATGGAAAAGTAAATCTGAATTTTATTAAGTCTGATTAGTTAATTTGTCCATTTTACTTTTACTTGAATATGTCCAAGATTGTGCTGTGAAACTTAACATTTCAAGCACTGTGTTTCAGTATTAAAAGTTTAGAATATGGGTTTTATGGCCCACCATCAGGGATGTTTTCAGTGATGGGATTCATGGGTGAGATATGTTAGACATGGCCAGGGTGAAATCGCTGTGTTGTCCATGAATTAGGACTACTTTATTTCAAAACGTGGATAGGTGAGGCCAGCCTGAATTTCTGCTACCGGTTCTGGTGAACTGGGGCAAACCTGCTGAATCCCACCACTGGATGTTTTTATATTCTACAATTCCTATCATCTAGAGAACCACGTATTCCTGTTCTTTGTGTAAGATATACAGTTACAGTTAATTATATTCTTGTTACTCATGCATGCATAGAATTGTGTTTGGTAGCTTAAGACAAACTTTGCAAGACATTGGCTAGAATCTTAATACTTATGCTTAATAGAATAAACCCACTGTCATTGATTTCAGTGTCAAACTGCTACTAGTTAAGATGTTGGCATTATCGTTTGGTTTTGTACAACAGTCTAATAATTTGGTGTGTGACAACATATGCAAATACTGGCATCTTAATGAATGATAATTCACAGTTACACTGTTTAATTCTCCTGTTGGAGTCTGACCAATGCTTGTGAGTAGAAATAGGTAAATTTTTAAAGGTTAACTGTGTAATAAAGGTTAACATTTAAATGATCAGCATGCCCACCGTCCAGAGAAAAAGAAGGCTGGAAAAACATATTGTAACATGGAATCATGCAACCCCTCATATGATATAATTTTAGAATAATGTGGTAGTGGAAAGGTAGCCTTTTAGAATTTTTCAGTTATATTTTACACTTTTTAAAACATTATAGGTGATGTATTTATTTTTGTTTTTCTATACACACACACTTCATCATCTTTTTGCAATTTTCTCAACTGCCCACCTTCATGAGAAAGCCCTGTGAAAGAAATCTTAACTTTAATATCTTCCCATCAAGCGCGGCTCCTGGAAATATGGGAACTGCTCCGGCCCGGGTGTGCATGTGCTTCAACAACTCATCTGTGCATGCACAGAACCCCTCTGCACATGCCCATTTACGATGGGCATGTGTGTGCAGTAACCCCTTTCCCCACCTTTCAAATATGGGATGGTGGCGGGAAAGGGGAGGGACGAGTGGTGAAATATGGGAAATCCCGATCAATCTGGAATACTTGACAGATATGCCTTGGCATTGATAAGACAGTGCAGGGGGAAGAATACACAGACTTCCATAAAAGTGATATTCCAATGAAAGAGTAGATAGACACATTCTTTTCCACAACTATATTCTGTGTAAGATAATCAAAACAATCCTGAAGTTCAATTTGTGAAATTTTCCAATATTTTTCATCCTCTGAAATTGTGATGAGAAAACTGTTTTCTTTTCCATCAAATTGATTGAGAGTTAGAAATCAGCAATTAGCAATTACATTTATACACCACTCCGTCGTTCTTAGAGCACTATGTGGGCAGTTCATGGGTAATTAGTACTTTGCCCTTAATTTGCTGTGTACTCATTTTGCCATCTCAGAAGGATAGAAGGCTAAGTAAACCTGGAGCCCATGAGAATAGGTTTTTTGTTTTTTTGGGGGGTATAGCATTGAAATATCCACAATATATTTGTTTCTTAATGGCATATGATATTCAGACTGAGCAAACTAAACTTTTTAGGAAAAAATGCAATGAAATGGGTCCTTAAACTCATGATTGCTGCACATAAAAAAAATATGATAAAAAACAAAAATAATCGTAAGCCTGAAATTAGACAAAGAACCATCAGATCCTAAAGGTTACAGGCCAATCTGCCTACTATGTCCTTATACAAAGTACTTGAATGAATGATATTAAATCAACAAGTTCCTAAACCTGAACATCTTCCAATTCCAGAACCGGCAGGTTTTATACTTGGCAACAGCTATACAGCTCAAATCCTAAATCTAAGGCATCAGACAGAAGATGGTTTTGAAATATATAAAATAACTGGAGCAACATTTGTCAAACCTGTAGTGGCATATGAATTAATGCTGAGAAAATTAGAACCTCCTTCCTATAGATCACAGAATAATAGACATGGTTGCCATTCTACTTCAAAACTGAAGGTTCTTTGTGGAACTGTTAAGGGAGGAACAGTTGTTGGAGGAATCAAATGAACTGGCTCTCACAGGGTAGCTTCCTGGCACCATTACTTTTTAATATTTATGCAAATGATCAACCAATGTTCTCATTCTTGGGGAACGTCATCTGTGCTGATGATCTTGCTTTGACAGTCCATGGGAAATTTTGCAAGTCCATTGAGCATGAGCTAACCTCTGCATTGGAAGATTTTTTATATTATAAAAGTAACCTGTTGAAACTCTTTGAAAACACAGGTACATGCTTTCACTTGAAGAACAGAGAAATAAACAGCACCATATCCACCAAATTCATCACCAGCAAGCCCTAGAAGACAGCTACATTTGAGAAAACATCTGCTCTCAATGGATTCTAAAGCGAATAGAAAGATCAAAGAGTTATGAGCATGCAATTTATGTCCCACCATGTGTATGAGTCGGGTTCTCCTGATTGGGCGGCACATAAATTTAAAAATTAAATTAAATGTGTGTGAGAGAAATTTATTGAAGTAGCCTGCTTCTGGTAAAAAATAGTCTAATTATTTAACATTTTAATTTGTTTTGCCTTTTACCTATATTTCATATACATCCATAATTTTAAATTGTGCAAAAGAAAGACAGACAGACAGACAAAGAAGTTAAGGTATGGGCCTTAGTATTTTAAGTGAGGGCAGGAAAAGCTAATGTAGTCCCCAAAACAATATAAATGCAAGAGAAGGTGATACTTTTATTAGACCATTATTTTAATGGTTTTGTGCTTCTGGGGTGTTGTGAGTGACTTATCTCTTAAACGCAATATTTTTATATTCTAAAATATTCTTCTTTGTGTTATCTCAAACCCAATTCTTAAGGATGCTTGATTCTCAACCATTGATGGACAGATTTATTACTTGTTCTAACAGAGTCTAAAATTGTTCCTCCATTACTTTTAATGGATAGACTTAGTCCCTAAGGACAAAAGTCTACGAAGATCCACTCTAAAGTACAGCCTACACATGACCCTGTTTTGTAAATAATATTCTCTTCTCTTACAAAAAGAACCTGCAAGATGTCACAGTCTTGAGTCCTTCTGTCCTTTCAGCAATATCCTGAAAAATATAGATATAATACCATGACTACTGAAAACATGCCCAATATTTCCCCAGGCAGGGAAACATTATAATGATTTACATCCTGTATCTTTTTTTTCTGGATACAGTGAAAAAATATATAACTAAGTGATATTTTGAATGGCAAAGCAGAAGGAAAGGCTGAAGCAATCTTTCTCCACCCCACCCTTCCCTCTCAAGTTTGCAGTCACTTGTAACTTCCCCTATCTCATTAGGACAGAGACAAGGGGAAATAAAGGAACTGATTATAAGACATAGTCAGAGCATATTGTTCAGCAAAGGAGAATGACTGGTCATTTTTAAAAATTCCTAAAATGTCTAGTAAACTTGAAAAATTCAAAGGGCATCTTCCAATTTGTGTGTCAATTTTATATGTACATTCTAGGGGAATTGGGTTGACACTTATGTCGGGACTCTCCCTGCCTTCTGGAGAGATTTATTATAGTGTCAAGGCTAGCATAAACGGGGCCCCGTCTTTGGCCTGGAAATAACCTTTATGGCCTGACCAGGGCTGGCTTGACTAGGAGAGGTTTTTACTACTTTGTCAGACCGCGTTTTGAGCTGTGTGGACCTCTCGGCTCTCAGAATTAATCTGGTAATTAAAATGGTGATTCTGGACCTTGGAGGTATCCTGGATAGCCTGTCTTATGCCCTTTGATGACACTTTGCAGAGATCAGCTAGCCAGGGGTTGGAAGGGAGTTACCTCACCAAAATGAAAGTCCTGCAATGCTGATAACACTCCTTTGCAGGGAAATGAAACATTCACGGCTGTTCCGTCTTCTTCTCCTGGCATTCACTCCTCCTTGTTAGAGACCTTGAATAATAGCCTCTTTCTGGCCTATATGCTGACCCCTGGAAATTCCCCTCTCTGAGTTTTGAGGAGAATAACGGACGCTACTAGGTTGCTTCAAATATAGCAGTGTTTATTGTTACAAAAATAAAGTAAACAATTATAAAGGCAGTTCAAAAAGATCAAATAAAACACAAAACATAAAATAATAGAAATTGGTAAGCTAGCTAAATAAGTAAAAAATGGGCATGTCCCTGCCCCCCATGAATGTTTGACTTGAGGTCTACCATTCACGCATAGTGAAAATGAAAATGGGCAGAGTAACCCCAGGCATTGGAGCGCCTGCTGTTGAGATGCAAAAACCCTCAGTTTTTATCTATTTTCCCATACTCACACCTCCCATTTCAAATATGTGAAACTTCCCTTAAAATGATGTCTGGGGACAACTGTGTATGCACCTGTAAGTTAAGTGAGGTGCTTATCTTAGATTCCATCTCGATGGCATCTTCATGTGATGGATCAAACTGTCAGATTCTCAGACTGGGTGTCCTTGAACTGACGCCTGTGAGTGTGTGAGCATGTGTGCTAACTTGGCCCACTTGGGGTATGCAACAATCTACTTGATTGACAAGGCATCTTAAAGCTAATTGGCTAAAACATTCTACTATATCACACATAGTAAATGAAAATCATAATTGGCATCCTTTGAATGACCCTGACAACTTATACCTGTTGCATGTTTGTCAGTGATTCCCAGAAACACAACTAGTAAAGGTCACCCTTGCTTGAAACCCACTCATATCCAACTCTAGGGTTCAGTGCTCATCTCTGCTTATAGCCAAAGAACCAGCACTGTCTGCTTCTGCAGACTGTCCCATGAACATGTGGCAGACATGACTAAATACTGGAGTGCATGGAATGCTGTTTACCTTCACACCAAAGTGGTACCTGTTTATCTACTTGCAATTTCATACTTTTGAACTGCTAGGTTGGCAGGAGCTGGGACAGAGACAGGGGCTCACTCCATCGTGCAGCACTCAGGCCTTGAACTGCTGGCCTGCCTACCTTCCAGTCATCAAATTCAGTATCTTAACCACTAAGCCACCGCAGTCCCCAGAAACACAACTAGATGTCTGAAATTGTCTGTTTTTTAAATTAACTCTACTTTTATGATGTGCTAATTAATCAATTTCTCTCTAAAAATGATAGTTATGAATCAGTAAGCCAGTATGATGTAGCAGCATGGTCTTTCTTGCTGAAGGCTATAGATTACTTTCCCCTCCTTATTCTTCGTCTTTCATATTCAACTGTGAGACCCAGGTGTGAAAACAGCTTCCCTTTCCCCCTTGTTTTGATACTGATCATTTTCCCTACTCTTGAGACATCTATGAAGTTTTTACAGCTTTTGCTTTAGTCTGTCTCATCACAGGTTTTTTTTAAAGGTCTATTCATCTGGTCTTCTACACTTTTAAGCCAAACAAAGTATTTTGAGTTTGGCATCCCTTGCCATGTGATTTGAAAGATATGCTGGTCCAGTGGCTTGCCACTACCATGACAGAATCAGCATGCAACCTTAAATAAAATCCAGACAGAGCAGACGTAAAATTCAGTTTAAACTCACAATTTTGTGACTGTTCAGCTTTTCACAATGCATACTTTGAAGCTTTTCACATTTTGTTTCTTACAAGGTTTGCAAACAACAACAATCATTTACATCTTTACCCTCACTGATTAATTCTGAAACAATACAGGCATGCAGCAACTTGTCAAATTCAGAATTTCTCCAATTTCCTCATCTTAAATCTCATTGAGCAGCAGGAAATGCCATGCTGGCAATTATATGTATGTGTATTTCCAGTACTCCAGTGCAACAAGTTTTTGTTCTAGGGTTGTATGGTAAAAATGAGTTTTTAATTAGGATGTAAGACATTGTTTCAGCAGGTCTTTGGATGCCAAGAACAGCTATTCCAGCACGTATTTGATGTGCATTTTTATACATTGTTGCTAGATTTTATTGTATTTTGCAATTTATACAGAATATTTTTTTGCTATAGAAGTCTCTTTTGGAGATAAGAATTATCATGTAATGAAGGAAGCAAGGAAACAAACAATCATTTTTTTTTCTCTGGCCCCCTAATCCATCTGATTTTTGCTATAATCCTTACATCAGCAAAGAGGAAGATTGATTTTCCCAGAAGCATTGGCTGAAATCCAATAATAAGTCACACTAGAGTAGCCCATTGAATCAGTAAGTCAACACCTCTGGAACTTCCATTGATTCAGTGAACTTACTCTAGTTGGGTCTTACTATTGGATTGCAGCCAGCGTGTTCTTGTGGCAAATCCTGTTCGAATACAAAGCATTTGGATGTGATTTGGCTTTGAAAGAGCAGTTAAAACCCATTGACTTCATAAAAGAGTCACGTTTATGGAAATGGAAACTACTATAGCCAATGTCTTGATGAGCTTTACACAGCTTGTGGCATTTTCTGACTATTCTACTTGGTGTGACTGCAGGGGAGGGGGGTTGTCATCAGGAGTAACTGCACTTCAAAACTGCTGCACCACTGTGTGTTTCACACCTTTATAAAAACCAACCCAGGGGCAAGAGATATTTTAAACTCAAGGTAGATGGTTTTAAATAATGTTTGGTTAGGTAAAGGTAAAGGTTGCCCTTGCTCGAACTCCAGTCGTATCTGACTATAGGGTTCAGTGCTCATATCTGTTTATAGCCAAAGAGCCAGGCACTTTCTGCATCTGCAGACATTTCCATGTTCATGTGGCAGCCATGCCTCATCACCAGACTGCAGGGAATGCTGCTTACCTTCTCACCAAAGTGGTCCCTATTTATCTACTTGCAATTTCTTGCTTTCGAACTGCTGGGTTGGCAGGAGAATGTTTGGCATTGAGGGGAAAGATACACTGAGGCACAAAGTTCTTTTTATTCAGGGGAGGGAATGAGTTTGCACAGTTTGTGCAAAAATTCTCTAGCAACTTTTCCCTTTCTGCACAATAAAGGCAACACTCTAGCCTGATTGCTCACAAACATCCAAACAACCCATCTATTGCTTTTACAAATAATTTCTCTCTAAGTTCTAGCCAATTACGTGGTTGTGTGAAATATTGACTTCTCAAATGCACACATTCTGCCAGTGATTACCAACATTACTCTGGGAAATGCCTCTTGCATCTACAAATATTAACTAATGCTGGCAGAATGATAACTACTAACTGCCACTGGAAGAGCAAAAAATGGAATCATGGATTTTGAGACAAATTGGAATTTACTAATAAAATCTGCATTGATGTAAAGCCTATTCAGTTCCTACTACCAGCTTTCCCTTCTCATTTTAAAAATAATATTTACAATGTTTTATCCTTTTTTTAAAAAAAAATAAAAAGTAAAATTTAATGCATCATGTAGTATAATATTTCTTTGGATAGATAAGATGATTGGGAGGCAGACATTTTGACTGTCTGGATTTTTTCCTCATGTTGTTTAAGGAACTGTGGCACTAAGTGGGAAATTACAGTGTATATACTTATACAAAGCAGGACTCTCAGAATCATATTATTTGCCACTGACTACATAATATAGAGCAGATATTCTCAACCTGAGACCTGTGGTGCCATTTCATGTGGGCTCCCACCACCTCCACCACACTAGGAAGTGCCATGTTGTGGAGGAAGGGCAAAATGGCCATCAGGCCCCCGAAGCTGTCTGAGGGAGCATGACCCAGCCCCTGGCTTTAAAAGGTTGAGAACGCCTGATGTAGAGCATGTCTGGCCAGGTTATCCTGTGATGAAAATAGAGTAGACCATACTACCAGCAACTCAACACTGTCAGGAGGCAGTTAATTAACCTGACAACCCTGAGGACTAAAGGCCTTGGGTGCCGAAGTCCACAGGGAAGGGTGATGGTCCCCAAGTGGATTAAATCCCACTTGAATCCTTCTTGATGAGGAAGAGCAGCTTCATGAATCCTGGCCTGGGGTTGAGGAGGACTTTGAGTGTCAAAATGACTCAGGACCAGAAAGTGACTCATGGAACTGGATCAATGGTACAGGTGTCATGATGTGATGTGGAAGGCAGATGAAAGGCCACTACATTATTTTCTCAGGACAGTTTTCATGGCCGAACGCCATGAGGATCACCGATATTGGATTTGAATATGGCAGAATATGAAGAAGACATAATATAGAAGTCAATGCAAATCATGCTGGATCCCTCCCTTCCTGTAGTTTTCTTCTTCTTCACTGTTCAAGCTTAAATTATTTTTAATAAAATGCATTCATTAGTCATGTGATTTCTTCGCAGGTTTGTGGCCATTCTATTTCAAGCCATTCCACTTAGCTACAGCAGCAGTGAGACACACAAGGCAAACTGACTTCTGTTTGAATCCTCTCCTCCCCAACCCTGATGTCTGGGTCTTCTTGGTTCCCATTTCATTCCTTCCTTCCTTCCTTTCAAAAGTTTGCTGTTTAGCACTAAGGCAGCTAGGTAACTGAAAGAAAAAAGAATGAGGATTTGGCAAGAAAGAGAGGAGGGAGTTATCAATCAGGTTTGTTTGCTACTTGTGATGGTATTTCTGTTCTACTCATACCTCCTGAAAATCTGGAAGGCTAAGGCAGAGCTACCACAATGCAAGTGCGGTGCCAAAATGGCCGCCACGCTCTTTGCGGGAGCCCCCCCACAGGATGAAGGCATCCGGGTAGTTAGGGGCGTGGCCAGCTCCCTTATAAAAGGGGTGGCCACGAGGCAGCCGAGCTGTCATTTTGCGAAGCGACGGAGCGGAGAAGTTTTTCCTCTTACTCCGTCGCTTTTTACCTCGAGCGGGAAGCCTTTTGGCTGCTTATTTTCCTCTTTTCGGCTTCCCTTAGGTCCGACTGAGATGCCTTCGAAGAAGAAGGCGGCCGCGAGCGCGGCTCGGGCGGTGCGGTGGCGCAATCCGGGTCGGAGGACCGCGGCTGCGCCTTCCCACCAGTCGCCTTTGCCGGCTCCCACCGGGACCGGTGGGATGGGGTCTATTACAACCTGGCCGGAGGACGGGGACCCGAGCAGGGGTCCAGTATGGGCTGCGGCCCGCGGCCCGCAAGTGGCGGACGCCGCTCCTGGTGCTGATTCTGGGCCTTCCTCCATCGGGGCCCAGCTCACTCCGGGGCCTTCCAGCCTTGGGGTGTGGTGCGGTCCCCTCCCTTGGCAGATGCCCACGCCGGCCCTGCCGGGCCTGGGTGTGGGGTCATGGCCTTATTCGGGCCCCGGGGTGCAAGGGCCTGTACCCACGCCCGTAACGGGCGAGCCGGCTGGCCCGTGGCCCCAGGCCAGTGTCGAGGCCTTGCTGGCCCGCGTGGCGGCACTTGAGGCTTCCCTTGCTCGGGCCAGCCACGCTGGCGCTCCTTTTGGGGTGCGCTTGGACGCATCGTCTGCTGGGCAGCGGCAGGCGACGGGACGGGTTGAGCAGCTTGAGGCGCATGGCGCGACTTCGGCCACGGCCTCGCAGCTCCCCGACCAACAGGCCGGCGCGGGTCAAGCTCCGGCGGCGAGCTCTACGGCGGTCGTGAGCTCCGACGCCCCCAGTGGGCCGGAACCCCCGGTGTGGGCGGCCCGCGGGGGTGCAGCATGTGAGTATGTGGTACAAACTAGTGCACCTACACATGTGGCCACGTTGGGGGGGCTTTCCAATGGCCTTGGCCTCGCATGGGTGGTCCGGCGGTACAGCCGCCGACGCACCAACAGGCGACGTCAACCACCACCCAGGGCCCCGGGGTGGGTAGCATTTCCTACCCTGTGGGGAATGTTTTGGGGGTGGCTGGGTTAGTTCAAGCCCCTTTCCAGATGCCCGCAGTTTCTGCTGTGCCTGTCTCGGCCTTGCCAACAGCGGGCTATTCCTTGCCACTGGGTGACCATTTGGCACAGGCCACCAGAGAGAAAATATGGCGAGGGGAGTATGTTGATATCTTCTCACTCCTAAACAGGGAGCCCACCAAGGAAGAGAGGGAGGGGCAGGATGAGAAGGATAAGGAACAGGCACATCGTCGCAAGCCGCCACAGACGTGGGCCAACTGGCTGCCGGCTTACCTCATCTACATGGCGGTGTATCTGAGGGCCCGGCCGGATCTGGCAATTCCGATGGTCCAGTATTTGGACAATATCTACCGGGCGATGGTTGATTTTCCGGGCCCGTCGTGGTTGGCTTATGATGAGGAATTCCGTATGAGAATTCCCCTGCACCCTGAGATGAGGTGGGATGAGCCATGTCAGAGACTTTGGCTGCTGTACATGACGCCCACGCGCCCCGCACCAGGGGAAAGATACCATTGTGGACATGCAGTCCAGCGAGTGGCTCCAGCACAGGTTCCCCGCCAAGTGGCGGGGCAGGGGGTTCCAGCCCGACTGCTGTGCTGGGCTTTCTCGTCTAATGGTTCATGCAGTAAGAAGAATTGCAAGTACAGACATGAGTGTCCCACCTGTGCGGGCCCCCATGCAGCCTCTGCCTGTCCCAGGCCTGGAGGGACGCGGGGCAGAGGGAGGGGCGGACAGTGGGCTGGCAAGACTGCCACTGATGGAGCTGGTTCACCGAAAGGCTCCCTCCCCAATTAATGTGGACATGCTGGAGCGTTGGCTCGCATTGTACCCGAAGGGGGAGGATGCAGATTATCTACTTCAGGGCTTTAGACAGGGGCTCCGTATTCCTTTCATGGGTGATAGGTCCCCTCAGGATGCCACCAACCTTTTGTCCCTTAGGGGGAGGGAGGAAGTGGCTGCCGCCAGAATTAATAAGGAGGTCAATGCGGGCAGGGTCGCTGGCCCTTTCCCTGCACCCCCGTTCACTAACCTCAAGGTATCGCCCCTGGGCTTGGTTCCCAAGAAGTCACCAGGCGAGTTTCGCCTAATCCATCACTTGTCCTACCCAGCCGGCCGATCGGTCAATGATGCTATCCCTGATGACCTTTGCTCAGTCAGGTATACATCTTTTGACCACGCGCTGCGCATGGTGCGCTCATGTGGCCGGGGTGCGCTGCTGGCTAAGTGCGACATTAAGTCGGCTTTTCGCCTCTTGCCAGTGCACCCGAGCAACTTTGAATTGCTGGGTTTCAAATTTTGGGGCGAATATTATTTTGATAAGGCCATGCCTTTTGGCTGTTCCATATCATGCTCGGCTTTCGAGCGTTTCAGTACCTTCCTAGAGTGGGCTTTCGTCCGCAGGTCAGGGTCCCGGTCTGTAGCCCATTACCTGGATGACTTTTTATTCGGGGGTGAACGGGGCTGGGACACGTGTAAACGTCTCCTCAACACATTTCAGACGCTAATGGAGGAACTCGGTGTCCCTTTAGCGCCCAAAAAGACCGAGGGCCCATCTACACAGCTAGTCTTCCTGGGGGTGGAGATTGACACGATAGCGCAGGCATCTAGGTTACCACGGGATAAGGTGTCGAGGATAGTGGCCCTTATCTCGGACTTGTTGGCCAAGCGCAAGGCATCACTGAGGGAACTGCAAGTGCTGCATGGTCACCTTAATTTTGCCTGCAGAGTGGTTGCACCGGGCAGGGCTTTTGCCCGGCGCTTGTGCGACGCTATGGCAGGATTATCCAGGCCTCACCATAGGGTTAGGCTTACCCGGGGTATCAGGGCAGACATGCTTGTCTGGTTACAGTTCCTGAGGGAATTCAATGGGGTCTCATTTTGGAGGCATGACCTCCTGGCTTCCCCTCAATTTCAGATTCAGTCTGATGCCTCGGGATCCCTGGGTTATGGGATGTACTTCAATGGGAAGTGGGCCTATGGTGGGTGGCCACTGGCCTGGGCAGGCACGGGTCGCCTGCGTGATCTCACGTATCTGAAATTTTTCCCTATCCTGGGTGCTTTGATGCTATGGGGCCAGGAGTGGCCCAACTCGGTCGTGCATTTCTGGTGTGACAATGCGGCCGTGGTCCACATTGTAAATGCACAGACTTCTAAATCGCCCAGGGTTATGGATCTAGTGCGCCAATTTGTGTTGCGCAGCCTGCGCCTCAACGTACTGTTCAGGGCCAGACACGTCCCAGGGGTTAATAATGATATTGCTGACGCTTTGTCCCGCCTACAGATCTCCCGGTTCCGTGCCTTGGCCCCGGATGCGGAGGAATTTCCCTCGCCACTCCCGGAGGAGATATGGACCATTGGCAAGGAGAGGTGAACCGGGCGATTGGCCTGTCACTAGCCCCACGCACCCGTAAGGCGTATCACCACGCAATTAATTCTTTCAGGGCATTTTGTACTCAATTTCAATTGCCAGTAACCTGGCCAATCCCGGTAACCCATGTTCTGCGGTTCATGGTTTACCTGCATTCCCAGGGCCTTGCACCTCGCACCATAGCATCCAAGCTTTCAGCGTTGGCTTTTATGGCCAAGGTGGGGGGTCATGTGGACAGCACCTCTGACTTCCGTGTGAGACATGTTTTGGAGGGGTGGGTGCGCGAGCGCGGGCGTTGCCCGGACGACCGCCACCCGATTTCCCCAGGGGTCCTTACCCAGTTGGCTCGGGGCTGGCCTTGCCTCTGTTTTGATGCATATGAGGCAGCCCTGTTCCATGCAGCCACAACAGTGGCATTTTTTGGAGCGCTCCGCATCAGCGAGCTTGTGATGCTGTCTAAGGCGGATGCAAGTCGTAGGGCACTGGAACTCGAGGATGTCTGTGTAGCCAAAGACTGGGCTCAGTTGAGGATACGTTCCTCTAAGACCGATCAGCATGGCGTCGGCAGTGGTGTGCGACTGCTACGGTGTTCTTTGGCAGACATCTGTCCGGTTGGTGCCCTACAGGAATTCCTGGCACTGCGTGGCACGCACCATGGCCCGTTTTTCTGTCACCAAGATGGGTCTCCCCTTACTAAATTTCAATTTTGGAGGGTGACGGGCAAAGCGCTGGCCAGTGTGGGCCTCCCAGGCGCCCGCTATGGCACTCATTCATTCCGTATAGGGGCGGCCTCGACCGCTGCGGCTTTTGGGTACTCAGGAGCTGACATACATAGCATGGGACGGTGGGGATCACAATGTTTTCAATTTTATGTGCGCCCACTCCCCCCGTGAGTACCGACCCGGTCACCTTACCTATTTTCCCTCATTTTTTCCTTTACAGACCCGGGGTGTCGTATTACACCGGTGACAGTATGGCTGGTGGGCCATAGCTACGTGCACAGGGCAGCGCGTTATGCTGCGGCGACAGAGTGGGGACCCCAACTGGGACTGGGTGCATACGCAAGTCTCACATGGCATGGTAAGCCTGGGATGTTATGGCGGGAGCTGCTGCCTTTCCTTTTTTCAGGCCTGAATGCTGACCCGCCTGACATTCTGATCATACACCTGGGGGGCAATGATTTGGGCCAGGTCACCGGCTTGTCGCTGAAGCATGCGATTTGCAAGGACCTCGCCTACCTGCATTACGTCTGGCCCGCCACAACCCTTGTTTGGTCGGACATGGTCCCGCGCCATTCCTACAGAGGAGGCGTTGACCTCCTGGCCCTTGACCGCGCTAGACGCATGGTGAATAGGGCAGTGGCGCGTTTCCTTGTCGACAGGGCTTGGGGGAGGGTCAGTCGTCACCCCGCTATTAGCCTCCAAAGTTATGACTTGTATGCAGGGGATGGGGTCCATCTGTCGCGAGGAGGTATGGATTGGGTGATTGGCGAGGTTGGGTGATTGGCGAGCAGGCCTGTTGACCGAGCTGACGGTCTGGGGGGGGCGTCGAGCCTTCTTTGAAGCCCCTCCGTGTGGCGGGTAGCACTGGTAAGGTAAACATTATGACCCACAGGTATCCGGCAAGTTCGCAATTGACTGGACAACACTAGACAGGCATAAGTTGGTTAAACGTTGTCCGGTCAACGATGAACTAGGCAACGGGGTGATGGCTATAGCTAGACAGCATGCATCACCCCGTGATTTTACGGATACGCGTCAGAGGGTGGGGTCATTAGTTAGATATTGACTACGGTCAACAATTTGTTTGTTGTCAACAAACAAATTGATACAAATGGATACATTGTAGCAATTGCCGTTGGCAATTTTGGGTGGTACCTTACCAGTGTTACTTCGGCCTGCTTGCCTTAAGAATTATGATTGGTTATTACCAATAGAAATTTATAATTCGGACTAGGGCATGAATCAATAAATGTGGCCCAATGCCGTTATCCACTTTCATTGGTGTCTGAGTCCTTTATTGGGTGGTGCGCCTGCAATGCAAGCGCGGCGCCAAAATGGCCGCCGCGCTCTTTGCGGGAGCCCCCCCACAGGACGAAGGCATCCGGGTAGTTAGGGGCGTGGCCAGCTCCCTTATAAAAGGGGTGGCCACGAGGCAGCCGAGCTGCCATTTTGCGAAGCGACGGAGCGGAGAAGTTTTTCCCTCCACCCCCTCCCTAGTTAACAGTGTGATATTTTGGTCGCTTCGGGGCCGGGTGGGAATTTTTGGCTGGGACCCATATTGGCTTCGGGTCCTGGTTTTTTCGCCCATCCCACACTGTTGCTATGGTTTGACATAGGGGTTTTTCTGTTGCTGCTGTTGACTTTGGTCACATGGGCGGGTAGCACTGGTAAGGTAAACATTATGACCCACAGGTATCCGGCAAGTTCACAATTGACTGGACAACACTAGACAGGCATAAGTTGGTTAAACGTTGTCCGGTCAACGATGAACTAGGCGACGGGGTGATGGCTATAGCTAGACAGCATGCATCACCCCGTGATTTTACGGATACGCGTCAGAGGGTGGGGTCATTAGTTAGATATTGACTACGGCCAACAATTTGTTTGTTGTCAACAAACAAATTGATACAAATGGATACATTGTAGCAATTGCCGTTGGCAATTTTGGGTGGTACCTTACCAGTGTTACTTCGGCCTGCTTGCCTTAAGAATTATGATTGGTTATTACCAATAGAAATTTATAATTCGGACTAGGGCATGAATCAATAAATGTGGCCCAATGCCGTTATCCACTTTCATTGGTGTCTGAGTCCTTTATTGGGGGGTGCGCCTGCAATGAGCAGCAAACAAGGATAAATACAAAATTTGCTTCCTCTCTCTGCTGACTCCTGAGTTTTTGGCTGGGGTAAATTTTCCTGAAGGAACACTCCTTTCCAGGTGCACTTTCACAGTGGATCAATTCACACTTTTCTTTGTTCATTTTGACTTTAAATTGCTGACGTTATTGGCACATATTTTTGGCCTTGCTAAATCTTTTAGGGCAGCATGTGAAGTCTGAGGGCTTCTTGCCCAAGATGAGTTGGATAGGTGGCAGTTTCTCTCTTAGGACTATTCTTAAATCAAGGTAACTTTGGGTAACATGCAGGCCAACAGCCCTTAATAGCTGAGGAATCATCAAACACAGTTTATTTTTCTTAAATACGTGGCATAATGAGCTGATACTGGAGAGGAAAATGTCATAAGTACACTGCAGTTAAAAATCAAAATATATTGGATGATGGCATAGGTCTTATTACTAAGCTGTCCCTCTTACAATCTTATTTCTGTAGGAATAATGTTGGGAATTAGATTATTTCCATCATATTTGGGTTTTGGAAATAAGATTAATAAAGGCAGGTTAAATTGCATACATAGAGAAAGGAGATATAATTACTGTACATTGATGGAATGCCCAGAGAGAAGGTGAAATGGTTTATGCAACAAATTTGGCTGCTCCTCAACCAAATGATGATGTCTTACTTGCCATATTCTATTGAAGAACAATCTATATAGAATGGAGGCAGGATGATAACCCTGTTTTTAAGCACAGTACGCTAAGCTTAAAAATCAGATGTAATTGTTTGATGAACAATTTTTAAATGAATATATTCTGCAGGAAAAATGAAGTGGCTAAATAATTACATCTCAATGGATGAAAACACATCCTTTAACCTTGTATGCATACAATTCCTTATCAATGTGTGATACATAATAAAAGGTTTATGAGACTTGCAAACAATAAAAGAAAAGGTTGGGGAAAACAGTTGATTATACAAAATCACCACAATTTCTGTATTTCACATGTGTCCAACATGTGTTGGTGGCAGAAAGCACACAGATGGAATGGCCATTTTGAACATGTTATAGTTTAATTTGCAGAGACAAAAATGACAAGCAGTTTATTTACATAAAACTGTACAAAAGCAAATTAAATTATGCATTTTTTCCATAAATAGAGGTGGACTAGCGTTGAATACATTTTTGCCATTTTTAGCATAGTTGCGTGCATAGTGACTCATAATAAACGATGATAAGTTGTTCTCTGCTTCACTATCAACATCCAAGTTGCAGAACAATAGTCAATGATTAATATTACAAACAGATCGTAACCACACTGAATGTAAGTGCTTCACAATTCAGGAAAAGAAATGTCTGAAAGTGTACCCCAGGTAGCTAGAAAAAGATGCCTTCTTCCAAGTATTATGCTCTTCAGGCAACTGCCCAACTTAACTGTTGGGACCAGGTTCATCCCTACCATTGTCCATCTCCTCTTTTTTCAGCATTTGAGGAAACAATGATCATTGATGGAACATAAGCAAAACTGTCCCATTCTTCCACTCTTCAAATGCCATAAAAGTCTTTTAGTGATGGCTGTTTTTATGGTAGTGCCATTTTGCCTCTCCCTGTCTCCATTTTGTTTCATCTTTGCTTTCCTATGTGACAACTTCCCAGGGTAGTCTTTCAGCCAAGCACGTTCAATCTCATTTCAGTTCTTTTTCCCACAGAAAAATAACACCTGCCTTGTTTTCTACAACTCAGACAGCAGGCCAGTCAGAAATTATATTTACTAAATAATTAGCATATCTGGAGGTTGGAATGAGCCATAAACCAAAGTTAATACAGAGATTTCCTAATTCATATAATGTTACATAAATGATGCATCAATCTATAAATGTTGTCAATGTAAAATGCATGCACAGTTCCTTTAACGTCTGTCTGAAATTATAAAGCAAACAAAAACATTGGAATTATGTGTGTAAAAATGAAAATAAAATGACTGCTAAAAGCATTTTAAAATAATGGTAATATATCAGTTTCTCTTCCAAGTAAATTTCTTTCTCACTAAGAGAAGTATGCTGCAGATTTATCTCAAATAACAAATACCCCAACCTAAAACCACATCCTTTCCCACCCATTGCATTTATTTTTGGAACAATGAATGATATTTAAGACTGGTCCATTATCTGAGTTTGGTAGAAGGCATTTCTTAATATATCATTTTTCATTTCTCAGAAAATAAACAAGGTTAAACATACAGGTTTAAAAAGTGGGAATAGCCCATTATTTTTAGTGTCCAACCCCAACTACCATTTTTACCATAACAACAGGTATAAAAGGCACAGTTGCATATTTTGCATTCACGCTAAAAATTTTCATTTTCATTTTTTTATATAAAAGCACTCTATATAATGAGTGTCACCAGATTTAACTAATTTTAAATAAAAACACACAAAAATATATTTGTGTCTCATGCTGGGTCATAAGAAGCAATTGACTATGTTTTGATGGCTCAATTTTACTAGAATTATCTCAAATACATACATGTGCACTGGGTTTCTTTATTTCTCTTTTTTGTTATCATTTTGTGTCCACTGTAGATCTATGAGTAAATTAAGTAAATTCCTCATTCACATGATTTGCCTTTATGTAACAAGCAAAATGGGAAAAAATTGCTAATCCTGCTAATCCTGAAGGCTGTTTCTGACCTGCATTGGCTTTTTAGAAATGAGATTAGAAAAAGAAATTGTTTAGCTCTCCCTCATCTAGTGGCTCTCAGGTGTATATTCAGTACATTTGGATTTCTAAAAATAGGTTTCTTGACACTGCAGCAAAAAGCAATTATGTTTTCTGTTGAAATTAGCAAGAAATGTGCCATATTTAATGTAAATCCCTTGAGAAGTAGTGTGTCCTTAAAATACATTTAGAAGGTGTACACACAGTAACTTATCTAGTCAATGTTCTATTAACTCCAAAATTTCCATCTCTGAAATAAAATAATAATAATGATACGTTAGAGTGATAATGCACTCCTAACCTTTTCTGTAACATTGTTCATACTTTCTAATTCATATGTGCCCAATTCCTAATTTTTCATTGAAACTAACTGGAAAATAAAACAGAATTGCAAGGAAAATGCACAAAAGGGCACTTTGCTGTTGAGAATTCAAAAGACAAAAGCTGTACCAGTCAATCAGCCTATTTTTCAGACTGTTTAATAATATATTCTAGGTTATTTTTAAAGCAAGAAACTACCCAAACTACCTTAACACTACAGTCTACTAGAACCATCTAGTCATGCTTTAATGCCAGGTTAAACAACTAGATGGACTGGTTTCTCTTTGCACCCCTTCTTAAGCTGTTGCCACTGTATTGACCGATTGTCAGTTTCTTGTGAATGTCCAAGTTCAGCCATTCTTTATTACTATGTCCTTATCAATGCAGAACTACTTCAGATTCTGCACACTCTGGTACTTCTTATTGCACAAAATATACCCAGTCCATCTACCTATCCTCTTTATATAGTGCAAAGTATGAGAACTGTCACAAGCTCAGAGCTCTGCACCATCATGATCAGGTTTGGATTCTTTGTAACTTGTCACAGACAAAACTATTCCACACAGAACATGTTGGTGGTGGCATTAGTCAAGGCAACTGATGACCTTGAGTCTCAACAATTGGCTTTGTATTGCACAGGACTCAGCTTAAATGCACTTACGTTTTAAGAAAACCTGCATAATACCTTTGCCAAGAGCAAATGGTTAACCTGGAACACCGATAACCCATGGGTGAGCATCCACTCTCAACAAAAATGGTGTCATACTTGACTTGAAGCATGTTCTTCCCACATTCTTCATTTCATTCTTCTTTTGGACTTCCCCCTCAATGTTTCTCGGAGCTCATCAAACACAACCTCATTGACAGTTCTTAAATCTCCTATGGAAAACTCGAGGATTACATTCCCACAGTTTATGGCATATCATGCTGTTACCAGAAAGCCCATGTTATCCATTCCTTTGAGAGTTCAACTAAAATCCATTTGGAAAACAATTGTGTCATCTGGCTTGCAGAATAGACTGCTATGCAAATGTATATGGCAAATATGTTTATGTGTGTGGCATGTCTGTGTTACATTTTCTAAACCAAGACCAATGAGCAATCCCCCTGATCCGTAGTAGTGTGTTCTTTGGCCTTTTAATTACTATGGTCATCCAGATTAAAACTTGGTCTTGTAGAAAACAACACTAGTTTAGCAGTTTATCCTTTGCATCTCATGATATATGCCATCACCACATTGTTTATGATGAAAGTAAAAATGTCAGAGAAAGAAAGGAGGTGAGAAGGGGGGAAAGAGTGTGTGGATGTGACTGAAAGAGAAAGATGGATAATGGAAATAAGGAATAGCAGAAGGACAAAGGCAGAGATAGTAATTATCCTATGGATAAAATGGCATCAGTGGTTCATGATTATAGGAGATGCATCATATTTTAGCCTATAATCTCAGTGTGGATATAATTTTTGTTCTCTCCAGCCATAGGACAATATTAAAGCTGCGATCTTCAGAAAGTACTCTTCTAAAAATACTCTTCTTTTAGTATGATTTCTGAAGGCTTATCTCTCAATGGGAACCAGCAATATTCAGATGGTATCCTGGGAGTATGGAGATACAGCTATAGATATAGATGCTTACATATATATATAAGAATTTTATTTTCCCACTGACTTGTCAGTGCAAACAAGCCAAATGACCACCAAATGAGAACCAGAGTGGCTCAAACAATGCTTCAGCAGCGAGTGGGGGAGTAACAGCAGTTTCTGAGTTTCTTTTCAAATTCAAACTTGTTACTTCAAAATAATTTTACAACCAAAAATTTAGAAAAAAATAAGATTGGTGAGCAGGGAATTAGGCATGCAGGAACAACAATGGTTTCTACATTGTACAATATAGTCAGGCAGACAGGGAATGTAAATGCCTGGCTTGGAGGCAGAAGTGGCAGGCCAAGCTTTTGTCTCTTTGGTAGCCCCCTTTCGTGATAGACTTTCCTTTCTTTCTGAGTTAAAATCATTTTGATTGATAGGTTTTTGCCTTTTATCCCCTTTCTACTCTGTGAGAGAACTCTATTCTTATTTCTTCATAGCCTAAAGGTAAACTTCTCTTCTAGTTAACGTATTGACAGGAGATGGCTTGTATTCCCCTGTCTGCGTGAGGGGAATATCCTCTGGATTGGATTCCTCACATTTGCTGAAGCTGGCTGTGCTGAAGGTCTCATAGGATGAGGTCAACTTTTTATTAAGGAGGTTTCTGTTGCGGTCACCCATCAGGGAGGCATCTCCATTGGCCAGCTTCTCTTGACTGCCCCGTTCATCAACAGGCATGAAAGTGGAGAGTTTTGGCTGGCTCTTCTGCTTCCTTTCAGGTGAAGTGCGCACAGGCATCCAGCAGGAGTCCGAATGGCCATATTCATCACATTCCCGAGTGCACTTCCCAGTCAGGGCTACATCTGGTAAAGGTCTTGAATCTGCAAATAAAGGACAATAACAGCTATTAGAATTCTGTTTCTGACTGTTGCCACCATAAGTGAAACAAAAATATTCTTTGCATTGACAAAGAAGTGAGAAGAAAGCTGTAAGGAATTAACCCTGAGAGGTGCTGCTAGTGCTACCAATACTCATTGGGCTTTCCATAGCATTCCTCAGATATTATACCTGAACACGAATCTCTTTATTTGATTTCAATTTCACTTTAAGCAAAACCAAATGGCAAATCTAAGGATGTGGGCTGCTATCTGAACAATATTATATACAGTATTTCAATGTGATTCTTTTGGCTTTGTTTGATTTCAGTTGAAGAAAACTGCTCAATTCCACTCCAGTTTGGTAGCAACCTTAGAAATTTTGATGTCCCTTTCCATAGAGCAGATTACTTTAGACACATATAACTTGGAACAGTCAAGATTTTAATTTAATTTAATTTAATTTAATTTAATTTAATTTAATTTAATTTAATTTAATTTAATTTAATTTAATTTAATTTAATTTAATTTAATTTAATTTAATTTAATTTAATTTAATTTAATTTAATTTAATTTAAATAGATAGATTTATATACTGCCCTAATCCAATGGACTCTGGGCAGTGTACACGTTATTAAGTAATTTGCACCTTATATAGTTTCAGTTTGTTCATTAAATGAGAATTTATTTGTGCCAGCAATAGATAAAGGCATTCCGTTATAGCTGTATTTGTGGATATGGGAGATTTCTCTAGTGAGTGACATATAGGTATAGATAGGAACAAAAAAAAATATTGGCTGTCTAATATGCAGCAGCTTCTATAGAAGGAGAAGCAACTTGATTTCTGCCATGCCTTCTAGGACAGGCTCAAGTACTAATGTTTTCAGGACAAGATTTGAGTGGGTATCAAGGTTTTCATGTCCTTGCTTGAACTATATACACTTGACATTAACAAACAGCTTGGGGATTTACTTTGGCATAAGCTAAAGTACAGAAAGAGCCAAATCATCAAAGAAATTGGACAAATATGACAATGCAAAATGTGCATTTAAATTTGTGATGACTTCTGCAAAATATTGATGGTGTTTATCCTAGAAAGAACTGGATGCCACATGGTGAACCTTTTTAAAAAATGTTTGCTCTTCAATTTGGCTTAATTTCTTATCTTTGATTTGTCCTGAGCAATGGAATAAACACTCAGTCTTAGCTACAGTTAGGAATGCATCTTACATCAAGGAGTTATTGACACAGAATATGAATTCAACCGAAGACACTATTGCAGCATGCTATGTGGACCTAACTGTTAAAGAACAAGACCGCTATGGACTGCTCCTGAGCCAATGAAATCATTCACTCAATTATATGTACAATTACATGTGCACAAGTCTTTACAAATTTGCATACTGTTTGCATATCATGCATTTAAAAATACAGAACAATAAGACATGGTTAGGAGCACACAAACAACAGCATTAGGCACTGGCAATGATTTACATTCACAATAAAATAAAATAAAACAACAACTATAGTCTTATGTGTTCATGTAAGAATCTAATTGTAGCAGTGTTTGTTGAAACGAAAAGTGTCCTTGGAATGCATGCCAAGGTATGAGTTTTGGCCGTTGATGCTAGTATATTGCTACAGTTCTCATGGAATCCTAACCCATATAGACATTTTTGGACTTTTCACATTAGAATGATGGCGTCTGTCTTCCAAGGTTGCATAATTCAAACTCTAGAGTTATTGAAAAGATGTCTAATTAATTGGGAACAATATTTTTAAAATTAAGATTTTTAAGTTACAGAGAACAAGTGCCATTGTGATCACTTCCCATTTTCTGTCAAGTGAAAAATGCATCTTCATTTTATGAAACAAATAATCTAAAAAGCAGTAAATGTTTATGTTCAAAATTGATTTATTCCATCACAAATAAATGCACATAAATTTATTTAATTTATTTATTAGTATTATTGATCAATTATTATTTTTTAAAATTCAGCAATAGAGATAATTACAATAGAATAGGCATGAATTCTAATTTAGATCTCTCTATATATATAATAAGAATTAATGGTATTGTGGACATTAAAAGTTTGCTTAATTTGTTGTGGCTAATCGCAGCTGATTGAGAAGGTTGTGGAGAATGTCTCAGTTGCTTTCCTCATTGTAGAAATGCAACCCAGCACATTGTCAGTTAGTCACAATTGGCCATGACCATTTGTGTAAAAACAAAAAAAAAATAGGATTTCAACCTATACATAATTTTCATTGTATCTTTCAATGTATTTAATTTCAGCTGAATAAAAGAAAGCACTTTATTAATTTCTTTATCAGACTTGTAGGAAAAGAAGTATGATTGTGCTGCAGTATGATGCTGCAATGAAAAGTAGAAAGGAGTTTAAATCAGCTAGAGGAACAAGACCAGGTATCTTGAACCATGCAGTCATTTTGATACAGTTAAATCAGGGGTCATTCACAAGTGGCTGTGTGACCATCAATCAATCTATCTATCTATCTATCTATCTGTCTATCTGTCTATCTGTCTATCTGTCTATCTATCTATCTATCTATCTATCTATCTATCTATCTATCTATCTATCCAGTAACATGACAGCTTCCAAATGATTTTTAAAAACACAAATATTAAAACAACTATTAATCCAATAAATTAAAAAGATTAAGCAAATTTATTATTAAAATATACTGAATAAAATACCTTTTAAAGAACCTAAACAAACATTTTAAACATTTTAAGGATAGAATGAAATCACTACTCCATTAAAATTCCTTCCTGATCAGCAGTTTACATATTAAAAGCCTGCCTGAAATGAAATAAATCAAAATATTACTGCTTTTCTGTTTACATTTTTTAAAATATGAAATCACCCTCTTTTAATGTCTGTGTAATTAGTTAGCCTTGCCACATACTGGGGGAGGGCGAACTTATGGTCCTTCAGACGTTTTTGGAATACAGGATGTCCTAAAATATTTTGTTGTCTGAGGCAAAAGACAAAGTACAATCATTTCTCTTCACCTTCATTGTCACGTACAAAGGCTGGTAAGACTGGCATGCCTGTGACAGCCTCTTCCTTGTGAGAGTAGTAGGGTGGCTGGGGGGTTAAACAGCAGTCCCATGCCATAAATAAATCAAACCATTTAACAGCTTCATATCTGTTGCTCAAGGTACATGCCCATAATGAGCAGATTGGACCATTGTGTTTTCAAGTCCATATTAATTATCAAAGCTAATGATTAAGTTTGACAGAATTTGTAGTTCAGTGGTTTCTTGGGGGGGGAGGGGGGGTTAGACACAGAAAAAGCCTCCTCAAAGATTGTAGTATTTTTGTTTCGTAATTGGGTGTACCCTGGTAATGGCAACCTTGTGTTGCCAGCTAATCTTTCTCACACTAGGTCAGGTGAAAGAAACTGCAGAATGAACTCACAAAAATGTAGCTTCATTTTGACAGTTTCACATCTGGTCTAGACACAGCAGAAGACATTTCTGTGGGGCACGGATGTGAAAATTGCTGTGTACAATTCAAGGGGAAAGGCTGAGATACAGAAATGGACTCTCAGCTTATGTATCTGTGCTTATGGCTTGCCTATTTTTGATTTTTGCCCCCCACTTTTTTGTGTTTTGAAAGTCTGGCTTTCCAAATATTTTTGAATTAACTTTGTTTCTCCCTCAAGCTCTGACAGCATTGTTCTTCTGTCTTGGCAATAGATAACAGTTATATTGACATTTGTCAGCCCATCTCGACTGTGGCTGAGGAGCAGTGCATGGCAAGCAGAGAACATAATAGGAAAGCATTCTGTCCATCATGGTAAACCCAGAATTACTCTCAAACTCCCTAAAGGTAAGAAGCAGAGATAATAATTTATTACTCAGCCACACATGACACTCTTTGAGTTTTAAGCAGGAAAATCCTCTTAGTATTTTCTTACAACAAACGAAACACATCCCAGCCATCATTTCCCCCCTTAGTAAGCTCTTGTGATGGAGTCACAACTGACTCTAGTTCTGTTGACTAAAACATATTGATGTTTATTGGAATTAAGGGAGAACCTTTGCTATCACAGAAATGTAAGAGATGATGGAGGGAATCAGGCAGAGGCAATCTTTCTATTCATGAGGACCATTTAAAAGGTTTGGGGCATGGTGGCTTAATGGCTAGGACACTGAGCTTGATGACCTGAAAGCAAAGCAAAGCAATCAAACTTATATACCACCTCACAGCGCTCAATGCACTCTCTAGGTAGTTCACAAGTTAATTATCATTTTGCCCCCAACATACTGGGCCGGGAGTTCATCACTTGATAGATAGATAGATAGATAGATAGATAGATAGATAGATAGATAGATAGATAGATAGATAGATAGATAGATAGATAGATAGATAGATAGATAGATAGATAGATAGATAGATAGATAGATAGATAGATAGATAGATAGATAGATCTTTATTGTCATTGTCGTGCACAGAACAATGAGACTGAAAAACCACTTATCAACCCAACAAAACCTAAACAAAATACAACTATACAAAATTATCAACTCACTCCCACCCCACATATACACATTTAACCCCTAAAAAGCTCTAAAACTCTGAGACTCTAAAACTCTAAAAACTATATACAGAAGCTCCCTCATAGACTGCATTTCACTGCATTAAAAGCCAGAACTGCTTTTGGGTATAAACTATTTCTCAAGAGGCTGGTCCTGGTTTTTATGACCCTGTACCTTCTTCTAGAAGGCAGAAGCTGAAAGAGATCATTTCCAGGGTGTGTACTATCCTGCACAATCTCTACATCTTTCTTATAACACCTGGTGGCATAGATTTGATCTAGAGTGGGAAGAGTACGCCCGATTATCCCCTCTGCAGTCTTTACCAATTAAACTACAAATGAGTCCCAAAATTGCATTAATAATGGATTTGAGTGATATTAACTTAAATAAACACAAGAAAGTGATGGTTATAATTATGGTTACAGCTACGAAACTGATAATTGCTAAAAATTGGAAGATAAACATCTCAGGGGGGCTTACAGGTATGACACAAGGAAGTATGGAACATTGAACTAAATGATAAATTAACATGCAAATTAAAAATTATGAAAGGAGAGAAAAAAGAATGGGTTTGAACTTATATGGGGATAGTTTGTCGACTATGTCTTTCAGAAAGCAAAGGGTGTTAAACCAAACCAGGAAGTCATAAAATTTTGGAAATGGATGAAAAATATGAAAATCAGAAGGAATAATAGTTAAGGTCCCAAATGGAGTGTGTGAGATGGTTATGTACTTTAAGCAAAGCAATCACACTTATATACCACCCCATATCACTTTAGTGTACTCTCTGAGTGGTCCACAGGTTAATTAGCATTTTGCCCCGAACATACTTGCTGGGTACTCATTTTACTGACCTCGGAAGGATGGAAGGCTGAGTCAACCTTGAATCCTGGCCAGGATCGAATTCACCATCTTGTAGGACAGCAGTTTATCCACTGAGCCACCAGAGCTCCTTTAATAATATTTTAATAATTAATATGTTTATACAAGATTATAAACAAAAAAGATAATTTGAAAGGGACAGATTATACAATATTGAAGTTACTAGGGGGAAGTGTATATGGTGTATTTTTGATCATTTTTTTGCATTAGGTGTTCATGTGATTGTTTTAGTATGTTTTGTATGTTATCCAAGATTAAAAAAATTTAAAAAATATTTTTTAAAGAAAAACAAATTGCAAGTAGATAAATAAGCACCACTTTGGTGTTCCATGTGTGCTGGCATCTTGTTATGCCTGCCACATGATCACAGAAACATCTGCAGGTGCAGACAGATTTGGCTCTTGGGTTGTAAACAGAGATGATCACCACCCCCTTGAGTTGGACACAACTGGCTTTTGGGCATGGGAGACCTTTACAAAGTTTAATGGGTTATGAACTTCTCTGGGTTGTGGGCTAAACTTTATTTTCTTTTTAGTAAGTCACAGACACAATGTGTGGGGATTTGGTGATCAAGCACCTGTCAAAGTTCCACTGATTCAATTGACCAACAGATGAACACTGCACCCTAGAGTTGGATACAACTGGCTTTTGAGCAAGGGAAACCTTTACCTTATCTTTTTTTAGTTGTGACATGCAAATATTTGCCAAAAAGGGGCAAAGGACAGCAAGCTTCCCACAGCAGGTGTTATAGTGCACATCAGGACAAATCAAATTATGTTGCCAGTAAAGATACCTGCTCACAATGAAGCCTATTATATTCAGAGCAGGCACAACGTTTTCAGCCTTCTGTCTCTTTGTGCCCTCCCCCCCTATGTGATTGTCAGCTGCAACATTTTTTCCTGAAGCAGAGTTTGGTGTCTTGCAAGGAAGACAATAGAAGGAGCCGCAGTAGGGCTAAACACAACTTTATTGCATGATGGTCAGGGTGAACATGAGGTAATGGCGGACAAAACAGCTCTATTTATAGTACACTGTACATTTGAATATCCCGGTGTGGTAGCTCATTGGCTACTGTATGCGTGACGTCATAGATCGTCATGCCCATCTTCTCCAGGTGTGGTGTGGCGGGAAGGTTTCCTGCTCTTCAGGTATTTGGGGAATCTGTACCATGTGAGCAGAATGCTCGCTACTGCCACCTGTGGCCACTTAGCTCACATCTTTATACAGCTTGCTACAATGTGTCTCTGATTAGATACAATTGGATACATTGACTGGTTACATTCTGTTAAAGGGAACCTTGCAACATTCATTCAATACATAACACAGAGAAAATGCCACTGGTATGAATTTGTTTAAGGTGGATCCCAGCTTGCCATGAAATGACCCACACGCTATGATCTTGGAGCCATCTCCCACGGCACATATGAAATGAGACATGCAGGGTTTAAAACTGCAACTACAATGGACTGCTGCTGCTTTGAGGATATTGACAAGGTGCACCTTCACAGAAAGTCCATCTGCCATGGGCTCTTCAGTCTCCATGACCGTTGGGAATCAGAGTTCCTCCTTTGCTCATTTTGCCGTTGGGCTCAATATAATGGTTTCCAGTGGCATTTCCTCCACTGAAGGGACCATCACCCCACCTAAAGAGGCTCATCTGCCAATAGCCATTGGCCCCTTTAGAGAGTCAGGTTATTTACCGCCACCCAACACTTGGTGTTGAGTCGCTGGCTGTACTGTCTACTTCATTACCGTAGCAGGATTTCTGGTCAGCAGATCTATGTAATGACTGGTTATTCTTACATTCTTCCTTAGACATATTTCATTCTTTGCTTTGAAAGTGATAGCTCTAGCTACAACCCAGAGCCATATGAGCTAAATTGCAATATAGTTCAAAGCAATTCTTTTGGGGCTAAGATTCTATTCTCAGTTATAATTCATCACCTCAAAATATTTCAGTTATCTGTCAGGTTCCACCTCATCTATATTTAAGCATTGAGCCAGCCAAAGAACTTACAGTATGAACAAACACATAGATCTAAAAGAGGTTTGAGCTGAAAAATCCCAGAGAAAACTAAGAAAGATTTTGGTAAGAAGTGTTTTGGAGGTAAAACTGACTGACTGTGAGACAAATGTGGGCTATGGCTCCATTTCCTTTACAAATCTGGAGAGAAAGGGAGATGATTTAACAATATTTTCACAAAGAAGTCATTGCCCAAGTAGCTTCACCACTGTAGTACATGAGAACTAACTTTACATATGTTCCAATACTGGAAGGAAAATTTCCTGGAAATTTAGGATTGTATTCCCAGATACCTAGCAGTCAGTTTGAACATTCCTAAAGAGGTTGCGGTATTTCAGTGGTTAAGAAGCTCACCTTGTTAGCTGGAAGGCTGGCAAGTCGACAGTTTGAGACCTGTGTACTGCATGACGGATTGAGTGCCCGTCTCTGTCCCACCTCTTGGGGACATGAAAGAAACCTCACTTGGGCGTTCCCTGAGTGGAGTTTCTTCCACAAATATCCTTTCAACCCAGAATAATTTCTTACACAAAAGTATTATTGGTTTGAACAGATCCTAACAACTTCTGCATTGGAAAGTATATTATTATGCACTTCAGCAATCTTTATTTATTTATTTTCATATCAGAGTGAGGTACAATTTAAAAATTATGACATATCAGCCATTCTCAAAATTTTCTTGCCAGGTGCCAGACCTGTCCCCGATGCTTCCCACCAGGAGCCAGAGCCATGTCTGGTCCCTGAACTTACATGTCCATCATCATTGGCAGTGTGCAGTGGCAGCGGCATTGGTGTGCAGCAAGGGACCTCTCCTATTGGCACAAATTTCAAAGGACAGAAGCAGCGAAAAAAATTCAAACTGCTGCAATTGTGCTCCGCAAAGCCTTCTGCAGTCCTGGGGACCAGCAAAGCCTGTCCCAAAACAGCAGAAAGAAACCACCACCACCACTGTAAGTGATTTATTGTGATGTAAGGTGGTGGGGGTGGGTGGGGGTCAGTCCTACAATTACCTGGGTTCTCAACGTCCGCCTAATTAATTATATGTGTGGGCTGGTTTGGCCCACGGGCTAGAGGTTGAGAGCTGCTGACATATATAAAACACAAGTAATATTCAAATTAAAATGTTAAAATGATTAGGCTGTTTTTGACCAGAAGCATGCTACTTTAATAGTGTTATCCCAGACATTTTACTAGATTGTCTTTTGTACTCATGGTGGAGCAAGAATTGCATGTATATAAATGTTGTCTTGATTTAATTTTTCCACATTTGCAGAAAATTTGTCCTGTATCCAAGTATTCCCACTTTACTTATTATTCTTTGATCTTTCTACTTTGTTTCAAAGCCTAGTAAGTGACATCCAGATGGTCCAGCCAGAATCTTGTCCTGGTGAGACATATTCTTTGTCATTCATCCGTTCAGCAAAGTTAGTTGTTTTTGTTTCCCATAAGTTTAGCCTAGCTTCTTCTGGCTTATTTTTTAGAGGTTGAGATGTATGCAGAAATCTTCTCATCAATTTTAACTGTTTTCTAGGGGGTTGTTGTCCCTGAGGAAGATGGTTTTGGTGCTATATTATCTTTTTTTTGTTCATTATTTTCATGCACATCTCAACAGACATTTGGAGGGCCAATGCCAGCTAAATTATTGATTTTTTCCCAGTGAGAGTGGTTTCAGGAAGCCAGTAATAATTCATCATGATACATTAAGAGTTACATCCACTTTATTGGCATATGCTGATTTATACTATTTGGAAAAAGTATATTCTGCTGTACAGTAGCAGAGGCACAAAGCTAGTGCTCTCCTTTTTTTGGGTAACTATGTTATTTCTGGTAGCAACTTTCTCCATGATGTAAAGACAGATTTTTTTTTGGTAGGTCAGAGTTTGATCCATAGTGATATATAACAATTTTTGGCAAGGCAATACTCCAATATTTTGCCTTTCCAGCTAACTCTAAGCTTCTCTGCTTTAAGTAAAGTTGTAGATCTGTGTTTTAAAGGGTTTGGTTTCAGCTGGTTAGTTTTATAATGTAATGAAAGATCTTCTAAGGTAGCTGGTGATCTATGGACTCAAAAGATTTTCCCCTGGATTGTCAAGGCAAGATAATCAGCATAGATAAAACTCCTGGAGAATGGGAACATTGGTTGATCATTTGTGTAAATATTTTAAAAATAATTATACCATGGTACTATCCTCTGCAAGATCATTCAACTGATTTCTCCAGTGACCGTGTCGCCCTCAAAATTCAATCACGAACCTGAAGTTTTGAAGTAGATCAGCAAAGACTTCTATTAGTCCCTGATCTTTAGTAAGGAGGCAGAGCTTTTGAGCAACAATTGATGGTGGACAGTGGAAACCCCACTGTAAGGCTGACAAATGCTGCTTCGGTTATTTTACATGCTTCAAAACTGTCTTCTAGCTGTTTTGGTAAGGTTCAAGATTGGAGCTGTATAGCTTTTGACAGGTCTAACATTTGCCTGTTCTGGAATTAGAAGAGTTCAATTTTAGGGGGTAAATGATTGAATATCATTTTTTCCCCAAACATTTTGTATCAGTAGCATATTAGGAAAATTGGCCTTTAGCTATTAAACTAAAAAATGCTGAGGATGCGGCCACCTGACCATGTTCATGGAAATTATTCTGAGACTTATGACCTGTTCCACTTGCTGTTTGTGCTATCTTGTTTTTTCCACAGAAAATCTGTTGCACAGGAAAAAGTGATACACAAACTCTTTTACTTGGTAAAGCTGGTAATTTAGGAGCCAGATACTGGGAAGCAACTTTAATAAAATTACAAGAAAATGCATGATATAGTTAAAGACTAGGTGTGGTCTAGTCTTGGGAAGCTACTTTCTTTCCTGAATCTTGCTCTTTTTTCATTTACTTTATTTCCTGTTATTTGCATCTTTTCCCGAAATTGTCCAACAATATAATAAAAAAATGGACAGAACTTATTCAAAGCAGCGATAGCATGTCATTTTTAAAAATGCCCTGTTATTTCAAAAGTCCTGTATATGTATTTATTTCATGGGACAAATTACGTGAGGAAGCATTAAAAAATATCTTCTTCCATTTACCCGCAGCTGTTTGGCACTCCAGAAATCTATCTTTTATTTTACACAATGTGTAGAGCAGCTCTATGTTCCATTATTGGATAAATTCATTTAATTTTTGTTGTTGTGCTTAAATTTAAAAATATACATCAGAATTTCCCACACCTAACAACCTGGCTCTTATGGAAAGAGTACAATCTAAATTCTCACATAGAGTGCTTCAGATCCTTCACTGAGTATCCAATACCACCCTTCGCCTGGAGACAGGCACGATAAAGGTTGAGGTGAGACTGTGGATAGCTACTCTCAACCTTTTGCTCAAAATTTTGTTTAATCCCAGTAGCCTGGCACCTATAACTCTCCAGGACAGCTTCCAATCAGCATGGGAAAGAGCAATCCAATCCAGACTGCAGTACCTTGGTCTCTCTCAACCTCTCATACAGGCCATGAGCACCACAACCAGGCAAAACAGACTATCAAACAACACTAGAATGAAAAGGCAAACCGTCCTAGCCAGGGCCCCCACCATCCTGGCTCCAGAGTCTTAGAGGCACATTGTTGCCCCGGCCCAGTATCTCCTCCAACTTGAAACACCAAGTCATCGGAGGACATTTACGCTAGCCCATTGCTGGGCCCTCTCTTCTGCAGTTCTTGAGAGAAAGTTCCAAAGGACATCAATGATAGAGAGACAATGCCCCTGTGACAGTGGAGAAATTGAAACCACAGAACACGTTCTCTGCAGCTGCCCTTTTTATACTGACATCTGGAACAAGTTCATATCTCCACTGCTCTGCAAGTATCTTGGGTGGTCAAACAGCACATACACACACTGGCTGCTATCTGATGAAAGGCCCACCTTCACCCAAAACACTGTGAGGTTCTGTGCCACAGCCTGTAAGATCAGAAGTACAATCCTGGCAGGACCTTCAGCCAATTAAACTACCAGCACTGCAGCATAGGCTTAGTAATGGCTGTAACATTCTTAATCTATGTACTAATTTTACTACTCCTTAACTCTGAGCAGAAATGCTCCTTTTTAAGCACCCTCCTTTTAACTTTTGTCTCCTGACATATTTTAAGTATTCCCATTTTAACTTCTGTTCCCTTTGCTGTTCTATGCTGGTCTTGGACCATAATAAAGATTGATTGATTGATTGACATGAGAATTTTAAGCATTTATCATTTGAGGTTGCAGAATTATTTTAAAAAGTGTATCTTGGTTTAAAATTAAGGAAATATATTATTCAAGTACTGTGAAAGTTAATTATCATTATGTGTGTTATGGTATTGAAGACTGTTTTTGTGTGAACAATAAAATAAAGGCACATCTCTTGAGTTTCACAGACATATTTACCCTTAAATTAATGCAACACACTTTCCATTGTTCACATACTTAATTCAATTTTGAATTCCTAATTATGCTTGGGATTAAATTTCATGCAGTCTACTCATCCAAACCAGTTTCATCTTCTAGGTAATTAAATCTACCCCTTCTGATTATCAGTTCTAATTGAAGGAATGAAAATCTCCATACCTCTACAGTATGGTTTGCTTCTATAACTAACATACTATCCAGCCATAGTAAAATTACTGAGTATTTGACCTTTGTTATCATCTGTTTCCTTTCTTGATTGCACAATTGAGGAATATCAGAACTCTGCAAATTTAAAATTATGGATGCATATGACATACATGTAAACTTTAAAACAAATTAAAATGTTAAAATAATTAGAAGTATTAAATATTTATAATATTTATATATCTGAGGGAGTGTGACCCGGCCCCAGACTGTAAAAGACTGGCGACCCCTGGAATATAGGAATTAGAATATTCCAAAATGGAAGTTGCAAATTTATCTTAGTTCTCTGATTGAGGGTCAGTCTGAAGCACAGCTGCATGCTGTATTGTAAAGTTTTACCATTTGGGTTTTTTGAAATTATACCTCCTTTGGGATGATATAGATTTAGGTCATATTGCTGAATATTTGGGATTGGGTGATCCATACTCTTAATACACTATTGGACTATAGGTTAACTAACAAAAATTAGATCTGGATTGTAACCTACCACCCTCATGGTTAAATGAACTAGTTATTTTAGGATAATGTATAAGGCACATTGAACAGGATGTTATAATAATTTCACCATCTTTGTCATCCTGTAGCCCCAAATGCTGATATGGCTTTTGAAATCATCAACTTGAAAGTGAGTACTGTATTTTGGTTTTCCATATTAGATGACTTTTTGAAGCAAATGGTATATAAGTCAATGTTACTAATCACATAGCCAGTTCAACCATCAAGATACATTAAGAATTACAATGAATGTTTCTCAGTCCACTCACCCCACAAAATATAACTACATCTTGTATTTAATGAGCCAAGGTAATTCTACCTTAACTAAAGTTATTCCTTCTACGCCTCAAGAGCATCCATACTTATTTTTATGCATGAGATCCGCATATTTTTGGTTCTAATAAAGAAATAATTCCCAAGCTTAGATATTTTGTTGGAGACCACAGCACTAGCTGATAAGGTTAATTGGATACATGTGTCATTGTGCCTAGTCTAAACTCAGTAAAGGATCATGGAACCCCAACATTCCAATATTTGCTATTGACTCCAATGCTCTAAAAATACTTTTTAAAATGCTAGCAATTAACAGAAGTAAATTTTACATCAACACTAAATTGACATAGCATATTTTCTTTGTCAATTCTGGTATATTTTCCCTAAAAGTTCATCTGGATTGAAACAAAGAACTTGAAGAGAACTGGAGTTGAGAAACTACAGTAAACTGGATATCTCCTGGTTCCTCCCACAAGACCCAAAGTCTGATTACACTGTCAAATATTGTGGAATCCACTTATTGAATAGGCTAATTTTATTTATTTTTAGGGTCTACATGATGTAAAGGCCATTTTACTCCCAATTTGGCTTTTATTCTCTGCTATTGGGTGGATTGTCCATTTTCCTGTGCAATTGTTCTGGTGAATATTGGAAGTGGGTCTGTAGATGGTGTTTTAGTAATGTAGGTAGGTATTTTGGTAAGATGGTCAAGAAATGACTTTATATTCTTTCCTCATCCCTGGTCATTCTCCTTTTTAATGTTTTTTATATATAAGAGATAAGCACTAGAGCATTCAATCACCTTATTACTAGGTCTTCAGTATAAGTCTTCCCTGTATGTACACCCTGTGCTGTGTGTATATATTGCAGTAAGAGAGTGGGGGTGAGTAACTAATATTCAGATGTCATCTTTGTCAAGAAGCCCTGGTGGCTCAGTGGTTAAACTGCTGCACTGCAGCCAGAACATTGTGAGTTCAATCCTGACCAGGACTCAAGTTTGACTCAGCCATCCCTCCTTCTGATTGGTAAAATAAGTACCCAGCATGTTGTCGCAAAATGCTAAATACTGTAACTTGTTAATTAATTGCCCAGAGACTGCAATAGGTAATGTGGGGTGGTATAATACAGTAATTGCTATTGCTAAAGCTAAGAATTTCCACCCCAACCAAGAGTCAAGGAAAGGAAACATCTGCTTCAGCTGCCACCCGGAAGGGAAGAGTGGGAATGGAGGTGACTGGGAATGGAGCAGATGGAAATATCATCTTACTCTGAGAGAGAATGAAGGTGCTCAACCTGTGAAAACAGAGAAGGTGGGGAGTTGGGGAAAGATTTCTGTTTTAGTGGGGTGTGGGGGTGTGTGTGGGGGTGTACTGTGACATTTTCTAACATTTTTAACATTCTCAGGTGGGTATTAATAAGATCACTAAGGAGGTTCCCCTTTATGGGTTTAATTGGATTAGTCCTAGGATTGTTTTCTTTAACTCCATACTCAAAACTGGCAAGATAGTGAATCATAAAAGGATCAGCAGAGGTTGGACCAAAGGAAGGAAGAAAAGAGCGGGGAAACTGTGAGCTGGATTTACATCCTGCAATATGAAGACAACTCAATCCACAGCATCTTTGTGAGCAGTGACTACAATTTCAAATATAATACGGGCTGTAAAACAGTGCATTCCTGTGTAGCCACTCCTTAATGTCCCCAGGTTTCATATGAAAGAGAATTTATACAGAACCTTCTCAAAGGCTCAGCTGGGAGACTAGCTTCTCAAACCCATTTGAATCACAGTGGTAACCAAGGCACCCCATTTCGATGAGCTGTCTTTGAAAATCTGCAGAAACATTATTATTATTATTATATATTTGGTGCTCAAACATGGAACTCTAGACCTTTGCCTCTCAAGTGACTTTTGGACAGAAATATTCAACTACTCTGTGTTTCAACCATGATTGCCTCATTATAGAGCTGAGGTAAAGATAAAGGCCAACCTTACTCAAAAGCCAGTCATATCTGACACTAGGGTTCAGTGCTCATCTCTGTTTATAGCCAAAGAGCCAGTGCTGCATCTGCAGATGTTTCTGTAGGCACGTGGCAGGCATGCCTCAACACCAGAGTGCACGGAACACTGTTTACCTTCCTACCGAAGTGGTCCCTATTTATCTACTTATAATTTCTTGCTTTCCAACAGCTAAGTTGGCAGGAGCTGGGACAGAGATGGGAGCTCACTCTGCCATGCAGTACCCAGGAATCAAACTGACTTCCCAGTCAACGAGTTCAGTATCTTTAACCACTTGAACCACTGCAGCCCCTTTACAGAGCTTTGTAAGCTACTACTCAATAGCTCTACTTGAGAGCCTCAGGCTGGCTTCCACAGAGCCACAGGAACAAACTTTACTGCTGATACACATAAAGCAAAGAACGTTTGAGATATGGGAAGCATAACATTTTTTTGCCAACAGAAAAAACAATGATTTAAACAACTTACAACCATTGTTTTGTTCAGTCATTTATTTCAGTATCTTACTGCTTACTAGCCAGGCAGTCTTGGAAAAACTAAATTATTTATTTACAAACAGCATACTAAAAGCCCACATTGCTATTAAATTCCTTCTTGATGGCCATCTGGAACCTTTCCTCAAGGAAGGGAGAGCTCAATGAGATCTATGATGGCATCTGTGAAGGCTTATTGGGGCTTGTAATCAAGCATGGTCTGAACACAAATGATGATCTTGTGTTTGAGGGGATGAAAGACCCTGTACCCAGCAAAGAACACCTTAGGGGCTTTGAACAACTGTGACTTAATTATACCCCCAAGTGTATGATCTTCCTTGTTATGGTAAATGGAATAAGCATTTGGTCCTATGCATCCTTATTTAATATAATCTTTTTCTACCCCTTGAAAAGCACAAATTACTCAAAAGCACACAAAACATTTACAGTTCTTGGCTGGATTACATCGGCACCCCCATTTCACAGGTACAGTCCCTTCCGATGTGTGAAACATAAAACACAGGAGTTAATGAGGAACAAATTATGACACCCTACTTTTCAGCAAGCCAATAATCTTCTCTCAGAAAATACAAGGGAGAATAATACCAATAAGTTTAGGTTGTTTGTTCTCTCACACAAGTGAGACAGATGAGAATGGAACTATGTCTGCCTGTATATATTACACCACCTTGCTCTGCAACTATTACCTTATTTGCTGATTTATAAGACACATCAGTTTATAAGATGCACCCTTTTTTGGACACATTTTAAAGGAAAGAATAATTTTCTATATTTTAACTACAGGAAGAGGGAAGGGAGGGATTGACCAGGCAAGACAGGTCCTTTGGAAGCCTCTTGCCTGGCTAATTGTGCTGCCGCTGGCCATCAGGAGGTGGGGACAAAAAGTGGGAAGGTTTGTTCCTTGGCCAGCAAACCTGCCTGGGTGAGGCGTCCCTTCCCTGCTTGCCTTCCTTGCCTTCCTCTCTGGGGCTGGTGGGAGACTGAGATGAATGGTTTCAGCATGGAGGAAGACAGCCGGGATGGGGCCCCTTCCACCCCTTTCTACAGATAGAGTTGCTGCCACACTTAGCCTGGTGATGGGTAAAGGATTCCTCTTCCCTACGGATTCTGCCAGGGGGGTTGAAAAAGCACTTTCCATGCAGAACCCAACCTCCCTAGCAGGATCCATGGGGAAGGGAAATTCTTCCCCCATTACCCCCTGGCAGCCGGCAGTGGCGGCAGGGGTGGGCAGGCGAATCACTCCTTTTGGAGCAATTTTGTTTGTCCCATCCCACCCACTTTGGCTTATGGTAGCCAGTGGGGGTGGGGTGGGTGGAAACAGACCTTAAAGGGTCGTTCTTTCCCATCCCATCTCACTCCTTTTTGGCTTATGGCAGCCAGCAGTGTGGGGAGGTGTTAGGGAAACACCCGGCAGGAGGTGAGGGGGTGAGGACTCACTTGGGCAATTTTGTTTGCAAAGGCAGCCTCTTCTGGTAGCAAACTCAGCCACTTTCCCTCTCCGCCTCCTGATGGCTATCAGGGGCTGAGAGGGGGGGCCCCGATCCCAGCCCGATGTCCACACACATGGCTAGGTTAGGGTTCAGTCTTTGAAAGAAGCTCTCTCAGTAGCCCTGATCTCAGCCTGGTGTCCATTGCACCAAACCGCACCAGTGTGTGTATGTAAAGGGGGGGGGGGTTGAGGCTGATACCAGATTATAAAATGCACATTGTTTCCCCCACATATTTTAAGGGGGGAGTGCATCTTATAAACCAGCAAACACAGTATATCATTAATTATGCTAATACCTTTTTAATTTACCTTTTTTATATTTTCTACTTTTTCTCATTACTGTTTCTCATTACTGTTTCACACAGTGGTGTGCAAATTAACATGATTGTTTATGTGCATACATATATTTACCCAGGTTCTGAATGCCTTTCACGTTGGAACTAGAATGATTAACTGTCATCACTACACCAAAGCACAGAACCTAATGGGGAAATGGCAAATTTCACATGAAATCAGAATAGAGTAAGAAAAGCTTTTTAAACTCCCCTCCTTTGAACACACTAAATAAAACAAAATGCAGACCTAACAGTGAGAGTGAAACTTCACAACCTCCATACCCACAGTGCAAAACAATATATCAAAAAGAATATGAATGATATACAGTGATACCTCATACAACGTCCAAACTTGGTTCCACAAGTTTAGACTTTATACAGATTTGGACTTTGTATGAGGCATGCAAAATCCTAGCTGTGATGCCTCATACAACATCCAAATCCTTGCCGTGATGCTTTGTACAACGTTGTTTCCATAGAGATACAGTGCATTGTACTGTAATAGCACAGACTTCAGGGCAAAGTCAATGAAACAGACAGGAAACTGACAGAACTTTAAGAAATCATTGTCTAAAGGCTAAATACATTACAAAAGCATGTCAAACAACCCTGATTGTCCAAGAACCTGAAGAATGCTGCAAAAATCCCAGGAATAATACTAAAAATTCTGACGAAAAAAATAAAAAAAATTCAAAATTGTGCTCAAAACCACTCCTAACCACTCTTCACCTAGTGCAAAACCCACAAGAGCAATGCACGCATGTGTCCTGCCTTTTATACTGCCCAGGCACAATGCAACCTGGGAAAAACCCCAATGCCTCATACAAAGTGCACCGACTTTGTATGAGGCAACTTTTTTCCAGGAATTAGGCGATGTTGTATGAATTCGATGTTGTATGAAGCGGACTTTGTATGAGGTATTACTGTATATGCATATCTGTCAAATATCCTGTATTGGCCAGGAAATCAAGTATTACACCCCTCTTTCCCAGTCCTTTTCGTGACCATCCTGTATTTGAACAGCCAGAAAAGGGTTTACTGTGCATGCACACCCGTCAGAGGAAGGGGTGCACATACGCGAAGGGGTTATTGCAGTGGTGCGCATGCACAAAGGGTTCACTGTGCATATGCAGTAACCCCTTCACACATGCACACCACTGTAGTAACCCCTTCATGCATGTATGCCCATCAGATGCAGCAGTGCTTACTGTTTTTTCACTGCCGCAACTTGACAGGTATGTATATGTTTTGATTTTTCAGCACTGCAGTAGTGGAACTGCTAGCTTCAACAAAAGTTCATTATTGCAAACATTAGACAAAAACACTCAAACAAATCAACGAGAAGTCCTTACAAAATTCCCACTCTATAAGATGCTCCCAAATGCCAGGGTTCTGAATTATTTGAATGTGCTGGTGAAGTACATTAGTAATTTTATTTTATTTTCCATTTTAAGATATTGTTCTAATCACTTTGTACATGCATTTTACCCAAATTGTCTCCTCCTCACCATGTATTTAACAATATAATAAAGTTGGGAAATAGTGACTGAGCAGATATTGTTCAACTCATATGAGCCCTATGCAGTTTAGGTGAAGGATCATGAGAGTTGTAATCCATCAACATCTAGATTACTGCAATTTATCCAAAAACAGCAGTAGAAATCTGTTGGAAAATGGGCAGAATGACAGCCTGGATGGCATACTGTATCCAGAAGCACAGTGGTGCATTTGAAAATCTATGTAGATGCTCATGATGGATCTTACAGTAAGGGCTGGAGAAATTAGGATATTCAAACTGAGATATAATTACAGTACTAGAGTCCAACTTGTTTGCAAATCCTTGTTTCTTAATTGCAGTGATGCTACGCATAGCACCCAGTTAGCACTGTAGCATTATTCTGACAAGCCACGACACTATTAAAATGCTTAAACATGTCTGAAGGCATTGGTGACTTCTTTCCCAGCACCTCAGGCAAAACACAGTTAAGCGGCAACTGAACATATCTCGAGAAGCATTTCCTGCCCAAGGCTCAGACCGCTGTCATTCTGAATGTGGCATTATCATGTAAAGGAGAGGTAGTGCTTGCCAGCTCTAAAGCAGACTTGCTGAATAAAGACAAGCACAAATCTGCTACCAGAGATGTACAAACTGTATGGCAGTCAAAGGCGGTGAGTGGGTATCCACTTTAAAAAATGCAAGAAAACAGATTGGAAATGCAGAAAGCCTTTGTGGAAAGGCGAATGTGGATGAAATGCCACACAAGTTCTTCATCCAAACTGACAAGAAAATGTCTTACACCTAGGAATGTTCATCAAACATTCAGATCAAAGAGGATGGCATTTACATTACATGGGTAAGTGGATAGCATTACCTGGCCCCGGCTTCACTATTAGACAAATGCCCTTTTCCTGTTATTGTAGAAACCCAAAGGACTGTCAGAAAGTCGCCCACATTCTACAATTCATGGTTCACCTACATGCCCAGGGCCTAGCTCCCCGCACCATAGCATCCAGGCTGTCAGCGTTGGCATTCATGGCCAAAGTTGGGGGTTATGCGGACAGTACCACCGATTTCCGCATACGGCATGTTTTGGAGGGGTGGGTGCGGGAGCGTGGGCACAGCCCGGATGACCGCCACCCAATTTCCCCAGGGGTACTTACCCACCTAGCACGGGGCTGGCATGACCTCTGTTTTGACAGGTATGAGGCGGCCCTGTTTCATGCGGCTACTATGGTGGCCTTTTTTGGAGCGCTCCGCATCAGCGAGCTGGTGATGCTGTCTAAGGCGGATGCAAGTCGCAGGGCACTGGAACTCGACGATGTCTATGTTTGTAATGATTGGGCTCAGTTGAGGATACGCTCCTCTAAAGTTGATCAGCACGGCATAGGCAGTGGTGTGTGACTGCTACGATGTTCATTGGCAGACATCTGTCCGGTTGGTGCCCTGCAGGAGTTTCTTGCACTGCGTGGCATGCACCACGGCTCGTTTTTATGCCACCAAGATGGGTCTCCCCTTACTAAATTTCAATTTTGGAAGGTGACCGGCAAGGCGCTGGCCAGTGTTGGCCTCCCTGGGGCTCGTTACGGCACCCATTCATTTAGGATAGGGGCGGCTTCTACCGCAGCGGCTTTTGGGTACTCCGGGGCGGAAATACGCCGCATGGGGAGGTGGGGATCACATTGTTTTCAGTTTTATGTTCGCCCTCTCCAACCGTGAGTACCAGTTTAGTCATTGTATTGTTCTCCCCCCTCTTTTTCCTTGACAGACCCTGCGTGTCGTATTACACCGGTGGCAGTATGGCTGGTGGGCCACAGCTACGTGCATAGGGCAGCGTCGTACGCTGCGGCGACAGAGTGGGGACCCCGACTGGGACTGGGTGCGTCCGCAAGTCTCAGATGGTATGGTAAGCGCGGCATGTTGTGGCGGGAACTGTTGCCATTCCTGTTATCCAGCAGGAATGCTGACCCGCCAGATATTCTGATCATACACCTTGGGGGCAATGATTTGGGATAGGTCACTGGACTATCGCTGAAGTATGCGATTTGCGGTGACCTGGCTTACTTACATTATGTGTGGCCTGCCACAACCCTCATTTGGTCAGACATGGTACCGCGGCATGCTTACAGGGGTGGGTTCAACCTCCAGGCCCTTGATCGAGCTCGTCGCTCGTTGAACAGGGCTATTGCCTGATTCCTTATCGACAAGGGTTGGGGGCGCATCATTAGGCACCCTGCAATCAGCCTACAAAATTATGAGCTTTATTCAGGGGATGGGGTCCATCTGTCGCAGGGAGGTATGGACCTCCTGTTAGGAGATTGGCGAGCAGGCCTGTTGACCGAGCTGACGGTCTGGGAGGGGGCGTCGAGCCTTTACTGAGCCTCTCCGTGTGGCGGGTAGCACTGGTAAGGTAAACAGTGATGACCCACAGGTATCCGGCAGGTTCACAATTGACTGGACAACACTAGACAGGCACAAGTTGATTACACGTTGTCCGGTCAACGACGAACCAGGCGATGGGGTGATGGCAAGAGCTATGCAGCATGCATCACCCCGTTATTTTACGGATACGCGTCAGAGGGTGGGGTCAATAGTTAGGTATTGACTACGGTCAACAATTTGTTGTCAACAAACAAATTGATACAAATGGATACATTGTAACCAATTGCCGTTTGCAATTTTGGGTGGTACCTTACCAGTGTTACTTCGGCCTGCTTGCCTTAAGAATTATAATTGGTTGAATACCAATAGAAATTTATAATTCGGACTAGGGCATGAATCAATAAATGTGGCCCAATGCCGTTATCCACTTTCATCAGTGTCTGAGTCCGTTATTGGGGGGTGCGCCTGCAAAGTCTACTGTGTGCAGCGATGACTATCTTTTCCAAACAGTTTTTTAATCTACAAGAAACAACCATAGTAAGAGTTTGATTTTTAATCTGTTTTGCTCAAAGAATATTTATAAAGAGCAATCAAGTTTAAATAAGTGTCCTGCTGGGTGCCTGAGTGAGAACTCCAATTATAAGATTGTGTGAAAATCTCATGAATCTTATCATCAAGTTGTGATGGAACAAATTACTTAACAAAAGGAAGAACAGAAAGCAGGAAATTTAGAGAAATACTAAAGGCCATGATCTTATGGCCAAATGATGGAATTTGAACTGTAGTGTTATACTTAATCTAAAGTCCATCATTTGATCGTATTAATCAGAAACTATCACAAAAAGTTCTGGACACCTATTATTTCCAGAGTTTCACATTTGTGAATCAACGGGACTGGGCTGCTTGCTTGCAGATCTTTTGGATTCCTGCATTCCTTTCTTTCCTTTTTGTCTCACCTTTCAGTGCTTACCTTTTACAACACTCCCCTAAGGTTTCATTCATCTTCTTGACATTTGACTGAGAATAATTTGCATTCTTTGCTTAATTAATGAGATCAAGTAGGTTATGTAGCTGTTAACCTGCTGTTGGGCATTTAAGGAAGAATTATATTTATAGCATTCTGACTTAAGGACATATTTTACCAAAAGGGCATTGGCTTCCACCTTTACTCTGTTAACCTAATTGTAAAGCTGCTTGACTAATTTAACAAATTAATGCAACAAATCTCTCTTTCTCAACCACACACACACACACATACAGATAGAGAAAAAAAATAATGACACACTAGCAATTATTTGGGAGCATTAAACGATGTAAGATGGTTTTCATATTTTTATGTTACCATGGTTTACTTTGCTAATTAGCTAAGCCAAATCACAAAACATCTTTTTGATCTGGGAGTCAACATTAACTTTCTTGATTAGCAAAGACATATAATGTATTAGCAAAAAAACAATGATGACTGTGATTTCTTTTGGAGGGGAAGGGAGTTCTTATTTGAGCAGAACATGGTATTAGCTTTTGCTCATGTTTAAATGGGGCCTGTCTGTGAATATTTTGTTTTTAGCACAAGAGGCAATATAAATACAAAAACTTTATGTGGAATTGGGATTTGTATTTAGGGTGAAATCTCTTGAAACTAGAGTGACAGGGTAAGGAAGAGTGGCTGTAATAAGGATAATGTAATGCATGCATTTTAGATAATCCAGACGTTCTCTTCTTCAAAAAGAAACTATGAAGTAAGGGTCACAAAGATTCCAAAATCTTTATCAATTACAATAGACACAGTCATTAAAGTATATTTAGAGATTCTGTCAGGTTTATGGATGATTTCCCATCACCTCAACGGGAATTTTAAAAAAACAAAACCAGGGCATTAATTCAGGGATTGCCAACCTTTTTAAGTTGGAGACCAGGTCACACTCCCTCAGACAGTTGAGTGGGCTGGACTGTTGGTCCACCCACTATAAACACTGCCGCAAATGTGTCCACATGGTTGGAGTGAGGGCAGGGGCTGGATTATTTGGTCATCTGAAAAAGTTTAACTGTATTTATGCGTATTCATTATTTTAATGTGTCAAAATCTATGTTTTACTTTCTTCTTTTAAATGTCTCTGGAAACTGAGTCCATTTCCATCTTGGGATGAAGCTATAAATCAGAGGTTCCTAATCTTTTCATGCAGGGGGCCAGATCACACACTCTCAGTCAGCTTTGAGGGCTGGATGACCATTTTACCCTGCCTGCATGATGGGGAGTGGTGGTCATTTTGTCGTAACAGCTTCAAAAAAGTGGCCATTTTGTTTCTTGAATGCCCTTGGAGGGTTGGGGGCACATGAAATGATACCATGGACCAGATCTGGCCCACAGGCCTTAGGTTGGAAACCCCTGCTATAAATGTTGCATCAATTACATTATTTTATATATCACTCTGTCTGGACAGACATCCCGCTACGGTAATGGAGTAGACCGTACAGCCAGTGAGTCAACACTGAGTGTCAGGCAGCAGTTAACTAACCTGACTCCCTGCTTCAGGGGGAAAAATGCATTCTCAGATACGAGTTGCAGTCGACAACGATGATATACCCACATAGTTCCTGACCTTTTCAGCTCAGGCTGGAGACAAATACTTCATAAATTCTTGATTCTCATAGATGTAGGCTATCCAAACTTGAGGAGGAATCATGCCAAGCAATTTTCAGATTCAACAAGATTCCTTATTTCCAGATAAGATAAAGTCAACTGTGCTTTTTGTCCCTCAGAAAGGCCGCTGCAATTTTCACCATCTCTTCACAGAACTATTAGTTTGGGAAACAAAGCACATCTGAAGCAAGCGTGAGATTGCATTTAAAATGCAAACAATCCCTCGCTTTTAATACTACAAAGTCCTTATAACATAACAGAAGCCATCATGAATTTGAAAAATTTGTGTTATTTGCATGAAAGCATTATTTGCATAATTTTGCTGAATTTATGCAAAAATAAAATCTTTCTCATTCTGAATCTCTTCTCTTGTTGAAAGAGAAATAAATCACCTGCCTCTTTCCGGGTGGTCAGGAGAACAGTTTTTGTAAATTCTCACACACATCTGTAAAGATGAGAGAAGACAAGAATTTACCCCATTGCTTTGGACTATTATGTGCCTTTCCCACATGGTTATCAGCATGCATTGCTAAAGACAAATGTGGAGGTTAGTGCAGTTAGTCCTCATTTCATGAAGACATTTGTGGTTCGCTCAGGCAGTAACATTCTTCATGAAATATGCAAGGGGAAGAGGCTCTGAGTTCAGGGGAAAAACACACCCTTAGTCTGAGAAAGGTGGGATATAAATAAAAAAGTTGAATTTTTGGCCTGCATCTTCCAGAATCTTTCAGGTGGCATGACGAGTGGAAACTGATATATAAAAATACCTTTTTGATGTTCTGGTTAACTTTTCTTGGATGAAAGGTTTCATTCTAACACCTCTTTCTGTATTGAGCAGCAAAACAATTTAATATACAAAGACTGGAGGAGAAGCCAACTTCAAAGGATATGGTATGGGCCTAGGTATAAAAAAGGGCAAAGTGCTCAGAAACACAGGAAATGGTTAGGGATTAAACCATTCATTCTTCCAGATGAGAAGTATGGGTTAGAGAGAGCTATCACTAAATGAAATCAGACAGAGAGAATAGTTAAATGCTCTTATTTGGGATATTTTCTTTAAATAAATATTTCAATTTATAGATTTGTAGTTTTATGCTAGAATAGAATTGGATTGTTAGAATACAGCTATTTATATTTTATTTTGTTCTAGCAAAACTAAGACATTTGTCATAAAATATTATTTAAAGTGAGGCTCTCTTATTGTCAAACATCTATTTGCAGGTACTATTCTAGTTACTGAATGCACATGTCACTTTCTTGTCATTATGCTAATATTCCTTCATTTTGATCTTATCATAGGAACCTTGTCATGACTAATGAAGACTGGCCACTTTCAGTAAGATGCAACCTTCCACTCATAGCAATCACACTGCTTTTCTTTCCAATTTTGTTACTGAAGCTTGTGACTTGAGAAAAACAATTACATTTTGAGTAAAATCTCTTGTTCCAAATTATGATTGCTCATCTGCTGGCATAGTTGATACAGTGGAATGTAGGTAATAGGATAGCTTAATAAATAAATAAAAATATTCTCAGGTTAGACAATATCTTTCCTAACATGGAGGATGAACAATGTGGCAGTCTTGGTTATCATAAAAATGGGCAGACCAGAAAGGAAATTATTCCCTCTGACAACATTAATCACTTTGATCCATTTGAAGCTGAATTACCAATGGGGTGGGATGAAGTTGCAAGAGGAAGTGCAACAACACCATTCACAGGGGGAAGCTGAGAAGATCTCATGTACTTTCTTCTTTTTATCTACACACGTCACATCAGCTACATGGCAGACCTGTGGTATTGTCAGAGTTCATCAAATAATAAAAGGTGGCATAAAATCATGTACCCTTTAAAAGCAATGTATGAGATTTTATGAACATACATGCATCAGCTAAAGTCAGGGGGGAAACTGCTCAGCAAGGCAGTTAGAAAAATAAATAAAAAGATGTTAAATAGAAAAGGGTGGCCAAGGCAGCCCATGCCAGCTGAAATAAAGCGAGCTAAACCCCGCTTATCATGCCCTGCAATTGGTATGCTTAGGTAAGCAGGAGCTAGATGGCCCAGATTAGGATGGGGTGGGGGATGAAATATGTCACACTCTTCAAAGTATAAATACAAGGCTTCTCAAGGACTTACTCAGTGACTGGCTCATGTCAGTCTGGTCGAAGATACCTTCGCTGAACCTGGGAACCATGCCAGAGAGATAAAATTGCAGAGGGGGTGATTTTGTTTACATTACATTTGCCATGAATTATAGAAAGCATATTTTAATCTTCCTTTTGATCAATTTTACAACTTTAAAGTCTCCCTTAGTGCACTGCATTGAAGAAGTTAGACTTTCTTTGCAAATTTGTTACCAAGTAGTTTGTCAATGCCATCAGTATGTTAAGCCATTTTGTTGCACTTAGATAAATTTAGTAATAATATTATATATCCTTGCTATAATATACAAGTGTTAAGTATTACATTTGCACTGTTTATCCTGGCATTTCTCTTCCTGCAAGTTATGTAAGCAATAAATACTTTCTAATACTGTTGCTTTTTATTTATATGAAACCTTGCTTTTGAAACAATTTAAGCATTGCTTTTGAAAAAAATAGTTATGCCATATATACCCATATATGCTCATATTTACCTATGTTAAATAAATGTTAAAGAGGATTTTCCCCTTGCCATATTAATTAACTCTCAATAATTGAAAAAAGGGGTGTATACTTGTAGAAGTCTAATGCAAAGGTGCTGGGAGTACAACATTTTCTTTGAGACTGTTGGATTTGGGTTTTTAAAAAACCCTGGAATTTGGTTATAAGGGTAGAAGAAAAATCTCTGCTGTGTGGTTTTTTTGATGGGGTGCTATTTTAAGATTTGGGCTCAATTTGACCTTAGGATAATTCCATTCACAGTTAATGTGTCTCTGGATGTATCCTTGATACTTGAATGATAACAAAATACTATAACAGCAGGTCAATCTTCATTTGCCAGTCACCAAAAAGTGAGAAAATGGGGTGTAATCTTGTATATATCAAACTGCAATGAGATGAGGGGGAAATGGAACACATCCAAAAAAGCACACAAATGTTTTCTCAGAATCCCATGAATATTCTTGGTCCATCCCAGTTCTGAATCAATTGCAAAACCTTTCCTCCACTGTTGCTTCCTGCACAGAAACCTCTGTATAATTTCAAGCACATTCCTATCCCCAATACACAGTTTAGCATGCACTTTCCTAATGTACATATTTTCTCCATTGACTAAACAGAACCTAGTGCTTCTTTCTTTTTATCTACATATCATCTTGGTCAGTTTTTCAGCAATGCTTGCTTTAAGTTAATGCAATTATTTTCTTTGTTGAAATACACCACATGTCTTGTATATGGACAGAGTTCAGAGACAACCATGGGAGGTACAAAGCTGATAGCTGTCTGGCTGTCTGCTGATCTACTTATCTCAGGGACTGTCCAGAGTGCCTCTTGTGGTATCATCTAGGATTGTGGATTTTGAGGTCAAAGGGGCTGGAGCTAAATCAAGTTTAGGCTGTTTCCCCAGCACATCCCCATCCAAATAGCACAAAGCAACCTTTGTCCATATTATGCAGTGGCTGATGCCTTGGTGGTGACTGGGGATGCTCCAGGATTCAAATTGTCTGGAAATTGGAAGAAAAATAGACGAGGCCATCCCCAAAAATATTACAGAAAGCAGACTCTATGCCTGTCTGCACATAACCTCAATCATAAGGAAATGAGAATCTAACTCATTTCTTTTCCATCCCTAGTCTTCTCAAAGGCCACCTGATTACAAAATAGTTCTACCCATAAAAAATAGGAAACCTTTAAAAATCCATGTAATAGCAGACACTAGGGCATTAGAAAATATATACTGCATCATCATTGGTTAACTTTCTTTTCTGCAGGGCAGGTCAGCCTGCTTCAGTCTATAAATGGGATATGTAAAGTAGAATGTTATGCTGTAAAAGCATAATTGTTGTGTATATTTGTCTTGGCAAGCACTTCTGTGTTTAACAAAGTCTTTACTGGAACATTTTTTGTGGAACAATTAATATATCTTTGCTTCTGAATCTGGGCTCAAAAGTCAAAGCAATTCAGTGAATAACTATTTCAAAAACATGCCTTGGTATACAAGCTCATGTCAACAATATGGGTCTTTGTTTAGTTCCATAGCAAACTAAATATTTCCTTTTTTATGTGGAGACTCTGTATTATTGTAGCAAAGGAAACATCATTTTACCATGTCTGCAGAAGATGGTCCAAACAAATGAATCCTCACAACATCTATTGAGAGGCATTGCATGCATTTTTTTAATGCAGCTTTTAAAATATTGTGTTGTATGGAATAGCAGCAAGACAACATAGGTAGCGTCATGAAGAACATGGAATAAGTTTGGGCCTCAGAGTTATATTTCCAGACTACAACTGCCAGAATATCCCAGTCAGCATGACACTGGGCCTCATCCTGTAGTCACACATTTGTGCCTGTAACACTAAATTTCTGCCAGCCTACCTTTGTGTTTCAAATCTGCTGCTTTTTCACTGGGGCAAACGATATACCCAGAATATGTGTATGGAAATCCAAAGCTACTTAAAATATCCCCATGGACTTCCCCCTGGTTTTTTAAATGGGGGAGTTTTAGTAGAAAACTCAAACAAAATGGATGCCCTGATACATATAGTTAGCTGGACAAGAAGGGCTTAATGAGGCAATTGCCAGACAATTATTGTGGCTCAATAATTCATGTCTTAACTTTGGATCTTAATGTTATTCTCTGTAGCTGTTCTCTATACAGATGCAAATTACAACACAATAGTGCATGTGAGAGTGTTTCTCTTTGCTATTCCAGCCAGCCATACCCTTTCAATGGCATTACACATCCCAGTTCCCAACAGTCATTCAGTCATATTCCATGGCCACTTGTCACAATGTTCTTTGGTATTTTCTCCACTCTTCCTTCAAATTTTGGGCTTCCCACTTAGCTTGATGACTGACCAGCTTGGCATCCAAATAGAAGGGGATGCCTTGCCACAAAATTTGTAAAGGGTGCTCATATAGTCACATGTCTCCTATGTCTATGAAAGGATAGTGCTATTTGGTCTACAAGAGTACTGAGACTGACCCGATCACTTAGAAACAGATTGGCTGATAGTTATATATAAAATAACTGCAAATATTAGTACCCAATACAAGCATTACTCATCCAGCTTTAGCTAGCACATGAGCATGGCAGTTCCTACCCCTCTGCTATTATTTTATACATTTGCAAAGCAACATATCCACAGAGGAGAATTGCTTGTAGGAACAATCCCTGAACAAGAGCATCAGAAAATAAAGTAAAGCCTGATTAGAGCTTGAGTCTTCCATTTGTGTGGGGCCCACAATAGCTTTACTTATTTAGTATTATCATCATAAAATAATAGAGAACAATTTTGTTTGTCCAAACACTGATGCTTTCAGAAAATACTGTTTCAAGATTTCTGAGACCAGGCTTCTGACACAATTTTTCAAAGGGGAAATCAGCTGCAGATCAGTCAGTCAGGACTCATTTCCAGCAGGAGAAAGGATGCCAAATTTTACAAAACAAAAATGCAATTCGAATATCAATGACACCAATATCAGCAATCAAGATGATTGACAGGATGCCCTCTTGTGTTCATTACCATTCATAAAGAGATACCAAGTAGGGGAAAGTTCTAGAACAGTACTCCATTCTTCAGCAGTGAACTACTTCACATTCAAACACAAACTAATTATCATGGCTGTTTTTCAACAAGTTCTCTTAGTAGCTATTGTTTGGAAAACTTGAAATCTCTGCTTGGGAGGGGGACAACTGACAGGCTTATACATCCAGATGATCAGTCATATTAATGAGTGAACTAGACCTTGAACTGATTGCAGATGTGTATGGAGAGAGGTATTATTATTATTATTATTATTATTATTATTATTATTATTATTATTATTATTATTATTATTATTATTATTATTATTATTATTATTATTATTATTATTATTATTATTATTATTATTATTATTATTATTATTATTATTATTATTATTATTATTATTAAGGTAGCTTTGAATGTACATTTTAGATCCTGGTATTTGCAGATTCAGAGAATGTAGGTCTTTCTTCTCTTGTGCATCAAACACCTTTTTTTGCTGCTGCTACTTTGTTTTTGAATCTGGTTGCTGCCAATGTTTCAAAAGCAAGGGGGTAATTCATTAATTATGGTGGGGTACACAGAAAGGGCCTCCTCAAAGATTGTAGTATTTTAAAACTACAATCAGGCGTACCCTGGTAATGGCAAGCTTGTGTTGCTGGCTAATTTTTCTCACACTAGGTCAGGCACAAGGAACTGCAAAATGAACTCACAAAAATATGCATTAATTTGGCAGTTTCACGTCTGCCCTAGATATGGAAGAAGAAAATTAATTCTGGTATTAAGGAGAAGGTTGAGAGAATAATGAACAATAGTTGTATGCTCCAATCATCTTTATATAGAGCAGCAACTCAACAGATATAAATAAGTGGAGGCTGCTGAAACTGGTTTAACATAAAGTTTTAAATCGAATACACAACTTATCTGATGCTTTAAATTAAGTCATTTCACTTTTCTCCCACAGGTTCAAAAATTTTCTAGTAAACATTTTGCAAAGAAGGACCAAAATTGCACACCTCTGTGAGTGGTTTAAAATGAAATACTTTACAACAAATATCCATATCTTTCTCAAAAGCTAGATGTATTTTGCTTCATTCTTGAGCATAAAATAACATCAGCCCTGAAATAACATGGCTGAGACTTGCAGATGTCTGAGAGAGATGTGCAGTGGGTTACATGAGGCAGAAGCCCTTCAAATTCATGAGAATTACTTGGGGATTAACATTTGAATAGCTTCCAACTGCACAGAACATGTACTTGTGTGCACATTGTTAATCTGGAAAAAAACGTATCTTTTAAGGATTCTGATTAATCACTTTGCTTCTCCAAGCAATAGATTCTAAGAGAACTAGTTCAAAAACAGGTCTGATACAGTAATTACTTTGCATTTGGGTGAGTACTGTAGTAGTTCTGATGAAAAAAATAGTTCACTTCTAGGATTTCCCTCTGTTTTTGGTGCCTCTTTGTTAATTGTAGTGAGCACAAGAGGGTATCCTGTGGTCCATCTTGACTGCTGACATTGGTTTTGTCAACATTCAGGCTGCTCTTTGCTGTCTAAAGTTTGACATCCTTAAATGTGACATTATATCCCACGTTTATAAACAAAAGATTTTTTGAATATCTGAATTTTCCCATTCTATAAGTTATTCATTTCTCTTCACCTCCTTATCTTTTGGGTGGAATGGGGTGCACATATTTGCACCTTTTCTTATAGGACATATAAGATCTTTATCCAAATGATCTTGAGTAAAGAACAGAAATCATGTGCAAGTCTTGTTAAAGTGTCTTAAATTCCATTAAAATAGGAAGAAACATAAGAAAACTCACCATACCCTGCATGTTAATGATCCTCTAAATAATGAAATGTTCAGAAGAAACGGTATGCAGTTCTTGAAGACAGAAAAGAAATATCTAGAGATTCATTGTCTTTCTAACTAACTGTCAAGAAGAAGTTGCTTTGCTGAATGAAAAGTAGCAATAACCGAAGGGATTTATTTAGCCTTCATGACATGTTAAGATATTTTATTTAGTTTAGCCCAGACATACATAATGGAATTTAGTCTCAGCAAGAAAAGTAAAGTTTATCAACTACATAACAAAATCCATGTTAGAACTATTTATTCATAAATTAGAAAATCATTTATACTATTCTTATATTAGACCTAAAATCTACCTGCTTGCCAAAACTGTATTCTAATTCTGCTTTCAAATTATTATTATTATTGTTATTATTGTTATTATTGTTATTGTTGTTGTTGTTGTTGTTGTTGTTGTTGTTGTTGTTGTTGTTGTTATACACACACACACAAAGATTGGCTGAGGAAGGGCTTCCCAATGTCACCTAAACAAGTTTTATGCACAGTTTAAGTTTAGGAACATTTTGCATGGTGAGGCATTATTTTTCTTGCACTCACAGGCAGCTTGTCACCACAGGAGAGTCATACCCAAACTTTATGGAGTGAGGAACCTCCCTGCTTTCTCTATGAACTGCCCTGCTTGTCGGCTTTAGATGTTCCAGCCTTTCAGAATGGCAAAGAAATACATTTATTTTCAACAGGGAATGAAGCAACATCGAGCAGATGTCCAGTTATTTCTGGTGTAGAAACAGAAGAAGGATGAGTTCACACCAGCATTTTTCATGTAATACCAATGAAACATGCCCCCATACACTTTCACTCTAATTTACTTGTATGACACATCACAAACATGAGCAGCTGGAATTGTCTAACCTTTTTAAGGGCAAGTGAACTTTCCAACTGCCAGCAAGTAAAAGATGTAGAATACAAAACACACAAATAAATAAATGGCTTTTCTTTTAAAGTGAGGTCCAAATCTTTGTTTTAGAAGTGCTATATGTCATCTGGTATGTACATAGGAATTAAGATGGACCTTTATTCTCTTAGGGTGTCCCAACACATAAAAGAAGAGTACACATTTTATTCAGAAGAATCCTAAACAAATTCTCCAAATTTTTCAGGTTGTAAATTTAATTGCCCTACCTTGTTGTACACACTGACCATCTAGTCAACACAACTCATGAAATTTTCCTGCCTTGGCTATCAATTAGCCCTCTTCTGTGTCATTTAGTTACAAGGAGAAAATGAAGAGGGCCTTTCTCCTTTACAGCCATGTGGCTGAAAATATACAGAGATAGTTCAAAATGTATGCATCTCCCTCAAAAGTAAACAACTGCTCCCAATAAAATGGGAAACAAGAATTAGGGTTAGACAATCAAATTTTAGGTGGGAAGGCAGGGCCTTTTTCTGGTTGATTAGCAAATTAAACATACACACAATTTAGTCCCATTTACAGAAGCTCCCTCCTTACAAAGATTATGTGTTAACACTTGGCATGCTGAATTTCCATAGTCCAACAACACAGACTAAGAATAACAATCTAGAGAAAAAACAACAATATGAAAACTCTGAAGAAATGAGAATGAGATTAATCTTCAGGCAATTAAGCAAAAAGGATAAGTAGAATGAAAAAAGATCTTGTGTTACAAAAAAAAAACCCTTACTGAGAAGAAGAGCTTTATAAGGGGAATTGAAGCAACAATGAAAGAGGCATGTATATGTATGGTACTGAAATTGTGCAAAGGTATATATTCAATCTATTTTCATGACTTTTTGACCCCACTAATTGACATGTTTTTATAGTCTTACTTTTTACCCCATGGGGGCGGGAACTGTGGCCATTCCTGCTGTCTGACAGGGATGCTGGGCCGCCCAATGTTTTACAGGCACCTCGGCGGCAGCAATCTTATACGGATCACTGCTGTTACTAAACTGTCGAGGGGCTGTGACCTGGCATTTTGTATCACGTATGGCTTACATACGGTCGCTATGGTCTAACATCGTGCCGAGACACCAATTTAGGGGAGATGCGGATCTCCCTAGTTCGGACTGTTCCGGCAGTCAGTGGACGGGGCTGTGGCTCCGTCCCTTTCTGAGCATGGCTGTGAGACGGCCGTTGGAGACCGGATGATAGGCTTACACAAAAATTTTGCTGGTAGGCAGGAGAAGGGGTCCACCTGTCGGCTAGAGGTATGTACCTCGTTCTGGGTGTGATGCAAGCAGGCCTGGCAGTTGTTTTAGACTCAATCCGAAGGGGGTTGGCCTTATCTAAGTAAAATTCCCCTCGGAACCTAAAAACCCCCAATAGGTCTAAATCATTGGGTGCACTGGCAATAATCTGAAAGCCGAGCGCATATCACACTGTGCCAAAACAGCACCAGAACTGCGTGAGCGTGCCACCCATAGTAGCCGAATCAACTACGAGTACCTGACCAGCAAGGTCATCAGGGATGGCATCCCTGAATGGAGAATCCACAGGGTAAGCTGAATGGAGAATTAAATGACATTCACCCTAGTTCTAGCCCAGTATGAGCTTCATGGGGGAGACCTTCGACTTAGGAAGGTGGTTCCAAGAAAGGGCCCCCGCTACTCTCATAGCCCCAACTCCCTTAGCTGTGGACAGTGGAGCCCCCTCTTCGTTACCCTGCAAGGGAACTAGATTAGTAGCATCCTGGGACCCCCAACACCCCCGAATGAATACAAAAGCCCCCATAGAAAACCCTCCAGCAGGCATTCCGCCCAATCCCTTCCTGGATGAACTGAGTGCCATCTCTCCGCGTTGACTATACTAATTGGGGCGGGGGGGGGGGTTATGACAAGGTTAGTTGCTCCAGACAGAGCTCTGATCGCCCCTGTGCACCCCTACCTCTGCCCCGTAACCCACCAACCCGCGGGCACGTGGAGGCGGCGTGAGGGCCAGCGCAAAAGGGGACACGCAGTCGGTAACGACCGTGGTGCTTAGTACACGCACCGTCAGCTGAGCAGGCCGAACACAGCAGGCGGGCTGGAACCCCCTGCCCGACCAGTTAGCATGTAGCCTGTGTCTGAGCAGCCCGCTGCTCAGCATGACCACCATGGTACCTATCACCAGGCACCAGTCACGTGGGAGTGATGTACACAAGCACACTTGCTGACAGGGCTCATCCCACCTCCCCTCAGGGTATACAGCCACCCTCATCCCCATGCCTCACCGTAAACCAACTGCCATGGGCCCATCTAATCAACCATCGCCCTGCAAATATTAGCGATGGATGGAAGCACCAGGATGACCCAAACAGGTCAAGCCCTGCGGCATACCACCATACATACAAGGTATGCCGCCCACCAGTTGGCCCAAGGTGCGCGGTGGCTCACGACGATGGGACATCTCTTTGTCTCAATCGCCCTGTCCCTCTCTCTCCTCCTAGTGGGCTCGCAGTTCAATAGGGAGAATATCCACATGTCCCCCTCCAGCCCTTACCCCTCATGGCTGTCGGCAATGCCAACACCGGCACAGTATTGACACGGGGTACCAGGAGAGGAGCCTGGACCGTCCCTGTGACACCCGGTGCAGCCCCGGGGGCGGAAGCCCCCCCGCCCCATGTTATGCCAGTATGGGACGAAGCTGCACCCGGGTAAGCCGGGAACAGATGCCCACCCGCCCTGACATTACGAGGCCATGGCCACTGAAACCTATCCCCAGAAGTGGAGTGTGATGTGGGCACATTAGCTTGAACCTGATACTCACTGGGTGCACCCCCGTGAGCCGCCCCCACTGGGGGTTCCGGCCCACGGCGGGCGTCGGAGCTCGCGACCGAAATCGAGCTCTGAGGACACATCCGACCACTACCTGTCTGCAGTTCCTGATGTACGGGGAGCTGCGAGACCGCGGCGGGCACATGCCTGCATGCCTCGAGCAACTCAACCCAACTGGCCGCCTGCTGGAGAGTGGCGGCTGTCGTGGTAGCAGGCTGGCAAAAGGGGGCCCCAGATGGCAACGAAGCCCCCCCCAATGGGGTTATTGGTGATCCTTAGGGATGCCTCTAGCGCCGCTACGCGGGCCAGTAATGCATCCACCGTCGCAAATCCCCCTGCATAAAGGGGGCCAGGTGGGCCGGACGGCCCACTGGGCAATGGTCCAGGGCCCCCGACTTGAGAGCCAGGCCCCAAATAGGGCCATGCCCAAAACTCCGGCCCATAAGGGGCCGGGGTAAGCCCTGCTTTGCAACCACACCAGGCCCTCCCCCACGCTCAAAGCCCATGGCCGGCAATTGCGGGCCGGGGGCCGAAGCCCCTGTAGGGCCAGTCTGAGGCTGGAGAGCCGTGGGCCATGGCCTAAGCTGCCCCATCCCACCGGTCCCGGTGGGTGCCTCCAGTAAGGAGTCCTGTTGGGGGGCGCAGTCGCGGTCCTCCGACCAGACTGCTGCCCCCTGTTTGGGCGAGCCTGAGTCGCCATAGCCTTCTTCATAGGAGGCATAATGAAAGTGCGATCCCTTTCCAGGGATCAGAAACCCGATGGCTGGGAAGCCGAAGATTAAGAAGCAAAGCTCCCGCTAAAGCTCTGCAGCCAAGAACGGCTCTCTAAAAGAGACGAAGAGCGACGGAGAAAACTTCTCCTCTCCGTCGCTTTTCCAAAATGGCAGCTCGGCTGCCTCGTGGCCACCCCTTTTATAGAGGGGTGGCCACGCCCCCTAACTCACCCGGATGTCTGAGTCCGGGGGGGCGCAAAGAGCGTGGCGGCCATTTTGGCGCCGCGCTTTCATTTTCATCCCATAGAAGATACATCACCTATTCCTAGGCTAGACAAAAATTTTGCATTATTTTTTTAAAAGCAATTGATTTAAAAATTCATATGCCTCATTACTAGAGGATTGTCTTCCTGCCTCATTAAAATTACAAATGTAATGCTCTGTTTCTTATCTTGGGACCGCAACATCAAAACATAGGAGGAGTTAGTGTATAAACAAATTAAGCTTCCCAAGCTACTTAAACATGCAAAATACTGAGACCTTGAAAACTATCACGGTACTGGAGGAGGAAAGGCTTTGCTTTGTACCATGAAAAATCTAATCCAGTTCAAAGCCATAGCATTCGTCCCACCTGCCTATTTGTGTAAAATTTAATTTTGTACCCATGCTTCAATGATATGCTCTACACAGCAACGAGAGGCCGTTAAAATGTGTTTGTATGTTTTAAAAAGGCATTACTTCCCTTTACTTTTAAAAAAAAGACAATACAACAAATGCAGACACCTGAGGGTGGATATAATTTCACAAAACATTTCCTTGTGGAAACCTATTTTCTTCCAAGACCCTACCACAGATGAGTGAGCAATGACTATTACATATTGTTCTGTACTACAACAAGAGTACATTGCGATGTTTCCTTTTGCTTGCTGGGCCTGCTTCCGATCACTGAGAACAGGCAGGGGCAAGAGAAGAAAGGAGGAGGAGAAAGAGGTCAGAACTGACAAGCAGAACTGAGTCAGTGTTTCTCATGCCAATTAAGCCATAAACACACTGATCTTCAAACAAGTCTTACTTTTCAAACATCTTTAGCACAAAAGATTAACTTCTTCAATATGAATGCTTGTGATGAAATGAGCTAGACCAAATCAGCACACCTGATGATCAGGGCTTTTGAGAAATGAAGCCCAAGAACATCTGGAGCATCAAGGTTGACCCCTGGGCTAGGTTTTAAAGGTTTCCCTTGCTCGAAAGCCAGTCGTATCCGACTCTAGGGTTGTTGTGTTCTGATGGTTTTATTGTACACATGGATTACAATGTATCTGAGCCAATGTAACCTTGCCTATAGCAACAATGTAACCTTCAGCTGTATCATATAAACCCTGTAATAGGACGCGAGCTAATGACCACCAGCTGGCAGCAGCGAGCGTCCAAGCTCTCTTGGTCCGAACTCATCAAAGGCAACAGCGCGGGAAGTTTTCCCGCCACCACCTACACCTGGACAAGAAGGGCGTGACCTGCAATGACGTCACGCAGACAGTAGCCAATGGGCTACCATGGCACCACGTTCAAATGTATTACTGCTGTATATAAAGAGCTATCGATCCGCCATTACCTCATGTTCCCTCTGCCCACGATGCAATAAACCTGAGTTAACCCAGCCCGAGGCTGTGTCCCGTGTCTTGGTTTGCATACACCAAATTGGCGACGAAGGTGGGATATGGATCCCCACGGAACAGCCAGGGCACAGAGCGGTTTCAACATCACCAAACCGCAAGACTGGGAGCTGCTGGAGATGGATTTCCAGGCGGCCCTGGTGGAACTCAGAGTCAAAGGAGAAGACGAGGAGAGGAAGAGGGCCATCCTCACCAGAATGCTCGGGATGGAAACCAAGCGGACGCTGGTGGGCATAATCGCTCCGAAGAAGGTGAGCGACTTTAAGGCGAGCGACATCATGAAACTGCTGCGAGAGCGGTTCTGCCCCTCGAGGGCAATGTTTCCCGCTCGGAGCGCGTTTTGGAGGCGAGTCCAAGCGCCGGATGAGTCGGTTGAGGCATTCGTGGCCGCCATGAGGATAGCCGCCGCCCCCTGTAAATGGGGCGATATCCTGGAGTTGGTCCTCAGGGACGGCGTGTTGTGTGGCCTGAAAGACAAGGAGGTACAGCGCAGCTTGATGAATAAGGAGCCGCCACCCACGCTGGCCGAGGTCATAGAGGCCGCGGAAGCCGCAGAGTCCACGAATGCCGGAGTGGACGAGATGCACCAGTGGCGTGAGTGGCGTCCTAGAGCCGGCAAGGCGGAAAATTCGGTGCACGGGAAGACTGGACAGTCGGTGCACGCGACTCGACGGGCCTCAAAGTCGTCTACGGAAGGCAGCGACGGCGAGGAGGTCCAGAAGGTCCGGAAGGGTGGTCGACGCTGCGAGGGTTGCGGAGCGGCCCACGAGCGCGCGAGATGCCCGTTCAGGAAGGCCGAGTGTTACACCTGCGGCCGTCGGGGGCACATCGCTAAGGCGTGCCGAAAGCGGAAAGAGGGCCGGAGGCAGTCACAAGACCGCGCGGCCAGACCGGACCGTCCAGCGAGGCCCAAAGATGGCGCCCAGACCACGAGGAAGCAGGACGGCGTGGGCCGCGTCTCGGACGGCAGCGAGGACGACGCCTCAGTGTTCAGCGTGTCCGCGGGACAGTCCCATTACTTCGTTGAGGTATTAGTACAAGGGGCCCCTATTAAGATGGAAATTGACTCGGGGTCCTCCTATTCCATAATTCCCCAGAAAGAGTTCCTGAAAATCGACCCCCACGTGCGGCCCAAGCTTAAAGCGTTGAGGTCCACACTACGGGACGTACAGGGAAACAGCATTCCGGTGTTGGGGGTCGGGAAATTTCGGGTCAATTTTAAGAGACATTCTGCGGAACTGCCCCTAGTTGTCCTCAAAGGGGGAAGCTGTAGCCTCCTAGGGACACAGTGGTTTCAGCCCTTAGGTTTGTTCATAGGGGGGGTGCATACCGTGGGGGGGGACCCAATACAAGCGGTTTGCGATGCGCATCCCGCCGTTTTTAAGAAAGGACTCGGAAAGTTCAAGGGACCCCCTGTAGCTTTCGACATAGACCCGGAGGTCCGCCCGATAAGACTCAAACCGCGCAGGGTGCCGTTCGCACTCAAGGACAAGATAGAGGCGGAACTGGACAAACTGGTGGGCCAGGGGATTCTTATTCCTGTTGATTCCGCGGAGTGGGAAACTCCAATTGTAACGGCTCTAAAGGCAAACGGGGAGGTGCGCATTTGCGCTGATTATAAGTGTACAATTAACAAGGCGATCCGCCCTAATGCATACCCGGTGCCTGTGATCAGCCACCTTTTGTCCAGGCTAGACCCAACGAGAGTCGAGGATAAAGGGAAGAACATAGGGTTGGCAGTCTCGAAGGGTTTCGCCGCCGGGGACCCTGTTCACTGCAGAAACTACTCCAGCGCGGGGCCAGCCTGGGTACCAGGGACGGTGGTAGAACAGACGGGGCCAGTGTCGTACCGGGTCGAGACTAACACCGGCCTCCTATGGAGGAGGCACGCAGACCAACTGAGGCACCGAGTGAGTGGGCCAGTCAGTGGAGCTCAGCAACAGGATTCAGCGTTAGGGTTCTCCCCCACCCGCTTAACCCAAGGGGGAGACAGCAGGGGACAACAGTCCCAAGCACGGGGGGAAGGAAACAGTAGTAGCGGCCCCGACTCATATCCTTTTGATACGCCAGTCTTATCAGGGGCCGGGGAAGGGGGAGAGGAGTTCGCGACCGCTGCCCCCGATTGTGATTTTGATTTTGAGTTTGCGAGCCGGGGGGGTTTTCAGGAGTGTTCCCCCACCCATCCAAGCGAGAAGAGGGGTTTTTCGTTAGCCCCCAGTGCCCCCGGTTCCTCCCTAAGAAAGAGCACACCTCCCAACAACGCCGCGGAGCCGCGGCAAGTCACTAACGAGTCTCCCTCTCATATTACAGGACAGGAAACCAGGGGACAAAGAGAAGGTAGCAAACCCGGGGAGAGGCAGCCCGCATCGAGACCCCAGCGTGTTCGAAATAAGCCATCTTGGCTGAGAGACTTTGTCTCCTAAGGGGGGGGGATGTGTTCAAGTGTGGGCTCGAGACTTTGTCTCGTCCTAGGGGGGAGGGGTGTTGTGTTCTGATGGTTTTATTGTACACATGGATTACAATGTATCTGAGCCAATGTAACCTTGCCTATAGCAACAATGTAACCTTCAGCTGTATCATATAAACCCTGTAATAGGACGCGAGCTAATGACCACCAGCTGGCAGCAGCGAGCGTCCAAGCTCTCTTGGTCCGAACTCATCAAAGGCAACAGCGCGGGAAGTTTTCCCGCCACCACCTACACCTGGACAAGAAGGGCGTGACCTGCAATGACGTCACGCAGACAGTAGCCAATGGGCTACCATGGCACCACGTTCAAATGTATTACTGCTGTATATAAAGAGCTATCGATCCGCCATTACCTCATGTTCCCTCTGCCCACGATGCAATAAACCTGAGTTAACCCAGCCCGAGGCTGTGTCCCGTGTCTTGGTTTGCATACATCAAAAGGGTGCAGTGCTCATCTCTGTTTCTAAGCCGAAGAGCCAGCGCTGTCTGCTTCTGCAGACGTTTCCGTGGTCATGTGGCAGGCATGACTAGACACCGGAGCGCACGGAACGCTGTTACCTTCCCACCGAAGTGGTCCCTATTTATCTACTTGCAATTTCTTGCTTTCGAACTGCTAGGTTGGCAGGAGCTGGGATGAAGACGGGAGCTCATTTCCGTCCTGCAGTGCTCGGGAATCGAACTGCTGACCTTCCGCTTCCCAGTCAGCGTCTTAGCGACTTGAGCCACTGCAGTTCCCTGGGCTAGACACAATGGGAATTCATGCTGCAAAATATTTGTAATTTTTTTTGTCTTTTCCAACATTACCTTTACTGTAATGATTGCTGCTGTAGTATGGCTGCTTCCAGTGGCCAACTGCAATGTTGTGTGAAAAGCTATGACTTTGGTTATGTCTCTTGCTTTAGTTAATCCTACTATCAGGGAGGACAATGGGATGGAACCATGGAATTAAGTCATCTCATCTGCTTTTCCACTGCTGATGTTACGTAGCATTAAAGAAAAGCTATGCTGTCATGGCTTCCATTCCACTAAAATAAATTCCTACGCCTTTGATATGTCCACATAAAGTTGGAAAAGATACCCATTTGCAAACTTGGAAAGCTGTTGATTAGATAGATAGTAGTGAGCCAAGCAGACTCGTGGCTTGATTCAGTATAAAGTAGTTTTCTAGAGACAGCCAACTAATTTTTAACAAAATCAATTTTGTTTATTTTTGTGGCAAGTAGACCAATTTACAGGTGGCAAAACTATCTGGTAGAATAATGAAGATTTTCTTCATTTCTACTAGTTTTCCTACTGTTTAGAAGGGGAGGGGCTAGGTTTTTGAATAATTGAAGAATCACATGCACTACATGTAGAAAATGACTATGTCCTGGAGAAGGGTCATACCCAATCTCCATAAAATAAAGATCGCATTTATTTATTTTTTGCTAATAGGGTGTATGAAACTCCCCCCCTGTCACCTGGAATGGTAAAATTCAAGAAAACACAACCTGATCCTGCCAGCTCTTCAATAAATCCTTGTGATAGCAAAACCAGAAGTTTAAGACATGGTCAAAGGTCCCCTTTAACATAGCAACACAGATTTTACTACAGCACATTACTTTTCTACAATGTGTAATAATGCTGGGCATTCAAAATACATGGACTCTTCAGATTTAAAATGAAATTCATCTTCAAATTTTCCTTCTTTATGAAATGGCCAGCACTACCAGAATGACCAGTGCAGAAATTATTTACTATACTACAATCCTGTTCAACCTGCCCCAGCAATAATTCCCAATGAACATAGTGGAATATATTTCTGACCAATATCAATAGGATTCCTCGTGTATTTATTTCTCAACATCTAATACGTCTGCTACATCGTCATCATAATCTCTGATCAATTCCACAATTTCATCACATAATCCTTTAGTCTGAGATTTATTATACTGAGCACACATCTGTGATCCCTCTCTAGTTAATATCATTCAAATCCCATTGGCTTGTCAAATTATTGTCAATTTATGATAGAAGATTTGGTCAATATATAAGCTTCAGAATATATAAACTTCAGAAATTAAATCCAGGAACATATTTATGCATTTGTATTTAGGGTCACTTTCTGGAAGGTGAGTCTGATTGCTTTTGCTAGGAAAAAAACTGGATGCTTCAAGGAGATTATTGAAACATAATATCTTACTTCACAGCTGACAATATGCTTTAAAGAAGACTTAAAAGTTTTAGGTAAACATTGAAGAGCAACTCTACCAATTAGGTTCCAACAGATTAAAAATTCTATGGATTTGTATTTTACAATGCCATCTGTTCCAAACCGAACAGACAAAAATATATTTCAGCTCTTCAGGAGAATACTGATTGCTTCTTCTGTTAGGATTTTTTTTTCTCCCCAAAGAGGATGCAGGATCTCAAGCTTCTTAAGAAAAGCTTATCTAAAATATCCTTAATTGTCAAAATAATACATGTTCATGCACATGAAGTTCCTAATTTTAAAACAGATGTATGCATTATTCTTTTTGTATTATTCACTACAACATTAGTCATTGCTAATATTAAGGTCAAAGCCATGAGCAAATGAGCCCCCTGAATACACTTGAATGGCTTGTATGATGTACATAGTTTTTGGTAATTTTCTCTTCAACAACAAACACGTCTAGTCTAGTGTCTTGGATAGAACTCTGTCCTCCCCAATAGAGATTTTGAGATGGTATGAAGACCTTTTAGGCAAATACCCAAACTGTTTAGGCAGTGGTGGGCTTCAAAAAAAATTACTGCCACACTGTGGGCATGGCCTACTCTGTGGGTGTGGTCAGGTGACTGGGTAGGTGTGGCCATGCATACCTGTCAAGTGCGGCTCTGGACAATACGGGACCTGCACAGAATGGTTCTGCGCAGGTCTCTTCTACGCATGCAAAGAAGGCTTCTATGCATCCCCTTCTGCGTAGAACCCTTCTGTGCATGTGTAAAGGGTTAAACACATGCATAGAAGGGACCTGCACAGTAACTACTTTCCCCCGCCGTCAAATTATGGGATGGCGGTGGCTCCGGGCGGGAAAGGAGGAAAAGCGGCGCTAAATTATGGGAAATCCTTGCCAATACAGGATACTTGACAGGTATGGGCCATGTGAAATTAATTTTAAAAAATAAATAAATAAATAACAGTTTCCCATGGCTTGGCTATTATTAGTTTCTGGAGCTCAGCCTTTTAATTAAAATATATGCTTTTTTGCTCCTACTATCAAGCCCTTGCTCTGTGGGGGACTCCCAAATGAATTTGGCCAGGCTGGCTATGAGGTGGCCCTTTGGCTCAGTAGAAGAAATATTTACAAACCTCTTAAGACTCTGCAGTGGTTCAGGTGGTTAAGATGCTGACTGAGAGGCAGAAAGTCAGCAGTTCAAAATCCAAGTACTGCACGATGGAGTGAGCTCCCATCTCTGTCCCAGTGCTTGCCAATCTAGCAGTTTGAAAGCAAGAAATTGCAAGTAGATAAATAGAGGCCACTTCGGTGGGAAAGACAACAGTGTTCCTGACCTCCTGCGCCTAGTCATGCTTGCCACATGACCACAAAAACATCTGCAAATGCAGGCAGCACAGGCTCTTTGGCTCTAAACAGAAATGAGCACTGCACACAAAAACAGAAGAAACTAAAGAAAGATGAGGCAGCAAAAGGGAGGCTTACCAAACCTCCTCAGGGAAGAGTAACATCTTTATCATGCTCAAGAATCAAACTATGGCAGGGAATTTTGGGATTTGTAGTAGTTCAAACAAACGGAGGCTTCCCTCTGAAATTCCCGCAGTCACATTGTTGACAATGGAGCAGAGAGTTGTGAGAAAGGACCATTTCTGGTTTAAAAAGCCACCTCTTCTCATGTCCTGCTGCTCTAGGAATTTCTTGTTCTTGTTGCTTTTAACCCTCCCAAAGCCAACACCAAGGATCCTTCTCTCCAAGGAGATTGAAGGGGTAGAGCACTTGTCAAAAAAAATCAAAGAACTTTCCCACCCACTTTAAAAAAATGAAAACAATACAATTTTGGTGTATGCAAACCAAGACACAGGACACAGCCTCGGGCTGGGTTAACTCAGGTTTATTGCATCGTGGACAGAGGGAACATGAGGTAATGGCGGATCGATAGCTCTTTATATACAGTAGTAATACATTTGAACGTGGTGCCATGGTAGCCCATTGGCTACTGTCTGCATGACGTCATTGCGGGTCACGCCCTTCTTGTCCAGGTGTTGGTGGTGGCGGGAAAACTTCCCGCGCTGTTGCCTTTGATGAGTTCGGACCAAGAGAGCTTGGACGCTCGCTGCTGCCAGCTGGTGGTCATTAGCTCGCGTCCTATTACAGGGTTTATATGATACAGCTGAAGGTTACATAGTTGCTATAGGCAAGGTTACATTGGCTCAGATACATTGTAATCCATGTGGAAGGTAAAACCATCAGAACACAACACCCCTCCCCCCTAGGACGAGACAAAGTCTCGAGCCCACACTTAAACACACTCCCCCCCCCTTAGGAGACAAAATCTCTCAGCCAAGATGGCTTATTTCGAACACGCTGGGGTCTCGATGCGGGCTGCCTCTCCCCGGGTTTGCTACCTTCTCTTTGTCCCCTGGTTTCCTGTCCTGTAATTGGAGAGGGAGACTCGTTAGTGACTTGCCGCGGCTCCGCGGCGTCGTTGGGAGGTGTGCTCTTTCTTAGGGAGGAACCGGGGGCACTGGGGGCTAACGAAAAACCCCTCTTCTCGCTTGGATGGGTGGGGGAACACTCCTGAAAACCCCCCCGGCTCGCAAAATCAAAATCCAAATTACAATCGGGGGCAGCGGTCGCGAACTCCTCTCCCCCTTCCCCGGCCCCTGATAGGACTGGCGTATCAAAAGGATATGAGTCGGGGCCGCTGCTTCTGCCTTCCCCCCTTGCTTGGGACTGTTGTCCACTGCTGTCTCCCCCTTGGGTTAAGCGGGTGGGGGAGGACCCTAACGCTGAATCCTGTTGCTGAGCTCCACTGACTGGCCCACTCACTCGGTGCCTCAGTTGGTCTGCGTGCCTCCTCCAGAGGAGGCCGGTGGTAGTCTCGACCCGGTACGACACTGGCCCCGTCTGTTCTACAACCGTCCCTGGTACCCAGGCTGGCCCCGCGCTGGAATAGTTCCTGCAGTGAACAGGGTCACCGGCGGCGAAACCTTTCGAGACTGCCAACCCTATGTTTTTTCCTTTATCCTCGACTCTCGTCGGGTCTAGCCTGGACAAGATCGTGGTCAGTTTTCGCCGCATCAATAGCTCCGCTGGCGAGTAGCCTGACGCTAAGGGGGTTACCCTATACGCTAAGAGGAACTGGCATACTTGGTGATTCAGGTCCCCCGGGCCCATGCGCCGCAGCGCCTCCTTTGTTGTACGCACCAGCCGTTCCACTTGGCCATTCGTGGCCGGGTGAAACGGTGCGGATGTGATATGCCGAATGGCGTTTGCCTCCATGAACGCTCCGAACTCAGCGGAGGTGAAGCAACTAGCGTTATCGCTGACTAAAGTGTCGGGTAAACCGAATGTGGAAAAGACTCTCCTTAGCTGGCTAATTGTCGTGGCGGAGGACGTGCTCTTTACCGGGATAACCTCCAGCCACTTGGAGAACGCATCCACCACCAGGAGAAACATGGTTCCTCGGAATGGGCCAGCGAAATCCACGTGCACTCTGGACCATGGCCCCCTTGCTGTGTCCCACTCCCTATGCGGGAGACGGGCCGCCTCAGGTCGGGATCCCTGGCATGCCTCGCAAGTGCCGACCATGTGCTCAATGTCCGCGTCCAGCTGTGGCCACCAGAAGTAACTCCGGGCCAGCGCCTTTGAACGAACTATGCCCGGGTGGCTGACGTGCAGCAGTTCGAGCACCCTCGTCCGCAGGGGCGTGGGGACCACCACCCGTTGGCCCCACAAGAGGCACCCCCTCTCTAGGGACAACTCTAGCTTTTTCCTAAAGAATGGGTCGAACTCTGTACTCGGGGACGATGCCGGCCGCCCCTTCTGTACCCATGAACTAACTTTCTCCAGCGTTCTGTCCTTGCCTGTCGCCCTAGCAATGTCGGTTGGTACTATTGGGGGTGCGTCTAAAACCTCAATTAGCAACACCTGGCGGTCTCTTTCCGCTCTCGCCTTTTGGTCGTCCGACAAGGGCAAAGGGGATCTCGAAAGTGCATCAGCATGGCTGATCTCCTTTCCGGGCCGGTACTCCAACTCATGTTGGTACGCGTTGAGGAAAATAGCCCATCGCAGCATTCTCGGGGACAGGATCTGCGGCGTGGGCTTACTTGCCGTGAAAATCCCTAACAGTGGCTTGTGATCGGTCACGATTTTGAACGGGCGGCCATACAAAAAATCGTGAAATTTTTTGGTTCCCGCTACTATTGCTAACGCCTCCCTGTCGGTTTGTGCGTAATTTCGCTCCGCTTGGGACAGGGACCTTGAGTAAAACGCTACCGGGGCCTCCCTTCCGTCCTCCAACACGTGGCAAAGCACCGCCCCCACCCCCACCGGGGATGCATCACAAACTAGGACCACTGGCCGTTTGGGGTCGAAGTGCGTCAGGATTGCCTCAGATGTTAGGAGTTGCTTTAGCTCTTTGAACGCCCTCTCGTGCTCGTCACCCCACATCCATGTCTCCTCCTTTTTAAGTAACCGATGGAGCGGTTCGGCCACGGACGCCTTCCGCGGGAGGAATGTATGGTAAAAATTGAGGAGCCCCAGGAAGGACTGTAGCTCGGTTTTGGATGTGGGGCGAGGGGCCTTTTTAATGGCTGCTACTTTGGCTTTAGACGGTTTAATCCCCTTGGGTGTGATCCGGAACCCTAAAAACTCGACCTCGGTTTCGAAAAAGACACATTTGTCCTTCCTCAATCTTAGCCCCGCTTTCTCGAACACGGTCAGTACTTTGTCCAGCCTCTTTGCCAGTTCAGCCTCACTCCCCCCTGTTATCAACACGTCATCAAAATAAGGCAACACCCCCTCCAGTCCCTTCAGGAGGCGTTCCACAAGCGACTGAAAAAGGCCGGGTGCCGAGTTCACGCCAAACTGTAACCGCGACACCTGGAACGCTCCTTTGTGTGTAACTATCGTTTGTGCCGCGGCCGTGGCGGGGGTCACAGGAAGTTGCTGATAGGCTTGTGCCAAATCGAGTTTGGCGAAACACTTTCCCCCATTCAGCCTGGCCAAAAGGTGGCTGATCACTGGCACCGGGTATGCATTAGGGCGGATCGCCTTGTTAATTGTACACTTATAATCAGCGCAAATGCGCACCTCCCCGTTAGCCTTTAGAGCCGTTACAATTGGAGTTTCCCACTCCGCGGAATCAACAGGAATAAGAATCCCCTGGCCCACCAGTTTGTCCAGTTCCGCCTCTATCTTGTCCTTGAGTGCGAACGGCACCCTGCGCGGTTTGAGTCTTATCGGGCGGACCTCCGGGTCTATGTCGAAAGCTACAGGGGGTCCCTTGAACTTTCCGAGTCCTTTCTTAAAAACGGCGGGATGCGCATCGCAAACCGCTTGTATTGGGTCCCCCCCACGGTATGCACTCCCCCTATGAACAAACCTAAGGGCTGAAACCACTGTGTCCCTAGGAGGCTACAGCTTCCCCCCTTGAGGACAACTAGGGGCAGTTCCGCAGAATGTCTCTTAAAATTGACCCGAAATTTCCCGACCCCCAACACCGGAATGCTGTTTCCCTGTACGTCTCGTAGCGTGGACCTCAACGCTTTAAGTTTGGGCCGCACGTGGGGGTCGATTTTCAAAAACTCTTTCTGGGGAATTATAGAATAGGAGGACCCCGAGTCAATTTCCATCTTAATAGGGGCCCCTTGTACTAATACCTCAACGAAGTAATGGGACTGTCCCGCGGATACGCTGAACACTGGGGTGTCGTCCTCGCTGTCGTCCGAGACGCGGCCCACGCCATCCTGCTTCCTCGTGGTCTGGGCGCCATCTTTGGGCCTCGCTGGACGGTCCGGTCTGGCCGCACGGTCTTGTGACTGCCTCCGGCCCTCCTTCCGTTTTCTGCATGCCTTGGCGATGTGCCCCCGACGGCCGCAGGTGTAACACTCGGCCTTCCTGAACGGGCATCTCGCGCGCTCATGGGCCGCTCCGCAACCCTCGCAGCGTCGACCACCCTTTCGGACCTTCTGGACCTCCTCGCCGTCGCTGCCTTCCGTAGACGACTTTGAGGCCCGTCGAGTTACGTGCACCGACTGTCCGGACTTCCCGTGCACCGAATTTTCCGCCTTGCCGGCTCTAGGACGCCACGCACGCCACTGGTGCATCTCGTCCACTCCAGCATTTGTGGACTCTGCGGCTTCCGCGGCCTCTACGACCTCTGCCAGCGTGGGTGGCGGCTCCTTGTTCATCAAGCTGCGCTGTACCTCCTTGTCTTTCAGGCCACACAGCACTCCGTCCCTGAGGGCCATCTCTAGGATGTCGCCCCATTTACAGGGGGCGGCGGCTACCCTCATGGCGGCCACGAATGCCTCAACCGACTCATCCGGCGCTTGGACTCGCCTCCAAAACGCACTCCGAGCGGGAAACATTGCCCTCGAGGGACAGAAGCGCTCTCGCAGCAGCTTCATGATGTCGTCCGCCTTAAATTCGCTCACCTTCTTCGGAGCGATGATGCCCACCAGCGTCCGCTTGGTTTCCATCCCGAGCATTCTGGTGAGGATGGCCCTCTTCCTCTCCTCGTCGTCTCCTTTGACTCTGAGTTCCACCAGTGCCGCCTGGAAGTCCATCTCAAGCAGCTCCCAGTCTTGCGGTTTGGTGATGTTGAACCCGCTCTGTGCCCTGGCTGTTCCGTGGGGATCCATTATCCCACCTTCGTCGCCAATTTGGTGTATGCAAACCAAGACACAGGACACAGCCTCGGGCTGGGTTAACTCAGGTTTATTGCATCGTGGACAGAGGGAACATGAGGTAATGGCGGATCGATAGCTCTTTATATACAGTAGTAATACATTTGAACGTGGTGCCATGGTAGCCCATTGGCTACTGTCTGCGTGACGTCATTGCGGGTCACGCCCTTCTTGTCCAGGTGTAGGTGGTGGCGGGAAAACTTCCCGCGCTGTTGCCTTTGATGAGTTCGGACCAAGAGAGCTTGGACGCTCGCTGCTGCCAGCTGGTGGTCATTAGCTCGCGTCCTATTACAGGGTTTATATGATACAGCTGAAGGTTACATAGTTGCTATAGGCAAGGTTACATTGGCTCAGATACATTGTAATCCATGTGGAAGGTAAAACCATCAGAACACAACAACAATAAAGCCTGGAGAAGTCTTTACCGGGGCACTTTCAGCCTATTGCCCAGTTGTAGGGAAAACCTGAGTCCCTCAGCCCAGGGGTGTCTGCCCTGAAGGGGAAAGGTAGGCTGCGCGGGCTCAAGGACTGGCAGGAATATTCCTCTTTCCCCAACCCAAGACATCTGGGGAAGTTCCCTGCCAGTTCCCTGCTGAAGCAGGGAGGAAAGGAAAGGAAGGGGGCATGGGCAGGCTGCCATGATGGAGCCCAGCAAAAAGGAAAGTGGGTGTGGCCATGAGGAATTTTTACTCCCACCCACTCACCCAAACCGGTGCAATCTGGGAGATGCCCGCCACTGTGTTTAGGGCTTTAAAAGTTAAAACTAACACCTTGAACCTGATATGGAATGAAACAGGCAACCAATGTAGCTCTGCCAGGGTGCGTGAGATGTGTTCGAATTTCCTCAACCTGGTGATTAGTCTAGCTGCTGCATTTTGTACCCGCTGAAGTTTTTGTACCAGGGTCAGGGGAAGCCCTACATAGAGAACAATGCAGTGTTTATTTGGGGATTTAACTGCACATTTATAGCCCACCCTTTTGTGTGAAGCAGAGTGGCTTACAATAGAAATATATAATAAAATATATAAACACATATCATAATATATATGGCAACCAGATGGCAACCTAAATCTTAAAACCATAAAAATATAGAGTGTGCCATAATGGACTACAGGAACCAAGAGACACTGGATCCATTCATTACTACCTGCTCATCTGCACTAGATGCATAAACAATGCAGGATTGAGACCATCCAGGAAGATACTGCCCACCTCAGGCTTTGTTATTTTATTTTCAGGTTTTTTTTAAATGTTATTAAAGAACAAATGTTAGCTAAAAGGAATAAAAGCAAGCCTTTAAACATATGAAAATAGTAGGAATTGAAAAAATAAAACGAAACAGTAAAGTGAAATTCAAAGAGAAGCCATAATTTAATCAAAGCATAATCTAAGCAATTGAAATGTGATTTATTAAGTGTAAAACATTCCTTTTGTTAACAAAATAGGACACCCTGAACCAATTTTGGGGTAGCTGTGCTAATTCTCACTGAGGAATAATTGTGTTCTGCAAAGTTATGGGTGTGATCAAGACGATATTCCAGGTAATGAACGTTATTGAAATGCATGTCAAAAAATCAAGGCTTCTAATTAGGAAGTTGTCCCCTACTTAGAAGCACTTTCAGAAAACATGGTCATTCTGAGAGGTGAATCACATGATGACACAAACTGTTCAAACTGAGACAGGGGGAAAAGGATATTTTGAAGAGTGAAATTTTGCAGCGGTATATAGACCTGCCTATGCAATTATTCTTCAGGAATGTGTCTTTCTTGTCTACTCATTTATTTGGAGTAATTATCATTTCTAAACCAGGGAATGCTGGTTGAATAGCTCAGTGGTTTAGGTGGAGCCAGAGGTTGGGAGTTCAATTCCCCATTGTGCCTGCTGTGAGAAGACTCAGTATGTGTAGTCAATGGCAGATTGCATAGTTTCTGGTTACCAACAGAAGAAGGGAATGGCAAATCACTTCAATGTATTGTTTATCTGGAAAACTGGAAAAGATTGCCATAAATCAGAATTGACTTGATGACATATTGTTGTTATTGTTACTATAATATTAAACTAAAAATGGCTAAACTACAATCCATCCCCAAAATCAATTGTATCTGGCTATTAGCAACCATATTAAATTTAAAGGAAGCAAGGTGTAGAAAAAGAGTCTTGCCTACATATTCACTCATAAAATAAACAGAAGAAATCAGTTTCAAAGATATATTCCCTAAAATATGAATGACGGGTGCTGATAACATTCCAGGATAAGATAAATTAAATATACTGTATGAGGTATACACATTTCCTCCTAACTCCCCAACCTAGCAGTAGTCCAAAAAGTTTCAGTCTGATGGGCCAATTAATCCAGCCTGTGGTGAGCATCCTGGAGCCAATGCTGCTTCCACCTCTGGAACCACCAAAAATGTCCCAGAAGTGCCGAAAATGTGGCAAAAATGCAGAAAACATGGCAAAAATGTGGCAAAAACATGGCACCCTTGCTCCTGCCACCATGGGAAGCTTCAGAAGTGACAAAAATAACCAGGATTGTGCTGTTACTGCACCTACTGCCACCACTGCCGCCAACGAAACCAGAAGTGGTGGAAGCAGCAGAAGGAACCAAGCCTCCAGCCTGCTCACCTGTGTGAGGGGGGCATCAGAGAATGCTCATGAACCCCTAGTCTAGGTAAATTAGCCAGTTCTTGAGGCAAAAATAAAAATAATAGTAATGCATAATAATGAATTACAGTGTCTTTCAAACATAAGGTTTCAGATATTTAATCCTAATTCAAGGGAAATTATTATAATTTGGGACCTGTAGCCTTTTAACTCTGAAATCCCCCATTTAACAACACAGGGCTAGCTGTATTATTTCTGTAAATATGTGATTAATCCAGGACATGTTAATGTACACCTCTCCTCCTTAGTGCATGCAGTTTAGCTCACTATCATTATCAGCTTGTTGAATCCCAATTAATAGTAAGAGGTCCAGCCTCATCAACTCCTATAAAAATATTCAAATCCCTTAAATAAGCCTTTTAACATAAATTCGAAATGACAACTGATTATGGATCTGTCAGCTTGATCACCCAGGCTTGACACTTGTTTCAAGATGCATTTCAAGTTTGCTACTTTTCATAATTGCCAAAATGAAGTTCCTGCATATTTTTGAAGATGTGCTAGCTGAAAGCAAACAGCACTGTCAGTCACATATCTCTCTCTCACTCTCACAAACACACATATAAAGACACACACACACACACTAAGCACTAGCTATTCCACACCCTATTTTTGATGCCTTATTCCCACTTCGGTGAGAAGGTAAATAGCATGCCACATGTCCATGGAAATGTCTGCAGCACTGGCTCTTTGGCTATAAACAGATATGAGCACTAAACCCTTGAGTCAGATACAACTGACTTTCCAGCAAGAGTGACCTTTACCCTTACCTACCTAATATCTGCAACAGACCAGGACTTTCTCTACAAAATTTAGAAAGAAGTAAATAAACATTCAGGTCTTGGACTCTTAAATTATGACTGTGTTAGCCAGGAGCAGAATGATTCTAGGCACATGGTCAGAAGTTCAAGATGAGAATAGAGCTGATTGATGAGATTCAGAAAGCAGCATTGTTTCCATTGGTCCTGAAGTATTCTAGTGGTTGACCTTTTGCTATCTCTGTTCAGAGCCCTTTTAAGACACAGAAAAAATAAGCTTATACCACATCAATCCTTGAAATTGGGGGTGCATGTGAGTTCTCCTGCTCATCTTAAAAAGAGGTCAAGACTCAGCAACTGCTCTCATTTCCATTATTATTTTTGCCACTATGGCCCAAGGCAGATGAAAGCAGCAGTGGAGATGGCAGATGTTCTCCAAGCCTAGAAGAACATAATTTCCCTGTCCAAACAGGGAAGTCAAACTATATAACATGTTCATCATATTTATGCAGATATATCCTGTAGTCACACAAAAAATTGTCTGCTTATCATAGTATGTGATCATCTAGATGTAGTGTGCTTTGTTTTGTAATTCTTTGTTGAAATATAGTTATGGGCTTAATTTCTCAGGGTGACTGCTGAGACATATCCCTGAGGAATTCCCCTGGGAAAGGGATGCAGATGAATAATAGGGAAACTTAGCAGTTCGAAAGCAAGAAATTGCAAGTAAATGAATAGGGACCACTTCGGTGGGAAGGTAAACAGTGTTCCTTGCGCTCCAGTGTCTAGTCATGCCTGCCACATGACCACAGAAATGTCTACAGAAGCAGACAACACTGGCTCTTTGGCTTGGAAACAGAGATGAGTACTGAATCCTAGAGTCAGATATGACTGGCTTTTGAGCAAGGGAAATATTTACCTTTACCTTTATATCTATCTAAGCCTTGCTCATTAGCAATCACAGAATGCACAAGGTTATAATTATTTCCAAATCATCTCTGTTTAATTTTTTAGATCTTTCCTGCTCACTGATCTCATGATATCACTTGTACTAAAGTAATCAATATTTCATTAAATAGTGGGACTAAGCATGAGTTGCAATAGGGATTTTATTAAATACTTATTTGTTATGCATATCCTATCCTGCTAACACAATTTCGTAGCAACCTTTTAAACCACTGAACAATATATCAGAATTTCCCTTAAGAGATATTTTGGTCATTCATATACAGTATATACATTCAAAAATAAAAACAACATATCACTCTTAAATCTCTCTCTCTCTGTCAAAAGAGTTCCACAAGTGTTCCTACTCAAATTATGAAATCCTGCTTATCATCAATCAGGGATGTGAGAAAATCATAGAACTAAATCCAGCATTAGTTTTAACTAGAGTAGACTCATGAACGTTAACAGCACCTAAGTTAATTAACATGCCCCATTAATTCCATTAATTCAGGTAGAGCTAACACTGGACTTGGACTTGATGGAAATATATGAATTTTCCCATATACAAAAAAGAGAATTTCTCACAGGTATTTTTGATAATAGAAACATTTGTCACATACTTTCCCCATTTGACTGCAGTGCAGTTGTGCACATTTATCAATTTGTGATATTTTTAGCATTTAAAATGCCTGGCTTTGTATTTTATTTCCTAAAAAAAATACTACAGGCCTCACAGATGTATAAATTTCTGATCTAAGAGCCCAACTACAGATTTTAAAAATGTGGGATTTGCTTTGCTTAAAAAACCGGGTATATCCAAATTATTTTTTACTAACCGAATTATGTAAAGGCTCTTTCAAATCGACCTAGGCCTTTTTCCTTTCAACCCAACTTTCTTTTCTTTGTCACTGAGAGCCTTCAACCTTTTCTTTCTTGAGATATTTGAACGAGGCTTTTCTTATGTAGTCAGTTGTAAGGGGGAAAGGGGAGAGGATGTTTTTAACACCTATCCTCCCTTCATTCCTCTCATCCTTTCTCTAGATTTCCTTTTATGACTTGTGGAAAAGCAGATTGATTTTTAAATACACACATTCCATGTCATCATCTTTTACTTGCTTCCTTTTACACTCACTTTTTATATATTGTTATACATTCAGAGGTCATTCAACACTATACTAAAAGGAAATAAAATAAAAATATAAAGCAGAGAATGATCAGTGAGTAGAAAGAATACAATAGGTGGAGCTTTGGTTTTCAAGTGTACTCACACTCTGAGATGTGCATTGCCTCATAATGAATTTTGAGAGACATAGAGGTTAAGTGTATAGCTTAGACCAGGGGTACCCAAACATTTCAGGCCACAGGCCTGTCATGTGGTTCACAGGTGCGCAAACTAAGGCCCAGGGACCAGATCCAGCCCTCAATGCCAATTCATCTGGCCAGTGATGCCCTTGTCATTCCCGAAAGCAGAAGTAAAACATGCCCATATTCCTGCAAGAAAGTGGGTCTGCCAACTTCCCAATAAACATTAGCTTAACTGGGCTTGAGGACCGTGCCAGTGGTAAAACACAAGGAGAATGGAGAAGCCTCAACCTGAGCCATGAAGCATCAGAGGGAAAGGGTGGAAGTGTTAAATTGGGGCAGCGTGCACAACCTCTATAAGAGTGAACAATCATTGCAATACTGTTCTATCTTTACCTATAAGAAGGGGTGTTAACCATTGGTGTCCGGCATGCACGCCCGCACCCATCCCTACTATCCCTAACCAAGCCATCTATACTTACCTTACCATCCTTGGAGCATCACCGCAAGGGTCTGCCAGCTGCGAGTGGGGCAACCGCCCCACGAACATGGCCAAAAAACCCTACAAGGTCCAATGTCCACCACACCGCACCACCCCTCAGCCAATCAGGCAGAAGGGCGCGAGCATGTAGAACGCTGGGAAAGCCGGCGTGCACGGTTTTAAAAAAACCGCAGAAGCGCTGGCAAACAACTTCCCTCTGGAAGACACTTCATCTCCCAGAGGAAAGCCATCCCCGCCATCCCGGCAAGCAAGGCTGCCGTTGGCCTTGCAGCAGCTTCAGTGGGGTTATAGGAAGGAGGGGTAGCCCCTCATTTACCCACGGCCCCAGCAAGTGAGATTGGCCCCGGCCTCACAGCCACTTCGGCAGGGTTACGGGAAGGAGGTGTAGCCCTTCATCTACCCATGGCCCCGACAATGCGACCGCCGGCCTTCATCTGTGGGGCAATGGGAAGAAGAGGGACTCCCCCTCCTCCACGCTACCCCGATGAAGACACGACAAGGATGCCGCCGGCCTCAAGGTAAGTTGAGAGCAGGGGAAGCAGCAGTCAATGCTTCATCAGGGGATGCACTCTCCCTGGGAGAGCACCTACCTTCACAATTAGTTGCCTGCTGCCTTTGTTTTTTCCCCATTAACTGTTTCGAAGAACCTTCAAAACAGTTAATGGGGGGAAAGGCCTCCCATCCCCCATGGCAGGGAAAGTGGGATATGGAAAAACTCCGAATCTCACCTTTCCTGCTCTCCCCCCCCCCAAAAAAAAATACCCCAGGCAGGGAAAGGGGGAAAACAACCTAACACCTCTTTCCTTCCCTCCCGACTCATTCACACACAGCCTCCTTAACGACAGCCTCCTCTTTCTCTTTCTCTTTCTCTCTCTCTCTCTCCCTCTTCCTCTCCCTCACTCTCTCTCTCTCTCTCACACACACACCCTCTGCTGGACTGATTCTCTCTCTCTCTCTCTCTCTCTCTCTCTCTCTCTCTCTCAACTTTCACACACACACACACACACACACACCTATACTGGGCTGTAAAAGTTAAACCTGCCCGGCTTGCTGCGCAAAATATGCAAGTAGAGATACATGTAGGTGAGACATTTATTGGTAATACACAAGTTGACTTTCAAGGTCAGTGAAAAATTAGAGTCAGAATCTTATTATCAACAATCAGTGGAAACCAGAATAACTATGTTTTCATTGCAAGTCCAAAATATACAGTGATTAGAATGGTAACAAATTATTTTATATGAGGAGACATAGCACAGTTTCTATAAATGTCAGATCAGATATCAAAATTCTTAGACTATGTCTAAAAAGTAGTAGCTTTACATTGGCCCATTTATTTCAGTGCCATTCCAGGAACTGTATAGTCTTTCTTTTAAAATAATATTCTCTAAAGTAATGAGTTATGGAGTGGAGCCACAGCCATCCAGACAATAAACAAGGTTTAAGCAGAGCCAACTGACATTCTTCACACTGCATTAAGTGGAAAGTGAAAAGTTCATTGTAACATAACACTTTCCAAACTTCAAAGTCAAATGAAAAAGTTAGGAATTATGACATCAGTTGAACAATTTAATCATTTCTACAATGAGAGAACACTGGTCTTTCCATTACCATATAAGGATATCAGAAGTCTCCTTTTCACTGTTCCAGGCTTAGAAACTAAGCACAGCAGGATATGCCTTGTCTAACACAGATATAACCAAAAATCCAAAAGAAATTCTGAAAATATAATGGAGATGTTATCGTACATTTGAAGAGGTGATGGGGGATTTCTTGAACTGCCCACTTGAGCACATCACATACAGGCATGAATGGACTTTGAATCTCATTGATTTAAAAGAGATATTTATGTTCATGCATACAGAGCTATTTCTTGCACATAAGCTCCGATTGAGTATAATGTTTCTCCACTTATATCACCAGAATACAGAAATTATGGTTATTAATTCCATCTCTGACACTCTTTACAAGCGAGAAATCTATTGCTTCCAAAAGTGAGACTCTTCTCAACCTGCAGCCCGCGGCACTATTTCATGTGCCCCACCACTGCCTCCACCACACCAGGAAGTGCAATGAGGAGGAGGAAGGGCAAAATGGCTGTCTGGCCCCGAAAGCTGTCTGAGGGACCGTGATCTAGCCCCCGGCATAAAAAGGTTGAAAACTCCTGTTCTATGCCATGCAGAGAGCCTACATAAGCAGGGTCTCTGCTAAAGAAAATATACCCCCCCCCCAATCTCATATAATTAGCAGTGAGAACACAATGAGTTGTTTTTGAACATCATTCTAAATTATAAAGTCACAGGGAGGGACTGTGGTTGCTTAGTGGTTAAGATGCTGAACTTTATGGCTGGAAGGTCAGCAGGTCAGCAGTTAGAGACCTGAGTGCTGCATGACGAATTTAGCTTCCGTCTCCGTTCCAGCTCCTGCCAACCTAGCAGTTCAAAAGCTGTTAGATTGCAAGTAGATAAATAGGCACAACTTCAATGAGAAAGTAACCGTGTTCTGTGTGCTCCGGTGTCTGGTCATGCCTGCCACATGACCACAGAATTGTCTACAGAAGGAAATGACCACAGAAATGTCTTTGAAAGAATTTAAGAAAAAAATTGCAATGGAATTATTTAAAGAGGCATTCAGAGACTTCCTCCCTGCTGCCACCTAACTTTGATTATTATTTTTTTCAGAACCTTTCTCCTGTGTTATTTTTTTACTTGTTGCCATAAAAACAGTATTATTTTGTCAATTTAGCCCTTTGCAACTTCAAATGGTTAACCTGACCCCACTTTCTTTTCTTTTTTTTTCCTTTTCTTTCTTTCTTTTTTTGGTAAAGGAATCATGTATATGCCATTTCTTCTTTCTTAGAAAATATAACAGCTTATGCCTATTAGAGAAAATTTATGAAAGGAAACCCCGGGCCACCAGAAAGACAAACAAGTGGGCCCTAGAGTAAATTAAACTTGAACTCTTTCTAGAGGCAAAAATGATGAAATTGAGGCTGTTTTACTTTAGGTACAGTATGAGAAGACAAGACTTAATGGAAAATGCAATAATGCTAGGAAAATTTGAATGCAGCAAGAAAGAAAAACACCATAAAGAGAGCAACAGGGTTTAGTTTGCAACAGCTGAGCAGAGCTGTTAATGAAAACATATACTGGAGATAATTAATTCATAAGGGCACTGTAGCAGGGGGATAAATTTGACAGCACATAACAACAACAAGTTGGAGATGTCAGGAACTATGGCTGCACCTTTCATCCCTAGAGAATGAAGGCAATACGTCTCCTCTTTGAAGGGGCATGAGACAAGTACAAGATGCAAGGAAGTGACATCGGCAACTCTTAAGAATGCCAACCTAAGGTCAGCAAAAGGTGTGCACAGGTCAGAGGAGGCAAAGGAGAGCCTTTGAAATTGGTGGATGCCTTCTTTCTACTCTTCCCCAATGATACACACACAACTTCTTGAGTTCAGACTTAGTTGCACCTGATCATGTCTAATAAAGATAGGTGAAAGATGAAGGTCACAAATGACCACATGAAAACAATAGGTAATGGTAGCAGTGACAGCTATCAAGCCTATGGGCAAACAGTTCCTTAGTGTATTGTTGTAGGCATAGTCTAAGTTTTGTAGACTCCAAAAGTAAATTCCGAGCAGTCCAAGGTCTACACAGAAAGAGCCTCCTTGAAGTTTGTGGTATTTTTGAACCACAATCAGGCATACCCTGGTAATGGTAACATTATATTACCAGATTATCTTTCTCACACTAGGTCAGATGAAAGGGACTGCAAATTGAACTTCACAAGTGGTGGCTTCATTTTGGTAGTTTCATGTCTGGCCTAGACACAGAAGCAGCAGCAGCAGCAGCAGCAGCAAAGTTTAGAGAATGAACATCTATATCAGAGTAGGGATGTGGGGAATTCTTTTTAGAATGCCTTGCCCTTGATAATTTCTGGCATGCCAGCATTCTTTGCCAAAATGTCTCTTTCTACCAGTGAGAGTTTCTAGTATTCCATGAAAATGAACCCTCTGTCGTCCTTTTCCTGATTTCCACCTGCTCTTTTGCTTAGGAGACTGCCAAATTCTGCACTACTCAATGCCATGTCAGGGAATCTTCAAAAGGAAACATGACATTTCCCAGCTAGATTTTGCTGATTTAGCCTATGTGGTGGGCTGTTTCCTGGCTTGGTTATTCTGTTTTAACGCGGGTAGGGTGGGGGTGGGTTGTTTGTTAAAAATGATATGTTTGTGTTTTTAATGTTGGTTTTAATTGGGGTTGTTAGAACTGTTTTAATTATTGTTGGTTTATTGGTTTTATTGTAATTTTTATTATGTTGTTAGCCACCCTGAGTGGTGTACCCTCCAGGAGGCTGGGATATAAATGTGCATAAATAAATAAATAAATAAATAAATAAATAAATAAATAAATAAATAGAATTAAAACACTATTTGGTGCTTCTTCTAGGGAAAAACCCCATTAAACAGCCACAAAATTAGGCAAAATTTCCAGTGAGATTAAGAGGGGGAAATGCCATGTTTTTTCACTTCTCAGTTTCTCACAGAAAGCACAAAGCAGGAAGATGCAAGATCCACACCCTGGTTTCAGATGTTATCAGTCCATAAACAGGATCAAAGGTAGTTCAGAGAGTACCACAAAAAATAGAGCAGGAAGTAAGAAGGCAATGAAGATGCCAATAAAGGCTTACAGTATTACACAAATGATATTTCCAGCAGCTCTTCTGGCTAGGACCTCAATAGGATAAGCTTGAATTCTGAGAACTACACTTATGCCTCAGCTGCAGACATTTAAAGAGAAGTCTTTCATATAAGGAAGAAAAGTGCTCAAGAGGACCGTCAAGAAGTCAGACCATCTGCTTTGTCTGTGTCCTCAAAGAGTGCTACTCTCTTAGACTGAAAGGAGATCTGCCCTACCCTAAAAGTCATGGGTAGAGCTTCCTACATCTCAGGGTGTTGTAGAGTTGTTCTTCAGTCATACAGCTGAGTCCGACCCTTTGCAACCCCATGAACCACAGCACACTAGGCTCTTCTCTCATCTGCCATCCTCCCTAGTCCACCCAGATCTACATCCACTGCGTCAATGATGCTGTCTAACCATATCATCTTCTGCCTCCCCTTCTCCTTTTGACTTCAATCTTTCCTAGCATCAGGCCTTCTCCAATGAATCCTCTCACATCCTATAATACCCTGTATGCATTCTGTAAAAAAACAGAAGGTATGTACTGTCTGTGACCAAAAAACATAAAGTAATCAAGTAGGTATCTAGCAACTATCACATTATTTTGCAACAGCTAGTTGCAAAACATTTTATGAAGTTCCTTGCAAACAATTTCAAAAGTGATTCTTTTCACATTTCATTTTCTGTTTATAAAACAAATTTGGAGAATAGTGCAAGTTCTTCTGACTTCATGTGTTCTGGATAAACTCACAAATGCTTTCGCCCTCACATCAATCATAGTAATGTATTACTGATTTTACTGTGTTTCCTTTTTATTATTTTCTCCTTCACTGTAAATTAATATGATATGCTTGAATCATTTAAAAGTCAATCATTTCCAGGCAACTGGATTTTTTTCCTGCTTAAAGGCAGAACAATTTAGATATTTCATTTCTCAATAGAATTATGCACCATGGGGACAAGGGGCATTAAAGAAATTTTCCATCCTTAGTTGTCAACTAAGCATTCTTTCCCCTTAATTAGAGTGGAATCTTTCACAGTGCTAATAATTGCTGATGGGTATGCTTCTAATTCTTTTTCCACCATAACACTTTTCAGATAAACCAAAGACGGTGACATCACTTTTTCCCCATTTTAAGGTATTTATATGTAAAGAAACAACAGCAAGCATAAGAGCAGATTTTCGTTCTAAAAACAGCTTATTTTTTAAAAAAAACTGTTAATTTTACTTGGTCTCTTAGCTCATATATATATATATATATATATATATATATATATATATATATATATATATATATATATATATATATATATATATATATATATATATATATATATATATATATATATATATATATATATATATATATATATATATATATATATATATATATATATAAAAACACGAGCATAATAAAACATTTGTTCCAGGGCAGCACATGTGGAGATTTTATTCAGTCTCCCAACAACTGTTTCTCCAGTCGCTCAAAACTCTTTTAACATCATGTTTTAGTATTCCTCTAAGTCTAGAGCATATTCTTTATTTTGGCATATTTCCTATTCAAGCAGGTGCTAATCAATCAATATGTTTCAACTTAACTCTTCAAGGAGCCTCTAACACCCACCATTCTGGAACCTTCTAATGTGTGTTCTGGCTTGACATACAGATTTTTATTTTTTATTTTTTGCTTAGAGTTTACACATAGCACATGTTCATTCTTCACAAAGTTCAGCATTTGAAGGATAAATTTGTTTGGGCACTGAAGTGGTACAAATTAAATAATAAGTGAGTACTAAGAACAACTGGCTGCCCACTATTACATATTTTATTATAGATGAGCTGAGCTAAAGTTTATTATAGATGAGTTGACCTGAATACAGTGACTTTTCAAAGCAAACCAATGGTGTTTTTTGTTTGTTTTTTGTGTTTTGCCATGGCATACTGTATGTTCATCAGTTCTTTTATTTAAAGCAAATTTTTCTTACTATGTGGCCCCAAGCACAGATTACCTGGTTCATAATATTTCACTCCAATGTGTTTTTTTATGAGAAGCAAATTTTTCACAGTAAGTCTTCCATTCGTTTTGTGCGTACTATATATCATCAAGTCATTCCCAATTTGTAGAGACTGAGAGGGTTTCCAATGCATATGATATGTACAGGATACAGCTTATCACTGCCTACCTTCAATTATTTTTTTATTTGTGGGAAGGGACATTGTCCCCACCCTTGATTTTTATACAAAATGTTTTTTTCTTTTCTCAAAAACAAATAGGGCAAATGAGATGGCATGTAGAAAAACTCTTTTGTGCTGGAGAAGTTTAATGCTGATTCATTTGCTTTGTGGGTAGAGAGTCCGTTATTGTTATTGCAGTTATTGTTCAAGAGACATAGAAGAAATAAAAAGGATGAGGAATTCAGGGATGGGACCTACTTGTTTCAATGCAAGAGAAGGAAATGCACATAGAAGCCAGAGTTATGAACCTCTTTTATGGGCTGAAAAGCTGGACCTATAGGGCTGCATAAATACATCTGTCTTGAGGTGGAAGTTTCAGGTCATTATTTATACACCTGGGGAGGGTGTCAGAAACCTGTGTTCATCACAACTGACATTTAAACCCTTATTAGGATAAATGCCAGCTGTGACAGACAGTGGCTCTTGATGTTTTCCCTAGACATCTTAAGATTCTGTAGGATTCTAAGGGAATAATCAGACCATTATTATTATTGGAGTGGGGGTTGACAGGAGGATTAGTTTTAATATATCCCATAATAGGGGTTGATATCTTTTGTCAAGATATTTTGTTTGTCCCTGAGGAGCAAAATTGTCACTACTATGGAATTACCTTTTCTTTAATCTTTGATTATTATTTTTTTTACAAAGGTAATGGATACTCTCTGCTACCCTATGCACTCTCTTCTCCAGATCTATTTTTTTAGGGAAGAATACTATTTAGCAAATGTGTCTCTCATATTCTGTATCATCAACCACTAATGGCAAATATTCTCCTCCTGTGTGTGTGTGCGCTCACGCACGCACATAAACATGCAGAGATTGAGAGAGGAAGAATGCCACTCTGAGAGAATTACAACTATTGAGAACACAGAGTATTTTACATTTATAATTCACAACAATGTCTACGAACAGTAGTTTAAAGAAACTCTGCTTCTACACTGCACTAGAGATGGCAGTTTAAAACTCGGTACATAATTAAATACATATGATGGATTTTACTGAGTGGTTAATGCATGTAAAATTTCCTTTGACAATTCAAATTTATACTCACTTTAGTTCTTATAAATCTTGCAGGAGTATAATTGACTTAACATTTTCTCCAATACAGCTAATACATTACTTTCCTTTCTATCTGGATTTTCATACAAATGAGAATTAGGCAAGCAGAAAGGAATTAGTGTTACCTGATTGTCAATGCTAAAACATCTGGGGAAATGATCACAATGTGGGTGCAGCTTTGCTGGCAGCAGAGAGCACATTCTCTGTGAGCTGATGTGAGCCACATTGGAATGGTTAGGCTTGTTTAGATTATTCTAATCTAAAATGCCAATATCAAGAAATGGCTTCATAAGTGTGTCACTTCTGGATATTGGCCTTTTTCTTTTCTTTTTCAGACTATAGCTGATGTGCTACCTCATAGTTTTTAAAACATTAAAATCTTTTTTAACTTGTTTTTGTTATGCTTGTTGTTTTTGTGAGCCATCATGAGTCAAGTTGTGCGAGTGGGCGGTATATAAATGTGCATATAAGAACTACTACTGCTACTGCTACTGCTACTACTACTACTACTACTTGCCAATCGAGAAATTGTCTGCAGATTTAACTACTGCCATTTCTCAATCAGCAAAGAAAAATATTTTTATAATTTTTAGATATCTGATACAATATATCAGCAATAGTTTTAAATCAGGGATTCTCAACCTTCAGCCCACTGGCCAGGTGTGGCCCACAACACATTTCATGTGGCCTCCCACTGCCTCCAACACACCAGGAAGTGTCATGTGATGGAGGAAGGGCAGTATGGCTGTCCGGCCCCCCAAAGCTGTCTAAGGGAGTGTCACCCAGCCTTCGGCTTAAAAAGGTTGAGAACTCCTGTTTTAAAGTGTCAAATTTTTATTATTTTGCTGCATTTGTTTTCTGTTGAGCAGTGGAAGTGATTGAATTGTGAATATCTGGAAATGGCTTTCTTATTAATCCACTTCATAAGATTGGCAAATTCAAAATCAGCTTGTGATGGATCACCTTCAGTGATCGCACATGCTGGAACTCATCCAAATCCTCAGAGTGAACCTATCTGTGCCTTCAAGGAGTCAAAAAATTGCAGGTCAAGAATGCTCTGGGGACAGACCAGTGAATTCTAGTTGTCTGATTCCCATCTTTAATGGTGCACCAGTCTGTATCTGCAGTACTTTCAGATTCTCATCTGGAACCATTTGCAGAAGTATATCTTGACTTAAGAGCAGATTTATTACTGTCAGTACAGGTATATGAAATGAAACTAATTTTACCAATGCAAATAACCCTGATAATTTGGAGTGCATAGGAACCAATAAATGCTGACCAACTTCTGCCCTTTCCCCATCACACAACAAATTCTTCCATATCCAGAAATTAAGGGGACATTTATTCTATACCACTGCTTCTGCAAAAAGACCAGGAGACTAACATCTGCATTTGTGATGACACAAGTTATACCAGGGGTTCTCAACAATTTCACGGCATGGGCCGGACCATGCCCCCTCAAACAGCTGAGCAGGCTGGACACGTGGTTTCCTTCACTGTAAATGCTGCCATAAAACATGTCCATGGCTGTCGTAAACATGTTTACAACAGCCATGGGTGCATTTATGGCTTGGTTTTGACTTTTTTCAGCACTTCTGCCACCTGGTGCAGCGGTGGCAGGAGCAAGGGTGGCATGTTTTTTTCACTTCCTCAGCTTCAGCAGCAGCGATGGAGGGAGTGGTGGGCATATGAAATGGTGCAATGGACCATGTCTGGCCCACAGGCCATAGGTTGCGAACCAGCTGAGTTATACTATCATTTTGACAACTAAGAATGGAATTGATGCAAATAAGCATTAAACAATAATTAAGAGATTTATGTTTGATGGGGGGGGGAGGGATGTATGGCCACAAACTATTCTATGCATAGCAACACATACCTCAGTGACTAGCCTCTGTTCCTAGGATTATTTGGTCACACACCTTACTAAACATTAATCTCTATGTAATGAGGCTTCAGAAGGCACCTGATGCCCGTAAAGACCGCTCAATAATATTGCAAATGGAAGGATCCATATGTAACTGGCAGGTAGCATTTGTACTAGGTAAAATTGCTTTGGGTAAAGTGGTAATCACAAATCAATCCATGCTGAAGAATGCTAAGGCAGATATCTTCCCTTTAAGATTACATCTCCAATATAGCCATCAAATAAGTGAAGACTGTAGATAAGAACAATCAGGCATGATGTGAGAACATACTTTACCATGGGCCAACTTTTCTGGAAATTTTGATTATTTTATTTTTCTGGTAGTGTATTCCCTAAAGACATAGGAGGAGCAACATGATTGAGCTTTTTAATATTATGAATGTTGCGAAGAAAAGGAGACAGTTTTTTTCTTTCAGAATGCTATATCTCAGGGTCAGAGAAATACGTTGAGCCACAGAATTCCAGTAAGACAGCCCATGTTAGTTTTTGCCAGGAGGTGGGTGGACAAGTATGAGTTTTGCAGAACTTCATAAACCAGTAGATATATGGTGGCATAATAACTCACTTTTTCAAAATCATGAAGTAGTAATCTAAATAGGTATATTTATATAGCTAGATGCAGAAAGACACACATGCAGAAGGGAATCTATTTCCTCTGCTTCAGTTTCAGATGGATTCTGAATCCAAGACTGAACTGTGCTGATTCAGATTTGTAATGTATCTGAATCATCAAACTATCCTCCTTCAAAGCAGATCAAATCAAAACTTCAGTGCTCCTGAAGATGCTTAGCAATTTGGATTTGGAGGAACAGGACACAGGTTGTATGCCTTCAAAAGATTAATACATTTATTCTAGACTTTCCATGCAAAAATACTAAGTTTTCAGCATCCAGAAGAGTTGTGAGAATTGTTTTTTTTCTGAAATGTTTACATAAATTGTGCAACATCCTACAATAGCTGCTACCTCACGGTATGGACTTTCAAAGAAAAAGGACCCTAGAATCATGAGCCATCAGCCAGTTCTTATGTGCTTGCAATGTATAAACTTTACTTCACTGAAGGGAAAACAATATCCTTGTGAGGAAATATTTCTGCATATTTCAGAAATCTCAACAGCCACCACAACAAAGAACTCCTTGTGTTGTTCTAACATTGAAAACTAGCTGTCTCAAGGGGTCAGATATACCTCAAGAAGCTGTATCAACAAACTGAGACAACTTGCCTTGTTAAGGACAAGTCTTCTACTTCTTCCATGTCTAGGCCAGATGTGAAACTGCCAAAATGAAGGAAACGTTTGGTGAGTTAATTCTGCAGTTCATTTTGAGAAATATTAGCCAGCAAGGTTGCCATTACCAGGGTAAGCTCAACTGTGGTTCAAAAATACTACAGTCTTTGAGGAGGCTCTTTCTATTTGCAAGAATCCTGCATCTGCAAGAATCCTTGATATTCCTACTTCAGGGTATGTTTCCACTGACTTCCAAAGGGCTGTTTCCCGAATTTTCAATGTAGGAAAATTGCAGATGACAACTAATGACCAAAGCTCCATACCCAGATCTTCCAAAACACATAATGCTACCTCTTCCTCCACCTCCAGATAGATAGATAGATTAGATAGATAGATAGGCATGTCATCAATGTTTCCTCTCACCTACAATAATAATCAAACATGAAAGAAGAAACTGAAGGAACAGATTGCTAAAATGCTTATTTATCCCCATATCAGAATGCGGCTGCTCGGGTAGTGATGGGGTGTGGGCGTTATGTTCGCGCCTCACCACTGCTTCGGGAGCTGCACTAGCTTCCAATTTGCCTCCAGGTGCAATTCAAGGTGCAGGTCATTACCTTTAAAGCCCTATATGGTAGAGACCGCATCAGCCCAAGAACATCTGTCCGTTGTTCTTGTTTTAAGGATTTTAAGATTGTATGCTGCCCAGAGTCTTTGTGAGTTGGGCGGCTATATAAATATGAATATAAATAAATAAATAAAAATAAATAAATAAAAATATCCTTAGCCTGCATTTTTTTGGCCTATGCATAACAATCTCTGCAGTTGCTGCTTCCCAGTAAAACACTGAAGACACCTTGTCACAGTTGTCTCATTAAACACAAAACCTAGATTTTTTCCCCCCAAACACTCAACTGTTTCTAGGGATTTATTTTTAATCATTCCTTCCTTTCCCCCAGGTATGGCTAAAAACTGAGGGAAATGAAATACAGCAGAAAATCACCATCTTTTGCTTGATGGCTACTACTTAAGTAGGGAGAAACCCCTAAATAAACATTTGCTGTATGTCACAGACTCTGTTGGTCTCTCCTCCATGGTCTGTTAGTCTCGCCTTTATTTCCATGCTCAGCAGCTGATAACTGTTTGATCCATTACTTGAGTGTATCAACTGGCCATTGTAGGTAAGGTTGCCCTTGCTCAAAAGCCAGTCATACCTGACTCTAGAGTTCAGTGCTCATCTCAGTTTATAGCCAAAGAGCCAGCAAGTTCTGAATCTGCAGACATTACCATGGACATGTGGCAGGCATGACTAGACACTGTACTGCACGGAATTCTGTTTATCTTCCCACTGAAGTGGTACCTATTTGTTTACTTGCAATTTCTTGCTTTCAAACTGCTAGGTTGGTGCTAGCTGGGACGAAGATGGGAGCTCACTCCATTGTGCAGTACTCAGGTCTCAAACTGCTGACCTACCAACCTTCCAGTTGTCAAGTTCAGCATCTTAACCACTAAGCCACAGCAATCCCATTGTAGGTACAATAATGTATTTTTAAAATGTACAGTATGGGTCACATTTCTTTCAATTTGAAATCTCAACTGTAACAAACATCAGTTGCCAGATGAATTGTTTAAAGAAAAAAGCCAAAAGAAAAATGGCAGCACAGTTAAAAGTAGAATAAGAATCGCAAGATGCCCTCAAAAATAGGGAATGGTAACCCACTTCTGCATATTCTCTATGTGTTGCCATAAGACAGAATTGACGTCAAGGCACATAATTGTCATCAACAAGAAAATACAGTCAAAGAAAATACAGTCAAAGTTAGTGTGGTACACTGGATAAAGTTGTAGACTGAGATTCAGGGGGACATTGGCTCAAATACCCAAAAAAAACCATAGAAACTGATTAGGGAGTGGTACTGGCTAAATGATTCCTTAAAATTCGATCAACAAATGTTTCCAAAGAAACTATATCCATGATACATCAAAGAAACATATCTCTTCTGCTTCTCTACCTCTCTCCCTCATACATATGAAGTCAGTGGTGGACATTAGAAGGTTCATACCAGTTCACCAGAACTGGTAGCAGAAAATCTGGCTGGCCACACCCATCCAAGTTTTGAAATAAAGTAGTCCTAATTCATGTGCACTGCAGGGCTTTCCCTCTGGCCATGCCCACAGTGTGGTAGGAAAAAAAAATTGAGCCAACCATTGTATGAAGTAGATGTTAACTGCCCAGTATAGCTGTGTGTGGAATTTGCATCAAAAATATAAACCAGTCAAAATTAAGCACAATGAAGTCCCATCAATTTCCATCATATGCCAGCGTTTTCTCTTCCTTTAAGTTATTTGAAGTGTTTGCTTTCATGGGTTGCAGTTAGCTTTTCTCACAGCCATTTTTATAAAAGGCACAAAATCACCCCCTAGTGCACCTTCTCCCATGTTCCCAGGTGATTGAGTTTCCAGCGCTAACCCCCTGTGGCCACAATCAGTCTGATTGTGGCTCAATCAGTCTGATTGTGTCTAACGTCAGCCCAAGGACTGTCTCCCACAGCTACGGAGGAGCACTGCCCTCCTCTCCTGTCCGCTGCGGAGAGGGGTTAAAGGGCCGTGGGCTGCCAGGCCAAAGAACCACCGTCGGCCTGAGGACTGTCTCCTGCAGCTGCAAGGGTCCCAGCTCTATCTTTCCCTTGCACTCCTGGGCCCCGCCTTGGACCAACATGAAAAAGCTGTTGCCATAGCAGGTGGAAGGATTCTCTGCCGCCGCCACTCATGGACTTGCCACGGTGGAGGTGAGGAGGTCTGCCAGCTAGAAGTGCTAGGACTTGCACAGTTGCTAGTGTCTCCGCCTCCCGGGTTTGGAAGGACTTGGGTTGAAAAGGAATGTGCTGTGGTACATCTTTATGCTACTGTTGCTGTTTTGGCAGTCTGAATTTTGTTGAGTGCTTTTAAATAGTGTTGATATGTCTTTTCAAAAAAATTGGGGAAATCAAGGGAACATTCAAAGCAAAAATGACCATGATAAGGGACAAAGAAGGTAAGGAGTTAGCTGATGCAGAAGAGATTAAGAAAAGATGGAAAGAATACACAGAGGAACTTTATAAAAAGGACCTCAACACCACTGATAATCACAATAATGAGAACATTGAACTTGAGCCAGACATCCTAGAGAGTGAAGTCAGAAAGGCCCTAAAAAGCACTTCAAACAACAAAGCTAGTGGAGATGATGGTATCCCAGTTGAATTTTTCAAAGCTCTAAAAGATGACGGAATCAAATTCCTGCATTTGATATGCCAGCAGATCTGGAAATCAAAACAGTAGCCACAGGATTGGAAAAGATCAGTATAAGTTCCAATCCCAAAGAAGGGTAGTGCCAAAGAGTGTTCAAATTATCGAACAATTGCGCTCATCCCACACGCTAGCAAGGTGATGCTCAAGATAATACAGGATAGACTTCAGCAGCACGTGGAGAGAGAATTGCCAGAGGTGCAGGCGGGTTTCAGAAGAGGCAGGGGGACTAGAGACCACATTGCTAATATACGGTGGATCATGGAGAAAACAAAAGAATATCAGAAACAAGTATACCTCTGCTTTATTGACTACACCAAGGCCTTTGACTGCATGGACCACAATAAAATGTGGCAAGTACTTAAAGAAATGGGAATACCAGAACACCTCATATGCCTCATGAGAAATCTGTACAAGAGTCAAGAAGCAACAGTTAGGACAGAACACGGAATGACAGAATGGTTTGGAATAGGAAAAGGAGTAAGACAAGGCTGCATTTTATCACCCTACCTTTTCAACCTATACACAGAGCACATAATGTGCAATGCAGGGATGGAGGAATCACAATATGGGATAAAAATTGCTGGGAGAAACATCAACAATTTGAGATATGCAGACGATACCACCCTAATGGCAGAAAGTGAGGAAGATTTAAAGAAGCTACTGATTAGGTTGAAAGAAGAGAGTGCAAAAGCTGGCCTGAGACTTAACATCAAGAAAACCAAGATAATGGCAACAGGCCCTATCAGCACCTGGAAAGTAGACGGGGAAGAAGTAGAAGCAGTGACGGATTTTACTTTCTTGAGATCTAGGATCACTGCAGATGGTGACTGCAGCCATGAAATAAAGAGGTGACTGATTCTAGGGAGACAAGCTATGAGAAACCTGGGGAACATAGTGAAAAGTAGAGACATCATCTTGCAAACAAAAATCCGTATAGTCAAAGCAATGGTATTCCTGGTGGTAATGTATGGATGCGAGAGCTGGATCATTAGGAAGGCTGAGCGCAGAAGAATAGACGCCTTTGAGATGTGGTGTTGGAGGAGAGTTTTGAGAGTACCCTAGACAGCGAGGAGAACAAATAAGTCAATCTTGAAAGAAATCAGTCCTGACTGCTCCTTAGAAGGTCAAATAGTAAAGATGAAGCTGAAGTACTTTGGACACCAAATGAGAAGAGAGGATTCACTTGAGAAAGCCTTGATGCTGGGAAAGGTGGAGGGCAAAAGAAAAAGGGGACGGCCAAGGATGAGATGGCTGGATGGCATTGTGGACGCAGTGGGCACCAAGCTGAGCGGGCTGAGAAGGATGGTGGAGGACAGGGGTGCCTGGAGATCAATGGTCCATAGGGTCGCAAAGGGTCGGAATCAACTGTGCGACTGAACAACAACAACAACAATGTCTTTGCTATTGTATTGCATTCTGTGGGCTTGAATTTTTTGCATACTATATTTCTGGGGACCCTTATTTATTATTATCATATTGGTATTGACTGTATAGATTATGCTGTATTGTTATATACTTATTTATTTTGTATTTTGGTGATTATTGTTTTGTTATTGCTGCTACTGTTTAGATCCTGTATTTTTCTATTTTGTATTGTATACTTATTGTTGTTAACTGCCTTGAGTTGCCCGTTGGGTGAGAAAGCTGGTATAGAAATTAAACTTCAATCAATCAGTCAATCAAATTGACTTAAAGGAGTCCCCAAAAGTCTAGGTCTGGATAAGTGGATGTGATGTTTGAGTCCCAACCATACCTGTCAAGTATCCCAGATTGGCCGGGATTTCCCATATTTTGGCGCCAATTTTTGTCCTTTCCCGCCCGGAGCTGCCGCTATCCTGGATCTTGGCAGCGGGGGGAAAGGAGTTACTGTGCACCCCTTCTGTGCAGATCCTTTCTATGCATGTGTAGAACTTTTCTATGCATGCGTAGAAGAGTTCTGTGCAGAAGGGGGTGTGTAGAACCCTTCTATGCATGAGTAGAACTGACCAGCACAGAACAGTTTTGTGCTGGTCTGTTGTACGCATGTGTAAAAGCCTTCTATGCATGTGTAGAACGGACTTGTGCAGAACAGTTCTGCGCATGTCTGTTGTACACATGCGTAAACGGCTTTTACGCATGTGTAAAATGGACCTGCACAGAACCTTTCTGCACAGGTCCCGTATTGTCCGGAGCCGCGCTTGACAGGTATGGTCCCAACCTCAGATACAGTTCTTTTAAAGAGGTCCAGTAAAGGTAGGTGGTGGGGACTGGACATCACAGGGCTGTGCCTCCTGAATTCTCCTCTACCATGCCTATTGATACTTTCAAGGATACAAAAGTGATGTGGGTACTGGATCAGCTTTGAGTTGCATTGCCAGAGCTTGAGGCCCCTAACCCCTTCTACAGCCAAATGGACTGGGTGGGAGAAGGTGGCACCACTTGTCCAGTATCCCTGTTTGCACCTCCATGGAGGTGCAGATGATGGGGTGACTGTGTTCAAACATCTCTCACCATGTCTCCCCTTCATCTGACACAGTTGTTGACAACCTTGCACCTGTAATTCCAGTCCTCTTATTCCTGCACCCTCCTTCAACTGTCCCACATCAAATGGTGGCCTTTCTTCCACCTGTGATAGCACATACCTGCTAGCTGCTCTTCGGCTTTGAAACAGAGATGAGCACTGCACCCTAGAGTTGGATATGACTGGCTTTCGAGCAAGGGAAACCTTTACCTTTACCTTAAAGGCCCACAAGACTTGTTCTTTACTGGGTTCCTCTGGGCTTGTGGGGTAGAGCCTGCTGCAGATACTTGAGGTGACCCCCTCACAAATGGTCACATTGGTTCCATGCGGAACCCCTCTGTTTTCTGATCCCTTCTGCCCCAAAAGGTGCAGCTGAAAGTGATAAACTCACTAGTAGCAGGTGGGATTAGCCTTCCAGCAGCAAATATTTGTACCCTCTATATTGGGGTGGCCAACCTATGGCCCACAGGTTGGATCTGGCCTATGGCACCATTTCATGTGACTAGCCACCACCCTCTCTGCTACTGGAAGTAGAAGCAGATGAGTTTATCACAGCCATAAAACATGCCTGTGCATGCATAAATGTGTCCATGCCTGCTGTAAATGCTGCGATAAATGCACCTGTAGCTGTCGTAAATGCATTTATGACAGCCGCAGATGCATTTTACAGCAGCGTTTATTGTGGGAGGAACCACATGACCAGCCCACTCAGCTGTCCAGGGGTCCCCACATGTGAAAAGGTTGGAAATCCCTGCTCTATATTCTAAATGTCCTCTAGATCTAATTATTATTTTTCAAATTTCTCTGGACTATTTCCTCTCATCCATGCCAAAGCCTATTTTCTCAATTTTCTCTCCTTCCTCAGTTCTCTAGTCGCCTCTTATCCATTGACCCTACACTGGTGACTATTTTCTCAGATTTGAGTTGTTCTACCAGCTGTCTGCAGACATCCAATATTTTGATGTGCAATGATATACAGTAACTTGGAGACAAGTAGACATGGCAGAGTTTTGTAAAACGTCTTCCAATTATACACAACTATCCCAAACAAAACATTATAACAAATAGCCACCACCCTTTCCAATTTCAATGCCAGGAACCTAGCCACTAACTGGCCCATTAGGGGCCAGAAAAATATTTGTAGGAGGCACATCCAAAATCACATCCAAAATCTATGATTAAATAATACACATGCAAGCAGAAAGAAGATCTGCACAATAAACAACACCAGTTCATCTGATAAATTAGAACTACACTTGCCAACTTTATAATTAAGTCTGGATATTGCAGGAGAGGGATTTTCAGAAGACCCTATCAGCAAACATATTCCCCCAGTGCTCTTATGATCCCTGCTGCATGATATTCTTAGGGTTTTTAAAAATGATTTTGGACCTAAATGGGCAATCAAAGGCCATTATCCAAGGACCATGTACTTCTGATGATTCTCCAAAGAGCCTAAATAGTCTTGTCAACTTTAATTCTTGCTTAGGGACTCAGAGGGAGGCAGATGCTAGAACAAAACAGACAATTTGGAAAAACTTAAACTTCTTATGTTTTACTCTGTTTTGCTAATTCTACCTATACTGGATGAACAGTGATAACCTATCTCAATGGTTTATAGCTAGGCAAGAGACCACATGTGTTCCCTTCAGACAGTCTCCACTTCACTCCCCAAAATCCTCATTTACATATCTCAAGCAGCAAGATTTGGTATCCTTTATTAACTGATTAGTCATTTGACCATATCAGGTTGAATGTGATAAAATACATTGGATAACATATGATTACAAAAACAGAACAAAAGTAGATTAAAAGTAGAATGATGCAATCACAATAAAACAAGATATATAATTTACTCAATAATTCATCACCTTTGTATGCAACCCCTGTCTGATCAAGAAAACATCTTACATTTTGAATGGTCCCAACTATAAACTTGACAGTTCTAATATTTACATGTTTATTTGTGCCCTGAAGGAAGAAAGTATAGAAGTAAGGAAGTAGCAACATCTCCTCCTGATATGCTGGTGAGCCACCCCAACTCAGAGACATCAGCAGGCCAAATGAGTCAATGGTCCATCAAAATATAGCATTATGTGGATGTGTGTGGTCTCATCTGTTGTCTATTCAATCTTGCATATAAATGGGAATTTAATCAAAGGCATGCTTATGCTATCATAATTGTTGGTTGGAATCATGGTCATGGTCATTATCAGCTACAGCAGCAGCACCATCATAATTAAATGCCATTCACTTTGTTTGCAAGGTAACACTAAATCCCTTAACATCCTATACTAAAAGACTTCTGCAATTCAAGACAAGAAAAGACAAACTGAGTTTAAACTTAAGATCTGTTATCTCTCCTTTCCAATTTAACAAATGAAAGATAAAGTTAACTGAAAGAAAGAAATTACTGTACCAGCTGGGCTGGGTACATGTTGTATTATTAACAATCTGGTTAGGAAATGTCCACTTTATACATGATACTCACAATGAAATTTTCTTCTCCTTAGGCTATGGTTTTGGGGGTAGACATATTTATCCTAAAATTAACACATCTATGCATTGTGATAAACATTTTGGGGAACCATAAAGTTAATTTCCAAATTCAGAGAAATATGAAATATGAAAACAGGAAGAATCCTACATTTTATCACACATACTAAGTCACACAAGCAGAGTGGTGGTGGAAACATATCTGCCAATCTTTGTGTGTGCTCATAAAATGAGTCCCCTGGAAACACTCTTCATTGGAACAGTGTTTCTTCTCAGCATTGCATATGGCAGGTGGCCAGTTTTGGTAATGCACCTTGGACATACATATATATCCAGGATTTTTCACAAAATATTTTTGGCCTGTGGATAAATGAAACTATGGATACCTGACCCCCATAGCTGTCAAGTATCCCTTATTGGCCGGGAAAACCCCTTATTTTACCCTCTTTCCTGCCGTTATACCTGATTAATTAGACTGCAATGCCCTATTGCCACCATTGGAGGGCAGCACAGGATAAGCATAGCTGTCAAGTATCCCGTATTTGCCGGGAAATTTTCCTTATTTCCAAATCCAAAACTTGACAGGTATGGAACCCATGGACACCAAGGGGGACAACCCATACATTCTCTTGATTATTAATAACATCTCTTAGTATATATTTTGATATCATGTTAATATTTTGTTTGTTCATCTATATAGTTTGTTGTATGTAACTATTTTGGATAATTCTACCTTGAAGCTCAACTTTGCTAATTCTCTGTTTTGTGGGATGGCTTATGGTGACTTACTAGTAATATTTTGGGTCTTAGCTGCTGTCCTTTTTCCAACTTGACAAACTGCAAAATGGGATAGAGAGCTAAAAAGAGCCAGGATAGAACTATTAATGTTGTAAAATTTGTGTGCTAAATTTTAACACAATAAACTTGGCTGAGGAGAGCTAAGAATCCAATATGAAGCATCATTAACAATTCCCTGCCCCTAAAAAATGAGCATATTGGAGAAAGGTTGGAGTGCTCTTATAGTCTCGGCAGTCTCTCTGCTTAATCCTGTTGGAACATTTACAGCATCACAGGATGTCTCCTTTGAATGTCAAGATTAAGAACATAATCCTCTAAAATTTGGCTTACTTGCAAACTAGTTATGTTTGTCTTATACTCTTCCTGCCTTTTTTCTTTACTCTTTTCTCTCTCCCTTGCCTATTACCCCTGCTTCTTTTTCAAAATGAGACAGCCTTTTTGTACTTGCTCATGTGAGTAAATATCATATATACTCATATTTTTAAAAACTGAAAACAGATATTTCCAACAACCACAGACAAGGGAATGTTCACTTTTTCTTCTGTTTTAGAAAGGATATCAGGCTGAAACAAAGCCTACTTTTTTTAAAAAAAAGGAAAAGGGCATTGAGATTTTTTTAAAAAAAATTATTGTGTTGTTCTGTACTCACACCGTCTTGCAACACCAGCAGGTGAAGTTGTGACATGGACTTCACTGGTCAGAGTTATCTCTGTAGTGATGTGAGGTATTATTAATGAAGTAACTGTAGCAAAGGCCTATTCATATGAAGGACCAGAGAACCATTGCTCTGGTGTACATTTTAAATCAATCTCTTTTCTAGCACTTCCACTAATAAGACTATAAATTGCCTTAAAAAAAAAGTCTGTTAATTACCGGTATTCTTTGTTAGTAGAACCCTCTGGGTGTATGCTTCAGAGAACCTTTTAACCCCTGGAGGATTTGCATGATATTGGAACATCCAGCCTACAAGTGTCCATGGTATTTGCCATTTACCTGTCCTGCTATAGCACTGCATATGATTGAAGCAAAAATATAATTGTAAATAATGAATTGTGTCAAAAGCCCCCAATTTGCATTAACACAGTTAGACACCTTTTCTCCTCTATCACTTATAGTGTCATAAGCACTATAGAGCAGCCATGACTTAGGCATCCAGTCACATATTCATGTGCCTGGGCAGTTATGGGGTGATTCTCTAAGCAAATACAAATATGTTCTGGACACACTATAGATTTCTTATGAGTCCTATGTGTATTTATACTTCTTCCAAACAAATTTTGATACAAATGACAATTGAGCATGCCCAAGAGTGTTCATATATGTATAAATTATGTTGAGTATTGTAGTGTAACCCCAGCATGCAGTGGGTATTAGCACAAAAATCATAGAGACAGAAATACAAAACTAAAGTGAGTTGTTCCATATCAGGGGTTCTCAAAGACGGAAATGAGCTCCCGTCTTCGTCCCAGCTCCTGCCAACCTAGCAGTTCAAAAGCAAGAAATTGCAAGTAGATAAATAGGGACCACTTCAGTGGGAAGGTAACAGCGTTCTGTGCACTCTGGTGTCTAGTCATGCCTGACACATGATCACGGAAACAGACAGCATTGGCTCTTCGGCTTAGAAACAGAGATGAGCACTGCACCCTAGAGTCGGATACGACTGGCTTTTGAGCAAGGGAAACCTTTACCTTTACCTTTGCAATGTTTTTATGCCCTAGGCCAGACCATGTCCCCTCAGGTAGCTGAGTTGGCCAAACACGTGGTACCTCCGCCATAAACACTGCCATAAAACATGTCAGTGGCTATCGTAAATGCATTTACGACAGCTGTGGGTGCATTTACAGCATGTTTTTGGCTATTTTCGGTGCTTCTGCTGCTTCTGGTGGTGGTGGGAGTGAGGGTGGTGGGCCACATGAAATTGTGCCACAGGCTGGGTCCAGCCAATGGGCCACAGGTTGTGAACCCCTGTTCTATATTGTTTGTCCCTATGTAGCCAAATGGAAAGCTTCCTGTCTTCCTACCTCTATGAGTCATCTGACCTATTTGCATGTATTAAGGTTTTGCATGTTCTGGCCTTCTCTTTATTGCTTTTTTGCCTTTCGAAGAAGAAAGATGTCTCTTTGACCTATCCTATTTTGTGAACCATATGGCAGGCCTAAAAGAGTTTAAAGACGTTACTTTAACTGTACCTCTTTCTAAAAACAATCCCACCAAGAATCCTGAGCACATGTATATTTCTCTGACCTAATTGTGGGTACAGTAAAGAATATTTTGTTCTTTCTCTAAGCATTTAGTGCAAGTGTATTCATTGACTGTGATAAACAGGAAGAAACTTGAGAGAACTTGTACTCAAACTAAGATTTGCCTAAAAACCTGCCCCACGTTACTGTATTGCTCCTGTGTATAACTTAATAAATTAGTGATGATTTTTAATAAAATAAGTTTGGGCATAGCCAGGCACTCCATTCATTTGCACCATTTGGTGCTACTCTTTTCCCTGGTTATGGCCTGTATAAATTCAACACTGTGAGGCTCGAAAGCACATACAAGTGATATTTAATTATTCTCTGTCCATATGAATATCCAGTTGATTCAATAAAGAGGTAAAAAAAGTAACTCACACATATGAAATTGTACTTTCCTAGGATAGATGGCATTTTTACATGCTCAGAAGCACACATTCTAAAATCTTAGCATTCTTAAAGACACCGCCTGATGACCCTTTGAAAGACACCTCTTAATAATTCTAGACTTCCAGCATAAAATATTATACAGTAATATTATTAGAATTTAAAAATTGCATCTTAAGTGAAAGACAATGGTAATATTATCTTAACTGTATGTATAAAAAAAAGGAGCATGCTTTCCATCTGCGAAATTATGAGATAATCCATCTCGATCTAGTGCTTGCACTTCTGCTGACAAAACGTAAGAGCAAATTGAAGTGTAAAAATAATCCCTTCAGAGGAATAATTTCCCCACAAGAGGTTAACATCTGATATCTGGGACACAAGGTTAATTAATGTAATTTAACATGCTTCAAGGGAACCTGCAACACAGGGAAATCAACAACTGCAAGATCATCACTTAGAAACTGCTTTCTTTATGTCCTCTCCCTGCCACTATTAATGGCACCAGAGACCCCATCAATCCTTTCACCAGAGAGTAAATCTTGGAAATATCCTCTTTAAAAAAGAGTTACATATGCAAACCTTCAAGCTAATATTATGTCATAAACCCCAACATTTTTAATATATTGAAATAGCAACACATTTTGTAACACTTTCAGAAAACAACAGCCCCTCAGCCAATATGCTTGAGCACCTGAGCCATCAGAACTCTCTAAGCTCCACATTGCTAAACACAAGGAATTGGGAAAATCTGTTCCTTCGTATGTTCTTGACCGGCAACTGCTCTCATCACCGATCATTGCTTCTGCTAGCTAGGCTTCATGAAACTCACAGCTCAAGAATGCAAAGGAGGCTACCCTGTTTTTCCACTGAAGAATCTTCTCCATTTATTCATTTGGACTGCAGCAGCCTGATGTTCAATGAGCCTCTGAAACACAGTTTGCTAAGAGTTTCAGAAATCTATCCCTACCTCATTTTTAAAAGCAGTACCATTAAAATCTTAATCTTCATAGACATGTACATTTAATTTTACTTTAAACAACTCTCCTGATTTGAACATCTCTTTTAACTTTTTATTGATGTGCACTCAGTAAGACATTTTTAGACTTAATGACATGGCACATGAAAGGTATTAAATATTGTGCCTCCTCCATAATTGAGAACACTTAATATTCAGTGCTATAGAAAATACCATGCATTTGTCAGTTAGACTGCAAGGCAGACATGTCAGAGAACACCAGAGAAGGAACAACTCCTTTAGACGTCTCGCCATTATTACTGTGTTGTAGCCATGGACCTGAAAGGATTTTCCCTTCTAGCCAGGCAAGGAGGACACATGCATTTCTTATGAAACAGAACTGGCAAAATTAAGCAGTTCATACACAAAAGATTGCTGTTATTGATGTTGTTCAGTCACACAGTTGATTCCAACCCTTTGTGACCCTATGGACCATTGTCCTCCAGGCACCTGTCCTCCACCATCCCCCTCAGCCCTCCCAGTTCTGTGCCCATTGTGTCTACAATACCATCTAGCATACCTGTCAACCTTCCTGATTTGGCCGGGATTACCCCGTAAATTGACGTCTATTGACATCATAACCCGCCCCCGCTGCCAAAACCCCGTAATTTGGCAGCGGGGGAAACACTTTCCGTGCATGCGGGGAAGGCTTTAACCCCTTCTACGCATGCGCGGAAGCGCTACGTTGCTTGCGTAAGGGCTGCACAAGCGGCGTAGTGCTTCCACGCATGCATGGAAGGGGTAAAATCTTTCCACGCATGTGTGGAATGCGACCTGCGCACAAGCGATGTGCAGAGGTCCTATTTTTCCGGAGCCGCGGGTTGACAGGTATGCCATCTAGCCATCTCATATTTGGCCTCCCCCTTCTTCTTTTGCCCTCCACCTTTCCCAGCATCAAGGCCTTCTCAAGTGAATCCTCCCTTCTCATTTGATGTCCAAAGTACTTTAGCTTCATCTATACTAATTGACCTTCTAAGGAGCAGTCAGGGTTGATTTCTTCTAAGATTGACCTATTTGTTCTCCTCGCTGTCCAGGGTACTCTCAAAACTCTCCTCCAACACCACATTTCAAAGGCGTCTATGCTTCTGCGTTCATCTTTCCTAATGGTCCAGCTCTCGCAACCATACATTACTACTGGGAATACCATTGATTTGACTATTCTAATTTTTGTTTGCAATGCGATGTCTCTGCTTTTCACTATGTTCCCCAGGTTTCTCATAGCTTGTCTCCCAGGAATCAGTCACCTTTTTATTTCATGGCAGCAATCCCTGTCTGCAGTGATCTTTGATCCTAAGAATGTAAAATCTGTCACTGCTTCTACTTCTTCCCCGTCTATTTTCCAGGAACTGATTGGGCCTGTTGCCATTATCTTGGTTTTCTTGATATTGAGTCTCAAGCCAGCTTTTGCACTCTCCTCCTTCAGCCCAATCAAGAGATTATTTAGGTCTTCCTCACTTTCTGCCATTAGGGTTGTATCTTTTGCATATCTCAGATTGTTGATGTTTCTCCCAGCAATTTTAATCCCATATTGTGATTCCTCCATTCCTGCATTGCACATTACATGCTCTGTGTATTAGTTGAATAAGCAGGGTGATAAAATGCAACCTTGTCATACTCCTTTTCCTATTCCACTCTGTCATTCTGTGTTCTGTCCTAATTGTTGCTTCTTGATTGATGTACAGATTTCTCAGGAGGTCTGTGAGGTGTTCTGGTATTCCCATCTCTTTAATTACTTGCCACATCTTGTTGTGGTCCACACAGTCAAATGCCTTAGTGTAGTCAATAAAACAAAAGTAAAGTAAAGCTAAGAGGTTTTAAACACAATGTTTATTCTTACATTGTATTGTCCCATGAACAGCTCCCTGCTGGCCCAGTGGGTAAAAGCACTGTGCTTGGAGACCAAAAGCACAGGGTTTGATTCCCTGAGAGCTGCACGATAGGGGACATGAAAGAGACTCATTCAGGTGTCCCCTGCAAAAATCCTTTCAACCCAGAGTAATCTCTGACACGAAAACACACATGCCCCATGAGCACTACAGAATAGCCATGACTAAGGCATCCAATCACATTATCGTTCACATGGGTATTTATGGTCTACCAGCATACTTAAGCACCACAGAAGCCTTCTGGGCTTCACATGCATATAGTTCCATGTCTGTGGATCTTTCCCACCACCAAATATTTTATTCCCACATGTGATTGTTTCCTTTTACATTTTACTCTTGATGGAGCTTGGGAAGGGCCTCAAAGCAGCTTACAGCTCTGAATGATTTGTGATGTTCAACAAAACAGTAAGGTAAGATTAGTAATATAATGGAATGTAATAAAGCAGTGAGTCCATAATGCAGAGGCCTGCTAAAAATACCATCAATCATTCACAGGCTTTCCCTGGCCCAGGAACTGCTTATTTTAGTTTAGACTTTTGGCAAATGGAAGATCTCATTCACTCATCTAAATCAGGGGTTCCCAACCTATTCCTGCCAGGGGCCTGACCATGCCCCTGGTCACGTGGTTCTTCACAGCAGTGGTGGTGGCAGTGTTGCATGCATTTGCATCATGTTTCTTGGTGTTATCCCCACCTCCACTGCTTTCCATTGAGGAGGGAGCAAGGGAGGAACATTTTAAAGCCATTTTTGATAATTTTTTGCCACATTTTTGTGGCATTTCGGTGCGAGAACACAGCAATTTCAGCACTTCCACTGATTTGGCGGCGAACAAATTGAAATATTAAATTAAATATTAAATACACTAGTTCAGTATCAGATAATGGACCCTACCCACATGAACAGGGCTTCAGATGTTGTGTTTAAAACTCAGCCATTCTTGTTAATTGATACACTATGAAAAACAGTATTATGTGTTGCTCGTTATTCAAAGGTAACTCACTGTATTATTCATTCATAGCATAATGCTAATGCATTCTTTTCCAACTGTTTTTTAAACAGTGGGGTTCAAAACAATAATTCTTCCTAATCTGTGGGCATGCATGGTGAGCATGGCCAGGTGTAATGCCCTGCATTATTTCAAAGCTTGGATGGGTGGAGCCAGCCATAATTTCTGCTACCGGTTCTGGCAAACTGGGGCGAACCTGCTGAATCCCACCACTGGTCATGTCATTGTGAACCTGCCCATTCCTGATCAATGCCTACCTGGACATTTTTTGGTACCTAGCAAGGGTTGTTGTTGTTGTTGTTGTTGTTGTTGTTGTTGTTGTTGTTGTTGTTGTTGTTGTTGTTGTTGTTGTTGTTGTTGTTGTTGTTGTTGTTGTTGTTGTTGTTGTTGTTGTTGTTGTTGTTGTTGTTGTTGTTGTTGTTGTTGTTGTTGTTGCTGCTGCTGCTGCTGCTGCTGCTGCTGCTGCTGCTGCTGCTGCTGCTGCTGCTGCTGCTGCTGCTGCTGCTGCTGCTGCTGCTGCTGCTGCTGCTGCTGCTGCTGCTGCTGCTGCTGCTGCTGCTGCTGCTGCTGTGAATAGGATCTCTCAATTTTGGTTTGGTTCCAGCGTGTGTTCTTGCTATGATTGAACAAAGTGGCTGGTCTTTGCTGAAGCTGCTTAATAAGAAATGGTAAGTTTCCTTTCTGCTTGCCAGTGGAGGAGAAGGGAGACCTTCTCCATTTATTTTTAATGGTTGCTGATGCATCAGTAATGCTTTTTTTAAAAGTCATTTCAAAGCATTGCTGATGCACAGTGTCAGCAACAATGAGAAAGAAATGGAAAACTTTGTCTCTCTTCCCTTCCACTGGCAAGTGGAAAGGAAACTTCCCATTTCTCAAGATCATTAAGCAACTCAGACTAAGCATGGAGGAAGAAATAGGTGTGGTTTTGTTGTTGTTGTTGTTTTTTCTTTCTCTTTAAAGGGGAAAATCAGTCTAGATTCTATTTAACAGGTTTCTCTGACGTTCAGTGTGGTTGATCCTTGCATGTGTATGCACGGTAAAGGTAAAGGTCACTCTTGCTCAAAAGCCAGTCATATCCAACTCTAAGGTTCTGTGCTTATCTCCGTTTATAACCTAAAAGTCAGCACTGTGTGCAGACACTTCTGTGGACATGTGGCAGGCACGACTAGACACTAGAGTGCACAGAACTCTGTTTACCTTCCCACCAAAGTAGTACCTATTTATTTATTTGCAATTTCTTGCTTTCAAACTGCTAGGTTGGCAGAAGCTGGGACAGAGATAGGAGCTCACTTAGCTCTTGACAATATTTTTGCAGTAATTAGTAAGATTTAATCATTATGCAGAGATACCCCACATAAATATTACTGTTGTTGGTCCCAATATTCCAGGAAGAAACAAGTAACAAAGGGATGTGATGAAATCTAGTCATATCTGAGATTTTAGTTGAATTTGGCCATCATAGCACAGCAAAATGGTATTCTCGGGATACTCCAGCCCCTTCAGAAAACTCAGTTCCACCACAAGTCCAAAATGCCAATTTCCCCCTATTGTGCCTTCTACAAAATTACTTTCACATTTCCTTCATAAAGTTAAACATGTGAAATATGGAGCAAATACAACCAGATAGGTTGACCGGTCACAAAGGCACAAAGAACCTATTCAATGTTCTCGTCATTTCCAGTGGTATATATTTAATAGAAATATATTTTATAGAAATATGGGGAAACTATCCTCTCTCTCTCTCACTCTCTCTCTCTTACATAAGGCGTACATTCTCTCTGACAAAAAGCAGAAAGACAAAATACCATCGTTCCCACGGGGTGCGGTACCATCAGTACGCGGATGACACTCAGTTGTACATCTCGGTCCGTGGGGACACCAGTGATGCTGTTGAAATCCTATCTGGATGCCTGGAGGCCATTGGGGTCTGGATGGGGGCCAATGGGCTTCGGCTGAATCCCAGCAAGACAGAGTGGCTGTGGATAAGGGGCCCCATGTTATCCAGGGAGTTACCATCTTTGGTACTGGATGGGGCTGTTTTGCCCCCAGACAGACCCAGTGCGCAACTTGGGGGTCCTTCTGGACTCGCGGCTGCTGCTAGAAGAACAGGTAGCGGCTGTGGCCAGGAGGGCTTTTGCCCAACTTCGGGTGATTTGCCAGTTGTGCATGCTCCTGGACCGGGGCTCCTTGCTTATGGTCACCCATGCTCTGGTCACTTCCCGACTAGATTATTGTAATGCGCTCTACATGGAGCTGCCCTTGACGACCATTTGGAGGCAGCAGCTGGTCCAGAATGCGGCAGCCCGGGTGGTGATGGGATGTAGGCGATATGCCCAGGCCTCACCGCTACTTCGGGAGCTGCACTGGTTACCAGTTTGTCTCCGGGTGCAATTCAAGGTGCTGGTTTTGACCTTTAAAGCCCTATATGGCAGTGGGCCAGGATACCTTAGAGACCGCATCGTCCCAAGAGTGTCTGCCCGTCCAACCAGAGCGGACCGGAGGGGCTCTCTAATGGTGCCATCAGTTAGGGGTGCACATCTATCCAGCACCCGAAGGAGGGCCTTCTCCGTGTCCGCACAAACTCTCTGGAACCTCCTGCCAACAGATCTAAGACTTCAAAGAGAATTGCTGCCCTTCAGGAAAGGATTGAAGACCTGGCTGGCAGGGCAGGTGTGGGGCCTGAATGGGAACACGGCCCCCACCTGCTGGCTTATGTAAACAATTAAGAACTCTCTCTTCTTCTTTTTATAGTGGGTGGGATGGGTAGGTGGGATATGGGTCTTTTAAAGTGGGTGGGATGTGGGTCTTTTAAAGTGTTTTTATGTGCTTTTAGAACTTGTTGTAATGCCGCCATGAGTCGGGTTCTGCCAGAGTGGGCGGCATATATAAATATGACTATTAAAATTAAATTAAATTAAATAATCTAGTTGCAGTCTTTATTAAAAGTTATTTTGTTTAGAATGGAAGGACAAATCAAGTCAAGTTTTGCATTTTTACATTTTCTGATATTGTTAAGGTCTGTTGTATCTTCAAAGAAAATAGTGTTGAATTTGATCTATTGTAAAGTAAGTCTTTATATTCCTTTAGGAAAAATGAGCAGCACAAAAAAATACATATGTTGCCAAAGCAGCAGATGATACATCCACAAGGATACAATTCTTAAAGCTGTTTGGATAACATGCTAATAGTCCCTGAGTGTAGTCTCATTTTTAGTTCCATGCCTTTGTAAAACATAGTCATGGCCAGGTGGTGAACAGATGATTTAATGTTCATGTAGTTGGCACATTTAACAATGTTGTGTAATTCCAGAAAATAGACAATACTGTACAGATTCTTTGTCTAGGTAGGGTCTAGCTATACAGTGTACAGTATACTAATGATACAGATAAATTGTTTTTAAATTTCCCTCCTATTCTAAATGGGTAACAACTTGCAGTTAGAACAGTTTACATACTTGAGGAATTGAAATTTACAGATCTGCCAACCCAGAGCTTTGAGTTAGGAATATAAATTGAAATTGAATGTAAGGGTGAGAAACTATGAAATACTTCTTCTCTACTCACACAAGGGTGAGGTGCTCTGTTGCACTCTCAAAAGATGAATTAATAGATTTTTTTCACAAATTAAGCAAAATTGCAAAATATAAATTAACACAAATCATGCTCAACATAAATATCAGAACTTGTACAAAATCTTAGCACTTCTTGCTTTATTGTGTGGATTTATTTTTTAACAACAACAATGTCAAACAGATAGCTACTCAGTAGTTGACAGGGAGTAGTAACTTCTGCTCCTCTACAGTTGCATTTCTTCCCCTTTGGGGGCCAATGAGGGTGATGTAGCACTATAGAAATGCCCAAGTTATAAGCAGGGTCACATTAAATGAGTGAACTATGAGTGTGACAATAATTTTTAAAAGTAATAATACATTTTATTCCACATGTTCCCCTAGGCCCGTGGTTCCCAGCACATGCTCCACAAAGAGGCAATTTGAGGGGGGGTTGGGGAGGCAATTAAAGAATGAGTTATTAACACTGAATGGCCTTTTAGGCTTCCTCCACATGAATAGGAGTTCACTTTCTGAAGAATAAGAATTATATGTCACAGACGAAGGGGGCATCAGGATTTTAGAGATGTTTAGGTGGAGCATGGCAAAAAAAAAAAGATTGGAAACCACTGCCCTAGACAGAAATTTACCTAGGAGAACCTGAACAACCCCCTGCTTTGGTCTTATTTATGTTCTTCCATTCATCCTGTGCTCTTAGGCTATCCAGTAACTTAGAAAGCAAGACCAATCGGTCTTAGAAGAGACCTGTTGCATCTCTGTGTGAATGAAAGATCCAGGATTTGTCTCCTTTCTCTAAGTCATTTCCAAAGTAACTATTTGTGACTGGCAAAAAGCAAGACAGATGATTTTATTTTCTTTCTTTCTTTTTTGAAAAGTTGGCTAATGTAGCAGATCAATTTAAAGGACAATTAAATTCTCCATCAACTATATATGCATCTTAAAATCTCATTCCAGGCTCTACATTCATATAACTTTGAAAATTACAGAGTACACAGAATGCCCTTGAAAACATCACTGGGAACCCTCAAACCATTCCTTTCTGCTAATGAAGCAGAACTTCTGCAGTGACTTGTAATTTAATGAGAAAGGCTTTCTGAATATTGGATCTTGGTGAATCAATGAGTGCTATGAACATTCCACAATTGTTTGGAAAAGCATTTATCGTCAGGTGCCTGTCTAAATATTTAAGGCAACTCCATTTAAATGAAAATGGCTCAAATGTTACATTATGGGATGATTTTGTTGGCAGAGCTGATCAATAATTCATCATCCTGGCTTAAATTAACACTCAGCAATATTGGAAAATAGAGAGTCAGAATGGATCTTGGGCAGGTAAATGCATATTTGTCCTTGTCTCAAGGCCTGACAAAGCATGCATTAAGAAAGAAAGAAATGTACGGGAAGGGAAATCCACGGAAGTGAGCAGACCATAGGAGTACAATGCCTGTATTTGTCAAAACAATGACTGTCAGGCAAGCAGGAACAGTATAGGTGGCTTTAGGGCAAACAGTTTCAAAATTGAACCCATTATGCTCTTTATTCATTGTCTATTATTATAATATTTTGTAGCTGTTAGGATAGTTTAGTGGGCTTCAATAACTTGCTGCAGAACCAGGGCTTGGTAGTTTGATTCTTCACAATGCTTCCTGGGAGAATAGCCACCCAGGTTAATCTTGGACAAGCTGAACAGTCCCAGCACATCATCAGACGGAGTTACTAGTAAACCATTTCTGAGTGTTTTATACCAGAAAAACCTGATAAGTCATGCTGTAGGGCAGAGCCCATCTGGCAGCACACAATTGTTAATTAGCCACCTCAAATGGTGAAGCACCAGGAGTGAAGTAGTACACCACCTTCTGTGGCACCCCAAATATCTGGATTTGAGAAAGGGCCTTCCCAAGTCAGACATTATTTGTTTGATATCACTGAGAAAGGCAAAAACCATATGCTTGCCTGCTGTCTTGCTCCAAAAGCAAAACAAAGATTGGTGAGTGGGTCTGATCAGGGGAGTAGCAATGAAGGAAGATGAGAGAATGACAAAAAATGGATTAAGATGTTGTCAAATGCTTCTCCTTCCACTGATGGGAGAAAGTGAGCAATTCCTTTAAACATTCATCCTTATACCAGCATACATGGAAGTCAACCAATAAAAATACCACAAAAATATTACTGTGATAAAAAAGAAAACAAACTAGCACATGTAACAAAACAGATAGTAATATACATGTAATTTCTCATCAAATCTCACATCAGTATTGCTGGTCATGCTGTTGTATAGGCAATACAATAAACAGTCAAGAGCAGTATTAAGTATATGCATGAAATAATACCACAGGTTATCCCCTTTAGTTTTTGTTGTGCAAATAAGTGTTTTGCCCATGTGGTGTCACATATGGGAAAGCAAAAATATCAATAGGACTAAAGTCACAGTTTATATTTTTCTTACCTACAGTTTAAGTCATACTATGAACTATCAGAAGTCCTAGTTAATTCCATGTACTGTTTCAAAGCACTGGAAAGAGAACAAAGCTAAGATGTCCCCTTCTTTGCTACTGCCATTTATTTTATTTTACTTATTTATTTTTCAAATTTATACGGCCACCTTTTTCGCTTCAGCGACTTAAGGCGGCTCACAACATTGGTTAAAATTTGTTCCCCATACTCATTAAAACCAAATACAAAACTGTCTAAAACATCATAAAAACATCCCCGATCCCTTTAACAGAGGGGGATCGAGGCAGGAAGAAACCTCAGACAGGGCTAAATAAGCCAGCAGGGTTGGGTTTTGGTACTAGATGCTCCCCAGGCCTGCTGGCAAAGCCATGTTTTTAAGGCCTTCCTGAAGGTGGGCAGCTTCTTTGTCTTCGCCTTCTTTTTTCTCTTCCTCATAACTGTTGTTTCACATGCTATATATCTTCTTAGTCATAACATATGGAGACATTAACCCATAAATCAAGCATAGCTTTCACTACAAATGAGTTCTGAAAGGGAATGAAGGGATACTGCAAATTATTCACCTCCGCTGATTCAACTTATGGGAATTCTTATTCAAACTAGCCAATAAACGCAATATATGAAGGCAAAATACAGCTAGCTCCTTTAGAACTATATAAAGATCAGCATTTGGCTAGATACTTGTCACTTTGACCTTTTTTGCATTTAAAATTACCCCTTTAAGGAGAGAACTGTGTGACAATTAAAAACAGCCTTCCTGCACGTCAATTTTCATGCAAATATTTTGGCACATAATTCACTGCAGCAGTAACTCAGTTGTCTTTTTATCCTTTTCTGATACTATATGTGGAAAGGATGTGGAAATTGAGGAGGCTTGTGCATTATGGGAAACACTGGATTGAAACAAATTACTATTGAAGCTTTGACAAAGCTCATTCCCAATGATGTAGATCATTTTGTGATAAACATCTCTCTCCTAAAGAGGCATACAAAAATAAATATAGCAAATATTTTTAGGATGTCTGGTACTAGATCCCAGTCTTCATAAACCTATATCTAATAAAATATGACTGTCTTTGGGAAGTCACAAGGCTCTTTGTTGTTTTTGTTTGAGTAAACTAACGTGATTATATTCCTGTGAATTTTGATGCACAGCAAATAAAGCAAGATAGAGGAAGCCTGACACAATATTGAGCTAGATTATTCCATTAAACATAATCATCTGGGGGTACATACAGCCAAAAAACTGGAGACAAAATAACTGCATCGGCACAAAAATTGTATGGGTTGTGACAGCCAATAACATACCATGCTATAATTACATGCCAAACAGTCATTATGTAGTTGCATTATTGTGACATTGTTGGCCTCATTATTGAAAAGAAGATGAATTCAGATCTAATATTGGGAGTTGAAAGCCAAATAAATCCAAAACCTCGAAAGCATTTTTGGCAAAGATGATGGGGGAGGGAGATGAGGGTGCTTATTTTTCAGAATGGTTCCAACCAGAGATGGACAAGGCCTCCAAAGCTCACATCATATTAACATGCTAATTATTTTAATTTATCCAAAAGAAGAAAATACCTAATGCCTCCACATTTTTCAGATAAATTCATAATACTGAAACAGACTAGAGGCAAGAAGAAATCGTTAAGGAAGAAAAAAAGAGATTTCAGTGTGGGATCCTGAAAGCTGTGTGATGAGTAGCAGATGACAGCCAAATATATTTTACTAACACGGATATAAATGCCACCTACATTTGACAAAGTGCTCAAAGTTTTGTTTTGTGCTAGCAAATTAGTACAGATAATCACTTATTTTCATCACTGATTTCTCCTCTGAATTTTTACTCACTAGATCAGGGTGGCCAAACTTTTCAGGTTATGGGCTGGTCACATGGTTCAGTGGGCCGGTCATGTGGTGCCTCCCACCGGAAGTGGAAGTAAAATGTGTCCACACATGCACAAAATGCTGCTGTAAATGCACCCACCACTGTTGCAAACACATTTATGACAGCTGTGGGTGCATTTATGGCAGCATTTTGCACATGTGCAGGCACATTTTACTTCCACTTCCAGGAGTGTCATGGGCCACATGAGCTAGATGATTTGGCATTGAATCCAGCTCATGGGCTGTAGTTTGGGGGGCTCTGTACTGTTTCTCTAGACACAAAAGGGAGTTTTGGGGATTACCTGTGTTTCTGATTCAAGAGCTCATGGATTCAGCACAGAAAGTGTTTTGTATGTGAATTTTGCTTGTGAAACATTGGCTTACTGAAAGGCAGGAGCGAGAGGAAAGGACTGGGCAGAGAGCCAGAGGGAATATGCATTTGGTTCCATCATACTATTTAGAGCAAAGAGGCCACCATTAGATTTTGTGGCTCTTCTTTGTTGTGTAAGACCAACTAGCAGCAGTCAGGACCTGAGAAAATATTCCATAGGTATTAGTGAACTTTGCACAAGAAATAGCAGCAGTGTAGTGCATGGATAGAGGCTAGCATCCTCTGTTAGCAGAACAGGAGATTACTGCAGCTAGTACTACCAATATTATTAAGTCTACTACCAGATGATATCCTGTTGCCTAACTCCACCTGCATCATAGAAGTACATGTTACTAGCCACATCAGATTGCCACTGATGAAAGAGTTCTATTATAGGGTGGATATGACTTTGTATCATTCCATGCAAACTGTGCCTATCATGATTTTTTTTTAAAAAAACTCTTTAATTAGTAGTAATCTGCTATGGTTTGCAACATCATTCACTTTGTGCACATGAAGCTATGCAGCAGGTTACTCAACAGCAGTAGCATTAATAGTGGAAGTAGTAGAATTAGCAATAACATTCTGTTTTTCTGCTAATAATGAGGCCAAAGATGGTTCAGACCATGATTAAAAAGAGATATAACTATGAACACAGTAAGTTTAATAAAATACAAAAAAAGTACTGAAATATCACATTAAAAACAAAACCACAGTTAAAAACAATTTAAAACACCTTGAAGGGAAAGAAAAGGTGGGGGGGAATACTACATATATCACCAGTGATGCACTGCAATTTTTTTACTACCTACTCTGTGGGTGGGGCCAAAGCTGTGGGTGGGGCTAAACATCCTGCATTATGGGCTATGGAGGTGGGCATGGCCAACCAAGTGGGCATGGCCTGGGGGAATTTCCACTACCAGTTGTGCAGAACCTTACAGAACCTGCTGCAGTGCATCCCTATGCATCACTAACAACTACCTTCTATGCAGCCAGTCAGTTGCCAAAGCCCTGGTGAAATAAGAAAGTATTTGCCTGCTGGTAGCCAAGAAAGCTAAAAGAAGTGTCCCACAGTATGGGAATAATTACCAAGATGGCCCTTTTTTTGGTCCCTCACCAAATGTATCTGTGAAGCGGATGACATTTTGAAAAGAGATCCCTGAAATCTTAAATCTTGGGTAGGCTTATCTCTGTTGCATGCCACTGTTAAAATACTTATGGCAACTATTGAGGGGGAAAAATATCTGACGGGTTATCAGACACTGAAGTCAACCTTCACTGCTTGCCAAAGTTAGATATAAAATATTAGGAGACTATCTGGGCCTGCAGAGAAAAATCTATAAAATATTTTATACCCATTATTCACCAAGGAGAAAATTAAAATAATTTTTCACAGGCCTTTCTTGTTTGTATCTGCTTTTAGCTTTTGGCTCAATAAGGTATAATTGGGCCCCCAAAAGATTTTTTTAAATAAATAAATAAATAAATCTGATAGGCATCAGCAGTGGTGGGGAAAACTGAGCAAATAAATATTTACAATTGTATCCCTATCATGTTCAGATCTGCTTCCCATACTGTACTGTACTTCTTTATGTGGAAATAGTACATTAATCAACTTCCCTACATTGAAACAAGAACCAAGAAATCAACAACATAAAGTAACATCTCTTTTCAGGCTAGTGACATTTTGATAAAATGGCTCCAGAATATAAGAGGTAACTGGTGGAGATCATGAATGCAGATGGAAATTGCTCTTATTGATTTTCATTGGCAGTGGAGCTTATAACGTGACAATTGCATTTTTAAAAGTATAAATATAATGCTCTGGGAGGCTAGGGGAACATGAAGAGGCAGGTTTATTTCCAACTCCATGGCAGCTATGCACAAGATCTGCAGAATTTTCCCCCAGAAGTGTGGAGAAAACTACAGAGTATCATGTTAGCAGAATGCTTACATATACCGTATTTTTTGCCTTATAAGACACACTTTTTCTTCCCCAAAACTGGGGGGGGAAAGTTGGTGCGTCTTATATGGCAAATACCTCTTCCCGGGGGTCCTCGCCATTCGGCCCGGGAATGGGAGGCAGGCGATGGCGGGGCTCCGGCTGCGTCTCCTTTTAAGCCCTCCCGGCAGGCAGGGCTCGGAGGGCGGGGAGACGCGCCTGCCTCCCATTCCCGGGCCAAGCAGCGAGGGTACCGAAAAGAGGCAACGCGGCGGCGGCGATGGCGGGGCTCCGGCGGCGTCTCCTTTTAAGCCCTCCCGGCAGGCAGGGCTCGGAGGGCGGGGAGACGCGCCTGCCTCCCATTCCCGGGCCGAATGGCGAGGGCACCGGGAAGAGGCAACGCGGCGGCGGCGATGGCGGGGCTCCGGCTGTGTCTCCTTTTAAGCCCTCCCGGCAGGCAGGGCTCGGAAGGCGGGGAGACGCGCCTGCCTCCCATTCCTGGGCCCTCGCTGCTTGGCCCGGGAATGGGAGGCAGGCGCGTCTCCCCGCCCTCCGAGCCCTGCCTGCCGGGAGGGCTCAAAAGGAGACGCCGCCGGAGACCCGCCATCGCCGCAGCCGCGTTGCCTCTTCCCGAGGCCCTCGCCATTCGGCCCGGGAATGGGAGGCAGGCGATGGCGGGGCTCCGGCGGCGTCTCCTTTTAAGCCCTCCCGGCAGGCAGGGCTCCGTGGGTGGGGAGACGCGCCTGCCTCCCATTCCCGGGCCAAGCAGCGAGGGCCCAGGAATGGGAGGCAGGCGCGTCTCCCCGCCCTCCGAGCCCTGCCTGCCGGGAGGGCTTAAAAGGAGACGCCGCCGGAGCCCCGCCATCGCCGCCGCCGCGTTGCCTCTTCCCGGGGCCCTCGCTGCTTGGCTGAGTGAGGCAGCAAACGGAACAAACGCGCGGGGCGGCCTCCACTCCAGCTGACTCTGCTCGCCGGCGGGCATTCATTTGCCACCTTACCCCGTCCGCACACAGCATTCCCCCCCCCTGTTGGCGCGAGCATACCCGCCCCATAGACTGTCAGAGGAGTGGTTGTTTTAGTCAGAAAATGGTGGGGGAGGAGAGAGAGAAAGGCTTCTCCGTCTTCGTGGCTCCTTGAGGGCTCTCAACATTCCTCCGAAGGAGGTTTAGGAAGATACCGGACCTCCTCTCTCTCACACACACACACCCCTTTCTGCCGTTGTATGCCCCCACACACACGTATTCTCCCTCAAGCCCAGGCGGGTTCGCCCTCCTCCACCAGCTGCCTGGAGGGGTCTTTTTGCCCCCTGCTCGGACTCCCGACCAGCGCCTACTTGTGTGGAGAAAAAGAAGAGGTCGGGTTACTGAGGGAGCCAGGCAGGAGGGAAGGCGGGGGCGGCGGCTGGAGGAGCGAGCCGAGCATGCTTCTTTGGCTCGCAACCTCCTCCCCCGCCCAAAAAGAGCGAGCCGAGGCAGGCAAAAGCCACGGGCGATTAAATGCTCCTGACTGAGTCAAGGAGAAAGTGGGGAGGGGGGCGAGGGTCGCGGGGAGAGGCGGGCGCCGAGGGAGGTGGCGTAGCTGGACCATTAGGAAAGCTGAGCGCAGGAGAATAGATGCCTTTGAGATGTGGTATTAGAAGAGAGTCCTGAGAGTCCCCTCGACGGCAAAGAGAAGAAATAGGTCGATATTAGAAGAAATCAAGCCTGACTGTCCATTGGAGGGACAAATAGTGAAGATGAAGCTAAAGTACTTTGAACATCAAATGAGAAGAGAGGATTCACTTGAGAAAGCCGTGATGCTGGGAAAGGTGGGGGGGCAAAAGAAGAAGGGGGCGTCTAAAGATGAGGTTGATAGATGGTATTGTAAACACAATGGGCACAGAGCTTGGTGGGCTGAGGAGAATGGTGGAGGATAGAGGTGCCTGGAGGACAATGGTCCATGGGGTCGCAAAGGGTCGGAATCGACTGTGCCACTGAACAACAACAAATGTACAGAGTTGCCAATTGCGCGCTCTTCCCCATGCACAGGCATCCGCGGCTTATTATATTTCCCCCCCCCGCGCTCCGCGGCTCTTCCTTCCCCCTCTTTCCGTGGGAGGAAAGCGGAGTGATCCATCTTTCCAGGTGATCCATCTTTTAAGCCCTGCCTGCCGGGAGGGCTTAAAAGGAGACGCCGCCGGAGCCCCGCCATCGCCGCCGCATTGCCTCTCCCGGGGCCCTCGCTGCTTGGCCCGGGAATGGGAAGCAGAAAAGGGACGATGATGCCAGCCGCCTCGAGCAGCTCCCTGTCCCACCCCGGCAGCCCATGCCACTGGCCCCATTGGGGAGAGACAGGTACAGTACAGTATTTGGTTCAGAATCTTTTTTTTCTAGATTTTCCTCCTTTAAAATTGGGTGCGTCTTATATGCCGGAGCGTCTTATATGGCGAAAAATACGGTAGTATACTTCACTGTATCACAGTGGTTGAAATTCTGTTGCTTTCAATAGAGTAGGCCAGTTGAATCAATGGATTATATGGAGGAGTTGACTCACCAAATCGCCATTATTCAATGGCCCTACTGTAACGTGTAAACAATGGGGCAAATACCACCTTTGTCCAGCTGGGACACAAAATTTTGCTGTCCTCCCAAATGTTTGTGCAAGAGCCTCTTATGTGATTTACTTTCACTGCAATCATTTTTACCTCAAGCTCTAAATTAATACACCACTTATACTTGAGTATAAGCTGATCTGAATATAAGCCGAGGTAACTAATTTTACCTGAAAAACCAGAAAAACAGATTGATTCGAGTATAAGCCTAGGGTGGGAAATGCAGCAGCTGCTAGTGAGTTTCAATATTCAACTTAAATGATAATAAAATTAGGTTTTGGTCCAAGTTTATCCATTTCTAACAGGAGAGGCACAGGAGAGCCCAGTAGGTGCTGCAGGCACCAGGGCAGGTGGGGAGGGTGTTTCACACCCTGTAGAATTGATCAAGGCCAACTCTTCAGCCACCCAGATAACTTCTACATGGAAGCCCATCATTAGCAGGAAAAAAAATAAGATCATGGCTGCAGCATTCAAAGGGATACTCATTCTGCTAGTGCTCATCAGCTCTACAAATCACAGCATCAGATTGTCTCAAATGTGCAGATCTCCCACGCAGCCAGGAAAATAGATCAGATGACTCGAGTATAAGCTGAGTCTGCTTTTTTCAGCACATTTTAGTTGCTGAAAAAATTGGCTTATGCTCAAGTATATGCAATACTTTAGATCAGTTGCCAGTCAGGTAACCTGACAACTTTACCTCAACAGTGTACTGACCTCATGGTTCTCCAATAGTAAACTTCCCAGGCCTGATCTGGTAGAATTTGCTTTGTGAGTTGGGGCCATCATACCAGGTTTCCATAGGCCTAATTTAGCAGCTGAAGGAAATGGACTGATCAAGAGTTCTAGTAAAGATAAAGGTTTCCCTTGCTCAAAAGCCAGTTGTGTCCGACTCTAGGGTTCAGTGCTCATCTGTTTCAAAGCCAAAGAGCCAGTGTTGTCTGCTTCTGCAGACGTTTCCGTGATTATGTAGAAGGCATGACTAGACACCGGAGCACATAGAATGCTGTTACCTTTCCACCAAAGTGGTCCCTATTTATCTACTTGCATTTTTTTGCTTTCAAACTGCTAGTTTGGCAGGAGCTCGGACAAAGATGGGAGCTCATTCCATCCTGCATTACTCAGGAATCGAACTGCTGACCTTCCGCCTCCCAGCCAGCATCTTAGACACTTGAGCCACTGCAATAATCAAAGGCATGGAAACTTCACGCTTCACAAAGAACAAATCTGGTTTAAACACGTACACTAATTTAGGGAAACACACACCGAGTTTCAGTTTTTTAAACATTTCACTCCAAGCTACTGTATTTAAAATTACAACTAGTGGCCACAAGCAATTTCAGAGATACTGTATCAGGTATCAGTATGAGTCGGCTGGATAGTTCAGTGGTTTAGGTACCTGGCTGTGGAGCCAGAAGTTGGAAGTTTGAATCCACTTTGTAACTCCTGGAATAATAGCCAGCCTGTGTGGTGAGACCTTGGGTAAGATACCCAGACACAGGATGCCCCTCAAAGTAGAGAAAGGTATATCACTTCTGGGCAATTAATCCCTAGAGGGAAAAAACCTGAAAGAGTCACCATACATCATAATTGACTTGATGACTCACTAAATTACATCTTGAGCACACATCAGTACAAATCATTGTAACACTGCTGTCTTTATAACAATGCAGTCAGAAATAGAAGTGGAGTCCATGAAAATGTTGAAAGACTGACCTAATTAGTTGAGTGACCTAATTAAACTTGGGTCATGGAAATGAGCGACATAGGCATGGTTCCAAAAACTATATGTAAGAACATATGTTTCTATTAGTGGGAAAATCTTTATTGCTACTGTTGCTCTTAATACTAATTATACTGACAGAATTAATCCTAATACTACTAATATTTTGTTTAAATAGGATAAAATTAAATTAAAATACAATTTGATTATTATAGTTTTTCCTCCACAATTGTCCTGCAATCTCAAATTGTGACGTAGAAATAATTAATATTGCACACCTTGCCCAATAGACACAGTATGAGTTGCCAACAGAATATGAGGTGGATTTGGGTGTTTCCTCGCAGATAAAAGTATGAAGAACTTAAAGAGAAGCTGAAATGTGTTAAAAGAATATGACATGGCATTAATACAGGGGTTTCCAAACTTTTCAAGCTGGGGGTTGGGTCACACTCTCTCAGTCAGCTTCAAGGACCGGGCGGCCATTTTGCCCTGTCTACATGATGGGGTGGCCATTTTGTCCCAACAGCTTCAAAGGCAATTTTGTTTCTCAAATATCATTGGAGGGGTGGGAGCCACATGAAATGGACCTATGGGCCAGATCTGGCCCATGGGTTTTAGGTTGGGAATCCCTGCATTAATAGTAGAACAAGAACAACAATACTTTCTTAGGTTGTCAGCCATTTTCACCTATTTGGAATATGGGTGAAAGTTTTTGTGCAAGACATGCACAGAACTTTATCTGTGCAATATTCTTTTATGTTGTGACTATTGTTTAACTTTAAATATCTTAAGCAGTATGGAGCTGACACAGCCTCGGGCTGGGTTAACTCAGGTTTATTGCATCGTGTACAGAGGGAACATGAGGTAATGGCGGATCGATAGCTCTTTATATACAGCAGTGACACATTTGAACGTGGTGCCATGGTAGCCCATTGGCTACTGTCTGCGTGACGTCATTGTAGGTCACGCCCTTCTTGTCCAGGTGTAGGTGGTGGCGGGAAAACTTCCCGCGCTGTTGCCTTTGATGAGTTTGGACCAAGAGAGCTTGGACGCTCGCTGCTGCCAGCTGGTGGTCATTAGCTCGCGTCCTATTACAGGGTTTATATGATACAGCTGAAGGTTACATTGTTGCTATAGGCAAGGTTACATTGGCTCAGATACATTGTAATCCGTGTGTACAATAAAACCAACAGAACACAACACCCCTCCCCCCTAGGACGAGACAAAGTCTCGAGCCCACACTTAAACACACTCCCCCCCCTTAGGAGACAAAGTCTCTCAGCCAAGATGGCTTATTTCGAACACGCTGGGGTCTCGATGCGGGCTGCCTCTCCCCGGGTTTGCTACCTTCTCTTTGTCCCCTGGTTTCCTGTCCTGTAATATGAGAGGGAGACTCGTTAGTGACTTTCCGCGGCTCCGCGGCGTTGTTGGGAGGTGTGTTTTTTCTTAGGGAGGAACCGGGGGCACTGGGGGCTAACGAAAAACCCCTCTTCTCGCTTGGACGGGTGGGGGAACACTCCTGAAAACCCCCCCGGCTCGCAAAATCAAGCTCAAAATTACTATCGGGGGCAGCGGGCGCGAACTCCTCTCCCCCTTCCCCGGCCCCTGATAGGACTGGCGTATCAAAAGGATATGAGTCGGGGCCGCTGCTATCAAAAGGATATGAATCGGGGCCGCTGCTTCTGCTTCCTTCCCCCCTTGCTTGGGACTGTTGTCCATTGCTGTCTCCCCCTTGGGTTAAGCGGGTGGGGGAGAACCCTAACGCTGAATCCTGTTGCTGAGCTCCACTGACTGGCCCACTCACTCGGTGCCTCAGTTGGTCTGCGTGCCTCCTCCAGAGGAGGCCGGTGTTAGTCTCGACCCGGTACGATACTGGCCCCGTCCGTTCTACAACCTTCCCTGGTACCCAGGCCGGCCCTGCGCTGGAATAGTTCCTGCAGTGAACAGGGTCCCCGGCGGCGAAACCCTTCGAGACTGCCAACCCTATGTTTTTCCCTTTATCCTCGACCCTCGTCGGGTCTAGCCTGGACAGGATCGTGGTCAGTTTTCGCCGCATCAAGAGCTCCGCCGGCGAGTAGCCTGACGCTAAAGGGGTTACCCTATACGCTAAAAGGAACTGGCATACCTGGTGATTCAGGTCCCCCGGGCCCATGCGCCGCAGCGCGTCCTTTGTTGTACGCACTAGTCGTTCCACTTGGCCATTCGTGGCCGGGTGAAACGGTGCGGATGTGACATGCCGAATGGCGTTTGCCTCCATGAAGGCTCCGAACTCAGCGGAGGTGAAACAACTAGCGTTATCGCTGACTAAAGTGTCGGGTAAACCGAACGTGGAAAAGACTCTCCTTAGCCGGCTAATCGTCGCGGCGGAGGACGTGCTCTTTACTGGGATAACCTCCAGCCACTTGGAGAACGCATCTACCACCAGGAGAAACATGGTTCCTCGGAACGGGCCAGCGAAATCCACGTGCACTCTGGACCACGGCCCCCTTGCTGTGTCCCACTCCCTATGCGGGAGACGGGCCGCCTCAGGTCGGGATTCCTGGCAAGCCTCGCAAGTGCCGACCATGTGCTCAACGTCCGCGTCCAGCTGTGGCCACCAGAAGTAACTCCGGGCTAGCGCCTTTGAACGAACAATGCCCGGGTGGCTGACGTGCAGCAGTTCGAGCACCCTCGTCCGCAGGGGCGCAGGGACCACCACCCGTTGGCCCCACAGAAGGCACCCCCTCTCTAGGGACAACTCTAGCCTTTTCCTAAAGAATGGGTCGAACTCTGTACTCGGGGACGAAGCCGGCCACCCCTTCTGCACCCATGAACTAACTTTTTCCAGCGTCCTGTCCTTGCCTGTCGCCCTAGCAATGTCGGCTGGTACTATTGGGGGTGCGTCTAAAACCTCAATCAGCAGCACCTGGCGGTCTCTTTCTGCTCTCGCCTTTTGGTCGTCCGACAATGGCAGAGGGGATCGCGAAAGCGCATCAGCATGGCTGATTTCCTTTCCGGGCCTGTACTCCAACTCATGTTGGTACGCGTTGAGGAAAATAGCCCATCGCAGCATTCTCGGGGACAGGATCTGCGGCGTGGGCTTGTTTGCCGTGAAAATCCCTAACAGCGGTTTGTGATCGGTCACGATTTTGAACGGGCGGCCATACAAAAAATCGTGAAATTTTTTGGTCCCCGCTACTATTGCTAACGCTTCCCTGTCGGTTTGCGCGTAATTTCGCTCCGCTTGGGACAGGGACCTTGAGTAAAACGCTACCGGGGCCTCCCTTCCGTCCTCCAACACATGGCAAAGCACCGCCCCCACCCCCACCGGGGATGCATCACAAACTAGGACCACAGGCCGTTTGGGGTCGAAGTGCGTCAGGATTGCCTCAGATGTTAGGAGTTGCTTCAGCTCTTTGAACGCCCTCTCGTGCTCGTCACCCCACATCCATGGCTCCTCTTTTTTAAGCAACCGATGGAGCGGTTCGGCCACGGACGCCTTCCGCGGGAGGAATGTATGGTAAAAGTTGAGGAGCCCCAGGAAAGACTGCAGCTCGGTTTTGGATGTGGGGCGAGGGGCCTTTTTAATGGCTGCTACCTTGGATTTAGACGGCTTAATCCCCTCGGGTGTGATCCGGAACCCTAAAAACTCGACCTCGGTTTCGAAAAAGACACATTTATCCTTCCTCAATCTCAGCCCCGCTTTCTCGAACACGGTCAGTACCTTGTCTAACCGTTTTGCCAGTTCAGCCTCACTCCCCCCTGTTATCAACACGTCATCAAAATAAGGCAACACCCCCTCCAGGCCCTTTAGGAGGCGTTCCACGAGCGACTGAAAAAGACCGGGTGCCGAGTTCACGCCGAACTGTAACCGCGACACCTGGAACGCTCCCTTATGTGTAACTATTGTTTGTGCCGCGGCCGTGGCGGGGGTCACAGGAAGTTGCTGATAGGCTTGTGCCAAATCGAGTTTAGCGAAACACTTTCCCCCATTTAGCCTGGCCAAAAGGTGGCTGATCACTGGCACCGGGTATGCATTAGGGCGGATCGCCTTGTTAATTGTACACTTATAATCAGCGCAAATGCGCACCTCCCCGTTAGCCTTTAGAGCCGTTACAATTGGAGTTTCCCACTCCGCGGAATCAACAGGAATAAGAATCCCCTGGCCCACCAGTTTGTCCAGTTCCGCCTCTATCTTGTCCTTGAGTGCGAACGGCACCCTGCGTGGTTTGAGTCTTATCGGGCGGACCTCCGGGTCTATGTCGAAAGCTACAGGGGGTCCCTTGAACTTTCCGAGTCCTTTCTCAAAAACGGCGGGATGCGCATCGCAAACCGCTTGTATTGGGTCCCCCCCCACGGTATGCACCCCCCTATGAACAAACCTAAGGGCTGAAACCACTGTGTCCCTAGGAGGCTACAGCTTCCCCCTTTGAGGACAACTAGGGGCAGTTCCGCAGAATGTCTCTTAAAATTGACCCGAAATTTCCCGACCCCCAACACCGGAATGCTGTTTCCCTGTACGTCCCGTAGTGTGGACCTCAACGCTTTAAGCTTGGGCCGCACGTGGGGGTCGATTCTCAGGAACTCTTTCTGGGGAATTATGGAATAGGAGGACCCCGAGTCAATTTCCATCTTAATAGGGGCCCCTTGTACTAATACCTCAACGAAGTAATGGGACTGTCCCGCGGACACGCTGAACACTGAGGCGTCGTCCTCGCTGCCGTCCGAGACGCGGCCCACGCCGTCCTGCTTCCTCGTGGTCTGGGCGCCATCTTTGGGCCTCGCTGGACGGTCCGGTCTGGCCACGCGGTCTTGTGACTGCCTCCGGCCCTCTTTCCGCTTTCTGCACGCCTTGGCGATGTGCCCCCGACGGCCGCAGGTGTAACACTCGGCCTTCCTGAACGGGCATCTCGCGCGCTCGTGGGCCGCTCCGCAACCCTCGCAGCGTCGACCGCCCTTCCGGACCTTCTGGACCTCCTCGCCGTCGCTGCCTTCCGTAGACGACTTTGAGGCCCGTCGAGTCGCGTGCACCGACTGTCCGGTCTTCCCGTGCACCGAATTTTCCGCCTTGCCGGCTCTAGGATGCCACTCACGCCACTGGTGCATCTCGTCCACTCCGGCATTCGTGGACTCTGCGGCTTCCGCGGCCTCAATAACCTCTGCCAGCGTGGGTGGCGGCTCCTTATTCATCAAGCTGCGCTGTACCTCCTTGTCTTTCAGGCCACACAACACGCCGTCCCTGAGGACCAACTCCAGGATATCGCCCCATTTACAGGGGGCGGCGGCTATCCTCATGGCGGCCACGAATGCCTCAACCGACTCATCCGGCGCTTGGACTCGCCTCCAAAACGCGCTCCGAGCGGGAAACATTGCCCTCGAGGGGCAGAACCGCTCTCGCAGCAGTTTCATGATGTCGCTCGCCTTAAAGTCGCTCACCTTCTTCGGAGCGATTATGCCCACCAGCGTCCGCTTGGTTTCCATCCCGAGCATTCTGGTGAGGATGGCCTTCTTCCTCTCCTCGTCTTCTCCTTTGACTCTGAGTTCTACCAGGGCCGCCTGGAAATCCATCTCGAGCAGCTCCCAGTCTTGCGGTTTGGTGATGTTGAAACCGCTCTGTGCCCTGGCTGTTCCGTGGGGATCCATCATCCCACCTTCGTCGCCAATTTGGTGTATGCAAACCAAGACACAGGACACAGCCTCGGGCTGGGTTAACTCAGGTTTATTGCATCGTGTACAGAGGGAACATGAGGTAATGGCGGATCGATAGCTCTTTATATACAGCAGTGACACATTTGAACGTGGTGCCATGGTAGCCCATTGGCTACTGTCTGCGTGACGTCATTGTAGGTCACGCCCTTCTTGTCCAGGTGTAGGTGGTGGCGGGAAAACTTCCCGCGCTGTTGCCTTTGATGAGTTTGGACCAAGAGAGCTTGGACGCTCGCTGCTGCCAGCTGGTGGTCATTAGCTCGCGTCCTATTACAGGGTTTATATGATACAGCTGAAGGTTACATTGTTGCTATAGGCAAGGTTACATTGGCTCAGATACATTGTAATCCGTGTGTACAATAAAACCAACAGAACACAACAGGAGCGTATTGCACAAAACTCAGAAATAGCATCATTCCTGCCAAGAGAGCTGGGTCTGCACTGAGATTGATTGACATGCTGAGAACTTAGGATAACTCTGGTCCATACCACTTCAGGCTCAAGACTAGTTCAAGGAATTACACATAACTACTTACTTCCAATTAAATTATTTTTGAAATAACTAGGGCAAAACAAAAATACATTTGTAACTTAAGGATGAATAATTTCACTCTGTTTCTGGCAAGTAAATCCTGCCCCTCTCTAACACCATATTCACACAAGCAACAATAAGTAAAAGTTACTGTTAACATTATGGGGGTGCAGGCTCACTAAATAGTAGATAGCAATTGTTTTCAGTGCTGGTTTATGCTGATGGATTCTCGTACATCATAATGTATTGTGAGCACTGATAAAATTGTAACAATTGCAAAACTGAACAGGAGCAGCTAGTATTTTGTTCTGAAATAATTAAAAATAACAATTTTAATTACCTTGTGAGTAAGTAAATATAGTAATTTCTTGTGAAAATTGCACCTAAAATTCTAATTACTTCAGTGGGCTTGCATCTGTAATTAACAGCTAGTAAAGGAATTTTGTAAGTTGTGATCAGTTGACTCCCAGTCAAGAGGGGGGGGGGGGAAATGTTCAACATGTGGAAAAAGAAATTTTATTTGCTAAAACATTGCACTGTGTTTCAGTGGATTAATTACTTTGTCACCTTCTCCCCATGCACTGAATTAACACTACCTGGACTACTTGCCGCTTAGTGTTATTTGGAAAATATTAAATATCACTGTAGGTATTATCAATTTACTACCAGAAAGAAGGCCACAAAATAATTAATTGCTCCAAACAAGGTGAGCTGTTTTACCAAATGGAGACAACTTTTCCACATTTTGATATTTGTTCTCCGCCTTCAGTCTGAGTTTCATCAGATGTTTCCAGTTTCATTTTGCCTCTGCTTTGTCTAGGACACAGACTTCCTAGGGCCTTTAGACTAATCTGAAAAATTATCCAGGGAGAACCTGATATGATCTAAATTATGAATCCAAAAATCTCCTCAATTTCTGACACACACCTCTCATTTGATATGCTTGCATACATAATTGATCTGCTTGTCAGAGACACTATTTGGGGGTGAAGCTGGGGCAACAAATGGCTTGAGCCAAATGAGTTTAGAGTCCTCCAACAACGAGGCTTGCATGCTGCATCACATAAAAATAATCCTGTGAGTGCATGATCAATAAGAATTTAATGTCTGGAAGTGGTTGAAAATTAACATCTCATAAAGTGCACAGCTAATAAAAAATGAAAGGAAAACAACTGATAAGAGGACAATAAAATTGATAAGACAACTACAGGAGTATGATAACAGCACTTCCATTATATTATTCAGAGAGCTAGGGCAATGGATACAGAGCAAAAACAATTGGAAACTTAATTAAGCAGTCAGCTCTAATGAAAAGGGTCGTAACCCAGAGCAAGTAAATCAAAACAAGCACTGAAACAGTATAGCATAAATAGACAGAGAGAGCAGAATACAGAATTGAAGCTAGTAATATGAACTGCTGGAACTGGGTTTTAAAAATAGAAAGGTTGTAACACTGCATTATAGGATGGTGCGGAATAGATGCCATTATATAGCATATGATGGAGACTGTATTAATTTAAATCAAAAGTTCTCAACCTTTTAAAGCCAGGGGCCGGGTCATGCTCCCTCATACAGCTTTGGGGGCCAGATGACCCTTTTGCCCTTCTTCCACCACATGGCACTTCCTGGTATGTAGGAGTGGGGGGGCACATGAAATGGTGCCATGGGCTGCATCTGGCCCACAGGCCGCAGGTTGGGAATCCCTGATTTAAATGAAGGAGAAACAGTAATGTTCTCAAATTGGGAGATACATAAACTTATAGAAACACTCTGCTTTTATGTATTTGGTGTGACTAAAAGAATCCTTACCATTTTACTCTGGAACTTGAAACAGACATTTTTTTTATGTTTCAATGGAGAATAAAAGAGTGATGAATTCCATTTTTGGCTCACTGGATTGACAAAATAAACAGAGCAGCCGACAAACAGACAGCTCTTTTATCTGAAAGTAAGGTTCTTACAGAATAATTTGTTGATCTAGTAGAGAAAAGATTCAGTAGATAATTAAATACTTCTTCACAAGTACATATGTTAAAGACAGAAAACATACTGTGACACATTTGCCACTTTGTTAGGAGGGCATGTTCTATAGTTCTTTTCAGGTGTTATAGCCTTTGGGTTCCTACCTAGTCATCCAACAATAAGTATAGGATCAATCTAGATGTTCCCTTCTGAACATGCTGGCATACCAAGAGGTTTTATTTTTATTTTTAAAAAACCAAACACCATAGATTGCAGCAAGGAACATTTGTGGTACCATCAAATCATCCTCCACTTACGGAGCGCCATTCTCCTTCTAAAACTGTATAGATTTTTGCACAGGTGATTAACCTTTAATATTACATGATTTAAGTATGAAATAATTAATTTCCAACCTATTAACTGTAGGAAGGATTACAAAGAATTGGAAAGTAAAGAATGATTTTCAATTATCAAAATCATTCTTTACTTTCCAATTCTTTGTAATCCTTGCTACAGTTAATAGGTTGGAAATTAATTATTTCATACTTCAATCCAATTGCTTATTCTAATCTATTGATAAATGCACAAGTATATGGCATACATCTATTTTTCATTCCTTCATTCCCTTAATAATAATCATCTCCTAAATTTTGAAAATTGGCTCATGTTCCCAGATACACCAAAAGGTTATAATGCCTGAATAGGGCTTTGAGGTTAGGTAGAATATAATTTCATTTTGTATTTTTGAAAAATTGCCAAATTTTCCAAATTTCTTCACATTTGAAATATGAGCTTAAAAATGTGAATGAAGTAACAATGGCATGTTGATCCATTTAGGCAAGGGGTTCCCAAACTTTTCATGCTACAGGCTGGACCACACACCCTGGATAACTGAGCAGGACGGACACGTGGTTCCTCCCATCATAAACGCTGCTGTAAAATGCATCCATGGGTGTCGTAAATGTGTTTATGACAGCCATGGGTGCATTTATGGCAATGTTTACAGCAGGCACATTTATGCATGCACGGGCACGTTTTATGGTTGATGTAAATGTGTCCACTTCTGCTTCTGGTAGTGGCAAGGGTGGTGGTGGGCCACATGAAATGGTACCACAGGCTGTGTCCAGCCCACGGACCATAGGAGGGCCACCCCCGATTTAGGCAAATAAATTGAGGTCACAGGCTTGAATCCTTGCATATTCAACTGTTTTTGCTGAACTAGCATCTCTCTCCTTCCCTGATATTCTGCATTTTTAATATGCATAAGATAATTAGGTATAAATCAATCTTTCCCTTAAGTACATGAATGGATGAAACAAGTTCTAGTTTCTTCTTGAAGAATTTATCAAAATACACACAATGCATATTCAGCACTGAAAGAATTCAGGGTTTTCAAAAAAAATCAAATATGGGAGGTAACAAATGGAAACATTTTCTATGAAAAAAAAAATTATTTTATATAAATGCAATAATTTTGCCATTATTTTTTTTGCAAAATAAAAGATATCAAAGAGGGAAATTAAGACTTAAATATTTTTTTAAAAATTGCATTTTTAAAATAAATGTCACAGCAACATGACTAGTAAAACTTGACATGTTCATTACTGAATGTTAAACTCTACTACATGGAAAAAGATTTTGAACGATAAATCACAAATATAAAAATCAACTGAATTCTTAGAAAAAGACCAACTCACAAAGAAGTCAGAATGATCTCACCAGCTTAGTGATGGTCTAAAACAGTGGTGGCTAACATCAGCACTCCAGATGTTCTTGTACTTCACTTCCCAGAAGCCCTGGATCAGCAGGAGTGATGACTTGGGCTTCTGGAAGTCCAAGAACAGCTGGAGTGCCAACGTTAGCCACCAAGGGTCTAGAATTTACCAAGAAACTCATGCACAGAATGCAGCCAAGTATTTACATTTAACATCCCACCAGCCAGATATGATACCTTGAGTGAATCACTAGCAAACACATTTTAAAATATCACCTTTGCCAACAGAAGATTTCAGTAACAAATATCACAGCTATGTCCTTCACTCAATGCTGAATTATTCTGCATCCCATCTCTTACTCTCTTACCTCATAACCTAATATCAGAAGATATATCAAACTGACTGTCTTTTCAGTACAGAAGGCTGAAAGGTTGGCAGCTTTGGTATTACTCAAAACAGCTTGGAATGAAGCAGATTGCCTCCTCTAGAAACATCTAGAATTATCCGTCTCAAGTACTAGCTCTCCAAGTACTTGGAAGGCTGAGTTGCTAAATGCCATTTTTGCCGGTGAATAAGACACAATGACGTATAAAACACATCCCATTATTACCAAAATAGCCCATTACAGACCACTATATACAATACAAGATGCACCCCATTTCCCCATTGTATTTTAAGAGGGGAAAAGTGGGTCTTATACACCAACAAAAAGGGGACTCTCCCTCATTTTGTCATATATTCTGGTTGCCTCCATTCTTCTGCATTGGTGACAACAGCAAGGTCCAAACTGATTTAATTTGACACCCATCTTCAATGTAGGCAGCTGGTGTCTTTATATCTAATCACTCAGGAACTTGCTATACGATGGGTGAGACTGGCAAGAAATACAGCTGTTCTAACAGGACTCACACTTAAGGGGAGTCTGGAATGATGTAGCTATGTTACAATGCCCAGTACATTTCCTTATGAAGAGAAAGTATTAAATATATGTAGCATTTCTATTTTGGATGTCCACTTCTGTTATGTATGTTAACTGTGTTTTCTGACAGGAGCGGAATGTATCTTTTTCTCATGTATCTATTCTTATTCAAATAAGTGGATCGAAAAATGTGCACACTCTGTTAGCCAATGGGCTTGTTGTATTATTGTTACTGTTACTTTTTATAGTGTATATAAGTCCGAGTTTTGCCCTATCAAAAGTGTGTTCAAACCCCACTAATAAAGAGCTGAATTTCACTACTTCATTCGTCTGCTTCTTCATTCCCTGAACACGAAAACTTCCAAGGTGGAAACTTGTTGCAATGATAACCCGGGGGAAAAGATGTTGAATCCCAAGAAGACACATGAGATGAGAGTGAGGTGCAAGCCATATCCCCACTATATCGGGTGGTATTTTATTGACTATAATTTGTGTGGGCGATCACGTATAGCTCACGTGAGACCCTGTGACAGAAGGATGGATTACTATGTGGCACTTGACTGGTTAGAATACATTTTCCAGCCTGAGTGCCTAGGTTAGCCATATGTGTACTAATCAACAGGAACAGAGAATCACACTGTACCCGCCTTACCTAAATGTCCTTGCAAATACTAAGCTTCTATGCTTGAGATGTTTTGGCTAGCTGGAGTTTTGTGTCTCCTAAGAAATGATTAAGGTTATGCATGGTGTTTACAAGACACTGTGACATCCAATTGACACTTATCCTACTCCTCTCAATGCCCCCAGCTGAAGAAGCCTGCAATTGCTTTTGTTACCTGTAACTATATTAGCCCATTACCCAATTTCCTTTCCTGTAAAGCTCGGCTGGTTTCCAGCGGTGTTCTCGCCGAACGAACCCATCGGGAAAGGTTGTTGTCAATAATTGAACTGGGCATCCATATTAACTGAGTGTAAAGGAGTGAGGTAAATGTAAAGGTCACCCATGCTCGAAAGCCAGTCATATCCGACTCTAGGGTTCAGTTCTCATCTCTGGTTTATAGCCAAAGAGCATGCACTGTCTGTGTCTACAGACCTTTCCGTGGACATGTGGCAGGCAGGCCTCAACACCGGAGTACACGGAATGCTGTTTACCTTCCCACTGAAGTGGTACCTATTTAACTACTTGCAATTTCTTGCTCTCAAACTGCTAGTTTGGCAGGAGCTGGAACAGAGACAGGAGCTCAATACATCGTGCCGTACTCAGGTCTTGAACTGCTGACCTTCCATTCATCAAGTTCAGAGTCTTAACCACTTGAGCCACCGCAGTCCTGTGGCTGGTATCACCTATCATTTAAAGTGATTCAGATTTAAAAATGGACAGCTTAAGTGTTGCTTAGAGTCCGAGTCACACATTTTTTTAAAGTGGATTTAATGAATGGATTTAATGAATGTGCAAGGAGGGGGAGCGCAGCAGCCCTGCCTCTTTCTGCCATACTTTCCATTACTCACCTCATGGAGAGGGCTTTTCCTTTGTATGGAGATGCTCCATGTAACCCAGAATGTTGAAGATGAACATTCTGAATCATTTAGATAACTTCCACACATTGAGGAGACATGTCCTCTTCAAAAATAAACTCTGAAGAAGAGAGGGATGACTGGAAAATTGTGGGGAGGCTAGAGAGGCTGAGATGTTCTTCCTCCTCACATACTGGTGTCAGAATTCCTGAACTGGGTTTTGTTTCTCTTGAAACAGTAGCTATGAACATTTAAGTATGAGCACAGGCCCAGAAAGTGCATATACATTACCAATCAGCAGAAAACAACGACAGCCTGTTCATTCCCATCTAAAACAAATAGCAGACACTTGAAAGCTTATCGCCAGCTATAAACCTTCATTTTCCTCCTCTGCTTTATATATTCCCATCACCACTGGCAGCAGGTTAAGTGAAAGGTCATGGGAAGGGAGATTAAAGATGCAGAGGTGATATGGATACAGAAAAACAAGGAAAAGGCCCACAAGATTTAGCACAAGAATAAGACAAGGGGTGCCTTTTACCCCTGTCAAAGTGTTTATCTGCCCCAAACCATTGCCCTTTGCAACAAGCCAGGGGGAGAGAGGGAGAAGGAGAGAGAGGGAGAAAAGTCTCAAAAATATAGCTTAATTTTTAAGAAAGGCACAAACAAACCAGCTAGTGCCTCACATTCGCAAACAATGGGAATTATCCTAGTTTGGAGCAAGTTGTAAAGTTCATGCAATTTCCACTGTTGTAAGTCATATGGTGTATGTGTACAAATTAGTCATTTTTTGTGTGCTAAATATCATTTTTCCAATGGAAGAACTCTGATAAGACCACCAGAAAATTCAGCGCCATTGTCACTAGTGAGGAGAAGAATGTTGCTATTCTATGTATTTGATTTATACTCCTATTGACGAATATAAATATGTATACTCTATGGCAAGGGCCCCCAAACTACAGTCCATGGGCTGGATTCAGCCCACAGTACCTAATAATTCAGCCCACACAGCTCCTGGAAGCAGAAGTAAAATGCACCCAAGCATGCGCAAAATGCTGCCTTAAATGCACCTGCAGCTGTTATAAATACATTTACGACAGACACGGGTGTATTTACGGCAGCATTTTGCACATGTGTGGGCACATTTTACTTCCGTTTCTGTTGGGAGGAACCACATGACTGGTGCATGGCCCAAAAAGTTTGGGCACCCCTGCTCTATGGTATATTGAACAGTGCCTGACTACAGCTAATTCTCCAATACTATGTCTCTCATAAGGTAAAGGTAAAGGTTTCCCTTGCTCAAAAGCCAGTCATATCCAACTCTCATCTCTGTTTCAAAGCCGAAGAGCCAGCACTGTCTGCTTCTGCAGACATTTCCGTGGTCTTGCAGCAGGCATGACTAGACACGGGAGCACACAGAACACTGTTACCTTCCCACCGAAGTGGTCCCTATTTATCTACTTGTAATTTCTTGCTTTCGAACTGCTAGGTTGGCAGGAGCTGGGACAAAGACAGGAGCTCATTCCGTCCTGCAGTATTCGGGAATCAAACTGCTGACCTTCCGCCTCCCAGTCAGTGTCTTAGCCACTTGAGCCACAAAAGTAATTTCTTTTGTACTTTGTTTATTTTTACTTCCACTGCAATATTAAGGGTACACAAGGCTACAGAAAAACAGAGTGGGGCAATGAAAACCCTGGCAAGTAGGAATGAAAAAAAAAATGAAATTCTGACACATGGGAGAGAATGCTTTTGATGTTAACAATAGTGACATCTTGCAAAGCTGAAGTAGCAAATGGAAACCAGTTTGTGCAAAGCACATAGCAAATATACCTTGTTCCTGCATAATTGAAACATCTAAGAGTAAAAGACTGTGACACAATAGATGGCACCCCATAAACAGAGAACACTTTGAAACAATTTAAAAAGCATGCATATATGAGGGAAGCAAAACAAAAAGAACACAACAATACAATACCTTTTTGCAATATGGGTAACTCTCAAAGGAATTTGTCTGTGTTTAATTTTTATATCACCTGATGCAATCAGATGAAATCAAAGTGATAACTTATGTACTATTAGAATGGGACCATGCAATTATTCTAGAAAATTAAAGACATTATCATACATTATGTAAGAAGATTCCCATTTTCTCAGCAGCATTCAAAAAAGTTAAATAATTTGCAACTCAACAGATAACGCTAGCTTCAATAGATAATAGACAAACAAGTTATAATATTCAGTTTCAGGCTTCTAGCATTCTATCATACACTCATGTGATAATAGTACATACATGCATATTTTATTTATTTATTTATTTTTATATTCAAATTTATATAGTTGCCCAACTCACGAAGACTCTGGGCAGCCTACAATCTGAAAAAGCTTTAAAAGAACCACCCCATTAAAACAAATTACCCCGCTAAAATCCCCACACATTATTAAAAAGAAGGAAATTACTTGATATTAAACCAACCAGCAGGTGGGGGTCACAACATCTTCAGGACCCCATACCTGCCCCACCAGCCACGTTTTCAGATCTTTCCTGAAGGGCAGCAATCCCTGTCTGCAACCTTAGTTCCACTGGCAGGAGGTTCCATAGGGCCAGAGCGGACACAGAGAAGGCCCTCCTTCTTGTGCTAGAGAGACGAGTCCCTCTAGCAGATGGTACAAGCAGAGAGCCCCTCCGGTCTGCTCTGGTTGGATGGAGAGATATTCTTGGGGCAATGCGGTCTCTTAGGTATCCTGGCCCACTACCATGTAGGGCTATAAAGGTAATGACCAGCACCTTGAATTGCACTTGGAGGCAAATTGAAGCTAGTGCAGCTCCCGAAGCAGTGGTGAGGTGCGAGCATAACACCCATACCCCATCACCACCCGAGCAGCCGCATTCTGGACCAACTGCAACCTCCGGATGGTCATCAAGGACAGCCCCATGTAGAGTGCATTGCAATAATCTAGTCTAGAGGTGACCAGATGACCACTTCATCAGGGTCACCTCTAGAGTGACCATGAGTAAGGAGTCCTGGTCTAGGAGCAGGCGCAACTGGCGAATCTCCCGAAGTTGGGCAAAAGCCCTCCTGGCCACAGCCACTACCTGATCTTCAAGCAGCAGTCGTGAGTCCAGGAGGACCCCTAAGTTGCGCACTGGGTCTGTCTGGGGCAGACTAGCCCCATCCAAAACCAACGATGGTAGCTCCCGAGATAACACTGGGCCCCTAATCCATAGTCACTCAGTCGTGCCTCGGTTCAGTTGTAATCCATTGTTCCCCATCCAGACCCCAACAGCCACCAGGCACTCAGACAGGACTTTGACAGCATCACTGGGATCACCACAAGACGAGATGTACACTTGGGTGTCATCCGCGTACTGATGGTACCGCGCCCCGTGGGAATGGATGATCTCCACCAGTGGTTTTATGTAGATATTAAATAGGAGAGGAGACAGCACTGAGCCCTGACGCAGCCCATATTGGAGTGGCCTAGGGCTGGACGTCTCACTCTCCAACCTCACCAACTGGGAATAAGGAAAACCAGGACAAAAACCAGGACAAAACCCCGTCCTCCCCCCTCGGACTTAAAAGGCGGGGGTTGAGATGCCATTGCTGTTAACTCATTCCCCGTCGCCCTTACCACCGGTGTGTGGAAGAAAGCGGTTATCACCCGAGCTCCTTCCCCAGCCCGGCATTGGCCACAGGGAAGTGGGAGTACTTGGGTGGCACCTCTTGAAGGGTTTCTTTATGGGGCTTGATTTTGTATTTTGTATTTAATATTGTATTTTTTCCTGACTTGTAATCTTGTAACTTGATGACATTATTGCTTTATTATTGTATTATTGATTTATTGTGTTATATTTACTTGTGTTATTGTATTATCTTATTGTTACTGTGTACACCGCTTTGAGTCACCCGCTGGGTCGAATAAAGCGGTATAGAAATTAAACTTGAAATGAAATGAAATGAAACACAGTGCCCTGGATCCCCAATCCTCAGAGCCGTTCCAGAAGGATACCATGGTCGACAGTATTGAAAGCTGCTGAGAGGTCAAGGAGAGCAAGGATGGTTGGATGGCCTCCATCCCTTTCTCGCCAGAGATCATCCATCAGTATGACCAATGCCGTCTCCATACCATGTCCGAGCTTGAATCATGACTGAAAGGGGTCCAGATAATCCGCTTCATCCAGGACCTCCCGTAACTGCCGTGCCACCTCCTTCTCCAATACCTTCCCCATAAAGGGAAGGTTGGAGACTGGCCTATAATTGGCTGGAATTGCTGGGTCGAGTGCAGTTTTTTTAGGAAGGGGCGCAACGAAGAATGTTTTAAAGGTGCAGGAAATATCCCTTTCCATAAGGATGAATTAATTTTTAACCCGCCCCAGCTGCTTGTCACTGCCTTAGATGCTTTCACCAGGCCAGCAGGACAGGGATCTAAAGGGCAGGTAGTAGCGCAAACAGCTGCAAGGAGCCTGTCCACTTCATCAGGGACAACTGGGTCAAACCTATCCCAGATGACACAGCAAGACTGTGATCTGGTCCCCTCCTGACTCTCCCCATCCATGCCGGGGCTCAGTCCTGAGCGAATCTGAGTGATTTTATCCATCAGGTAATCAGCGAAAAACTCAGCCAAACCCTGCCAACCAGGTACATAAGAACATAAGAACATAAGAACAGCCTTGCTGGAACAGGCCACAGCCCATCCAGTCCAGCATTCTGTCTCACACAGTGGCTCACCATTTCCTTCAGGGTATTCCCAAGGAGATGCCTTCACCTGCTTAGGATTCCCTGGAAATGGCATTGAGAGATATCCTGCCTATCTCTCCAACCCGGAGGTTGTCCTTAGGTAGCCATAATTATAGCCATTGTCCTCCATGAACTTGTCTAATCCTTTCTTAAAGCTGTCAAGACTGACAGCTGTCACCACTTCTTCTGGCAGGGAGTTCCATAGACCAGTAATCCTCTGGGTGAAAAAGTACTTTCTCTTATTTGTTTGAGAACTAGTACCCAAAAGTTTCATGGAGTGTCCCCTAGTTCTAGTGTTGTGCGATAGGGAAAACAGTTTTTCCTTATCCACTTTGTCCACACCGTGCATGATTTTATAAACTTCAATCAGGTCACCTCTTAGACGCCGTCGTTCAAGAGTGAAAAGGCCCAACCGTTGCAGCCTCAGATGGTAAGGAAGGTGTTCCAGTCCCCTAATCATTCTGGTTGCCCTCCTCTGCACTTTTTCCAGCTCCATAATATCCTTCTGGAGGTATGGCGACCAGAACTGTACACAGTATTCCAGATGGGGCCTCACCATAGATTTATAAAGAGGCAAAATGACACTTGCTGACTTATTTTCTATACCCTTCCTAATGATCCCTAACATTGAGTTTGCTTTTTTCACTGCTGAGGCACACTGGGTTGACACCTTCATTGAGCTGTCCACCAGGACACCAAGGTCCCTTTCCTGGTTTGTCGCAGAGAGTTCAGACCCCATCAGTTTATAAATGTAATTGGGGTTTTTTGCCCCAACATGCATCACTCTGCACTTACTGATGTTGAAGCTCATTTGCCACTGTTTTGCCCACTCCCCCAGTGTCAAGAGATCCCTCTGGAGCTCTTCACAATCTCTCACAGTTTTCACTACCCTGTATAATTTAGTGTCGTCAGCAAATTTGGCTACCTTGCTTTTTACTCCTACCTCTAGATCATTTATGAAGAGGTTGAAAAGCAGGGGTCCCAGTACTGAACCTTGGGGGACCCCACTCTTTACTTCCCTCCACTTGGAGAAGTGTCCATTTAGTGCTACCCTCTGTTTCCTGTCCCTTAGCCAGTTGCTGATCCAGGACAAGACCTGTCCCTTTATTCCATGACTGGTAAGTTTATTCAAGAGCCTTTGGTGTGGGACCTTGTCAAAAGCCTTCTGAAAGTCCAGATAAACAATGTCAACTGGATCCCCCTTATCCACATGCTTGTTGACACTCTCAAAAAATTCCAACAGATTAGTGAGGCATGATTTGCCCTTGCAAAAGCCATGTTGGCTCTCCTTTAGCAGCGCCTCCTCTTCTATGTACCTATTAATTCTATCTTTTAGGATGGTTTCCATCACTAGGATGGTTTCCATCACAATAATTACTTCATAATGGAATAATCATGAAAGTTTTTTTTTAAAATGTATAGGCAATTACATCTTTCCCTATCTTTTGTAGAGATAGCAAAAATCTAATGATTATGCTCTTTTGTTTGGGAATCTTCATTCCGTCAATTATTAAGATATACAGCTCCCCCGGAGGCTTAGTTGTTAAGACACTGTGCTTGAAGGTCGGGTTTTGATACCTGAGGGCTGCAAAGGAGCCTCATTAGGGTGTCCCCTGAGCAGAGTTTCTCCAGGCAAAAAATCAATTCAACCCAGAGTATTTTCTGACATGAAATTATTATTATTATTATTATTATTATTATTATTATTATTATTATTATTATTATTATTATTATTATTATTATTATTATTATTATTATTATTATTATTATTGAAAAGTCGAACATTTATTAGTGAAAGGTGGTTCCCAAGTAATGAATTGCAGTTTGAATTTTGTCCATAGAAGATATGGATGGAAAGACAGTGTCTACTGAATTCCTCACATTCTCTTCATCTCCATTCTCAAAGGATGCATTCAAACTCCATTCATTTCAAACAGGGGGAAAACAAAAACAATCACATGGTGAAATATTTATCAAATTTGAAGGTTGAGAGAAAAAACACCCAAAAAACACACACACAAAAACACCTGTCACTTGTGTATTGATTTTATATACATGACTCTGTGGCCTCCATAAAGATACTCACAAAAGTTCCAGGTTAGTTTATTTGCCCTTCAGAAATTCAATATTAAAAAACCAGCAAATATCCTGAGGTTTGACATCATATTGAGATAATAAGTGCTAACCATGCTTAATTTTAACAGAATGTGTTATATGGATCAAGTAATAATAAAAGTGTTCTCAGAACTATTGTTGTGATAGCAGTTCACCAATATTTTCAAGGCTTGGCTGTATAACTGATTTCAAATGATGCTTTGAATGGGTCTTACATTAGCATAAGACACCTTGTCATGACAACATATCATTGTGAATTGGATACTGGGGTGGGCTTTAGGAAGAGAAGCCCTTTCTAAAGGTGCACTTTAGGAAGGAAAATTACCTCTAAGGTTTGTGCCATGTTTACTACTAACTGATGTGATGTTGTCTTTTCATTTCAAAACAAGGCATGTACTAAGGATTGCTGGCCAGGCAGACTAGAACCTTGAAGCTTCCTGCTGGCAGAATTAGCATGGCAGAATTGTTGACATAGAGAAAAATAAAAAGAAATTTAACAAGTCTCTCACCAGGTTCATCTATTCCAGTCATCAGATAATTTATTTATTTAGTGAATTTGTACCCCACCCGTCTGGTAGAACATCACGTTGTGTGGCTTACAATGTATCAAACCACATAAAACTCAATATAAAAATATCAACTCAATAAAGATACAAACCAATCTGACAGGGATCAGCAGCAATATCATTAATAAACCCAGTCAGAGAAGTACCCAGTCAATTTCTCTCACAAAGCAATCAAATCAAACACATTTAAAAAGAGGGGGGAAAGCATGCAAAATTTATGAATTAAGAGAGGAAGGCTCAGTGGAACAGAAATGTTTTTTTTAATAATTTCTGGAATGCCAGCAAAGTTGGCATTGATTTAATTTCTACTGACAATTCATTCCACAGATTGGAGGCAATGCTAAAAATGCTCTAGATCTAATCAGAGACATTCTCACTACTTTTGGAGTGAATGCACTAAGTCTGAGCACTTAGGATTGATGGGTATAATTGCTAAAGGAGTGGTGCTCCCTCATATAATATGGTCCCAAACCATTCAGTGCTTTATAGATAATTACCAACACCTTGAATCTAGAATGGAACACCATGGTTAGCCAATACAAGCTTGCCAAGTCGAGAGTGATATGATCAAATTGGCCAACACCAACAATTGTCCTGGCAGCTGCATTTTGAACCTGCCGAAGCTTCTGTACCAGCCTCAAGGGTAGCCCCATGTAGATACCATTGCAATAGTTGATTCTGGAGATTACCAGTGTGTATATCAGCTTCAAAAGGGACTTTCAGCCCAAGAAGCAGTGGAGCAGGGCAATGTGCCACAGATAGGGAAAAAAGCAGACCTGATCTTCACCAACAGTTGATGTTCCATAGTGAGAGATTAGTCAAGCAGCATGTCTAGAATGTCAATGCTCTCCACTCAAGCTGAGACAGGCTTTTGATCAGCATGGCCTCCGTCTTATCCATATTCAATTTCAGCTGATTGTCCTTCATTCACACTGTAGTTTCCTACAGGCACTTCTCCAGATTCTGAATGACATCCACTACTCAGGTGGAAAAGCAGAGATAGAGTGGTGTATTGTCAGCATATTGATGAACACAGAGACAAGGTCTCCTAATGTCATCTCCCAGTGGCTTCATATAGATATTATGAGGAGATTGCTGACCCCTGAGGAACCACATTTTGTTGCATTCAGGGATCAGACAGATTGTCCCGAAACTGTACTTTCTGGACATAGTCCTCCAGAGGCACACCAAAGTGTGGCCCCTAATTCCTATTCCAGAGAGCCTGTCCAGAAGGATACTGTGGTCAATGCTATTAAAGGACATAGAAATATTTGCAAAGGCCAACAGAGAGGAATCCTTCCTGTCAGCTGCTCTCAGCTAGTCATTGAGCAGGGTGACCAATACCATCTTGGTACTGTGGCAAGGTCTTAAGCCAGACTGGTAGGAACTGAGGCATTCAGAATGCTCCAGAAATAACCCCAGCTATTCTGCTACCACTCTCCCTGCCACCTTGGCCATAAAGATGTTGGAAACAAGATGGTAGTTGTTAAGATCATCAATCAGCAAGGTAGGATTCTTCAGGATTTGTCAGACCATCATCTCCTTCAATTGGGCTGGTGATATACCTTCACAGAAAGAGGAATTAATAATTTCCTCAAGCCATCCTGCCACCTCCACCCTGGCAGCTTTCACCAATCAGGAAGGGCAACAATCAAGGTGGATAGCAGTGGCTCCACAGCCAGTGAGTGTCCTGAAACTGATTACAGTCTGAAACTGATCCAGCAAAAATGGACCAGATGGTGCACTGGACATATCCACATGCTTCATTACATCTAACTTGAAGTCAAAGTCGCTCCTGACAACCTGCACCTTAGATCAAAAGTGTACTGCAAACCTGTTACCATTATCTATGGTGCATGGTGGTCCTTTTGATTGCTCCATCCCAATTAATTCAGATGCTATGTGAAATAGCTCCTTTTGATGGTTTCCTGTGCTAGAGCATCTCTATATGCAGTCAGGAGCATAAATTTCTACTGTACATAACTATGCAGATGAAGTGATTAATTTGCCAATATCCTGAAGTGGGTCTCTTATTACATCACTTTACAATACTGTCAAGTACAAACTGGATCCAATCCAAACCACACCAGAAAAATAGAATATGTGGGGCAGGCTGGTTTGTTCTAGCAAAGATGTCATCTAATTGCCATCTACAGTGGAACCTCAGTTAACAAATGGCTCGGTTAACATAAAATTCACATAACAAAAGGAAATCCATAGAAAATAGTGGCTCAGTTTATGGATTTTTTCCCAGAATGGATTAATTCGTTTACAAATCATTCCTATGGGAAACTGCATTTCAGTTAAAGTATTTGGTTTTCAATGCATTCATATGGGAAATTGCATTCAATGCATTCCTATAGGGAATTTGGTTGAAGTAATTTTTGCTGTAAGAAACTTCCCAGAGAACACATTAATTACGTTAACCAAGGTTTCACTGTATAAGAGTGTACAAGCTTATCTTGCACCACTCTAAACAGTAAGCTAAACAAGGTTGAATGAATGAATATTTATTAATTGATTAGTCTTACGACCTTATCAATAGCATAGCAAAAGAATTAAAATCTGTGCAATACAATGGAGTGCAATGAAATACAATAAAATACAATATGTACATAGCTGAGCTACTGTTAAAAGGAATGTAAACTGGAGAAGGTGTCTTAATACAATTAATACATTCATATCCATAGTCAGATAAGTAAATTTCCCTTGCAGGATACCCCAATTTGATTGATATATTGGATTCTTTTAGTTGATTCCTTAATTATAAACTTGGTAGTTCTACATACAATGTGCATGTTAGACCCCAGGAGGAGATAGGACAGTTTGTGATTAGAGTCCCAAAAAGTTGTTTTTTCCAATAGGGATGCAAGGTATTTAAATCTAATATCAGTGTATAACAGGCAATCAAATAAAATATGAGAGATATTTTCAATATTTGGCTAAACAGATTGTGCAGTCAACCTCCCAGTCTATAGTGGTGACTAGAAGGTTTTGGAAATACATGTCAAAGTCCCCAGGCAATCATTAATTTCACTGAGATATCTTGGGCTAGTAACATTCTCTCAGCCTGATCTACCGCACAGGGTCACCATGAAAATAAAACTGGGAGGAGAAGAATCACGTATGCTGCTTTGAGTTCATGGGCAGAAAGGAGGAATATAATTGTAGTCCATAAACAAAATAATAAATGAATGAATATTCAGTGTTTTGTGGATAAGAATTTATGAATACTGCAGTCCAAGGGACTATAGGAAAGCAATTCTACCCGCTCTGAAACATCTGCATGCAGAAAACCTATTTTCCTGTCCAGACAGATGACACTTCACTGGATCCTTGCCATGTTCTCCATCTAATAATGTGTACCCTGTCTTCTTGCATTAGAAAATTCTTCATAAAGAGGACAGCATTTCTGAGAGAATGTATCTGCTGCCTCCTTTGGCTTGGGAACTCAGCATGCACTTGGCTCCTTCCATTTCCTTTACGGAGCTGAAGGGCTGGCCTTGCTTGATGGAGTAAAATGATCTGACATCCTTAGTTGCAATGTTTTATCTTGCTGATGTGCAAAAATGTACCTTACATCTAGTGCTGAAAGAAAGAAAGAATCTTCTTGGCCATTCTTATTGCAGTCACCTTTCATTTCACATAAAGTAAATGAGGTGGAACTAACAGGTCTGCCCTTGCGTAAGTGAGGAAGAAGCCTGACAAAGTAATTCTCCCTGATAATCAGAGCAAATTAATCTTATAGTCTTATGACTTGGAAGAAATCATTGTGCCAGTCCATTATTATTACCTCTTATGCATGCCAAGATTAAAGTTATTTCATAACTGTAGCTACACAATAGTTTCACTTCAACTACATTTCACTGAAAGACCTCCCCCCCCCCCTAAGATAAAGTATTTAGTTGCATGCTAAATAACAAAATAGTGTTCAGAATTCTACTGGTTTTAGTATCCCCACCCCCACCCCCGGCTAATTATAGTTTATGGTTGTAGAATCAGGAGTGTCATCAATCATGTGACCCAGCATTTCATCAATTAATCTGACTGGACACTCAGAAGTTATGTATAACTTATATCAACACTAATAGGATTCTGGCAACAGTTCATTAGGCTGCTTAACCTTCACAGTTGTACATGAAACAATGAGAAGAGTTTGTTTAAGCAACAAAAAAGAATTTAATTGAGGGACCACAGGTAATTGGCATGAAATGAAAAGCAGAGGTTTTTTGCTTTTAATTTTTTAATACATTAGGTCGCCCTTACTCAAAAGCCAGTCATATCTGATTCAAGGGTTCAGTGCTCATCTCTGTTTTTAGCCCAAGAACCAGTGCTGTCTGCATCTGCAGAAATTTCCATGGAATGTGGCAGGCATGCCTCAGCATGGAATGTTGTTTACCTTCCCACCAAAGTGGTCCCTATTTATCTAATTTCAATTTCTTGCTTTCAAACTGCTAGGTTGGCAGAAGCTGGGACAAATACAGGAGCTCACTCTGTCATGCAGTATGCAGGAATAGACCTTCCAGTCAGCGAGTTCAGCATCTTAACCACTTAAGCCATCACCATCCCTTTAATACACTACAAACATTAAAAGTACAACCAAAATAAATGTTTCTGAGGTACAAATTATAAAGGTAAAAAAAAGTACTGTAAAATGTAAAAGTACTATTTCTGTAATTCAAGAATACAGTACCTTATTTACAGACTAACTCTACTGACACATATGCTTTAGTTTCACTACATAGAATGTTCTTAATAAATTCTATTAGAGTCTGGTTCTTCTGTCTCATGAGACAACAGATTTTCCTTTCTAACTCCCTATTCTGATTCTAAAAGTCAGACCAGACTCCTCCCCCACAAACATCCTAATCCCAATAACCATTCAATCATTCAACTGCCAGCCACCTTAACACTAAGCCCATGTACATCTACTCTACCGGCATACAGTCCTGTTCTCATAGAAACCCTGCATAATCTATAAATATTTTACATAAAAATACATACAGAATTAAAATAGTTGGAATCACCAAAGCACCCTATGTGGTGTTTTTTTTAATTTAAAGAAAAGTGAATAGGTATTCTCATTTATTATTTAAACATTCATCAAAATATAGATTCAGTTCTATATTTTAGTGCATTGTAATTTTTGGTGCCCTGAGTCAAAGCCCCAGTTGCCCTACCCTAGTTACAGCCCTGACTGGGAATAAATAATGCATGCATTGGTGAGAAACGATCCAAATGTTATACTAGTTACAACAAATCAGGAAAAGTGCAACCAGGAAGTCTCAGGGAGGGGAAGAGTAGAAGGATCTAAATATGACATGCTCACCACTAAGAACAATTGAGAAACATTCTAGACTTGTGTCATATCTCTCCATAGGCAGAGACATTAAACAACAGCTGTTCATGTGTTTTTGTGGTGATAGAGAAGGTTGTGTCCAGCTAACCACAGACACACTTAAAATATACAAATTAGCTTGTTTCATTTGGTTGGGGAATGGCAATAACATAGTGGCTGGAGTCCAGATAGTAAGTCACAACTAAAGTAACCCTATTGAATTCATGAGGATTTGGTGAGTCAACACATTTGTACATTCCATTGATTCAAGGGTCTTACTCTAGTTGGAACTTACTAGAAGATTTCAGTCAGTGTTGGCAACTTGCAGAATCACTACAAGAGCACAGCATTTGAAGTTTCCCATTAACTACATGACACTTATGTTATATTTTAGTGCATTGTAATTTTTTGTGCCCTGAGGCACCAAAAATGTGCCATGTAGTACCCTAGGGCCCATTCTATTCTCCATGCTGTTTAGTGTCTATATTACATTGCTGGGTATTATCAGCTGAAGGTCTGGAAAACATTATTATCTGTATGCTGGCAACAATCAGCTCTATCATTTCCTTTTGTCTCAGTCAGGAGAGGCTGTCCAAGTGTAGTGCCTGGAGAAAATGATGGCTGAGATATGGTTCTACAATCTGAAGCTGAATCTTCACAAAACAGAGATGTTGTGGACAGGCAATTTTTTTGATCTAGAGACTACGCTGGATTTTTACATATCCATCGGAACAGATACATAAGCCAAGAGGCCTTCTTAACTCACTTGAGGACAAGATTACCTCAGTAGTGGCCCCGCAGGTCAGAGGGAAGCCAGAACACCTGGAGCAGCACCGGGGCTTCAAAAGCCGACCACCTTTGCCGCCGCAAAGATGCTCCCCTCCCCTCATGGCCCCGCTAGTCAGAGGGAAGCCGGAACACCTGGAGCAGCATCAGGGCTTCAAAAGCCAACCGCCTTTGCCGCCGCAAAGCTGCTACATTCCCCTCATGGCCCCGCCAGTCAGAGGGAAGCTGGAACTCCTGGGGCAGCACCAGTGCACCAAAAGCCAACTGCCTTTGCCACCGAGAAGCTGCTAAGCTCCCCTCATGGCCCTGCCAGTCAGAGGTGGGGTCAGAACTATTGGTCTCATGGCTTTCCATATGGTGTGGCCATTCATTCGAGTTGAAGGCATTTTTGGTGGTCTCCCCCGCAGCTAGGACAATTGGAGCCATTACCAACTCGGCTCCACGACGTCCCAACCTTTGTCGATCAGGCGGGATGTAGAAGGAGGACGGTTATGATTGGACTTTTGTGTCCCTCTGTCTATCTTTTTCCTCCATTGCCCCTCCCCCTTCCCCCTTTTTTGGCTGGACTCAAGGACCGTGTGGGCAGGAGGTTGGTTTAGTTTTATTCTTCCCCCCTCCCAGTTCCAATGGTCTGGTAGAAAGGGATGGGTAGTAGAATGACGTAGAATGACATGTTATTTAATTGATTGATATCTTGTTTTTTTATCTCATTGGTATATTGTATTATTGTTGCACTGCTGTTCGATTCATGATTGTTGTACTTATGCTTTTATTATTGTACACATGATGTATTTTTGTTTGATTGCTCTATTTCTGTTATTATATCTCAGGGTTCGTTGATGCTCTGTTTATATGCTGTTTTTTTAAAAAAAACAGGTATTGTGTTCATTGCATTTTTGTATCGATTGTATGTTATCTATTGTACTATTTGTGGTTATTGATTTTTCTTGATTGATATTTTGTATATTTACTGTGTTTTGGTTTTGTTATATTGTATCTTTGATTATGCTGGAAGCCGCCCTGAGTCGGCCTACAAACTGAGTAGGGTGTGGTACAAATTAAAAATCAAATCAAATTGAACTATGGGTACTTCTGAACTGGGAGTGCCTGGTATCAATTAGCCATGTGCTAAAAATTACTGCAGCATAATCCATTTAGAATGATTCATGAAAACCACACAGAAAAATGGTTTATCATATATATTGAACAATTTATTTGATAAATAATATGAAATTGATAAGCTGACAGACATGTGGTAACATATGAATCCTCAAAAGAACTGCTGGTTATCAGTGAGCTACCACATCTAATTAAGATTAAAAGTGTTATTAATTGAGCACAAAAGCGTAATTGGCATGGATTTGGTGAAGTAAATGAATGATTTTACTGAGTATTGAGCAACTCCCAGCTATAAGGCTGGCTGGTTGTGACAACTTTATATGCAACCTACATATGTTGATTCAAGATGTCGTCTCATAGTACTACCTTCTCAGGGAAATGTGGCTGATCCCCATGATGATGAAGTTTAAACCATAGTTTAAAACCATTTTATCACCTGGACATCAGACATTTTGCCTCTTTAAAATTATGGGTGTGTTAGTTCATTTTTTAGGTAATTCATTTAATTATGTATAAACAAAACATGTATTTTTGATGTTGTGTATCATTCTAGGGTTCTCTTGGGAGGGAGGATGATGATATATCAAAGAAGGAAGAAATATACAATAATTTCTCCTAGAATGTGATTGGCCATTCTAAGAATAAAAGAAGGCAGCTGTTGTCTTAAATAATCACTTTTTGATTAGCAAGGGCAGACATGACTAGAAGTGCCAGCATCCTGTCTAAAACCATCATTTCAAAACAGGAGTCGAAACAGGTTCACTTATGGAACCAAAAACTGGAACAGCTCCACCCACCTTCAACTACAACACAGAACAGTTTTGATAGTTCCTGCCCAGACAATCAGACTATCAGTGCTTAATATGTACACTCTGCTGAACTCATAAAGTGGTCTCTGGTTGTCACCACCACCCGTTTACACACAAGGATCCAGGAATGATTTTTATGAATGGTCTTCTTTAATTATCAGCAAAACAACTGCTACACACAGTGGTGGGCTCAAAAAAAAAATACTACCACACTATGGGCATGGAATGGTGGGCATGGCCAGGGGAAAAGCCCTGTGTTGCACCTGAATTGGGACTACTTTATTTTAAAACTTGGATGGGTGGGGCCAGCCAGACTTTCTGCTTCCAGTTTTGGCAAACTGGTGCGAACCTGCTGGTGCCCACCACTGGCTACACAGTGAGCTAATGCTGGGAGAGAGGAGTAGGTAGCTATCAGAAATCAAGAGGATGTCAGGCAATCAGACTGTCAGTGCCGAAATATACACTCAGATGAAAAGATAGAGTAGTATCTGGCTTCCAAAGAAATGCAGCTTGGCTCCATAGGACTAATAATTTTTTTAAAAGCTAAATGTGCTATTCCCAATTTTGTGTGTGCATGTGTGCATATGTGTGTTCCATGAACTACTGCACACCAGACTTTCACACACATAGTCTCAGGAGCAACTCCAGTGAACTCCCATCAGCAAAGGAATTTCATGCACAATGAGCTAATACTGGAGCTCAAGGAGATATTTTGCTGAGCCTCACATAGTGGAGCTGCTTCTTCCTTTTCCAGAACATCAGTGAAAGCACAAACAATCAAACAACAATAGGGGGACTTGGCAGGTTTGCTTGTGGAGCAACTGAGACAGGCTGTTGTGGTCTTGAGCAGTGCTCTGACAACGTTTGGTCAATTAGAGCTTCAAGTGATTATCACTTAGAGCCCATGAGAATAATGAGGAGCTGTATGGCTTGTTGGCTGAACACTGCAAATTAGATTCATGCAATATATTTTGGGGGGTGGGGTTGCACAATAGCTAAGACTTACTTCTACCATATATATGAATCACATCTTCTACCATCTATTTTCACTCCCATATATTCACACAGAAAGAATTTGGTGTAACACCAAATTTGGTGTAGATTTGGAAGTTTATATAGTTGACACAATCTGCCTCTGAAATACTCTCTACCACATTTTGAGGTTCCACATTTTACTGAAAACTAGAAAACAGACCCTATAAAAGTGTTTTGATACTATTAGGTAGGTTTGCATTTGTTTACAGCCAATGCTGTAGGTCATACATTTTGGATACCCTTTTTGAGAGCTTGTTGAACAACCTATAGTGCACAAGAGACTGGGATATGACTATTTTCCCCCACATGTCAGGTTAGAAAATGGCAACTGGAGTAATTAGTAGTGACAGAATTTTGACATGTTTTAAAAAAAAGTCACATTTAGATTGCTCCAGATGATGAAAGTTTAAAGATGGAGAGAAGCAGAGACAAGAAAATACTACCATAATACTCACACTAATGCAAACCTTTTGTTTAAGATGCTATTGAACCGGGTTGTTTAAATATAGAGATAAAACAGAGCTGTGGATATTAACATTACTTTAAAATTTGCCATAATTTTATAAGCTGCTTGGGAGTTCTGTATCTGATTTTCCCACTGTAGAAGATTTTTTTTTTTTGGGGGGGGGGGACTTTTCTACAAAATATGTTGAAACATAACTATACAAAACGTACATTAATTTACCAGACAGACAATCATCTACATGCAGCTGGCTTGTATTTAGTGCCAGCCTTCTCACCTCATTGTTCATACCTATTTGATCCAGTCAGCTGTGGTCTCAGCATCCATACCACCTCATTTATAATCATCTGTTAGCTGGAAAGCTGGCAAGTCAGCAATTTGAGACCCGGGGACTGCATGATGGACTGAGTGCCCATCTCTGTCTCAGCTCTTGGGGACATGAAAAGAGCCTCATTTGGGCATTCCCTGAGTAGAGTTTCTTCTGCAAAAATCCTATCAACCCAGAATAATTTCTGACATGAAATTATTATGTCTGGCGGAAAGCATTAGACACAGTATTATGAGGAGGATGTTACCAAAATGGAGACCTGAACCACTTCCTCCTTATAGTCTTGCTGTCTGTATTTGAACAAATCATCACCCATGTCTCTCTCTTGCATACACACATGGGCAGGTCCATATGTGGGAAGGAGAAGAATAACCCAACCACATCTGCTGCTATTTCTTCATATATAACTGGGTTTTCCATCAAATCTAGTAATTCCTCTTAAAGAGGTATCCCTGCACCATTTACCACCCTTTGCCATATATGCTATACAGTACATCAAATAATTTGGGTGGGTAAGGTCTTTGCACTTTCCAGTTCATTTTAATGGAAAACAGATCTATACTTCAAGTACTTACCAGTAAACTGAGGGCCACCCCTCCCTTCTTAAAAATTTCACCAGCCATTTAAAAACTTTGAATTTTGGATACACTGATCATATGTGCAGAATGTCAAATTAAGCCTACTGTACCATTTTAAGAATCAATTCTGCAAAAAATTAATCTGGCTTCTGCATAGAGCAAGCTCTGAAAAATTGATTTCCATAGCCTTGCAAAGAGTTGATGTCAGACACAATTTCTGATAATGGGGCTCCTGAGATGGTGAAGCCTGTGAAAGAATTAAAGACAAGATCCCCCACACTCACCCCCACCACCATTCACAACTACCCCATGCAATAGGCTCCATCAGCTGCCACATTATCAGTTTTGATTTTGATTAATACTTACTCTGAACAAACTGAAACAGACCACAGGAAAGAAATCAAGCCAAGATGATTACAACATGTAACTGCTCATCTTACAGACTCAGCATTGATTGGAGGGGCATAGGTGGGGGAGATACAACAAATATGTGTTGTTTCTCCCACAGGAGTTGGTGTGGAATTTGACTACAAGTGAGAATTATTTCAGGCACATACATACAAGAAAAAGGAAATAAAAGACACTGCCCTAAAATAGCTGTTGCTGATATATACTTTTGATATTTAAAAACTTCAAAGATTATTTCTTTTCTGGACAGAAATGACACATCATGAAGAGTAAATACAAAGATCTGATTCACACTTTATTCCCTGTTTCGACACTGGATCTTTCATAACACTATTCCATGGGTTGTGTAGTTAATTCTGACTGTATTCCCAAATTTGCCTTAGGGCAGGATCTTTTCCCCAGAATAGCAGATGATGACACCTTTCCCTTTCAAATTTTACCCTTAAAACATGTGTGTTCTGTGAAGCCCCTGCTTAATCTCCCAACCTTTATTCCTATATATGAAGCTGAAGTTCTAGGCACACTAAGGGGGAGGAAATTGCATTGAGCTTAAGTTCTACATGAAAATCATCAAGTCAACTGTAAGTATGTTTATATTAATATCACGGTAACACCAGCCAGTGTATTGTCGTGTCAAATGAAAGGAACTTAGTTTCTTAAAAAATGCTTTGATGTACCAATGAACAAGGATCCTGCATAGTGTCATTAGTACAATGAGGAAACACCACAGATGCTGTCTTGTAAACAAATGATATGGAAGGATGGAACACAATGAAGAAACTTAACAAGAAATTTTTAAAGCCTAATGGCATCTACCCAGCTAGTGTAGAGCAAAACAAACCACTCTTTTACCCACCATGGCTTACCTAGTATCCTTTATCTTTGAGATGCAAAGCACAAACATGCAACAAGCATAGAAGGGATGACTGATGGTTATGAAAAGGTGCAAACAACCCATCCAGTGCTTCAAACTGATAAAAAGCAGCAGTCACCATAGTGTTTGCCCCATTTTGTGTGATTTGCACAAAACAGTAGACAACCTTGGACAAGGTTGGCATGTTTAAGGGCAAAATCTGGTTTTAAATGTGAGAACTCTATTGAGTTCACCATTGTTATCAGTAAAGAGAAGAATGTTCCAATTCGCTATCTTTCTGTCTCAGCTAGAGTCAAACTGGAATTTATATCCTTAATGTGATATAAGCAATGAATAGGAACGTAGACAAATGGTACATCTCTAGGGTGATAGATCCAGAGAGAGAGAGAGAGAGAGAGAGCAAGAATTAACATGAATTTAGTGCAGGAACAAAGCCACAGGGGATTTTGCATGTTCAACATGAACATCTAAAAATTTCTGTGTGTTCAATGTTCTCTCTTTCCTGATACACAAGTCTATTTTTTCAAGCTTCGAAAGCCATGCCTTTGGGTAGGAGCAATGTAAGAACTAATTTAAAAGAGTCTGTATCACAAAGGCAAAAAGGAAACATTCTGTTGAAAAGATGGAAGACTCCAGGAAAACTTGAAAGGGAAGTTGCTTTAAACCTCAGTCAATGTCAACAATACTGGGCCATACTGGACTATGTATAACCATGGTCCCCAATGTGGAGGGCCCCCCCCCCCCCACAAGGGGGCAATTTGATTTTAAGGGGCAATTTGTGAATGTTTAGAACAAGTTAATAGGGGTTAATGTGTCATGGGGGAGGGGATCAGAATACTGATGCTTAGGTGAAGCATGGCCAAAAAAGGTTGGGAACCACTGATGTAGTGCCAAATCTCATTCTGTTTAAAGCAACACCCTATGTTTCTGTATTGATAGCTTCATGTCCTACATGTGAGCTTCTCAAGGATAACTGACAGCTAATTATTCGAAATGAAATGCTAGTTTACATGGTCTGGTCCAGAAAACCAGTTTTTATATCCTTATTGTGCTTGCTATAAAGCTAAATAATTGTAGTAGGTGGGCAAAAAAGAAACACAGAAAAATGTAGTTAGCAAACTGTAACTTGACCCTTGGCAACTAGAGACTCCTGCATATACCCAGCAGTGCTCGTTATTTTTTAAAAAAGCACAGTACCAACAAACTCATTAATGTGTGAAATTATGACAGCAGCTATAGTTAAAATTTTAATTCAAAGATAGTCACAAAGGTGAGATCATCACCAGCAGGTAACCTATTGTATGAAGATCTTACATCTCCTTTCTCTCCCCACAAGATGGGGAGGGGAAAGAAAGAAATGAAACTTTCTGCAGTGAAGAAAATCCTCACAGTTCATCATTTTAACTAACCTGTCAGACTTGCCATTAAGAAGTTGAGTGGTTATGATTGTTTTCTGCTTTTTCACCAATTAAGAACACAAGGAGAAGAAACACACTGAAACAACTTCGGGCTTAAGTTGTCTGCTACTTCTATGGGCTCCTAAGAAAAGCCTTCTGCCAACACTGGCAACTGCAAGCTGAATGCCTCTCCCACTCTTATAATGTGCATATTCAAGTACCTCCTTTCACCATCAACCAATTATGGGAATCAGGACAGAGAAATGCATAGTGAAATGATATAAGGATACAAATTTCAGTAATAAAGCAGGAAAGCAAAATATAGTAAAACCCTGGATAACATGTGCACCGCACAACGTTAAAAGCGGGTAACATTGGCAAATTAGAGGAAAACCTTTGCACTGCACAACATTAAGTTGTGCAAAAGTTTTGTTCTAATTTCCCGATGTTGATCTCTGCCCCAAAGCCTGCAGTGCTGGAGACCAGGGGCTTTGGGGCAGAGATCTCTGGAGGCCCCCTTGCTGTTCCGAGGCTTGCCTCAGAACAACAAGGGGGCCTCCATAGACCCAAGCATCCAATCCACGGTTAAGGGAACTGGGCATCAAACACTTGCCTCCCTTCCCTGGAAGGAAGCCAGCGTTCGAATGCTCTGATTGCCCGCTTCCTTTGGGGGAAGGGAGTCCGCCTTCCACCAAAGGAAGCAGGTGTTTGGACCCTCCAAATGCCAGCTGCCTTTGGGGGAAGGCAGACTCCCAGGAAGAGAGCAGCCCTGCGGGTTAGGGGTTTGGGTCTCGAGGGGTGCTGTAACCTTGCTTTTTCAAGGCTTGTGTCAAAAAAGCAAGGGCACATTACCTCCTGAGATCCAAGCCCCTAACCTGCAGGGTTGGTCTCTGCCTTTGAAGCACCTTCCCAGGCAGAGAGCAGCCCAGCAGGTTTGGGGCAGAGATCTCGGGAGGTAATGTACCCTTGCTTTTTTGAGGGTTGCTTTGAAAAAGCAAGGGTACAGTACCCTCAGAGACCCAAGCCACAAAACCGCTGGGCTGCTCTCTGCCTGGGAAGGTGCTGTCATGATAATCACAAGGGATGATTCATATTTTGATTTTCCTTACATTTATTAAGTGTTAAGATTCATATAGTATATTTTCTGTAGGTTTGAGGATAGCTAATTTGAGAGGGAAGACACTAATGTCATCTGCATACCAAACACATTCCACACAATAACATGTCACTAAGCATCTAGTTTGCTAAGTAGCAATGCCAATCACTTAGACACCTGTGAGAGAGCTCACACTTGCATAACAAGGGGAATTCCCAAGGTTACAATTGGTCAATAACCCATCTCCTTAGAGAGAGGGGAAAGGTGGCATTCACATAGAAGTGGATCATGGGACATTAACACCTGTTCAATCATCTGGAGACAGGGTGATAACAACACCTGCACAGACACCTGAGAATTAGGTTACATCATTACATGTCTGGGAATTTGGTTACATTATAAACACCTTTTTGGATAAACAACATTTAGTCAAAACAATGAAGTAATCTCACATGTTTAACATTCTGGAAGAAGGTGTGAGGACCCCAGAAATATATTTGAACCCAAAATTTTGAGGGTTCAGAGAGCACCATTTGGAAGGAGGCATTAGCCCACGTTACTTTGAATCCAGACCATGAAAATCTAAAGGAAATCCTATGGGGCCTTCCAGCCCAAAGCCCAATGCATTAGCAGCTCTGGATCTTTGCCGAAACCAACTGGCAAAAGACTTAGAATCTGACAGAAGAAATACCAACTTAGAGAGTTAGTTAGTTCTTATTTTCTTAGCTTGTTAGGATAGATATAAGGGTCCGATCTATGGACATGCTTAGCATAGACAGTATTCATAGTAGAGTTAGATTGATTGCTTTAATCTGCATTTTGATATATTTTTGGATGATTATTCTTTTTCAATAAAAACAAACTCTAAGATACCCAGAGGAGCATTGTCTTTGAACCAGAAGGGGAGTAAATTTGTGGAGCAGAGAAAAGCCAAGCTATAAGGATACATTTCCTCAAGGGCACAACCTTTCTCAAAGGGACATTTAACTTTGGGAGAGATAAGGCTGCCACAGTGATCCTACGGAAGGAACACCTGCATCAATCATCGACCTCGGAATATTATCCGGTGAGCCCATCTAACACAAGGAGGAGGGCCTTCTTCGTGTCTGCCCCAACCCTGTGTAACCTCCTGCCGGCAAAATTAAGGCTACAGTCAGAATTGCTGCCTTTTAAGAAAGGGTTGAAACCTGGCTGGCAGGGCAAGTCTGGGGGGCCAACGGGATGTTGACTCATGCTCGTTGGCTCTGTTAGAGTTATACGTCTCTCTTACTGAGTGTGTGTGTGGGGGGGAGAGTCTTTTTAGATATGGGATGGTTTTTAAAGAGTCTTTTATTGCTGTTTTTATGGGTTTTAAAAAATATTTTTAAGTGATTGTGTGCTGCCCTGAGTTGCCTTAGGGCAAGAGGGCGGGATATAACTTCAAATAAATAAATAAATAAATAAATAAATAAATAAATAAATAAAATAATGGACTGTTATTCAGCCTTGCTCCCATACTTGCTACCATATTCCTGCCTTAGGTGCAGAATTGCCATCTTCCCCTTTTCAGCAGCAGTAGACCAGGGAGGGTGTTCTCGGGTCAGGTGGGCCACTGAACCTAGATGGATCGCCCCATGTGTGTACCCCAAGTCTGGGGACCCCCTGATAACCTTGTGAGACCTCTCCCCGGGTTCACAGGTGCTTGAAAGGTGGAGACCAACACTGCTGTCTTTGGAGCTTGGGTCTCCGGAGGTACTGTACCCTTGCTTTTTTGAGACAAGCTTCAAAAAAGCAAGGGTGCATTACCTCCAGAGATCTCTGTCCACAACCTGCAGGGCTGATCTCTGTCTTTGAAGTGCCTTCCCAGGCAGAAAGCAGACCAGCAGGTTTGGGGCAGAGATCTCGGGAGGTAATGTACCCTTGCTTTTTCAAGGCTTGTCTTGAAAAAGCAAGGGTACAGTACCTCCAGAGACCCAAGTACCAAACCTGCAGGGCTGCTCTCTGCCTGGGAAGGTGCTTCAAAGGCAGTGACCAACCCTGCGGGCTTGGGCTTGGGTCTCCAGAGGTAATGTACCCTTGCTTTTTTGAGGCTTGTCCCAAACCCAGAGACCCAAACCCCAAACCCACAGGGTTGTTCTCCGCCTGGGAAGTGATGCCCAGTTTCCTTTCCAAAGAGGCATGTGATCCGCTTGGTGATTGCATCACTTTGAGTTGGGAAGGGCCGGGGCGAACCCAGCACCAGCCAGGGCAGCTTCTATGTGCTCTCCCCAGCCCTTCCCAAGTCAAAGCGGAGGGCAAGCCCATGGTGACCACTTTGACTTCGAGGGGTGGGGGTGCCTAGAAACTGCCCTGGCTGGCGCTGGGTTCCACTGGCCCTTCCCAAATCAAAGAGGCCACCGTGGGCTTTGGTTTAACGTAGTGCGATAAATGTATCACACAACGTTAAAAACCGCTTAATGTTGAAGATTGTGGAACCAAGCTTTAATTTTATGCGGGGTATTACTATACAGTACCTGCCTTCTCCGGAAGGGCTGCCAAAGACACATCTCTACAATCTCGGACAATCATGAGTGGAGGTCAGAATTTGTGTGGAAAATGGTTGGCTGCTTTAAAATAATATTGCTTATATGCATATATATTTTGCCACAATAGTATTGCTACACATACACAAAGAAAAACAGAAGATATAGTTTATTTGCAAAGCCACTTCAAGTGCAATTATTTGTAAGTAGAAGATTTCTATCAGAGAGAATAAAATTGGCATAAGATATAAATTATAGCGCCACTTGAAGTAAGTTCCACTAATAAAAAATAAAGATGCCACTACTTTTTGAAATGTTTATTCCCAAATCACTACTACTACTACTACTGCTACTACTGCTACTACTGCTACTACATCATCATCATCATCATCATCATCATCATCATCATCATCATCATCATCATCATCATCATCATCATCATCATCATCATCATCCAGGGTTCCAGAATTTCTAGGTAATTAATCCTGAGAAGTATTTTACCACTGCCTTCTTCTAGGGGCGCCCTGGGATCTGTAACTTGCCCAAGGCTAAATAGGGTGGCTCTTTTCCTGGGACCCCTGCTGGTGAATGGAACTCCCAGTCTCTGGGTCCATTATCTGATGCCAAATTAAAATACTATTTAGTCAGCTTCAGCTCTATAGAGTCATTGTTACACATGAATGTCCCTAATAAGCAATGGATTGGAAGTAATTCAGGTCCACGCTCTCAAGTATTTTTTAAAAAAGAGAATTAACATATTTTAATGCATGCTGCCTTAGTGTTCTTCCACCTTCACTGATTGCTTCATTCTATAGAAAGTTTCACAATTAAAGTAGTTTGAAATCAAGCATTGGGGGGTGATGGTTCTGTTTATCCTATAAAGGACAAATAACAGAGCCAGAGATTGCACTTAAGTGTAATTATATTTCCTAATATTGCAGTAGAAGAAATGCAGGAAGCTGTTTCCCAATTCACATAAGTGCAATAAGTGCATTAATGCACAGTGTCCAGTGGAGAGTGCCATGTATCAGTTGTAGAATACGGTTGTGGCTAATTTAAATACAATCCCCAAACAACACACACATTTTACAAGCATTTTTTCCTACAAAGGCATCTTCTGATTTTGTGTTTCCCATTCCTTAAAAAAAGGTTGTGAATCCTAATCATCTGGAACTATAACTTTTAAAAAAAACAATACAGAAAGAATAAGAGTGCTGGAAGAAAATAATATCCATCAGACTGCCTTCTCTTGTCCAAAATGAGCTTCTCCTTTAGATTTCTAATAGGAATCACCCATAAATTCACTTTCCATTCTGTACTCTTTAGGCAGAGGCTACAACTAGTAGCTGGAGCATTATTTGGACTAATAAGAGAACTCAGAAAAATGCACAAAGGCCTCTACTATACTGAAACATGTAATAGTGAAATACAGTGGTACCTCATACAATGTTTTTAATCTGTTCCACGGGGTTCGTTGTTGTACAAAGCAATTGCTATACGATGCATGCATCATATAGTGATTTTCCCTATGGGATGCACCGTACAACGATTTTTTTTTTGCTAAGTGGTTTTTCCCATTGAAAAATTGTTGAACAATTTTTTCCATAGGGAAAATTGTTATGTGGGACACCATATTTTTTCAAAACCTAATTGTTATGCGATTCTGTTGCTATACGGAGCAATTATTGTATGAGGTCCCACTGTAATCCATATTGAGAAAACATTATGGATATTACCTGTGCTTTTTTATGTTTATTTGTTTGAATTTCTTCTGTAGTTACAACAGAGAGTTGGGGGTGGGGGATGAAAAGGAGATGGCAATAACCACTTTGATGGTTAGGGTGTTCAACCTCAACTTGGTTCAGATTTCTGGCTTGAAGTGTGAAAGCGAGATAGTTAACTGTCAAGTAACATTTCAATAAACATTTTACATTTTAAAAAAGAAAAACTGCTTTCTGATGTCACACTACAACATTTTATTAACTTCCTTTGATGATGGCATGCACAACTGGAGTAGAAGCCAACTTAACAAAGAGATACTTTCCTGCTTTACACCTTTTGTGAACTCAGTGAGACAGGGTGGTCTGCCCTAGAACAAAAGATGTTAGAAGATGCTGCAGGTTATGTTGGAAATATTACTAGATTTTTATAAATTTCTCTATATTTAGGATTTAGCCTTGAAATTTACCAGGAACATTTTGAATAAATTAAACACTCAAATAAAGGAGATCATTAGATGACAGAATCACAGAGCTGGCAGAGGCCTTTTAAGCCATCGAGTCTAACCCCCTATGCTCAATGCAGGGATCTGAATTAGAGTAGATCTGACAGGTGGTTGCCCAATTCTCTTCTGAATGCTTCCATTGTCAGAGCACTCACCGCCTCTCAAGGCAGTTGGTTACACTGTCATACTGCTCTAACCATTATTTATTTATTTATTTATTTATTTTTCATGCTTATATACCACCCACTCAGGTACAACCCAACTCAGGGCATTACATAGCGGACAGTAAATACATAAAAGACACATGATAAAACAAAGTTAAAAGTTAAAAAACTCATCCCTAAAAGGTGTGCAAGAACCGAAGGGACCTTGGGGGAAGGCACACTTCTCTATACCAACCACCCAACGGTACCCCCATTTCCACCCGCACCCCAAACTTGGCCCGCCAGCCAGGTCTTTAGTTCCTTACTAAAGGGCAACAACTCCGTCTGGAGACGCAATTCCACAGGCAGGAGGTTCCAAAGGGCCGGTGCGGACACGGAGAAGGCCCTCCTCCTTGTGCCAGAGAGGCGAGCCCCCCTGGCTGATGGCACAATTAGAGAGCCCCTCTGGTCCACTCTGGTTGGACGGACAGATGTCCTTAGGGCGATGTGGTCTCTAAGAATTTTTTTCTTGAAATTCAGCCTATATCTTATTTCCTTTAGTTTGAGCCTGTTAATATGTGTCCTGCTCTCTCGGATGACTGAGAACAGATCTCGTTCCTCCTCTTTATGATCATCTTTCAGGCATTTGAAGAGTGCTATCATATCCTCTTTCAGTCTCTTTGTAGCATTACAGAGCCAAGTACCCCCCATCTTATAACTGTGCATCTGGTGTTTGTTTTCCCCCTAGGTGTATAACTTTTAACTCCTCCTTGTTAAATTTAATTCTGTTGTATTCAGTCCAGTGGTCAAACCTAGCACGATTTTTTTAAAATTCTGTTCCTGTCTTCCAAGGTATCAGCTATACCACCAAGTTTTGTGACTTCTGCAAATTTGATGATAATTCCCTCCACTCCCTCATCTAAGATATTTATGAAAATGTTGACAAGCACACGGCCCAGGACTGAGCCCTTTGTTACTCCAGTTGTTACCCCCTCCCAGCTTGAGAAGAAGCCATTAATAAGAATTCTCTGAGATGCAGCAGGATTGGCATAATTTTTAATTCACCTTATTTGGGTGGTTACAAGGATGGACTGAGTTCTGTCAGATACATACCTGTCAACCTTCCCAGATTGGCTGGGATTTCCCGGTTTTCGGCGTCGATTTTTGCCCTTTCCCGCTCCGCGCTGCCGAAACCCCGGATTTCGGCAGCGGGGGAAAGGAGGCTCTGCGCAGCCCAACTGCGCAGGTCGCGTTGCACACATGCGTGGAAGGGCTCTACACTTCCGTAGCTCCCTTCCATGCATGCACAGAAGGCTACGCCATGTGCGTAGAAGGCTACGCAAGCGGCGTAGCCCTCCATGCGCATGCGTACAACGTGACCTGCGCAAACCCGGTCCGCGCAGGTCCCGGATTCGCCGGAGCCGCGGTTGACAGGTATGGTCAGATATGGGGAAATAAGTAATGGGGCTGAGGACACTGAAGACCCTGCACACTTTGGAATCCAGGCTGTTATTTCCAATCTCTGTTTAGAAATGGCATAAATCAGGAGTTATCAACCTTTTAAAGCTGGGGGCTGGGTCATGCTCCCTCAGACAGCTTCAGTGGGTGGATGAAGTGGTGGGCAAAAGCCGATTCACAGCAGTTCACCAGAACCCGTAGCAGAAATTCTGGCTGGCCCCGCCCATCCATGTTTTGAAATAAAGTAGTCCAAATTCAGGTGCAACACAGGGCCATATCATGGCCACAGTGTGGTAGTAAATTTTTTTGGAGCCCACCACTGGGCAGATGGCCATTTTGCCCTTCTTCCATCACTTGGCACTTCCTGGTGTGGTGGAGGCAGTGGGGGGCCACATGAAATGGCATTGTGGGCTGCATCTGGCCCACGGGCCACAGGTTGAGAATCCCTGGCATAAATAGTTCTGGTCTCCTTTAGGAAGAGGCTGTGGGGAGGGAACAGGCCATATTTTGTGGCTTAGAACACATCTGTGAGGAAGGAACATCATTTGAGAGATATGGGACGATTTTATTCTGTGACTCAAGCTAGTCAGTGTGGCTCACTGTCTCTTGACCTGCACTGATAAGCATTAGTAAGCATGGAGTGAACACATTTCCCCATGGAGACAGTTGGTTTTTCCAAAGAAAGCCTGGCTCACATCTGAAGAACGATTATTGAAATACAGTCCTCCAGGCCATATTAAGCAAGCCATGTCAGCAATGATGTTTGTGCAAGAGCCACATCCGGAGAATCTGTACGTCTGGCACAGTCACAGAAAAACTGCAGCAAGAACCACTCATTAACTTATTTATATAAAGGCAACATATGCAGAGTCAATACACTGCAATCTTTTGCATATGCAGAGAGCCAGTGAAGGGAGAGAAAGGGGTGGGTGGCTGTGTTTTCTTTTGGCCCGCTCTACTGCAGTCTTTCACCTTTCATCATCTCCTGCTGTGTTCTGATACAGAGATGATCACTGGCTTCAGGCCACAATGCAGCAACATTTGACAACCAAAAAACAATGACAAATAGAAATTTCCAGCTGAAAGGCAAGCAGACTGGAATAATAAGCTATACAAAGCCGAAACAAAAATTAAATGGTGGTGATCATATGACATTCAAATGCTTCCCGTCCCCAAACCTTAGCACCTAGGGGCTCTGCTGCTTTAATTTGTATGGAAGGAACATTATGTGCCTTTTGCTAACTGGCATGTAAGGGAGGGTGAGTGGGAAGAGCAAGACACAAGTATATAGACTGAAGGTGTCTAATGAAGAAAAGATCTGTCCTTCTGCATATGCACAAATGAACACCAAGATTCCTTTTGGAATTATTTGGGTTGTGGGGAAAATGAAACAAAAGAATGGAAGGTGCATCATTTCCCTAGAACAGTTTGGAAGACACTGATTCTCAGGGCTCCCTTTCCATAAGTTCCTCATTGCTAGTCACTACCCACCTTTTTACAGAAGTGTACCTTGCAAGCAGCAATGATGTGAGCAGCAGCAGTAGCACAAGGTAAGCATGGGAAAAGAACTCTATGAGCATTCCATTAAAGTTGCAATACATATCCCTCTCCCAGTGCCACTGGGACCAGCATAAATATGATGAATGCCTTTTTGGATTTCCTTTCTCACATCAGGGACAGGCATTACTACTGAGATTTGTTTCACAGCAAGGCCTCTGGAGGCAAACTCTCCTCTAATAAACATCCCCAGGTTAGTTTTACCTAAGTGCATTGTTTCTAAATGCAACAGAATCAAAATTGTAGAATGTCAAAAAGTCAGAGTATCTACCTGAAATGGAGGGACATGGAGAGACAACTCTGTTAGAGATTTCCCAACACCCATGGCTCTCATTATGATTTTCACCTTCTGCTATTTCACTCTCTCACCTCAGACTTATTGACTTATCTAACACTCGACACACCTATTGCTAGACATGATAAGATTTATTTCTTTATGAGTAGAGCTCCTTATGGTAGCTGTGGCATCTCTCCATGAGATCAGAAAAGCTGAGAGTATTTACAGGTACAGTAACACAGGTCTCTTGTTCAGAAAGTTGCTGTCTGACCACGGATGGGATTAGACTAATCCATTCTCCCTTTTAACAAATTCACCTCACAAAATACATGATTCGTAATGCCTAGCTGTTGAGTGAGGTTCAGTGTACGCATTCCGAGAAATATAACGGCCTATTGCCACCAATAAATAAAATTCTGTTTATGAAAGATATCACCAGGTTTTGACTAAATCCTCTGCAAACCACCATTATTTTTATTGATAGTAAAGTAAAGGTAAAGGTCTCCCCTACTCATAAGCCAGTCGTGTTCATCTAGGGGGTGGTGCTCATCTCCGTGTACTGCTAAAGAGCCAGCGCTGTCTGTCCTGCAGATGTTTCAGTGGTCATGTGGCAGGCATTATTAGATGCCAGAGCACATCAAACACTGTTACCTTTCCTGACAAAGCATTACCTATGTACTGTATCTACTTGTAATTTCTTGCTTTTGAATTGTTAGGTTGGCAGAGCTGGGACAGACATTGGGAGCTCACTTCGTCACTCAGCACTCGGGACTCTAACTGCTAACTGATAAGTTGCTACAAACAGGCAACTCTCTTCTTCTGAAGACAAAATCCTTATGTGCATAATTCTATGCAACGATGGTGTTAACTATAACACTGCTTGAGATGTAATACTGATTGCATGCCATCAAGCGGATTCTGGTTCAAGGTGACCCTTTTCAGTGTTTTCTAGCTATAGAGTACTCAGATGTGGTCTACCTGTCCCTCCTCCTAGAATGCTCTGGGACTGTGTGGTTGGTTAAAAATATCATATAAAACTGGCAAAAACTATATTTGTTCTCATATCTGTCACTCTGCTTATATATGGTGATCATCAAAACTTTGTTCTTCAACATGTAAATGTTTAAATACTAAGATCTCTTTTTTCTCATATCAAAATACTTTTTATTCTCCCCCTCAATTAGAAATACAGTAATACCTCATACAAAGTCCGCTTCATACAACATCAAATTCATACAACATCGCCTAATTTTTTGAAAAAAGTTACCTCATACAAAGTTGCTCGACTTTGTATGAAGCATTCAGTTTTTCCCAGGTTGCATTGTGCCTGGGCAGTATAAAAGACAGGACACACGCGTGTATTGCTCTTGTGGGTTTTGCACAAGGCAAAGAGTGTTTAGCAGTGGTTTTGAGCGTGATTTTGGATTTTTTTAAAAAAAAATCATCAGAATTTTTAGAAGTATTCTTGGGATTTTTGCAGCATTGTTCAGGTTCTTGGAAAATCAGGGTTATTTGACATTTTTAAAAAATGTATTTAGCCTTTAGACAATGATTTCTTAAAGTTCTGTCAGTTTCCTATCTGTTTCTTTGACTTTGCCCTCAAGTCTGTGCTGTTACAGTACAATGTATCTCTATGGAAACGACGTTGTACGAGGCATCGCAGCAAGGATATGGATGTTGTATGAGGCATCACGGCTAGGATTTTGCATGCCTCATACAAAGTCCAAATCCGTATAAAGTCCAAACTTATGGAACCAAGTTTGGACGTTGTATGAGGTATCACTGCACCATATATATTCGAGTATAAGCTGAGTTTTTTAGCTCCAAAAATGAGCACCAAAAATGGGACCTAGTTTATACTTGGGTCAATGACCATGAGGGTCCCAAGACTGCACCGGATTGAGATGTGCCAAAAAAATTAATTAATTTTACCATATTTTCAGGTATTTTGATTATTGAAACTCACTAGCAGCTGCTGCATTTCCCACCTTGGCATATACTCCAGTCAATCTATTTTCTTGGATTTTCAGGTCGAAATTAGGTACCTTGGCTTATATTTGGGTCAGCTTATACTCGAGTATATACGGTATAATATTTTATGACTAGGAGTGTGAAATATTTGCACTGAAGCAATTCTACAGGAATCGTTGGGTTTTGATGGCTTGGTTGCTCAGTGAGTTAGGGATCTGGCTGCAGAGCCAGAGGCTAGGAGTTCAATCCCCCACTATGCATTCCAGAAGAGACAGTCCCAAGCTGTTCACAGAAAAAATGATAAAGAACCTCTGTGTACATTCTATCGGGGAAATGGTGAAAAGGTTGCTATAAGTCTGAATTGACTTGACAGCATATTAAAAAAAGAACAAAAGGGTGGAGGCAGTGGTGGGCTCCAAAAAATTTTTACTACCACACTGTGGCCATGGTATGGTGGGTGTGGCCAGTGAGAAAGCCCTGCATTGCACCCGAATTAGGACTACTTTATTTCAAAACTTGGTTGGTTGGGGCCAGCCAGAATTTTTGCTACCAGTTCTGGTGAACTGGTGCAAACCTGCTGATGGCCACCACTGGATGGGGGGGGGGACCTTTAAATTGCCCTAACATCAAAAGGCTCTAGATATAGGATTTTTCACAGCAGATGTATAGTTAAAATAAAATGACTAATCAGTATCGACTACTGCATATGAAACTACATGTGTTCTGCTGCTTAACATTATAATATTAGGACAGAATATTAATTTACAATTAATATTCACTTGATACAAAAAAGTAACATTTACAATAACTCTCTTTTACAGCATTAGCCCTTTGGGATGTCTAATTATAAAAAAGATTCTTCACAGAAATTAATTAATATTTGGGATATTTAATCAAAAGTGGAATGTATGCCTGCAAAATCCTTCTCCTCCACTGTGTTTTTGGATGATGTGACACTTCCTGAAGAATCTAAGAGACTGGTGTGGCATGTCCTCGGAAGAACAATTCCAAGGAGTTAAGAGCAGGAAGACTATTGCCATGTTAATAATAGCCAATATCCAGAATGGATACGGCACCTGAAGAAGAAGAAGAAGAAGAAGAAGTGACACACCCTCATTTCCTTATGTGATGACATCAAGAAAACCTTGAAAATGGTGTGCAGAAGCTTTTGGTTCCATTCTGAAAGTGGTGGGCTCCAGCAGGTTCGCACCAGTTCGCCAGAACCGGTAGCAGAAATTCTGGCTGGCCCCACCCATCCAAGTTTTGAAATAATGTAGTCCTAATTAGGGTGCAATGCAGGGCTTTCCCCCTGGCAATGCCCACCATACCACTCCCACAGAGTAGGTAGTAAATCCCACCACTGGGCAGGCATGACTAGATTGCCCACCCAGTCACATGGCCAAACCCACAGTGTGGTAGTATATTTTTTTTGGAGCCCACCACTGCATTTTGAAAATCAATTATCACTACCACAAGGTTTTATTCTTCTATTCTTTCACAGTACCAATGGAGTCTGAAATGCTACAAGCTTTTTCCAGTTAAAGTAAATGTTTGTGTAAATATTCATAGCTATATTACATGTAAAAATTTCTTAAGTCACAGAATACAATCAGTTTAGTCCATCCAGTAAGTCACAGCCATAACTAGAATGATGTAGATGTCTACATGATCACATTTGCTATGGATATTGAACATAGATGTGGATTTCCTGCTACTGGTACCGTTAGGAACACCAGCTATAGAGTAGAACTATGGGCTAGAACTATAGGGTACATCTATCATCAATTCTCAGAAGCTGGAAAAGTTAAATTTTGGACAACCTTGAATTCCACAGTCTTTTCCACAAATTTCTGGGAGTTGAAGTCCAAGAAGGTAATACTTCTAATCTTTCTTTAATGCACTATCATTTTAATGTTTTATTTATTTATTTTAATTTATTCAATTTCTAATCATCTTTCTCCATATAGGGAAACTCAAAATGACTTTAAAATGATTTTTTTAAAAAATACACATATCTAAACAAATAACATTATTATTTTTAAATTAAACATTAATTATTAAAAGCTACAAAATTAAATTTCTCCTGAAATCACTTCAAACATTTAAAAGGATAAAATAATTTCTCCTGAATTCTTTTCTTTTTCAGCAGTAGATTGTATATTACACACCCATCAGAGAAATAGGTTTTTTCCTGCCAGAAGAAAGACAAAAGGCAGGAGGCCAGCCCTGGTTTCCTGTTGGAGAGAACCACTACTAATAAGGCCTTACCCCATGTACACACAAAGCATGGCTGTATGGGTGGCGAAAGAAAGGCCTCCACCCCAACTCCCCAAATATCCTACAAGCCAGGGATACTGATGTAGAGAGTTACAGTCCCTCAAATAAATAAATAAATCATTTTAAGCCACATTTATCCCAATCCTAGCATTGACTGAATTGAAAGTTATTTAAGATCAATAAACAGATTATCCTGTAAAGCAAGAATTCAGGAAGGTACCCACTGTGTCTGAATGGTTTTTGCCATGTCAAATTTCTTATTAGAGTAATTCAAAAACTAAGTTCATTTTTAAAACTTTAGAGGAAAAACAAGGTTGACTTCAAAAGTTATTAGACTTCTGGTTTTAGTGACAAAGTCAATGCCATCTTTAATGTCTCTTAGTTGATGTTATTTATAAGACTTACACCAGGGATGCATTTGACCTGATGACAACTAGCTTTGACATTAATTCCCTTGTCTACAAATAGAAATTAGGCCATTTCACATCTATGTGCGTTATATGATTATCAATTCTGTTGAATTGTGAGGTCTTAATCAGGCAATATACTGGCACATATATCAAGCATTCACAGTGTACCATACAGCTTCATTTCTTGGGATTAACTTTTATATAATTACTATTTCTTTTGTTTCATAGTTCCTACTTAAGATTTGCAGAAATCATTTTATAAATTATTTCCAGTATTTACAACACATTCTTTTAAAATTGCTACTGGAACTGGAAGATGAGATCTTTAGTTCACACAATTAGAATTCTAATGTTTAATTTCTTTCCAATTGGTAGGGATGTTGTAATCTAGGATATTATTCATTATTGACTACATTATTATCAAACATTTTAGGAGGAAGGTTAGATTCACATTCCACCTTTCCTCCACTGAACTTAGCATATAAGGAAGAATACAGAGCTCTTGTTCATATTTACTCATTGTATCAGCTACCATATCAGCCCCAGGGCAGTATTGCTGTTGCCCCCCCCCCTCAAGATAGATTCAAGTGGGATTTAATCCATTAGGGCAGGAGTTCCCAACCTTTTAAACCCAGGTTCCAGGCCACACTCCCTCAGACAGCTTTGGGGGCTGGATGGACATTTTGCCCTTCCTCCACCACATGGCACTTTCTGGTGTCGTGGAGGTGGTGGAGGGCCACATGAAATGGTGCCTTTAGTGTATGGGACCAAAGACGACCGGACAACCGAAGGGTTGGTTTAACACAGGTTTATTGCATTGCATGAGGTTCCAGTGAAGCATGAGGTAATGGCGGTGATACATCTCAATATATACAGTAGCTCTCTACATTTGAATCTTGTAGCACGGTAGCTGATTGGTTGCTACCGGCGTGGCCTCGCCCAGGCACGCCTCTTTCTTCAGCTGCTGAATGCAGGTCTTGCTTCAGCTGCTGAATGCAGGTCTTGCTTCAGCTGCTGAATGCAGGTCTTTCTTCAGCTGCTGAATGCAGGTCTTGCTTCAGCTGCTGAATGCAGGTCTTTCTTCAGCTGCTGAATGCGGGGAAGGTTTTCCCGCGGCTGTCCGTGATTGAGCAATGTGAACCATGTGAGAGTGAACGCTCGCAGCTGCCCTCTATAGGCTGTCTGCTCGCGTTCCTTTATAGCTGATATCGTTTGTATCTGGAGTGGTTACAATCTTGCCTTACAGTATAATGAACATGCATACATACATAACATCCCTCCCCCCTAGGATGGGACGAAGTCCCGCAACCATTGTGGCTTGCCGCACGTTCGCTTGGGGCGTGCTTGCGCCTGCCCTAATTCTGGAGAGCCTGTGATCCCTGACTCCGCGGGCGCTTGTCCTGCAACGGGAAACGGGGATTCGTTAGTGGCTCTGTGGGGCGTCCGTGCCTGCCTTGCGCTTGGGGAAGGGAATGGGATGAACAGTTGGGAGGTAAATCCCTGCCTATTGCCCTCGGACCCCGGGGACCCTCCTAGTGTGAACCGCGGCACCGATGAGGTCGCCCTTGGGGAATGGCTACCTTCTGATCCCTGCTCGGGGGACCTTAAGACTGTGGTGGTGGGCGGACTCGCTGATGCCTCCGGTCTTGGAGGTGTCGGTCTCCGGAACATGGGCGCTATATTGCATTCTAACTCACAGGGGCTACTGGGACTGGAGGTACCAGGGGCTGAACTGAAACCCCTCTTTTCGCTAGGACGGGTGGGGGACCACTCCGCTAACTCCCCCTGGTACTGTAAATCAACGTCTAAACCTCTATGGGCCTCTGAGTCTCGGGGGGACTTCCGCGGCTTCCGCGGGGTATGAGTGTGGTTGGGGCTCCTCCTTTCTGACGGGGACTCCCGCAACCCGGGGCTCCTCCTCTCTGGCGGGGACTCCCGCAAAAGATTTCCGTGGATCGATTCCCTTTCCTCCCCCCTTGGTGGGGACCCATGCTCCCCTTTTCCTCCCCCTTGGGCTAAACGGGTGGGGGAGTACCCTAACGCTGAATCAATGCTGGCCTCATCCTCGTCTTGCTCTCCGGGGACCCTACGCCTGAGTTGGTCCACGTGTCGCCTCCACAGGAAGCCTGTACTGGTCTCTACGCGGTATGAGACGGGGCCGGTTTGATCTACTACGGTGCCCGGCACCCAGGCTGGCCCCGCGCTGGCGTAATTCCTGCAGTGTACTGGGGCGCCTATGCTGAAACTCTTTGTGGGTTCCACCCCTATGTTCCGCCCCTTGTCCTCTACTCTCGTGGGGTCTAGCTTGGATATCCCCGTGGCCAGCTTCCTGCGCATCAACAGCTCTGCGGGGGAGTACCCTGACGCTAAGGGGGTGACCCTGTATCTCAGCAGGAATTGGCACAATTTCAGGTCGAGGTCTCCGGGACCCATGCGCAGTAGCGCGTCTTTCGTGGTGCGCACGAGGCGCTCTACTTGGCCATTGGTGGCCGGGTGAAAGGGGGCGGAGGTGACGTGCCGAATGGCGTTGCGTTCCATGAATGCCCTGAACTCGGCGGACGTGAAACAGCTAGCGTTATCGCTGACGAGGGTGTCGGGTAAACCGAACGTGGAAAAGACCCTCCTTAACTGTTTAATGGTTGTGGTCGAGGAGGTGCTCGAGACTGGAATGACCTCCAACCACTTAGAGAACGCGTCCACCACGAGGAGGAAAAGCGTTCCCCTGAATGGGCCAGCAAAGTCTACGTGAACTCGGGACCAGGGTCCCCTCGCAGCGTCCCATTCCCTAGGTGGCGAGCGAGCCTCTTCTGGCCTTGAGCTTTGGCACGCCTCACAAGTGCCGACCATGTGTTCGATGTCGGCGTCTAACTGGGGCCACCAAAAGTAACTGCGGGCTAGTGCCTTAGAGCGTACGATCCCCGGGTGGCTGACGTGCAGCAGTTTAAGCACCCTCGGCCGGAGAGACGTGGGGATCACTACCCGCTGTCCCCACAAGAGGCAACCCCTCTCCAGGGACAACTCTAATCTCTTTTTGAAGAATGTGTCGAATTCCGCTGCTGGGGAAGACACGGGCCACCCTTTCTGCACCCAGGAGCAAACTGTGGCCAGCGCTTTGTCCTTGCCTGTCGCTTTGGCGATTTCGGCCGGTACTACTGGAGGGGAGTCTAGGACCTCTATCATTAAGACCTGGTGGTCCCTCTCTACTCCGCCCACGTGGCAGCAATCCCGGGGAATGGGGGACCTCGACAGAGCGTCGGCATGGCTTATCTCCCTCCCGGGCCGGTATACCAACGCGTGCTGATACGCGTTGAGAAAAATGGCCCATCTGAGCATTCTCGGGGACAGGATCTGGGGTGTGGGCTTGTCTGCGGTGAAGATGCCCAGCAAAGGCTTGTGGTCAGTCACTATGGTGAAGGGGCGGCCGTACACGAAATCATGAAATTTCTTGGTCCCCGCAATTATTGCTAGCGCCTCTCTGTCTGTCTGAGCATAATTCCTCTCCGCTTGGGACAGGGATCTAGAGTAGAAAGCTATCGGGGCCTCCCTACCGTTCTCCAGCACGTGGCAAAGCACCGCCCCCACCCCCACCGGGGATGCATCGCATATCAGGACCACCGGGCGTTTGGGATTGAAGTGGGTCAGTACAGCATCTGATGCCAGGAGTCGCTTCAGGTCATTGAAAGCCTTTTCCTGGTCGTCGCCCCACTTCCATGCCTCGTCCTTTTTTAACAATTTGTGTAGCGGTTCTGCCACGGCTGCCTTCCGCGGGAGGAAGGAGTGGTAGAAGTTGAGCAGTCCGAGGAACGACTGCAACTCGGGCTTGGAGGTGGGGCGAGGGGCCTTCTTGATGGCGGCTACCTTGGATTGGGCTGGCCTAATTCCCTCGGGAGTAACACGGAACCCTAGGAACTCAACCTCTGTAGCGAAGAAGACGCATTTGTCTTTCCGCAACCTCAACCCCGCCTTTTCGAATATTGTCAGGACCTTTCCCAACCTTGTTGCTAATTCGGCCCGGCTCCCCCCTGTAATTAATACGTCATCAAAATAGGGTAACACCCCCTCCAACCCCTTCAGGAGGCGTTCCACCAATGACTGGAAAATCCCGGGCGCCGAATTCACGCCGAATTGGAGGCGCGAAACCTGGAACGCCCCTTTGTGGGTGACTATGGTTTGTGCAGCAGCTGCGGCGGGGGTCACCGGGAGTTGCTGGTAGGCTTGGGCCAGGTCGAGTTTGGCGAAACACCTCCCCCCGTGTAACCTGGCCAACAAGTGGCTGACTACCGGCACCGGATACGCATTAGGGCGGATCGCCTTATTGATGGTGCACTTGTAATCAGCGCATATACGGACTTCCCCGTTGGCCTTGAGCGCTGTTACAATTGGAGTTTCCCACTCCGCAGAATCAACAGGAACAAGAATCCCCTGGCCCACTAATTTGTCCAATTCCGCCTCAATTTTGTCCTTTAGTGCGAAAGGCACTCTGCGCGGTTTAAGTCTGATTGGACGCACTCCAGGGTCCAGGTCGAAAGTCACTGGGGGGCCCTTGAATTTCCCTAGCCCCTTTTTAAAAACCTCGGGGTGCGCGTCGCACACGCTCTGTATTGGATCAGTCCCGGCGGCGTGTGCTCCCACGGCGTGCACCCCCCCAATGAACAACCCCAGGGGCTGGAACCATTGAGTCCCGAGGAGGCTGCATTTACCCCCCTTGAGGACGACTAAGGGAAGCGTTGCGGTGTACTTTTTGAACTGGACCTGGAACTTCCCAACCCCCAACACTGGGATGCGGTTCCCCTGCACGTCCTTCAGTGTGGCCCTCAACGCCTTGAGCTTGGGCCGCACGCGGGGGGCAATTTTCATGAACTCCCCCTGGGAAATAATGGAGTATGAGGAACCCGAGTCCACCTCCATCCTAACAGGGGCCCCTTGTATTACTACCTCAACGAAGTAACGGGGGTGCTCCGTGGAAACGCTGCAAACCGGCGCGTCGTCCTCGCTGTCGTCGGAGACTCGCCCTACTCCGTCCCGCGTCCTCGTGGTCCGTGTGCCGTCCTTCGGCCTCGAGGTGCGGTCCTGCCTCGTGGTGCGGTCCTGCCTCGCCGAGCGGTCTGGAGAACTCCGGGTGGCCTCGCGTCGTTTCCGGCAGACCTTGGCGATGTGCCCGCGCCGGCCGCAGTTGTGGCACTCGGCCTTGCGGAATGGGCATTTGGTGCGGGCGTGGGCGGCGCCGCAGCCATCGCAGCGCCGGCCCTCTCTCTGGACCCTCCGGACGTCCTCGTCGTCGCTGCTCTCTGCAGAGGACGAGTTCGAAGTCCGCCGGGCCGCGCGCACCGAGCTCTCTGCCTTGGCGGTCTTCGGGCGCCAGTCCTGAAGTTCGTGCACCCCGGCCGACGTGGCCTCTGCGGCCTGTGCCGCGTCGAGGACTTGTTGCCACGTGGGAGGCGGCTCCCTTTTCATCAGCGCGAGCTGAGTCTCTGTGTCCCTCAGACCGCAGAGCAGGCAGTCCCGGAGGGTGACGTCGGGGAGTTCCCACTTGCATGGGCCGGCGGCCAACCGCAGGGCCGCGGCGAACTCATCGACCGATTCTCCGGGTGCCTGGACTCGCCTCCAGAACGCGCTCCAAGCGGGGAACATCGCTATTGCCGGCCGGAGATGGGCGCGCAGCGCCGCCAGGAGCTCTGTGGCCTTGAGGTCGCCCACCTTCCTCGGCGCGATCAGGTCCACCAAGGTCCTCTTGGTTTCTTGTCCGAGCATGCGGACGAAGATGGCCCTCTTTTTGGCCTCGTCGGAGACTTCGAGCTCCACCAGCGCAGCGTTGAAGTCTATCTCAAACAGCTCCAAGTCTCCCGGCTTCCTGATCTCGTAGCCGGCGCATGTCTTGGTCCCGTGGGCAGCCATAATCCCACCTTCGTCGCCAGTTTAGTGTATGGGACCAAAGACGACCGGACAACCGAAGGGTTGGTTTAACACAGGTTTATTGCATTGCATGAGGTTCCAGTGAAGCATGAGGTAATGGCGGTGATACATCTCAATATATACAGTAGCTCTCTACATTTGAATCTTGTAGCACGGTAGCTGATTGGTTGCTACCGGCGTGGCCTCGCCCAGGCACGCCTCTTTCTTCAGCTGCTGAATGCAGGTCTTGCTTCAGCTGCTGAATGCAGGTCTTGCTTCAGCTGCTGAATGCAGGTCTTTCTTCAGCTGCTGAATGCAGGTCTTGCTTCAGCTGCTGAATGCAGGTCTTTCTTCAGCTGCTGAATGCGGGGAAGGTTTTCCCGCGGCTGTCCGTGATTGAGCAATGTGAACCATGTGAGAGTGAACGCTCGCAGCTGCCCTCTATAGGCTGTCTGCTCGCGTTCCTTTATAGCTGATATCGTTTGTATCTGGAGTGGTTACAATCTTGCCTTACAGTATAATGAACATGCATACATACATAACAGTGCCACAGGCCATAATGAGAATCCCTGCATTAGTAGAACATCACCATTCCCTGTGGACTTCACCATCCAACTCCTTCAGTCCTCAGGGTTGTCAGGTTAGCTAACCACTGCCTGACAATCAGCATTCTGTTGCTGGCAGTATGGTCTACTCCAGTACCATAGCAAGATAATCTGGTGAGGACAATTCTGGTGAGATCAAAAGCCTGCTGTCAAGTTAAACATGCCTGCAAAGGGGCCCTAGAGAAAATACAAAACTAACACAGGCTGCAGAACATTTGAAAAAGTGGTGTTATAATTATACACTTGTGACTTAACGTTATATAACTAAAACTACAATAATTATTATTTGGGGGGGGGGGGAGGAAATACTGAGAAGGCATAAGATGTATACAAATCCATTGAAGGCAATTTATCCACAAACTTATCATTTTGGAAGTAGGTATTTGATTATTCGCTGTTTTAATTATTCTCTGTGGAAAAGTATTGTGTTTGAAAGAGTGTTAATCAGTTAATGGTTCATCCATTTGTCCACAGCATTAAACAGAGATTTTCATTCAGGAGATAGGTTAATGCGTTTCTAATAGAAAATACTAGCAACAGGGTTTGCACCCTTCCAACAGAAAATATCCCAATACTTTAAATTGTAGTCCCCTGGCTCTAAATGCCAGTTGCCCCACCAACTGTGGGTCACAGTACTGGAAAAATCCTCAACATGGATCGCCAAACTGTTTTACTCAGTGGCTCTATTTGAGAATTCTGAAGTTCTAGTTGTGAAAATGCTGCAGGGCTTCAGGTTGTGGGGAAAGCTGCAGTAATCTTCAGTCAAACAAGTTTACAATCTCCCTTCAGATCTTCCTGGCCATTCTCACATAGCTGAGCATAGATGGTGCAAAGAGTAGGCAACCCTTCCCTGGATACAGCTTCAGAACATATCAGTATAAGACAGCTTTGTAGGCAAATATATGCTTTTCCTCAGGTGTTGGTGTTTCAAGGAGCCATTTCATGATATTGCTTGTCTGCCCTGCATAAGTCACATGAACAATGGCTAAGAGATAAAGACTTTTAAAATACTTTGTGCAGTACGAAAGAAAGTGTTTTGTAATCCTTGTGAACTACATCAAGGAGAAGGACAGATTTGTGTGAATGATGGTACTGATTAGATAAGACTTTGAGCTTCTTCCTCTGTCTACCTTTTTTAAGCTGATGCTTGGAGCAGTCTGGCTCTAAAATTGCACAAGGTACTCTTGAGTCACTTCAAAACAACAACATCTGAGTGCCTCAAAGCAAAGAAATTGTTGACTGACTGATTCTTCACTTTTCTTTTCAGACTCCTGTCAAAATGAAATCTAAACGGCTGCTGCCATTCTGAAGCTTTTGTGTTGTCCTGAGTAAAGTCTGTACAACTTATTTCAGAGTGAAAATAGGTACCCTCAAGCAGGGTAAAAACAATGCATGCTTGAATAAGTAAATCCTGTTTGGTTATTAGATTAACACAGAAAAAGATAAAACTAACTATATTATTTATATAGAAAGACTTGGGGAGCTAAAGCAACAAGGAATATTGTGGAATCCTTCATGTTAACAAGTTTTATTTGGCATGTGATTTTTCGGGACTGTAGCTTACTTCTTCATATACATCTTTACAACTTGTTAGTCTTAAAGGCATCATAAGATTCTATCCGCATCAGACTGGCATGGCTGCCTCCTTAAAATGTTTTCTATCTGCCAGGGGCTGAGTAGCTCAATCATTCAAATTGTTATGGTACTTCCATATCATCAAACATTGGGGAGGGGGGGATTCTTTCTCTATATTCTTAATTTCAAAACAGAGGGTACAACATGATTAAGTGATTAGCATAATTATGTTCTCCAGGACGGGTTAGAATTGGGCCATACGTAGTTAGTGATACAATTATTACACAAATCTAAAAACAAAAATGGAATGGAAAATCCTCAGGTGATGTTGTAATTTTGTTCAAGTGTTTCTGAAGCACATATTGAAATGTATACAAGAAGGGGAATTAATTAGCGCCACCATCTCTGTCACCAATTCACTCTCACAAAAGCGTCATGTATGAACAAAAGAACCTCTTCTATCCATACAACCTCACCATATAAGCAAGAGCATGTTAAAACATGAGGCTTTGAAAGTGTCCATGGGCAGGACTTGCCTCTTCACATTTCACATGTCATATTTTCTCAAGCAACATGACAACAGAAAGGAGGAATTCAATTCAATTCAATTTATATGCTGCCCACTCAGTTTATGCAGACTCAGGACAGCTCTACTCCTTGGATGTTAAAAGATGACATTGGATCACATATTCTCTTAAATCATAAAACCTGACAGCATTCCAAGAATGTTGGGTTGAAAATATCATATGGCTCCCTTTCTACAGCTTTAGATTTGAGAAGAATGAGAAAGTTCTGTTGGCAGTCAGAAAGATATATAAAACCACTAAAAGGACAAAGGCTGAAATTTACAAATTCATTGGAAGCCAGTAAATGCAGTTACTGCTGCAGACCCAGTTTTGCAGAACATTAATATTACATGAAAAATCATTTTAAGAATGCTTAGTATCTGAATAACAGTTCAGCTATTTATAAATCCCATATGCATGCAAAACCAAAGAACAGCTATCATTTCTTTCCTAGCATGATTTATAATAAACACTATCAAGTGAATATAATGGCTATGGTCAAGATTTTGCTACATATTGAATAACTGCCCTATTTTAAAAAAAATCTGAGATGGTTCTGTGCTCTGTATGCCACATCTCCTTATCTATTTTGTAGAATATTTAGGCATCAGTAGCTTGCCATTCAGAAGTATGCATAAGGAAGTCCACATACGAGGACAAAGCCAAATACAGTTTGATGATAAATACATATGAGATCCCGTAGAACTTGTGAGCACTGAGCAATATGTGTTTTGGTATATATACATTATATATGCATAATACTTAATGAGACTGAAGTGGATGTAAGAAAGAAATGAAATAATCACCCACAGTTGAATATTTGGTTTCAACATACACAATAGCCACAAATTGTTAAATCATCCTTAATGCAATGAAAGAATGCTATGAAAGAATGTATAACAAGGCATAGTTAGAAATTATATACAGTTTCTTAATTACAACTATGATTGTGCTGGCATAAAATGAAAGAAAAATTTGCCTCAAGCAGTCTAAGAATGGCTACATGAAACATAGATCGTATTAAGGTTATTAGAATTAACCTATATTTTATGGTTCAAAGAATGAAGAATCAAAACTAACAGAAAGCGGTCCCATTAGCCTTGTTCTGGTGTCAGTATGTTTTCTGAAAGAGATACTCAGATATAAGCTGTAATTTTTTCTGTTTACCAATCTACTATGGGCCTTGCTTTCCAATCCTAATGTGACACTCCGATATTCTGTGGATACCTCTCTGTTCCTGCCAATTTTAACACAGTTCAGTTGTTTCAAAGGCTGTTTACAGAATGTATGACAGGGGACATGAATCAACACTTGAGAGAATAACTGTGAATCACCTCTATGTTTTATAAGTGAATCACAAATACACACATGTGGAATACACTCAGGATTCTAGATATATGCCGGATAGCTTATATAAACTGAAATTCTGCCAGAGCCCATTAAATATACACACAGAATGTATATTCCTCAGAATCTCAGTGTTGACTGTTGTAGGTTTTTAAAGTAATAGACTTCCATAATTTATTTCATTACAAAAGTAAATTTGGTGAGTAAATATGGAACTCTAAGAAATTTGTAATATAGTGGAATACTAGTTAGCAAAAGAAATTGATGTCCTTCCACAGCTGTATGCTGCTCCTGGAAAAAATGCACAAGAAACATAAAGGAAAGATTATGGGGGAAATATTATTATTATTATTATTATTATTATTATTATTATTATTATTATTATTATTATTATTATTATTATTATTATTATTATTATTATTATTATTATTATTATTATTATTATTATTATTATTATTATTATTATTATTATTATTATTATATGTATATCCCACCTCACTCGACACAACATGCAACTCGGGGCGGCGTACAACATATATACTATACAATGCAGTTACAATACAGTTATGAATAAAAAGAAGTTAACAAAAATACAGAGTTCACAACTTACAAAATTTACAAAACAAGTACATATTATGCAATAACACCGTTTAAATACTAACATAAACAAAATTAGTTGCACACTACCCTCAGCTACCCAACGTCCACGAATGGAGCCCCATGGCTCCAAACTTCCACAAATGGAGCCTCATGGCTCCAAATGTCCACAAATGGAGCCCCATGGCTTGAAATGTCCAAAAATGGAGCCCCATGGAGCCCCATGGTTCAAAACATCCACAAACGGAGCCCCATGGCTCGAACGTCCATGACTTAGCCAGGGAGAAACCAGCCCCGACCCAGCTGATTATGTAAATTGCAGAATACAGCTATTACAGGTACAGAATGTTACTCTTTCTTTTTGCTTTTCATTGTGGAGCACATACTGCAGGAGACTGCTGATCCGCTCAGAACAGCTGTTGCTTCAGAGAAGCAGATAGTTTAATCAATGGACCATTTTCAGAAGGATCTCCCTGAAGGGAAAGGTGTCCCTGAAGAATAACTGCAACCACATTTAACTACTATAGTGCAGTACTTAGCAAGAATTAAGTCTGTGGCACTTCCAGAGTACATAGGATGAGAAATAAAGTCAGCCTTAAGTCAGGGAACAGAGTAAGGTGGCCACTTCATACAGCAATTTCTAGTGGCAATAACAGCAGCATCCTGGCAGTTCCTTATAAATTATATGTCCCAGATTGCTTAAAGAAAGAGCTGTCCATAATTAACCCATGACAGAGTGGCTGGCTAGACCTAAACTAGACTGAAGACTCAGATAACCATGAGGCCAAAGCAGAAGTCTAGCTCTAACGCTTGGGGTTTGCAACCTATGGCCCGTGGGCCGACTGCGGCCCACAGCACCATTTCATGTGGCCCACTGCCCACTAGAAGTGGTGTAAGTGGTGAAAACAGCCGAAAATGCACTGTAAATGCACCCACGACTATCACAAACACGTTTACAACAGCCACAGAGACAGACAGATATGTATCTGGCCCGCACAGCTGACAGGGGCCATGGTCAGGCCCGTGGCTGGAAAAGATTGAGAACCCCAGCTCTAACCTAACTTGCTGCTTCAGGTATGGTGGAAACAAGATAGTTCCTAGCAAAGGATATTAATTGATCAGTGAACTTCACGGTCATACATAGATTGATGGGATTTTTAAAAGGTTTAATGGAGGGGGGGAAAGCATAGAGACCACAGCAAGTCAGCAGGAAAAAGACTGTGAGTCAAAGACTGTACTGAAATATGAGACCTGGTAGAGTTACCTGATGAATGCAGGGAATGTCCTGTTCAAGTGTTATTTATCTCATTATTTCTTTAAATCTTAAATGCAATGATCTACCTGCCCCCATCCTCCATGATCTCTTTCTTCACATGACAGTGCTGTATCTGAAGAGGAGAGGTTTCTGTACCAGTATTGTATAAACTTTCCTTCCAAACAAGACACCTGGCTTTCTAGATTTTATTCCCTGTTCTCTGGTGGAAACTTGCCACACTTCTTTGTAACCTTTTCCTCCAGCCAAATTGGAACTTTGATTTTCAAAGAAGGCAGCAGGGGAAGGAAACACTGATTAATAGTGGTCCTTTGTTTGAAGAGCTGAGAGAGATTGAAATCCAACCAAGGGCTCCTAGGGATGGAATTTGAAGCCTACATCCTTGGGCATTATTTGCAGCCTGCATTTTTGAACTCACTTTTAAGAAACAGATCTGTCACTAAAGTATGCAAAGATTTTTGGGACTCTCATACATATTTTTTTCCTGCATTATCTACAATCTATTGATGCCTAGCCTGACGAAGACTGGTTTAGGTTAAAAGCTAGATATTTGTTTAATTTTTAATGTGCCAACAAAGTTATCACCACCCCTTGCCTTTGAACTATATTTTTAGAGAGTTTGTTTGCATGGAGATCCTTTACATGAGTAGGAATCTTTCATCCATATTTTGCCTGACGAATCAGCAAATAAAGAGATGAGATATAGTGTGTTGGGTTATAATTTGGACCACAATCTTGCCTAAGGCAGTGAAACCTGGTACCAGAGCAGGTAAACCAGCTCAGCCTCATTCTGGTTGAGATGGATGAATCCCTATCCCCCATGCAGTGCTGTGCCTCATTAGTCCTGCCCAGGCCAACTCAATCAGGGAGGCATTGTCATGGTCATTTTCAATTCTATTCATAAGAATGGATATTGGTTGAATCACACAAATCTGGGTGCCCACTCAGAGGAGCATCTCATGGCTAACCCCCAAACCCATCACTATCAGCCCCTGGGTCAAATTGTAACCTATTTACCCACATATACTTGAGTATAAGCTGACCCAAATATAAACCAATGTAATTAATTTTGACCTGAAAACCCAAGAAATTAGATTGACCTGAGTAGAAGCCAAGGGTGGGAAATGCAGCAGCTACTAGTGAGTTTCAATAATCAAAATACACGAAAATCTGGTAAAATTAATTAAATTGTTGGCACATCTCAATCCGGTGTGGTCTTGGGGCCCTCATGATCATTGACCCGAGTATAAGCCCATTTTGGGGGCTAAAAAACTCAGCTTATACTCAAGTATATATGGTAAAAGGACTTTGCCTTTTGATCGCCCCATAATAACCTGCAAACACTCAATTGGGACTCTTTTTCTAACTTTGCCAATCATGACTCCTGAGATGAAAATTCCTATTCAACCCCAAGCAGCGACCATTTATAACCCTGATGTAAAGGGCAGGCTGGCTGTTTGAGATTGGTCTGGTTTATAAAAGCTCCCTAGCCCCACCCCCAAAGCCAACTCAGAGTGGCACCACTGCATCAATTACCTCTCTCAACTCTCCATAGCTGGGAGAGTGGAAAACTCTCCCTTCTTCCAAGCCTTCTTCTTCTGCAGCAGAATTCAGAAGGAGACATTTTTCACATAGAGACAGAGAGGGACTGAAGAGAAGAGAGTCTTGGCACCTCTTCCTAAGCACACAAATAATAATCTTGAGTCAGAAATTATTCTGGGTTAAAAGGATTTTTGCGGAAGAATCTCAGCTCAGGGAACACCCCAATGAAGCTCCTTCCATGTACCCAAGAGCTGGGACATAGACAGGCACTCAATCCATCATGCAGTACCAGGGTCTCAAACTGCCTGGATGCACTGGACTTCAGCAGTGGCTGAGTGTCAAAACTCATATTCCAGCTGTGCTAGTTCCTTGATATTTTTGATCAGGCTATAGTTATATCTATCTTAAATTATTGGGTGGGGCTGCATTAGAAGAGTGTTTGGAATCTTCAGCTGCTTCAAGAATTGTGACCAGACAGTTGACTGAAGCTGGCTGCAGAGAGCATATCACTCTCCTGTTATGACAGCTTCACTGGCATCTAATCTGTTTCCAAGCACAATTAGAAATGACCTTCAAGGCATTATACACCTTATGTGAGGCTGGTGTAAGGATCATATCATCCCAGTCCAACCATCTTAGCTTTTAACTTCTTCTGGGGAAACACATGGACTCTCTTCAGCCCCACCACTCATGTTTGTCCTTCCATCAGCAGACAAAGACCCAGATTTTAAGAGGATTCTTTTTTAAAAAAAAACCTAACATGGACAAGTGAGGACAGAATGGGATGTTGTACTTGTTGATATGGGGTGGGTGGGTGTATAATATTTAAATCATGTTTATTACACTCACTAACAAAAGAACAAAGTAGAAATAATAAGTGGAAGCAATGGCTAGGTTCTCAAAAGATATGAACTTTATTCATGCTCATTAACCACTACCACCACCACTGTCAGCAGCAGCGGCAGCAGCAGCAGGGGCAGCAGCGGTAGCAGTAGCAGCAGCGGCAGCGGCAGCGGCGGCAGTAGCCGCCGCAATAACAACAACACCCTATCCAGGGAATAGCATTTCCTCCTCCTCCTTCTTCTAAGTGGCATTCATAATGTCAGAGACTGATTGCAAATATAGAAACCCAATAGAGGTGACTAAATAATTATCCGAACACAATTAATGGAAGGTAATGTAGCCTGTAAAGGATGTGGAGGGGGGATGTCATTCCTTTGCATATGACTATTAATAACCCAAAATGACAGGAAGTATTTGTGCCAAATATTTCTTCCAACACAGGCCAATAACTTTAATAGTCAGAGTAGGAAGTTGTGATCTGCTGCCAGGGAAATGAAACAACCCACTCTTACCACACAGTAAAAAAGACACATGATCCTGCAGGACTAAGATAAAATTAACAATACCATGAAAGCATGCATAGCTCTTCAGTGAGGTAACCTGGACCATAGCCAGGATTCTATATGTGAGTGGGTGAATATTTTTTCAGTGTGGGCAACAAAGCTTCTTTCCAATGCATTCCTATGGGAAACCATGCCTTGCCCAGGTGGGCCAAGCCCCCCCTGCCCCCCCCTCTGGCTACGGCCCTGGAGGTAACTGGAGCTTGTTTGGATTAGAGGTTTTACTTTATGAGAAGGAATAACATATTTTAGTAGGGGGGGAGTGTGAATATGATGGTAGGAGAAAAAACTTGTATCTCAGTTTATTACTACCCTGCTTCCCACCTACTTGTGATTGCTGTTCAGTTGTGTAGCAACATAAAGTACTGTCTAGCTACAACATCTAACAATGGAGTTATGAACTGTGACTAATATTATACCATTTACAGGGATGTTTTGAGTCATCTAATTTAAAATTATGTTCTCTGAATCTGCTGCATAGCTCAGTGAGGTGGTGCACCTTATCAAGGAATAAGAGTTTCATATCCACTCCACCTCCTGGGGAAAGAGCAGCTTGTGTAGTCTGGGCAAGCTGCAGAGTCCTAAAGTGGCACCAGAAGAAAGGAATGATAGGCCATTTCTGAGTAATCTGGGCCTAGAAAATCCATAAATCAGAATCAACTTGATGGCATACCATTACGAAAACACTATGTATGTGGAAAATGAAGCTCTTCGCATAGAATAATTCTGTGCACTTCTCACAAATGCAGCAAATAAATAACCATCTGAAGAAAAATGCATCTAATAGGAGACTCAGCTTGCCAGTTATTCTTTTCCCCTTTCTTGCTGGTTTAATCATTACCATGCAACACAGAGTTTATTGTTTTGTATTTATTTATTTATTGTGCCTGTTCTACATCTGCTCTAATCCTTGAGGCTTAATTCTGGGAAATGTAGCATTCCTTTCCAATTTTCTGTAAACATATCCCATAATTTCCAAATGGCTGAACTATCCATTAGGCAAAGGAAGTTATAATGCAGCTATGTCCAGCTACAATTCTCCCCGTTGCATGATTAAATCAAAGTGCTTCTGGAGGGAGAATAATAATAATAAAAATAATAACAACAGCCATTGCTTCTGGTATAAAGAGAACACCGAAACACGGTTCAACATGATATACACACACATTTTAGCCAAGCTAACAAGCTATCCTGTGTGCTTGCAAAGAAAATAGAACCAATCCTGTTTAAAAAGGTATGTAATAACAGTTCATTGGTTCAAAAGCAGGCGGAGGCCAAACAATAGTATTTTGTTGTTCAGTCGCACAGTCGATTCTGACCCTTTGCAACCCCATGGACCATTTTCCTCCAGGCACCTCTAACCTCCACCATCCTCCTCAGCCCACCCAGCTCTGTGCCCATTGCATCTACAATACCATCTATCCATCGTATACTGTACTTGTAATCAGGAAAGGAAGGAGACAATTGCTGTGTAATTGCGGAAGAGAGGACACACAAACCCTTGGCTCCTTACTGTTAGTTCTCACAGCATAGATGACATCTCATATATCCACCACAGTAATTTTGTTAATTTTTTAAGGCACTACACGATTTGGCTTAGTTGCAGTGGACAGACATGGCTTCCTTTCTGGAATCTGGGTGGACAGGACAACTGTTCTTCCCTTGATAGATGCCATTAAAATTCCACGTATTGTGTTGAGACAATGGTGATTATTTTCTGCGCAGCAAGGGAGGCCTGTCGATCTTCTCAGTTGCAACAAATTTTAAGCTAAGAGTAGCAGGTCCAGAATGAAAAGTAGAATGGCTACAATTGCTGTACAGAGGCTTGCCTTTTGTACATGTTGACAGCTGCTCATGTGCATCTATGCATGAATGCAGACTGATGTGAGTATGCAGCTTGTCAGTGGTGTGTGAAGCTCCTTAACAGGGCACATTTTCTCTCTGGTTCTGTGCTTCAGTGTCCCAGTTTCACATAGACCTGCTTCTCAACTAGCCAGCATTCTTAATCTGGCCAGTAATGTCCTGATTTTTGTTTGTTTATTTTACTGTTAAAATATTTTATCAATTCTATAGGGTGTGAGGCAGGACAGTCCTCTCTCAAGCAGAGGATGGAACAGAGCTAGGCTCCCTTCCCCCAAAAAAGACCTGCATGACAACTCTGTACCTAACAAAATAGGGGAAAGATGTTCCAATTCATGCCACCAGAGGTGGAAGTGAAACCTTCATTTTTCCTGAGCTGTGCTACAGTTTGCAGGCATGGTGGTGGTGGGGGAACCCAACCTTTAAGAAAAGATTCTGGTGCAAAGATTGGGGCAAGAATTTCTCCACCTGTACTACCCATAACTCTGAATTGATAAGGACTTTACTAAAGATTTGGCTGTAAAATACTCAAGGTTTGAACCCATTTCAGCTTTTTGATATTGCTCGCTCATGCTATAAAGTACATATTCTCAATATTTTAATACATAAAAGCTTTTCTAAGATGTCAGTATGTTATTTTTTTCCAGTCTCTGAATTTGAAGAATGTAATTTATTTTCTTTCCTCAGAAGAAAATTGTACCTCATTATTCGCAACAGATGTTTGGATTACATGTGTATGAAACAATTTACATTTCTACAGTATATCTCGGGAGCTATAGAAGATAATGTGAAAATGAGAATAAGCTGCCCATAAACAGTATATGGTAGACACAGAAGTAATATAACAGGAACCTCCATTAACTCTGTCCTAAAGAATAAAATTCCCTCTCATGTACTTGGTCCAGATGGCCTAGACTCTAGTACTCTACCAATATTAGTTCTAAAACACATGATCCACATCTGTAGCTTATTCAATGAGCTTTTCAAACATTCCCAAATTGGTGACACGGGGTTATAAAAATGTCTTCTTTTTTTTACTTACATGCTTTCAGAAAACTTTCATTGATCATATACTCCCTGTTTCTCTATTTAAGTGAAGAAAGTGAATGGTTAGAGATGACTATTTTGTGCTCCTCTGCACCTTATGTGTGACAGAATTTACCTTATGACTTGCTAGAATGAGAGTGATGACCAAGCTCACCCCCATTATACTTAACTATGGCATGACATATTTTATATTATATGTTAGTCAGAATCCTGTTAGATCTGCATTATATATGTGTGTACTATATCTTACTATGTCTAGTTGTGGTCAATTGTCAAGGTGCTGGGTATGCCTCAGTCATGTGCCTGGCCACACATCCACTAGGATTCTTTCCCTGTGCCAGTGCATGCAAACAAGAACACAAGCAAGTAGGCTTTGAGCCATTATCTTAATAGTACCCAAAACATATTCTTTTGGAGAAGGAAGCTTAATGCTATGACAGTCTTCACTGTGACTAAGTAGCCGACCCTACCTTCTAGCACAGTGATTGTGAACCTTGGCACTCCAGGGGTTCTTGGACTTCAATTGCCAGAAGCGCAAGTCAGCACTCCTGCTGATCAGGGCTTCTGGGAATTGAAATTCAATAACACCTGGAGTGCCAAGGTTCACCATCACTGATCTAGGAGACTGGCCAAAGTTTTCACAAGACAGTAATTAGAAAGCACAAAACAAAACATTGGGTTCACAAAGCCAAATAAGTGAAGTTGTGTCTTCACTATTTTGACAGTGGTTGATACAGTTGTCACCCAATTACAACCCCACAAATATTTTTCATCCATGATATTCACTGAGTAGGAAACTAAATCCTTACTCCTTTCACCTTCAGAGTGGGAAAATTATTCTCTTCACCTCTTGAAAGGATGAATTGTTTTCTAGAGCTCTTTATGAGAAATGAGAGGAACAACTATTTTCTACACAAATTAAGCAAAATTGAAAAATTGTGAAAACTGTGCTCTACGGACAATAATACTTTGACCCAAATAGCACAAGTTATGTAAAATGATGATGCCTATTGCTGTGTACTGAAGTATCAGAAACATGAATGAGTGGGTGTGCATTTATATATTTACCATCCATCTGTGCTTACTATGCATCTGTGAGCTTTATTTCTCAAAGGGAAAAGACACCAGTTTCCCACAGAGATCTTTTGCATATATTGTAGAGACCTTAAGAATATAAACATTACTTTTTTAATATGTATGCTAGCAGAGGCTAATGAATCCACATTGGGGTTTAGTCTGCACTTTACAGGATGTACCAAAGATGGTGTGTCATGTCCCCAATGTTTTTCAGCACCCTGGATAACTAGTGAATTGGTGAAGTGAAGAATAAAACCTAATGTGGATTCCCTGCACCACTGAAATCAAATATTCAGCTCTATTGACTCTCATTAAGAGGTTTCCAAATTCCTTATTCCTTGTTTCAAACCAAAACTGTTTAAGGCAGCACAAATGAGTAATTCTCCACTATTTTTACCTCTCTTGTTAGTATGAGGTTAATATACTGTGAGGTTAATATTTAGCTTGCTGGGTCACAATTATTCAGACTTCTTAGTATGGAGCTTTGGGGTTCAGAGGCCATCCCAGTCTCTAAATTAAATATTCACAGATTTAGGCATAGCAAGAATGAGAGAATACCTCTTAGGGAATACCTCATACCTTTCACAGATATAATTGTCCTTACACATACATTATGAAAGACATCTGCATCAATGCTGATGGTACCAAACAGAACCCCTAGTACCTGCAACACCCATTGAGTAAAGGGTCAATACCATTAGCATTTTATCATCACCATCTTTATTGATTTAGTAAACTCTTGAGAGATAGCCACAACATTTCTTTTTATTATATTTACCGTAAAATGGTTCTGAAAATAAGCCCTTAACATATTTGAATCGATGAGGACAAAAATAGATATTTGAGAATGTGAAAGAATCATCTCTCATCCCAAATCTATTGAAGTGCATTAAGTCTCATATCTGATACATATCTTTTCATATCCAATTTGTTATAGCTGCTGTATATCCTGGGAAAAAAGTATCTGCAGCTGAGAGAGAAAAAGAACAATGATACTTAGTTTTGGATTAACAAGGGTTGTATAGACCTGTCACAGCAAGCAAATCTCTGGCTGTAGTGTTCTTTCATGCCCCAAGAGATGCATTATCCCAAAACTTATGTTTCTGAGAATTCATATTTCCTTTGGTAGAGAACTAGCTCCAGGTCTAAAGTGGCTCCAGACATGCTGGTTATTTCCCTCACCTGGTGAACTCTCTGGGCTGATCTAGCTGCTGCCTAAGCCAAATGCCCTTACAGCTCCCCGTACAACCTTAGGTATTCTTAGGTTGACTCTATGTCCTTCTTTAGGTTGGACGGCCATCCGTATGAAGATTTGTCCTTTTTAGCCTCAATTGAGGTTCCTTTGCTTAACAGGAATGTTGAGACTTTGAATGCTAAATGCAATTATTCAACACTTCTAATGTTTAAGTAAAATGGGTTGGGTGGGTCTTCTTGAAAGGCAGTGATGGACTTTACCTTCTTGGGAACCAAGATCATTGCAGATGGGAAATGCGGTTATGGAATTTCTATAGGAGGAAAGCTATGGCAAACCTAGGCAGTAAAATAAAAAGTAGAGACATCACCCTTCCGACAAAAGTCTGCATAGTTTAAGCAATGGTCTTCCCAGTAGTAGTGTATGGCTATGAGAGCTGCGCCATAAGTAAGGCTGAGAGCAGAAGAATAGACACCTTCAAACTGTGGTGCTTTGACAGTTCCCTGGATTGCAAAATGATCAAAACAGTCAATCTCAAAGGAAATCAACCCTGACTGCTCCTTGGAAGGACAGATATTGAAGCTGAAGCTTAAATATTTTGGTCACCAAATGAGGAGAGAGGACTCACTGGAGAAGGCCCTGATGCCAATAAATATTGCAGGCAGAAGGAGATGGAAGAAATATTGAAGGCAGAAGGAGATGGGGCAGCAGATGATGAGATGGCTAGGCAGCATCAATGATGCAGTGAGCATGGATCTGGGCAGACTCTGGGAGATGGGAGATGACAGAGAAGCCTGGTGTGTTGTGGTCCATGGGGTTGCAATGGATTGGACTTGGCTGTGTGACTGAACAACAACCAACCACCAACCAACCAACCAACTACCCCCACCACCAACAACAACAACAACAAAAACAGTAGCAGCAGCAACATCATCATCATCAACAACAACAACAACAACTTATTTACCCAAGGTTGTTACTTAGTCACAATATTGTGCAGAATCAATCTTTAATTTTGATATTTGTTTTTATTACTTTAAATTGGAATATGAAAATTTAATGAAAAATGTCAATTTTGTGTGTGAATCATTCCCTTCTTTTTGGTACTACTTACTATTTCATTCATTTTTATAGAAATGCTGCCATCAGCAAAGCAAAGAAGGTTAGTTGTGAGGAAATAACATGTTCCATTTCGTTTCCGTAGCTTTGATCTAATTCTTGTGACTACTTCCAACTCTTTGGGGAAATTGAATTGTGCAAGGTGGAAAGTTAATGGAAAACAGATTTCAGGAAACAACAGATTTCCGCCTTTTTCTTTCTTTGTTTGTTTGCCTTAGATTCTTGCTTGCAAGCACTGCAACAATTTACTCAGAGTTAATTTGATTAGCTTTAAGAAAGATCAGATTACCCCTAGCCTGCATTTTAAAGATTTAGTCGTTATTCTATAAAAGTCATAAATCAATGTTGTAATGCATGAAATGTTACAGATTAATTATATAATGTAGAGATTTAGTGTACTGTATATAGAAAGCATATATGTTCCTAGCACAGGTGTGTGTGTGTGTTAAAGTGAGTGTGATGCAGTACTGTATAGAGTATGGGACCCTTTAAATCATGCTTAATTATGAAAACTTCTGGCTTATTTTAGTTTAGCTGCTTTCTCTTGGCATAGTTTTGTGTGTATGCTTGTGTTTTGTTTTAAACATACTGTACATCTGAATAACCCCCACACATGCCACTTTGAGATGTTGGAAAAAAGACTAAGATAATAGCTATCTATTTTGCCACATGGTACTTATGATGAAGGTTTGATATGGCCCTGTAATCCTGTTCCCTGTGAAAATAAAATGGGATAACTATGGTTTTTAAGTCATGTCACTCAAATATTCACTTTGATTTGACTGTGTTTGCTAGTCTAGAAATGAGAAAATAAAAAATGTTACCATGGTAATTTATTCTGGAATGACAAAACACCAGTATATTACATACAATCCTGATTCAGATTGTACTATGGATGTTCAATATTACAATGCTCTTCAAAACAAGTTAGGGTCCCAGTTCAGTTCATTGAGGGTTAACATGTACAAGCATATGAAATAAGATAGTGAATTTAAATAACTGTGCAAGGAAACAGTCCAGATTGTTCTTCCAAATCAATTTGGGTTCCAAAATCAAACCTACACTGTTACTCATGCGCAGTATTATCAGTTATGGCAAGCCCTCTTCCCACCTTATTCTTTCAAACACTCCCTTTAAACCCCAATGGTACCTCCTGCTAGTCCATAAATGACATCTATTTTACTACACCCAAAATGGCTTCCAGAAATAGATGCAGTTTTGCTGCTCTGTCAAACCTGTCCACTACAAACAGAACAAGGCCTGGAAAGGAAGCCTTTAGCTACTGGTCACAGATCTTCTGCAAACTTCCAAAGGTATTCCACTTTACTTTTCTTTTATAGTTGCATTTCTCTTTGGCATGTCATTTTATGATATTTAAACTTGAGACCTGAAATATCTACTGAGGGGAAATAAACAAAAAGTGAATCAGTCGCACTACCTTAAGCTATTTCTTCAGTTTTCAGAGTATTCCAGTTAAAGATCATATGTAGGAATTTTGGTCATCACATTTTCCTTTATTCTCCCTTAGCTCCCACAGCTCAAGAAAAACCTCTCACCTGGTGATGAAAGATAATACATTTTCACACATGCTGCCTCTGAATTACGGACCATCAGATATATCTAACCACAATTTTAAAACAACAGCAACAAATCCTAATTTATTTATTCAAGTACTGTACCTTCTCTTGCTAAGAAAGTGTTTGTATTCATTCTGATTCCTGTCATATTTTTAATAACCATATTATTAATGTGATTTAATATTTGTATTTAAGGTCTCCCAGCCCAAATGTCTTCTCTTTGCACAGACACCAAGAACCTTACTTGATTCTTGGACTACAAGCTGTATTAAACCTTTGAAATAAATTAATTTAGCATAAGAAGAGTGAGCTGTAGACTCATTCCACTTTGGGCTCATGTGCTCGACTCCCCCTACTCCACCAACTGCAATTGTAAATTTAAGTTTCGCTTTCTTTTCTGGTGTATAATAATAGCTTCATGTACACAACAAACTGTAGTTAGTCTTACAGTTTTCTTCTGAAACAAAGCATAGGGAGCTGGTTTGTTTTTTAAAGTAATGTATTAGGGTCTGAACAACAAACTAATTGAATACAACTGAAAAGTTATAGAAACATGCAACCTGCCTACCCCAGCATGCAGAGAAGAGTGGAGTAGAAAACAGGGTTTCAAGATGACTTCTTAAAAATAAAGCAGCTTGCCACTGTGCAGACACAAATGACCTTATGTGTCACTAGATTGTAAACTGATAAAAGGAGCTGAAAAGACCAATCTTGTATATCTTGAAGGGGAATAGTTAGTCCCACATACTTTTTGTTATGTAGAAAGAATCCTGTCTGCAGTTCCTGTAATTATAATACATACTTGGAAAAAGACTTCTAAAAAGGTGAAATGTGACTGTTATATAGTGTAATAAGCTGCCAACTAAAGCATAGGTGATATTGGTGCAAATTCCCAATCTGGCTCATTCTGAACTCTTGGTCCAACCAGAATACCAAATTAGCTTGCTAACCTAGCTGAAAAGGCATTAAAATAGATTATGCTTCTGGTTGTGAAAATATGTTTTTAAATGTTTAGTGAAAAAATATTCAGATGTTCAGTTCATTCGGATGTTCAGTTCAGGCCTGACTTATTTAAGCATCCAATTTTATTCCATTCTTGCTGTCTATGATATCTGTAAGGCTCACTTCCAATACTACATTTAAATTACTTGTTCCTTCCCCCCCCCCCCCCCGTCTTTTCCCCCTGTCTTACTTTTACATGGCATGGATGGTTTTGACCTCGGTCTCCACTGACAATAATTTTCAACTTATAGCACTCCCTTTTCCCCTTCAGAAAGTGAAGGAACATCTTCTGGAAAACACACATACAACATGTCTGTATAGCATTAGAGCCAATATAACTTTTCATTTCCAGGCTGCCTAACCCAAGGAAAAGGGATTTGAAATGATCTTTCAGTATACATTCTGCAGAGTGGGCATGGCAACATCAGTTTACTTGAGAGATTGAGGTGTGTATATTTTTATGTTGTATGTGTTGTGCTTACTCATAGCTTTGCTTCACCATTTCATTAAGTCTAAGACAGTTTGTTAAAACATTTCAGTATGAAGGGACTAAAGCAAGGGTTCTCAACCTTTTTAAGCCAGGGGCCGGATCATGCTCCTCCAGACAGCTGGGGGGATGGCCATTTTGTCCTTCCTCCACCACATGGCACTTCCTGGTGTGGCAGAGGTGGTGGTGGGCCACATGAAATGGTGCCATGTGCCTCATTCGGCCCGTGGGCCACAGGTTGAGAATCCCTGGAATACAGCATACATCAGCTGTCCTTGGTTATGTCTTCTCCCAGCAACCATAGTACAGATCACAAGTGTATCTTCTGGGCTCCTCAACCACTGGATATTTTTATTTGAGGGAAGTGTCTGTTGGAATTTGTGTATAGTGTTCATATATGTAAACTGAAACTTCTGATTTAAAATGTCAGGAAATTCAATTGTAGTTTCTGGATGCTGCTTATTGTACTTCTGTATCCATGGTTCAAAACTCTAGGAAATGGCTTGGTATTGTTGCACAATATCATGCCCACATAGCTATCAGGAAAGAAAAATGCCAAGCTTTACATAGCAAAGGGCTGAATGTTGACAAGACCAATGGCAAGATGGTCAACATTCACATAGAGAATAGCAACATCCACATATCACCATTCACAAAGCAAGAGAAAAATCCCAGAAGTCGATTTATTTCTTTTATCAGCCTAGTAAAGCTTTCCCTTGCTCGAAACCCAGACGTATCTGACTCTAGGGTTCGGTGCTCATCTCTGTTTCAAAGCCAAAGAGCCAGTGCTGTCTGCTTCTGCAGACGTTTCCGTGTTCATATGGCAGACATGAGTAGACACTGGAGCGCACGGAATGCTGTTTATCAGCCTAATACAATTTGCAATTGATGTTTTTCTGCAAGTGAATGGTAGTGAGTGCAAGAAAGTATCCTTATAGACATTTCTACAGATATAACACATCCTGTTGGTATTTTTGTATCTAGGTTCTATTCTGACCAGTAGTGACTTTCTACAGTATGATTAGCAGACATATTCAACATCACCTGCCACCTAGATAGGCTAGTTCAGCCCAGGACCTTGTTTATGCAGCAAATGCAATCTGCGGAACTAAGATACCCTTCTGAATTTTTTTGCATTACCTTCTCCCCAGGCTTGAAACCAATTTATGTGTTGGTTTCTGGTGTGAAAAGTGAGCATCATAAAGATGCTGCTGCTTCTCTGAAATGCTAGGGCTCTTTTCAGAGGAACAGAAGGGATAGAATTTCTACTTGGATCTTTCTGGCTTTTCCAATCAGTATTGGCATGTGGAAAGCCAGTAGGGGTCAAATTGCTACACAATCAGAAAATTGCTTTATTATATAAATCCTATCAAAACAGGAGGAAATGAGAGAATAAAGGGACCCACCAATGGTGCTGCCCATCCATGGAAATTCCAGTCATTAGGTATGTATAGCATAATCTTACTTATATGATCCTATCTGGGATATTCTTCGGTTGAAATTATACTGTGTGACTGAACACTACATAAACATTATTACTACCACTTTCAAAAGGAATGTCAACCTGTAATTGTGTTTGGATGAGAAGTGTTTAACTGTGAAGAATGGACTCAGCTTCTGGGATATTTTTTTCCTTTTCCTTCAGTTGGAATACCGTGTCCAGCTTTGGCCACCACAGTTGAAGAAGGATATTGACAATCTGGAACGTGTATAGAGGAAAGTGGCAAAGATAATAAAAGCCATGTGAAACCCAGCCTTGTGTGGGGTGGGTGGGGGTGGGAGAGGTTGAAGGAGATGGATATGTTTAGCCTGGAAATAGATGGCTAAGAGATGATATGGGATCCATGTTTAAATATGTGAATAATTATATTCTCTATGTGGATGTAGACCATCTTCACTGTTACCAATGGTGTTGTCAACACTCAGATGAAAGCAAAACAAACCTCTAAAAGAAATATACTGTATTGTTTTTAGTTGGGCAACACATTACAAGTGCAACTATAAACAACAAACAATTGTTGAGTGCTTGGATATATGACTGCAATTTATTAATATTTGTTAAAAACAACTTTCCAAGCTATGGTTTAATATTGCTGTATGTTCACATATGTACACATTCGCCTGTGTCCTGAACACATCTTTTTGTGTGTTTTAAACACATTTATATTTGCAGATATTTAACCCATATTATCCATGATTTCCCTTTTCTTGCTTCCTGTTGCTGTTTTCTAAGAGTCAAAGATAGTGTACTCTTTGAAGAATGGACTAATCTTGATTAGTTGCATTATTCCATAAAGCAAAAAAAAACACCATACATTTATGTCTTCTCTGTAGAAACTGATATTTGCACTAACTTCCAAAGCCTTCTAAAGTCAAACCGACAACATTGATGTTCTGTTCCACACATATTTTCTAGCTAGATAAATGATTTTATGCTGACATCTGGATAATGTGTCTTTACAGATATTCATTATCCTCATTTTCATTGCTCCTTATCCTCTTTTCAGCAAATCTCTGAAGAATATTAGAGCATCTTTTCAAGGTGACCTGTATTTTGTTTTGAGCCTACACAATGCCTGGAAATGCCAGAGGTTTTGTTTTAAGCTGTTGAAATGTGAGGAATGTAATCTGCTCTCTCTTTGGATATGCCAGGACACCTTTCTTAAAGTCTCCAGGGTGTATATTATGAATGCAAAAGGCTATAAACCCCACACTTAAAGCACTCCAGCACATATTTGAACTGTTTAGCTCTGTGCCTGTTTAGTTATGTTTCATTCACATCAAACAAGAAAAGATCCCTGCATAGAAATAAAGTTCAGAGTCAGGCAACACCTACTTTGGATCACTAAAAATTTAAGATAACTGCAAAACTGAAGCATTCAAATGTTCACCTTGTTTCTCACCTTTCAGTGAATCAACAAAGGAATTATCCATTTCAGTAATACATGGTCTCATAAATAAAGCACAGAACAAATAAAGCAATGATAAAAACACAGCATATCACCTTCACGTTGGAGCCATGGATGCAGTAGGAATCCACTAATAATCCTAGAGATTAGTTATTGACACAGCAATTAGAGCCCAGAATAGGGATAGAAAAGATGACTTTGCAAAAACATTTCTTGTCACCACAATGTGACAACATATGTCTTTTATCAGTCAATGAGGGCCTTTGCCTATGTTTTTCTGCACATATCCACACACAAAATGTACCAAGATGAAAAATGTTATCACTGATGTTTTATTTAGAACCTTCCTATCTTAATAGACAGAAAGATCAAGAAATAACCTTGAAAGAGATGATGATGATGATGACGACGACGACAATGACAACAACAACAGGGCACAGGGTCTCATATGTTAATTCTTTAAAATATAAGGTGCAACAAAATGGTGGCAAATAGAGTTCCACAGGGGTTCTGTTTGAGGACCAATGTTGTGAAATGTTTTCATGAATGTCTTGGATGCGACTACAGAGTAGACACTCATGAATTTTGCAGATAATGCCAAAATGGGAGGGGTAGCCTTACATAATACAGAACAGATGTCTTTAATAGATTAGATGACAGTGCCAAACCAAACACAATGATTTGTAACAAGAAAAAAATAAAATGCACAAATAGGACAGCTGATTCAACAGTAGTATATGTGAAGGCTGCAACCTAAGCATGAATCAACAGAGTGATGTGCCAGAAAGAAAGAAAAACCCAAAATAAATGCAGCTAAATTTCATCAACAGAAATATGGTTTCCAGATCAAGGAGTTAATAATATTACTTTATTCAGCTTTAGGCAGACCTCAGTTGGAAAAGTGGAACACCGCCGGCTCCCCCCCCGACTCGCCCTGGTCAGGGGTGGGAGCATGCCACGCTGCCCTGGGTTCCTGCCGCGGGGCTACAATTACCACCACCACCGTCGAGCTGCCACAACACTGCCGGCTACCCCCTGACTCACCCTGGTCAGGGGTGGGTGGGAGCATGCCGCAGCTGCCCCAAGTTCCCGCCGTGGGATTACAAGAGCTGCCGTTGCTGCCAAGCTGCTGCAACACCGCCGGCTCCCCCCCCAACTCACCCTGGTCAGGGGTGGGTGGGAGCATGCCACAGCTTCCCTGGGATCCCGCCGTGGGGCTACAAGAGCCACTGCCGCCAAGACGCCACAACACCGCTGGCTCTCCCCCTGACTGGTCAGAGGTGGGTGGGAGCACAGCTGTTCCTGGAGTACAAGTGGTAGGACACCCTTTCTTTTCAGCTGAGACATTTTGAGCCACTAAACTCCACTGTGGACGGCTGAGGTTTTTTGGGTTCCGTCTTGGACTTGTAGCAGCCGAGGGTACTAGTTGGTATTTAAATGCTAATTTGTATTGTGTTAGGATCTGTATTAGACTTTGTAATTTTGTATCTTTAATATTGTAGAAATTGCCATATTGTGGAGAGTTCTAGTGTAACTTATTTGCATTATGTTTTCTTACTTATATTGTATTTTGTTATTGGCTACTGTGAATGTTGTAAACCACTTTGAGTCTCCCATCGGGATGAGAAAAGCGGTATAGAAATTTAAATAAATAAATAAATACTGTGTCCAGCTTTGGGCACCATAGCTTAAGGAGGATATTGACAATCTGGAATGTGTATAGAGGAAAGTGGCAAAAATAGTAAAAACCATGTGAAACCCAGTCTTAGGGGGTTGGGGGTTGGGGAGAGGTTGAAGGAGATGGATATGTTTAGTCTGGAAATAGATGGCTGAGAGATGATATGGAATCTGTGTTTAAATATTTGAAGGATTGTTATGTGGAGGATATGCTAAGCTTGTTTTCAATGGGAGTAGGACCTGGAACAAAGGATTCAAATTATAAGGGCACTTCAACCCTACATTAGAATCACTTCCTGATAGTAGATGATGGAATAAGCTACCTCAGAAGGTGGTAGGCTCTCCTTTATTGGAGATTTTTAAACAGAGTTTGGGCAGCAAACTTCCTCAGTAGTTCTGCTTTGATCCTTTCCAGGACTAATTTTTTTTATTTTTGTTAAGTAGGATGCTTCTCCTCAGTTGCTAAGGTTTTGTTTTTTGTTTTTTTTTTCTGAACAAGTCCAACTTCTAAAAATCCTTCATGAGGTGTGTGCTGAGTTTTACATTATGACTGCCTTTCCAGTTTGGTCTCTCCTCAGTAGCATATTTATTGTAATAGTTAATTTGGCCCAGACTGAAAAACAAAGACTTTTTTTTTGTCACGTTAGACACAAACTCTGAAAGGAAATCTACTGAACAGTTTGTGTGTTTACTTCAAAGTAAGCCCTACTGAGTTCAATGCTAAGCTTCTACAACATTGCAACCCAAATATATACAATACACAGTGAGCTTTAAAGAATTAACCAGTATGGATTTAACACCAGCCATATCACTGGGATGTTATTTTATGCTTTTTTTGTGCCTGTGTGATCTGCCAGAAAAACAAATAGTTCATTCCACAGCAAAGTGGGATTCCTATTGCTCTGCTGGGAAACAAACAAGAAAACATTCCAACCTCGCTTTCACAGTTCAATGACATATGGGATTTTAAACCTGTCAATGGTAGCTGATGGAATATTGCCTGCACAGATTCCCCCAAGCAGTGAGGCCTATGAGAGAGATTGATGTATGCAGCTGGACCTAGGAAGGACAAAAAAGTTACTGAAGCCATGCTCTCATAAAATATTATCTCACTTTTAATAAGACTACAGTACACATATATTCTTTTCTCATAAATGAAAGAGGAATTTATGTAAGAAGAGAATTTAGTAGTATTTCAGAATCAATGCAGTTGGTATTAATAATGTGAACTTGCTTAATAAGTGAACATTAGCGTTACTTAACTGGGAATGGCTCCTTATGTATGAATATTATTATGATGTTTCCATATGACCCAGAAAGTGTGGTAATCAGCCAAAGAAATGAGGGTTATTTTTTTTCTCCTTTAAAATGAAAACAAATATCTTCATTTCTTTCCATTGCAACCAAAACACTCTAATGCAGTGATGGTGAACCTATGGCACTTGTGCCAGACGTGGCACTCAGAGCCCTCTCTGTTGGCATGTGTTCTGTTGCCTCAGCACAGAGTTCACCCTGCCTCTCTGCCCAGCAGCCCAACATGAGCATTTCCTCCCTCCCCTGTTGCCCTGCTGGCACTTTGTGATAAATAAGTGGTTTTGTGGTTGCAGTTTGGACACTCGGTCTCTAAAAGATTCACCATCACTACTCTAATGTTTGTTATGGTGGGGTCTAGAAATTGACCTTTTTCACATCTGTCCATCAAACTGGGGATACAAAGGATACACAATATAATGAAGCATTACAGAAAACACTACAAAGGTGAAATTCACTACTCATGTAGTCAAAAGATCTAATTAGATGTGACACTAAATAAATTATTAGTATGCATATCCCTTATTTTCTAAATGCAAAGAGGGGAAATTTTTTGGGGGAGAAATGGAAACATGAAACATTAGGAAAATATCTGTATAGTCAAAAATTATCTTGCTTGAAAGTGATGCTGGGAACAGGGGGGATATAGCTTTGTCCCTAGGAATGGTGATATTTCTACAATATCTGTAAAGAGGAAATTTGATATACCCATAGCGTATGGTATGCCCATTTTTATATTTTACAAAACTATGCTTTTGGTTGTTTGTTGAGAATGCACTAGAAGACAAAAACTACATTCTTTCACAAATTCTAAATCCATCAGTAGAATGGAGCTATGTTTGGACATTCAGAATGTCAGTTAGATTATAATCTTCCACCAGTTCTCACAAATTAGGTATTTGGGGTCTCATTTTAATACCATCCAAGCCTAAGTACTGCATGCATTTGTAGAAGTAATTAGCAGTAGTGTTGTGTTGTGTTCTCAGTAGGAAGCTGTTAAAAGCAGTAATAGCCTTACTATGTAAAAAAGAGAGAATCTAATTTGACTTATTTTTAAAAAAATTAGCCTTAGAGAGCATCATCTTTTGGAAATCTATCAAAGGAACATAGACAGCTATATCTAAGGAGATAACAGAGCTTTCTTATTTCAGATAGTTCACAGAACTTTCTTATGTCAGATAATTTAGTGTGAAAAGCACACTCCTATGGTAAATCACATACAGTGGAACATCATACAACAATCGCCCTGTATAGCAACAAAATCGTGTAACAGTTAGGTTTTGGGGGAAAATGGTGTCCCACATAACAATTTTTCCTATGGAAAAAATGTGTATAGCAATTTTTCAATGGGGAAAACCACTTAGCAAAAATCGTTGTACGATGCATCCCATTGGGAAAATCGCTATACGATGCATGCATCGTATAGCAATTGTTTCATACAACAATGAGCCCTGTGGAATGGATTAAAATCATTGTGTGAGGTACCACTGTATTAGGAAATATCATGTACATAACTGTATGCTTGTCCTCATGTTTGTACATGGAGCAAATTTCTAACTAAAGCATATCTGAATGAATTTAAATAACCATTTGCAAGTCCATTCAGCATAGCAATACAATAGCCATGTAAATATTCATTGTGCTGGAATTCAAAAAGCCCATATAGTGTATCACTTTATAGTATTGCTTTCCATCATGGAGTTCAAGATAGCATATATGGGATGAAGTTATTTTAGCTTCACAACACTTTGAGATGATTTAGACTGTGGGGCAAAGACTCACCCACACCACCCAATGAGATTTCATAGCTGAGCAAAGGTTTGCATGCAAAACTGACAAATCTAACAGCCAAACACTCATTACTAAATGCATGCACATATTCCAGAGTGTTACCTAAAATATTCAGAGTTTCCCCCCCCCCCATAGAGAAATATTATAAGATTGCTAGAAAAGATTGCACAAGGCTTGACTAAAACATTGCTGATGTGATAAAGCTTAAATTTAAAATTGACTCTAAAATTCAGATGGAGTGTGGTCAACGTTCCAGGGTCCTTCTACTCCAAAATTATCTGCAGCTAAAAATCAAAGGCTTTGTGTTGGCTGTATATGCAGTGGACTGGCTGGCACACGCCAGTATGGACAAGGTGTGAGCAGTGTCAAATCAGAACATTATGCTAATGGCAATGGCACAAGAAGACTTTTCACATGAGCATTTTGTAGCCCTGTTAGAAGCTAGGTCACCCTTGCTCGAATCCAGTCATATCCTTCTCCAGGATTCAGTGCTCAACTCTGTTTACAGCCAAAGAACCAGCACTGTCTGCTTTGTAGATGTTTCTATAGATACGTGACAGGCATGCCTCAACACTGGGGTGCATGGGACACTGTTTACCTTCCCACCAAAGTGGTACCTATTTATCTACTTGCAATTTCTTGCTTTTGAACTGCTAGGTTGGCAGGAGCTGGGAGAGAGACAGAAGCTCATCCCGTCATGCAGGACTCAGATCTTGAACTGCTAACCTGCTGACATTCCAGTCATCAAGTTCAGTGTCTTAACCACTTGAGCCACCACAGTCCCTAGTTACACTACCCAAAATACTCTGTCTGATCATCAAAAGATGATTGATCTAATGATTTGTTCCAGGATTTGCATTATTCAAGGGAGACTTTTCCAAAATATGCATTAGGAGTTCTTCCTTTGGACTATGCACCAGTTTTTTTTATCAGTATTTTTATCTTCTACTTCATACAAAGATTTCCAGATAAACTGTAGTTTTGTTCGTAAAGGTAAAGGTTGCCCTTCCTCAAAGGCAAGTCATATCTGACTGTAGGGTTCACTGCTCATCTCAGTTTATAGCCAAAAAGCCAGCACTGTCTGCATCTGCATACATTTCCGTGGACATGTGGCAGACATGACTAAATACTGGAATGCACGGAACACTTCTTGCCTTTCCACCATAGTGGTACCTATTTATTTACTTAAAATTTCTTGCTTTCGAACTGCTAGGTTGGCAGGAGCTGGGACAGAGATGGGAGCTCACTCCATCCTGCAGCACTCAGGTCTTGAACTGCTGTCCTGAACAACCTTCCAGTCATTAAGTTCAGCATCTTAACCACTAAGCCACCACAGTTCCACTTTTTGTTTTGTTCATGTATATGTTATATAGTAGTCTTCCCAAGAAACAAAGATTACATTTTACAGAATGCAACAGAATTGTGAAGCATAAGAGTGATTACATTTATAAAGTGTAATTCCAAGATGTGCCTCTGCTTAGGTGAGCTTAATGGAATTTTCTTTTCTCCCCCATCCCCCTCTCCTTACTGTAGTCCTTTGCTCCAGAGGACTCTCCAGGCCTCACAAGCAGGTTTGGAGTAGACATGAAAGACTATTGGAGGAATTACCCCCTCTTATTGCTGGGTATTCTGACATAAATAGTTGAGTCAGTGGCATACCTGTCAACCCGCAGCTCTGGAAAAAACGGGACCTGCGCAGATCGCTTGTGTGCAGGTCGCTTTCCAAGCATGCGTGGAAGGGTTTTACACTTGTGTAGAACCCTTCCATGCATGCATGGAAAGCGTTTTCCCCCGCTGCCAAATTATGGGTTTTTGGCAGTGCGGGGTGGGTTATGATGTCAATTGGCGTCAAGTTACGGGGTAATCCCGGCCAAATCGGGATGATTGACAGGTATGGTCAGTGGAACAACCCTAAGGAACTCAGTCTTACATCTTCTAATCTCCTGGACTCTCCTACAGAATATGGGTCACATTTGTTCCTTACTTGGGTATTCCTGTTCCACAAATACGCTTGCCACTGTAACTACACCTTTTGAGCCTTGCAGGTAGAACACTAGATAGAATGTTTCTATCTTGCACAATTAATGCTGTACCTTACATACTGTGGCACCATCCTATGGACTTCTGGGATCTTTAGTTTAGTCAGAAATTTAAAAGTCTCTACAAAAGAATTCCATTGGAGCTACCTGAACAACAGTAGAGAATTCCACATACACTGCCAAACTAAAAATTTCAGGATTTCCTCACGGTTCAGTTATGGGAGTTAAAGAGGTATCCAAATGCTATAGCTATTTTGTTAGCAATAGCAATTATACTTACCGTATATACTCGACTATAAGTCATCCCGGATATAAGTCAAGGTACCTAATTTGGACCTCTAAAACTAGGGAAATAGAGTGACCCAAGTATAAGGCAAGGGTGGAAATTGTAGCAGCTGCTAGTGCATTTCAATAATTAAAATACATGAAAATATGGTAAAATTAATTAATTTAGACATTTGTGTGGGTATGTTTTTGAGTGTTTACGACAACGTTGACCTGAGTACAAGTTGAGTCCCATTTTTGACCTCATTTTGGTGGCTAAAAAACCCTACTTATACTCATGTATATATGGTACACACCACTCCATAGCACTTAATGCACTCTCTGGTGGTTTAAAAGTTAATTAGTATTTTGCCCCCAACATCCTGGGTAGTGAGTTAGACACACTCATGAGTGGCATTCACATAACTGCACCAAGGCATGCCTTTGGTATTTGTAGCCATTACCTAAGATGTAAATGAATTGTGCAAATTGGCCAAAAGTAACATAATGGGTACTTTACATGCAACTCTCAAGCACTAGATGGCCTCTTTCCAAAGAGTCAGTCAGTCATGCTTTGCTTCTGAAAGGGGAAATAACTAGAGACATTTTATGCAAATTAAAGAGACCTTGTTGGGAGAAGTCTTGATCTTATTCTCAGCAAGAAAAGTTGGAGAAATTAAAAATTCCTTATTGAAATGTCTTGCATGTCTAGGCAGTCTAAACTACAAGAATAAGGAACATAGCAAGTCCTTTTTCTATCCTTAATGTTTCCAAATCAAAAGCAGAAGCAGCAGTGCCATTTACTAGGCCTTCTTGCCCAATGATGATGAAGAAACAATTGGAACATGTGAACATGTGAATGAATTACAATCCCTCCAAGACTGAGTGGCTATGGATAGAGGGTCCCGCGTTACCCAGGGAGCTGCCAACTTTGGTCTTGGATGGGGCTGCTTTACCCCAGACAGAACCGGTATGCAACTTAGGGGTCCTCCTGGATTCGGGACTGCTACTTGCAGATCAGGTGGTGGTCATGGCCAGGACGGCTTTTGCATAGCTTCGCATCATCCATTAGGTGCGTTTGCTACTGGACTGGGACTTATGATAACACATGTTCTGGTCACCTCCAGGCTAGATTATTGTAATGCACTCTACATGGGGTTGCCCTTGACAACCATTCGGAGGCTGCAGCTGGTCCAGAATGCAGCAGCCCGGGTGGTGATGGGGTGTGGGTGTTATGCTTGTGCCTCACCTTGCTTCGGGAGCTGCACTAGTTATGAGTTTGCCTCCAGGTGCAATTCAAGGTGCTGGTTTTGACCTTTAAAGCCCTACACGGTAGTCGGCCAGGATACCTAAGAGACCGCATTGTCCCCAAGAGTGTCGGCCTGTCCAACCAGAGCACACTGGAGAGGCTCTCTAATTGTTCCATCAGCCAGAGGGACTCGACTCACTGGCACATGAAGGAGGGCCTTTTCCATGTCAACTCCAGCCTTGTGGAATCTCCTGCCAGTAGAGTTGCGGGTGCAGACGGAGCTGCTGCCTTTCAGAAAAGGTCTAAAAACCTGACTGGTGGAGCAGGTGTGGGGTCCAAGTGGAAGAGTGGCCCCCGCCTGTTGGCTTATAAAATAAAGCCTCCCCACCTTTTAATGTGGTAGTTTTAATGTGGTTAGTTTTTAATATGAATGATGGGGGGTAGGTAGGTGGTAATTTAGGGGTTTAAATTGTTTTTATATGTATTAACCTGCTGTAAGCCGCTCTGAGTCAGGTTCCCCTGAGTGGGTGGCATAGAAATTTGAATTATAAGTAAATAAATAGAGTGAAAGCAAAACATTATTTCTTTGCATGGTTGAAATTATAGTTGAGGCAGATTTTTCAGTCACCCAATTTATTCCCATCATTAATATCCTGCTCAAGAGCTGTGGTGGCCTAGTGATTAAAATGCTCATCTTAAGGACCAGAAGGTCATCAGCTTAGCAGCTTGAGACCTGAGTGCTGTGTGACAGAGTGAGTGCCTGTCATCTGTCCCAGTTCCTCCTGCTAACCTTCCAGTTTGAAAGCAAGAAACTGCAAGTAGATAAATAGGTACCACTTTGGTGGGAAGGGTAACAGTGTTCCATGCATTCTGGCATCTAGTCATACCTGTTATATGACCATGGAAACATTGGTAGATGCAGACAGTGCTGCCTCTTGGGCTGTAAACGGAGATGGGCACTGGCCCCTAGTTTTGGACTCAACTTGTTTTTGAGCAAGGGAGACCTTAACTAAAACCCTGCTCAGACTCACTAAAACCATTAAAAGCTCCAATGTATAAAGGATTCATTTGGCTATTCTGTGTATTCGTTAAGTCCTCTCACAAAGTCCCTTCTTTGTGTATGTCATGCTACATGGATAAGACAGGCTTTCCCTCCTTTGCTTTCCCTCCTTTGCTTCCTCAAATACAGCATCCTGACTACACTCACTTAGCAACGTTATCTTGTGCACATCTAAAATACCATTTTCAGAAGTTTAAAAATATTATGTTTTTAAAAAATCAAGCCTATTTCAATCTATCATTTCCTTGTCATACTTTGCATTGTGAACCACCTTGGATTTCAAAACAGAATAAACAGTGGTATAAAATGTGCTAAAAAGTGCATTATTATTTAACACTTTACTTTTATTTCAAGCCAGCTCTACATGAGGTGGAGTAAGAGGGTCACCACTAGCAGCAGATGTTGACCAGCATCAAAAGAAGGCAAGTTGCCAATCACTTAAGCTACTATTAATGTACAACAGGTATCCTAGTATCTGAATTTCCATTTGAAGTCATCAAATTACCTTTAGTTTGACCTACTACTTCATGGTTTACTACTTTCTTCTCTGAGAAATCTCACTATGTCATAAGTGGCGGAGTACGTTTCTTTGCTAACACAAGCAATTACTGACACTAAAAATCACTAGATTCCTATTTAAAAACAAAAACAAAACAAAGCTAGAATTCAGGCTATCAATTGAAATTCACTTTATATAAAAAGATACAGGTCTAGGCAGCCAAAACATGGGAAGAACGGAAGACAAAAGAATGATACAACTATGAAAAATACCAATAGTGTCTACTAAAAAGCTTTGCAAAACCGTTGACATACTAGATAAAGGTAAGTGATTTGATAAAAACAATTAAAGGCAGTGATCTGCCAGACCTTGTAAAAATAAAGTGGCAAATGTTTGATAAGCTTGATGCTGACATCTTTGAAAATGATGATAGTTAAAAGCTGTGCCCTTCTGAATAATAATCCTATAAAAAGATATTTTACTCCAGATCATTATTGTTCACAGCTGCTGTGCATACATGCAGATAAAACATATATACAAGCATATATGTGCTTGTATGCATAATTCAACATGAAAAATAAGAGTTTATAGACTTATGCTGAAACTAATACATAATAATGTCTTCCTCTGATTATAATACTTTTTCTCATTGCCCTTTTTTTTAAAAAAAAAATCTTTGATGGCTGCACAGACTTAAACTGCATAAATTTGTTGAAAAATATATGGAAAATGTGTTGAAACGGTTTCCTTTGCATACCCAGTTTAAAAGCAAATGTAATCCCATATAGTCTGCTTAGCATTCATCGTTTCAATCTTTAAAATATGAAAAATAAGGAATAAAAAAATTAAAAACAAAGTCCTTGATTCCTGCACATATTCATGTTAGAAGCCCCATCTCTGTGGACCAAAAATGAAACTTCATTCACTTTTCTATGAATCTAGAACTTCTTAGGGCCTACCCACCTTCATTGGAAAAAATGGGTCTGATGAAAAGGAAGGAGTGTAGATTAAAGTTAGTCAATATCTTCTCCTTGAACCACCTTCTCCATTAATTCATGCCTAGAAATAATTCTGCCGTAGAAAATGCTGCCTTCTGGAAACAAACTCAATATAGAAAATTCACCAGTCTGAAAGTATATTCATATATTATGGCTCAGTTGTACATTTCACCCACTCTAAGAAAGGGAAACTGACAGCAGTGTGCTATATATAAGAAAATGCAGTCACGGCTCTGTAAAATAGCTCTAAAAATACATTCTTTGGAAAATGGTTAAGAATCTAAAAAAATAAAAATGGTTGAAAGGCTTCAAAACAATACATAAAATGTTAATGAAAATATCATATTCTGATACCAGTGGTTCAGCTTCAAATGGACTTTTATTTCCTATCCAAATTAATCCAAAAGCCATCTTAATGATTACTCTTTTTGTGGCCTTTAGATAGTCCTTTGCTACTGTTTCTTTCTGTGTTAGCTTCTCTCTCTTAAAATACTGTATATGGCTTAGGTTTAAGAAAAGACAGGCCTTCTTAAGAGACTACAGTAACACCTCGGATAACGTTTGCATCAGATAACGCTAAAACTGCATAAGGTTAAGCAATCTGGAAAAAATTGCATCACAGAACGTTAAAATCCTATGGGATGCATTGGATAATGTTCACTAAAGCCTGTGCCGGTTACAATGTATCTCTATGGAGTTTTAACATTAACCGATGCATCCCATAGGATTTTAACATTATCCGATGCATGCATCAGATAATGTTAAAAATCGGATAACACTAAGATTGTGGAACCAAGTTTTAGCATTATCCGAGGTTTTACTGTATTTTATAATGCATGCCACAAAAGATTTCCTACCAACCCTCTAACAGTATTTATAAGATGTAACAGATTTTGTCCAGTCCACATTCAGTTTTGAACGAACACCACATATATCTGTTTGGTGTCTAACTGTACAGAATAGTTGTTGGCCAGGAGAAAGGGTACAATTCTATTCAGCCTTATTCAACACTTGTGTAAGTAGATGGAGATTGAACACACTGACGTAGTCTATGTGGCCACAAACACACCTCAACACATAGGTCACATGTTGTGTAGCATATCTGTATTTTTGAGGAGGTAGTTCAATGCAGGTGGGTTCTCCCTTTTATTCATCTCTGTTGAATTTGATAATTATCTTGTGATCTATATGGTGAAAAATATATCTTTGGTGTGGCCAAATCATGTTAACAGTTCTAAGTGTTGGGACAAATGATTGAAACCATGTTTAAAAAATGAAGGGAAAAGGAACACATCTCCTTCCCCTCATTTATTTACATGGACTACAGGAAATGATTTCAAACTAGGTTCAGCTCAAAAGGCAAATTTGGAGACTCCTTTCGGGGTGCACTGTCAGAGACAGTTTGGAAGAAAAATTATTGGGGATGGGGAAGGCCTCATCAGCCAGCAGCTGCCACCACATTTTACCTAAAGTAATATTTCAAGCCACTTTGGATGCTCCTAGTATTTGAGAACCTGTAAAGAAGATAAGATTGTCAATAATTTAGTAAAAATTTTCAGGTGTTGTGCTCCAGAGTTCCTTAAAACTAGAATCAGGATCATACCATTGGCCTAAATCAGGCATTCTCAATGTTTTCACACCATGGGCCAGTCATGCCCCCTCACACATGGGAGGTGCGAAGGCGTGGAGGCTCCCTGGATGAATGTTTTTGCCATCATCAGTGCACGGTGGTTGTGGTGGCACCAATTGCGCCATTTTCATGACTCTGTCTGGATGATTTTCTGATGCTTTTCCACTTTGCTATGGCTGCTTTAACATGCCACTGGGTGACTTCCTGGTTCTGCACTAGGAACCAAGCCAATGATGCAAGTTTCACCCAGCACCGGAGGTCACCTGGCGGCATGTTCAAGCGGCCATAGAGAAGTGGGGAAGCATCAGAAAGTCATCCAGACAGAGCAAACTTGCTCCACACAGCCTTCCACCACCCTGGGAAGGGGTGGAGGCTGTGGACAAAGCCACTGCCATAAGTGATGCAACATGGCTTCCAGGACTGGGGCTGGGAGGGCTGGGTGGGTGGATGGGGGTTCCAGAAGTGTCCAGGTTCTCACTGTGGGCCAAGTTACTGTTATGCACAGGCCAGATTAGGTCCGGGGGCCGGGGGTTGAGAACGCCTGGCCTAGATTAACATCCAGTGGTCTGAAAAGGTGCTTTGTGGTGCAATATGCACTCCAGCAGGGCTGAGAAGCCATTAAAATTTTTGAGCTCTCCTTGCGCAGCTGCCATTTCCCAATAGCTTTTTGCCTTTCAGGCACAATTGAGACCTACGCTATCCACAATAATATCCTACCCTAGGCTACAGAAAACACTGACAATCAACAATTACATTATTATGGATGCAGAACATTGGAAGTTCGAGACTTTTTAATTTGGATAGAAATAAAGCAAAAAGCAGAACCTTTGATTACTTACTATGTGCCACCATTTTTACCTTGTGGATCAATAAGCTTTGGGTGGAGAGCTTCAGTACTCTAGATACCAAGGTTTAATCCTATTACAGGACAAGTCAAATTCTTGCCCTACTAATGAGGAGAAGGTCTTTTTATTTTCCTTTTTGGTACAAGATTCAAGTCAAATTGCTTCTGTTCCCTTTCAAAGAGAAAACCCACTCACTGTGGAGAAGAGGAACCTAAAGGAATATTCTAGTTCTTATTCTTTGTTGGCACAGGTGTTCAAATTGTTTTCACCACAGGGCATGCACCACCAACGGCACAGTCTGCCAAAGACATAGACCTTATAAATAATGTATCAAAAGTAGAAGGAAATGAAAGAAAACTAAGATCGGTGAAGTAAAGAGAGGAGAAGAGGCAGAGAGAATTAATACTAATACTGCAAACAAACAAAAAAACTCCACTTCAATTCGGTATCAGAGAGCATACTTTTATTTCACACATGCTAGACATTCTAGGGTTTCTGAGTGCAATTTATTTAGAGCTCATTGTCATCCCCCATGCAAACGTAAATGCTATATTGCACTAACAAATTCAAACATTTATCCGCTCCACTGAGGATAAATGTTGAAACCTCTATGCTAGGATGAGACTTGAAAAAATACTGTTTCAATATAGGCAAATCCATTTTGGAATTAAAGGCACCACATTAGAGTAACCACAAATACAGCATAGATTCTGCTTGCTTTGAAATCACATATAGATGGGATGCTGAATACACAAACATTATCATCAGCTTGTAGGTTGTTGGTGATCAAATTACAAATATGTCCAGAACTGCTACAAAAGAAGCAGGGGCACATACTATTCAGAGGCTTCTGCAGAACTACATAAAATTCTAAAGGTAGAATTTCATGGTGCTTTTTTTTACCTTTTAAAAATTTACATCTGTTCCTGTAAGCTCCTGGGATCAACTTTACACACAATCAGATGTGTTGCAGTGAAAGAGTTTTCAGCAACAGTTGGCAGATTGGATTTTGTGTGCATGTGACATTTCTTTAGTTACAAATCCAAATACTGAATGTGCTAGAACAGGATTTGCCAACATTTTTATGATGGGGGCCAGGTCACGCTCCCTCAGACAGTTGAGGTGGCCAGACTGGTGGTCCCGCAACCATTTACAGCTGTCATAAACAAGTTTGTGGACCATACCAGTGGTGGCAGTGGATGCTGTGGTGGCTAGAGGGAGGGTGGGAGCTGGATTATTTCGTGTCATGGACTGGATCCAGCCCATGGGGAATAGGTTGCCTACCCCTGTGCTAGAGCAAATAAGAATCCAGGTGAAGGTGAGCTTCCACAAGAGCAAACATCATTATCCTAGAAATGCTCCCAGACATCTTTTCTTCTTTCCAAATCACGGCTAGGAAAGCCTAGGCCTCTGATTCACTGACTGAATCCACAGCTCCAAGCTGTTCCACTTATAGACCTATCCAAGTATATATGATTTGCACAACAATTAGTAAAAACTCCAGCAGCAGTGGTTTTGCAGCTTATTAACACGTATTAAAACACACCAGATAAAGGATGCAAGAAACAGCTGGGTTCTATTTTGTTCTCTCAAAACTGATAGCAAAGGCTATCAACATAGTTGAAAATGAAAACATTAAAATGCACTTGCCAAACCATAGCATCCTCCTGATGATGGATGATAGTGATGGTGGTTAAAGGCAGATGGCCCTTCCATCTCACACAGCATCATGTTTATGTGAGCAATCTTAGGTAAAGGTCACCCTTGCTGAAAGCTAGTCGTATCCGACTCTAGGGTTCAGTGCTCATCTCTGTTTAAAGCCAATGAGCCAGCACCATTTGTGCCTGCAGACATTTCCATGGACATGTGGCAGGCATGACTAGACACTGGAGTGCATGGAACACTATATACCTTCCCAGCAAATTGGCCCCTATTTATCTACTTGCATTTCTTGCTTTTGAACTACTAGTTTGGCAAGAGCTGGGATAGAGATTTGAGCTCATTCCATGCTGCAGTACTCAGGTCTCGGACTGCTGACCTGCCAACCTTCCAGTCCCCAAGTTCAGCATCTTAGCCACTATAGTAATTCATGCTACCAGAAAACAGGGTGCTAGAAAAGCTGTTAGCTTCCAGGTTGTTTCTTGGCACCCTCACATGTCATCTTAAACTTCAGCTATTACTTTTAGGAACTGGTCCAGCTATCAGTTTAGTTTTTTTGCAAATCTCAGTTTCGGTCCTCATTAGTTGGGCTCATCTCCTGTTCCTGTCGCACTTAAAACCTTAAGAGTGACAGTGCATTTGGAGACACGATCAGCCTGTGCAAATTGGAAACAAATCCAAAGATCTAATACAATCTATAGTTTTCTTCCCATATTGCATGAACCAAATTTAAATCTGTAGACTTTGAAAGACTCCCACAATTACCTGGTGTCCAAAGTAGTTCAAAGCTACTTTGTAATCCATAGATATTAAGGTAAATCCCCTCTTGCATCCTAAGCTATTGTATGTATTTTGCAATATTCACTGCATAACTTCTGCTCTTCCAGGCAGCTTTGACTAAAAAGAATGAATCATAAAATATTCATTTGAGTCAGGGACCTGGTTTATCCCCTTCTCTAAAACGTCTGTTCTTACTGCCTGCAGACTATGAGTTTCTTCCCTTAGGTGTGTCTGCAAGTTTTCTTTAATTGCCTAGTAATCTTGGCACATAATCATTGTCTCTCTCTTCAGGCAACGTAACAACCTGTACTGCTGATGGAACCAACGTTTTAATGTTTTACCTTTGCCTTTGTTCTGTGACAGTTCTTAAACTGGTAATTTTCACCGCAGTGTGTGATGATGCTAAAAGGAAAATTTAAAGCCAGATATTAGTCCTGGAGAGATACCTCAACACTTGTAAAGTTAATGGCTTTTAGTCAGGGCATCTGACTTTCTGTAATTAAATGCCAACATATAATTGTCTGGTTTGATCAAAAACAGGTATGTTTGGAACTTGATACTTATGTTTTACAGAACAGCCATGAAAAGACATTGTTCACTATGAATTTGAACTATTTATGAACTAGTTATAATTTCTTATTTCTTCAAAAATAATAGTAATACTGGGCTGGTCTTATTATGAAGTTGGTAACAAACTGCGAATAAGGGCCATCAAAAGTGCAAACCTGTTTATTTTAATTTTATTTTAATTAGACTTTTAGCCCAACACACAAGAACATATTAATTATCAGACAAGATAATGTCTTATTCTGTTTCTGAACATAAGCAGGCTTTCACTTAAGAGACCTGCAAGAGAAAGAAATTTCCAAAATTGAGAAAAGGCCATTGAAAATACTTAAATACACACTGTTCAGAACTCTTCTTTGGCACACAATGTAGTTGAGAACCATCTTTTCCCTGAAATTGTCACCTAGATATTATCAGTATAGCTACTTTCAATGTTGCTTTGGATAGAAACATCTCTTACAAGGGGAAGTGATAGAAATGTGTTACCAGCAATACGCTGCAGCTTCCCTGGTAGCTTAGTGGTTAAGACATTGAGCTGTTCTGGCGGGAAATAATGGAACACAAGACATGGATGATATGGCTCAAGGTGCTAAAGGTAGAAGTCCGGGGAAGGCAACTAAAAAGCAAAATTGGGTGGGAAATGTTCAAGATAAGAATAGTTTGCATGTCTAGCCCCCCCCCCTCTCTGAACTTCTTTGAATTTTGTAGGTGACTTCTTCGTAGAGGAGGTAAGGGGGTGAGGGAGAATCCTTTTTATTGTATGTGGGGTAGATGGTTTGAATGTAGAGGGTTGTACGTTTTGCATCATCAGAAGATTGGGGATAAAATAATAAATAAATTTATTGATGTAAGTGTTATGTTATATAAGAGACTAGCATAGTTTGCCCGGCGTTGCCGGGCTTTTTAAAATTATGTCGTTTATTTGTCGAAGCAATGGTGATGCGCTGTTTTAAATGATGGTGTAAGTTTTTTGGATTTTGTGGCTTCGAGTAATTTTGTTTTTGAACTTGTTTTTTATGTTTATGTAAAAAAATGTAAATTTAATTTAATTTAATTTAATGTAATATTATTTAGTTTTAAATTTAATTTTGTTTTTTAAAATGTTCTTTTAAATTTTTTTTGTTTTGGTTTTTCATAGTGAAAAGTGGTTTTATTTTGGTAATTTTTGAGATTAGTGTGGTTTTTTTTTGAATGTTTGTATAATTTATGTGATTAAATTTAGATTTATTATTATTTTTTAAATATTTTAGAATGTTGTTTCTGTTTTGGCCACTGGGTGGTGGTGGTGAGCTTTTGAGCTTCTCATTGCATTTGGTACCTTCTGTCCTCTTGGTGTTGCTTCCGGTAAGTTTCCTCTTTCTCATTTGTGTTCCGGTTCTCATAGAAGGAAGACGTCTTTTTGTAAGTAATGTGGGTTTTTTTTTGGGGGGGTTGGGGGTGGATTCTTTTTGGGGGGTGTATGTGTGTGTTTATCTTGTTCATATTTGGCTGTTTGTTTGTGATTTTGTGTGTTTTTTCTAGTGTGTGTGTGTGTGGGGGGTGGCTTTTTTCTCGCAGGCCATGCTGGATGGCCCGTGGGAAGGAAGGCCAATTGCGGGGAGGCTTTTTTTCCCCATGGGCCATGCTGGATGGCCCGTGGGAAGGATAGGCATTTGCAGGGAGGCTTTATTTCCCACGGGCCATGCTTCATGGCCCATTGGAAGGAAGGGCATTTGCTGGGTGGTGGTTATTTCTTTCCCACGGGCCATACTTGCTGGCCCATGGGAAGGAAGGGAGAGGCAGTGGGGTGTTTATTCTTTTTCCCCGCGGGCCATACTGGCTTGCCCGGTGGGAAAGAAGGGCAGTTGCGGGGGGTGGGGGGGTGGGTTGTTTGCTTTAATTTTTGGTGCTCTGGCTGGCCCTTCGAAGAGAAGGGCAGCAGCGGCCGGGGGTGGTTTTTTTTGTTTGTTTCTCGTCTTTTTGGGCCGCCGGCTGGCCCTTCGATCGGAAGGGCCATGGTGGCATTGGGGGGGGGGTTCCCCCACAGGCCATGCTGGCTCGTTCATGGGGAAGAATGGCTGCGGCGGTGGGATTATTTTTAACTTTTATTTTTCGTGCGCCGTCCCTTCGAACGGAAGAGTAGCGGCGGCGGTTTCTTTTTCATTTTTTTCCCCCACGGGCCATGCTGGCTCGCCCGTGGGGTTGAATGGTTGTGGAGGCGGCTTTTTTTAGTTTTGTTTTTGCGCACCGGCTGCCTCATCGTTCTGCTCGCACATTGCGCGCAGGACGCTGGGGTTTGTAGTAATGTGTTGGTGCTTTGTGTTTGTGCTGCGTTTTTTAAAATTCCTTTTCTTTTGATTGGCTGCGGCGCGTGTTCGAACGCTGCTCCGTGCGAGAGCCTCTCAGCCTGATTGGCTCTGGCGCGGCGCAGCGCAAGGACTTTCGGGAAGTGATGTTCTTTACGTTTCTTGCCGTTAGTGGGGCTGAGGCCCCCGTGCCGGATTTTTAAATCCTTCGTTGACCTGCGTAGGCAATTCGGCCGTGCTCTCAAAGGGAGGGTGCGGGTCAGTAGGGCAACACACAGCAACGTATAGCCAATTCCAACGGTGAACACTTGGTTTTATAGGTTAAGATACATAAATATAAGCAGTATTTTCTTAATGTAGGATGAATTAATTTAAAATTAAGATATTTTGAACTGTATTGTATTGTATTTTGTAATATTTTGATTTTCATCAGAAAAAGAGGGATAGAATATATAAATTTATGGAAGTATATAAGCAATATTATCTTATATAAGATAATTTGAACTGATGAGTGAATGTAGGTTTTGTATTGTAGTGTAATGTATTTTGTATTTTGTTATTATTGTTTTTGTTCTGTACTTTGTATTTTGTATCATTATTGTGTTTTGAGTTTTCTGTTTTGTGTTTTTTTGTTCTGTTTGAAAAATAAAAAATAATATATATTTTTTAAAAGACGCTGAGCTGGAGACTAGAAGCTTGGGTTTCAATACCCAAAAGCTGCACTTGGGGAAATGAAAAGAGCCTCATTTGGGTATCCCCTAAGAATCCTTCCAACCCAGAATAATCTCTGACACAAAATTATTATTACCAGCACTATGCTTAATATAATGCATGCTGACTCTTTTACCAAGCCCAGCTTCAATAGTCTCTTGGTCTGTTTCTGCAGATGAAGATGAGGAACCACAAAATCATTCTTCTTGCCCCATGGAAGGGTGAGATATTTTGCTATATTACAGTCAACCCTCACATAACAACATGTTCGTATGGCATCATTTTCGCTTAACAACGCATCGTTATGCACCATGTGTTCCCCCGCTTAACAATGTTTTTAGTGTTGTTGTCCGGACAACAACGCTAAAATAACTGTCATTATCTGGACAAAAACGTCATTATGTGGGAAACTCCAAAGAAACCCGCATAACAACAAAAATCACTTAGCAATGCTACTTGGGGAACCAAGTAACATCGTTATGTGAGGGTCTACTGTATCGGCAAGAATAAATACAATCTGAAGTGCAAATTAAAACCCACATGAGGACATGGAAGAAGGACCTTTCTCTTCAGAAAAACTTTATTTTAATGGTTGTTTGATTTTTTTAAAGTGGCTATTGCATATTTCTGTTGTTTTTATGTGTTTAAATACTGCTTTAAATAAGTTTTTAATATGTTTTTTATTTCTTTTTTCAGTATTGTACTAATTTATTCTTTTAGCTTTTAATGTTTTTTCCCCCTTTTAATACTACAACTCACCTTGGGTTCTTTTAGGAGAAAAGTGGCATATAAATTTTTTAAATGAATAACTGAATAAACAAATGAACAAACGCAAGATCATGCTTTCACACAAATGATGCAACTTGCAGAAAATGATAACTTTTGCTGCTTTATTGCATGGATTACTGATAATTAAAGGAACTAAAGTGACTATTTGCATCTTTTAACATCATCAGCTATGACACAGGCTATCCAGAGAGAGTTTCAGAATGCTTTTGAGACCTCGATGCATCTGCTTGGGAATACCCTGAAGCAAATGGTGAGCCACTGTGTGAGATGGAATGCTGTACTGGATGGGCTGTGGCCTGTTCCAGCAAGGCTGTTCTTTTGTTCTTATTTTAATTTAATTTAATTTAATTTAATTATCACATTTATATACCGCTCACTCGGCCAAAGCCAACTCAGGGCGGTTCACAATAAAAATTAAAAACACAAGTTAAAACAGTTAAAACAGTTAAAACTACCCACCCCCTAAAAACAAGGGCTGCAGGATCCAAAGGCACCATGGGGAAGAGTTCTTCTACACCAACCACCCAATGGCGGTTACCCTTCCACCTGCACCCCACACTTGACCCGCCAGCCAGGTTTTAAGATCTTTTCTGAAAGGCAACAATTCCGTCCGGAGACGTAGCTCTGTTGGCAGGAGGTTCCAGAGGGCCGGCGCAGACACGGAGAAGGCTCTCCTCCTTGTGCCAGAGAGGCGAGCCCCTCTGGCTGATGGAACAATTAGAGAGCCCCTCCGGTCCGCTCTGGTTGGACGGACAGACGTCCTCAGGGCGATGCGGTCTCTTAGGTAACCCGGCCCACTACCATATAGGGCTTTAAAGGTCAAAACCAGCACCTTGAATTGCACCCGGAGACAAACTGGCAACCAGTGCAGCTCCCGGAGCAGTGGCAAAGCACGGGCATAACGCCCACACCCCATCACCACCCGGGCTGCCGCATTTTGGACCAGCTGTAGCCTCCGAATGGTCGTCAAGAGCAGCCCCATGTAGAGCGCATTGCAATAATCTAGTCTGGAGGTAACCAGAGCGTGAGTGACCATGAGCAAGGAGTCCCGGTCCAGGAGTGGGCGCAACTGGCGGATCACCCGAAGTTGGGCGAAAGCCCTCCTGGTCACAGCCGCCACCTGTTCCTCTAGCAGTAGCCGTGAATCCAGGAGGACCCCCAAGTTGCGCACTGGGTCTGTCTGGGGCAAAATAGCCCCATCCAGAACCAACGATGGTAGCTCCCGGGTTAATGCAGAACCCCCTATCCATAGCCACTCAGTCTTGCTGGGATTCAGTTGTAGCCCGTTAGCCCCCATCCAGACCCCCACAGCTTCCAGGCATCTGGAAAGGACTTTGACGGCATCACTGGGGTCCCCATGGGCCGAGATGTACAACTGAGTGTCATCCGCGTACTGATGGTACCACACCCCATGGGAACGAATGATCTCACCCAGCGGCTTCATGTAGATGTTAAATAGGAGAGGAGAGAGCACCGAGCCCTGAGGCACCCCCCATTTGAGGGACCTAGGACTGGACCTCTCACTCTCCAACCACACCGACTGGGTACGACCCCTCAGAAATGAGGAAAACCAGGACCACACATTACCCTGGATTCCCAATCCTCGGAGCCGTCCCAGAAGGATACCGTGGTCAACGGTATCGAAAGCCGCTGAGAGGTCAAGAAGAGCAAGGACGGATGGGTGACCACCGTCCCGCTCCCGCCAGAGATCCTCCATCAGTGCGACCAATGCCGTCTCGGTACCATATCCCGGCCTGAATCCTGACTGAAAGGGGTCCAGATAATCCGCTTCATCCAGCACTTATAATAGCACTCCTTGTCTTGTTCTCCCCTGGAGGTGAGGAACCTTGCAGGGGTTTGATAATTCCTCATGGAGGTGTCTCAGCAAGACAAGACAGCCAATGTCAACAAGAACGAAGAAATAGCAAGTATTCTTTACATTCCTCATGTACAGCACACATGTCTGCAGGGAAGGAGCCATCACCGTGCTTTGCAACCATGTGTAATAATTCCAAACCAAGCTAACATAACATTTATTAAATTCCTTTCCCACTTTCCTATTTTTAACCTTTCTTTTCTCCCCTAAATTAATAGAATCCAACATGTCTTTCAGCTTGAACTTCTATGAAATCTTAGAAATGGCATCCTAAAATAATTTTTAAAAGTCTGAGAAGGGAAAGGAAGTATGAAATTGGTACACACAAAGCAACTGCATGTCTTTTACAAAGCAGAGGTCTCAGAGTAGGGCAGAGGAATGTGTGGCTTCCCAGGCAATTATTATCTGCACCCTCTCCATCACTAAAGTGATGGGATTGGCAGTCAAACTACAGCTGGAGGACCTATTTTCCTCACCCTGGCTTAGGCTGTGCTACTATTGAGAAGGGAACTGTTTTAGAATGACACAGAAATATGAAGAAAGGGGACTGGCTCTAGTTTCCAGGATAGCAGGAGTATGACAAGCATTTTAACTATCCCATTATTTCTGAATCATTGTTCATCTATACTATGTTTTCTGTGAATGTGTCTGATAAATATAACTTGAATTGGGCACTGGTCTATCTTTAAAATGTGCTTGCAAGTATGCCTTAGTAAAGGTAAAGGTTTCCCTTGATCGAAAGCCACTCGTATCCAACTCTAGGGTGCAGTGCTCATCTCTGTTTCAAAGCCGGAGAGCCAGCCCTGTTTCCATGGTCATGTGGCAGGCATGACTAGACACTGGAGCGCACGGAACGCAAGTATGCCTATGTATGACAGTGTATTCATAAGATTAGAAATTTTCTATCCTTTTTTTAATGTGCACCTTGACCCTAAACACATTCTACTACCACCCTGAGACACAAGCCTAAAAGCCTAACACTGTGAAACTGCATTGACTATTTTACAAGGAAATGTTATTGCTTTCTTTAAATTGACAAAAACAATAGCCTTTATAATAACATATTTTATTGCTTTGGAACTTACCTCATCTATGTAAACCAGAGAGCACAAAGAGCTGTGAAAGGGCTTCACAAACATGGCAAAACACTATGACCATCTCACTTATTTAATTTAATCTAAAGCAGACCACAAGATTGCTGCTGCTAGTTTATGATCAATCAATCAATCAATCAACCAATCAATCAATTTAATTTGTACCCCGCCCTACTCAGCACAAGGCCGACTCAGGGCGGCCTCACAACATAGCACAAAATTTACACATTTTCAAAATTACAAATTACAGAATGTTCTTAAGCAATTATGCCACAAAACAACATGTAATACTGTAAAGTCCTGAATCTCTGATGTAATATATATAAAACTAGAAGACATTAGGACAAAGTGTTAAGTCATTAAACAATCCACACTGTAGCTTTTTGTGGTATGTTAGGATAGAACCTTGGCATAACTTTTAACTGACATATAGAGATCAAGTTAAGGGTCTATATTAAAATTGTGGTGATGCTTCAAGTGCGTTTAATGACTGAAGATGATATTTTAATGCTTTTTCTCACTGATAACCAGGACACCAAAGAGATGAGTATTTAATGTTCATTTTCAGTGTATTATCCCATAACTCTACCATATCCTCTAATCCAGTGTCTTCTAAGTATCTCAAGCTAATATTATCCTATACATATGCTATATTTCATAACAGTTCCTGCAGATGGCTTGTCTCCACATTTCAGTACAAAGTGCAAGTGACCTTATGAGCTCTTCAAGAGAAAACAACAGTTTCAAGAGAAATATAGGTTCTAGAACTATACTCTCAAAATAGACATTGCAATTGTATCAATGTGCCATTAAATCTCCTCCCTTGCTATATAATAACAGTACAATTTCAATGTGATAATAATATCTCTCTCAGTGTGCTTTTAATTATAATCACCTGCATTAATTGTCAGATAAATATTCATTAAAGTATTCATTAAATTCATGATTTTTTTTGTCTTAAGATAAAATATTAGGGCTTCATTCCACAAGATGACAGCACTGTAACTATTAGGATAGGGGTTCTCAACCTACGGCCCACATGCCAGATCTGGCCCATGGCACCAAATCATCCAGTCCCTGCCCTCGCTCCAGCTGCCACCTCCACCTCAATCCTTGTCTCCTCTGCTTAGTTTGGCATGTCTCTAATGATGCTCTGTAGTAGGGCTGATGTTGTAAGGCATCTATCCAGCCCACCAACAGTCTGAGGGAACATGATCCGGGCCCCAAATTTCAAAGGTTGAGGACCCCTGTACTATATTAGGATATAAGAATGTCTCAAATGAAATGACAATCAAGACAGGCATAAAGAAAGAATTGAGCAAGAAATTTATATAACCCCTCATATTGTTTTCTTTAAAATGCCAATTTAAGTTTCTTAAGTTTCTGCCTAATTGTGTGACCTATAACTCTGGCATTTGCTTCAGGCTAGGTATGATTAATGAAACATATAAATCTTGGTGGTATCACAATACACTACACACATGCATTAGAACATTTGTGTGTATCATTTCAAACCACAACAAAAAAGCACTGTGAAGAAAAAAACAATGTGGATTTGGAAGTGAGAAAATAACAATACCTAACAATTGAAGGGTGGGGAGAGCTAGGGTCAAACAATAGAATTAAAGAAGTGTATGTCTTGTGGTACTGGAGCTTATATAGCAGCTATCTGGAAGTGTCTTCCATGAGGTTTCTGCAGTACATTGTTTAGCTCACTTGACACTTGCCATATCTTATGCATTGTAGTGACTTTGCTATTTACAGTTCTTAGGCTGCAACATAGATCAGCTGAGCTGCCATCACCAATTTGATTTTGCTGAGATCCCATGGGAAATGAATAAGCCAGAATATTGTTGCTGCAGATACCAACTGCCTTATCTTCTAACTACCAGCAGGAGTGGAACTATGTTGAAATGAAAACTTCAGGCTTTAAGGTAGTTGCAAGCACATACGCCGCCAAAAATGTTAGGACACAGGGACATAAAACATTTAAATCTAACAAAATTGAAGACTTTTTTTTAAATCCACTGACCTGGATCCAAAAATTGTTATGAAGAGGAAAACAGACAAAGACATAGCTCTGCATAAAGGTTCTCAACCTTTTTAAGCTGGGGGCCAGGTCATGCTTCCTCAGACAGCTTCAGGGCCTGGATGGCCATTTTCCCCTTTCTCCACCACATGGCACTTCCTCATGTGGTGGAAGAAATGGGGGGCACATGAAATGGCACCACAGGCCACACCCGGCCCAAGGACTGCAGGTTGAGTATCCCTGCTCTAATATTTTATTTATTTATTTATTTATTTAGTATATTTTTATAGAAATATTTTTATAATAGAAAGCTTGTACTGTGCTGAAGCTGTCTTTACAATAGTACATAAAGTTTAAATTGCCTCTAGGTGTGCAATTTATTCCCCCACCTGATATTTTGGGATTGCAAATTCAACCAGCCCTAGCCAGCAAAGCCAGTGGAGTTGCAATGCAACATCACATGGAAGGCCAGAATAATTTGTTTTTCTATTGAGTTCTTAAACTTAGCTTGTGCAATTCTAGTATCAGTGCAAAGAAACTGTTCCCATTTATGTTTCACATTTGTTGTATCAAGCTCCAGTTCAGAGGCAGGGAACCAGGAACCCTCCAGATGTTTTGAATATAAATGAAATATTCAGTGACAAAATTACAGTTTATAAATTAAAACACCTGGAGGTTCAATTTGGCTACTTCTATCCCGTAAAACATCAACTACATTGAAATGTATAAATAAAACGGAAAGGTGCGTCCGTGTGTCCTGAATGTGTTTCCATGTCTCTGGACAGAGTCCCCTGAAAGCTTGCACATGCCTACCTTTGCCGTCACAGATAGCATAGCTGGAGTCTGGGGGCCACAAGTGGGGTGTGAGCCCCACAAAAGGCAAAAGAAAAAACTACAAGCCCTAGCACCCCCTGAGCCACACTCCAGCCAATCATAAAGGCCAGAATGAGCACATGAGAGGTGTGGGGCAGAGGTCACGTGCTCGGAGAGTGAGGGAAGGCAGTTGCCAGGCATGTGCATGCCTGGCAACCCCCCGACCCTCCTGCAGTGACCAAGGAAACATAACATGCCGCCGCACCCCACGTGTCCTGGCCATGCGCTCCCTGATGGCCCCGGCCTCTGCTGTCTCAGCACCTCCCCTGATGAGGTGGGCCACATGGGCAGACCGGGTCCTGAGGACAGGGCCAGAAGGGCCGAGATGCACGCTGGGGCAGCAGCGGAGCCACAAGACACAGTGCAGAATGCTGTCGATCCCGGCCTCCACCACCTTGGCGCCTCCAATGATGAGGCATCCCACCAAGGCCATCAGGGGTCTGAGGATAAGGCCGATGCCTCAACCACCAGCACGTGCAGAGACAGCAGCAGAGGGCACAGTACACAGCATCCACGCTAATGACATGCCTCCGCCATGCCACAACAACAGGGCTGGGGAGGAGGGTGGGGAAGGAATCAAACCCAACCACGACCACCGCCAAGGTACCGGGTCTGTGTGTCTACCGGTGTGCCTACAGGGGACAGGACAATTACACCCTCGTGGGGACAGGGCAATTAAACCCCTGTGACTACCAGGGTGTGCGGTGTGTGGGATGCAGAGGGAGATCCAGGGACCACCACCCAGAGAGGTGTGCTCCAATTCCCCAAGCCCCCCCCCCCGGGTGATGCTGATGCTGATGCTGCTCACACTGTAGTAATCTGAACATTACTCTATGTCTTTGTTCCTGGAACTGGGAAGAAGGGGTGCTACATCCATAACATATACTGCTTCTTTATTTATCTGAGCAGCCAGAAGGGGTGCTACATTCATAACATATACTGCTTCTTTATTTATCTGAGCAGCCAGCATCATTGCAAAGGCTCCAATCCAAATGCTGTTTAGCCCACTGTCCACAGTTTTTAGAAGAAATCAGTGCATGAAACCTCTTGGATCTCATAGAGCTGCTGCAGAAGTAATGGGGAGAATCTTATTTGGAAAGCTGCCCTGTCCATATTCCTCTTTCTGCAGAAATTTTTATTTTTTCATTGAAATAACTCTGTCTTCTTTTGAAGTTGGTCCACCTACACTTGGGTTTGTTATGTTAAGTATGAAGGTGAAGCTGGGCAACTCTGCTAGTTCTGTATATGAATTGATGCTTTAATAAAACAAAATAATACCAAATTAGCTTTCTGAGTTATACTTTTATAATATATGTCTTTGTATGTATTACTAGGTGAGAATTAACTTCATGTTGCCACTGGTATTTTAATGTGATAGCATCCTTTTTCTTGCTAGCAATATGGGCACAATATTGTGCAGCAATATTGGGCCACTTCCTGGCAGTTTAAATCATGTATACAGAAACACAATATCTCACACTAGTAAACCACCACATTTTTTTTAAAAAAATAATTGAATAAAACATTGCTCAAGATTGTAGAAAACATGTCTCATGTACTAGCATGTGAAAATTGCTTTTTTACATGTAAAACATTTAACCAGTAAATGAGTCCATTTCTCAGTGATGGAAGAGCATTACTGAATCATGACAATTCTACAGCTACATAATAGATCACTAGATATGACTGTTTACCTTTCTTGGGATTGGAAAGAAGCATGCACACTGTGTAGTCCAAATGCCAGGCATAACACTGCTGTTTCTAGCAAACAGTGTCTGTGATTTCACTGTTTTTCCTTCTGTTTGTATGTTCAAAAATAGGTCCATTCAGCATTTGAATAGGTGAAATGTTACCCCATTAATAGTGTCTAAGACCACTGTAATATGCTAAAACAAACAGCTAGTACAGATCCAAATATGAAATTATATCAGCTATCCAAGCAGCTATCCAAGATTAATTCTCTCTTGTTTTTATTGTCTTAAATGGTAGAAAACAGCTCATTAGAGAGGAAATGGGTTGGAAAAAAAGGGGTTGACTCAGAAGAGGAGGAACAGTGATTTATTTTTTATTTATTTATAGTCAAATTTGTATATGCAGCCCGCTCAGGCAGAACCCGACTCAGGGCGGCCAATTCTCTGTACAGATTCTCTAGCAGGTTTCTCTAGCAGGTTCCAGTTTGGAACAACAGGTCTCACAGATTTTTAAAAAGCTGCGAGACTAGGGCCATAATTGCGCATGTGCCACTCACTCATGGCTGTGCCAGAGGAAGAGTACAGAACAGTAAAGGTTTCATACTTATCATAACAAACCCAAGTGTAGGTGGACCAACTTTAAAAGAAGACAGAGTTATTTCAATGAAGAAATAAAATTTCTGCAGAAAGAGGAATATGGACAGGGCAGCTTTCCAGATAGGATTCTCCCCATTACTTCTGTAGCAGCTCTATGAGATCCAGGAGGTTTCATGCACTGATTTCTTCTAAAAACTGTGGACAGTGGGCTAAATGGCATTTGGATTGAAGCCTTTGCAAGTGATACTGGCTGCTCAGATAAATAAAGAAGCAGTATATGTTATGGATGTAGCACCCCTTCTCCCCAGTTCCAGGAACAAAGACACAGAGTAATGTTCAGATTACTAAAGTGTGAGCAGCATCAGTACATTCTTAATACAAGATTAATACTATTACCAGATTTGAACTGCTTCAATAATAATGTTAGAGAGCAAATAAAACAAAACAGAAAAAAAACAAAATTTGTGGTACCTTAAAGACTAACTACTGTTTTTGATGTTAGCTTTCATGGATCAAGTCCATTTCATCAGACAATAATCATGTATGTTTGATTGTGATTTCTCATACCCATTTTTATAGAACAAAATTCAAAAGTATAGGCTGTACCTTACCATATGTTAGCCATAGCCTGAGGTCTTTTCAGCCATTACCATTGTTCTGCTTATAGAACTAAGCATCAAAGTTAAATAATTTCTCATTATCTGCTGTCATCTATCATAGCCTAGGTCAATTAACCAACCATCCATTGTCACTTTTTACAAAGACTGTAAATACAAAATGGCAGAAAAGTAAACTTATTACAAAATGTGCAATGCCACAATAATAATAATTTTGTGTCAGAAATTATTCTGGGTTGAAAGGGTTTTTGCAGAAGAAACTCCACTCAGGGAACACCCAAATTGAGGCTCCTTTCATGTCCACAAGAGCTGGGACAGAGACGAGTGCTCAATCCATCATGCAGTACTCGGGTCTCGAACTGCTGACTTGCCAGCCTTTCAGCTAACATGGCAAGCTTCTTAATGCTACAATGATTAGTTTGCATCTATCTACTAAACATTTGTCACTTTTATAGAACAAAGCTTTACAGGAATGTATCTGAATATCATTCAGAGGTTGTTAGTCATTACCAAGTGTGAAAAGCTTATTATTATCTTTACTTATATGATTTGCCATTTGTATTTACTGTACTGACCAACAATTTTCTTTCTGTATTTCTACCTAGTAATAGTCCATATATGGGGACTGCGGTGGCTTAGTGGTTAAGATGCTGAACTGGAATATTGGCAGGTCAGCAGTTCAAGACTCAAGTCCTGTATGATCAAGTGAGCTGCCATCTCTGTCTCAGTTCCTGCCAACCTAGCGATTTGAAAGCAAGGAGTTGCAAGTACAGTGGTACTTCAAGTTACGAACGCCTCGTGTTACAAATTTTTCACGATGTAAATGAAATTCCATTGAAAATAATGCCTCGAGTTACATTTTTTTTTGAGATATGAAAAATTTTCCCTATAAATTACATGGTATAAAGTGGCTCAAGTGGCCACTTCTGGTAATGCATTGAGTTCTGCAATTGTGTTTCAAGTTACACATTTTTAGTAATATGAAACATTCCGGGGAATACCTTAATCTCATAACTCGAAGTACCACTGTAGATAAAAAGGTACCACATTGGTGGGAAGGTAACAGTGTTCCATGCACTCCAGTGTTTAGTCATGTCTGCCACATGGCCACGGAAATATCTGCAGATTCAGATGGCACTGGCTCTTTGGCTGTAAATATACCCTAGAGTCGAATCTGATACAGACAAAGAAGTATGATTTGACGTGATTTATTCAATTTGTATGCTGCCCACTCAAAATACGCTGACTCAGGGCGGCCCACAGAAACTTTGACATAAATCAGCAATATAGAACAGGTACACAGCAATACATGTTGCCCTTTCCATAATGTAAAAACCCACTTGAAAAGGCTCCTCCAGTGTGTAGACAGTGAGGCAAAGCTGAAAGGCCAAAAAGAACACTGGAGGTGGAGCCAGAAGCCACTGTTCCAGAAAACAAATTCTTAATCATGGTGTTGAAGACTTGACAGGCTCCCTTTTGAGCAAGTTCACCTATTCCATGAATTTATTCCACTTTTTAAAGAAAAAATATTCTCGCTTACCAACAGCCTCCTTCCTCCCAGTCTTCAATACAAAGATGAAAATATTACCTAACCTCAAAGAACTGCTTCCTTTTAAGAGTAGTAGTGGTATGCATTGTATTTTATGGTATTTTATTTTATTATTGTATTATATAGTATTGTATTGTATTGTGCTCTATTGTGTTGGACAGTTTCTTAGATTTTTCTGTTAGGATATTGATAAGGTCGCAAGACTAATCAATTAATAAACTATATATCTCAAAGAACTGCTATAATGACTGCTAAGATAATGTGCACTTAGTTTGAAAACTCTGAGCACACACTGCTTACTACTGCATACTAATGTAATAAAGATCAACAACAAAGCCAAGACTAGCTTTTTAGAGTGTTCACATGGGAATGGTAAAATCTGGCTCATTTTTTCTGAAACCATCCTGGTGGTCTTCTCAGTGTTCATCCTTGGCTGCATGTTTACTTTCCCCTAAGACCAGACCCACTCAATACAAGCCCTAAACTAAAACACACCCAAACTGCCACACACAGAGAAAAACAAGTTTGGGACATCTGCACATAATGGCTCTTGCCACTATCCTTATAATGAGTGAAGTACATTCAGATTTAATAGGTCTCTAAAATAGAAATGCAACCAAATTAGCTTTTACTTCTCAGGGCCCTCCCAATAGCTCTCTGTTTAATGTTTCTTGGTTCTGTTGTGGAAATAGCTTTTGGGCTTGGTTCAAAGAGGTGGTTTCACGAGGCTAAAACAACACAACAAAGTTGAGTCATTTCTTTCTTCATTTTTTCTCTTGTTGGCAAGTTCACTCTCTCACCAAATAGAGAATTTATCTTCTTTCTGCACTGTATGTGAACGAAGGACTGGATATTTATCAAGAAATCAGGAGAGGTATAAAAACAACAACCAATTTTTTGGCTTAGGAATGAAGAAAAGAGGCTGTACAGGATCTTCCCTAGAGCTTCCTGCACTTCACCTCAAAGGTTGCTCCTGGGCCTTTAATGGTTGTTTGAAAGAGAGGTCAGCATGTCCAGCTACACAACATTCTTATGGATTAATAGTTCCTTACTGAATGTCTACATATTATTCTACATTTAAAGGCCTACAATTCTTCATAAAGACATAAAGTTGACTGGGGTAATGGTACCAAGCATGAAATCCAAACCAGGAACAAATTAGCTACAACATAGTACCTCCAATGTCATTGATGGCAAGCACCATATGGCACTAAATACCACAATAAAGTGAATAGTAAATGGAAGAGACACATTTAACTCTGCTCAGCACAGAATGCAACCTTTGGTAAATTAATCTTTCTCAGATTTATCTGCTTCATTTAAAACAAGCTGCAGGGGGTCTTAAACCACAGATTTTCTCAGATCAAATGGCTCCCAGCTGAGGTCTCAGCTAAATCTTTGCTTTTCTCTAAAAAAAATTGCCCAACAACAATAGGAAACCACCATGCTCTTCTTCATTGCAGTTCCCCATTCTTATGCATCCTTCCCTGTTACTTCATAAAATTAAATTTCCTGTCAGTGAACACTAGCTGAGAAATAAAAGCAGTATCTATTCTATATTAATGTTTATCTCTCCACTCTCCATGCCACAGGTAAACTGAAGTATCATCTGGAGTTCTAAAAACAATATTTTTACAACCTGCTTCATTATATAATTTAATTTTGTCTTGGAAGAGCAATCTGTTCTTTCATTCTGCTCTCTATCAGAATAAATGCCTATCTAGGAATGCTCCAAATTTTATCTAAACAAAATTATCGTCTTAAAATTCTCCACAGCTGTTTATGGACCACTCACTGGGAACATTTTAAAATAACTTCTCAGTGTAAACCTGGAATTGAGACATCCAGACAATAACATAGTTATTTTGGCTTTTGCGATTTTCTCCTCCTTTCCCAGCCACTCTATTTCAAAACCCATGCATGACCATCTAAGGATATAAATCCACATCATTCTTTTTCTTGAATTAAAAAGGTCCACATTTTACTCCTTGTCTGTCAGAGTAAGAAATTTATGCTGTTTCTCTGAATAAGAGATTTTCAATTTCTAAAACTATTTTTCTGCAAATTGGAAGTGCATATGATAGAAAATTGCAAGGTTCTTTCTTAAAAATATAGAAACATCTGTTAAGCTATTTGTGTATTTTTGATGAGCCAATCTCAGCTAAGCTTGGCTTTCTACACAGATTATTGAAAGAAGATGTTATTGAAAGAAGATGGTCCTGGACTGAATCAGAATAAATCCCCAGCTTTTCACTCCTAGAAGATGCATTTAAAACACAAAAGGACAAACAAAACATGCAAGGCCCATTTAAGAAGTATGGGAACTAGAGTCAAGACTGCTAGAAGAAATGTTTTCTTGGGTATTTGGGACACCGCCCAAAGCTACTTCTGAAATCAGCATCTGCCATTATCAATCTCATTTATATTTTATAAGGTTCAACATACAATATTTTGGAGATGATGCTCAGTGGACAAGTTTACTTTTGTTTAGTGATATAACACAGTGATTAATTATTATGGCTGTTCTTATGTGCTATCAAGTTGCCTTTGGAGATCGTATATATGAGTGACCTCCAAATGTCCTGCCATTAATAGTCTTGTTCAGATTATGCAAACTCTGGCTTCTTTCATTGAGTCAATCCATCTCACATTCGGGCATCCTATTTTCTCCACTATCTTGAATTGTTTCCAACATTACTGTTCTTTCCAGAAAGATAAATTATTAGTGGTGTCTATTCTGCTGAAGTTGACAATGGGTTTACTTTGATAGTCAAGATTCCATTTTCTACAATTACATACAACTTTGGTCTAGTCAAATGGAAGTGGCAATCCTTTACTTAACTTAACTGATGGAAAATATTTCGTACCTGAACAGCGAGGGTTTATTCTGATCCCTTATCTCTGCACAAGTGCTTAACATAAAATGTATGTATGTATGTGATTTCCTCAAACCACTAGGAAACATACTTAATACGTCTAGCCAAAAGATTTTTTCAGTGTTATTGGTTATTCTACAAGGGTCTCCTAGCCAGTTATAAAACTGAAATTCAGTTTTAGAAGGATGGAAGAAAAATAAGATTGAATCAAGTCTGATGCTATCCCTTCACCTGTAACACTGCCAGGTTATGTGCTACAGCATGTAGGATCAGGAGAACAAGCCTGGCAGGTCCTTCAGCTAAATAAACTATCAATGCTACATCATAGGCATAGTAGTAGCTGTAGTAATATTAATTTTAAATACTAATTTCATTACACCATTAACTCTGAGCAGATATGCTCCTTTTAAAATATATATTTATATATTTAAATACCCTCAACTTCTATCTTTTGCTGTACTATGAACCATAATAAATATTTGATTTACCCTTTATATCATTTAGTTTGGGCATGAACATGTATGGACTAGATATCTTTCTGAAACAGAAACTTACTTAAAATAATTGCACTGATTGATCAGGTAATTAGAGATTTTAATTAACTACTAGACTGGATTACATGCCTAGGGGTGGATGAAAATAACCAAATAAAAAGCTTATTCTTCATAAAAATGATAATAAATTGTGTTATCCATGAAAAAATATTCAAATATAACAGTATGATTAATAACAAACTATGAATTTCTTCATTGAGTCCCGTTCCAGATCAATACCCCAAACAACAAATAATTTATTACCATTACATAGTCACGATAACTTGCTCTGTACCCTAGGAAATTCCAATTTTTACTAGTATTGAGATGCTATATTAATTTGAATTGATCAATTGATCAGTCAGTGCCAACTATAAATGACACAAAAAGTCGACCTATTAAGTTCTCTTCTGCTCTGATAAATCATAAAAGAGGATAAACAACCTTAACTAATTGTGTTTTTAGATTGTTCAGTGACTGGAAATCTATTGGTGTCTGTGTAAGTTTTGTATTTTTTGCCACATCTAACCGATGAGGTGCTGGAGCATGACCAAGCACATAATCAAGATTCAGTATACCCCTGTACCTCATAATGAAGAGATAGTTAGATCATAAAACAAAGTCATATATTATATGAGGGGTAAGCATACTGAAATAAAAAAGTAGAACATAACAGAACCCAAGAAAATTAAATTCACAACACATTCAAGGCCATATTTAATAGAAAAAGCAACATATGACAGCAATGCTGCCTGAAGGCAAGAATCTGCCATAAGCCTAGTGTTTTAGCTGGGACATCAAAGATAGAATAGTCAAATGGAGACCTTAGACTAAGACACATACAAAGCTTTAAAAGAAATTATCTTCACATCAGCAAAACATTTTACTAGCTCCTTCACTTCAAACACTTAAGAAACTTTTGAAAATGCACCTTTTCAGGGAGGTTTTGGGGGAGAAACTTCATTAGTTTATGGTCCAAAAAATATTCCATAGCAATTAAAGTCATATTGTGGTGCTGCCTCCTATTATTTTGTCTTTTTATTAGCTTATTGTTTATTACAATCTTTTATGGTTTATTTTATGTTTATTTTTGCTGCTTTACAACTTGATTTATATCTCTTCTATTTGTTATATATGTGATCACTTTGTTAACTGCCCAGAGTAGTATTTATATCAGCTCAGCAGTATATAAATTGAACAAATAGATAAAGAAAGTAATAAAGAAAAGACAAGTTTCAGTGGGTGATTGAGGGAGTTCTTAGATTGTCAATGACAGATGAGAAGCAGAATTAAAGAGTAGCAATATTAGGGTCAAAATCCTAAATGCAACTTTTCAGTTACTTGGATGAAGAAACAAAGAGAACCATTATAATTACAGTACTGCAAAGATAATGAGCAATGGAAAGGGGAAAATAAATACTTGCTTGTGGAGGATCCAAGAAACCAAAGGGATATTTTAACCTAGATTAGGAGTGTTAATTGGCCAAGAGGAAACATGTTATCTGATGAGGGTAAAACAAAGAGAAAATAAAAACAGCATATGGAAGAACTCTTCCTAAGAGATATAGACATGCATGTGATTGTTAAGGTTGTTCTAATCCAAGGCCCTCTTTTCTCTCTCTCTCTCTCTCTTCCCTTTCTTCCCTTTTGCCAATCCTTCTATTTGTCTTTGCTTTAATTCACTTGCTGTCATAGAAGCACCACATAGCTGCTTCTGCAATTCAATCACTTTCCAAACAGCACCTGCAAACATGCCCCCAATAAATATATTCATATAAATATCCCTTCTGATACTTTCTGGAATGGAAAAAGTAGAAGCCCTCCACTGGGGGTGGGTCTCTCTCTCTCTCATTCTATATCTCTTTTTCTGGAAAAACCACTTTAGGAAAGCAAAGCCATGGATGAAATCAGTTCAGCGTTTGCATCACACAGAAAGCAAAACTTGAATCAATTTCACCTGTTTCATAACTGGAGCAAATCCCAAAATATTTGATAATGTAGTCAGCAACTAATACCTGGAATGACATCTCTCAATGGATTTTAAAAAACCCTGTAAGCAGAAGAATGTGTCACAGGGAAGCCAATATATTAGGTTATTTCCAATTACAGTGGAACCTCATACAACATTCACCCTGTATATCAAGGAAATTGTATAACAATTAGGTTTTGGAGGGAAATGGTGTCCCACATAACAATTTTCCCTATGGAAAAAAATGTACAACATTTTTTAATGGGAAAAACTACTTAGGAAAAAAATGGTTGTGCGATGCATCCCACAGGGAAAATCGCTATACGATGCATGCATCATATAGCAATTGTTTCGTAAAACAACGAGCCCCATGGAATGGATTAAAATTGTTGTATGAGGTACCACTGTATTATGTATGGATGTGAAAGCTGGATGGGGAGGAAAAAAATATTATTTCAGAATGTGGTGTTGGCACATCACAAAGGCTGCTATGTAGTGTTGGATCAAAGGAAGTTTCAACTCTCGCTAGAAACTAAATGACCAAACAGGGACTATTGTAGTCTCGATGCAGCATGAGAAAAAACAATGCTAGGAAACACTGAAGGAGATCAGTAAAGGAAAAAACTAATACTAGTTCGACTGACCCAATTAAGAAAACCATGGACTTCAGGTCTGTTAATGATAACATCTCTTGAAGGTCATTAAACCATAGCATTGCTATAAATCAGAAATGTTTTTATGGCAGGTAACAACAATATACAGGAAGGTAGTAGAATGATGTACCTATTTGTATCCTACTTCTACTTTCTGCCAAATTATTTCTAAACTGGCATAAGCATAGAATTTCTGCACATGTCTGCCTAAAATATACCACCATTACCCCTAGAAATCAGGAGATAAACAGGACTTCCAACTCAAGTACATTATACTTAATAGCTACATTTAAAAGTGGAGTGGCAGGCAGGATGCAAATAGATTTACATTTCTACTGGCCTAGCTCTCATTGTGTGTATGCAAATATATGCACAATCATCTACTCTTCAAATAAGGCTGCTAAGCGTTGATGGTATGTTAAGATTCAAAAGAGAGGAGCGCCAAAACTGTTGGAGAAATTATCTTTAAAATTTATCAAATATATTTTTCAAGAAGCTATTCCAGTGAACCTTCTCCATATCAAGGCAGCTGCTTGATATGACTCACATAACACAGCTTGGCAGTGTAACAAGTTGCATGCATTCAGATACTATTGCGTTTGACAAACAGTGGGTAGACTGAGGTCTTCCATTCCCAGTTAAATTAATTATTTGAAAATGGATGGCATATCCAAAAACTATAAGCTGGTTCACATACTCACCAGGGGAAGGGATCTCATTTGTATGGACAAATGCCCAGTGTCCACATTTGTTCAATTATTTTCTTTTCCTTTGTTTGAACGAAACAGGCAAGCCTGGCCAAATCAGGATTAATATTACACAGGTATAGGTGCACAGCATCCACTCAACATTTTCTTTCTTGGATGTAAGAGAAAAATCCTTCCTCCAGGTAAATGTATGAACCAGCAACATGTTCCACAATGGCTTGGGAACACCAACTTTAAACTTGCAGCTGAATGTCCATGCCAGAAGTCTCACCCTACAATGATAGTAATGAAAAAGGTAAGATTTTGTATATGTTAGCGAATTTGACTGAATTTTCAAGGTTCATTAAGCACCAAATCTGATCAACTAAAGAATTTTTTAGTCTTCCCATCTCAGACCAGGCCAAGATTAATTCAATATTGAATGTTAATGACATATGAATATTAGAAGAGATGGAACATGACAGTGCATATGGAAAATGTTAGGTCTCCTGGTAACTAGAAGAGTTGCTATTTCACAACTGAGTTTTTAAATTTGTGCTTACAAAAATATCACTGAAGATAAAAATGGCTATATGTGTATACTATAATTATACAGACATACAGATTGTATATATAGTGTTAATGTATGTACTAAGAAGGCTCTGCAGACAAAATGCAACCTGTAAAATCTTCTTTGTCCCTGTCCTCTAGCATGTTCTCTTCATAAAATCCATCTGAAACAAATAGGGTCCATTCAAAGTACAATTATTAGACAAAAACATTGGAGTGTAATTGTGCAGCTCCACCATTCCAGCTGTTTGTGCTTCAACTGGTGTATATTTATTGTTCAGGATTGTTCAAGATATTATGGAGCATAAAATAAAAGAAAGGTTTCTGCATGAATTTCTGGGATTTCCCACAAATCTTCCCTAATGTGGACAATACATAAGCAGAATGGACTTTGAATAGATCCCAAAACCAATTTTATGTAGATGTGCAATGGATCATACAAGGAATTTTTGTTTTGTGGCCCTCCCCCCCCTCATAATCTATCAAAGGAACAGCTTTCAGAAGAGATCCCCCTTTTTTCAGGCATAATTTTCATGAAATATATTTTCCACACCTGTTAAAATGTGTCAATCCTGGAGTATGCATAGATTAAGTCTACTTCTTGTCTGTGTCTTTATCTGTTTCCTTACTAAGCACCATTAAGCAGCATGAAAAATTTGCATTTTAATATACATTTAACAGAGCTTTTAAAACATTTCATTTCTCACAAAACACTATTTTGATACTATATTTGAGTTGAGAATTGTATCACAATACTGGAGGAAAGGGTAAATTGTGGACTAATTCTAGTTTTAGTCCAACCAAAGGAGATCCACTGGAATGAAGTAGACTTGTTAGCCAGCATTCATGTAATTATAATTAGTTTTAATGAATCAACCCTATTCAGTTTAGTTTTGGAATTAGCCTAATTGCTCTTTTATTCATTACAACAGGCGACAGAAACCATGTCAGCTCATACACTGGATTTATCCAACATACCTGTTGTTTTCCAAGCATATGTGTTATGATGTCCTGTGATATATTTCTATGCTGTTCCATTTACTGACTGGCTCACAGTGAGTTCTCCCTGACTAGTTGTTATCACATGTGCTTCCATTACAATTGTAAAAGAATAGTGACCCATGGTGATATCAACCATTAATTAACTACTGGAACAGAAATTAGCAAACAGTTATATGTGGGACCAAATAAATAAAGTTCAGTAAAATGAAATAAAGCAAAAGAAAACAAAAGAAGATGGCAACCAATCAATACAACTGTTTCTGGAAACGTGACTGACTCCTGCACTGCTTTATATCCTCTGTTCTAACTAATTGATTTCATCAGTTTAATTTTAATAGGGATCAATTAAAAGAGGAAATTATCATAGTTCGAGACACATGTTCCTGATAAAAAGTACAATTTCATTTCCTTCTGAACATAGAGATTACATGTAGCATCTCAGGATATGCAAATATATTAAGTGTTGGGCTGAATAGTTGTGCATATGGTGCAGGAAGAGCAAAAGGTCTATTGGCAGAACAGAAAATTCTCTCTCCTAATTATGCTGGTGTATTTTTTGTAACAGAAATCTTTAAATTAAGAAATAAGCATAGAAATTACTTGTTGCATACTGAGTTTTGTTATTTAGCATTTAAATGGTAGTGTGTACTGAGATTTCTAAATACAAGGCAAGTTACTTTTAAGAAAAGGTACCACACCACTGGATGTCTGTCCGGGGATGTGGCTTTGCCTCCCTCCCCTGGGAGAGGCAGACTGGGGGCACACCCAGGGATGTGCCCGGCCAGGAGAGGGGAGGAGCTATGCCCTTATATAGGGATTGTCTTCCCTGACCCTGGACGTCTGGCTGAAGATTAGTAGGTGAGCGAAAGCCCACCCTTGAAGTAACAGTGTGGGATTAGCTGGTCGCTTCGGGGCCAAGTGGGAATTTTTGCACACATCCCTGATTGGCCTTGGGGCAGTGGTGTTTTTGCCCACTCCACACTGTTGCGGATTGGGTTAATTGGTTTAGATGGTCACTTAGCAGGTAGCGTGTAGTTAAATGGCAGGTGAAGGCCTAGGATTATTCAGGGACGGCACTGGGCGTGTCAACTGACCAGAAGTCGAAAGACCTGTACTTCCACTTCCGAGTTGGGGGGCATGCTCAGTGATCAGTGACCGTGCTGTTGGCCTACAGCCTTGTGGCTTGAGAACAGCACTGGTCATTAGACCTGAATGGTGAGCCAGGATGGGGACTGTTGAGGAACAGGACAACCTAGAGGTGAGTGGAGAAGGTAAGGTTGATCACCTTGGCTCCATCATTTAGATACGCACTACTTAGCCCCTGCTGCAGGCAAAACAGTTCAGTTATGAATTTAATGTTAATAAAGTGTCCCTGAGTTTAATTCCAATTCCATGTCTGTCTCGTCATTCCAGGGGTTGGGGGGGGGCAAAGAGCAGATGTTTTAAGAAGAACACTGATTTTTGCATCAATCTTGATAACAGTTCCAAATTGTGTCCTGTGTGTTCTCACAAATGTTAAACTTGCACATGGTATAATCTCCTCGCAACCTCTTATAACATTCCTATATTCCATATTTTTTGTATAGTACCCCAGGATTTTTCATTCTGGTGTGAATAAATTAAAATGTAATGCTATTACTGGTATTTATAACAGTCCTATCCTGTTTGATAAATGAAGCCACATGAATAAGATCCTAAAACCAATTAAATGCTCTGGCATTTCTAACAGCAATTTTGAATATGCAATTAAAATATTTCAAAATGTCATTTTTGGTACAGTTCTGCATGGAAGGCAGGCTGGTTATGAATACTATTTATTAAATTATCTCTGTATATAAAAATAAGTCTCCATGTTCTAGAGACAATCAACCACTTGGCTCCCTCTATCCTTCCTTCCTTGTGTAACTAATGTTATTCTCTAGAGATATATACCTTTATGGTAAAAAAATCTTGAAATAAGTAAATGCAGGCAGAGAGAGAAAGAGAGAGAGAGAGAGCTGAACAAAACTTGTTCACATTTGTTGTGGTTATTTCTCAGAAAGAACAAAATTATATCACTGTTTTCTTCTTATTTTTTTATCATCATCATATTTTAAGAGTATTTAATGAAGCTTGATGTTTGTGTATCTCAGAAAGGTGGAATAATTAATGTCTGGAGATCAGCCATTGATCCCACTATAACAGTGATGGTGAACCTTTTAGAGACTGAGTGCCCAAACTCAACAGGCTGCCATCTGCACAGAAGAGGGGTGGTGGTGGGGAACTCTGTGCTGGGGGGAGGAAGGAAGTGCTGGGCAGAGGGGCGGGGCGAGCTCTGTGCTGGAAGAGGGAAGAAACACTCCAGTGGTGGAATTCAGCAAGTTCGCACCAGTTCTTCAGAACCGGTAGCAGAAATTCCGGCTCACCCCACCCATCCAAGTTTTGAAATAAAGTAGTCTTAATTCAGGTGCAATACAGGGTTTTCCCCCTGGCCATGCCCACCATACCACGCCCACAAAGTAGGTAGTAAAAAAAATTTGAATCTCACCACTGAAGCATTCCCATTGGATTGCTGGGCAGTGGGGCGGGGTGAAGTATGTGCTGGGGCGATGGTGTGCATGACCACAGGGAAGGCTCTGAGTGCCCTCTCTGGCACATGTGCCATAGGTTCACCACCACTACACTATAAGAATGGAATTATAGATCTTCAGGCTCCGTCATAGATGTTTATTGTATATGCTTCACACTGTAAGCCGCCCTGAGTGGTGCTTGCGCCAATAGGGTGGGGTATAAATATAAATAAATAAATACAAATTTCATAATTTTCCATATTAAAGTGCCTACATGTGAAAAAACAAGGACTATTTTGCCTATCTCTTTCCTAAAAACAACTTGTTTTTTTATACAAGGAAGCATTAATCTCACATGTGCAAACATCAGATAAAGATAACTGTAGTTCTGATTAATATGTGGAATAACTGCTGCAGTATAGTCAAAGCATAGAATGATTTATGAAGACTTCCTTCTCTTGATCTCAGATCTTCAGTTCAATTTCAGAGTACCAAGAGCATACTGCTTTTGACCTCATTGGTCTTTTCTTTTAGTGAATTCTCCATCACAAATATTGAATATCATCCAATTTCGTATTTGCCTCGAAATGAAATGTCCACTCAACCACACTGAACACCATAATCTACTTGAATTTTTAAAATAATCTGGTAATAAATGGCCATGATAAGACAGTTAAAAGATTTCCCTTAATGTTCAGCTTTAATATGTGTGATAGTCATGTTTCATTTGCCCTTCTTTTTATTATTTAATATTCTTGCAAAATTGCAATAAATTGTCTTTTACGGCACAGTCAAAATCTAGTGTATTTACAAATATGAGATTTTAAAGTGTTTATCCAGAGAGCCAAAAGTGGGATCACAAGGTAGAGATTAAAATATGAATAGAAAAAGCAAAATCCACCTTAATAAAAAAGCAACATTTGCTCTGAAGAATAGTGAGATGTTACGTAATCCCAGTGTTGCTGTACGGAGTTTAAGCTTGGACACTGAACAAGACATCTGAAATGTGGATCTATTGACAGTAGCTAAGGATATCATGGGTTGATCACATGACTAATGTGTTGTGCCAGACGGGTTGTGCCAGATGGATAAAAATCAAGAACTGTTTAAGACCATTAAATAAAGAAAGCTCCAATAACTTGGGCATATCATTCAGAACAACATGAAGTATAGAATACTTACCTCGGATAAAGATTCAGATAAAGTCGTGGTTTTCATGCACACATGATGCATTGCATAAAGTACAAAACCGCTAAAAAATGGATGTTATCCGAGGTATTTGGTATAGGAACCTCGGATGAAGTCCATTTTTGGATGTTATCTGATGCATCGTCCATTTGATTCAGATAAAGTCCAAAATCGGATAAAGTCCAAACTTGTGGAACAGAGTTTGGATTTTATCCAAGGTTCTACTGTACTCCAATTTATTATGCAAGGGAAGATCCTAGGGAAGAGAGGCCCTGGATTACATTCCAGTAACCAGCACACAGTGAGTGAAACAAGTGATTTCTTAACAATTCACACTTAACCACTCCAACATATATGTACAGATGCTAGAAAACTTAGTCCAGAGGACTCTTGTCATTTTTGTTCATTTTATTCAAATGTTTCTATACCAACTAAAACCTTTTGATATGCGGCCTCTGACACATAAATGAACCTTAGAGGAAAATACCACAGCAATCTCCTCAACACTGCAGGCAGAGAGAGAGAGAGCTGAACAAAACTCAGGAAAAATAATAATGCCTTCAGAGGAAAGTGAAATACCACACCCAAAAGCACTGAAAGTGTTCGGTCATGCTTTGCATCATTTGGATGGTGAAAAAAATATTAAAATTAGCAATACAGAACCAGATACTTTTGCAGGAACAAATACTTTGTCTAAGATCAAAACTGTTTATGTCTAACATAAGTACATAAGAACAGCCTTGCTGGAACAGGCCACAGCCCATCCGGTCCAGCATTCTGTCTCATGCAGTGGCTTACCATTTCCTTCAGGGTATTCCCAAGGAGATTGCCTTCACCTGCTTAGGATTCCCTGGAAATGGCATTGAGAGATATCCTGCCTATCTCTCCACCACCGAGGTTGTCCTTAAGTATCCATAATTATAGCCATTGATACCCTTGTCCTCCATAAACTTGTCTAATCCTTTCTTAAAGCTGTCAAGACTGACAGCTGTCACCACTTCTTCTGGCAGGGAGTTCCATAGACCAGTAATCCTCTGGGTGAAAAAGTACTTTCTCTTATTTGTTTGAGAACTAGTACCCAATCTCTTATTTGTTTGAGAACTAGTACCCTAGTTCTCAAACAAATAGGAACCTCGGATAACATCCATTTTTGGACGTTATCCGATGCATCACCCATTTGATTCAGATAAAGTCCAAAATCGGATAAAATCCAAAATTGTGAAACAGAGTTTGGATGTTATCCGATGTTCTACTGTATCTCTGACTCCTGGCAATGTTATCCGGGATAGATGAGAGCTCCAATCCAATAGTATTTGAAAGGCAGCCAGTTCCCAACCCCTGAGCTCTAGAATATTACCAAAATAAAATCAGATACCATAAAATGCAGTCATAGAATATTGTAACAGCCAAGCCAATATGATGCACTTCTGTAGCATTTTGATACTTCCACCAATATTAGCCATTCCTTTTCTGCCCTCCCTCATTCACCATCCTGAAAAATCTGCTTCAGAGGAACTCTTCTCTGGAGCAAAATCTCTTCCTCAGAGTGGGTTGGAGTGAGAGTAGGAAGGAATTTCCCTATCTACTGTTGAATTGTCACCAAAGCCAAGAGAGTATTTGCGTAATAAAAGGCTTTCAGGGCAGACATGTTTGTGACAGAACTTTATTATACTTAAAATAACCTAGTACAGTGAAACCTTGCATAATGAACACTCCGTTTAATGAAAAGTATTCATTATGCAAACCGATACCCTGCATAACAGGGAAAATCGTTATACGGGGTTTCTGCTAAGCAGTGTATACCCCGGTTAACGGAAACCCCATATAGTGAACATTTTTTCATTATGTGGGGGATCTCCCATTGGATCCGCATAGTGGAAAAAAACCACATAGCAAAGAGCTCTGTGGAATGGAATTTTTTATTATCATTATTATTTTTTGCTATGTGGGGTTCTACTGTATTAGGACTTAACACTCTTTCAATTTCAAGAAAACACTATATAACATGAGGTCTATTTTCTGATTTTTTTAATTTTATTTCACAGCTGGCCAGAGACCTTCATGACTGAAAATGGAGGTGAACTTGAATGTGCATGTCTGAATCTGAGCTGTCATTGTTACAGAGAGGTCTAATGAAATTTCAGCAAATATCCTCCCTAAAGGGTAAGAAAGTGCCTATATGAACCACTCCTTCTCCGAGGCGTACATACGGGAAAGATTACCATGCTCAAGCCAGTATATATCTCTCCATTGGCTGCTTTGTCATTTTGATTTGGTGCTGGTTATAGTGATAAAACTTTATGGTGATGTTTGTAAGCTGGTTTGAGAGCCCTGTGAGCTAGTGATGTGTGCTATAAGTGTTAGAAATAAAAATAGACAAGAAAACCTGTGTTAAAGGCCTTTTCGGATATCCTGAGAACTAAAACCAGCTAAGGCTAGGTGGATTTTAGTTTAAGCCTTTTTAGTCTTTGAATAAAGGTTGAAAACATATTGTTGTTATTTGGTACTATCTGGAGTTTAAGCTGCTACTCAAGGAACGGGAGGAAGGGCCAGTAGAAAAATGAAGAAAACTCCACCGGCAGTTAGATTTTTTTAATGAATGCAATCAGATTTCATCAACATTTTTAATACCATCCTTTTAACTTCTGATCAGTTTGCTGTACTATGCTGATCTTGGACCATAATAAAGATTAATTGATTGACTGATTTCATCAAGTTATCCAGATGAGCATGAAACTAATGAAGGAAGCTGAAAATTACAATTCACAGTTTCACCCCCAAAAAGTAAATCCTTGGGAAGGAAGAAAATGGCATGAAAAATGTTTTACATCCTTTTAAAGAGTTCTGAAACCCTCCAACTTGATTTGAACCTCAGGTTCATTAAATAACACATTTAAAGGCTTTGTACTCACAGTACGACTGCAGTGGATCAAGTAGTTAAGACACTGACTGGAAGGTGGGAGGTCAGCAGTTTGATTCCCAAGTACTGCAGGACGGAATGAGCTCCCATTTTTGTCCCAGCTCCTGCCAACCTAGCAGTTTGAAAGCAAGAAATTGCAAGTAGATAAATAGGGACCACTTCGGTGGGAAGGTAAACAGCACTCCGGTGTCTAGCCATGCCTGCCACATGACCACGGAAACGTCTGCAGACGCAGACAGCACTGGCTCTTTGACCTTGAAACAGAGATGAACACTGAACCCTAGAGTTGGATATGACTGGCTTTCGAGCAAGGGAAACCTTTACCTTTACTCACAGTAAATATAATTAGAAATTTTGAATGACCCTTGCCAGGATATAACTGTTTACTATACACTCTGGCATAGGCAAAATATGACCTGCTACTTTATCATTAGACTACAATTCCCATCAACCTCTATCAACTCTATGGATAGGAGGCCTTAGAAGACCAAGCTTCTGGCGTAGAGATGAAATCTCCCTTCCCAGATCCAGATCTAATTGTATTGCTGCTCTGGCCTGATGTGGAAGGCGATCGATAGATCGATAGATCGATAGATCGATAGATCGATAGATAGATAGATAGATAGATAGAGCGAGCAATTACACTTATACACTACCCCATAGCAATTAATGCACTCGCAGGCCAGGGCAGTTCACATTTTGCCCCCAACATTTTACCTTCGCCAGTTGTGCCCGTTCCTGGACCGGGACTCCTTCTCATGGTCACACATGCTCTGGTCACCTCCAGACTGGACTATTGTAATGTGCTCTACATGGGGCTCCCCTTGATGACCATTTGGAGGCTGCAGCTGGTCCAGAACATGGCTGCCCCGGTGGTGATGGGGTGTGGACGTTATTCCTGCACCTCACCACTGCTTCGGGAGCTGCACTGGTTACCAGTTTGCCTCCAGGAGCAGTTTGCCTCCAGGAGCTGGTTATGACCTTTAAAGCCCTACATGGTAGTGGGCCAGGTTACCTACATGGTAGTGGGCCAGGTTACCTAAGAGACTGCATCACTCTAAGAACGTCTGTCCATCCAACCAGAGCTGACCGGAGGGGCTCTCTAATTGTACCATTAGTCAGAGAGGCACATCTCTCTAGTACAAGAAAGAGGGCCTTATCCGCGTCTGCATGAGATCCTTTTGGAATCTCCTGCCAGTAGAACTATGTTTGCACACGGAGTTGCTGCCCTTTAGGAAAGGTCTTAAAACCTGGCTGGTGGGACAGGTATGGAGCCCAGAGGGTAATGTGACCCCCGTCCACTGGCTTCTATAATAAGATGCACCTCTCTCTTCTCTGGGGTGGGTGGGTCTTTAAAGTGGGTGGTTTTTAATGGTTTTTAACTGTTCTTATACTCTTATGTTTTATTGTATGTGTTTTTAGATTATTTGTACGCCACCCTGAGTCGGGCTTGCCTGAGTGGGTGGCATAAAAGTTGAAAAATTAAATTAAATTTAAATTAAATTAAATTACGTTCTGGCTACAGTACAGGAGTTTTCCCACTGCACCACCTTGAGCCACAAAAGCCACATTAGATTTCATGGATCAAGTCCACTTTGTCAGACAAAAGAGTGAGACTTCATGGTATCAATTTATGCATGTCAGGTATAGAGATATACAATGGTTGGCTGGCATAACAGATAAATTTGAAAATCAGTGTGCTATTTACAACCTAAATATAGACAGACTGACAGACAGATAAATGCCTATTTTCTTTCTCCTTCTTACACTTCAGAAACTGGATAAGCAATAAAGTCATAAAAAAGAAAATAAAAAGGCAAGGAATTTCCACAAAGTCTTGTGCTGTAGACTAGCAGCAGGTGGTCTGCCTTACGAACCTGTCTCATTGTTTGCATGTCTATCTGGCAGGCACCGACCCTGGTGCATCAGGGAGCTCCAACACAGCTGCAGACATGCCATTGATGATTCATGCCCATGTACGCCCCATTCCTTTTGTTCAACGTAAGTGATTTACAAAGAAGAAAAAACTAGAGATCTGTAAAATATGCTTCACAGTGAATCACCATGCCCCCCTCAGCTCTCTCCCTCTCCCCCCCACCCCCTTTGTAGATTTCAAACTGATGCATACTCGTCTGTTCCTTTGTGGAGTTAGAGCAAAAACCTCTTAGCAAAATCCAAAAGACTTGTGTGCTCCTATGCTTGGCATCTAATATTCAGTACCATCAAACAATTCAACTAATAGGCATCTATCTTAACTTATTATCTCACTAGCTGACAGTAAAACAATCTTCCTCTCAGATTCCTTTTCCACAAGCACCGAAATTTTGTTTGTTTATGCAAAATGGAATTAAAATACTGTGTCAATTTAGCTCGTCTGAAGTGGTTCAGACCAAAAGGTGTTTCAAGATTAGGCAGGCATCCACTCGTGCACCTGCACAGGGTGGGTGCTCTTTGCCGCACACACACACCCGGCCTCAAATGAGCTGGACCACCTGGGGGGTGGGTCAATCAGGAGCTGACCTGTGGCAAGGAGAGGTAACCTTGCTTACCAGTTCATGGGTCTTCTCCATCATGCCTCGTGGTTGTAGGTGGTTTGCAATAACCCTCCTGCTCGCCCTCTTTCGCTCGGCACGAGAGAACTAGTTGCCCTTGTGGGCCGGACAGGAATTTTTGGATCCCAAGTAATTAGTTTAGGCTTGGGGTCTTTCTCACCTATCTTTGACAACACATACAATAGATTTATATTGCTTTGGCCTGTGTCAGTGCCTTAATTGGACAACAGATCCCTCAACCTTCTCCCATGTGGACCACTTACCTATAGTAGCAGAAAACATTTGACACAGTTATAACTAAATGGAGATGGCTAACAGACTGAGACCTAGATTTTGCACATAGGAACTAGGGCTGCTTTGCTTTGCAATATCCCATGACAAAAGATATGTTTTACTTAATAAGAAAACTTGTTCGCTCAGTCAGCCATAATGAAGGTGAAGATCTCCTAAAACATACACAATTGTGTATTGAAGATTTTGTGGCTCCAGTGAATGATGTTGTCAGTTAACAGTGATGTAAGTTGCACTGATACCACATAACAAAGGTTTTTGGTCTGATTTAACATAAAATTATTTCTCCCTGTTTTTATTCTATGGAAGCATATCACAAACTTTAACTGCTTCAAAAGTTATTGTTTCATTCCAAGGAAGCTGTAGCTTTTTGAGAGGCAGGATGAAGCAATTGAGCTGGAAAGAAGTTGTAGCATCTCTGAATAGGTGAAATGCCATATGGGGTGTTCATTTTTTAAATAAAAATGTAAAAAGCTTTCTCATAGTTCTTCAAATGTGGCATGGAAAGAACTTCATTTTTTCATTGTAGGACTAACTGAAATTGATAGATTGATTCATCAACACCAGAGCTTTCAGTGGTTAATTTTAAACACTTTTGTTTGAGTCTATTCATATTCAGCATGCAAGTGCTGAATTAGGTTGCAGCCTCTTTTTCTGGAATACCTACTATCACCTGGACCCTAACTATCAGTATGGCATGCAACAACAATAGTGGGGATAGATTCACTACTGAAACTAGCAGATGCAAATGCAAGATAATTATCTCTCAGTCTGTTTTTGGAGAAAAAAACATCCTTTTTTGCAAATTTCTTCACATCTCAAATGGAAAGAATGTGAGGCTTTATAAAATGAATGTAAATGAAAGTTCAACTAATAGATATTTCTATTTCTACTTTCCATACTAATGTGCAGATGGGATATTTAGTTTCTTAAAAGAATGCATCAATTTTCACACTTCCCAAAATATTCTGAAATACCCAATATATTTTTGTTGCAAGCGTATGTTGCAAAATCAGATCAGTTAATGGAAAATATGTCTTGAAATATATATCTTGAAGACATGTATAAAATACCAGTTTCATTTTTCCCCTCTTTCTTTGAGTGAGTGGAGATTAGAGTGAAAATGAAAACAAGGTGGAACAAACCTGCAGAATATATGTGAAAGTGACTCACAGGAAATGGGCTAATTGGTCCTTCTCTTAATTTGCTGTTATCTATCTCTGCAATGTTATATTTTGAAGGGTAGACAGATACCAGGGCTGACAAGTTTTCTCTTATTCAGAAGATGGGAGAGCTGTTGAAAACAGGAAATTGTGGCAGATAGAGCTTGTAGTTCAAAATAATGGGGGTGAGGAAATAATAATATCTTCCATTGTACCTGATCATTATGTATTGCTTCCAACATGTTGCTTGCAGAGTTGACTTTCTATACTTTCCTTCATTACCCAAATAATTGTTTTCCAGTCAACAAAGCATGGCACTTGTGTTATAGTTTTAATTTGCTTTAAACAGCTTGTATTTTAAAAATATTTTAAACAGCTCAGTAATCCAGCCTGAGATCATGTGATTTAGGGTAGGCTATGAATGAATGAATGAATGAATGACCAGCCAACCAAACAACGTGGTACTGTGAATAATTAAATTTGGTGATTAAAAGAAAGAAAATCAACACAATGTTCACCACCTTTCCATCTTGATATTTCTCTATATATGATGTGGGAGCATCATCTTAAACCAGTATGATCAAACTGGATATGTTGGCTGGTGATAATGAGGGTTAGTCCAATACATCTGGGAATGAGGTACACCATGCCAAATAGAGTAATGCAACTTGCCCAGGCCTATGTTGACCATTTGGGACAAAGGGACAAATCCAGGTGTGCCCCAGTGACTGCCCCCCCAGAGGTGGGCATAAGTCTGTCACCTGGCAGATACAATTCATGATGTCATGCAGTACCCCCTAGGCACCAGCCCCTCCCTCCCTGTCCAGTGCCCTTTTAGCATAGCCAGCACACCCCTGAACTTGCCCATTCTGTCTCTATACCAAAGTCTGAGGTTGATGCTTTCGAAATGAAAAAAAAAGGTGGGGGTGGGGGCAAAATAAGAATTTATAATACTCATCATGATCATGTCTATGAGTACCACGTGATAATAACAAGGAAGGCCAAAATATTAAACAGACAATGGAAATGTTTTCCGGTAAATCAGAATGAATGTTTGCAAAAATAGAAGCAGGCACCAAAGATAAGACATGCATGTCTAATGTAGAAGTAAAACATGTTTCTGCCTAAGGTGCTGGAGAAAATTACTCAAGAACACTTTAGCCATGAAAAAGTGCATGGCTGTAGAAAGTCTGCCAAGGTCGTGATGCACTATCGAGCAAGAGCAAGTCATCCAAGCCAATGGTGCCTCACAGAAACCTGCATTGACAGATTCCATTTCCTATTATCCCCACATATCTGGGATTTTAAGAATGGAACATAAATGTGTAGAATAACAATATATATATAATTTGTGAATTGTAATCATCATTCTCATAAAGCTATTGAAGTAAACAGCATACAGTATATGGAAAATCCATTCCCATTGACACAGGCCATCTTAATCTGTATGTTCATTTTCTATGTGTTTTGTTTAAGTATTGTCAAATACTATTAACCAAAAAGAGTTGAAATGTGAGGTAAGGTACACTACCTCGGCCAGCTGGCCTGGAGGGAAGCAACAGCAGCAGTTGGGTGGCTCAGGCAACTTCAAAACCACCAGCACCACTGCCACCACTGGACGTTCCCTTGGCCGGCCAGCCTGGAGGGAAGCAGCAGCAGCTGGGCAGCTCAGGCGGCTTCAAAACCACCACTGCCACTGAATGCTCCCTTGGTCAGCTTCAAAACCACCACCACCACCAGACGCTCCCTCGGCCAGCCGGCCTGGAGGGAAGCAGCAGCAGCTAGGCGGCTTGGGCGGCTACTAAGTCCCACGGACTTTGGCCTTGGCTGAGACAAAGAGGCCTTCCAGACATGGGTGCCAGGACCACCCCACCTGCTGGTGCTCTTGGGCCCCTGCCCCAGGCCGAGTTTGAAAAGGCCACTATGGCGGTGAGCATCTAGGCTCTCTGCCACTGCTACCCATGGATTTTGGCCTCGGCTGGGGTGAAGAGACCCTCCAGCCATGGGTGCCAGGACCACCCCACCTGCCAGCACTTCTGGGCCCTGCCCCCTCCAGGCATGGAAGGGCCATTATGGTGGCTGGACCTCACCACCGTCACCCTTGGAATTTGCCTTTGACCAGGGTGGAGAGGCTGTTATAGGATTGTGTTGTAGTATGTCCAGAAGTGCCTGGGTTTTCACTGCAGGCCTGATTAATGATATGTGTGGGCCTAAATGGATCCACAGGCCATAGTTTGGGGGGCCCTGCACTGGGATAAGATAGTAAGATGGGGTCTCTGCACTCATTGTATCAATACTGACTATCATCTTTCATGCCAATGAGGGTGTGAAGTGACCAACTTCATGATGACTGATCACATGTGATTTGTGGGGCAGATTTACTGGTTACTGTTCTGAAGCCACTGCTCCAATCATAGGGAGGCAGGACTAGTGATCTCCATTCCTTATCTATTGATTTAACCTTTCTCTGGCTCTCCCAAATAGGGATTTTTTAAACCTTCCCACTTAGTTTCATACATTATCTCAAACTTGCAATTGCCTAATAATTTGAATCCTGATAGCATGGTGGTTAAACTGCTGCACTGCAGCCAAAACTGCTGATGCTGTTAGTTTGATCCTGATCAAGTTCAAGGTTGACTCAGTTTGACTGAGTTTGGTAAAATTAGTACCCAACATGTTGCAGGCAAAGGATAATTGCCTTGTGAGGCACCCAGAGAGTGCACTAAGCTCTATGAGACAGTTAATAAGTGCAATTGCTACTGCTAATAAATAAGAGGGAGCACAGTGTTATTTTAAACTAGCATTATTTGCCCAGCCCTGCAGAGAGGGGATCCCCCCGCAGGACACCCCATTATTAAAGAGAAGAAACCAAGCTGTTTCTTCTCTTTTAAAACGGAGTGTTTGGGAGGGGGGGTGGATTCGATCCCCTCTCTCTGGTCCCCATGGTTTGGTAGGGTTGGGGGGACAAAAGGGGTCTGTCCCCCCCAACCCTTCCAGAGCCAGGAGACCCAGCAGAGAGGGGATCGATTCCCCCCACCCCCCAAAAAAACCACTCCATTTTTAAAGAGAAGAAACCAAGTGGTTTCTTCTCTTTAAAAACGGAGTGTTTGGGGTGGTGGTGGATTCGTTCCCCTCTCCCGGGTCTCCTGGGTCCAGAAGGGCTGGGGGGACAAAAGGGGTCTGTCCCCCCCAACCCTTCTGGACCCAGCACCTTTCATTGCCTCCCTCACCCACTCCCTAACCCCCACCGACCACACTTACCTTTTCCTGGCTCCCTCCAGCTGGGTCTTTCAAAGTCTTTCTCTCCGGCTCTCAGTGTTTTGTTTTAAGTCAGTGCACGCGTTCCCAGCCTCCTCTGTGCTTGTATCCCACAGCCTGATTGGCTGAGGGGTTGCACAGTGCAAAGGATGCTGGGACATGAAGTTTAATTTGTGATTTTACCAATCCTACATTGTAATATTTTCTACTGCTTTATTTTGATTGGCTGCGGTACGTCTCCCAACATACTTTTTGCTCATGCCTCTCAGCCTGATTGGCTGTGGCGCGGCACGGTGCAAGGAACATTGGGAATTGAGGTTCTTTTTCTTTGTTTGAGTTTGTGGGTCTCCTGCCCCACTGGTGCATTTCTAAAATATTTGTTGACCTCCGGACCCATTTCGGGCAAGTGCACGAATGCTCGGTACGGGCTAGTATGGCCGGGTGTGGGATCCTTTGTCAAATTCCAACGGTCAACACTTGGATTTATAGGTATAGATTAGACTGGCCTTTGGCTAGTCAAAATGTGTGAGGCTCAGATAATGTAGCTTTCTGTGGCCAATGTAGCATGGTCCAGTCAGTTCCTACTCCAATTGAATAGACACAAAAGATCTATATTTTATTAATTTTATTAAAGTGAAATAAAGAAATGAATATAGCATAGGAAATCAGACTTACAGTCTAGTCATTCAAAGAACACAAAAATAATAAAACTTGGCTTAGGTAGGCCCCTTTAGCCCATACCTGTCAAGTTTTGGATTTGAAAATAAGGGAAATCCAGTGGTGCTTGCCATGCGCAGTACAGGTTTTGCCTTTTCCTTCCGTGCGAGGCACCATGGGGGCTGTTGTTCCTGGCCCATTTTTTAAAAAATATATATAGAATATGGGAGATTTACGGGAAAATACAAATATGGGATGGTGGTGGGAAAGAGGGGTAAATAACAGGAGTTTCCCGGCCAATACGGGAGACTTGACAGCTATGCTTTGGCCTTCTTTACTCACAGCTCCATTGCATGAGGTCCTTCCCCCAGCCTTCCATGGTGAAAGAGAAAGTAACTCCCTCATACTTTCCTTTTATTCTCACCATATCAGCCTTCCCACATGTGGGACCTCATCCAATTGCAATTAATTTATTCTAAGAAACACATTCCATTCCCAGGGTGCTTTGATGGGCAACAGCCTCAGTGGAATGTACAGACCAGAGGGCTGGACTTTCCCCTGACATAGGTTAAGTACAATTTCTTACAGAGCTAGACTATGAACTCCGTTTGCTCAACAACAGCCTGTTTCTCTCTTTTCCACATATTGCTCATCCTTTATATATGATACCCCATAGAAAGAGATGGTGCTTTTCCTTTAAAAAAATGAAATGGAACTGTATTAATGACAGCAGGTGGATTTATCCCTGGGCAAAGAAGCAGCTTGACAAGCATTCATGGACCATTACCAGTAGAACTTCCTTCTCCCAAATGAAATGACTCAGCCAGTGAACATGAAGGCATACTCTGCTAACCTGACCTATTCCAAATGCACAGGTGACAGATTGGTATAACCAAGGTCATATGGTATGACACTTCTACTATACTTCAGAACAATATTGAAAGAACTAAAAAGGACAGTGTTTCTCCTTACCCGTGCTGCTAAAAGAACATAAGCTTGGCTCAGTCTTTCATGCTTTTTGGAATGACAAAGCCAACTCTACCTGAACAAAACATAGAAAAGCTTCAAACGCTTACCTCTGATGTTCTGTACAAGCTCATCCCCTGTTTAACTCTTTTCCAGTTTCCAAAATATTGATGCATTTTGCAAACTTCAAATTGTTTTCCTTTATGTGAGTTAGAGAAGGCCTCCCTTCCATCTGTTGTTTTTCCCAGGGCCCATCAAACATATTCAAGAGGAAGAGTGAAAGAAAATGGGAGGAAATTCAGAAAGGAAGAACAAAAGAACACTAAGGATCTCAGGTAGAGCTAAGAAGACATTCTGACTGAATTTCTGGAAAGCTGCTGCCCATCACCTTTGGTTGACAATAATGACCTAATAATCTGACTTGTATAAGGCAGCTTCCTAATAAATAAATAAATAGAACAATTATTTATTTGGACTTAAAGAGGACAAGACAAATATACAAGTTCCATATCCTCTAAACAAGACTAGCCTCCACTCATATTGTATGTCTTCTCAGCTAGTCAATTAATCAATTAATTAATCAATTAATCAACTAATCAATGTATTTCTTGCTCAATCAAAAGATCATTGCATTCTGCAAAGGTAACTAACTAGGAAACAAGTTCCATTGAACTCAGAGGCATGTATTTCTATAGATTCAAAACAAAAATCTTCAGGAAACTAGAATTAGTTTTAAAATAGAAATGCAACAATGTTGCAAAGTATCGTTAAATCGCTAGCAAAAGCAGGCACTTTGTTGAAAAAAGTACCAAGTCTCTCTAATTGGTTATTATCCACTTCTGACTTTCTCTATTTTAACTCTTCATGATTTTTTTTTACTCTTCTCTCTGTTTCTTTAGTTTATGTCCTGTACTGGCATTTGTTTCTATAAAAATAGATGTTCTACAAAAAAAAAAAAAGTCATATACATTTAATGTATATTTCTCCTACCATACAATTTCATATTTTCCTGATGTACATATTTTGTCAAACGTATCTCCTTCTGCAATCAAATTCTTACTAAGATTTATTGCCACTTATATAGGTATATTTATTTTTGGCTCCTTTTATATCTCAAATTTTGGACACAATTGCTAACTGAAGAGCTACATTGCAAAATTAAGCATAACTGCATTTTGATTCACATATGGACTCAGAAAGTATAAAATGGATGCAGACACATGTAAATGAATATTTCTTGATTATTACAATCATTGGTACAAATGTGTCACAAACAAAAGTGTGTGTGGGGGGGAGGGGCACTGTGTATTCTCCAGCAGACCATCTGACCCTACCCCACAAGTACAAAGGAACCCAGTAGAGAGTGGGTCTCCTAAAGACTCTAGCTAGGCACCAGCAACATGGGGGGGGGGGGTACACCACCTGATGCAGGATAGCTGGAAAGGTGGTGTGACAATGAGGATAAGCTGCAGGGCTTGAGAATGTAGCCAAACATGTCAGATGAGGGGAATATGTGGGATTTTATTATCTCTGCCTCTGTGTTGGATAAACCCCTATACATTAATCTTACATCACATCTGCAGAGGTGAAAGCAGAAGTAGCTGTAAAGTGGAGCCATCTTCCCCCATCCAGCCCATCCAGTCACAGAAAGTGTGGAGAACCTGCAATTGTTGCAGCTGCCCATACCTGTTAAGCGTGGCTCCGGAAAATATGGGACCTGCGCAGAACTCTTCTGCACATGCACAGAAAGTTCTGCATATGCACCGAAGGTTCCTGTGCAAGCGCAGAAGGATTCTGCACATAAGCACATATGCAGTAACTACTTTCCCCACAGGCCAAATTACGGGGTGGTGGCAGGAAAGTAGAGTTAGGGGTGCGGAAATACAGGAAATCCCAGCCAATCTGGGATACTTGACAGGTATGCAGCTGCCAACTGATCCAGCACTGCCTCCAGTGTCCCCACCATTCAACAGTAGTCATTCCACCCTTAGATGCTAAAGATGGTATTCCAGGGAATTATGTGGGAGGAGCAATGTTGTGGAGTCAGATCACTATCACCTGCCTTCCAAACCCTTTGTGAATGTGGGAGAAGGGGCAGTTTGGGTTAATATTGTTCCTCTAATAAAAGCTACTCTGAGTGATGATAGGTAAAGGTCTCCCTTGCTCAAAATCCAGTCATTTCTGATTTTATGGCTAAGTGTTCATTTCCGTTTACACCAAACAGACAGCACTGTCTGCTTCTGCATATGTTTCAGTGTTCATGCGGCAGGCATGACTAGGTGCACACAGAATGCTGCTGCCTTTCCCGCTGAAGTACCCATTTATCTACTTGCAATTTTTTGCTTTTGAATGGCTGGTTGCCAGGAGCTGTGACAGAGATCGGAGCTCATTCCATCATGCGGTACTCAGTTCTTGAACTGCTGACCTGCCAACCTTCTCATCAACAAGTTCAGTGTCTTAACCACTAAGCCACTGCAGTCATCCTGTGTGATGATACCAAACTGGGAAACCATGGAATTATTCTTTAGAGACTCTGCAGCTGTCAGTCCCCAGGCCCTGGTGCAGTGCAACTCCAAAGAGTAAAAACTTAATTGTCACATAATTTACTCTACAGAAGAGAGATCGTCATAAATTAGCTTGATAAATCTAGTTTATGACATCATTGACCTGTTTTGGAATGAAAAAGTGAGAGAGAAAATCAAAAACTAAGCTCACCTGCATTCCACTATCCTCATCAACCCAGTACTATGCAGAACAATAAAATCTGCTCCCATATATTGCAGGAGTTAAACCTACAGTTGATTAAATCAAACAATCCATGTTAAAGTAGGATGCATATATATGCTGAGCCAGCTCAACAAATTAAATTGATTAAAAACCACAGTCCTAGTAATAGCTCCCTCTGTGCACGTCCTTCCCATCATCAGGCTGTCTTTGCCAACAGAGTGGCCTGTTACCTTGTGAGGCAGCCTGCTTTGAGTCCAAGGACTTGTTCATTACCTGCATTGTACCAATGTGTCGCAATCATTCAATTTGTTCTGTGTTTTTGCCACCCATTGTTACTTTGGGAAGTTTAGTTGTTCAAGTATCAGGGTACATTTACAGTCTGACAGGAGATGCTGCAGTAAACTCCTGCCAATGACGGCATTTGGCACCCTTTTGCAGTCCAATCCTTCTCTGTTGGCTGCTGTTTCTTCATAGCCGTTTTAATAGTTTCTTGGCTATATTGGCAGCAGCTCTGGTTTTTAATCTTGAGGCTGGCTGTGACATGCTGAGAATGCGATAGCTTCAGAATCTGCTGAGGCTGTACACTGCACAAATTACTGACAGGCAAACTGAGGGGCCATTAAGCACCATTATGTTCTGAAGAGAATTGTGCCATGCAAAGTAAACTCTAATTTCGGTAAGCTTCATTAGACTCCACACTGCAAACAAGGGAGAAGGACTCTTCTTTTAAGATGTGCATGAAAAGAAAGAGGGAGAAGGCCTCACATAGGACATGGATTGTGCTTTGTTGGCCCGAGGCCCAATTAGCTTCAGGAATAATGTTTCAACAAAGAACTATGTATACAGGTATGTGCATAAAATGTTTATATCCTTCTTTTTAGCAAAGGATCTCATGGTAGAGTATAGGCAAAACAAATGTAAAGCAATGTTGAGAAATCAAAACAAATTAACACCAGCATAAACTGTCTCAGTCTAGTCAGGTCTGAGTGATTTCTGAGTGCTCATTTTATGCTATATTTTGCCCTCCTGCAAGAACTAACTCCATCAGAATCTCATCTGCCAGGATCCTGTTTCTCCTCTTAAACATAGGTCAACTTTTACCATTGCTTTACATTTTATGGTTCCCCAAGAAGACAGGTTCTGCACCAGAAGTATGACAAATGACTATGCTGTGTAAATTAGGATTGGGCAAGTGTGGTACACATATTCTTAGCCTACAAGTCCTGTCAACCCCAGCTGTCCTAAGCAATTGTAAAGGCTTATGGAAGGTGCAGTCCAAAAACGTATGGAAGACTCCTCCTTTTCCTGTCCTAGATATTATATTTATCTGGATCTGTGGTTCCCAACATGGGGCACACATCCCAAGAGGGGCGGGAATTCAATTTTTAATGGGTGCAATTAGAGAATGAATTATTGACAGTGAATTTTAATGGCCTTTTAGACTTCCTTTGCATGAATAGGAGATCACTTTTTTTAAATAATAAGAAATATGTCACCGGGGGTTGGTGGGTGTTTCCAGGATTTTAGAGATGCTTAGGTAGGGCATGGACAAAAAAAAGGTTGGGAACCACTGATCTAGATTTTGCTAGAAAATCACTATTCCTTTCTTTTAATTTGGCTGCTATTTATCTTATAATTGAATTTAATCATCACCATAATGCTCCAATTTCATCATCATTGTCACTATCATCATCATTGCTAACTTTTCCATAAAAATATTAGTAGAAAGGGGGATATGAATTTTACAGAAAGATCTCCGGAACATTGTTATGAAAAGCAAGCTTCATTCATCACCACCATTGTATGAATTCCTTATTTGTATGTCTCTGTACAAACTTCCACCAAATCTGTCATTTAAAAACAAATTGCAGTGCTTATTGTATGACTGTGCTCCTCACAAGAATGGATCTTTTATTTCCTAGCAACCATGCTAAAAGAAAATAATATCTTGGCAATTAAATGCAGAAATGCTTCTTCATTGTCTTCATTTCTTTCTCTTGTTTTGCAGTTAACAAAGATGTACAGATAGTGTGTCACTGCAACAGAATGTAGAAGAAAGTTTGCTGCCAAACCTGTTAAATTTCAAAACCAAAGGGCAGAAGTAATATTCTTCTGACATTGCAAGTCATTACCAATTATTTCTACATTGTTAACTCAGAAGTTTTTTTTTAACTCTAGACCTAAGGATTTTAATATGCTGTTTGTTTGTTTTTTTAAAAACCACATATTCTAGACAAATGATTTCCCTCTTCTGTATTAGTCTACATTTTGGGAAGAGATGGTGACATGTTCCCTAACATTTATTAAGCTAGCTGCCAGTCACAGAACCACGAGGCCTAGGGAGGTCCATTCTAACTACTCAGACATACTACCTTTCTGATCCTAGTGTGGATGAGCCCAAGATAATTGAATGTGCTGAGATGGGGGAAGTGACAACCTCCCAACACCTTCTTACACAACAACTAAGCAGTGCTTCCAGGAAGTTCCCCCAAATCCACAGGGTTAAGCATTTAAACCTCTTATGCCAACCCTGCAAGATAAAACCGCCACAGCTCAAAATGTACAGCCTCCCAATTCATGGCAAGGCATGGTTTTAAGTACCACAATCCCTCTTAATCCAAAATTCAAACAACTGAATTAAGGAATTTTTGTATTTTATTTTAAAAAGAGAAAATGTTTTAAAAAAGGAAAATTTCAAAAAAATTCAAACAATTTAAAAAAAAAACCACCACACACCATATTGCCTTTTCCCCTCAAGATAGGGAGATAATGCCCTAAAGTGGTGGACCTTCTGTCCAGTGCTGGACTATTGAATGCTTAAATATGGACTGTGTATAGTCACTCCACCCTGTGGGAAGCCTGGATCTCTTTGGAAAAAGTCAACTTCCATGAACTGAAGAATACAGTTGGTTTTTATCAGGGGTGGCTAACCTTGGTGCTGCAGCTGTTCTTGGACTTCAATTCCCAGAAGCCCTGATCAGCAGAGGTAGTGACTTGGAATTGAAGTCCAAGAACAGTTGGAGTACCAAGGTTGGCCACCCCTGGTTTACAGGATGCCATCAGAAGATTTCTGACTGATTTGGTTGCCAAACCTGTTGAAACCGGTATTCAATTGTGACCTGAATGATCAACATGATCATTCTCAAATGCCAAATCCACTGCAGAGTCTGTTCTTCTCCATGGTTAACCATGGGATTATGCATGATGAAGCAAGCAAAGAGAAAGCTACCGAACATGTGAAGGAATGGCAATTTAGCTGCCGTCAAAAAGGCTATCCTGGATTTATTGTAATGCCATAAAATAGGTAAGGGCTTATAATATTAAGCTAATTAATGAGGCTGCAAATCAACAAGTGGAGCTGTTCTTTATTGTTTGCAACCTCACCACTGTAAGACAGCCACCAATATTTCAACCTACTGTAACAAACTGTAATAGACTTGAAGCTCATTTTAGATCAAAGACTGAATGCATCTATTAAGACCTTGCCTCTCATTGTGGTTTAGTAGTTCATGTTGAAATGACCCACACAGTGTCTGGACTAGGCTTCTTGGATGAGTTTCAATTGGCGAGGACTGACGATGTCAACAAAGCACTCACACAATGTAAGTGCTCTCTGATTGACACATGTATGTCTTGGCAATAAAAAGCTGCCAAGTCTAGTATGGTAGAGTGGGCCACTCATACCATCAATACATAATTCCAGGAAGGATTTTTGTTTTAAGGAAAGTATTGAGCACACATTCTGAAGAAGAAAATAACCTAGTGATAGATGACCTTAAATACTACAGGCCCAGGGTGGTGGCTGAGCAAGTGCATGTGTTCCTTCTTGAGATTGACAGTCTCGATACATTTTGTTTGGGGTTTAGGCCTCTAGCACAAAAACAGTATTGGTTGCCCTGCATGATGATCTCTTAAGGAAGGCTGACATGATAATGTAACCCTCCTGGTAATCAACAGTGGTACCCTATCTTTGAATCTTTCAGCAGAGTTTGATACCATCAACCGCAATATCCTTCTGCAACAATTATCAAGTTTGGGGATGGGGGAGGTCTGACACTCAGCAGGCTCTAATCTTTACACTGTGGTTATTCTCAGATGGTTGAGCTTGGGAGCCTAGTTCATCCTCCTGGTTTCTCTGATATGGAGTTCAACAGGGGTCAATTATCTCCCCAATACTATTTAACATCTACAATAAACTGATGTTTGATGTCACCAATACATGGAAGACACACAACTCTTCCTCTAGGGGTGGAATGAAGGTTCTGCAGAAGATGCTGTTCAGGCACATCAGCACTATCTGACCTCAGTTATGGACTGCACAAGGGCTTGGTTGGGAGGTTCATTAGCTAGCCTGGACAGAATTAAATTTCCCCTGAAATAATATGTTTGCAACTTGAGAGTCTTTTTGAACTCATTGCTTACAATGGAGCACAAAATATCTGCCATGGCCAGGAGTGCCTTCTTTTAACTTTGTTTGATTGGCTAGTTGCATCCCTACCTGGACAAGAGATCTATAACAACGTTGGTTTGTGCATTGGTAATTTCAAAGATTGACTACTGTAATCTCTCTATCTACCATATCACTTGTTCCTCACATTCCTCATAGCTGAGAACAGTTACACAGACAAATGTAAGAAAGGTTACAACAAGGATTCAAAACTTCTCAGCAGTGGCACCTTTTTGGAAGAAGTTGCTAGCAAAAATGCTTGAGAATCTGGCCCACGGTGTATTTATGGAAAAACCCAAAGTAGAGTTGTTTAAGATGGCATTCAAAGAAATACTCCCTGTAAGAAGATCCAAAGGATTTGGAATCCCCGTTCTATCCTTCTCTTTTCTTTCCTTTTGGGTTGTCACCATATAGACACATAGCATTTTAGTTGTGGGCTGGATAGAGTGGATGGAATGGAGCTATTTCTATTATGGAACAAATGAAAAAATTAAAGAATGAGGTAAGAGCAATACAGAGGAAACACACAAGACAAATAAGAAAACAAACTAAAACTGTCCAGTACTTACACACTAGCATAGCTTCAGCATAGTCTCAGAGCATACACAAAGTGCATATCTTACAGCCTGACCTAGCAGGACAGCAAATAAACATAGCATATCTTGAGAGATATGTAAGCCAACTTATACTTTAAGCTTTACCTTCTAGACTCTCCCAGTAGTCTTCCAATGAGGTGTTAAGTTGTTTCAAACATTTAGAAAGACAAGATCATTTTCCACCTCCTCCCTTCACCCAGATGAAATAGTCTTTCCAATAAGCTCAATACCCAGGAACAAGCTGCTCTAGCCTAGACATTCTTTCCTGCCAAGATCAGCTGCATGTATCATTTCCTTCCCTGATAGTCCTTACCTCCCACTATGATTGGCCACCCATTCCCTAGGACTGACTACATAATCAGATTTTATAGGAACACCAAATCTCATTAACTCTAAGGGGAGAAGGAGGGAGGATAGAAAGATCATTCGTTCCATCATTTTCTCAACCCATCATTTTTTTTCTTTTATTTTTTCTGCCTCTCCCATTCCAATAAACCTCCCATATACCACTGAGGGCACTGCTTTAGGCAAAGGAGTGAGAAGGGCAGGCCAGTTCTCCCTGTTCCTCTAAAATACACCCTCAAGAGTCAAATAGGGAAGATAGCAAGGTAAATAATGCTTAGAAACAAGGTGCGGAAAGGTTGCCTATTTCTCCATCTTCATTGTCCTGATGGGACATTTCGGGTGGAGAAGGATTCAGTGATCCCACACCTATTTCCTAATTTCTGTACCTGGATTAAGGGAAGGTTTTGGAGACACCTATGATTAGTATTAAGGAGAAGGAGGTCTACTTTATGCTGATGTTAGGAGTAACAATGGTACAGGGGATTGAAAAGATATTGGATAATTAAATTAATTTCTTCCAGCTTACTGGCATTTCAGCAGTTGCAAAGAAAACTCATCTGTCTTGCTTCCAGTAAATTAAAGTTTAAAATATTCCCTCATTCATGTATCTTACTGTTATTTAGCATATATTGTGTGTTTTATTATTGTGTATTGTGGATATTGTATAAATTCTTTATTTATATCTTGTATTGTATTGTAGTTTTATTGTTTGTTGGAAGCCGCCCTGAGTCGGTGCAAGCTGAATAGGGCAGGATATAATAATAATAATAATAATAATAATAATAATAATAATAATAATAATAATAATAATAATAATAATAATAATAATAATAATAATAATAATAATAATAATAATAATAATAATAATAATAATAATAATAATAATAATAATAATAATAATAATAATAATAATAATAATTTTTGATTTGTACCCTGCCCTACTCAGCGCAAGGCTGACTCAGGGCAGCATTACAACATATTAAGAAACAATATACAATTAAGAAAGAAAAATAATAGTAATAATAAATAATTGATATCCCAAAAACACATACAATTAAAATATACAATACAATTTCAAAGTGCAAAGTACAATATAACAAAATACAATATAAAAACAACTCAACTTCCCCGCGGCACATGCCAGACTGGGGAAGGAGCTGGACAAAGCAATAGCAGCAGATTTTACAGTCCGTGCCGCCGGGGACCCAAATAAGCTCAGTTTCCCCGTGGCCAGAGCAGGCCGGGGAAGAAGCTCTCTCATCCCCTACAGGGAGAGCAATCGTAGTGGGAGGTATTTATATATTTTATATAAATAAAAATCGTATCATATCGTATTGTGTGTTTTATAGCAGGCCAAAGAAACATCTGCTTCTTCAGCAAAATTTGCTACATTGTTTTTGCACCCTAGCAAAGTGTTTAATACACAATCTCTAGACAAGGGCTACAATACTAAACAAAGCCTAAACCAGGAGTTCTCAACCTTTTTAAGCCAGGGGCCGGGTCACACTCCCTCAAACAGCTTTGGGGGCTAGACGGTCGTTTTGCCCTTCCTCCATCACATGACACTTCCTGGTGGTGGAGGTGGTGGGGAACCACATGAAATGGCACCATGGGCCACAGTTGGCCTATGGGCTGTAGGTTGAGAATCCCTGCCCTAAACATTGATGACATTAAATTGCTGCACTCAGTATGCCAGCAAATTTGGAAAACACAGCAATGGCCACATGATTGGAAAAGGTCAGTTTACATACCAATTCCAAAGAATGGCAACACCAAAGAATGTCAAAACTTTGGTACAATTGCACTCACCTCACATGATACCAAGGTCATACTCAAGATTCTATAAGATAAGGCTTCAGCAGTTTGTGGATCAAAAACAAGCTGGGTTTCAAAGAGTCAAGGAATAGAGACCAAATTGCCAATATTCACTGGATTATGGAGAAAGCAAGGGAGTACCAGAAAAATGTATATTTCTGCTTCATTGACTTTGCTAAAACCTTTGATTGTGAAGATGGGGGTACCAGACTACCTCACCTGTCTTCTGGGAAACCTATATGTGGGTCAAGAGGAGGCAGGTAGGACCGGATATGGAACAACTGATTTGTTTAAAATAGGAAAAGGAGTATAACAAGGCTGTATATTTTCAACCTTATTACTTAACACGTGCAGAGTACTTCATTTGGAATGCAGGGCTGGGTAATTCATAATCCAGAATTAAGATTGCTAAGGAAAATACCAACAATCTCAGATATGCAGATGACACCATCCTAACAGCACAACTATGCCCAAGAGACAAATAAATAAAGTCAGATACTTTTTCTCTGCCTTTCTCTCCAGTCATACATAGATGAAAGCACACAGACACAATAGTCAATGTGTGTTTTTTTTATATATTGACTGCACCAAAATATGCTGACCTAATAGCAATGGCACAAAATTCCTGAGCTAAGGCAAAAGGGAGAGCTCACATCTGTCAACTACAATGAGTCTCTGCTTTGCTTAAGACTAAAGTGGGCTGACTAGTATTTGCTGTTATGAAAGGCACAAACACTTCAAAAAAGATTGCCTCATTCACCCTGCTTTCCTGTATCACACAATGTGTGGGTGAAGGGAAACACCTCCACTGAAGTAGAAAGGTGGTAAATTAAACAGCTGCCTCCTCTCACACCTATATACACACAGCTTTATTTAATCATTGTTTACCCAACGTCTTCAACTTACAAAACATATCTTTAAAGAGAGAGAGAGAGAGAGCAAGAATAGCAAGTGCACAAGAGATAATTATGCCCATGGAGCACAAATAGAAAATACAAAGATGTAACCTAAAATAAAGAAGAAGAAAACAAGTTCCCTTGAACACATACTCTTGCCTAAATGCACCACATGCTGCCTCCCTACACACAACATCTAGTTTGTTGTATTACTTTCTGAGGTGCATGCTTCCAATTTTCCAATACATTGTCTCATGTGGTTAAAAGTGTGTATGTTAATTCTGGATACATGTAGGCAGAACAAAATCACATATTTCTTTCCACCCAATTGTCCATGTCCAGAATTCAAGGGTACATGGCAAAAGCTTGGGTAAGCCACCCACAGAGACAAGCTGAAAATCTGTAGAGATAACACCTACTCTAGTGCTCTAGCCGCACCCACTCCATCATTGCTTTAAACATTTGAAAACAATAAAGGTGGACGTTCCTTCCCAAAAGGTGGGGTTCTGGCTCATGTGGAGGACCCACACAAATAAAAGAGCTTCCTCCTCTTCAGGTTGTCACGTTCATGCATTGAAAATGGCAATGAAGGGAATGGGTGCTAGGTCATCTCCTAATCTTCTGCATTCTGCACCACATACTCTTTAGGACAAATGAACCAGGCTTTAGTCCATGTGGCTAAGCCGAAAGGAAGTTGTTACCAGGGACATAACTTTTGGAGTCCTAAAAGGAAACACTTTTAAATATATGAATTTTAGAGAAAGGTGGTCTGACAAGGGACGTTCCAAAATCTGCTTGAATACCGTATTTGTAGAGAGAGAAATTTTCCCTACTTACAACTCCCAGAATTTCATGAAACTTCCATAATCATCAAAAAAAGTAGCTATTTCTATTTCTGAACATTCTTAAGTCTAAATGCAACTGTTCATGTCCAGACACACAGAATCAGTTGAGTTATATAGTGCATCAACACACATAATTGATTGAATGAGTCTACTATGAGATTTGCAAAATAATTTAGGTCAATTCAGACACCATGTCTTTGAGGAGACTATCTTGAAATTGTACTCCTACTACCACACTTGTAGGGTTTATGTCCAGGGAAGGAGAAAATAGTAGGAACAGGGAGTAATAGAAAAGAAAGATTTATGGGGTCTGAACTCTCTGCGACAAACCAGGAAAGGGACCTTGGTGCCCTGGTGGACAGCTCAATGAAGGTGTCAACCCAGTGTGCCTCAGCAGTGAAAAAAGCAAACTCAATGTTAGGGATCATTAGGAAGGGTATAGAAAATAAGTCAGCAAGTGTCATTTTGCCTCTTTATAAATCTATGGTGAGGCCCCATCTGGAATACTGTGTACAGTTCTGGTCGCCATACCTCCAGAAGGATATTATGGAGTTGGAGAAAGTACAGAGGAGGGCAACCAGAATGATTAGGGGACTGGAACACCTTCCTTACCATCTGAGGCTGCAACGGTTGGGCCTTTTCACTCTTGAACGGCGGCGTCTAAGAGGTGACCTGATTGAAGTTTATAAAATCATGCACGGTGTGGACAAAGTGGATAAGGAAAAACTGTTTTCCCTATCGCACAACACTAGAACTAGGGGACACTCCATGAAACTTTTGGGTACTAGTTCTCAAACAAATAAGAGAAAGTACTTTTTCACCCAGAGGATTACTGGTCTATGGAACTCCCTGCCAGAAGAAGTGGTGACAGCTGTCAGTCTTGACAGCTTTAAGAAAGGATTAGACAAGTTCATGGAGGACAAGGCTATCAATGGCTATAATTATGGCTACCTAAGGACAACCTCCGGGTTGGAGAGATAGGCAGGATATCTCTCAATGCCATTTCTAGGGAATCCTAAGCAGGTGAAGGCATCTCCTTGGGAATACCCTGAAGGAAATGGTGAGCCACTGTGTGAGACAGAATGCTGGACTGGATGGGCTGTGGCCTGTTCCAGCAAGGCTGTTCTTATGTTCTTATGTTCTTATGAGTCTTCTAAGTGCCTGAAAATGTCACTTTATTTTCAGTGTGCACATAGGTTAAAATTCAGTGTTTCCCAAACTTTGGTTTCTGGATTTCATTTCCCAGAAGCCTAAGTCAATTCCTCAAAGCACTGATCAGCCAATATACTGACTTAGGCTTCTGGGAATTGAAGTCCCCTGTGGGGCATGGAGCCCACTTTGGGAACCACTGGGTTAAATAATAATTACTGCTTTAATGAGAAAGAGTACCGTAGAGTACTCAATCTCCTATTGCAATTCTTATTTTCTATTTCCCCTTCCAAACGATTGAAATATAATTCTGAACATACAGGTATGTCATGTTTCTTTGAATACCCAAATGAACAAGTATTCTTTTTTTTTACCATCCTATATCTGTATAACATCTTTATTTTCTTAAACTAGAAACATAAAAGTAGTATAATTAATATTTATGTGGCCTTTTTTCCCTTTTTCTTTCACATCCTTTTCCCTTTCCTCCTTTTTTGTCTAAGACAGCTACAGCCTCTTAGAGTGTTTTCACAATTATCTACAGTTGGTTTTTATTACTATTTTTATAGTTTCAAACAACTATTAAAGAAAAATAAATAAATTGTGTTATAAAGGCTGGAATACATTTCCATATCTTGCAACAGAACTATAGCTCTTTCAAATTCACACATAACAGAAATAAAATAGAAAATTAGCTTTCCAAAAGTAAAATACAGTGCTTAAGGAGGTCATCTCATAGGCAAGACTTTTTTTACAACTTGCATAGATTAGTTGTTAGCTATATTTCCAGAGAAAAGGTAAAGAATGCACGAGAGATGACATGCTCAAATATATGAATCACCTCCAACTTGAATACACCAGCTCCATTCTCTTAAAAAACATGGCACTTATACCCAAGTCAAAACAATCCTCTTGTCCTAATAAATATCCTTACCATCCTTTAGCCACTCTAGAGCACATGCTGAAACTCTAATGCTGGGGCTAATGAGGATGAAAAAACCAAACAATGGCTTAAAATGGACATCAGTAAACAGAAAAACTGGATGCCTTCTTTGTTGCCACATATTGTCCTAGGCTTCTGCATTCACTGCTTCTTCTCACTGCATATATGAGAATGGTATTCTTCCAGTTGACATGTATGGATTAATGATCAAGTGATAACTATGAAACATCACCCCAGAGCTTTTGCAATAAATACAGCAGTGCTTCCCATGGTCTCAAAGGTGAGGAAATGCCAGTTCATCGTGCATGCATTTCAGCCATTTGAGGCCTTGCACAATTAATTAATACCCAATGACTGGCAGTGAATATCTGAGCTGACAGCAATGAAAACTATTGCATTGATACTGGCTGCTCAGAAACACATGACAGTACTGCAGTTAAATCTGTAATAGTTTATTTTAACATCACCTGACTCTACAGTCAATCAGTATTGACCACACATAAATCAGTGATGGTGAACCTTTTAGAGACCGAGTGCCCAAATTGCAGCCCAAAACCCACTTATTTATTGCAAAGTGCCAACACAGCAACAGGGAAGGAAGGAAATGCTCCCATTAGGCTGATTGACAGAAGGATGGGGTGGACTCTGTGATGGGTGAGGGAAGAGGTGCTCTCATTGGACTGCTGGGCAGAGGGGCAGGGTGATCTCTATGCTGGGGTGACTGAATGGGTGCCCACAGAGAGGGCTCCAAGTGCCACCTCTGGCACACATGCCATAGGTTCGTCACCACTGAGACATATTATTATCAAATGCTGATTCTTAACATTTCAGGCAACCTGCTCTACTAGCCATGTGAAGATTATTCCCTAATCAGCATGAGGGGATACATCCAATTATACAACATGGACAGAATACGAGAGTGCAAAGTCCACTTTTATTTTCTGCTTGGAATCTGGAGAGCTACGGACCAGCTCATGCTGCAAAAGATGTGGACAAGGATCATAATGATGGTGACATCCCATTGACTTGACATTCCACACTAAAAATCCAGTTACCAAAAGCTATCAAAAACAATTCCTAATTGAGAGTCAGAAATCCTTGTGGATCTCTCAGAGTCTGGCCAATCTATGTTTTAATTTCTCCTGGAATAGAAAGTATATGGTCAATGGGATACACAGACAAATAATCACTACAGACTTATGAACAAGTATCATTGTGGAACATTTCTTCAGCTCAGCTAAATCTGCCATCCTGAAATGGATTCATTGTTCCTAATATGGCTTATTTATATGGCTTATAGTTTATTTATTTTTCTTGACTAAGCCAGGAAATGGAATAAGTAAAAACTGAAAATAAATTCAAAAGATTGTCATGTTGTTCTAGTAGTGTCAGCATTATTCCATAGTATTCCTTTGAAAAGATTAATATTCTGCTACCTGAAATGCTGATTAATCATTGATTAATGGTTTGCTTACCATTTTAATTAAAACATCATTTTCTTCTACTGCTGTAATTAATTCTGTTTTCTCCAGTCAGGAAACCTTCTTTTGCCCTGCAAATTAATGTATCACCATGCTCATTGGCAAACTGGACAGAAGTGGCCTCTAGGAGGAAATATCCCATCTGTGCTATCCAATACGAGACTCTCCAGGAAATTAAAGTGATAATAAAGACATGGTTTGTTATACAATCTACCATGTAGTTTTATATACCAAGATAATTGTTTTTGTCTGCTGTGAAGTTATTTCTCACAAGTAAGCAATATATAAAACAGAATGAAAGGTTTTAGTTAAATTTAAAAAAATCAAGTCCCTTCAGTGTCTAAATTTGGAAATATTGATCATGTCTTAAAATCTAGCTCATTAAAATCAATGGCACTAATGAAATTACAAGCAAAACCTCTACATATGATTTTTTCTGTTCCACGAGGTTATTTGTAAGTCAAAAAATTTGTATGTTGAAAACTCATTGCATTACCAGAAGAGGCCACTAGATGTCACTGTATATTTTTGGTATGTCAAATTTTTCCTATTAAATTTTTTTATGTTGTTTATTATTATTATTGGCCTGGGTTTCTATTTGTATGTCAATTTTTTTGTAAGTCAAACCGTTTGTATGTCGGGTTCCACTATACTTAACTTTGGCTGAATTATACCTACCATAATATTGATTTTCCCCTATACATATTTTATTTTGCTTTCTGTGGCAGGGAATTGAATGGCCAAGATATTCTGGCATAAAGATATTCCCATGCTATCTGGTGATATAATTGTCCTCAGGCTTCTATCCATAAAAGTTTCCTTTCCACCCCTCTGGTTTTTGAAGTTGCTGATGTATGGGTGTAACTTTACACAAGATAATTTTGCAGTGAAAGATGCTGGATCACCAAGAGAGACTTAATAGTATATACATCCTGGTACCCCTCCAGTTCTGCTCACATGAAAACCTCACCTTTAGCTAGATGAGGTCCTAAGTAACTATTTATAGGGTAATTACAAAACAAGAACAGACACCCTTCTCCTGCAAACACACAAAGCGTTCAGTGAAGTGAGAAGCATCCATAGATCATGGTGCTCAACTATTGTAGTTAGGGTTACAGTTGATGCCGTATCTGATTCAGAATATTAGCTGTCATCATGGTGATCAGTCATGATGATTGTCCTGGGAGCAATATAATGCAGTGTCCTTCCATCTGACTTCTGCATCACAGTGTGACACCCGTACCACTGCTCCAGTTCTGTGAGTCACTTTCTGGTCCTGAGCACTTTTGGCACACAAAATATAGGATTTAGACATTTTAAAACTCTTCCTTCCCTTTATAAATGGCATTTGGCTAGTGTAATTGTATATATATAATCCTGTTTCTCTGGCAGTTATGGACTTTCCCAAATATTTACTTCCCAAAGCTAGACAAAAACAGGAAGAAATTTAGCCATCAAAATCTGTACAGTGCTGAATTTTGCAATCCTGTTTTTGAAAACTCCTTCATATTTTCTTTGAAAAAATGAACAAAACACATAATTAAATGGAAAATCCATTTCGAAAATGTGTACATTTGAAAATGTGAACACAAAACACATACCATGTAAAATATATTAATTATTTACTCTTTGTAAATGTAGACAATATATGCAGATATTTATGGGGAGGAACCATGATCCAATGCAGAATTAGACAGAAAAAAATGGAATAGTGGAGACATGATAGCTTAGGCAAAAAATAAGCTGGGCAGATTTATACTGATCTGTTTGCAAAAAACAAACTTTTGGAAGATCTATACATTCAGATCTGGGCAAGTTGAAACCCCAAACCATCTACATTCTATTAAATCCTAATTTGTGCTGGGAAGCTGTACTATTCAAGCACATTACTACAAAATAACCACAAAAGAATGTGCAGTGTAGTCGTGAAGCATTAACAACAATTTTAATTGCTGTGGACTATTTTGACTCTACCTTTGCTATTCAGATGTAAGCCCCTGGAGTAAAATTCTGGCAAGATGAACCTAGGGTTTGTTAATGGACAATTTTTAAGGAGTACATAAGTAGGCTTGTGGTTGATTTATTATATTTGAACACAGTTAATGAAAATCCCTATTGAGACTAGTCACAGATGTGATTAGGAAGGCAGCCCTCAACTAGTTCTCAAAATGCCCAGTGCTCCAAAGGCCACGTGCAGCTTAGATCTCTAGGGCCAAAGCAAAAGGTTCTCTAGGGCCAAAGAAGCTGTAACCAGCTTCAAGAACAGAAATGTTCAAATTGTGCCGAAATAGTAAAAAATAATACATTATGTATTACATGTTTAATATTCTACTAAGAAGCTGTATGGAAGAATGAACACACACAAAATTATTTAAGAATGTCATTCAGTTTAATAGAAATGACTCACTAGAATAGAAGAGGAACATAACATGGAAATGCAAAGGATGCTACCATTGCTTTAAAAATTAGTGATGAATGACTCTTTCCATGTTGATTTGGTAGTTCTTTGATGAGTTGGTTCTTCTGTGCATTCTTCTGCATCTGTCTTCTCATTTATACTTTGTAATTAATTTGAAAATTGGCATATGCACAGTTTGCCACTAGAGACAGATGAATCTGTCAGTTTCATTTTCCTCTACACTCGCATTTTTAAGTCTCAAGGTCATGCTGTCTTAAATAATGAAAAAATAAGGATTCTGACACCTTCCTATTAAACATAACCTGAAACAAAATTCCCAGCAATTCCTGTGTGCCAATGACTATATCTGAATCTGAAACAAATGGTAACAAAGGGCTCCTAGACTTGACCACTCTTTCCCACTGGCATTTAATGAATTAGGACTGGGAACCAGTATCAACCTCTAGACAAGGAATCACTTGGAAACACTAAGGTGAAATCAAGCCATCTATAAAATAACTGCTGATTCCCTATTTACCAACCCAGAAGGATGAGAATAACAGGACATGCACCAGTGGTGACAACAGGCTTCCCAGAGACATGCTATGTAAGATGGGTTCAGGCCAGTCCACCACTATTAGTAATTAAATAATCTTGACAAGCCATGCTTTAGTTCATGGGAGTGTCAAAATGAGTATGTGATCAAAAAGGTAAAGGGATAATCATTACAATTTTATACTGAGACCAGGGTGGGGGTGGGGATGTGGATGTGAATTATAGTGAAGAAGGAAACATTGTTGTGGTAAGGAACAAAAACAGAAATGGCAAAATTGCTCATTGAAACAATTGGTTCTATAGCCCCAGAAATTAGTAAGTTACCATTTTTGGGAAAAAAAAGTTGAAATTCTTAAATGTAACTAAAACAGTAACTTTTCATGGGGGTGGGGTTCTAGATGCTAAAAAAATGCTGTTGAAAAACACATTGTGCTTCAATATGTCTTGTGCCACTTCAGTATCTACAACAAACAACACAATGGCAGGAGTAGCACAAGGAACAGGAGATATTGCTCCTCCACTATTTAGGGCAGGGGTTGCCAAACTTTTTAAGTTGTGGGCCAGGTCACACTCCCTCAGACAGTTGAGCAGGCTGAACTGGTGATTCCCCCATTGTAAACGTTGCCATAAAATACATCCACAGCTGTCATAAACACGTTTATGACAGGTGCAGGTGCATTTACGGCTGTCATAAACGCGTCTGCTTCTGGCCATGGCAGTGGTGGCACTACAGGCTGGAGGACTTGGCACCATGGGCTGAGGCCGGCCCACAGTCCTTAGGTTGCCCGCCCCTGATTTAGGGAGACCTCACCACTATTACAATAAATGTAACTTTTAAAAGTCACAGTTACTATGCAAAAATAATAATAATAATAGCATATTTCCTGAGAAATCACAATGGCATGTAAAGTAGCTACATCTCTGTTACTGGTGAGATAAATCCAATTTTTTTGCCCAGCCCGTTTTAATTATTCTACTCAATTGTTATGCATGTAAATGGGTGTTTTTATTTTATTCTTTTTCCTTGTTACCCCCTAGTGAGTTCCAAATTTTCCAACTGTTTCTTCTTCGCTGTCCTTGCTTATGAGGGAGAACAATGCACTCAATTGTAGCAGAACAACAATAAGTGTTGTCTAATAAAGAAGGGAAGTTCTTAGCAACAGAGCTGTACATCAACCTTAATCTTTCAGATGTCAGGTGAGAGCTACCCCATCACCCAAGCTTTTGATAGAGAGAAATTTGTATATCTATGGGAAACATTTTGTTATGATCTGTATCTTTTGTTTTGTGATTCAGGCTTTACCTGCTGCTCTTGGGTGTGTACTGTTTTTATGTTTTATTTTAATAGGGTTATTATTTTATGTGTTGTGTTAACTTGTATTACTAGGTAGAAAGGTAACATAGAAACATTTTAAATAAATAAAGTACTAATAATAATAGGCTTGATACAGTACCAAATGAACCACCTGTGATGATGAAAAAATGTTACCTCATTTTTGCAGATGAGAGCAAAACATTTCTCTTATTGCAGGTGATTCAGATTATGAGAAATTGTGCACATTCCTGCATGTTGGGATTGCTGTAATTTGGATACTTTTAATGTAGAAATCCTGTATTTTGCACAAAGTGACAGGGTTTTAATTGAGCATACAAATCCCCCACCCTGTCCAAGTCTGTTTTCACAGAACATCTTTATGATAATTCTGCTGCCAGGGGGAAAGCACTAGTATTTTTGCTTTTCTGAAGGGGAAAAAAATAGTGTGCATTTTTTGTTGCCTTTCATTCTGAAAACCTTATATTTTAAGTAAACTAATTGGGTTTTAGACACAATAAAAGTTTTGCATGCAAAATATATTATTCTAATGTTAAAAAAAGTTTGGTTTAGTTTTTTGGCAATTATGTTGGGAAAAGTGAAACATCTCATAGTATTTTATCATTTTTTCATCCTTCATCAAAATTTGAACATTTATAGTTGCTAAAGACACCCATTTGCTCTATCCTTAATCATTTGTCCTATAATTTCACCAGTATTTTGTTTTGTTGCTTATTTGCTTTTTTGGGGTGGGGGTGGGGGGGGTGGGTTGGAGGGGAAGGGGTTGCATTTGGAGATTATTTACAACTCCTGATTTCAGAATGGTATGCATAAATAGCAAACACATACAATAAAAGAGTGAAGAAAATCAATATACCTTATACCTATCTACCCAGAGAAATCAAGCACATGGCAGGCAGCATACTATACTTGTGTGAAAAGAAGTGCTATCAACAAATGTGCTATCAAGTTATATCAAAAAACTAGAATTGGTACCCAGCTCCGCCCAGGTTTTGGGTGTGGTCTGGCCATCGCAGTCCCCTCCCATTGGCCACTGGCTGTCTCTGTGTCTGGGCGCTGGTGGGGGGGGGGCGCTGGTGGGGTGGTCTTGGTGGGGTGGTCTTGGGGACATTTGGTGTGGGTGTCTCCCCTTTCTTACTTCCCTAGTCTGGGGACTCCTCTGATTTCCTTGTTGCAGTAGCCTCTGCTCTCCCTCCTCCGCTGTTTCCTTTTCTTCCTTTCTCCTCCTATCTCCCTCCCCCTCCTCCCCCATCACTTCTCTCCCACCCACCTCCTCTGCTTCGCCTATGCTCCTCCTGTTTGCCTCCTACCCCTCCACTTCTCTCATTCCCTTCTCCTCTTCTTCCTCCATTCTTGTCTTCATTGCATCCTCCTAGAATAGTTAGAATAGAACATTCCCAGAGAAAGCAAAGGTAGGGGCCACATGCAGAGCAGATGGCTCCTGCACCTGCAAATGGTCCTTGAAGACCTCATTCTTTCTCATGGGAAACACAGGTGCTTTCCCATGAGATTGCTATTAGATCACCACATTCAAGGGCACCTTTTTCTTATAAAAAGAGCCCAATTTGAGCACTAAGCACACACATTTCGGGAGCCAGGGGAAACTCTGGCCCCTCCACATAATAATCTTGATTGCAGCGGGAGCCCTTGTTGGTGGGCATCCCAAAATGACTCTTTGGGGCTAACACTTAGCCATGAGGGGCTGAATTGTCCCTAACCATGTAAGGGGGAAATCTGCTAGGGAGCTAGCAAGACTTTCAAGTTAATTTATTTGTTTTATTAGTTTGTGTTTTATGTAATATAGATTTAGTTAAGATGTGTATCCTGTATCGTGTTTCCTTGAAATAAATCTTCAAAAGCCAGTTGTGTGTGCCTGCCTTTGTAAAGAAGAAAAAGGAAACCTAGCAGAGCTGAAGTGGCTTCAATTTGTCCTCATCGCTTCCAGCCAGACGGAAAGAGGTGAGAGGGATAGCTCTGTCTCAGAAAAGGAGGGGAAGAGTGGCAACTCTAAGAAGCCTAGCTTCTTCTAAGTGATTAATATTACCTGCCATATGCAGAAGGCTACTCTGTCCCTGTCCCCAGCGAATCGGGCTGGAGGAGGCAAGCTCATAGAGGCAAGCAGGTCGCAGGATCTAAGGTCAGCCCTGCCGGGAGCCCAATGAAGCCTTTGTGAGGCATGTTCCACCCCCTACGTCCCTGATATTCGCCTCCATTGCTTGGAGGGCAGCTGGAGTTGAGGGATGACTGTGCGCTGCCAGCGCCAGCACCTGGGTTCACCTCTGGGTGCTCTCCAAGCACCAGAGACAGGTGAGTAATGTGCACTTCCACCTGCCTTGCATGGGATCACCCTCAGCTTAGGGATCCTACCTGCACTTTGCAAACGGAGGCGAATGGCTTATCGAATGACGGTTTGCTTTTGGCGCTCCTCTCCTGGCCATGCACCTGGCTTGGCCACCTGTGTCAAAGGGCTGGTCCGCCCTCACCCCCTCCTTCTTTGTGGCTGCTGCCTTGGACACAGATGTGTCTGAGGCAAACAGCTTTTCGAACGGAGGTGAACATCTGCTCAAATTTTGTTTTGTGTTTAGTGCGCCTCTCCTGGCCACACGTCTGGCTCATCTGCCTGCCCTCCTCTTTCGGCATGGCCCCCAGCCATGGCCATGGCATGGCTATCCTCGCCTCCTCACATCTCCACAAATTGTGGTTTGTGTCTGGTTAATGCGGAGTTCCACGCATGTGCAGTTCCAGCCTTTCTTCCACATGACCATTCTGCTCCAGGACTGGTGCACATGCACATATTTTTGTTGGTGGTGGGGCGCACAGCCCACCTTGGGGCCCAGGGCCCAGACAGTGTTCGGCTCTGAAATGTCAGGTATGTGTCTGCCAAATTTGGGAGGGGTAAGTGAAGGGGTGTAGCATGGCATACCGGTCATGTGGACCCACATCTTTGCTTAATAGATATTGATAGGTATTTGTAATGCACATTTAATTTCATGGAACTACTATTCCATGTACTAGATCACGAGTTCTCAACCTTTTAAAGCTGGGGACCAGGTCACACTCCCTCAGACAGCTTTGGAGGCAAATGGCCATTTTGCCCTTACTCCACCACATCGTATTTTCTGGTGAGGTGGAGGCGGTGGGGGCCACATGAAATGGTGCTGTGGGCCACATCCAACCCATGGGCAGCAGGTTGAGAATCTGTGTACTAGGTATCATTATGCAAAATGGCCTTCAACGAATAACTAAGTATCTAATCTGATAAATAAGTGTTATCACCAGGTGGGGCTCACTAGATGGTATCAAAACCAAACAGATCTATAAACCTTTATAGAGGTTTCTCATTGAAACCAGAGACTCACACTTAGCTTTGGCCTGATTAATGTTTAGTCCTAATCTTCCAAGTCAATTTAGTATAACACAGAATTCAGACTCCTTCAGATATCTGTGACCTCGGAGACAGCAACAAAACTGTAAACACATTCCAAAATTTTGTCTAGTGTTGATGATAATTTCTTCATCATCTTCCTAGATAACTGCTTCTAATTTGTTTTTCCTGTTAGGATTTTCTCTAGTGATTTCATGCCAGCTACATATAAGAACCAACCGAAAATAATTATTTCTGGTCACTTCTGATCGAGTACTGCTTCAATTCTGTTACTATTTATCTTCTCCGTAATAGAGAAATTAATCTTGCCATACAGTTTCCATATCCACATTTTTTGTAACAAAGACTCTTGTAAATGCTGACAACAACTTGGCAAAGAACAGGTTTAAAACCAGCTATTTTCCATTAAAGTTGCCTACAATAAAGATAGTCTCATATCTGAAAGGGTCAACTGACTGCACAAGAAAGCACGTCATGCATGAGAAACAGAAACTGCAAGCATGGTTTTACATTTATAGATGCTAATTCAGATATACAGATTGTCACCTGGTGAAACAGTGGTTATTAAAGCATGAACACTAATTTGCTACCAAGCCCTAGCTAGTTGCAATCCTCCAATAATGTAGATGGCAGCAACTGAAACCTTAAATGAAGTGAATATAGTAACATAAAAATTAAAAGGTAAAGGTAAAGGTAAAGGTTTCCCTTGCTCGAAAGCCAGTTGTATCCGACTCTAGGTTTCAGTGCTCATCTCTGTTTCAAAGCCGAAGAGCCAGCGCTGTCTGCTTCTGCAGACGTTCCTGTGGTCATGTGGCAGGCATGACCAGTGATGCACTGCAGCAGGTTATGTCAGGTTCTGCAGAACCGGTAGCAGAAATTCCCCAGGTCACGCCCACTTGGTTGGCCAAGCCCTCCTCTGTCGCCCATAATGCAGGATGTTTGGCTACGCCCACAGATTTGGCCAGCCCACAGAGTAGGTAGTAAAAAAATTTGCAGTGCATAACTGGCCATGACTAGAAACCGGAGCCGATGGAACACTGTTACCTTCCCACCAAAGTGGTCCCTATTTATCTACTTGCAGTTTCATGCTTTCGAACTGCTAGGTTGGCAGGAGCTGGGACAAAGACGGGAGCTCATTCCGTCCTGCAGTACTCGGGAATCGAACTGCTGACCTGCCACCTTCCAGTCAGCATTTTAGCCACATGAGCCACTGCAGTCCCCCACATGAAAATTAGGGGGGGGGGATAAATTAAATGCATAAACCTGATTCAGATGCATTGGCCTTGCAATTGGCAGACTTTGGAAGTATGCTAGGTAGCTGTGTTTTCAACATTATATATGCCAACTAGCCCAACCTGTGACATGTCCACAGGTTACATAAATATTTAGAACAGGATTTCTCAACCTTTTTAACCCAGGGGCCGGGTCATGCTCCTTCAGACAGCTTCAGGTGCCGGACAGCCATTTTGCCCTTCCTCCATCATATGACACTTCCTGGTGTGGAGGAGGCCAGTGCCACAATCAGGGGGGGGACAATTAGGACTCCCCTTCAAGGCCCGGAGATGATGGGGGCCTGTCGGCACCAGAAAACAAACAATGTGCGCATGTGCAAACAGATCACACATTGCACAGAAAACCATAGGGACATGGTGCCACCAAGAAACCACCGATGTACGCATGCACAAACAGACCATGCATGTGCAGAAAACATGGAGGGGCATGGCCAAAATGCCGGGTGCGTACCGGGCCTGGAAATTTCTGTTGTTGTTCCTGGAGGAGGCACTGGGGAGCCACATGAAATGGTGCCATGGGCCACATCCGTTCCGTGTGCTGTAGGTTGAGGATCCATGATTTAGAAGGATGGACCTTTGACTTTGAATACTGCCTGAAATTTTGAACAAATAGGTTTTCAGGTCACAGCAGAGTTTTACACATCCAGCTGAATGAATGAAAACTCAAACTGGCAGACATTCACATTGTGTTCGAATACATAGTGAGGGTCAGTTGGTGTGATACTGATATAAACAATACTTCTGAGCAGGGCTTCAAATGCTCAACTGAGGAGGTTGTTGATATTGTTTTAGCTTCTGATATAATTCACTCCCCATTTAGTATTAACAATGGATCCAGAATCATACATGACCAGAGATAGGCAAGGTGCAACCCTCCAGATATAGGGTTCAGTGTTCATCTCTGTTTATAACCAAAGGTCCAGTGCTGTCTGCCTTTTCAAACATTTCTGTGGACATGTGGCAGCCATTAGACACTGGAGTGCACGGAACACTGTTTACCTTCTCACGGAAGTGGTACGTGTTTATCTATTTGCAATTTCTTGCTTTTGAACTGCTAGGTTGGCAGGAGCTGGGACATACATTCTTGGATTGCAACTCTAAATAAGCCTCAGCCAACACAGCCAGTGATGGAGGGTGCTGAGAATAGTACTTTTCAAAAAAATTGAAGGGCCAAACCTTGTCCCCATCTGGTGTACAGTGTTCAATTATGCGATTACCTTGAAAACAAATCAAAATCTGTTTTACTCAAATATTTTTACTCTATTGCTGTGATGGCATGGACATTAGCATTCCCTTCATTCTAGCAAGCATCGGAGTAAAATGGGTTAAAGCCACCACTGTTTGCTCAGCATGCAACAACATTCTTAAAATTGCTATTTCAGTGGAATGTCACACCATAAAACAAACACAGGTCTTACAGCAAGGAGCCACAGCTGTGTCTGAGGACCACCAGCTAAGAGGCTAAACCCCCACAGATAGAAATAATCTCTTGCATGATCTACCATTAAATCTATTTCCTAAGTAGCATAGTAGGAATGTGCCGAATCAGGAAAACAGCTGTAGTTAGGTATGCTCTACATTTGCATAAACTTTTCAATGAATTTGGAGGGGAAGTTCAGCAGGTCTCATTGTCATTCTTATCATTTAAAGTAAATCTAAATTTAACTTCTTGCCCAATTTTACATGCCCCCATTCCATGAGCTTTGTGTGAGCCTAGAACATGTCATTTTTTTTGGACCACTAAAAGGGCCCAACATTCTTTCCACCATGCTGATATGTACTGACTGCAAGGGAAAGAAGCCATCTGCAATGCAATCCACGATAATGTGACTGGAGTTTTTGGAGCACTAATCCTAGAGGAAAGAGCAAAACTAGTATTGCCTACTTGTACAAGCTTTCCAGAGCTTGTATTGACAGGAAAACTCAGTAAGGCCGCTGCTTTGTGGATGGCTCTGAACTTCTATAGTACTGTTTGTGGGTTTTATCAGGAAATCCAGAAACAAAATTCATTAAAAATGAAGGAAAGTTTTGATACAGAAAGCAAACCACCTGTCACCCCACCCAAAAGTAGCGAAATTCTGTAGACACAATGTCTACCGTTTCAGATATGATTTACTTTGATTTCACTTCCCTTGCTGATGCAATAATACAGATTACTCAGTAAAACACCAAGTGCCCCTGCAGGGCTCTTTAAGGTTGATTTGTTCTTTAGATATAGCATATACACACACAAAGAGAGAGAAATATCCTCCACAGGTTAAGACAAGTAAGTACGAAAAATCAGCATAGACACATTTGTTACCTTGTAAAGAATCAGGAAACAATCCAGAAAAAGAATGCAAGCGCGGCGCCAAAATGGCCGCCGCGCCCTTTGCGGGCCCCCCCCCCACAGGACAGAGAATCCGGGTAGTTAGGGGCGTGGCCAGCTCCCTTATAAAAGGGGTGGCCACGAGGCAGCCGAGCTGCCATTTTGCCTCAGCGACGGAGCGGAGAAGTTTTTTCCCTGCGCCTCCGTCGCTCGTTGGTATCACCGGGAAGCCTTTTGGGTCGATTTTGCCTAGCTAGCTTCCCTTTTTTGCTTGAGATGCCTTCCAAAAAGAAGGCTGCTGCGAATTCAGCCCGGGCTGTTAGGAGGCGCAACCCAGGTCGGAGGACCGTGGTGCCGCCTCCTCAACAGCCACCTTTGCCATCCCCGGCCGGGGCTGGTGGCTTGGGGTCTATCGCCCATTGGCCCGATCAGAGTGCGGGCGCGGAGGGCGCTCCGGCCCGCGGCCCGCGAGCGGTGGACACCGCTCCTCCTCCTGCCCAATCCGTTGGGCCTATTGCTTTCGGGCCGCAGCCTCTCCCGGGGCCCTCTAGCCTTGGGGGGTGGCCCGGCGCCCTGCCTTGGCAGGTTTCCTCACCAGCCCTAACGGGCTTCGGTCCTGGCCAATGGCCATATATGGGCCATGGGGTGCAGGGACCTGTCCCCATGCAAGGGTCAGGCGGGCCGGCCGGCTCTTTGCCCATGGTCAATGTAGACACCTTACTGGCCCGTATTGCGGCCTTGGAGGCGTCTTTGGCCCGGGCCAGTCAGGCAGGCGCCCCTTTTGGGGTACCTTTTGAGGCGCTATCGGCAGCAGGACAACGGCCGGCGGGGAGGGTTGAGCTGCTGCAGGCGGGTGGCGCGGCTCCGGCCACTGCCTCGCAGCTCCGGCCACTGCCTCGCAGCTCCCCAGCCAGCAACCTGGTGCGGGCCAAGCCCCGGTGATGAGCTCTTCATCGGTCGTGAGCTCCGACGCCCCCAGTGGGCCAGAACCCCCGGTGGGGGCGGCCCGTGGGGGTGCAGCATGTGAGTATATGGTGCAAACGAGTACATCCACACACATTCCCAATATAGGGGGGGCCTTTCAGTGGCCTTGGCCTCGCGCGGGTGGTGCAGGGACTACGCCGCTGGCGACCCACCCGGCGACAACTACTGCCACCATGCCCACTGGGGTGGGCCTCGGTTCTTACACTGCTGGGAACGTACTTGGGGTGGCAGGGTTAACTCAGGCCCCTTTTGATAGGCCAGCTATCCCCTTTTCGGCTTTGCCGACGGCAGGGTATTCCTTGCCACTGGGTGATCACTTGGCACAGGCTACCAGAGAAAAGATATGGCGAGGGGAGTACGTAGATATCTTCTCACTCCTGAACAGAGAGCCCACCAAGGAAGAAAGGGAGGGTCAGGATGAGAAGGACAAGGAGCAGGCACGCCGCCGTAAGCCGCCGCGTACCTGGGCCAACTGGCTCCCCGCTTATTTAATATACATGGCGGTATATTTGAGGGCGCGGCCGGATCTAGCTATTCCCATGGTCCAATATTTGGACAACATATATAGGGCGATGGTAGATTTCCCGGGCCCCTCATGGCTAGCATATGATGAGGAATTCCGTATGAGGATTCCCCTCCACCCCGAGATGAGATGGGACGAGCCGTGCCAGAGACTGTGGCTCTTGTATATGACACCCACACGTCCTGCCCCGGGGGATAGATACCATTGTGGACATGCGGTCCAGCGAGCAGCTCCAGTGCAGGTTACCCGCCAACCGGCGGGGCAGGGGGTTCCAGCCCGCCTGCTGTGCTGGACTTTCTCGTCCAATGGTTCCTGCAGTCGAAAGAACTGCAGGTATAAGCATGAGTGTCCCACATGTTCTGGTCCCCATGCAGCCTCTGCTTGTCCCAAACCTGGGGGGGCGCGAGGCAGAGGGAGGGGTGGACAGTGGGCTGGCAAGCCTGCCACGGATGGAACTAGTTCTCCGAAAGGCCCCCTCCCCAATTAAGGTGGACATGCTGGAGCGCTGGCTCGCATCGTACCCAAGGGGAGAAGACAGAGAGTATCTCATCCAAGGTTTTAAGCAGGGATTTCGTATCCCTTTTATGGGTGACAGATCCCCTCAGGATGCTCCCAACCTTTTATCCCTCAGAGGAAGGGAGGAGGTGGCCGCGGCCAGCATTAAAAAGGAATTAGACGCGGGCAGGGTCGCTGGACCTTTTCCCGCACCCCCTTTTCCCAACCTTAAGGTTTCGCCATTGGGTTTGGTTCCCAAAAAGTCCCTAGGTGAGTTTCGCCTTATTCATCATTTGTCCTACCCAGCCGGCCGATCGGTCAACGATGCGATACCTGATGACCTTTGTTCGGTCAGGTATACATCGTTCGACCATGCGCTGCGCATGGTGCGCTCGTGTGGCCCGGGTGCCTTGCTGGCCAAGTGCGACATTAAGTCAGCTTTTCGCCTCTTGCCGGTGCACCCGGGCGACTTTGAATTGCTGGGTTTTAAATTTAAAGGGGAGTATTATTTTGATAAGGCCATGCCTTTTGGCTGCTCCATATCATGCTCGGCTTTCGAGCGTTTTAGTACCTTCCTAGAGTGGGCTTTCGTCCGCAGGTCAGGGTCCCGGTCTGTAGCCCATTACCTGGATGACTTTTTATTCGGGGGTGAACGGGGCTGGGACACGTGTGCACGTCTCCTCAATACATTTCAGACGCTAATGCAGGAACTTGGTGTCCCTTTAGCGCCCGAAAAGACCGAGGGCCCGTCGACCGAACTAGTATTCCTGGGGGTTGAGATTGATACAGTAGTGCAGGCTTCTAGGTTACCGGGTGATAAGGTGTCCAGGATAGTGACCCTTATCTCGGAATTGCTGGCCAAGTGTAAGGCATCCCTGAGGGAACTGCAGGTGCTACATGGGCACCTCAATTTTGCTTGCAGGGTGGTCGCACCGGGCAGGGCTTTCGCCCGGCGCTTATGCGACGCCATGGCAGGGTTATCCAGGCCCCACCACAGAGTCAGGCTTACCCGGGGTATCAGGGCAGACATGTTCGTCTGGTTGCAATTCCTGAGGGAGTTTAATGGGGTCTCATTTTGGAGGTCTGACCTCCTGGCATCCCCCAATTTCCAGATCCAGTCTGATGCCTCAGGATCCCTGGGTTATGGGATGTACTTCAATGGGAAGTGGGCCTATGGTGGGTGGCCACCGGCATGGGCAGGCACAGGTCGCCTGCGGGATCTCACATACCTGGAATGTTTTCCCATTCTGGGGGCTTTGATGCTATGGGGCGAACAGTGGGCTAATTCGGTGGTGCATTTCTGGTGCGACAATGCTGCCGTTGTACACATTGTCAATGCACAGACTTCTAAATCGCCCAGAGTCATGGATCTAGTGCGCCATTTTGTGCTGCGCTGCCTGCGCCTCAACGTCTTGTTCAGGGCCAGGCATGTCCCAGGGGTTAATAACGATATTGCTGACGCTTTGTCCCGCCTGCAGATCTCCCGGTTCCGCGCCTTGGCCCCGGATGCGGAGGAATTTCCCTCGCCACTCCCGGACGAGATGTGGACTATTGGCAAGGAGAGGTGAACCGGGCAATTGGCCTGTCACTAGCGCCACGCACGCGTAAGGCGTATCAACAAGCATTCAATTCGGATAGGGCTTTTGCTACTCAATTTCACTTGCCAGAGACCTGGCCTATCCCGGTGGACCATGTTCTGCGGTTCATGGTTCACCTGCATGCACAGGGCCTTGCACCTCGCACCATAGCATCCAAGCTCTCGGCGTTGGCTTTTATGGCCAAAGTAGGGGGTCATGTGGATACCACCTCTGACTTCCGTGTGAGACACGTTTTGGAGGGGTGGGTGCGCGAGCGCGGGCGTTGCCCGGACGACCGGCACCATATTTCCCCAGGGGTTCTTACCCAGTTGGCCCGGGGCTGGCCAGGCCTCTGTTTTGATCATTATGAGGCAGCCCTTTTTCATGCAGCCACAACGGTGGCATTTTTTGGAGCGCTCCGCGTCAGCGAACTCGTGATGCTGTCTAAGGCGGATGCAAGTGGTAGGGCACTGGAACTCGGAGATGTCTATGTCGCCAAAGACTGGGCCCAGTTGAGGATTCGCTCCTCTAAAACAGATCAGCATGGCGTAGGCAGTGGAGTAAGACTGCTACGGTGTTCTTTGGCAGACATCTGTCCGGTTGGTGCCCTACAGGAATACCTGGCACTGCGTGGCATGCACCACGGCCCGTTTTTCTGTCACCAAGATGGGTCTCCCCTTACTAAATTTCAGTTTTGGAAGGTGACAGCCAGAGCCCTCACCAGGGTGGGCCTACCAGGTGCCCGTTATGGCACACATTCGTTCCGTATTGGTGCAGCCTCTACAGCAGCTGCTTTTGGGTACTCTGGGGCTGACATACGCAGCATGGGGAGGTGGGGCTCACAATGTTTTCAGTTTTATGTGCGCCCACTCCCGCCATGAGTACCAATCCGGTCACCTTACCTCCCTTTTTCTCAATTTTCTTACAGACCCTGGGTGTTGTATTACACCGGTGACAGTATGGCTGGTGGGCCACAGCTATGTGCTCAGGGCAGCGCGTTACGCTGCGGCGACAGAGTGGGGACCCCGACTGGGACTGGGTGACCACGCCAGTCTCGCATGGCATGGTAAGCCTGGGATGTTATGGCGGGAGCTGCGGCCTTTCCTTTTTTCTGGCCTGGGGGCTGACCCGCCTGACATTCTAATCATCCACCTGGGGGGCAATGATTTGGGCCAGGTCACCGGCTTATCGCTCAAGCATGCGATTTGCGAGGACCTCGCCTACTTGCATTATGTCTGGCCTGCCACAGCCCTGGTTTGGTCGGACATTGTTCCGCGCCACTCTTACAGAGGGGGCGTTAACCTCCTGGCTCTTGACCGAGCTAGGCGCGCGGTCAATAAGGCAGTGGCGCGGTTTCTTACCACCAGGGCTTGGGGACGGGTTAGTCATCACCCCGATATTAGTCTACGAAATTATGACTTGTATGCAGGGGATGGGGTCCATCTGTCGCGAGGAGGTATGGACCTCCTGTTGGGTGACTGGCGAGCAGGCCTGTTGACCGAGCTGACGGTCTGGGGGGCGGCGTCAGGTCTTCTGTGAAGCCCCTCCGTGTGGCGGGTAGCACTGGTAAGGTAAACAGTATGACCCACAAGTATCCGGCAGGTTCGCAATTGACTGGACAACACTAGACAGGAATAAAGTAGTTAAACGTTGTCCGGTCAACGACGAGCCAGGCGATGGGGTGATGATGATTGCTAACCAGCATGCATCACCCCTGTGATTTCACGGATACGCGTCAGAGGGTGGGGTCATGAGTTAGTTATTGACTACGGTCAACAATTTGTTTGTTGTTAACAAACAAATTGATACATTGTAACCAATTGCCGTTGGCAATTTTGGGGTGGTACCTTACCAGTGTTACTTCGGCCTGCTTGCCTTAGGAATTATGATTGGTCGTTTTACCAATACAAATTTATAATTCGGACTAGGGCATTGAATCAATAAATGTGGCCCTTTGCTGTTATCCACTTTCAATGTTGTCTGTGTCCGTTATTGGGGGGGTGCGCCTGCAATGCAAGCGCGGCGCCAAAATGGCCGCCGCGCCCTTTGCGGGCCCCCCCCCCACAGGACAGAGAATCCGGGTAGTTAGGGGCGTGGCCAGCTCCCTTATAAAAGGGGTGGCCACGAGGCAGCCGAGCTGCCATTTTGCCTCAGCGACGGAGCGGAGAAGTTTTTTCCCCTCCACCCCCTCCCTAGTTAACAGTGTGATTATGGTCGCTTCGGGGCCGGGTGGGAATTTTTGGTTGGGACCCATATTGGCTTCGGGTCCTGGCTTTTTTGCCCATCCCACACTGTTGCTATGGTTTGATATAGGGGTCTTTCTTCGTTCCTACTGTTGACTTTGGTCACATGGGCGGGTAGCACTGGTAAGGTAAACAGTATGACCCACAAGTATCCGGCAGGTTCGCAATTGACTGGACAACACTAGACAGGAATAAAGTAGTTAAACGTTGTCCGGTCAACGACGAGCCAGGCGATGGGGTGATGATGATTGCTAACCAGCATGCATCACCCCTGTGATTTCACGGATACGCGTCAGAGGGTGGGGTCATGAGTTAGTTATTGACTACGGTCAACAATTTGTTTGTTGTTAACAAACAAATTGATACAAATTGATACATTGTAACCAATTGCCGTTGGCAATTTTGGGGTGGTACCTTACCAGTGTTACTTCGGCCTGCTTGCCTTAGGAATTATGATTGGTCGTTTTACCAATACAAATTTATAATTCGGACTAGGGCATTGAATCAATAAATGTGGCCCTTTGCTGTTATCCACTTTCAATGTTGTCTGTGTCCGTTATTGGGGGGGTGCGCCTGCAAAGAGAGAATATGGCACTTTGACCTTTCTCACATACCTTTTGGAGATTTACAGCTCTGATTCACTAATTATCTTCATATTGGCAAAAGGGTACAATGTAAAGCAGGAGTTCTCAACCTTTTAAAGCAGGGGGCCGGGTCATGCTCCCTCAGATAGCTTCAGGGCCAGATGGCCATCTTGCCCTTCCTCCACCACATGGCACTTCCTGGTGTGGTGTAGGTGGTGGTGGGCCACATGAAATGGTGCTATGGGCCAAATCTGGCCCACGGGACACAAGTTGAGAATCCCTGATGTAATGTCTTTCTTATGCGGGGGTTCTCAACCTTTTTAAACCGGGGGCCGGATCACACACCCTTAGACTGTTGGCAGGCAAGACTGGTGTCCTCCCCCACTGCCGCCACCACCAACACTCCCACACACACACCACCACTACTACCACCACCACTACCCCCACACCACCAGTCTGGCCCACAAACAGTCACCCCAACCATGCCACCACTGCCACTTCCCTGTTTACCAGCCTGCTGTGGGTGAAGGCCTGTGCTGAGTCACAGCGGCACTCTGGAAAAACGCAGTCAGCCACGGGCATCTGCTGCTTCTGCTTCCACCACTGGCACTGCCATCTTACAACATCTGCACTGCTATGGAGCGGCATTAGCAACACGCCAAGCCAGGCGGAGGGGGAAAGGGCAGTGGGAGTGGGAGTGAGGGTGTGGGCTGCATGGAATGGTGCTGCGGGCTGTAGGTTAAGAATCCCTGTTCTAATGCCATCATGCATATACAAAGAATGTACTCTATAGGTCATTTCCATACAGATCAGAGCATTATGGGGTTTTTTTTTTAATTCTACACCAGAGATTTGCTTTTGAGAGAAGTAAAAGCAAAGTCTTATATAGTTACTATACATTCTAAAACAAGAATTAAACAGGCCTTTGATTTGATCCACCAGGACTCTCTTTATGTTCTTACAGCAAAGGCTTGCCCTGAGAATGTGAAATCAATACAAACCCTCACATACGCTCAATCACATCTTCCATTAGAAAGTGAACTTGGCACAGAAAGGCAACTTTAACCCTAAATGCATCTTTGTACATAATGTGGCGGGTAGAAGCCTGGATTTGAACTGAAGAACCACATGATGAACTCTTGTTGAGTCATTTAATTTAACTAAGCTTTCCCTCTCTGATCAGTGGGAAACTATATTAATGACTTCACTGTTTGGGACTCTGCCCTATGGGTGAAAAAAATGTATATAGGCTCTTTGTGCTCATTTAGTTTCTATGTCTTCTACTGCAATGTCCCTGAAATATTAGTGCTCACCAAATGGCTTCATCTTCATTTTCCCATGGTATAATATATAATATATTTCATATTCACAAATATAAGATTTTAATATCTAAAATAGATAAGAACTTTAAGCATTTTCTATCAGACCTTTTGATTTATTTCCTTTAAATGATTTCAAAATTAACTATTGAATTTGAAAAAAAACTGGGATGCTGATCCAATGATCAAACATTTCTGATTGACCTTCCAAACCTTTCCTTGCTCAGCCAGTGGTTGATTTGTATAACTGCACCTTACTGCCTTCTATATTTTCCGCTTTCGGCCTCAAAACATTCTCAGTAATGAACACTGCACTTATCTTATATTTTGTTCATTAATCTCACTTAAAACCTGAGTTTTTGCCTTTTACAATTGCAATGTGTGTTCTATTTAAATTTCTCTTTAAACAAATTGTAGAACTGTTTGGTCAAGCAGCCAGCTCTAATTACCTGTTCAGTTGGAATTCATGACTTAAAAAGTCCCAAGTTAATTCAAGCTTATAGCTTCCATTTCTTTTGGCTTTTTCCTCATATAAATTGTTCATTCTTCTCTCTGAAACCAAGGGATATCTAATCTCTTTTCAAAAGGGATTTACAGCCCTAACTCCCACTAAATTACACTGAAGTACTAAGTGCTAAGCTTTTGAATCTGGGGGGGGGGGGGGGAATCTGTGCTGTAACTAACTGTGCTCAACCCTATTTTAATTATCTAGAAGGATAACATTGTCCTTTCTATCTTAACCTTTAGGTCCCCCTCCCAGCACTTTGCTGTGTTTCCTGCCTTCCATCAAGTAACAGGAAAGAGACAAAACAAAAACCTTCAGGACATGTTTCCACCCTATTGCTAATACACATGCAAAGGCTTGAAACATAAGGTACATTGAAAAGATGAACTTTTGCACCACCCAAGGATCAGGATCTGATTGCATAAGCTGCTCTCATCTTACAGTATTTATTTTTTTCTAATTTTTTCCTAAACATACCAATGGGAGTTCCATTTCACTATTTATGACTTCTTTTAAAGCCACAAAGTTTGAACATACTGCAAGTTTGAGTTAAGTCTACCTCAAAAACAGCTGGTCAATTTGAGTTTGTTAAGGAACAATGTGCAAATGCTTACACAATTAGGAGTAAAGCTCCCTCTAAGACAAAACCAAGGACACCACATTTAAAGAATTTTGTGATGACTAAAGTTTTGAAATGTTCAACCAATGAAATTGGAAACAGAAAAAAAACATCTAAATATATTTGCACTTTATACATAAGGAACAAGAGCAGTGATGTGCTGCTCCAGGTTCCCACCTGATCCCAGAAACCAGTAGCGGAAATTCCCCCAGGTCATGCCCACATGGTTGGCCATGCCCACCTCCACAGCCCAAGCCATGGTGTGGCTGGCCAAGTGGGCATAGCCCACAGAGTTAGCCATGCCCACAGAGTTAGCCATGCCCAGGGTGTGGGTAGTAAAAAAAATTGCAGCTCATCACTGAACAAGAGTCATTTCTGTGGAAGATATATGCAGAATGGTTTTCATATCTGTCAAGTTTCAGGAAATTTCTGTCAAACCCGCCGTCATCCCGTATTAGTTAGACTGCAATTTGACTGGAGTTAGACTGGAAGCCAGCACAGGATAAGCATAGCTGTTCAGTTTCCCATTTTGGCCGAGAAATTTCCCTTATTTGACAGAAATTTCCCGAAACTTGACAGGTATGGGTTTGCTCCAATGTGGGAGTATGCTCTCTTACACACACTTAGTAAGCTATCCTACTCTCAATTTTTAGGTTTTGTTGTCTTTTAACAGAACTATGCCTTCATGGCCCTACAACTACAGGAGGGATTCATACTCTGATAGTTCTTTAGATAGGAGACTATTGTTAGAAAGATACAACACAAAGCCATACATGTTGCAACAATCAGCAAGAGGCAGGCTTGCTATTGCTCTAGTATAGATGTGGGCAAAGTACAGTCAGAAAGAATGGGAAAGAACGCTCATTCTGAAGTCCTCAATTTTCCCAGTGTTGAGCTGAAAATATACACAGAAACACATCTTACACATCTTACTGTCCCTCCAGCTTGGTCCGTGCCAAAATAAAGGCACTTAAATTGTGGCTCAAGTTGCCTTGTGCCCTTCTGGGAGCCAATCAAACACAATCCTTATCTGTTTCAGTATTTTAGTGTTTCTAGATTTATAAACAAACAACCCCCACTCTTTTGAATGGGGAAATTCCAATTACTATGACCTAGGCTAGGGTGTGGATTAGACAGTGTGATTGGGATTATCTCTAACATAGTTATTTGCCCACATACTACCCAGAAATCATAAGGAAGAGATAAACATGTGATAACTATCATGAATTGTCAAGAGAAAAGAAAAAAAATAAGGATTGGAAAGATGGACAGGCTTCAATGCGTTAATCAATAGAATGCAGGCATTATTCTGCACACACATGTGCAGGCACACAGATAGACAGATACAAGGCACCCTATAAAATAGTGTGGCCTTTTGCTAAGGACTACTCTAGATGCAGCCTATCTTTAAAAAGAGGTATATAAGACAGCAAATAAAACAAAATACAAAAAAGATTGTGTCACCTTCAAGACTATCTAATATATTTTAATGTTAGCTTTCATAGATCAAGTCCACTTCCATAGACATAAGTGTGAGACTTTGTGGCATTAATTTATGCATGGGGGATATAGAGGCACACAATAGTTGGTTGGTATAACAGATCTAATTTCAAATCAGTGTGCTTTTTTTATACCTGGTGATGACTGATGATCCCTGATTGATATTCAGATTTATATTTTTACAAGTTTCGTTCTGTGAAGTGGTAAATGGCTAGAAGTGGTTAGTAGTTTTATTTAGCATGTAGATTTAGTGTTCTAATTTATTGTTTATGTTTTCAATAATGTGGGGTTTCTCTCTCTCTTTCAACATACAGAGACAGACAGACAGGCAGATGGATGGACAGGTAGACAGACAGACAGATGGATGGATGGGCACACACACACACACACACACAGATTGAGGGTTTAAAAGTGAGCATGAAGGAGTTGGAGCAAATATTTTCCTTCCTTTTTATTCTTTTCTGCTCATGTTTACTTTAATTGTATGTAAACAGACTTTAGCTATGATTCTTCAACATATACAGTAAAACCCTGTTTTACAGAAGCCTCATTTTACAGAAACCCCATTTTACAGAAGTGTTTTTTTTTGCTGAAAATGTGTCCTGTTTTACAGAACACAATTTCCTAGACTACATTGCGCCTGGTGGGCTATAAAAGACCACCCACAGCCATTCTGGGTCTGGAGAGAAGTTAGAGTGTTATTATTATTATTATTATTATTATTATTATTATTATTATTATTATTATTATTATTATTATTATTATTATTATTATTATTATTATTATTATTATTATTATTATTATTATTATTTGGGGGGTGTTCTTATGGGAATGCCTCATTTTACAGAAAAAATTGAGTTAAGGAAAAATCTCTGGAATGGACTTTTTCTGTAAAATATGGTTTTAATGTGTTCTGAAGTGGAGCATCATCAGGTGGGCTGAACCACTTGAACCACTGCACAATTTTTGACAGAATATTCCTCTGTGAAGAGAACAGTAGAAGTTACATAAAGTCTGTAGGGTTTAGAAATGAACAGAACTTAGAAGACTATTATTTATCTGCAATCAGGTAAAAATGTTCCTCCCTGCTCCTGAACTCAGGCCCACATTTTATTCATATAAACCAGGGGTGCCCAAACTATGTCCCGTGGGCCAGATCTGGGCCCCAATGCCAATTCATCCAGCCCACACAGCCCTCCCATTTTACTTCTGCTTCTGGGAGCGATGAGGGCTTCACAGGCTGTATGAATTGGCATTGGGGGCCAGATCCAGCTCACGGGCCATAGTGGCCAGCCCCCTGAACTACATAACTGGCCCATGGCCCAAAAATTTTGGGCACCCCTGATATAAACTACCCTGGTCATGTAGACTAACAATACATTTTTCACAAACTGAGTTTAAAGAATTGAACACAGAATAGTGTACTTGTATGCCTCCTTTACATTTTAATGTAGTTTGAGCAAAGGAAGATCACGGGGATGGGTTATAAATCTTACCTGGTTGCTAAATATGGCATTCATAGTATTCTAAGACAGTATCATATCTTTCATATTAAAATACATCATAATCAATTGTAACTGGATTGTATCACACTAGTTGAAGTTAAGTAGTAACTGTTCTTGCAGAGGGGAGCTGAGTTAAAATGCAGTGCTGCCCCTGATAAAACACAGCCATGTAAGTGCTACAAATTACCTACATTAAAATTAAATGTGACAAATGGGTGGTCAACAGGTTTCTGTTCCCATGCTTTTGATGTCAGAGATGGCATCATTAATTCCAGAGATGAACTTTAGCAGAATTTTAGGTAGCATAGATCTACTCTAAAAGCCAGAAAAAGCAGACTTAAAAGCTACAACTGCACTTTGGGGGGAAGAGGGAGAAAACTCACTCAAATGTCAAATGTTACATTTACAGACTAGCAAAAATGCATTGTCTCTTGTACTGTCATTACCTATAGGCCAGTGCCAACAAGAATTACTAGAGCCAGATGACATGCTGTTACTGAAAAGTCAAGTCTAGACAGTGACAGCAGAAGAATGGCACAGTTCTCATCTGTAATTAGACAGTGACAGCAATTTTGGTATGGCACAGTTCTCAACATTATATCATCCAATTTCTGGAAAGCTCAAGTTATAATTTTATACACAGTGCAGAATAACCAATAAGCCTACCCAACTTTGATCATCTGGGTTGAGCACAACTAGATGTCTCTAGTAGGGAGAAACAATTGTACATGCATTAAGATAAGCCATTCTCAAGTTCATGGAGATGTGTTGAGCACTGGTACAATGGTACCTCACTTCAAGAGCATAATGTGTTCCATGAGATTGCTCTTTAAGCGAGTTTGCTCTTTAAGTGAAACACCATTGTAAATGATCAATTGTGACTTCTGGCAGGGCGGATTGTGAAACCCGATTTAGTTGTTAAGCAAGTTTTTTGTTGGTTTTAGTTGTTAAGCGAGGTGACCATTCAGAGAAAACTCTGCTCTTTAAGCGAGTTAGTCTCTAAGTGAGGCACTCTTTATGCGAGGTTTTACTGTACCTGCATGTGTTGGACCATACTAAGGACTCCATCTCTTAATGAGGATACCACTTGAATGAGCAATTCCTGATCACACAGTCTAAACAGCATAACAGAGATAGATACACTGTTGTTTTTCCAGTATTGCTTTTTTTTACCTGTTATTTTATGCATTTCTGTACATGCTCTGTTTTTTACTCCCAAAATTTTCACTAAAAAGTATAAAAGGGTATTCATTGCTTTGTTCAGGGTGACCCAATTTCATACATATTTTGTGCACTGGTAACTCCCCACTTTCAAAAGCAATAGAACTTTACTATTTTATTACTGCACTGAGATTCACTCTGTGTTTACTTTAGGATCCCAAACAGCAGCTGGGCTAAAGAGCCTCTCTTCCCCAACACACGCATATCGGTATCAGACGTGTAGGTCCAAATCACTTTCATTTTCAGAGAGACAAAAAGCTTCCTAACAAAGAGTTTCAATTTGGAGCCAAACTGACATGGGACAAACGATACATGCATTTACTATATGTGTTTATTTTAAAGGCAAATAACACTTAAATGGAGCTATGTTACCCTTATTTGCCTGCTCATATGCAGGGATAAAGACATAAGTCTTCCAAACACAAAGTACATGAGATATCTGCACAGTTAGCATTAGGCTCTCTTACCACGTCCCTGTAATTGCATTAAAAGAGTTCCTGTCTTCAGGAACTCAGCTTCATCAGAATCCTAAAAATTGAAACTATGATGTCAACCAGACAGTCAAGCTATCTTGGCTGAACTTGGCTGTATAGGGTCACTTGAATATGTGGTACACCATTTAGGGTGAGCCACACATTCATATGCAAGCATCAGATAGTTCTATGCAGAAAAAATGGTCACTGCCTCTCACAGCAACCCTATTTACGCCTCTCTGCCTCTATATTCCAACATGCTTTCCTGTGAGAAAATTATGTAAAGTTGTGTTTTTCTTTACTATATTGGGAACTGGCATATCACTCCTTTGCCTTGCCATATAAGTGACATGAAACATCCCACAGTGCTGATTTAGTTCAATGAAATGAAATGCCGTTAGTATTCAAGAGATGTGATTAAGGCAGTCTTGCAATTCTTAAAAACAAGTTTTACAAAATCCAAATATGCTTATGGCCCAAAGACCAATCACAAAGCTAAGCAGGGAAGGGAGAAACATTCCTGCTCTAACATGCACATACAGTATAAGGCATTTCCTTTTCTAGTGAAAGGTTACCTGTAACAGATACTTGGTCCCTAGGCAAACAGAAATATTCATATTCAAAATTTCAAATATATGTTCAGGAAAATTATGCTATATTACATTATTCATCCATAACAAAGATATGCTACATATTCATCCAAAACCAATAATGGGATTTGCATGAAATGATTATAAAAGTAGATACTAAACCAAAAAGGAAAGAAGTTGTTGTTGTTGTTGTTGTTGTATAAGTGATATTTATAATATTTAGAGTGGAGATTCACTAGTCCCAATTAATCCAACTGATGTCTAATGAATGAAAATTTTGCTAATTTGCTATGGGACACTGCTAGACATCAACAGTCACTCTTCCAAGAACTCTACTTGCAAGTCCATGCTTTTGAACTGCTAGGTTGGGAGGAGTTGGGAGAAAGACGGAAGCTCACTCCATCTTGCAGCACTCAGGTCTCGAACTGCTGACCTGCTGACCTTCCAGTTGTCAAGTTCAGCATCTTAACCACTAAGCCACCACAGTCCTGATATGAAAAATATCTACTGGTAAAAGTAAATACTGGTTTTATTTAAAATCTCAGACTATTTGTTGTAAATTGATAGTGAATTTTAGAATGAGCTTTTGACCTTAGTTGAAGTTCTTCCCTCAATTAAATTATAGGGGACATGATAGGAACCTTGTCAAAGAATGTGACAGTCATGAACACATTTGAGTATCCCTGGGGAATGTTAGCACTCTGCTGGCTGATTTTTCTACTCTGGAAGCACCACTGATGTGAACTATTTTTTTCTCCTAACAAAACAGCACTACTAAACCTTGTCTTTTGCAAAATAAATTGCATAGTCAATTCATGTAAGATTAACGGTAGCAATCATTTCTCACCCTGCAAAAGCTTTTTAAAAGAACTTCCCTCCTCCAACTCAACATGCATTTTGCTTAAATGGTGTTGAGATGCCTATTTCATAGTGAACAGAAGTATGATCAGATTTAATTAATTGCTAATAGAAAGTCTCCAAAAGAAACTACAGTAACACAAATATCATGATATAATGTTGAGAATCATTGAATCTATACAGGGTTCCAAGCAAGCCCAATGCCTCATTCACTTCCACTTTTGTATCAGTGTATACATGCATTGATGCTCTTTGTACCATTAACTTGTGATCTAAGATTCAATGGCTTTAAAAGTAAAACAATGGAAGCTATTCAGTTGACTTAAAAAGATTTCACATCTATCAAATAATAGCATAGAAAATTGTATGCTTAAAAAATCCCAGGAAAATATATCTTCTTCTTCAAGTGCAGTATCCATTCTGAATATTGGCTATCATCATGCCAATAGTCTTCTTGTTCTCAGGAAAATATACTGTATGTGTGTGTTGTGTTTAAATATAGTTATTTTACATATTTGTTTAAATCATAAGTCCCCATAATATTATATTCAGGGGCAGGGAGTACTTATATGTGAGAAAATTAAATATTGTTCTGGAAAATACACTGTAATTTTTGCTATTGATATTTTATTTATTTATTTATTTATTTATTTATTGGATTTATATAACCACCTTTTTCACCTAAGCAACCCAAGTTGGCTCACAACATCAGTTAAAACCCATTCCAATACTAATTAAAACCAAATACAGTACTATAAAATTCTCTAAAAACATCCATTAGCCCACATTTTAAAAGGAGATGTTCTGATGTGTTGCCCTCTTTCCCTAAAGCAAATGGACTTGGTGGACTCTTTCTCTTCAATAACTCATTACTCTTTGGAATTTGGCATTATTTAGAATAATTTCCATAAAGCTATGGATTAAATTTCAGATGTAAAATACACATAGTACATCATTGTCATTGGTATTTCCAGTCAAAGGTTATTATCCACTGAGAGAGGCATACAAATGTAGTTCAAGACTTACTATTATCTGCTGGGAACAGTTTACATGTCTCATAGGTTGCCTTCCATAGCAGACAGTAGGGTATAGCTACACATAGAGACTTTAAATCACAGCCTTTTTATCACTATCATTCCACCCCAGTTATAATGGGCATGTGTACAGTACATAACAAAAGCTCCAGAGGAGAAACAATATCCTGTTTTCTTACTTCGATTGGGCATATTCAATTCAATAACAACAACAATGGAGATGTGTGGCTAAAAAGGGGAAAATAAAAATAATAATAAAAGAAAATATTATCCTCCTTTTCAATTTGTTAAAGAGAATTTACATTGAATTAAGCAGTTCCAGGTTGATATTTTTCATAATATTTAACTGTGTCAGCAATTGGTTTTAAAATACTTTTTTAAAGAAACTGAATGCCTCTCTCTATCTCAATACAACTCACATATGAGCACTACCTAATCAAAAGTTAAGTAGACCTATGCTCTCTTTAATTTTAGTCAAAAATAGTGCAGAAGCTTTACTACATTCATTGGAAATAGCACTCAGAAGTGCTTCAAAGCTCAGTCCTATGCATATTTATTGAGAAATAAATTACATTGTATTTAGTGTGGGGCTTATTCCTAGTTCAGGGTGCACAGGGTTACAACCTCCAGTTGGCTTGATATTGTTTTATCAGTTTAAGCTTTTATTATTATTATTATTCCCAACTAACCTCTGGACAAGTCTATGTTATGTGGATTCACTAGGGTAAATCGAGTGTGTGGGTGTTGTGTTTGTCCCTACCATTTTCCATATGCTCTGCCTCACCAACACTGCCATCCGGCGTAGTCCTTTCGTAGTTGTCCTCTGGGAGTGGAAGGGCACCCAGCCTCGGCCCTGAAGAACTCTTACTGCTTGGTGTTTCTGACTCCTCCAGACCGCTGTCATAGCAACTCTGCAATGACCCTTGATGCGGGTCCTGAGGCTGACTCACAACTGAAAACGTCACTCTACGGAATGGCTGCAAAAGAAAAGATTCTGAATGTCACTTGAAAGGTAGGGTCTTTGAGAAAGCCATTCTTAACAACAAAAAAAACAGCCCAAAAATAACCCCACAGTTGAGCCCCAATATCTGTATACTGATCAAACAACAACTAATTCAAATATGTAGCAACAATCCCATGAAGCTTAACTGCAATGCATGATCTTTTGCTTATCTAAGTGATTTACATCTCCGGGGGGGGGGGGGGGCAGCTAACTGAGGCTGCCTTCTCTGCACTTTAAAATTAACTAAGTACATCAGCTATACTCAAAGGTTGACAGGAATCTCTCAAGGAGCTAAGAAGAGGGGCACTTGATTTCTCCACACCTGCCTACATACTTGAACGTTGGCATCTGTAACTTGCTAATTATTCTAATGAAAAGTCCAGCATTAAGCATGATTTGAGGAGATAAGAATCTTCTGTCTGTGATGATCAACCTGGCAAGAATGGCTTCCCATTAGCCAGCCACCGCTTAATAATGCAACAGTTTAGTAATGAGGACGTAAGCTTGAAACCAAGCAAATGGACAACTGGCAATAGAGGTGCAAGTTCCTCAAGCAATATGTCCTTTACTGCAGAATTGATGCTTTTAGTTCTGATCCTTGACATCACTGACTGATATGAAGAAACTCAAAATGTAAATAGGAATTTCTGCAATAGGAATGATAGTTTCAGACACATCTATCTCCACAGAAGCAATAATATTTGTCCCATGGTCCCTTGAAAAGGTGACCCATGCTTTCTCACCAGCAGGCTCTATGCCGTGACTCTTGTCATGATTTGAGTGTTGAGGAATGGGAGAGCTCATCCTCTGATTCTCATTGAGTGTTGATGTCCTAGGTCTTAATCATAAGGGACTAACAGGAATGTCATAAGCCAAAGTGAGTGTCTTACTTCTTACTGAAGAAATGGGTTTTGGACCACAAACGCTCACACTAAAATAAATGTTAGTTTTGATAATGTTACAATATTCCCTCCCTTTTTATTTCACCAATTTACTTTTTCAAATTTCTGATCACTCCAGAGCAGGGATGCCCAAACCTTACAGGTCGTGGGCCGGTCATGTGGTTCATCATGCCAGTAACATGGTTCAGCAGGCCAGTTATGTGATTCCTCCCACCAGAAGTGGAATTAAAATGTGCCTTGCAATCTATTTTGAAACAGGATGAAATAGATTTTAAGCTGCCATTTTCTCTGCTAAATGCAGGGGTGCCCAAACTATGGCCCACAGGCCAGATCTGGCCCCAATACCAATTCATCTAGCCCGCGCTGCCCTCGTAACCCCTGGAAGTGTTTTACTTCCACAAGTGACAAGGGCAGCAAGGGCCAGATGAATTGGTTTCTGGGCCGTGAGCCATAGTTTGAGTACCCCTGCACCAGAGCCTTCTAGATATTGCTTGACACTAACCTACATCAGGGCTAGCCAGCATAGCTTGTGATTATAGATTATGGAATTTATGGCCCATCCAAATATTACGTGACCACAGTTTTCCCAGCCTGCTCTAATTGAAGTATAGGACGGAATGCTTTGTGATTTATCAGGATTTTGACTGTGTTGTATCTAGAGAAAGTCAAGAACTGTTTTAAGGGATTATTAGTAGAATCCAGAGGGATTTATCAGCAAGATATGTGAGAGCCACACACTTAGAGCTCTCTACTTCAGTGCAGAACCTGTCCAATTTTTAGTGATTTATGCATTTATCTTGAAATTGTACAATACTTTTTAAAAAAAAATCAATTTATAGTATGTAGAGATTTGTGTATGTTTGTTTATCTTTGCTTTTGTAATTTTTCTTTCATTTGTAATTTATTTTCAATAAAAAAAGAGGGGGGAAATTTATTCCTACCAAATGTATGAAAACATGAATTCTGGAAAACTATTTTTTAAATGACCTCCTCGCCTTTCCATTGTGCATTCATTTCCACCATACTTTTGAACTGTACATTTTCCAGGGTGACCTGTATTAAAATGGCTCAGATTTAGGGTTTTTGTTGATGCCATTAGACAAAGACTGCCACAAACTATTTCAACATGAACCTTTCATACCATCTGGCATTAAAGCTCTTCTTCAGAAAGTCCAAAAAGATATAATATTTTATAAACACCATAAATGTTACAGTATAGCATGGCTGCTAGTAGCACTCACATACACATGGGCATTCTAAAAATCAATGCCTGCATTTTCAAAAACAACAGATGTAACAAGAAGAAAAGGAAAGAAAAAAAATGTCCAGTCACTTTACTCTTTGCCACAAAATTTAATGTTGAGAGTTTCGGTGTTCTGCTAGCTGACTTAATAAAGACTTCAAACTACTACCATCACAGTTGACACCACAAGTATCCATTGGGACTGTATATCTATTGATTATTATTATGGATTTGTGCTCATTCAAAAATGTCAAGAAAGCCCCCCAAGGAATAACTGACACTATAAAAGTTTATTCATTCCTCTCTGACACCCATGGGTATTTTGGGAAATGGGAGAGACAGAGAAACCTTGTCAACAAAACCTCTCAGCACTGAATAGCACCAAGAGCAAATTCAAGGAAAGCATACATGTCACTTTCATCCATTTTCAGCATCTGTGAGAAACATATTTTTTTCATAAAAAGAGAAGTCGAGTGTGAAAGCACACAACTCACAAGTCTCAGCCACTGTATTTCACTCATGTTTTACTGCTCACATGACAAATCATGTGCAGTGTTTGTGACAGGGGACAACAACAACATCCACAAGCTGAAATGTGTGTGAATGTTATTCTGCTTATCAGACAAGTGTTTGCTGACCCTGTTCCTTTGTTTTAAATACCAAAAGAACAGATACCTCCAAAAGTTTACAGCAGTAATATTCATAATCTGGATGTCTTCTATGTTTTAGCTCTAGAAACTTTAAAATATATGCTTCTGAATATGGAATTTAACAAACAAAGCCCATGACTGTTAGTTTTCTTTCCTTCAATAAAAGTGACTAATCCTTCCTCTGAGGTAGGAGTTCTCAACCTTTTTAAGCCAGGGGCCAGGTCACGCACCCTCAGATAGCTTTGGGGGCCAGATGACCCTTTTGCCCTTCCTCCACCACATGGCACTTCCTGGTGTGGTGGAGGCAGTAGGGGGCCACATGAAATGGTGCCGCAAGGTTGAGCCACAGGTTGAGAATCCCAGTTCTACGGGTTAGATGAGAATGGGCAGACTGTTTAAAATACTGTATCAGTATGTGGAGCTATAAAGTTCACTAGCTGACCTTGAGCCAGTCACTCTAAATCTGAAGTATTTTCCCCAAACACATCTAATTCTTTATACTTTATATACATGCAGGCATGCATGTATCTTTTTTCATATCAGCTCATAATTTTAATCTATTGCAAGCGCGGCGCCAAAATGGCCGCCACACTCTTTGCGGGAGCCCCCCCCCCCACAGGACGAAGGCATCCGGGTAGTTAGGGGTGTGGCCAGCTCCCTTATAAAAGGGGTGGCCACGAGGCAGCCGAGCTGCCATTTTGCGAAGCGACGGAGCGAAGAAGTTTTTCCTCTTACTCCGTCGCTTTTTACCTCGAGCGGGAAGCCTTTTGGCTGCTTACTTTCCTCTTTTTGGCTACCCTTAGGTCCGACTGAGATGCCTTGGAAGAAGAAGGCGGCCGCGAGCGCGGCTCGGGCGGTGTGGAGGCGCAATCCGGGTCGGAGGACCGCGGCTGCGCCTTCCCACCAGCTGCCTTTACCGGCTCCCACCGGGACCGGTGGGATGGGGTCTATTACCCCCTGGCCGGAGGCCGGGGACCCGAGTAGGGGTCCAGTATGGGCTGCGGCCCGCAGCCCGCAAGCGGCGGACGCCGCTCCTGGTGCTCATTCTGGGCCTTCCTCCATCGGGGCCCAGCTCACTCCGGGGCCTTCCAGCCTTGGGGGGTGGTGCGGTCCCCTCCCTTGGCAGGTGCCCACGCCGGCCCTGCCGGGCCTGGGTGTGGGATCATGGCCTTATTCGGGCCCCGGGGTGCAAGGGCCTGTACCCACGCCCATAACGGGCGGGCCGGCTGGCCCGTGGCCCCAGGCCAGTGTGGAGGCCTTGCTGGCCCGCGTGGCGGCACTCGAGGCTTCCCTTGCTCGGGCCAGCCACGCTGGCGCTCCTTTTGGGGTGCACTTGGACGCGTCGTCTGCTGGGCAGCGGCAGGCGACGGGACGGGTCGAGCAGCTTGAGGCGCGTGGCGCGACTTCGGCCACTGCCTCGCAGCTCCCTGACCAACAGGCCAGCGTGGGTCAAGCTCCGGCGGCGAGCTCTACGGCGGTCGTGAGCTCCGACGCCCCCAGTGGGCCGGAACCCCCGGTGGGGGCGGCCCGCGGGGGTGCAGCATGTGAGTATGCGGTACAAACTAGTGCACCTACACATGTGGCTATGTTGGGGGGGGCTTTCCAATGGCCTTGGCCTCGCATGGGTGGTGCGGCGGTACAGCCGCTGACGCACCAACAGGCGACGTCAACCACCACCCAGGGCCCCGGGGTGGGTAGCATTTCCTACCCTGTGGGGAATGTTTTGGGGGTGGCTGGGCTAGTTCAAGCCCCTTTCCAGACGCCCGCAGTTTCTGCTGTGCCTGTCTCGGCCTTGCCAACAGCGGGCTATTCCTTGCCACTGGGTGACCATTTGGCACAGGCCACCAGAGGAAAAATATGGCGAGGGGAGTATGTTGATATCTTCTCACTCCTAAACAGGGAGCCCACCAAGGAAGAGAGGGAGGGGCAGGATGAGAAGGATAAGGAACAGGCACGTCGTCGCAAGCCACCACGGACGTGGGCCAACTGGCTGCCGGCATACCTCATCTACATGGCGGTGTACCTGAGGGCCCGGCCGGATCTGTCAATTCCAATGGTCCAGTATTTGGACAATATCTATCGGGCGATGGTTGATTTTCCGGGCCCGTTGTGGTTGGCTTATGACGAGGAATTCCGTATGCGAATTCCCCTGCACCCTGAGATGAGGTGGGATGAGCCATGTCAGAGACTTTGGCTGCTGTACATGACGCCCATGCGCCCCGCACCAGGGGAAAGATACCATTGTGGACATGCAGTCCAGCGAGTGGCTCCAGCACAGGTTCCCCGCCAAGTGGCGGGGCAGGGGGTTCCAGCCCGACTGCTGTGCTGGACTTTCTCGTCTAATGGTTCATGCAGTAAGAAGAATTGCAAGTACAGACATGAGTGTCCCACCTGTGCGGGCCCCCATGCAGCCTCTGCCTGTCCCAGGCCTGGAGGGACGCGGGGCAGAGGGAGGGGCGGACAGTGGGCTGGCAAGACTGCCGCAGATGGAGCTGGTTCACCGAAAGGCTCCCTCCCCAATTAATGTGGACATGCTGGAGCGTTGGCTCGCATTGTACCCGAAGGGGGAGGATGCAGATTATCTACTTCAGGGCTTTAGACAGGGGTTCCGTATTCCTTTCATGGGTGATAGGTCCCCTCAGGATGCCCCCAACCTTTTGTCCCTTAGGGGGAGGGGGGAGGTGGCTGCCGCCAGCATCAATAAGGAGGTCAATGCGGGCAGGGTCGCTGGCCCTTTCCCTGCACCCCCGTTCGCTAACCTCAAGGTATCGCCCCTGGGCTTGGTTCCCAAGAAGTCACCAGGCGAGTTTCGCCTTATCCATCACTTGTCCTACCCAGCCGGTCGATCGGTCAATGATGCTATCCCTGACGACCTTTGCTCAGTCAGGTATACATCTTTTGACCACGCGCTGCGCATGGTGCGCTCATGTGGCCCGGGTGCGCTGCTGGCTAAGTGTGACATTAAGTCGGCTTTTCGCCTCTTGCCAGTGCACCCGGGCAACTTTGAATTGCTGGGTTTCAAATTCCGGGGCGAATATTATTTTGATAAGGCCATGCCTTTTGGCTGTTCCATATCATGCTCGGCTTTCGAGCGTTTCAGTACCTTCCTAGAGTGGGCTTTCGTCCGCAGGTCAGGGTCCCGGTCTGTAGCCCATTACCCGGATGACTTTTTATTCGGGGGTGAACGGGGCTGGGACCCCCTCCCTAGTTAACAGTGTGATATTTTGGTCGCTTCGGGGCCGGGTGGGAATTTTTGGCTGGGACCCATATTGGCTTCGGGTCCTGGTTTTTTCGCCCATCCCACACTGTTGCTATGGTTTGACATAGGGGTTTTCTGTTGCTGCTGTTGACTTTGGTCACATGGGCGGGTAGCACTGGTAAGGTAAACATTATGACCCACAGGTATCCGGCAAGTTCGCAATTGACTGGACAACACTAGACAGGCATAAATTGGTTAAACGTTGTCCGGTCAACGACGAACTAGGCGACGGGGTGATGGCTATAGCTAGACAGCATGCATCACCACGTGATTTTACGGATACGCGTCAGAGGGTGGGGTCATTAGTTAGATATTGACTACGGTCAACAATTTGTTTGTTGTCAACAAACAAATTGATACAAATGGATACATTGTAGCAATTGCCGTTGGCAATTTTGGGTGGTACCTTACCAGTGTTACTTTGGCCTGCTTGCCTTAAGAATTATGATTGGTTATTACCAATAGAAATTTATAATTCGGACTAGGGCATGAATCAATAAATGTGGCCCAATGCCGTTATCCACTTTCATTGGTGTCTGAGTCCTTTATTGGGGGGTGCGCCTGCAATCAGGTATGGCATGTGGGTTTTCTAATCAGCTCCCAGAATAATAGGCATTCTCATCTCCATGGTAGGGCAGGATAGTCCAATTTACACCAACTTGTAGTGTCTCATCCTTCCTTCTCCCCAGCCAAACTTCTATTGCAGCATCTTGCATCTGCTTCCTGGGGAATTTATTTTACTCATGGTAGTATTGGTTGATATATGTAGCTTTTTCCTTAGTGGCCTGATATAAATAGCATTTTAATATGTTGTTTGAATCTTATTCAGTCAATTGACCCTACCACCAGCTGCCTGAAGTGGTACTGTTGCTATTAGACCTCTGAATAAGTTCGCAAAAATTATTCAAGAGAATCCCCAGTGCACTGCATAAAATGCATGATGTACCTAAAGAAAATCATTTGTGGTTCACTCAGCACCTAAGGTGATTGTAGACCTTTAGATTTTGTTGAATTCCACTTCTCAATATTCTTGACAATTGTCTGTGAAAACTAGGATTCTTGTGAGATGAAAAGCAAAATCAGCACAGCCACATCCCTCAGCCTACTCCAGGGGTGGCCAACCTTGGTGTTCTTAAACGTCAACTCCCAGAAGCCCAAATCAGCACACTAGTTGATCAGGGCTTCTGGGATTTGAAGTTGAAGAACACCTGGAGCACTAAGGTTGTCCACCCCTGGCCTACTCTTTCAATTCAAATCATCATCATCATCTGGAACTGGTTCCTACTTGCCACAGACCAAACTGATTTGTCAGCTTGGGAACTGCACATTCTTGTCGTCATCGGCTGCTACTCGTATCCGCATTTACATTTTCCTGGAAATCATTTTCACATTTGATGGATGTGTGAAAGAAGAATGACAAACAGTAAAAATGCCACTGGTGTGAATTTGTTTAAGGTGGAGCCCAGCTTCCCATGAAGTGACCCACTGTGATCATGGAGCCATCTCCTGTGGCACATATGAAATAAGATGTGCAGGATTTAACACCAGGGCTCATCCACCTGTAACCATTGGCCCCTTTAGGAGTCAGGTTATTTACCACCACCCAACACTCGGCGTTGAGTCACTGGCTGTACAGTCTGCTCCATTACCTTAGCAGGATGTCCGACCAGACATGCACATTCTATACACACTCACTTAGGAACAGGGATGTCAAAATCACAGCATCTTGCTCTTGGAAAAGAAAAATGAAGGGGGGAAATATCCTTGCAGAGATATTTCTTTGTTTGACCATCATAAGTGATTTATCTCATGGAAATAAACCCCAAAGGGATATAGGGATTTCCCATACATTGCAACTGACAGATGATGTAATCACCCCTTTCATTAAAAAACCAATTGATATGCTCTCTGGTGACTTTTTAAAAGACCGTATTTATAGTTAAAGTGACACAATACAAAATAATACACCTACATTATCCCATTGACACAAAACAGGCAGGTCCTGTCCACAGTTTGTCACAAATAAAGAAGTAAGTTCGGAGTTTAACATGGCAAAGATTTCAGTTGAAAATTTTGCAGAAAATTATGGAAATAACATGCTGACAGACTGGGTAGCTCAGCAAGTTGCAGCATCTGTTTGAGGATAGCCAGCCTGTGTGACTAAGGACAAGCTACACTGTCCAAGAGTGTCCCCAAAAGAAAGGTCTGGTAAACTGCTACTGAATGCTTTATACTTAGGAAACCTTGTGAAGTCACCATAAATAAGAATAAGCTTAACAAACAAGTAATTGTTATTCACATGCAGACGTGCTATTTACTTAGATATGCTGGGAGTGGGAAACTTGTGATCTTGAGATGATGCCACTGTGACATCCTGCAGGCTACTTGCTCCTGTCAAACCCCCTTCTCTGCATCACTGCCACACAAAGGAAAGTTGCCATGGATGGAAGAATCACACACCTTCATTAATTCTGTTCCCATTCTTGTTTCCTATCAGTTTGCAGAGTATATATTATATTTTCCTTCCCACACTAATATGTACTAATACTAATCTATACTATTACTAATAGTATACTAATATAGGTAAAGGTAAAGATCATCCTTGCTTGAAAGCTAATAATATCTGACTCTAGAGTTCAGTGCTCATCTGTTTATAGCCAAAGAGCCAGTGCTGTCTGCGTCTGCAGACATTTCTGTGGAAATGTGGCAGGCATGACTAATACTAATATATAGTCCTTGTGGCATAATACTTAAACAGTCAAAACTGCTGATGTTGTTAGTTTAGTTTAGTTTAGTTTAGTTTAGTTTAGTTTAGTTTAGTTTAGTTTAGTTTAGTTTAGTTTAGTTTAGTTTAGTTTATTCGATTTATACCCCGCCCTATTCAGCACAGGCCAACTCAGGGCGGATAACAACATATACATACCCCCAAAGGGTTTACATACAAAATATGAAATGCAAAACAAATACATATAAAGTACAAAATATAGAGAAAAAATACAAGTAAAATACATAAGTATACAATAATACAATGTGTCTCAGCTGGAGGCAAGGCTACATAGAGATATCTAAAATACAATATATCCAAATGCACAACAATTACAAAGTTACACAGAACAATATAGCCCCCTATCAACCATAGTAAGTCCCAAGGAGCAGAAACATCGGCATCTTCCCACTTCTCCCACGGCCAATGCCTGACCGGGAGAAGGAGCTGTGGTAGTGTCTGTGTTCGGGGCAGGTTTTAAAGTCCCCGCCGCCCCTCCACCTGCTCCCACTTCTCCCATGGCCAATGCCTGACCGGGAGAAGGAGCCGTGGCAGCGTCTGCATTCAAGGCAGGTTTTAAAGTCCCCGCCGCCCTCCACCTGCTCCCACTTCTCCCGCGGCCAATGCCTGACCAAGAGAAGGTGCCGTGGCGGCGTCCATGTTTGGGGCAGGTTTTAAAGTCCCCGCCACCCCTCCACCTGCTCCCACTTCTCCATGGCCAATGCCTGACTGGGAGAAGGAGCTGTGGCAGCATCCGTGTTTGGGGCAGATTTTAAAGTCCCTGCCGTCCCTCCACCTGCTCCCACTTCTCCTGCGGCCAATGCCTGACCGGGAGAAGGAGCATGGCAGCATCCATGTTCGGGGCAGGTTTTAAAGTCCCCGATGCCCCTCCACCTTCTCCCACTTCTCTCGTGGCCAATGCCTGACCGGGAGAAGGAGCCGTGGCAGCATCTGCATTCAGGGCAGGTTTTAAAGTCCCCTCCACCCCTCCACCTGCTCCCACTTCTCCCGTGGCCAATGCCTGACCGGGAGAAGGAGCCCTGGCAGCATCTGCATTCAGGGCAGGTTTTAAAGTCCTCTCCGCCCCTCCACCTGCTCCCACTTCTCCCGGAGCCAATGCCTGACCAGGAGAAGGAGCCGTGGTGGCGTCCATGTTTGGGGCAGGTTTTAAAGTCCCCGCTGCCCCTCCACCTGCTCCCACTTCTCCCGTGGCCAATGCCTGACCGGGAGAAGATCCTGTCAGGGAGTTATATCCTGTCAGGGATCCAGGTTGACTCAGCATTCCATCCTTCTGAGGTCGGTAAAACACAGCATGTTTCACCGCAAAAATGCTAAATACTTCATGAACCACCCAGCGAGTATTTAAACATATGGCCAGTTATGTGTGTTTTCTGTATTGTACTGTGTGTGCATGCATGCATGTGTGTGCGCATGTGCATACTCACATTCTTTTCAGTTGTTCTCATTTTAACTTGCCATATGTTTAAACATTCACTGTTTGTTCATCCTTCATTTCTTAAAAACAAACAAACAAACAAAAAGAAAGAAAGAAAGCACTACTTTCATCATGACTATCAAACCTAACCAAATTCTTTTCCATCCCTCGTCACCCCACATGCTATGCTCCTTAGCAGAATCAGCCAATTTGGGTAGGAAATTGGGGCCAACATCCCATCCAAACTGGGCTCATGTCGAACTGCCAAATACAGTACCTACTTTATGGGATGAATATAATCCAATTTGTCTGGGAAGACATGGGGAGAGACATTCCCTCTTGCCCCATTACTCTACATTGTTATCATAGGGGGCAATGAAAAAGTATATCTCCACACACACCCCTTGTAATTTATAGTGATCCAACTAAGCATTCAGAGGAAGGAGGTTTCAATACATACCATGTAGTACTTTTGAAAAATGTACTGTTTAACTACAGCAAGGTTAAAAAAAAAACCTCTTTTCCTAGCAATACTGTGTGTGAAATGCTACTTATGAATGTCTTGAGGGACATTATGAATGTCTTGAGAGTGTGCAACTGTAATAAGTGTGTCCTGTCCCTAACCAAGGAATTTGGTTGTGGTGATGAAATTTTCCAATAGATATGTAAATATTATAAGCATGGCAGATAAGAATTACCATATCAAATTAACCACCAGTCTTAGCTCTTCCAACTTGTCTGTGCCTTAACTAAACTGGACAGAAACCTTTGATTCAGCTCTATGATTTGTTTGTAGACCATTTTAGAATTAAGATTGGAAAGATCCATGGGCATTTTGATGTCATTTTTGGTTCAGAAGGACAATGTGAGATGTCTAATTCCTTGTCATTGTCTTGCCATTTTTGGTTCATTGGGTCAATTTGAGATGTCTAATTTCTTCATCTTGTTGAGCTTTGTTGGGTCAATTTCACCGTGTATCTCCATAACAAGTTGACAAGATGCTAGTTCTCTATAAAGCCAACACTTCTCTACTTGATCCAGCCTGTTTTGGTTTTTTAAAAATCATTGAAGATATTGACAGTAGAATGGGCCACAAATATTAATTCTTCGTGGTTAAAGAAACAATAATGCAGTCCAACCAAAAAAAAAAAGCAAACTTGGCAATATATCATTTAAACAACTTCATATCTATCACATACATTCTGTTTATGGGCACGTTAGTTAAGAAATTAGTGGAGGAACAGCTACAGGAGTTTCGAATTACAGAGACTGCTGATCCTTTCCAGTGTGGATTTAAGTGGTAATACAGTATCAAAATTTCACTCATCATGCTACATGATGACCAGCTGAAGGCTGACAGAGGTTGACAGAGATGGTATGATTTTGTTAGTTCGCCTGGATCTGTCAGTGATATTGAATACCATTGACCATGGTATCCTCCTGGACAGATAGTTGGGATTAAAGATCAGGAGCTTGCTTTGTACCGATTATCATCCTTTCTTGATGGCCATGGCCAGAGTGTTCAAATTGGTGAAGCTGTGTGGACCCATTATATCCTAGGGGGTCCCACAGCATTCAATCATCTCACCAATGCTGTTCAACTTCTTTGTGAAACCGTTGGAGGAGGCCATACAGAGATTTGGGGTTAGCTGTTATCAATATTGCAATGACACATAACTCTCTCTCTCTCTCTCTCTCTCTCTCTCTCTCTCTCCCCTTTTCTTTATCTGCAGTGGATTCAGTATTTTGAATCATGCCTGGTCTTGGTGCTGGATTAGAGTGAACATGCTGAAACTGAATCCTGACACTACAGAGATTATGTTGCTAGGTGCCCCCCAAACAGACTGAGGTGGATTTTTACCTAAATAAGAAGGATTTAACCTTCTCTTTAAAAATCAGGTTTATAGTCTGTGTTTTTCACCCCAACCCAGCTCTTATGGTAAAATATCAGGCTACTGCTCTAGTTCATGCTGCCTTTTTTCCATCTTGAGCATATTGCCCAATTATATTCCTACATAGAAGAGAGGACTCTATTTATTCAGAGTGTTTCCAAATTCCAGAGATTTCAATAGCAAAGCATATTCTAGTGTATTTTTCCTATTGGGGGGTGGGGGTTGAATCAGTGAGTCAGCGAATCAGTATTGAACACTATTCAGATTCTTTCAAATATGATCCACAGAAAGATAATATTTTTTCACCTGCTTTCAAGGGGTATAATGTCAGTTTGCTACTGAATTTTGAATGAACCAACATCAATTTGCATTCCATTTCTAATTAAATCAGTGTGAATCATTAGCATAAAATGCAGCTTCATTCTCTGTTGAGCTTTAGTTCCATGGAGGAGGGAAAGTAAGAATGACTGCTGGCAGCTTTGTCATGATAGTTGAACATTCCCTGGGAGATATGATTTATCCAAAGAGGAAACGAAGCATGGAACATGCCCTTACTGTTACCTACAATTGCTAACATAATTTGGGGGACTCTTAAGCATAAGTATGTAATTCATACAAAATTGTGGATAAGCACACTCAGTGAAGTTAATTAACCACATTACAGTGTCAGGTTTCACAGGCTGTTTTTGGTCCTTTGACACAGTGGCAGCTGTATTCAACTCTTCATATTACTGTACTTCCATGTAAGTTAACCCATTGACTTGATTACAACAGAGATGAGGTATTTTTGTTTTGGGAGGAAAAGATACAGGCATATTATTTCTCCAAGGCATCTCCAGTTACTTATACAATCTCAAAATTGAGCATACTATTAAACAGGGAGCTGCTCAGTTTCGTCCAGAAAGGTCGACAGGAAGAAAATGGCTGATGCTAATCATATTATTCCTATCTCAATATACACAGCACTTACAAAATAGCATCACCCCAAAAATTAAACAGAACTCTCCTGTCAGTCCAGAAGCTTGTAATCCTATACTGTGAGGGGGGGACCATCACTGTAGGAAGGCACTGGATGAATGCAGCCTGCTGTAGTTTTCTTTTGCAGGGGATGGAAAAATAGGGTTAAGCTTTCATAGAAGAGTTTGGCTGGGTGTGTGTGTGTAAAGAATAAAAAATTGTTTCAGTAGATATTTTCAATGTATGTAAACTATTTTCAGATATTGGGGGGGAAAGTTGTTCTCCTTCTGTTTTAAACTACCAGTGATATGTTTTCTATATATATATTTTGTTATACTGTATATTTAATTGTGTTGGAAGCCGCCCTGAGTCGGCCGACAAGCTGATTGGGTGGGGTACAAATTAAAAATCTAATCTAATGTAATCTACAACAGAAAAGAAATATTCCCCACAGTTCCTTTACAAGGAACGTGCCCATGGAAAAGGCAAAAATCTATAGCACATTTATCATCCAGGAAAGAAGCAAATATAAATTCTTCCACAACAAGTTGGAACAGTGGGGTTCTAAAAGCCATTGCTTCTGGTTAAATCAGAACAATTGGAGAGAAACAAAGGTTTGCAGCAAAGTACAAATACACAACCCACACAGAGAGCAGTTGGACACTTTAGACTGTGTGATACAGTTAAGTGGAACTTTCAGCAACACAAGTAAAACAAAACTTGGTATTAAGTATATTCTCTGGGGAGATACAAAGATATTGGATCGGCTTCATGGTTTTGCAGAAGAGAGTGATCAAGAGCAGTAGTATATGACACAATGTGACCCCAGGCACTGAACGGTCACAGTCAATCCAGAGTGTGATCAATGAACCTACAGTCTCAGTCAGCTCATTGCAGTTCTCTTTCTTTGGCTAAATCCACCCCGACAAACAGAGTATACGAAATGAAGAAATGTAAAGAAAAATAGTTTCCAATTTAATTTTCTAAGAAGAAAACATGGGGCACAATCTAGGTCATGTAGACTGTTGTAGAAAACATAGTGCCTCTACTAATGCAAGAAGATGTTTTTGTGTCTATAAACCATCCAGTGAACCTACTGGGAATAATTTCAGATTTGCAGCGTCTAGGCAAAGACTGGAGGAAAGACTCAGAATTCCTTCAAGGTTGTGTGTTATGTGCCACTATATTGAAGCTAATTTATGGTGATCCTAACAGTGTTTTCAAGATTTGTCAGATGTTTAAGGAGCTTTTTTTCCCCTACTGCCACCACCAGTAAATTTCCATGGCTAAGTAGGAATTTGAACCCAGGGGTTCCCAACCTTTTCATGCCACAGGCTGAGCGGTCCAATCACTTGTTTCCTCCCGCCATAAACACTGCCATAAAATGTGCCCACAGCAATGTTTATGGCAGGCATGTTTACGCTTGCACAGACATGTTTTATGGCTGTCGTAAACACATCTGCTTCCACTTCCAGTAGTGGCGAGGGCAGTGGGGGGAGGGCACATGAAGTGGTGTCATGGGCCGAGGATGACCTGTGGGCCATAGGTTGACCACCACTATCCACTACAGCTCCTTGACAGTTTAGCATATGTTGACCAGTGTTCATTTAATCTGAGTCTCTATTAATCTAGTTTCTCCAAAACATGTGTGTGGAATTAGCATCCTTTATGTAATTTTCTTCACATGCTTATTGATGTGGAGCTAGAGCTGCCCCTGTAGAAAATGTACTTGCCTTTGTCAAAAACATTTCAGTCTTATACACATGTACTATTGACACCAGTTGAGTTAGGTTGTGCACTCAAATGGCTGCACAGGTACGCACCTGATTGCACTGGAAAGGATTGCTTTGATGGGAAAATCTTCCTTCCAAAGTGACCTTTCTATCAGCCAGTAAATCACTCCAGCTTGGTCCCAACAAAGTAGACTCCCTACAGCTAGACCCAAAAGTTCCAACTTGGGTGCAGCTTGGCTTGAGCAAGAGTGCATTATCATGTATATTATGTGATCACCAGGAAACAGATCATACCAGACCACTTCACAAGTGGTCACATTAGGATCTATTGGGATCACATCTTTCTCACTGGAATGAGAGTTTATTCCATACAACTATAATAAAATCATGGATATCAGCAGAAATATATTAGCTAGGCCAATCATGTGACTTTTCTGTAGTCTACCAATATTCTGTTCCACATTCTTTCTCTGAGGGGAGTAAATGAATAGAGAAAATCCTTACCACTGGCCCATCCTTTATCCATATTGCTGGGGTATGGGACCTTCACAACATCATAAGAGTAGTCCTACTCAATTGCAATAGACTCTGTTCAATAAACATGTGAGGAAGAGAAGGACAGATTCTCCTAGCCCTATCATAATACTTTTGTTTTTTGCTTTCCTTACCCATAGATGACAACTTTCTCAGCCAGAAAGCCTTTGCTATCTGTGAAAACACTTTAATATTCCAGCTCACAAGACCCTTTATATATTTCAGCATACCACCACAGAAAGAAAACCTCCAACTATATAGGCAATTTTTCTTTTAAACTTGTTGCTGTCCACATGTTGGGGATGACTGAACCAGGGATGGGAAGAGTAGGACTCTAACACATTTCAATAAGACCTGAACAGGGCTAAAGCCCTAATAGCCTTGGAATGTGCTGCTAACAAATAAGCATCTGAAACACAAGAGCTGTGTGCTAGGGCAAATAAAGATAATATAGTAAAACCATGCATAAAGAGCGCCTCACTTAGAGACTAACTCACTTAAAGAGCAGAATTTTCTCTGAATGGTCACCTCGCTTAACAACTAAAACCAACCAAAAACTCACTTAACAACTAAATTGGGGTTCACAATCTCCCCCCACCCACCAGACATCACAATTGGTCACTTACAATGGTGTTTTGCTTAAAGAGCAAACTCGCTTAAAGAGCAATCCCGTGGAATGCATTATGTTCTTTAAGCAAGGTACCACTGTACTCAAGAATCTGGTCTCTGGAGTTGGGCACAAAAGATAGGTGGAAATGACAGAGCTGTCAAACCTTACTTATTTACCTGTAACTCATAGTTGTACAACTGGTGTCAGTTGCAATTTCAGTTTCATTATTCTAGCCTATATCTACCTTGGGAATTATTACAGTAAGAATGGAGGGACTACCTGTAGGGCCCTTCCAAGTACTTTGGGTCACAACTCTTATCATATCCCTGCTACCAAGGAGTGACAGAAATTAGTGTTCAACACAAAAAAAAGGCACTAGGGTTCTGGACTGTAGCTCTATTGCCACTTATCCTGCACCATCTGTTATCAATACAACTTTACCTTCTACATAGACTTCATTGTTGGGCTCTTTGAAAATGTGTAGCTTATCATACTAATTTTCGCAAGGGCATTTCATATCACAGGGAAGCCTGTGGAGCTAATTGCATATTGCCTTCCTATTTCTACAGGCCTTTTATTTTTTAAAATATTTCTTATCAGTTGAGCATAGTGAACTGTACAACTACCCAGTATACTAACAGACTAGAAAGGCAAGAATTATAATCACTTTGCCTGCCTAATGTATTTGTTATCAAGTCCTAATGTTATCATTTTAACATACCCCTGGATCTCAAAATCTGTTGCCTAGATAGTTCACAGATCAGTCAGGATGGAGAACATGAGAGAAATGGAATATCACAATTCCAATGTATGACTCTTCTGTTTGTTTATATCTAGGGCTTAATTTAACATTATGGAGTCTGCAAGAAAGACAGACAGAGAGAAAGAAAGAAAGAAAGATGAACAGAAATCAGCATCATTTCAGAGTCTTTGGAAAAAAGCCAAACACCTTAGCAAGCCTAGATATTGTTTTCCTTTACATTGTACTTGGCAAGAGACTGCTGTCAGAGAGAACAAAGCAACCCAGATATTATTTAAAGCTAGGCTATTATTCTTCCTTGAATAGTGGTCAAGTAATGCTTTTTCATGATTTTACTAGTTAGATTGGATTTACCCATTTACTCTTCCTAGAAAAGGAATACCAAGTCGAGGAGAAATGACACTTATCTATAATAAGGTGGAGAATAAAAAGCTCCATCCACTGATACATTCACCTCCAATTTTAATAGCCATTAAGCATCTATTCCACCCCACCCAAAAATCTACTAAGAACATATTGGATTTCCTCACTTCTCCATTGCTGGCCTAAGCAAGGAATTATTTGAACCAAAATTAACACACACAATGTTCAACTCACTAAAGCTATTCCTTGGAATTTAAATGAGTAGGATGATAATACCAGACAATGCTTTTCCCAGTAAATGGTGTGCATGTTAATTGCTATTTTACAGCTTTTATTATAGCTTCTAGATTGATTGCAGATCTGGAAAATCTGAACTCTGCATTGCATGTCTTTTCTAAGGGGCAGAGCTTTTCAGTCTAATGCATTGTAAATTTCCTGTGCCTTATAGAGTAAGGTCATCATGAACTAAATAGACCTCCATGTTAATATATTTGCTATCTGAACTATCACAAATAAATGCTGCAACCCTTGTTATGGTCAAATGTAAATTGCTAGTGAATACTACTACAGAAATAGACTTCAATGGAACATGTATGTCAATTTGAATATTGAAATTGTAAGTCAAACTTAGGAACAAAGTCATAAAAGAAAAACAGTGCAGTGGCTAAACTATGGTTTGTGATAATGCAATAACTTTTAAGATAACCAAAGTTTGAAGGAAAGGATCATCACTAGTCATTGTGTGTATTTCATCTAAACAGACCTATTATCTGGTTAAATGGTTTTTGGTTAAAAAAAAACCTTCCAAAATCTGTTTGACCAGGATAATGGGACTCTGGAAGTTCTCTGCAAGAACATCTATGTACATCCAACCAAAAAGTCTAAAGAGTGAAATTTAATGTAAACTATGTAACCAAACTGCTGAAGCCAAACAATACTCTTTGTGTAGCTCTGAATGGGGAAATAAGCTCAGAAAAATTATAGACAAGTAAGTCTGAAGACTTTTATAGCAAGAATTCTACTGGGAAGCTAATGCGCTTACATGCCAACATGGACTATGCGGCATACAGAAATCTGTAACCTAGCCAGCTTTGCATCTTCATGTTCTGAAAACATGGTCAGGGGCACACTGCTTGTCAGAGCAGCCAAACTATAATCAAAAGCAATCTTCCTCTTGCCATGCACCTATTCAAGGCCTCCGAATATAGTTTGTCTGATGATTTACGTTCAGGTAAGACAACCATGGCTGACAACTGTAACTATGGACTAAATTTAACATGTACAGTGGAACCTATATATATGATATGTTAAATCTTTATTGTCATTGTCCTGTACAGAACAGCAAGATTGAAAATCCACTTATCGACCCAACAAAACCTAAACAAAATACAACTGTACAAAATTATCAGCATACTCCTACCCCACATATATACATTTAATCCCTAAAAAGCTCTAAAGCTCTAAAACTCTAAAAACTATATACAGAAGCTCCCTCATAAACTGCATTTCACTGCATTCAAAGCCAGAACTGCTTTTGGGTAGAAACTATTTCTCAAGCAGCTGGTCCTGGTCTTTATGACCCTACACCTTCTTCTAGATGTCAGAAGCTGAAAGAGATCATTTCCAGGGTGTGTATTATCCTGCACAATCTCTACAGCTTTCTTATAACACCTGGAGGCATAGATTTTATCTAGAGTGGGAAGAGTACACCTGATTATTCCCTCCGCAGTCTTTACGACCCTAGACAACATTGTTCTTTCCCTAGCTGTACAACTTCCAAACCATACACACAGACCATAGCTTAACACACTCTCTATAGTACAGTGGTAGAATGCCAACAGTAGGACCTTTGAAAGATTGTTCTTCCTGAGGATTCTCAAGAAGTATAACCTCTGCTGTGCTCTCTTCATCAGATCTTTGGTGTTTGCTCCCCATGTCAGATCATTTCTCAGCTCCATTCCCAGAAATCGAAACACCGAAACCTGTTCCACACAATTCCCTTCAATAATAAGTGGCTGAATGTTCAATTTGCATTTTCTGAAGTCCACAATGAACTCTTTTGTCTTTTTTACATTGAGGAATAAATTGTTTTCCCTACACCAGTCTGTCAGCATCTCAACCTCCTTCCTGTAAGCCGACTCCCCCTCCCGAGCAGTAATCAGACCAACCACCGTTGTGCTGTCTGCAAACTTAATGATCTTGTTGCTGGGGTAACTGGGAACACTATCATATGTGTAAAGCATGTACAGAAGCGGGCTCAGCACACACACCTGTGGCGTCCCCATATTTATACTGAGATCCGCAGAGACGTGAGAGCCCATCCTGACCAATTGGGAATGATCTGAGAGAAAATCTAGTATCCACCTGCATAAGCATGGTGGAAGCCCCAGATCTAATAATTTGGGCACCAGTCTATGCAGAAGAATAGTATTAAATGCAGAACTAAAATCTACAATTAACAGTCTCGCATAAGTCCCTTGTTTCTCCAAATGGGTCAGAACAGCATGTAGGGCCATAGCCACAGCATCCTCCATGGATCTTTTTCTCTTATATGCAAATTGACAAGGGTCAAGTCCAACTGATAAACAAGCCATAATATGGTTCTGAACCAATCTTTCAAAGCCTTTCATTATGATGGGTGGAAGTGCTATGGGGTGGAAGTGCACTGAAAGCTGGCTATTTATATAAGATTTTTTTTGGCAAAGGTATGATGGTAGAAGATTTCAGACAAGATGGAACAGTGGCTTGGGCCTAAGACTGATTAAAAATCTTCATAAAGATTTCTGCCAGCTGTTCTGAGTAGTCTCTCAGCGCCCTACCAGCCACAACATCAGGACCCATAGCCTTCCTCGTGTTTAGCCCCTTTAATATTCACCTCACTTCTCCCTCTTCCACCCTGGCAACATTCCCTATGGGGAGTAATGACGATGACTCTGGCAACACTGCTGGAACTACTACTGGTGTCACCTAAAATCGGGCGAAGAAGGTATTCAGCTCCTCCACCAGAGAAGCACTGCTCTCTACAGCCAATGGATTAATGGGTTTGTAGTCAGTATGGTGCTAGACCCCCTGCCACACTTGTCTGGTGTCATGACTACACAGGTGATCCTCAATTTTCCCTCTATACACAGCCTTTGCCTTCCTAATACCCCTCTTCAGGTTCGCCATTTCTATACTATACAATACCTGGTCTCCAGTTCTAAATGCAAAGTTTCTGGCCTTCAACAGTCTCCGAACTTCCCCCGTCATCCAGGGCTTCCTGTTCAGATACATCTTTACATGCTTTTCCCTGGTGATGTTGGCTGTGCAGAATCTAATATAATCCAAGACCGTTGATGTGTAGGTCTCCAGATCCTGATGGTCAAACACATTCCAATCAGTCTCCTGGAAACAGTCCTGCAGCTGTTGAGAGGCTCCCTCAGGCCACACAGTAACAATCCGTGTTTGTATTGGGGCTTGTTTCCTAAGGTGTGTGTATGCTGGTGTCAAAAGCAGCGACACATGTTCTGACCCATCAAGGGCTTAACCTCATATGCCCGTTTAATGTTTGTATACAACTTGTCAAGAGTATCCCCCCCAGTTGCCCCCCCCCCAGTTGCACATTTAATATGCTGATACATACACCACCATACACGACCATTAATACTACTGCTGTAAATTCCTGGGGAGAGGGGGAACCTCATACAACAATTGTCCTTGATAGCAATGAAATCGCATAACAGTTAAGTTTTGTAGGGTTTTTATGTGTCTCGCATAACAATTTTTCCTATGGAAAAAATCGTAAAACAATTTTTCAATGGGAAAAACCACTTAGCAAAAAAAATTGTTGTATGATGCATCCCATAGGGGAAATCACTATATGATGCATGTATTAGGTATAGCAATTGTTTCGTACAACAACGAGCCCCGTGGAACAGATTAAAATCATTGTATGAGGTACCACTGTATATCTAAAACAGAAGTGCCAAAACATTTTGGGCCAGGGGCCTGACCACACCCCCAGAACTGCTGAGTGGGTCAGATCACACTCCCAGAACAAGGCACATTTGCGCATGTATGGCCATATTTACTTCCTGGTTCAGTGTGGACACTTCTGTGCATGTGTGATAGTAGCCATAATTACTTCCTGGTTCAGCGCGGATGCTTTTGCGCATGTGCAAATGCAGCCATATTTACTTCCTGGTTTGGTACAGATGCTTCTGCACATGTGTAAGCATGTCCACATCAAACCAGGAAGTAAATACGATGCTTCTGCGCATGTACAAGGACATCTGCACCAAACCAGGAAGTAAATATGGACGTGCCCACAAAGGCACAGAAACATCTGTATTCACTTCATGGTTTGGTGAGGGCATCGCGGGCCTAATGGAATGGCTTTGGGGTGGTATTCAGCCCATGGGCTATAGTTTGGGCATGCCTGATCTAAATCGTGGGGTGATGGTCCCATTCAGTGAAGGAAATGCCACTGGAAACCATCATAATGGGTCCAACGGCAAAATGAGCTGAGGAGGAACCACTTCACTATTCTGATTCCCAATGGTCATGGAGGCGGAAGATGCCATGCCAGATGAACTGGCTGTAATGGCACACCTTGTTAATATCCTCAATGCTGTGGTAGTCCATTGCAGTCCTGGTGTTAAATCCTGATGTTTTCATACGTGCCACAGGAGATGGCTCTGTGATCATAGTGTGTGGGGTTGCTTCATAGCAAGCAGGGATCCACTTTTTAAAAAAAATCATGCCAATGGCATTTTTGCTGCTACCAGGAAAAAGTGTATACCGTACTTGGATATGAATTGCAGACCACTAATGATCTAAACCATCTTAGTACTATGCTTAACAAGAAAATAAAGCAAGGAAGCTATTGAAGGTAAAACACATTCAAGGAAATCATGCTGAAATATGTCCAAATAATAATAATTTTGTGTCAGAAATTATTCTGAGTTCAAAGGATTTTTGCAGAAGAAACTCTACTCAGGGAATGCCCAAATGAGGCTCCTTTCATGTCCCCAAGAGCTGGGAGAGAGATGGGTGCTCAATCTCTCAATCAGTACCCAGGTCTTGAACCGCCAACTTGCCAGCCTTCCGGCTAACAAGGTGAGCTTCTTAAACACTGATCCACAGCAGCCCTTATATCTCCAAGTAAATAGCAGTCAACATTAAGATATTGAAAGAGAGGTGCTTTGTATTATCTCTAAAGAAGAACACAAGGCTCAATACTAATGGGAACCAAAGAAAAGGTTATAACTAGTTCAGAAAAATACTGTCTTCTAGTACCTCTTATGCTTCTGTAGGTTTTTGAGAGAACACTTCAGACTTTGTACAAGAATTCACATTTTTTTAAAAAAGAATCCAATATTGTTCAAGACCATGTCTGTATTGAGAGAAAAGAATCAGAGACCTAAAACAACAGATCCCTGTTGTCAACTGATTAAACAATAACAGAAAGCTTGTTCACACATACACAATTCAATGACTTTGAGTCAACCCCTCTTCCTCAGTTTCCCCTACCTTCAATCATTTTCTCTTTTAGCCCAACTCACATCTACTGCTTTATTGTATAAGTGCTATCTCCAACCATATATGTTCAAGAACTAAATAAAGTTTTCTTTCACACAGTTGCAATGCACCTTTCATTTCCAGTTAATGGTAGAATGAAGCTTCTCCAGGATATGCACTGTAGCTTTGTCTCATAAACAAGGTCAACCTCCAGAGGGGATAGAAAGCAACAGCAACCTGTCATGCAGTTTCAAGATATTTCTTGGAAGCACTGTGAGGTATGTTTTTTGTGCATGTGTGTGACCAAAGATGTCATTATCCTTTCCTTTGTAGCCATTCTAAATTACTAGCAGCTAGTTGAAAGACTAACCAACAAAATATTAATGAACAATTGCTATCCACTGAAGCAGAATTTCAGCTGACACAACCCCATTCTTCATTTACAGGGCTCACGTTTCTGCTGTTCTCAGTCCCTACAGTCCTTGATATGTAACTGACAAATTAAGCTACCATTTCTTTATTTGACGGTTTCGGTGAGAAAGGCTGCTACTGTTTTTGAACATACAACAAAACATCAGCAAATAAATGTATTGACAATACTTTGTTGTTTAAGAAAGGAAGGTTGGTTTACTTCTGACAAAACAGAGAAGAGTAATTGAAGAACAGAATTACTTTAGTAGTATGAAGAGGCCTCTGGCCTTTCCCCTCCAATATCCCCCACCCCCAGTCTATTCATTTATCAGCTTTGAGTCAAAATATATTAAGGTTATATGTCATACGGATTAAAAGTGCTCTTTCCTCATAATGTCTCTGCCACATCTTTGTTGCCCTAAACCTTTTGTTCCTGACTATGATTGAAAAAGCTTCTCAATATTTGAATAAAAATATCAGTACTCCACTCAAGAAAACCCATGGGGGCCCAATCATTTTTGCAGAGCACCTCTAAATTACCTGCAATGGCTTTAAATTCTCTGTTCTCTGTACAAATTAGCTGAGTTACTTAGGGTCCAAAATCCAGGTACAACGGTAAATTAATAAGTATCTAGAGGACACCTAAACCTACACTAGATATTACATTTTCCAATATATTGTGCAAAATATTATATTCAAGAAAACCAGATAAAGAACTATGGCACATTGTTTTTCTTTTAATAGTCTCATTGGTGTGACTTTTAAGTGACATGAACAACCACTGACCAAAGATAGTGTTATTCACGTTGGTCTAAGTTGTTCTACATAGATGAAATCTGCCAGAAACACAATTGGTAAGCCTGGTACATTTGCTCACACTAATTTATATGCTAGTATATTTTCTGTTATATTTTAAAATGAAAATAGGCATATCTGTCTTCAGGTGCATTTTTGTTTAGCTAGCTGGAAAGCACATATTTTTACGCTCAGACTTTTCACAGTAAGACCATAAAGGGTGGCAGGGAGATGGACAATGTTCTGCTTCATATAACTATCCAACATATGATTTATGAGGTACTTTGTTTTATGCATCTGTTGAAGGATGAAATTCACATTATAGTTCAAAGATTAATTGCTTCATGATCATAAAGTCTTCTAGCAACCATCACTGACATTCAAATGTTTATAGACATATTTAGCTATAAACACATTATGAACTTTGCTCATGTACAGATCGGGGGGGGGGGGGGATTTAAGACAAGTCTGTAAACTTTAATGTGCCTCCATTGGTGCTATTGCAGCTACTTTTGCTGGCAACTTTTGAGGCTGTAAGGTGGGGGGAAGCCAACCAACTTTTGTATGTTTCTGATTTTCCTTCTCTTTCTATAGAAAAGATTAGATTTCATCAGATGTATTCCAAGACAATATTGCAATGCAATACTATTGATAAGATCAATTTTTATTAGTACTCATGTTAGCTGTTAAATACCCAATTTAACACTTTGAGAAGTTCTCTGAAACAAGTTATTATTGGCACTTTAAAAATTAGATTATGTGTTTTATATATATACTGTATCTGGGGTTCAGATAACCATGATGACCTGAAAGTGGTGGTGAACACTCCAACACTAGAAGCATTCAATAGACAATTGGACAATAATCTTTCATATCTGCTTTGATTCGGATTCCTGCATTGAGCAGGGGGTTGGACTTAATGTTCTAAAAGGCCCCTTCCAATTCTATGATTCTATGATTATACCTGTGTTATTATATGGTAAATGGGAAGAAATCTTGGGCAAAAATCATTCTGTTAGAGTATATCCATACATATACATATTCATATGCAAAAGAAATGTACTGAATATGTTGAGAAATGTGATTGTAAAATATAGTTAGAGCCTGTTTAAAAAAATCTATTTATCTTTCCCCACCATTCCTGTTTCTTCTAAAGGGATCTCCTGAATCGCCTTGTATGTCAAGAACTCAGAGTTTTCATGCCAGGCATACCATGCGCTACAGCCTGTCATCACAAAAATTAGAGTGATCATCCATTGCCATCTTGACATAAAAAATTGATTAAAATTGAGTTTTTTGTTTACAAATGAAACTTGCACTATTTTAAACTCTAAAATGGTGGCCTGTGCCATTTCATAGTTTAAAATGGCACCCACCCCCTCCACTGGAAGTCACAAGTCAGCGCTTACCACTGTGGAGGTGCCGTCTTTGTCATTTCTGCTCCTATTTCTAGACTGTCTACAGCCTCTACTGGCAGCAGGAGAGTCTGGGCACCTTATCCGCTCAGTTCCGAGCTCCCTGGGCAGGACTACAACCGAAAACTCCCCAGGTGGAGATGCACATTTTCAGCTGTAGCGCTGCCCAGGGAGCTCGGACGACGGTTGGAACCAAGCGGATAAGGTCCCCAGACTCTACCGCTACCGGTCGTGATGGAAACTGGGCTCAACCTGCATGTTTTTTGTTGGGGAGGTGCACATTTTCCGCTGTAGTGTTGTGCAGGGAGCTGGGGTGAAGGTCAGGAAGGTGTGGATAAGTAAGGATATTATTTCATCTCTTTTTGGGGTGTGGTGGATGATCGTGTCTGGCATTTCTTTGGTTTTTCAGGGGGATTTTTTTGCCCAGTCTGGACTGTTTCCCCATTGTGGGGGTGGGGGATGATCATATCTGGCATTATTATTATTATTATTATTATTATTATTATTATTATTATTATTATTATTATTATTATTATTATTATTATTATTATTATTATTATTATTATTATTATTATTATTATTATTATTATTATTATTATTATTATTATTATTATTATTATTATTATTGATCAGGTCAGGACCTTTTTTATTTAAAATGCATTCCTATGGGGAAATGTGCTTTGGTTTACGTTTTTTTCAGGTTACGACAGAGGCTGTTGGAACTGACCTCCATCATAAACTGGGTTTTTTACTGAACTTTGGTTCTGCTGTACTTATTGCTATTAACATATCAGAATACAAAATGAATTCTCTGCATTACACAAGATTATATTCAGGATTGTATCAATCTACAGATTAAGGTTATAATTCTTCACAAAGCACAGTTAATTTGCACAATCCTGTGCTAGAATGTATGATTATGACCAGTAAGGCAGAAGACTAAAACATCACAAACTTAAAGAATGTATCTATGAATAGCTATTAGCCAGAGCTCTTAAGTGACCCCTTTGTGAAGAAGAAAATCCATTCTTCTCATTTTCAGATGTCACAGGCAGAGTAATATAAATTCCATCCCATTTATGCTCTTCTTATGAGCCATAATTGGTAATGGGTTGGACTGAAAAACTGGATCATGGTCTTATTCAGCTAAGAAAGTATTGTACTCTGAAACCAGATCTGTAGTGAGAGTGTTTTGTATCCTAGCAAAATACAGCAATGTATGCTTTGGGGAAGCTGGCTGGCAGCTGTTAGGAAAGTTTCTGGTCAGTGCCCACCAACATAATTAAAAAACAGTACAATATCAACTTGCTATCGGGAATTCCATAGTGCAAAATCCAGAATTCAATAGAAATGTCCTAGTTGGCAGCTTTTGTTGCTGCTGGTAAACCATCTGGTTTGTCAAATTAGTTGATCCAGTTATCCGTTTTTATGTCTTAACAGTTTTGTAATACATTTGTGTTCCTCCCCTCCCCCTCTGCAATTAAAATACTAGGTAAGTGATGCAATTGAATTTTTTCCTTGCAGAAGGTTGTAAGGAAGAAATAAGAGCCATGACAAAGAAAGTTTGTGTGGCTGTGAAAAGAAATCAGAATGGGCTAAATGCTACTCAGTTCATTCCAGAAATACAAAACTATTTCTTTTTTTCTTTTTGTAGGTAGTTCCACCTCATTGAAATGTGGCATCATGTGTTGGTCATGAAGACAGATATTTAGTTGTCAGGCAAATAGGGGTTTCATTGCTCTCAAACAGAATACTGCCTAGGTTCTGCCTACATCTGCATTCCACTGCACAATCTGAGCATTTTGTTCATCGGTGCTGCAAATCCCTTTGGTATGTTGAGAGAAAAGGCCAATATACCAATGCTTATAATTACTCAAGGAACAGTGACAATCCTTTATGATGCTCAGTACACAAAAGAAGGGATAACATGCAGAGTTCCATCAGTTATTTATCTTCTTGTCTAAAAAAATTAAAAAGCAAAACCAAAGCAAAATAGAGAAAGAACAATGTGAATCTTCACAGGAAATACATTCCACGATGTTAGCACTAAAATAAAGGAGGATGTGATTAATTTATCTTACAGACAGATCTCTCACAAGGATGAGATGGAGTACAAAGACATTTTTCATTGCTTTTAACACTCAGGTAGGTGGCTTTGTATGAAAGTGGGGAATTTTTGAGGCAGCTTCATTCTAAGTAGTTAACTGCTATAAAGCTTAACTTTAGGTCAGCCCGGGAAAAAACCTATAGTTCCCAAAATATTTAAGAAAGTGGTACTAGCAGATAAACAGTAATGAAATATCCACCCTGGAGTTAACAGCACAAAACTAATGAGTTAGATTGGGATCAGTATAATTTCTCATCCCTAACGAAAGCCACTAGAAAGTCTGGGAGATTCAATAGTACAGTGGCACCTCGCATAACAAATGCATCATATAGAGAAAAATTCGCATAATGAAACATTCATTATGCAAGGGCGATACCCCGCATAATGGGGAAAAATTGTTCGTTATGTGGGTTATTTTGTAACCGGGGTATACTCGCTCAATGGGAACCCCAATTAACAAACATATTTTTCATTATGCGGGGTATTTCCCATAGGGAACCGCATAATGAAAAAACCGCATAGCGAAGAGCTCCGTGGAACTGCGTTTTTCGTTATGCGGGGTTCTACTGTATTGCACTCTACACATTCACCTCATAAGCAGATCATCTATGATGAAGGCACTGTCAGTTCCCAGCAAAACCCAAAGACCAAAAGGGGATACACCTAACTCAACATTTTACTTTTCATCTCTTTTAGGTTTCACCTTGTGGAGTCCCTTGTGATTGGCCCTTCTGCTGTAACTTCTCAAAATTGAAGTCCAAATATAGAGCTCAAGGCTGAAAAACAATGCCCTTTTTTAGCAAAGAAATTATATAGATGAGCCATTAACACCATACAAATTCATTCACATATGTTCAATGCCAGGTTTTTGTTTTGCATTTCCCCACAATTTAAAATGGAAAAGGGGACATTTAGAGCTAATCTGAGTAATGGTCAGAGATCATCTACCAGTGCCAGCTGTGGGAAGCTGTATTGATTTGCATGCTTATCTGTCATTCTAATTTAATCACTCTATGCCTTTGTATCTGGTGTATCTAAGGTCATACCTTGCCTGATGAAGTTGACTTGATCCATGAAAGCTCACATTAAAAATATGGTAGTTAGTCTTTAAAGTACTGCAATATTTTGTTTTGTTTTGGTTTTTTTGTTTTTTTGCTTTCTGATATACCTGAAACAGAAATTATATAATTAATGTGTCCCGGCTCGATTGTTTTTGCAGAGGTGCTCAGCACCATGACCTCTTTTAGAATAAGGCAGTGACTATCACCATGATACAAATATTTAGCTTTTGATATGCCAGCCTGAATCAGCAAGGTATGATTGGTTAGTGCTGGACAGATTAACAGTAACCCCTACCCAGAAAAGTCCCTCCCAGTCACTTCAACTGCCACACGCAGCTTGTGAGGTTGCAATAAAATTCTAACGCCACGGAATTTTGGAGGGCCTGTCCAACACAGAGGAAATGAATTAAACTTAATTACTTAAATTATGTTATGTTGAAAAGAATGCATATGCCAATTGGTCAGTCACAAGCATGGATGTTCTAACATCCAGGAAGCAAAAAAAGAGTATATTTTTTAAAGGACAGACCTCAGTGGGATGCTCTTATCTTTTGGGATTCTTGGATGTTGGTATGTCACTGATTACTGAATTATTTTCTATTACTGTTAAGAATTAAGTACATTTATCATTTACATCTATCTACGTCTGTCATGAAGACCTCTGTGTGCATGCAAGGATGCATAAGAATGAAAATAAAACTTTAAAGTATATGTGGAAAATCTCCAGAGAGTGCTGCATATACCAAACCCAGAGACTTTGCAGGAATGTTCCTTTGTTTGTCTTTAAGGCATCACAATTATTTTGATTCAATATGTGAGCATTTTCCTTGAATTAGAATAGAGATGAAAGAGAGACTCTTGGGTGCCTTTAGAACACCAGTGCCAGCAATCATGAAAACTCGGCACAATCTGGCTCCATGGTAGGGAAAATGCCATGTTCATTTGTATTGAAAGTTGCAGAGAAATCCAGAAAAAAATTAACAGAGACACCGTCCCCCTGGTGTGTATCATCCGCAAAAGTGACCAAAGCAGTCTATATAGTAGCCAGGCTGGAAACCAGATTAAATTACAATAGGTAACACAATGAACAGTACACACATTTCTCCCACAATTGAAAAACTAGCAGATTTTGGAGACTTAAATCAGGGAATGTTCTGAGGAAGGAGATGAGGACCAGCAACTCTAGAGATACATCATTGCGTGTGAACTCCCTATTCCACATCTCTGGCCATATTTTTGAAGCACTTCAAAAATCTTTATGAATGTTTGAGTGGATATCATAGGCTATCTTAAACATTTCCAACACTATGGTGGGGCAGGAAAAGAAAGTGTGCAGCCATCTATAGACCATGATACAATGTAGCACTTTAGACACACTCTCTCTCTCTCTCTTATCTTCTCTGCAAGAGACAACTGTCAGGAGGCTAGAACAGCTAAAACAACTGTTGGCTCTCAGGGATTAGCAAACTGAAGGAACTATTGTGTACCAGACACAAATCTAGAAAAAAGTTTATGATAAGCTGATCTGTCGGAAAATACCATATCTCCTATATGAAATAACAGGGAGGAGGCAGAATATAGAACAGAAGAATGTCCTATTTAATTAGGAGTGCTATTTTTTCAGAAGGCAAAAAAGGCAAGAATTTAAAAATAAACAACCAAAGGCAACAGCAAGGGCCCATCTGTTTTCTGAGCATTAGTTTATGTACAGTTTGATTGTTTGTCTTACTCATGGGTTCTTTGTAAATATCCCAAAATCTACAGTCTTTCTATAAGGTTGCCAAAATGTGATAAAGTATGTTACAGCCTTGGTTCTGCTGGCAGCTGTTCTGCTCAAAATCTGGGAATCAGGATCAACGACACGCCCTGCCTGATTCTACTTCATTCGCACACATGTACTCCATTTGTTGTTGTTGTTCAGTCGCACAGTCGATTCTGACCCTTTGCGACACTATAGACCATTTTCCTCCAGGCGCCTCTGTCCTCCACCATCCCCCTCATCCCTCCCAGTTCTGTGCACATTGTGTCTACAATACCATCTAGCCATCTCATCTTTGGCCTCCCCCTTCTTCTTTTGCCCTCCCCCTTTCCCAGCATCAAGGCCTTCTCAAGTGAATCCTCCCTTCTCATTTGATGTACAAAGTACTTTAGCTTCATCTTTACTATTTGACCTTCTAATGAGCAATCAGGGTTGATTTCTTCTAAGATTGACCTATTTGTTCTCCTCGCTGTCCAGGGGACTCTCAAAACTCTCCTCCAACACCACATTTCAAAGGCATCTATTCTTCTGCGTTCAGCTTTCCTAATTGTCCAGCTCTTGCACCCATACATTACCACCGGGCATACCATTGCTTTATTCTAGTTTTTGTTTGCAATGTGATGTCTCTGTTTTTCACTATGTTCCCCAGGTTTTTCATAGCTTGTCTCCCTAGAATCAGTCACCTTTTTATTTCATGGCTGCAATCCCCATCTGCAGTGATCTTTGATCCTAAGAATGTAAAACCTGTCACTGATTCTACTTCTTCCCCATCTATTTCCCAGGAACAGATGGGTCCTGTTGCCATTATCTTGGTTTTCTTGATGTTGAGTCTCAAGCCAGCTTTTGCACTCTCCTCCTTCAGCCCAATCAAGAGATTCTTTAGCTCTTCCTCACTTTCTGCCATTAGGGTGGTATCGTCTGCATATCTCAGATTGTTGTACTCCATAAAGTACTTTATGTACTCCATAAAGACAATAAAAATCACAAGACGTCAATTTTCATGTCCTGCCCCAAATCTTAGATTTGCAGTTGTGGCAGTAAGGTAAAGGTCGCCCTTGCTTGAAATCCAGTTGAATCTGACTCTTGGGTTCACTGCTCATCTCTGTTTATAGCCAAAGGGCCTGTGCTGTCTGTGTCTGCAGACATTTCCATGGACATGTGGCAGGGCATGGAACACTGTTTACCTTCCCACTGAAGCAGTGGTGGGCATCAGCAGGTTCACACCAGTTCACTAGAACCGAGCAGAAATTCTGGCTGGCCCCGCACATCCGAGTTTTGAAATAAAGTAGTCCTAATTTAGGTGCAACACAGGGCTTTCCTCCTGGCCACGCCCACCATACCACGCACACAGTGTTGTGGATTACGCACACGCAATTGGCACAGCTGTCCCTGACAGAATCGCAGTTATGGGAGAACACTCCTTCGAGCCGTTGGTTTTGAGGGGACAGAAATTGGGGAGCGGAATATTAGATATAGTTTGATTCACTGATTCCTGACCTGACAGGCAGCTAGGACAATAGAGGGCCAAAGATCGCCAGATGGTTAACTCGATAGGCACGTAATGAGTAATCTCGCATCCGCAGAAGCTCTAAGCCTTAGAGTCAACTTCAGCCACTTGTTTGCTCCCGATAACGATGAACAATGCATGTCCCCAGTAGTTAATTAGTTAGATAAGGAACTTCCCCCAGTGAAGTCATCCCTAATTAGTAACTTTTGTAATCATGATGTTCAGACTCAGGGCTTTCCTGTAGCAACACTTGCACACTGCCAAGGTATAAAGTCTTCTGATTTCTGATCAATAAATACTGGTCTTCACTCCATCTTGCCTCACGTGTCTTGCTTGACCAGTCTCCTCCGGGACCCTCTGGCCCACATCGAGCCCCGATCCAACACAGTGTGGTAGTATATTTTTTGGGAGCCCACCACTGCACTGAAGTGGTCCCTACGTATCTACTTGCATATAACAACCTGATGCTCCTATTAATTATGGATTTCCTTTTGTTTTTGAGCTGCTAGGTTGGCAGGAGCTGAGACAAAGAGGGAATTCATTCCGTCATGCAGTACCATAAAATCCACCACACATAAGGCGTACGTGTTCTTACTGAAAGGAGCTCATAAATAACAACTCAAACCAAATTATACTTTAAAACACCTTTGGAATACAAAGAGCAGCTTGAGGCACTTTGATAGACATTAGTTGCACTTTGGGTACCTAAAGATTTGGGATTTAAGACATCATTCTCTTCTCATAACAGCAGTTAATGTGGCTCTTGTCTAAAGTGCTCAGAAAATTAATTTGTGTCTCTTCCAACCCCAGAGGAGTTCAAAAGAACAGTTAGTTTTATAAAGTTGAAAGCACATGGCTTGAATTCAGTAGAGATCTAGTCTCTCCACAAATAGCCCTACACCTGTTAACTGTCTGCTACAATGGCCACATAATAATGACAGGTGATTAAATTGAACTCATCCTGTCCATACTCTGTATTACTTAATATGTAGTCTTATGAATTTTGCTTCAATTAATTTTTTTCTTGTTTAGAGAGCCAGGGTTAATCTCCATATTTCCTGAGACTGGAATTGCCATGTGTTCTGCATGCTTCAACACACAACCAAACAGGGGCCATAGACTTTGAAAAAAGACACTGAGTAATTGAGTGGCGTAAAACAATTGTTGCAGCATTCCAAGTATATAAACTTTATCCTACAAGCTTGCAGCCTCCATTTCGGACATGTTTTTAAACTTGATCCCTTGTGCTTCTCTCACCTGAACAAGATGATATTTTGAATTCTTCTGTTTCTGTCTACAAACAAGCCAACTCTGTAAATCCAGGTTTGATGAAAAATCCTGCAGGTTTCAAAATATCACTTCTTTCTGAGATGTAGTGGTCTCTAATAAAAGTATAAGGGCCTGCAGTGGCTTAGCAATTAAGATTCTGTGCTTGGCAACTGGAAGGTCTGCTTGTCAGCAGTTCATGACCTGAGTGCTGCATGACAGAATGAGCTCCTGTCTTTGTCCCAACCTAGCAAGAAATTGCAAGTAGATAAAAAGGTATCAATTCAGTGGGAAGGTAATAGCATTCCATGCACTCCATTGTCTAGTCATGCTTGCAACATGACCATGGAAGCATCCGCAGAAACAGCGAGTGGGGTGGCATATAAGTCGACAAATAAATAAATAAAATAAATAAACAAAGACAGTAAACAGAGGTGAGCACCACACTCTAGAGTTGGATATGACTGGCTTTCACACAAGGACAACCTTTACTTTAATAAAAGTATTGATCGATTGATTTAGAGCAGTGGTTCCCAACCTTTTTTGGGCCATGCCCCACCTAAGCAGCTCCAAAATCCTGACAACCCACCCCACCCCACCCCAGTGACATACCTGTATAATTCTTATTATTTAAAAAGTGAAGTCCTATTCATGTAGAGGAAGCCTAAAAGGCCATTAATATGGTCTAAACCCGTGGTTCCCATTCTCAAATGCCTTCCCTTAAAAATCAAATGCCCCCCTGCCCCTTGGGGCATGTGGGGCACATTGGGAACCATGGATTTAGAGATAAATAACCTTTGTGAGCTACATTGATATTAGGCAAAGAGCAATCAGCATATCACTCACATGTTAGATCAGGTTGTTATATCATTTCCACCTTAAAATAACTGTTACTGGATTCAACAAAATTAAAAGAAGGTGTTTTATTTCATGTCATGTTGTTCATCACAATACTTTGTAAAAAACAACAACTTGTATTGACTACAGTTTGTCACTAACAAGTATTATGGTAAGCAGAGATGATTCTGCCATTGCAGGCGCACCCCCCAATAAAGGACTCAGACACTGATAAAAGTGGATAACGGCATTGGGCCACATTTATTGATTCATGCCCTAGTCCGAATTATAAATTTCTATTGGTAATTGACCAATCATAATTCTTAAGGCAAGCAGGCCGAAGTAACACTGGTAAGGTACCACCCAAAATTGCCAACGGCAATTGCTACAATGTATCTATTTGTATCAATTTGTTTGTTGGCAACAAACAAATTGTTGACCGTAGTCAATATCTAACTAATGACCCCACCCTCTGACGCGTATCCGTAAAATCACGGGGTGATGCATGCTGTCTAGCTGTAGCCATCACCCCGTCGCCTAGTTCGTCATTGACCAGACAACATTTAACCAACTTATGCCTGTCTAGTGTTGTCCAGTCAATTGCGAACTTGCCGGATACCTGTGGGTCATAATGTTTACCTTACCAGTGCTACCCGCCCATGTGACCAAAGTCAACAGCAGCAACAGAAAAACCCCTATGCCAAACCATAGCAACAGTGTGGGATGGGCGAAAAAAACCAGGACCGGGGAGCAAATATGGGTCCCAGCCAAAAATTCCCACCCGGCCCCGAAGCGACCAAAATATCACACTGTTAACTAGGGAGGGGGTGGAGGGGAAAAAATTTCTCCGCTCCGTCGCTTCGCAAAATGGCAGCTTGGCTGCCTCGTGGCCACCCCTTTTATAAGGGAGCTGGCCACACCCCTAACTAGCCGGATGCCTTCGTCCGGTGGGGGGGGGGCGCAAAGAGCGCGGCGGCCATTTTGGCGCCGCACTTGCATTGCAGGCGCACCCCCCAATAAAGGACTCAGACACTGATAAAAGTGGATAACGGCATTGGGCCACATTTATTGATTCATGCCCTAGTCCGAATTATAAATTTCTATTGGTAATTGACCAATCATAATTCTTAAGGCAAGCAGGCCGAAGTAACACTGGTAAGGTACCACCCAAAATTGCCAATGGCAATTGCTACAATGTATCTATTTGTATCAATTTGTTTGTTGACAACAAACAAATTGTTGACCGTAGTCAATATCTAACTAATGACCCCACCCTCTGACGCGTATCCGTAAAATCACGGGGTGATGCATGCTGTCTAGCTGTAGCCATCACCCCGTCGCCTAGTTCGTCGTTGACCGGACAACGTTTAACCAACTTATGCCTGTCTAGTGTTGTCCAGTCAATTGCGAACTTGCCGGATACCTGTGGGTCATAATGTTTACCTTACCAGTGCTACCCGCCACACGGAGGGGCTTCAAAGAAGGCTCGACGCCCCCCCCCAGACCGTCAGCTCGGTCAACAGGCCTGCTCGCCAATCACCCAACAGGAGGTCCATACCTCCTCGCGACAGATGGACCCCATCCCCTGCATAAAGGTCATAATTTCGCAGACTAATGGCGGGGTGAGGGCTGACCCTCCCCCAACCCCTGCTGACAATGAACCGGGCCACAGCCCTGTTCACCATGCGTCTAGCCCGGTCAAGGGCCGGGAGGTCGAACCCTCCCCTATACGTGTGCCGCGGCACCACATCCGACCAAACAATGGTGGTGGCGGGCCACACGTAATGCAAGTAGGCGAGGTCGCCGCAAATCGCATGCTTTAGCGATAAGCCGGTGACCTGGCCCAAATCATTGCCCCCAAGGTGTATGATGAGAATGTCAGGCGGGTCAGCATTCCGACCTGAAAAAAGGAATGGCAACAGCTCCCGCCATAACATTCCAGGCTTACCATACCACGTGAGACTTGCGTATGCACCCAGTCCCAGTCGGGGTCCCCACTCTGTCACCGCAGCGTAACGCGCTGCCCTGTGCTCGTAGCTATGGCCCACCAGCCATACTGTCACCGGTGTAATACGACACCCAGGGTCTGTCAAGGGAAAAAACGAGGGAGAGAAAAGATGTAGTGACCAGGCTGGTACTCACTGTGGGAGAGGGCGGACATAAAATTGAAAACACCGCGAACCCCACCTCCCCATGCGGCATATTTCAGCCCCGGAGTACCCAAAAGCAGCAGCAGTGGAGGCTGCCCCTATTCTGAACGAATGGGTGCCGTAACGGGCCCCCGGGAGGCCTACACTGGCGAGCGCTTTGCCTGTCACCTTCCAAAACTGAAACTTAGTAAGGGGAGACCCATCCTGGTGACAGAAAAACGGGCCATGGTGCGTGCCACGCAGTGCAATAAACTCCTGTAGGGCACCAACCGGACAGATGTCTGCCAAAGAACACCGTAGCAGTCTCACACCACTGCCTACGCCATGCTGATCCATCTTAGAGGAGCGTATCCTCAACTGAGCCCAGTCTTTGGCAACATAGACATCCTCGAGTTCCAGTGCCCTACGACTTGCATCCGCCTTAGACAGCATCACAAGCTCGCTGATGCGGAGCGCTCCAAAAAATGCCACCGTTGTGGCTGCATGAAATAGGGCTGCCTCATATCTATCAAAACAGAGGCCAGGCCAGCCCCAGGCCAGTTGGGTAAGAACCCCTGGGGAAATCGGGTGGCGGTCGTCCGGGCAACGCCCACGCTCCCGCCCCCACCCCTCCAAAACATGTCTCACATGGAAGTCAGCGGTACTATCCACATGACCTCCCACCTTGGCCATAAAAGCCAATGCTGACAGCCTAGATGCTATGGTGTGAGGTGCAAGGCCCTGGGTATGCAGGTAAACCATGAACTGAAGTACATGGGTCACTGGGATCGGCCAGGTTTCTGGCAGCCAGGATTGGATACAGAAGGCTCTGAAAGAATGGAATGCATGGTGATACGCCTTACGCGTGCATGGCGCCAGTGACAAGCCAATCGCCCGGTTCACCTCTCCTTGCCAATGGTCCATATCTCTTCCGGGAGTGGCGAGGGAAATTCCTCCGCATCCGGGGCCAAGGCACGGAACCGGGAGATCTGCAGGCGGGACAAAGCGTCAGCGATATCATTATTGACCCCCGGGACATGCCTGGCCCTGAAGAGGACGTTGAGGCGCAGGCTGCACAACACAAATTGGCGCACTAGGTCCATGACCCTGGGCGATTTGGAAGTCTGCGAGTTGACAATGTGGACAACGGCCGCATTGTCGCACCAGAAATGGACAACCGAGTTGGCCCACTCCTCGCCCCATAGCATCAAAGCCCCCAGGATAGGGAAAAATTCCAGATACGTGAGATCACGCAGGCGACCCGTGCCTGCCCAGGCTGGTGGCCACCCACCATAGGCCCACTTCCCATTGAAGTACATCCCATAACCCAGGGACCCTGAAGCATCAGACTGTATCTGAAAGCGAGGGGAAGCCAGGAGGTCAGACCTCCAAAATGATACTCCATTGAACTCCCTCAGGAACTGGAGCCAGATAAACATATCTGCCCTGATACCCCGGGTGAGTCTAACCCTATGGTGGGGCCTAGATAAGCCTGCCATGGCGTCGCACAAGCGCCGAGCAAACGCCCTGCCTGGTGCGACCACCCTGCAAGCGAAATTGAGGTGACCGTGTAGCACCTGCGGTTCCCGCAGGGACGCCTTGCGTTTAGCAAGCAAGTCCGAGATAAGGGCCACAATCCTTGACACCTTATCCCCCGGTAACCTAGAAGCCTGCGCTACCGTGTCAATCTCCACCCCCAGAAATACTAGCTGAGTAGATGGGCCCTCGGTCTTTTCGGGTGCTAAAGGGACACCGAGTTCCTCCATTAGCGTCTGAAATGTGTTGAGGAGACGTGTGCACGTGTCCCAGCCCCGTTCACCCCCGAATAAAAAATCATCCAGGTAATGGGCTACAGACCGGGACCCTGACCTGCGGACAAAAGCCCACTGTAGGAACGTGCTAAAACGCTCGAAAGCCGAGCATGATATGGAACAGCCAAAAGGCATGGCCTTATCAAAGTAATATTCACCCCGGAACTTGAAACCCAGCAACTCAAAATCGCCCGGGTGCACTGGCAAGAGGCGAAACGCCGACTTAATGTCGCACTTGGCCAACAGCGCACCCGGGCCACATGAGCGCACCATGCGCAGCGCGTGGTCAAAAGATGTATACCTGACTGAGCAAAGGTCATCAGGGATAGCATCATTGACCGATCGGGCAGCTGGATAAGACAAATGATGAATCAGGCGAAACTCGCCCAGTGATTTTTTGGGGACTAAGCCCAAAGGTGACACCTTAAGATTGGGGAACGGGGGTGTAGGGAAAGGGCCGGCAACCCTGCCCATATCGACCTCCTTAGTAATGCTGGCAGCAGCTACCTCCTCCCGCCCCCTAAGGGACAAAAGGTTGGGGGCATTCTGGGGGAACCTGTCGCCCACAAAAGGGATACGGAACCCCCGTCTAAAACCTTGAAGAAGGTAAACCGCATCCTCCTCCCTCGGGTACAATGCGAGCCAACACTCCAACATGTCCACATTAATTGGGGAGGGGGCCTTTTGGTGAACCAGCTCCCTCCGCGGCAGTTTTGCCAGCCCCCTGTCCACCCCTTCCTCTGCCCCGCATCCCCCCAGGCCTGGGACAGGCAGAGGCCGCATGGGGGCCAGCGCAGGAGGGACACTCATGTCTGTACTTGCAATTCTTCCTGTTGCAGGAACCATTGGACGAGAAAGTCCAGCACAGCAGGCGGGCTGGAACCCCCTGCCCCGCCACCTGGCGGGGAGCCTGTGCTGGGGCCACTCGCTGGACCGCATGTCCACAATGGTATCTTCCCCCGGGCGCAGGGCGTGTGGGAGTCATGTACAGCAGCCACAGCCGCTGGCAGGGCTTGTCCCACCTCATCTCTGGGTGCAGGGGAATCCGCATACGGAATTCCTCATCGTAAGCCAACCACGACGGGCCCGGGAAGTCAACCATCGCCCGGTAAATGTTGTCCAAATACTGGACCATCGTAATCGCCAAATCAGGCCGGGCCCTGAGGTATACCGCCATGTAGATGAGGTAGGCCGGCAACCAGTTGGCCCATGTACGTGGTGGCTTGCGACGACGGGCTTGCTCCTTATCCTTCTCATCTTGCCCCTCCCTCTCCTCCTTGGTGGGCTCTCTGTTAAGGAGGGAGAAGATGTCCACATACTCCCCCCGCCAGATCTTCTCTCTGGTGGCCTGTGCCAAATGGTCCCCCAGTGGCAAAGTATACCCTGCCGTCGGCAAAGCCGACACAGGCATGGTGGAAACTGCGGGCATCTGCGAAGGAGCCTGGACTAACCCGGTCACCCCTAGAAGATTCCCGACCGGGTAAGAAGGACCCCCTACCCCGGGGCCCAGGGTGATAGTTGAAGTCACCGGGTGGGGCGTCGGTGACTGGACTGCCGCGCCACCCGTGCTAGGCCAAGGCCATTGAAAAGCCCCCCCCCAACGTGGCCATGTGTGTATGTGCACTATTTTGGACCGCATACTCACACGCTGCGCCCCCATGGGCTGCCCCCACCGGGGGTTCCGACCCACTGGGAGCGTCGGAGCTCACGACCGCCCTAGAGCTCATCGACGGGGCTTGATCAGCACCGGCCTGTTGATTGGAGAGCTGTGGGGCAGTGGCCGAAGCCGGGCCACGCGCCTCAGGCAGCTCAACCCGTCCCACCGCCTGCCGCTGCCCAGCAGACGATGGACCGACCAGCACCCCAAAAGGGGCCCCAGGGTGACTAACCCGGGCCAGGGATGCCTCAAGGGCCGCAACGCGGGCCAGGAGGGCCTCCACGCTGACATAGCCACCTAAACCAAGGGGGGGGGGTAAAGGGCCAGCCGGCCCACTAACTACAGGCGGCAGCACAGGTCCCTGTACCCCAGGGCCGGAATAGGGCCACGATCCAAAGCCCGGGCCCGGTAGGGCCGGGGAAGAACCCTGCCATGGAAGGGGGCCACACCACCCCCCAAGGCTGGAAGCCCCCGCATTAAGCTGCGCCCCAACGGAGGAAGGCCCAGCAGAATGGGTCACGCCAGCAGCGGCGGCCGCCGCTTGCGGGCCGGGAGCCGCGGCCCCTACTGTGCCCGCACGTGGACCCCCAGCCTCCGGCCAAGGTGGAATTAACCCCATCCCACCGGTCCCGGTGGGTTCGGGCAGAGGAGGCTGCTGGGGAGGCGCAGCCGCGGTCCTCCGACCCGGATTGCGCCTCCGCGCGGAACGAGCCACGTTCGCAGTCGCCTTCTTCTTCGAGGGCATTGCAGCTGGTCAATGGGAAGCCAAAAAAGAGAGAATCAGCAGCCAAGAGGCTCAGGTGATAGTACAAGCGACGGAGGTAGGAGGGAAAAAATTTCTCCGCTCCGTCGCTTCGCAAAATGGCAGCTCGGCTGCCTCGTGGCCACCCCTTTTATAAGGGAGCTAGCCACGTCCCTAACTACCCGGATGCCTTCGTCCGGTGGGGGGGGGGCGCAAAGAGCGCGGCAGCCATTTTGGCGCCACGCTTGCATTAAGCAAGGTGCTGCCTCAGGGAGTAGATTTCTGATGTCATTTAAAAGCAGAACATTATTCGTTATGAATGTATCATTGCATTGTGGTGCTTGTAGGATCATTGGCCTTAGGTCATGACTTACATTGGCTCAGTTATCAAATTTCTTGAGTCAGATTGGCCATTGTTCCACCTTAACAAGTCTCTGCTCCAATTGTTGCAGAGTTTTGAATTTCTGACAAAATTCCCTTTAGCTGCTCAGTAGAAGTTCAGAGTCCCACAGAAGAAAATAGCTAGAAGTCTCCCACATTCCACATTTTTCTCATTAACTGGCACTCAGTGTCTCAGGAATTCCCTCTGAGACACTTGGAGGAGAATAAATCAAAATGTTTCTTTACTCATTCATTCATTCATTCATTTATTCGATTTATACCCCGCCCTACTCGACCAGGGCCGACTCTGGGCGGCTTACAACAAGTAAATCAAATACAGTATACAAAAATTACAAATGGTACAGTGTTGCAATACAGCAAATTAACAATAAATATTAGAAATACAAGATCCATAAAACACAGTATAACAGCAATAGCAACAATGTGATCAATATAATCAAAGGATATAATTTCAAAAATACCAAAAAATACAGAAATGCAATAAAGACATAAGCAGCAATAGTAATACAATAATTAATCAAAAAATACAGTTAAAACGATCAATACAAAAATACATACATAGGCCAGAGGGCACGAAAGGAAAGTCCTCAATTCCAACTGCACAACAGTTGCAAGTAGCCTAAAAACCCCAGAACAGTGTAAGAGTTCCAGGGTAGGCAGGAATCCCTCCTCGCACCGTCATCTCCACCGGCGGGGAGAGCGCAGCTGCGGCTCCGGCGGCGTTTTCGGAGCCTCCCGGGCCACGGGAGGCTCCCTTTATCCCCCCGCCGGTGGTGGGGGCGGGGAGAGCGCGGCTCCGGCTCCGGCGGCGTTTTCGGAGCCTCCCGGGCCACGGGAGGCTCCCTTTATCTCCCCGCCGGTGGTGGGGGCGGGGAGAGCGCGGCTGCGGCTCCGGCGGCGTTTTCGGGGCCTCCCGGGCCACGGGAGGCTCCCTTTATCTCCCCGCCGGTGGTGGGGGCGGGGAGAGCGCAGCTGCGGCTCCGGCGGCGTTTTCGGGGCCTCCCGGGCCACGGGAGGCTCCCTTTATCTCCCCGCCGGTGGTGGGGGCGGGGAGAGCGCGGCTGCGGCTCCGGCGGCGTTTTCGGAGCCTCCCGGGCCACGGGAGGCTCCCTTTATCCCCCCGCCGGTGGTGGGGGCGGGGAGAGCGCGGCTGCGGCTGCAGCGGCGTTTTCGGAGCCTCCCGGGCCACGGGAGGCTCCCTTTATCTCCCCGCCGGTGGTGGGGGCGGGGAGAGCGCGGCTGCGGCTCCGGCGGCGTTTTCGGGGCCTCCCGGGCCACGGGAGGCTCCCTTTATCTCCCCGCCGGTGGTGGGGGCGGGGAGAGCGCGGCTGCGGCTCCGGCGGCGTTACTACAGTTACCTGGAACATGTGCAGACTACTTTCTTTACTGCATCTGCTAGCAACAAACAACTGACAACAACTCAAAGAAGCGAAGGGAAGGAACACAGAGCAGTAATGGCATGGCTCTCATTGAATTCAGAGGCTGGCAGGTATGATTGGTTAGTGCTGGACAGATTAACAGTAACCCCTACCCAGAAAAGTCCCTCCCAGTCACTTCAACTGCCACACACAGCTTGTGAGGTATGTCACTGATTACTGAATTATTTTCTATTACTGTTAAGAATTAAATACATTTATCATTTATATCTATCTACGTCTGTCATGAAGACCTCTGTGTGCATACCTTTATCTTGTGCTTATTTTGTGCTAACATTTATTGGGACTGGTGAGTCCTCTTGAGGAGAAAAGTGGGGTATAAATGAATGAATGAATGAATGAAAAAATAAATAAAGTCCAGAAAAGCTAGCCTCAGGCAGTTTACATTTGATGTTGTATTTTGCTTATGATATGATATTTCCTAATGGAGTACAGTTTCCTATTATCTGAATAGCCAGCTTGAACTTTGTTTTCTTGATGCTTATGTCCTATGGTGTGTTTAGTGCCCATGGCTTTCAGAATCAGCCAGTTTTGAAGCTAAGTTGTTTTTGCAGTCAATACCAGATGTACTCCCAGGATAGCAAAGTATTTGGCATTAACTAATCTTTATGAAAGGCATTTGACAATCTGAAGTTGCCACTGCTATGATCTTGTACTTTACAAATAAACCCCAAATTTATGAATCAGTATCGCTTCTACCACTATTTCTTTTTCTTCTGCCTAATGGATGTCACATACAATTTGTTTGGTATGTTAAACAACAGTTCACTGTTATTTTAAAATGTTCTGTAGCTGTATTAAAACAAAAACAGGGAATGCTAATCCTCATTTTAATTCATACACAGGCTCACTCACTGTGATCAGTAGTTTATAAATATCCATGATGCAGCTTCGATTCCTGATTTCCTCAGACACAAATAAAATCCTTTGATCCTGTTCCAAATCAGACCATCTACAGAATTAAATATGACCAAATCCATAGGCTTCCAGAGATACTTAGCCACTATGCTGGACAAAAACCAGGAAGACATTCCCTTGACTGAAAAGCATAAGTTGTTTCAGAAACAGATATTAGACATCACCTGTGACTGGTAAAAGGAAATCCATAATTAATAGGAGCATCTGAGTGTCACTGGGCAAGCTTCCCTAACCTCTGGGAATATTCCAGTTAGCTTGGCTTGTTTCATCACATAAGATGTCTTTAAGGTTTGATTTAACAAACAGAGAAATGCTGTTCCTGCAATTCCAGTGTGTTTTCAGTTCCAGTGATGGGCTACCTCTAAGATCTGTTTCTGGTCTAACCCAAATATAACCTTCCTATTACCCACCTGAGATGCTGTGCAGATGCCTCTTTCCGGGCAAGAAAGAGACCCAACCATGGATATTAGAAGAAGGAATTCACAAGAAAATGTTTAAAGCAGGAGTCAATTAATTTGTAAAGCTTAAAAAATGTGGAGATAAGGAAGTCTATTATCTTTCTACACTTTTTTTTAGCATGTCTGGAAAAAGACTTTTACTCTGGAATAAGGTGTTATTTTATTTTATTTATTTTACTCTTGGACTCATATTATTCTCTTCTGCATTACTATAAAGAGGAGATTCCACACCCTAATAAAAGCACTTGCCAGTTGCACAAAAAGAAACTATATCATTTTACTTGGTTTGTTTCCCTTGTTGTAGGCGTACAACCCGGAGGTGGTACTAAACAACAGATCCAAGATGTAATTACAGTGGGGCCCAACCTGTGTTTTCTCATTTATTGCAGTTACATCTTTCAGGAGTGGATTTATATCAGTTTGTTTTTGACCCAAGGGAGAATAAAGGAAGAATTTTGGCTAGTGTTCTGGCAACACAGCTTCTTGATCACACCCACATTAATATTCTATGCCAAATATTTCAATTCTCATGCAAAGATTGTCTGCCTCTGCCTCTCTTCCCCCCTTTTTTTAAAGTATTCATTTGCTTAGGAATTCCAATATTTTACACACAAGAAGAAAGTAAACAAAAACTGATGAATCGAGGTGAGGAGGACACAATAAACACAGAAGTATGGAGAACTGGAATCAGTGAAGTTCTGCACAATGCTACCAACAATGTAAACTTCATAATCCTTCCCTCTTGGAGAGTAATTAAGGATTTTTTTTTCCTCGCAGAAAGAATTGTTCCTGTGAGACCCCATTCCACATTTCATTGAAATCTCACAAGCTTTCTCAGATGTTCTGTGTCCAAACACAGAAATACCAAACTAGGCAGATTAATATAGTTTGTAGTAAGAATAACACTTCTGTGTAAGATTCATTTGGAGAACACAGAAGAAACACTAAGATGTGTAAGATTGTGACATTTCCTGACCAGAATAATTTGTTTCCTACATTTGATTCAGCAGATATAATCATTGCCATCATCATAAGCATCACCATCTTCATCGTTGTTGTTGTTGACGATGGCAGTGGCAGCAAATCAAATCAATTCTGACTTATGCAACCAAGTGTGTCCCTATAAGGCTTGGGACATGAAATACATGTTGTTATTCCTAATGACTATCTGAAGAAGTAGGTGAGCACTGGTATTCTTTGCAGTGGCAATTAAAACCCAGAACATTTATTCCTAAACCACTTGCCAGTACATTATGCCATAAAAAAGTTGAGAACTGAGTAAGGATGGAACTAGCCAAAGAGGCTGCCCTAGACTGATTCAGATCAATTTGAAGTTTCCTACCAGCAGTTAACTGTTGTAATTTACAAATAATGTTTACTTCTGCCTGGCAATTTTTGGAATCTACACCACACTCCAAGTTACTACAGTTTTTACTGGAATCAAATGTTGCCCACCCTCCTCTATGATTAGCTGTCCCCATTCCTCACTTATATTTTTCTTTAAAAACTGGCAAGTGACATAGTGCTAATAGACATAACAAACTATGCAACTGCAGTGCTTATTTAACTTTGCACTGAATTGGAAAAACATAACAAAAACCAACTGTTCTGAGAGAGAAGAGGCACTCACTTGAGGAGAATGTTCTCATTGTACTGGCATACCCTTCTGTGGGTGTAGCATAGGGATCAGCAAGCATGGCTCTCCAGGTATTCTTGTACTTCAATTGCCATAAGACCAAGTCAGTCCAAGAACATCTGGAGGGCCAAATTAGCTGACCCCTGGTCTAGCATGTTGGTACAGTTGAATCATCACTCTGATCTCCTCTATAAAATTATTTTTTTATGCTTTCCCAACTAATTGTAGTGTCAGAAAACCACAGTTTTTAATGTTGTTATATCAGTTCAGAACTATGTCAGTTGCCAATTAAAAAATAGATGTACCACCATCAACATTGTACTTGGATAAACAAATCACTGCCCCACTGGACTGATTTAGGTGATCACACATGTCTGAAACACATCAGCTGGACTAAAAGCAGCAAATACTGGAGAAATAAAAGACCAAATTTGCTTGTGATTAGCAGTATGTCAATTGAAAATGCATAGAATATAACCATGTCAACTCCAGAAAAAACTGCAAATAAATTGCAGTGTAGTCACACTCTAATATAGGCATGTTATGTCTTGTATATTAGGGTGGGTGGGAAAGGATGCCTGGTGACTTCTGAAGTTAGACTGACATCACAGATAAGTATTTTTATGAGCCAGTCAATAATCTCTAATGTCTGACTGAATTAGATTGGAGGGTAGCCTAAACCCATCATCATATATTTAGAAAGACCAAAGTGATCATGTTAACCATGTCTGAGTAAGGTACAGTAGTATACATTCTTACTCTACTTTCTTCATAGAAGACAAATACGAGATCTTTGTTCAGGTGTGTGAATTGGTATTGCTCAGTGGATTAGACCAACTGGCTGTGGAGCCTGGAGCGAGATGGTTGAAGATCCACAGCTCAAAATGATTAGTCTTATTTTGGTCCACTGAGTCGGGTTCTGCCTGAGCGGGCGGCATATACAAATTTGACTATAAATAAATAAATAAATAAATAAATAAATAAATAAATTTGACCCAGAGGTGGCCAACCTTCGGGCTCCAGATGTTCTTAGACATCAATTCCCAGAAGCCCAAGTCAGCATACCTGCTGATCAGGGCTTCTGGGAATTGAAGACCAAGAACATATGGAGAGCCAAGTTTGAGGAACCCTGATCCATACCTATCAAGCGCCGCTCCAGAAAATACGGGAACTGCTCCGGCCCGGGTGTGCATGTGCAGCAAAAACTCCTTTGTGCATGCACAGAAACCCGTTGTGCATGCACAGAACACGTTTGTGCATGTGCAGATGGGTTCTGCACGTGCACGTGTGTACAGTAATCCCTTTCACCACTATTCTAAATATGGGACGGCACCGGGAAAGGGGAGGAATGTGTGGCAAAATATTGGATTTCCTGGCCAATCCAGGATACTTGACAGGTATGCCCTGATCTAGAACCATGAAAAGTAGTCAAATCTCAGTGGATTAGTCATTTTACAAATAATAATATCTTATGCCACTGTGGGTACAATTCTGCTACAAGCTTTGTTGTTTTTCCCTGTATCAGACAGATGCAACACATGTGCACTAATCAGGACTGTCCCCCCAAGTCATGTGTTCTGGTCCTGCCAGGAACTTGAGAACCTCCTGTATTTCTTGCCTCTGGCAAACATAAACAGGAATTCAAGCAGATGGTTTCCAGCTGAATTTTCCATTGAGAATTTACTCAACTGAAAATAATTCATAAAGCAATTGGTTATAGATCACATAAAAGCTATGGGTTGAGGTGAGCAAGAGTGCATGGTGAAAATGACATGCAGAAAAACTACTCAATCATTGGAAACACACACATTGTAGTATTGTAGATGCTAGGGACATGTCCCACAATCATTGCTTTTCTGCACACATGATACCAGATTGGGTCCTCTGGTCATAGTGACAAATGGGAGAAATCTAAAGAATTGGGGCTATATGTGTTTCAGTTTGTAGTACTTTTTCTGCTCTTTTTTCTTGGATGAAAACATAAACCAAATTACGTGTCTCTGTGTAAGACTAGCTGGCTTTCAAGTGAAATTTGCTGCTCATTGTCATTACTTTCCTATCCTCTGATGCTTTATCTACATGACTGACCCTATGCTGAACCACACTGCAATTGTATTCAGTAACAGCTAGAATATTTCAAAATTTCCTGCACAAGGCCTATCAAGCATTCTATTTGTTCTTTTTCAAGAGCAGTAGAATGTCTAAGAATTGCAACCTTCTGGATAGAAAACATCAAAAAATACAGATAGCAGACTGGTCAACCACTGAAATCCATGATGAAGAACAATAGGAGGAGAAAGGCCTGCAATTCTAGCAAATGAGGAACAAGATGAAACACTTAACAATGAGTCCTAAATGAATCAAGGAATGCAGTTCTAACAAATGAGTATAAAATACATACATATACCACCCCATAACGATTAGTGCACTCTCTCGGTGGTTCACAAGTTAATTAGCATTACTAAAATATTAATGAAAATTAACAAATAACAAACAAATGGAATATAGGAGGAATATACTCCACATTTTCCAAGTCCAGGAATATGTAGAGACTCCTGAATTAGTCAGCTTTTCTAAAAATATATATATTTTATTGGTTGGTTACAACAAACAATTTTTTTAAAAAAGATATTATTTTAAGAGAACTGGGTGAAACCATGGCAGATACCATGAGTAGGGGAAAATCTTTTCATCTTGTTTAAAACCTGGAGGTTTGACTCAAAGTTTGTTGGGCATTTTATTCACAGAGCAAACCCAATATTCTTTGTTTTATTTATTTTTTCTTTAGGAAAAATGTGGGAATGTTTTCCCCAAGTAGTGTTGGCAAAGACAAAGTAGATCTATTACCATCAATGATTTTTTAAATGAATGAGAGGACTAGTAATGAAACTTTTTGTTAATACAGTAGACCCTCACATAACGACGTTGCTTGGTTCCCCAAGTAGAGTCGCTATAGGGGAAACGTCATTGTGCGGTTTTCAATGGCAGCTGCGCCATCTAGCAGCAAAAAACTGTCATTATCCGCACAACAACATTAAAAAGTCGTTAATCTGCACAACACCATTTTTTCATCATTGTGCGGATAGTCACGTGGTGAGTGACGACACGTCGGTAAGCGGAAGTGACGCTATTCAAACGCATCGTTAATCGAGGGGCCACTGTACAGTGGTATGTAAAAAGAAATAGAAACACTTGCAGTTTGCTGTTAGGAGACTTGGTTAGAGTCAAATACTAGTTTATTCATATTAGAACATCACCATTCTCTAAGGGACTCAGCATCAAAGTCAAAGCAAGGTTACATTCATGTATATATTTTTTCTTCAAGCCAGCATATCCATACTGCACAACAACAGATTATATTGCCATTGCGTTCTCTAAAAAAAACTAGGTTAACAAATGTTGCACATCTGTGCAGATCTGAGCTCTCAAAAGTTCTCTTGCATAACAAACCTTCTTGTTTAAATCAAGGTATTTTCAAAGTGCCTAGAGGAGGAGTAAGTTTAGCAAAGTAACTTCAAAAGAATCTCTAAGATCAAAGTGTAGAAAATAGTAGATTTTATTAACAGTGCAGTGTTTCTCTTACATGATCTCTGACAAACTAATATGAAACACTTACTAAGTGCTAAATATTAAATATTAATGTAAGAAAAATCTTAAACCTTTAGTACAGTGTGCATTTAAGTAATAATAATGAATCCATTCTTATTCTTATTCTTTTGTGTCCTGACTAAAATAATTGATGGAGTATATGTACATTAAAGCCAGGGCTAGCAATTTGAAAAGACACTATTATTATTATTATTATTATTATTATTATTATTATTATTATTATTATTATTATTATTATTATTATTATTATTATTATTATTATTATTATTATTATTATTATTATTATTATTATTATTATTATTATTATTATTATTATTATTATTATTATTATTATTATTATTATTATTATTATTATTTACTTGTAGCACTATGCAGAAATTCAGCACTCCTGCACCACACCACATTTGTATCTTTCAACAATAGGAGAACACTGATGTATGCAGGGATGTAGGAATTTATTTAAGGAGAAACTCAGCCAACCTCAGCAGCAGTTAAGGTTGTGAGGTCATAGCCCTTAAATTTAACCTGTCCTTCTGCACCTTCTAGATCCCTTACATGTTAAAGAGCAGAGGCTAGAATTTTAAAACTCGCCACAGCTAATTGCAGCTAATTGCTGTGGTTCTGGGACACACCCAATATGTGCTCTAAAACTTTGTTAGCTGGAATTAGACATGGCAAGTTGTGCAAACTTTACAGAAACACCACAATAATTCTGCAAGAGGACTTTTTAAACAGTAGATAGAACCAATAGGCAAATGAAGTTTCAGTGAAAGAGGAAAGTGACAGGTTTGCCTAAAAGGATAACTAAAAGCACCTTGTGTTTGCAAATGTCTAAACACAGCATTGTATGGCCTCTCTTCTTTCCCTCTTTCCCCCCAATCACTGTAAAACTTCAGGATTCTGCCACTTGAAACCCACCTATGGCTATAACACTAATGCCTTACATATTCTTACAGCAGAACGGGGGCCAAACGGTGAAGGTATCCAAGAACAAGAAAAGCCATTCAAGGGACAAAAATATGTAATCAAAAGAATTTAATGAAAATAATTGATTTCAAATTCTATAATTAAATAAATTGTTTGTCTCTTGTTGAATTTACAAGTAATATAAAAAAATAATGAAATAAATCACTTCATTTGTCCATGAAAATTGATGTCAGTGACTCTTTACAATTGTAATCAAAAATTAGTAACTCCCATGTAGTATGTATAACTCAAAATCTGTTCCGGTAAACAATTTTTCAATAATTTCTTCCTCAAGAGCAACTTTTACGTATCTATGACAAAAAATATTTATAAAATATTAGATTTAAATCTTTCAGAACTACTATTAAAAACAGACATAGATCAACCCACTATCACATACACATTCAAGTACATTGCTTACCTTTCTACCCACGTCCCTACATATTCTTACGGCTTATGAGTATCTCACTACAACATCTGCCACTCTCAAATTGCACATTCCTCAGCAAACTCAGACACAGGTATTATTGACTGATTGACTTTTTTAATCATTTGTTTATTGCTTAACTTGTCCACTTCTTTGAAGTACTGAGGAAAGAACTGCAAAACTAGAAGATTTCCTGACCACACAACATAAAGTCTGAGTAGAAACATCTGAAGGGGAGAGCTGGCAGGCAAGGTGAGGCGCTTAACCACCTACCCATATACCATCCATCTATACCTATAAGAAGGTGGAAGGGCTGTGAGTGTCCGACATTAGTGGCCACACCCGGCCCAACCATCCTATACCGAGCCACCCACACTTATCTTTAGACCTAACTAACATTGCTGCAAGGGTCCAGAAACAGAGAGAGGGGCAAATGCCCCACAAACATGAACAATTACAAAAACTATGGTTCCCAGCGTCCTCCGTACCATGCAACCCCTCAGCCAATCAGGCTGAAGGGCATGAGCGTGGTGGAGGTGGGGCAGCTGGCACATGTGTAAAAAAACCCGCTGAGGTAAGCTATTCCCGCCACCCCGGCAAAGAAGGCCAGTGCCAGCCTCGCCACGGCTTTGGCAGGGTTCCAGGGAGGAAGGTGAGCCCCTCTTCTCCCTGCTACCCCGACAATGAAGGCTGGTGCCAGCCTCGCTGTGGCTTCGGTGGGGTAGTGGGAAGAAGAGGAGGAGCCCATCTTCTCCCCGCATGCCTGCCGCTTCCCTCAGTGAGACAAAGGCTGAGAACAGCGCTCCATTCTCTGTCTTCACCTCCTGGAGGGAAGCGAGCCCCTTCTACGGGGGCTGGGGGCTGAAGGCACTGCTGCCTTCATCCCCCTCCCACCAAGGGAAGCGAGCCACTTCCACAGGAAGCAAAGGCAGAGAACGGCACTCCGTTCTCTGCCTTCGCCTTCCGGAGGGAAGCAAGCCCCTTCCATGGGGGGTGGGGGTGAAGGCACTGGTGCTTTCATCCCCCACCCACTGAGGGAAGCGAGCCACTTCCCCAGGAAGGAAAGGCAGAGAATGAAACTCTGTTGTCTGCCTTCTCCTCCCAGAGGGAAGTGAGCCCCTTCCACGGGGGGCAGGGGTCAAAGGCACTGGTGCCTTTGTCCCCCACCCACTGAGGGAAGGAAGCCACTTCCCCAGGAAGCAAAGACAGAGAATGGCACTCTGTTCTCTGCCTTCACCTCCCGGAGGGAAGCGGGCCCCTTCCAAATTCAGCCCTTGCCTGTCGGAGAAGGGGCTTGCTTTCTCCAACAGACTAGGGCCAAATGCAGAGCTCTACCACCACCACCCCTCTGTGTGTGTGTGTTTCTCTGTGTGTGTGCACACACACACCAAAACCACCCCAACCACCAACACAGAGGGAAAAAACGGGCAAAAAAATGCTAGTTCCTCCTATATAGCCAGAATCCAAGACAGTAAGGATGTTTATGAAAAATCAGCAGCAAGATTTCCCTTTACATTGCCTTCTTCCCCCAGTATTTTCCTGGAACACATAGTTTTAGAATAAGTGCTGACATAATGCAATTATCATTGATTTAGGATGTCTTGATTTGAAGGTTTACTAAAAAAAGTATGGGGGGTGGATTTAGGCCCCTGCAAGAGTCCTCAAGTCAAGGTAAGATCAAGACAAAAAGTGCTGGACTTTTCTTGTCAGTGTTTCTGCAATTTGCATGAGCTGCCCCTCTTCAAAACTAGCATCCTTTCACTTACAAAAGCATAATATATACAGCAAGACCCAAAAGCCTGGACCATTATTTAAAATGAGGCAAACAGCCCTTCTGATGTTTCCAATCCTTACAAATCCATGTGCCAAAGCAAAAAAACATTGTTATTTTGCACAATTTAGCTTTCATGAATGTGTTATTTCACATTAAGCATTATTTGTGCCATTTTCCTTGCTCTGCACAACAGAATTATCCTCATTTTCTTTCCCTTTTTCTTGTTCTTGTTCTGAATGCCATAAAGTACTTAACCTTCTTGCAAAGTAACAAGAACAATTTTTGTGTATCATCATCTTTGCATGCTCATCTTTGTATGCAGGAATGAGATAAGTGAGGATCTACATCTCTAATATACAGCTCTTGTCCGGGTCTGAGTTTCTTTTTTAGTTTCATTTTTTCCCCTGACAGTAATCAAAATAAAATAAATGTGTAAAGAACCGATATAACCACCATCAGTGTTTTGTTGTATTGTGCTGTGTTTAGTTTAGTTTAATTCATGAAATCCTTTCCCTAAACCACAATCTGCAGTTATAAGCTCCACACATAGTGGCATGTGCTGCAGGAGATGGCTCCGAGATCATAGTGTGTGGTTCACTTCATAGCAAGCTGGGATCCACCTTAAACAAATTCACGCCATGGCATTTTTCCTGTTTCAGGAAAAAATGTATTCTCGGATAGGAGTTGCATCCGACAATGATGATGAGTGACATATATGACCATCAAGTGTTTCCTGATCAAAGATGACCTCAGATTATTTGCAAATTACCATCATAATATCCAGCCATTTTCATGAGCCTGAGTAATCTTGATTCAAACCACCAGTTTCTATGCCCATCTTTCCCCCTAAAACAACTGCATATGGATGTATAAGGCTCTTAAGTGAGATGGTTGTTACTCTTCACCAATGACCATTATCAGAATGGATCCTCTAACATTAACCATATTGACAGATGAGGTGTTTTACTGAGGACAGTGGCTGTCCAGTGACAATTTTATCTGTCCTGTGGTTTCATGTACTGGGGTGATGGTGGTATTATAGACTTTTATATTTCTGACCAATTCAGAGTGAAATACCAGTGGGTAATAAATTACCTGTTTTCAAGCTTAGCTAGAAAGACAGCAGTATTGAGACTTTGAAAGTTCCTATCACCATGGTTTACAAATATATATAACCACATGTATCAATATAATCTCAGCATCAAAGACCTCAACTTTGGCATCTATAGGTAACTAAAAACAATTACACCTGTACTGAAACCATTCCACAGGATTTGGTTATTCCGGTGCTTCTAGGCAGACATTTGTCAGGATGTTTAGAGCCAGAAACTCTTCTGATCTCAACTTCCATCTGAAGATTAAAGAACTCTTAACATCTGAAGATTAAACAACTCTTAACATGTGAGTTAAATGGTCTTCAGTGGTGCTTCTCCTTTTGTAAGCTGTAATTTTTTGATGGATCCAATATGGTTTGTTTTACAAATTGACATGACATGATTCCTTTCATATACCATAGCAGTAAGATTGGATCTATCATGATTCAAATTAATAATAATAATAATAATAATAATAATAATAATAATAATAATAATAATAATAATAATAATAATAATAATAATAATAATAATAATAATAATAATAATAATAATAATAATAATAATAATAATACTTGTAGCACTATGCAGAAATTCAGCACTCCTGCACCATACCACATTTTTACCTTTCAACAATAGGAGAACACTGATGTATGCAGGGATATAGGAATTTATGATTCCTTGGTATTGTATGTCTGTTGTAGTGGATAGGGTTATGGAAGCCTGGGCTGGAATAAGCAGTGGAAGTTCACAGGGGGAGTGGAATCGGGAAAGCCACTCCATAAATATTTCAATTATCTTGAAAGTCCTCTATGGGTCACTATGAGTCTGTTCCAACGTGGTGGTACATAGATGTATATACAATTTTAGAAAGATTGTACCAAAATTATTTTTCAAGGACAGGTTCCAAGCCAGAGCTGCTCAGAGCAGCAATAATGCAGAGGTTCCTGAAATAAAAGCTAGTTATGTTTCTATAAATCAACTTTCTCAGGTCAAGAGAATTGTGTCTGTTGCAAGAATCCAATCTTCAGTAATGCTTAAATGATCAGACAAAATCTACACCTTTTTCACTAATGTAGAGATTAGAATTTAGCTGTCCACTGGGCTTTTCACTCATTTAAATGTAGAACATGCAATTAAGCATATCTTTTGAGGGGGGAAATATGAACATAATTGTGAGTAAAAGTACTGTATATGGGTACAGTTCAGCCATTGCTGGAGCTCATCTATGACACCATATACATGTCTCACATGACAGTTCTCCATCTTTCCTCTCTGAACCAATTATCAGATCACACCTGGCTTCTCTTCAGACTGAATTGTTGTTTAAAAACCCCACCTCTTCTTCCCAACATCTTCTTTCACCTCTCCTCACACAGACCTTCCTCTTATCTCCCTTTGATCACTTCTCTCATGACCTTGACTCCTGCTTCCTCTGACCTTTCCTCCCTAAGTCTCTAACCCGGACTCCCTCCCTTATTGCCCTCTTTGTGACACAGAATACCTCAGTCAAAGACAGCCAAGTGGGAAATAGCAATGAGATTACTCTCATTTTGTGGAGTGGGATAAATTGTTCCAGTGCTCTTTCTGTGTTCTGTAGGGGCTGCAGACTGTTTCACTCTTAAAAACCCACATACGCTAGATCAGCTAAACCCCCACTGATCAGCAGGTGTGCTGACTTGGGCTTTTGGTAATGATGTGAAAGAACACCTGGAGCATCAAGGTTGGCCACCTCTGGGTCAGATGGACCAAAATAAGACTAATCATTTTGATGAGAACAAGAGTGATCCAATGGGTAGGCGTAGACAACCTAAAGCCCTTGGGCTGGATCCGGCCTGTGGCAAAAAATTATCCAGCCCTTGCAGCTAGAATTGGCCACAGACTCATTTACGACAGCCGTAAATGTGTTTACAGCAGCCATAAATGGAAGGGGGACCACCAGTCCAGTCTCCTCAACTGGCTGAGGGAGCATGACCTGGCCCAAACATTTAAAAGTTGGTGACCTGGGTTAGAGTAGTACACTAGAACTGAGTGTCCTGAGCTAAAGCCCCCACACAGCTACAAAACCAACTGCAAAAATCATGGTTCTGGATGGAGCTCTTCTACCCCAGACAGACACAGTGCGTAATTTGGGGGTCCTCCTGGACTCACAGCTACTGCTCGAAGAACAGGTGGCAGTCATGGCCAGGAGGGCTGTTGTGCAACTTCATGTCATCTGCCAATTACACATACTCCTGGATCAGGACTCCTTACTTTCGGTCACCCATGCTCTGGTCACCTCCAGACTGAATTATTTCAATGCTCTCTACATGGGGCTGTCCATGATGACAATTTGGAGGCTACAGATGGTTCAGAATGCGGCTGCCTGGGTGGTGATGGGGTGCAGGCATTATGCCCATGCCTCACCACTGCTATGGGAGCTGCATTGGTTGCCAGTGTGCCTATGGGTGCAATTCAATGTGCTGGTTTTGACCTTTAAAGCCCTTCATGGTAGTGGGTCAGGATACTTAAGGGACCGCATCACCCCAAGGTTTTTGACCCATCCTACGAGAGCAGACTGTAGGGGAAGCAGTGGTCCCATCAGTCAGGGAGGCACATCTTACTGGGACCAAGAGAAGAGCCTTCTTGGTATCTGCTTCAGTCCTATGGAACCTTCTGCCATTTGAATTGCACCTCCAGGCAGAGTTGCTTCCCTTCAGGAAGGCCTTAAAAATGTGGCTATGCCAGCAGGTGCAGGGTACAACTGGCGATACAACTCAGTGCTGCTGGCTTATTTAGCCAGCCCGGGTGTCCTTATTTAGTCCCACCCAGGTGTCCTTCTCTTTAAGGGAATTGGGGAGATTTTATAAATGCTTTTAGATAGTTTTACAGTCTTTAGTTTTAATTAGTACTGGGTATAGGTTTTAACTGACATTGTGAGCCACCCTGGGTCGCTTAGGCAAAAAGGGTGGTTGTATAAATCTAACAAATAAATAAATAAAATTAATAAATGTAAGGTTTTAACATCAAGAAAACCAAGATAATGGCAACAGGCCCTATCAGCACCTGGAAAGTAGACAGGAAAGAAGTAGAAACAGTGACAGATTTTACTTTCTTGGGATCTAGGATCACTGCAGATGGTGACTGCAGCCATGAAATAAAGGGGCGACTGATTCTAGGGAGACAAGCCATGAGAAACCTGGAGAACATAGTGAAAAGTAGAGATATCACCTTGCAAACAAAAATCCGTATAGTCAAAGCAATGGTATTCCTGGTGGTAATGTATGGATGCGAGAGCTGGATCATTAGGAAGGCTGAGCGCAGAAGAATAGACGCCTTTGAGATGTGGTGTTGGAGGAGAGTTTTGAGAGTACCCTGGACAGCGAGGAGAACAAATAAGTCAATCTTGAAAGAAATCAGTCCTGACTGCTCCTTAGAAGGTCAAATAGTAAAGATGAAGATGAAGTACTTTGGACACCAAATGAGAAGAGAGGATTCACTTGAGAAAGCCTTGATGCTGGGAAAGGTGGAGGGCAAAAGAAAAAGGGGATGGCCAAGGATGAGATGGCTGGATGGCATTGTGGACGCAGCGGGCACCGAGCTGAGCGGGCTGAGGAGGCTGGTGGAGGACAGGGGTGCCTGGAGATCAATGGTCCATAGGGTCGCAAATGGTCGGAATTCGACTGTGCGACTGAACAACAACAAGGTTTTTAGTCAGGTCTCTTTTATGTAAGGTGAAGTGCAATTGCATTGCGAGCCACCCAGATTCTCTTCGGTGAGTGAGCGGCCATACAAATATAAATGAATGAATGAATGAATGTTCAGTCAGCCTAATTTATTTCTCATGGCTGTTGCAAAGATAAAGTGGGGAGTGGGGAGCACAAGAATAAAGTGGGGAGCACAAGAATCATGTATGCTCCTATATTTCACTGGGAGAAAGGTGGTACATGAATGTAACAAATAAATAAAAACCTGACTGGCAGGCCAAGTCTGGGGTGCAGGTTGAAGGGTGTCCACTGTTGGGTGGCTGGTATAGTGGGACTCTGGCCCCCTCAGTCCCTGCACCCTTTTTAGTGGGTGGGTAGTTTTAATCAGTTTTAACTATGTTTTTATTTATGATTGTAAACTGCCCTGTGTTGGCCATGGCCAAGTGGGCAGTATAGAAATTGAAATAAATAAATAGATAAATAAATAAATCAGACAGAAAATGATAGGAAAAGAGAGGAAAAACCTGCTTCTCCTCAGAACCCAAAAGGCATACCTCACTTCAGGCTACATCAATGGCCCAGAAGCATGGAAAACTGTCATGTAGACATAGTCCAGACCTCTTGTAGCAGAGAACTAATATTGCCACATTGGTTAGACTTCATCTTCTGCTAAGAATTTTTTATGTCAGATTGCTTTCCAAACAAGTTTAATCTGAAGCTGAGGTTTGTCTGTATCAAGAAAGAAAGAAACATCCCTAGGCTGGATGCACAATGAGAATGATAAGTACAGGTTAGGGGAAAAAAGAAGATCCAGAAAACCTTGTTCCACAACAAACCAATCATTAAAATTGTTGCACAGCATAAAGGTTTTCTCCTTAGGGAGAAAGGTGTTGGCTTGTCTTCTGTTTCTCCTGTTTTGCTGGCTAGACTGTGTGTTAATGACACCAGATTTTGCTTTCCGGGTCCAAGGAAAAAGACAAAAGAGCCATTAAAGAGGGCCATAAGCAGAGACAAGTAGATCGAAGTAAGCCTCCTGTGCGACAGTATTCACTTGATCATAACAAATCCAATGTTTTCAAAAACCTATTCACTGACACACACTTTGACTTCTATTAGAATTTGTCTAATAAAGGCTTATTAAGCAAGTTGGCATGCTAAGTAAAATATAGCACCCTTCTACCTATGTAGGATGGCTCAAATGATTGACAAATTGCAAACATTCAACATTATTCAGTTTGTCTTGAGATGAGTCAAAGACAAGTGTAAATTACAAGACCTCACTCAAAAAGAATCCTGCTGGTGTTAGCTTTTTTAAAGTAAAGATTTTCCAGACTTCCTAGAATCTGATAAGAGTTCATAGTGAAAAAAACTGCTCTAATGCCTTTCACCTTGAAATATTAATCAAAGCTGAAATTCACAACTGACTGAGCCCTAAATGGTAGTGGGCCGGGTTACCTAACAGACCGCATCGCCCTGAGGACATCTGTCCTTCCAACCAGAGCGGACCGGAGGGGCTCTCTAATCGTTCCATCAGCCAGAGGGGCTCGCCTCTCTGGCACAAGGAGGAGAGCCTTCTCCGTGTCTGCGCCGACTCTCTGGAACCTCCTGCCAATAGAGCTATGTCTTCGGACGGAATTCCTGCCTTTCAGAAAAGAACTTAAAACCTGGCTGGCGGGTCAAGTATGGGGTGCAGGTGGAAGGGTAACCTCCATTGGGTGGCTGGTGTAGAAGAACTCCTCCCCATGGTGCCTTTGGATCCTGCACCCCTTGTTTTAGGGGGTGGGTAGTTTTAACTGTTTTTAACATGTTTTTAAAATTGTCATTATGAACCACCCTAAGTCGGCTTTGGCCGAGCGGGCGGTATATAAATTTGACAATTAAATTTAATTTAATTTAATTTAAATTTATTTCATGATTAATCTATCTCCATTTTCCGATCCAGCCACAGCATAACATCCAGTGTTCCTGAACCTGCAAGATTCAAGTATCTACCTGTGCTCCCCTCCTGCTGTATGTGTGTGTGTGTATATACCAGCTCCATCCACACCATATCTTTCCAGCTCACTTTCAGTCTTAGAGAAGACTCTGAAAATGTCACCCTTTCCATTGTCTACACATACTCCAGGTTGTTTATTTTTAAGATGGCAAATTATGCAGCAGTTCTAAGAGCTCTTCATAAGATAAGAGCCAATTAACTCAATTGGACTTATTTCTGAGAATATATCCTTAGTCCTTCACATTTAAACAATTAATCTGATTTTTTTTGTGTTCACTTCTTTTTCAAAAAGTAAAAAAAGGGAAATAAAACAAGTTCCTTCCATGAAGCCATTGTTGGAGAAAAATTTTCATATCACTTGTAATTCTGTCAACACAGAATCTGTGACAAGCAACTATGGCTATACATAAAGTTTCAAAATCAAGGCATGAAAGTAACTCTTCTTCTTCCATATTAATAAATGTACCAAGATACCATGCATGCACATAAACACTCACTCACTCACACAAGCACACACACATACAAATATTTTGTTATCAAAAATAAAATTATTTCTCAAGTGGAAGAGATTATTTTATTTATTTATATTATTTATATGCCATCTTTCTCCCAACTGATATGTCATTTACACCAGATGATATAGCTATTTGAGAAGATGTTCTCAACACTGCCATATCCAGAGTTCTGAAAGGCCTCACTTTGAGTTTAGAGCAGCCACCTTACAAGAAATTATGTCTCCGATATTTATTTACATGATTTCTACCCCGCCTCCGTCATCCTCGGATTACCGAATGTGGCTTACATAAAAGTTAAAAAACATACATAGATTAGAAACTACTAACCCCCTATAACCCCCCTAACCCCTTAAGAAATACACAACACAGTTTAAAAACTCATTAAAAGGATTAAAATAAGAAAGAATTAAAAAGATAAAAAGATAGGAATGGGGGAGGAGGAAAGATAAAAACAGACAGGTACATTAAGGAACAGGCCAAATTATATCAGCCAGCAGGACTGGGCCATCACAGCTGTTGGGCCCCACACCCGCTGGCACAGCCAAGTCTCAAGTGCCTTCCTAAAGGTGAGTAGCTCTGTCCAGAGGCATAATTCAGGTGGTAAGAGGTTCCACAGGGCCGGAGAAAAGGCTCTTCTCCTGGTCCCAGTCATGTGTGCCTCTCTTGAGGGAGGGACCACCAATGAGCCTCTACGGTCTGCCCTTGTAGGCCTCACAATCCAGCTTTCCTAATCTATCCTGGTAACAACTCACCAGCCTTCATTTCTCCTAGAATAGGGATCGGCAAACTTGGCTCTCCAGTTGTTCTTGGACTTCAATTCCCAAAAGCCCTGATCAGCAAGTGTACTGATTTGGGCTTATGGTAACTGAATTCCAAGAACACCTGAAGAGCCAAGTTTGCTGATCTCTACCCTAGAAAAGCAATGATTGGTGTGAGTTCTTTCCTCAAGATAAAGGCAAAATAGATTTGAAGGTTTCCTCACATATGAAACTTCCTACATTTTTAAGCAAAGTGCATCTGGGAGAAGTATGAAATAGAAGCTTTCTCCATAATCACTTGCCCAGGGGAGAGGGTATCAACTTATCCCAGCATTTTATGTTCAATCACATGACTTCACCCACCTCATTTTTTATTTCTAAAGTGCCCCAGTAGTGTAGGTCTCTGCACATTAAATGAAATTGTGCATCACTCGTCAGTTCCTTCAGATTAACCTGACCCATATTCACTAGGTTTTTCTAAACATTTTAAAAAGAAAAAACAACACCACATAGGAGTTTTTTTGGGTTAAAGTGCCACAAGAGTCTGACTGAATCCAAGAAAAAGGAGAAGAGTCTAAAAATTATCTTTACGATGACAGATCTGTGTAAGTGGAATTAAATATGGCAGATGAGTGTATTTAATTTTGATGCAATCTCTGTTTTCTTGAGCTGAGAAGTACCATATCTACAATAATGTAAATATAATTTTAATTACACATGGTACATTCTTCTTCCAAAATGAAATAATCTCTTAATGTTCCTCTGGAGAGTAGGTAAAATTCATGAGCTGTCATACAGATGTTGTATTTCTATAAATATACATCAAAAGCTTAATGCTTTCATTTAAAAATCAAGATTTTTTGCACTGTCCTTTGAACTCTGATTCATAAATGAAGATGTAATGTCTACGGTACTGTGCAGAGACGGGAGGTTGGTTTCCTGTTGTAAGCATGGTATATGCACTTTATTAGTTATCAATTCAGCACTGTCTTATAACAGTTTTAAAAACACATGTACTTTTTATCTTCCTTTTCTCCCTCCACAGAGTGTAGGAATCGGGGCCGCTAGGATGGCCGTTGGGTCCAAGAGGAGACTGATCAAGTAATGATACGAGGCAGTATGGAGCGAGATCAGATCAGTGGTTTATTGAGGAAAAAGCATCATCATATATAGATCAGAAGGCAATGCAGGAAAGAATCGTCATCTGACAGAAAATCACATCACCCATTTACTCGGGTTAATGGGGAATCTCTCTTGGGGAAGTTAATTAACTCAGGCAAACACTGACAGGGGAAAACCATTGTTCGAGGCTTACGCCAGAGTAAATATGGCTTCCATTTGCACCAAGGATTGGGCTGATCTGTGAGTCAGTAACTGCTTAATGGGTAACGGAGGTTAGCGATCTGCTCTCTCAGCAGAACCGCCGGTCAGGTCAGGTGTGGGTGAATAAACCCTTATGATTTATACTATTAATCCGCTCCCCCAATTTCTGGGCCCGCAGAGCCCACGGACCAGGAGCCTTCTCGACCGGAGTGGCCTCTGCCAGCCGCCGCATCATGCCAATTGTGCTCGCGGAATCCATATCTCCCCTTATTTTGTTATTTATGAGCCTGACCGGCGACCCTGCACAAGAGGGGCATCAGCTGATGTGCAGGAATGACGCTTCGGGGTTCCCCCCATGGGGAGCACCTTGATATCAGTGAGGGAATACATTGCATGAAACAGCATCCTGCTATGCCTAGTATAATCACCCCCACAATCACCTTGAGCGTCGTCTGGAGCCACCCCCACGGAAGCCATGACCACAAGGAACTCCACCAATCCCATGCGGAGCCCTGCTTGATGTTCTTGACCAAGGTGTGGAGATCCGTGAGCTGGCTCTGGACCTTGCGTGTGTTGTCTGTAAGATTGAAGCAACACATGCCATGGACAGATTCGCAACCCAAGTGATGTAATAACAGGAGATAGTCTATAGCCGCTTGATTGTCAAGAATGGCATGGCGAAGCTCTGCCTGCTCCTGATTGAGCAGCGCTATCGCCGAGGAGGTATGGTTAATGGCTTTTGCTAATCTGCAAGCCAATTGACCGATTCTCCGAGCGTTGCCGACGGCTAAGCCTGGCACGCCAAGTATGCTGACTGCCAACGAGACGTATTCAGCTGGGCTAAGAACCCTAATGTTGCTATCACATGAGCTGTCTAACTGGGTGGCACGAGTGTGTCGAATGGGTGAGGAAACATCTGAAACATTTGTGCTTGGGGTGACCATATCCTTAGTAGGGAGTAACAGTGTCAAACGACTGATACAACATATAGTATCTGATACATTTGCGGGAATGTAGTTCCAAGTATACTGATTACATGTAACGAACCATCCTGAAGATAGGGAAACATGAGCATACATTGTGCCAAGTGTCTGTGGGTTGTTACAAGTCCAGTTGCCGCTGCCGACCTCGAGGCAACGGCGCCTACGGCCGACTGCGGAGCAGCCGGTCATTCGAGCACAAGTAGAGTTTGGACTGACCGCCACTCGAGGAGTGTGGAGAGTGGCTGCGTCAGCCGGCAAAGTCATAGTCAGCCGCATCTCCCAGCGGGCATATTCCGAGGAACTTGCTGGGTGGTACGGGCTGAAAATCCGTTTCACTAGCCAGTCGCCATCCCTGGGGTGCACGCCTGAAGTGTGGCACACTGTGATGAGAAGGTGCTCAAGATTGAGGCAGAACCAATGTCCTGCTTCAGGCAAAAATCGGACTGGTTGACGAGACCCGCCAACCTCTCCCATATGTTGTAGTGCATCCGGGCAGAGAGGTCTCCGCCTGGCATCAAGTCGTTGGCCTTCAGTGAGGCAGCCTGAACGCCTCCCCCGGCAAGTAGGGAGAGGATCAGGATGATGGTGGCCGCCATGGAATTGGCATGAATCTGGGCGAAGACTGCAGCCACGAAGTTCTCTGGTGTCGGCTCCCTCTCCTCGCGTTGGATGGCGTCCTGGACCTCATGACAAAGGGCCTTGACCATCCCCCAGGTGATCTTCGGTGCTGTCATCTGTGACCGCTGTCTCTCCCGCCGGGTTCCCTTGGTCAGGGTGAGGTCTTCCATCTCCGGGATCGGACTCGGGTCCGCCTGGGTCCACGCCATGTGGTTCCAAGTGAGGCTTAACACACCGAGCTGGAATCCAAACGACTCCTGTAGGAGACATAACTGCAGCATACCCTCTTCCCCAGGTTACGAGTGGCACCGGGCCCCTCCAGGAAGGGTCCGGTGGCACCCGGTATCGGACCATCGGTCGCGGGAGAGCTTCCGAGCGGCGGAAGTGTTTCTCCTGCGGCGTGCAATCGGAAAAAACATTAAGGTGATTGTACGTGAACAATACCTTATTCAGACAATGCTGTGCCTGACCCTGTGACTTGGGGAGGGCTGGTGGCTCCCCCCTTTCTGTTTGTTTGTCAATATAGGACTTGAGTGTCCGATTGACTCGTTCCACAATCGCTTGCCCCTGCGGATTGTAAGGAACGCCAAAAGTATGCTGAATGTCCCAGGTGGCCATGAAGTTAGCCAACTGCCTAGAGCTGTAGGACGGTGCGTTATCGGTTTTCACGTGCCGTGGCTTGCCCATCGCCGCGAAGCAGGCCAGGAGGTGCTGCTCCACGTGGGAAGCTGTCTCCCCTTTTTGCGCTGTCGCCCAAACGAATTGTGAAAAAGTATCAATGCAAACGTGCATGTACTGCCATCTGCCAAACTGCGGAACATGCGTGATGTCCATTTGCCACACCTGATTAGCCTCTGTCCCTCGTGGGTTGACCCCCCACGAGGGCCCCCCAGTGCCCCTGCACAATGCTGGCAAGAGCGAACTATGCCTTGGGCTTGAGAAAGTGGCAGGTTAAACTGTCTGGCGAGCGCTTTGGCATTCTGATGAAAGAATGCATGACTCTGAATTGGCGTAGTGAAAACACCTAACACTGATCGTTGCTGAATTTCCTTTGCGGCCGCGTCCGCTCTGCTATTGCCCGTGGAGATTGGACCCAGTAGGTCTTGGTGAGTTCGGATCTGGGCAATATAGAGCACTTCCGTGCGGTTTCGCAAGTGAAATTGAGCTGTAAGGAACAGACTCAGCAAATTCTTGTCTATCGCGGGAGTGATGTATGCTCCCGGTAGACTGTGAAGCAAATTCCTAACATACTGACTGTCAGTAATGATGTTTAGGCACTCTTTGGCGAAGGTGCACAAGGCAAGGTTCACCGCTGCCAACTCCGCCCGCTGCGCGGACTTCTGTGGAAGAGTTAACAGCGTGCGCCAAGCCTGGCCCTCCTGCCAAGTCAAGACACCATATGTGCGACCCCCATCCATGAAGACCGTCCTGGCCCCCTGAAGTGGAACCAGCGAAAGCAATTCGAACAAGCTGACTGTCTGTGTTTGAAGCGAGACAAGTCTGGGGTCTTTTGGCAAGTGGTATGCCAAGCATCCGGTGAATCCTTCCAAAGCAATTGGAAGCGAGTCACCGAGCTGCATCAACTGCTGAACCTGCTCTTTGGTGAATGGGACCACGATCTTTGCTAAGTCGTGCCCTGAAATGTCCCTAGCTCTCAGCCTTCCACGGTAAACCACCGCGGAGACCAATTCTTGGGGAGGAACGATGTTCCGGGAAGAGGTGTTCGGCAAGTACACCCATTCCACGATACTCGCCCCTTTCTCGGAATCCACTCCCAGGGCTCCGGTGAACATGGATCCTGCCCGTACGATGTACAAGTTCAGGATCGGGGCATATGGCCCCTGAGCAATCCTGTCCACCCACCTTTGGCTGAGAATTTGGTTGACTTTCTCGAGAGCCAAGCGTGCCTCTCGAGGAATTTGTATCCGGTCTGCCGGCTGCTTGCCTAACGTGAGCAGTGAGAAGAGCGGTTTCAAAAGATCCGTATCCAATCTAAAATACGGTCTGGCCCAATTAATGTTTCCTAAAACCTGCTGCAATTCTACCAAGGTGACTGAGTCTTTCAAGTTGATTTGGGGCAAAACTGGTGCTGCGAAAGAGCGGAGAAGCCGATGACCCAAGTATGAGAAGGGCTCGGTTCTCTGCACTTTCTCTGGGGCGATGAGTAACCCTTTCTCCCCCAGGCTGGCCTGGAGGTCTGCAAACATTTCGCTGCCGAGTTGCGGCACCGCGACCAAGATATCATCCATGAAATGGCATACTAAAGCTGTGGGATGAAGGTTTCAAAACTTTGCCAGTGCGTTGTGAACATAAATTTGGCACAGGGTGGGTGAATTGAGCATCCCTGTGGCAAAAATTTCCATGCGTAACGCTGCGTGGGCTCGCTGTGGTTCACAACCGGCACCGTAAAAGCGAACCTTTCCTGGTCCCTGGGGTCTAAGGGAATGGTGTAAAAGCAATCCTTGAGATCTACAACTAGGATCTCCCACCCCTCGGGAATCATATTTGGATTTGGGATGCCACATTGGAGCGGACCCATTGGCTGTATACATTTATTGATCTCTCTGAGATCGTGGAGGAGTCGCCACTTCCCCGACTTCTTCTTAATGACAAAAATAGGCGAATTCCAAGGACTAGTGGACTGCTCTATATGTCCTGCGTCTAGCTGTTCTTTAACCAGTTGCTTTAGGGCGACTAATTTCTCTCCCACTACCGGCCATTGTTCCACCCAGACCGGCGTATTGGTGAGCCATTTAAGTGGCAACGCCATTACCCGAAGGTAAGGGTAGCACCGTACTGCTGTCAAATGTCTCACCCCCAAAGGTTGATGTGCACGTCCAGAATGTGCGGCCGAATGACCGCTGTGCCGTCCGCCTTTGGGATCGTGACTTCCACCCACTCCCGGCTCCTAAACGCTTCTTGGATGCCGCCTACCCCCCACACATCGGAGACTGGCTCAATGGCCCACTCCCGTGGCCACTGGCTTCAGCTGACCACACTCACATCAGCTCTGGTATCTAACAACCCTGAGAATGATTTTTTATTCAAAAATACCTCAATAACTGGTCGCTGTTTCCACTCTATGTTGGTCTCCACTGTCGCTAAGACCTGGTATCCTTGCACTGCCTCCCTTGCACTCGAGCGGTCTGCTGACCCGGACTCTGAGCTGTCCCTGAGCCTTCCCTGGCTATCTGCTGGCGAGTTACAAGGAACCATAATCAGTTGTGCTAATGTGTCTCCTTTGTGAATTGTCTGGGGTAGGTGTGTCCAAAGCTGAACTTGGAGAACGCCTGAAAAATTGGAGTCGATGACTCCCGGAATTACAAGCATTCCGCGTGCTCCTGCTACACTGCAAGGCAAAACTAAACCTATAATGCCCTTGGGCAGGGGTCCCATGTACTGGGAGTCCACCAGATAGACTGTGCCTGGCAGGTCGCATGTAACCTCCGCCTGGCAAGTCAATTCTAGCCCTGTACTACCCTTGGGGCTGGCCTGCGCCTTCACAATGCCTGGAATGTGAATGGAATCTAGTCTAGCTCTGGCGCGCCCAGAGCAAGGGATGTCTCTGTTTGGACCGGGGCCAGAGACGTGCCCGCGTTCCGGTTTCCCGAATTCGGACAGTATCTGGACCAATGGTAGCCTTTCTTACACTTCGGACATGGGGTGGTTGGAGCCTTGGAACGGCCAGAATTTTGTCCGCCTCCCTTGGATCAGCACTCCCTAGCGTAGTGACCGACCTTGCCACAATTGTGACATGCCCCTTGATTTCTATTCTTCGGTCTTCTACCCCCTTGCACCGCTGCGGCCAACAGACCCATTTTATAGGATTCTGTGCCAACGTCGGCGCAAGCTCTAATCATGTCCGTGAGAGTCAAGTCGGGACGATTACCCAGTGACTGCAAGATTTTACGGCAGTCGAGGTTGGCTTTGTCTTTGGCCAATTTCATCATGAGCTCTTGTTGGGCTTCCTCATTATCGATCTGTCTACTGATCGCTTCCTCTAAGCGATTGATGAAGTCCATGTAGGGCTACTGGGCTCCCTGTTTGACTGCGGTGTAATTTTTGGCCGCTTTGCCAGTTGCTGGAACCTTGAGAAAAGCCTTGAAGGCAGCCTCGGCTGACATTTGAAGAGTGGCTAGTGGCAAGTTGGTCTGCGCATCGATGGATTCGAAGGCCCCTGAACCATATAACTGGTCAGGAAGTACTGCGCCTCCCATCCTGGCAGCCCTTGTCTAAGCCTCGAGGCGATACTCGCTGTCCCATAGCAAGTACTGGCTGGGGTTGAGCATCATCCGCATGATGGCTTTCCAGTCGTGCGGGATGAACATGGTATTCTCGCACACTTGCTGAAGCGTGCCCCTAGTGAAGCGACTCTGGAGTCCTGTCTCTGTGATGGCCTTCCGTATAGCCATGAGAAGCTTATACGGGACTGGTGAATGGACTACCTGCTGGTTCCCTGTGAGGGCATCCATTTCCAAGCGAATTGGACAAATCTGACTAAGCTCAACTAGTTCTTCTGCTGGCAAATCCCCCTTCTTAATTTCTTCCTCAATGGTGTGCTGAAGAGCACTCTTGGTCTGGGAGCCTATAGCTGTCAGAGAAGCGCCTGCGCTCCTCATTCCATGCATTCCGTCGGTGACGTCTGCAGCTGTCACCGAGGGAAAGCTCCCTACACTACTCTGCTTAAACTGAAGTGACGGATAGAGCGCCATGGGCGCCGATGGCTCGACTGATGCTGGGGGTTCTTTGGCCTCTACCCGGACTGGATCTATCTCCGCTAAGAGCTTCCTACATTTACTCCATGTGCGAATTACGCCCTCTGGAGCTTTCGGGGGTTGCTGAATGCAGTCTCCTATCTGATCCCAGAGCCGAAGGGTTAACGTACCTACTTCTGGGTAAAGCAGGCAGTGTTCCCTTAGGTACACCAAAAGTCTTGCTAGCTCTCCACTGTGAAAACGTAACTGATATACCCTGGCCAGGATTTGGAACTCTTCCTCATGAGTTCTTTGGCTAGCGGACGGACGTTGCCGCTGAGGACAAGTCCCCATATTACCTGCGGGGTCCTCCAAAGATTCTTCCTCGGGACGAGTCGACGCGTCTGAAGTTCAGGCAATAGGTTTTGGCGACGATAGTCTGGGTAGAGCTCGGAGCGTGGCTTCCTGCCACGGGCCCTCGGTGGCCTCTGCGCTGTCAGGGGTTCACAGCTGACCCTGAGCGGAACACGTTTTTCCATTACTGCAAGCCGCCGCGGAAGTCGGGAGCAAGCTGTAGGATGCCTCTCTGAAAATGCCCCGCCGCTTGGGCCGTCGTCCCAATCGGCTGGCTTACCGACCGGGCTGCCGCGCTGTCCTCCAGGACGATCGGACACGGTTCAAGCGCAGAACCAGACCTTGTGATCGCTTACTCTCGAGTAGATCACGTCGGGGTCACCAGGTGTAGGAATCAGGGCCGCTAGGATGGCCGTTGGGTCCCGGAGGAGACTGATCAAGTAACGATACGAGGCAGCATGGAGCGAGATCAGATCAGTGGTTTATTGAGGAAAAAGCATCATCATATATAGATCAGAAGGCAATGCAGGAAAGAATCGTCATCTGACAGAAAATCACATCACCCATTTACTCGGGTTAGTGGGGAATCTCTCTTGGGGAAGTTAATTAACTCGGGCAAACACTGACAGGGGAAAACCATTGTTCGAGGCTTACGCCAGAGTAAATATGGCTTCTATTTGCACCAAGGATTGGGCTGATCTGTGAGTCAGTAATTGCTTAATGGGTAACGGAGGTTAGCGATCTGCTCTCTCAGCAGAACCGCCGGTCAGGTCAGGTGTGGGTGAATAAACCCTTATGATTTATACTATTAATCCGCTCCCCCAATTTCTGGGCCCGCAGAGCCCACGGACCAGGAGCCTTCTCAACCGGAGTTGCCTCTGCCAGCCGCCGCGTCATGCCAATTGTGCTCGTGGAATCCATAACAGAGATGTAGGAGGAAGCCAATTTCCCAATATTGTGAAGTGGTTTAAGAAAAACAGCAGCTTAGATCATCTGGTTTAGTTCAATTCCAAGAATCATACATTCTAGAATTGAACCAAAATGGAACAATCCTATATTCACCCTATTTAGATAGGGAACAAAAAAGTTGCAAGGGACATAGAGTAGAGACAGGCTGGTTTGAAATTGCCTGTATACCATGTGGTCACTGGTAAAAGTAGTGAACCAACCCAACTCCAAACCACCATCTGATCACACAGTTTACTTTCTTATGCATCCCCAATTCCTCTGCAATGTAAAAAGCTTCCTGACAGATGTTCCACCAGCTCAAAAATAACATCCCAACAGGGTTACTACAATTGACAAAATGAACAAAATAAATTGTTTTACATTCTCATGCAGCAAGAGTGAACTCTTGTTCAACTGCCTCCTCTCACTCACCTAGATTTTACCACTTGCATTTTAGCTGGATTGCTCAGCAACCTCTATGCTTCCTTAGAGGACAACCAGTCTTTGTAGTTTGGGGCAAACTACACATTCCTTGTAGCTCTACCAGAATAAAAAGACTCACAAACCTCTTCTGAGTACGTGTAACTGGAAACTCTGGCAAGGGTTGCCACAAGTTAGCATCAAGTTTGACAGCACATTAAAAAAAGAGTGCAAGTTATGAATTGATAAGGTATCATTCCCTTGCTTCCATTTTCATTAAGCAGAAGTCCTTGCCCATCTGCTGCACCTTGTGGGAATATCTACTGATATATCTCACCTTCTTCCCACCTCTACTGTAAGGTTATTTGAATCTAGTTTGCATGAATCTGCATGGGCATGACAATGTATCCATGTACAGAATGCTTTGCTTCTAACCTTCCAGAGCAGAATACCCTGAATATATTATAACAAAGGACTGGTTCTGCATTTCATTATCATGAATTTTTTGACCCACGGATTATGTAGGTCTTCCCGTGCTTTTTAAAAATGTCCACACAATCTGCATTGTGGAGTGGAGAGAAGATATTTAACCACTTCTTCTGATATATTGCCCTAATACAGATCAAATCTCCCCCATCTACTATTTATGCTGCAGGTATAATATACATAAAGCATACAGATATGATTCTTTTGAGATATGGTAAGGAGACTATTTTCATATTATTAGGTTTCCTGGACCTTTCTTGCTATTTAGTGTGTAGAATGTGCAACAAAACTACAGTGTATCTAATATTCAAAACTCCCATCTTCTACACACTGATTGGATTTACATGCACAGAACTCTACATATACAACTTGTACACAGTGGATAAAATCCTGTTGCTCAACTCCACTGGGTATAATGTATGATGTTATTTTTTTATTTCATTTTAATTTAAATCTTCATATGTCCTACATGCACATTCAGAGGCTTCCTCAGAATCTCTTTTGTCCTGGGAGCAAAAGTAATTGGAAGTCTCAGGAAATGAAGAGAGTCTTTAAAATTGAACAGCTGTGTGTCGGGGGCAGGACCGGTCTGCAAAGAAAAAAAAAGTTTGGCCACCACTGTCATAGGGTGATGGCCTCATCACTATTTATGTGGTGGAGTTACATCAATTGAATTTCAGTCAATGTTTCCAATCACATAAGGGTTGATCATCATCTGCAGTGTGGGGGTGGAGGCAGGACATTGAGCAGGAACTCATACCACACACCATGCCATGTGTGTGCACAAACAGATTCCAAATGCACAAACAACATCCATTTGTTAGTTGCAAGTGGAAGATGCATAAAATGCTCTCAACCGTGCTTTCTCATAAATTTATTGATAAAATCCCAACACTGTAAAAGCACGGTGTAGTTTGTGTGTGATATGCAGGATTTGTGTGTGCTGCACATAAGATTGCTCAAGAGACCAAAATGAAAGCATTAATATTAACTTAGAAGCATGAGGGTTTTTTTGTGTGTTTTTTTTAATCTGTTTTATTAACTATCTTGTCCTTCAGTTGCAAGCACCCCCCTCCATCTCTGGAGCTTTCTTAATGTACAGCTGTTTATGGAGGATTATTAATATCTTTAAAAATAATGTATTTTCCATTCTTTGAACTTCAAAGTACAACACACCTATCTTCCCAACATGTTAAGTATTTTTAAATGTTGCATGCAACAATTGATAGGCTCCTACTAGCACCTTTTAAAAATCTATTTTTTAAAAAAAGGCTTTTAAAAGGGTGTGAAGGGCATAAGGGATTATAAATGGAATTGCTGACAGACTTATCTACTCATGTCCCAAGTGTTGTTGGGAAAAAGATGTGCTGAATCTTTCAGACATATCCTGAAATACTTCAAAAAGAAATCCTCAAACTAGTATCTTCACTCATTGCTGGATGATCTGTTCACATTTTTAGCCCGAGCACCAATCCTAAATCCATTTTATCTCATGACTTTTTAATGCCTGACCTAGTCTCCTCATTTTTCTCATGAAGCACAACAAATGAGAGGGAAATGATGGAACATATGATAGAAATTCCTATTCCCATGAGGAGAGAGACATCCATGCATATATCTATATGCTCATTCTAAGTCGTGTACACCTCAGGGAGATGGCCACAGGACTTCTTTCTACTACTGACTATTCAGACTCTGTAAAAAAATATGTGAGTTGTTATCCCCTCCCCCCCACACACACACACACACATTTGAGTCTCAAGTTCTTTCCACCTTGAAAATGAAGGAAACAGTGGATGTAGCTTTAAAAATGAACTGAAACAAAATGCTATTACTCAATTAATTATGTACGGCCACACCTAGCGTGGGAAAGATCATGTTATACCAATATGCCATGTAGCTGTTAAAAGATGGACAATATCCAGTGGTGGGATTCAGCATGTTCGCCCCAGTTCACCAGAACAGGTAGCAGAAATTCTGGCTGACCCCACCCATCTAAATTTTGAAATAAAGTAGTCCTAATTCAGGTGCAATGCAGGGCTTTCCCCCTGGCCTTGCCCACCATTCCATGCACACAGATTATGTCGTAAAAAAAATTAAATCCCACCACTTACAATATCACAAGAGAAAAAGTAGTAGAAATTCTATTTCAGCACTAGCACATTCATAACCAAGCTTTTAAGTACTCAAAATTACTGGGTGCAGTGGACAAATCTAACCATTTCAGTTTCTTCCATCTTTTACTTTCAAGTTCCCACTTTCATTCTATTCTTATTATGAATAATATTGTACATTTTGGCAAAGACCTACCAAACATGTACAGAAAGAAAAATTACCAAAACATGAATGCACCAATGAACCACCACCACCACCACCACCACCACCACCACCACCCCCCCCACACACACACAAAAGCCCTTCATTATACTAAAGATGCTAGGTTTTTTGCAGAATCTTTTGATTAATCAGTGATATTGTATGGCAGGTGGGGTTGCCAATGTATGTGAGAAACCTCAAAAAATAGAAACACTGACCAACCTGGTGTAGTTCGTCTTGCTTCCACCCAGAATGGTGGCACATGCCTGCCATACCTTCCACTTTCTCCAAGACTATGCTAAAGTATAGGTTACATAGCATATACAAATATCCTGGGAGCCTTCTTTGCCTGTTCTCCTGTCTATAATATTTATTCCCCCCCCCTTATGTCATATTTTATTTTTGTCTTTTTCTTCTTAAATTCTCATGCTGCTTCCCCCCTCCTGATTATCTGCAAGATTGCAGAGACAGTGTGTCATATGAATTCCAGACAAAATGAAGGGTGGTGTAAAAATACATCAGTAAGTAAACCCATGTGAGTGAATGAATGGTTGTATTTTTGCTAACATTTGGAGTGCATTCGTAAGCAAGTAAATCCTTTGGAAAAAATTTCACAGCTCATTTGCATCATTTCGTAGAGTACTGCTGTTGGATTGCAAATGTATTGTGTTTTAATAAAATGCAGAATGTGCTTGAGTTATACATTTTTCTTTTTGTTTTAAATTCAACTAAAATATATTATCATTTCAAGGCTCAATTCACATGTACATTACTTTGGTGGCTGTCCTGTGCACTCACCTGGTGCTGAATAGTGATGTACACTACCTTTGAATAAATGTGTAAACACAATTTAAATACAGGTATGTTGCATGTTTCTAGGGCAACCACACGGTGGATCAAATAATCAAGACACATTAAAGGGAGGGAATGTCTTCTCCCACAGATCCCTTATTTTAAATCTAGCATTTATATGTGGTAAAATTAAACAAAAAACAACATACTGAGTTGGCAGCAATAGAGAAGGTTTACTTCTTTACCAATTGTTATGTATGTATGCATGTTCATTATACTGTAAGGCAAGATTGTAACCACTCCAGATACAAACGATATCAGCTATGAAGGAACGCGAGCAGACAGCCTATAGAGGGCAGCTGCGAGCGTTCACTCTCACATGGTTCACATTGCTCAATCACGGACAGCCGCGGGAAAACCTTCCCCGCATTCAGCAGCTGAAGAAAGACCTGCATTCAGCAGCTGAAGCAAGACCTGCATTCAGCAGCTGAAGAAAGACCTGCATTCAGCAGCTGAAGCAAGACCTGCATTCAGCAGCTGAAGAAAGAGGCGTGCCTGGGCGAGGCCACGCCGGTAGCAACCAATCAGCTACCGTGCTACAAGATTCAAATGTAGAAAGCTACTGTATATATTGAGATGTATCACCGCCATTCCTCATGCTTCACTGGAACCTCATGCAATGCAATAAACCTGTGTTAAACCAACCTTTCGGTTGTCCGGTTGTCTTTGGTCCCATACACTAAATTGGCGACGAAGGTGGGATATGGCTGCCCACGGGACCAAGACATGCGCCGGCTACGAGATCAAGAAGCAGGGAGACTTGGAGCTGTTTGAGATAGACTTCAACGCAGCGCTGGTGGAGCTCGAAGTCTCCGATGAGGCCAAAAAGAGGGCCATTTTCGTCCGCATGCTCGGACACGAGACCAAGAGGACCTTGGTGGACCTGATCGCCCCGAGGAAGGTGGGCGACTTCAAAGCTTCAGAGCTCCTGGCGGCGTTGCGCGCCCATCTCCGGCCGGCAATAGCGATGTTCCCCGCTCGGAGCGCGTTCTGGAGGCGAGTCCAGGCACCCGGAGAATCGGTCGATGAGTTCGCCGCGGCCCTGCGGTTGGCCGCCGGCCCTTGCAAGTGGGAACTCCCCGACGTCACCCTCCGGGACTGCCTGCTCTGCGGTCTGAGGGACACAGAGACTCAGCGCGCGCTGATGAAAAGGGAGCCGCCTCCCACGTGGCAACAAGTCCTCGACGCGGCACAGGCCGCAGAGGCCACGTCGGCCGGGGTGCACGAACTTCAGGACTGGCGCCCGAAGACCGCCAAGGCAGAGAGTTCAGTGCGCGCGGCCCGGCGGATTTCGAACTCGTCTTCTGCAGAGAGCAGCGACGACGAGGACGTCCGGAGGGTCCAGAGAGAGGGCCGGCGCTGCGATGGCTGCGGCGCCGCCCACGCCCGCACCAAATGCCCATTCCGCAAGGCCGAGTGCCACAACTGCGGCCGGCGCGGGCACATCGCCAAGGTCTGCCGGAAACGACGCGAGGCCACCCGGAGTTCTCCAGACCGCTCGGCGAGGCAGGACCGCACCACGAGGCAGGACCGCACCACGAGGCCGAAGGACGGCACACGGACCACGAGGACGCGGGACGGAGTAGGACGAGTCTCCGACGACAGCGAGGACGACGCGCCGGTTTGCAGCGTTTCCACGGAGCACCCCCGTTACTTCGTTGAGGTAGTAATACAAGGGGCCCCTGTTAGGATGGAGGTGGATTCGGGTTCCTCATACTCCATTATTTCCCAGGGGAGTTCATGAAAATCGCCCCCCGCGTGCGGCCCAAGCTCAAGGCGTTGAGGGCCACGCTGAAGGACGTGCAGGGGAACCGCATCCCAGTGTTGGGGGTTGGGAAGTTCCAGGTCCAGTTCAAAAAGTACACCGCAACGCTTCCCTTAGTCGTCCTCAAGGGGGGTAAATGCAGCCTCCTCGGGACTCAATGGTTCCAGCCCCTGGGGTTGTTCATTGGGGGGGTGCACGCCGTGGGAGCACACGCCGCCGGGACTGATCCAATACAGAGCGTGTGCGACGCGCACCCCGAGGTTTTTAAAAAGGGGCTAGGAAAATTCAAGGGCCCCCCAGTGACTTTCGACCTGGACCCTGGAGTGCGTCCAATCAGACTTAAACCGCGCAGAGTGCCTTTCGCACTAAAGGACAAAATTGAGGCGGAATTGGACAAATTAGTGGGCCAGGGGATTCTTGTTCCTGTTGATTCTGCGGAGTGGGAAACTCCAATTGTAACAGCGCTCAAGGCCAATGGGGAAGTCCGAATATGCGCTGATTACAAGTGCACCATCAATAAGGCGATCCGCCCTAATGCGTATCCGGTGCCGGTAGTCAGCCACTTATTGGCCAGGTTACACGGGGGGAGGTGTTTCGCCAAACTCGACCTGGCCCAAGCCTACCAGCAACTCCCGGTGACCCCCGCCGCAGCTGCTGCACAAACCATAGTCACCCACAAAGGGGCGTTCCAGGTTTCGCGCCTCCAATTCGGCGTGAATTCGGCGCCCGGGATTTTCCAGTCATTGGTGGAACGCCTCCTGAAGGGGTTGGAGGGGGTGTTACCCTATTTTGATGACGTATTAATTACAGGGGGGAGCCGGGCCGAATTAGCAACAAGGTTGGGGAAGGTCCTGACAATATTCGAAAAGGCGGGGTTGAGGTTGCGGAAAGACAAATGCGTCTTCTTCGCTACAGAGGTTGAGTTCCTAGGGTTCCGTGTTACTCCCGAGGGAATTAGGCCAGCCCAATCCAAGGTAGCCGCCATCAAAAAGGCCCCTCGCCCCACCTCCAAGCCCGAGTTGCAGTCGTTCCTCGGACTGCTCAACTTCTACCACTCCTTCCTCCCGCGGAAGGCAGCCGTGGCAGAACCGCTACACAAATTGTTAAAAAAGGACGAGGCATGGAAGTGGGGCGACGTCCAGGAAAAGGCTTTCAATGACCTGAAGCGACTCCTGGCATCAGATGCTGTACTGACCCACTTCAATCCCAAACGCCCGGTGGTCCTGATATGCGATGCATCCCCGGTGGGGGTGGGGGCGGTGCTTTGCCACGTGCTGGAGAACGGTAGGGAGGCCCCGATAGCTTTCTACTCTAGATCCCTGTCCCAAGCGGAGAGGAATTATGCTCAGACAGACAGAGAGGCGCTAGCAATAATTGCGGGGACCAAGAAATTTCATGATTTCGTGTACGGCCGCCCCTTCACCATAGTGACTGACCACAAGCCTTTGCTGGGCATCTTCACCGCAGACAAGCCCACACCCCAGATCCTGTCCCCGAGAATGCTCAGATGGGCCATTTTTCTCAACGCGTATCAGCACGCGTTGGTATACCGGCCCGGGAGGGAGATAAGCCATGCCGACGCTCTGTCGAGGTCCCCCATTCCCCGGGATTGCTGCCACGTGGGCGGAGTAGAGAGGGACCACCAGGTCTTAATGATAGAGGTCCTAGACTCCCCTCCAGTAGTACCGGCCGAAATCGCCAAAGCGACAGGCAAGGACAAAGCGCTGGCCACAGTTTGCTCCTGGGTGCAGAAAGGGTGGCCCGTGTCTTCCCCAGCAGCGGAATTCGACACATTCTTCAAAAAGAGATTAGAGTTGTCCCTGGAGAGGGGTTGCCTCTTGTGGGGACAGCGGGTAGTGATCCCCACGTCTCTCCGGCCGAGGGTGCTTAAACTGCTGCACGTCAGCCACCCGGGGATCGTACGCTCTAAGGCACTAGCCCGCAGTTACTTTTGGTGGCCCCAGTTAGACGCCGACATCGAACACATGGTCGGCACTTGTGAGGCGTGCCAAAGCTCAAGGCCAGAAGAGGCTCGCTCGCCACCTAGGGAATGGGACGCTGCGAGGGGACCCTGGTCCCGAGTTCACGTGGACTTTGCTGGCCCATTCAGGGGAACGCTTTTCTTCCTCGTGGTGGACGCGTTCTCTAAGTGGTTGGAGGTCATTCCAGTCTCGAGCACCTCCTCGACCACAACCATTAAACAGTTAAGGAGGGTCTTTTCCACGTTCGGTTTACCCGACACCCTCGTCAGCGATAACGCTAGCTGTTTCACGTCCGCCGAGTTCAGGGCATTCATGGAACGCAACGCCATTCGGCACGTCACCTCCGCCCCCTTTCACCCGGCCACCAATGGCTAAGTAGAGCGCCTCGTGCGCACCACGAAAGACGCGCTACTGCGCATGGGTCCCGGAGACCTCGACCTGAAATTGTGCCAATTCCTGCTGAGATACAGGGTCACCCCCTTAGCGTCAGGGTACTCCCCCGCAGAGCTGTTGATGCGCAGGAAGCTGGCCACGGGGATATCCAAGCTAGACCCCACGAGAGTAGAGGACAAGGGGCGGAACATAGGGGTGGAACCCACCAAGAGTTTCGGCATAGGCGCCCCAGTATACTGCAGGAATTACGCCAGCGCGGGGCCAGCCTGGGTGCCGGGCACCGTAGTAGACCAAACCGGCCCCGTCTCATACCGCGTAGAGACCAGTACAGGTTTCCTGTGGAGGCGACACGTGGACCAACTCAGGCGTAGGGTCCCCGGAGAGCAAGATGAGGATGAGGCCAGCATTGATTCAGCGTTAGGGTACTCCCCCACCCGTTTAGCCCAAGGGGGAGGAAAAGGGGAGCATGGGTCCCCACCAAGGGGGGAGGAAAGGGAATCGATCCACGGAAATCTTTTGCGGGAGTCCCTGCCAGAGAGGAGGAGCCCCGGGTTGCGGGAGTCCCCGTCAGAAAGGAGGAGCCCCAACCACACTCATACCCCGCGGAAGCCGCGGAAGTCCCCCCGAGGCTCAGAGGCCCATAGAGGTTTAGACGTTGATTTACAGTACCAGGGGGAGTTAGCGGAGTGGTCCCCCACCCGTCCTAGCGAAAAGAGGGGTTTCAGTTCAGCCCCTGGTACCTCCAGTCCCAGTAGCCCCTGTGAGTTAGAATGCAATATAGCGCCCATGTTCCGGAGACCGACACCTCCAAGACCAGAGGCATCAGCGAGTCCGCCCACCACCACAGTCTTAAGGTCCCCCGAGCAGGGATCAGAAGGTAGCCATTCCCCAAGGGCGACCTCATCGGTGCCGCGGTTCACACTAGGAGGGTCCCCGGGGTCCGAGGGCAATAGGCAGGGATTTACCTCCCAACTGTTCATCCCATTCCCTTCCCCAAGCGCAAGGCAGGCACGGACGCCCCACAGAGCCACTAACGAATCCCCGTTTCCCGTTGCAGGACAAGCGCCCGCGGAGTCAGGGATCACAGGCTCTCCAGAATTAGGGCAGGCGCAAGCACGCCCCAAGCGAACGTGCGGCAAGCCACAATGGTTGCGGGACTTCGTCCCATCCTAGGGGGGAGGGATGTTATGTATGTATGCATGTTCATTATACTGTAAGGCAAGATTGTAACCACTCCAGATACAAACGATATCAGCTATGAAGGAACGCGAGCAGACAGCCTATAGAGGGCAGCTGCGAGCGTTCACTCTCACATGGTTCACATTGCTCAATCACGGACAGCCGCGGGAAAACCTTCCCCGCATTCAGCAGCTGAAGAAAGACCTGCATTCAGCAGCTGAAGCAAGACCTGCATTCAGCAGCTGAAGAAAGACCTGCATTCAGCAGCTGAAGCAAGACCTGCATTCAGCAGCTGAAGAAAGAGGCGTGCCTGGGCGAGGCCACGCCGGTAGCAACCAATCAGCTACCGTGCTACAAGATTCAAATGTAGAAAGCTACTGTATATATTGAGATGTATCACCGCCATTCCTCATGCTTCACTGGAACCTCATGCAATGCAATAAACCTGTGTTAAACCAACCTTTCGGTTGTCCGGTTGTCTTTGGTCCCATACACTAAACCAATGAACCTTTGAATTTCGTGTAAAAGCAATTGATTATGTAGCATTTCCCAAACTATGTTCGGTGGAATACCGGTGGACTTCAATTCCCAGAAGCCTCAGTCAGTACATTGGCTGATCAGTGCTCTAGGGAATTGACTTAGACTTCTGGGAATTGAAGTCCAAATAGAGTTGCCATAATTCTCTCCCACAAAACCGGGTCAGAAGTATACTTGACAAAAATGGGAGGGTTATCTACAAAATAGCCTTTTTAAAAACAAACATAATATGACAGCTATAAAACATTTTCACATTAAATATAGCAATACACAAATGAATTTATTTATAACAGTTACTGTAAGATGATCTGTTGTACTTCTGAGAAGTCACATTCTGGTCATCTCTTAACATCCTCAGTTCCAGGAAACACACTGGACACACTTACTGGGTGGTGGTGTGAATCGAGAACGTTAAGATATGTCTCCAGGTATACTTCACCTCCAATGTGGCAGGAAATTGCTCGTTTGAAGGTGAGAGTTTAAATTTATTTTAATGATGTGTTATACTACACAATCAGTAAGTTTAACATGACTTTTTTTTTTAACTGGCCAGGACAATTTTTCAGACCTTGAATCCGGGACAATCCCAGTTTTCCGGGACGTATGGCAATCCTAAATCCAAAAAATAAAAGTTTGGGAGACACTTCCTGCACTGGGGTTCAATAATAACAATTTTAAATCCAAGGGAAAGAAAAAGTGAGAACAGAACAATAGAGATGGGCAGGCCACCTTTATTTTCAATTTAAGAAGACATTTAAAAAGCCAATTGTTATTGCCTTTTTAAAGCTCTTTGCTCACCTGTTCTCTGTGGCTACCTTAGGAAGTTGATCTGTTGATTGCTAAGATCACAGACTTTTTCTGGCAGCATGGAAAAACACATGGGAACAACAAACTAAAGTTCCCAGCTCAACTGATTGTTGGTGACCAGTTCTACCTGTATCTATCAGTTTATTAACTTGCCTTTTTGTTCCTAGGCTGGAAGGTCCTGTTTTTATTAACTGGTTGTTTTTCCTCACAGAGAAATGCCCTTTCAGAGATACGCCAACTCTATACTTGTCCAAGTATCTAACAGTAAATGTGAGCTAGGAATTGGACTTACATATAGCCCACAGAATGTGTCATGGATTTTCCTAACCAGGAATGAGAGTTTCCTCATAAATCTGCCTTCTCCTACAAGGGGTGGGGGTGGGGGCACAGTAAAAGCCTAGCAAATATTTGACAGCATGAAGTTTTCAAGGGCTGTCTCTAAATATAATACAGTGGTACCCCATGCCTTCCACCCCTACCCACTCCGATTTAAAAATGGACAGCCTGGGTGTGCTCTCTGCTTTGGGATCATGATGGATGGAGGCGCCTTCTACCCCCACCCACCCTGATCCCAAAATGGACTGCCTGGGAGGACTCTCCACTTTAGGATCAGGATGGCTTGAGGTGCCTTCCACCCCACCCACCTCTATCCAAAAATGGACAGCCTGGGTGGGCTCTCTGCTTTGGGATATGGGTGGCTGGAGGTGCCTTCCACACCCACTCACCCCATCCCAAAACAGACAGTCTGGGCGGGCTCTCCGCTTTGGGATCAGGGAGGCTGGAGGCTCCCTTCCACCACCACCCCCATCTGAAAATGGACAGCTGAAAAGCATTGCATCGTACAATGACTAAAATAGTTGTACGATGCAAATCTTTTTTTCAAAATGCCATTGTTGTACGATTTCATTGTTGTGCGATGCAATTGTTGTGCGGGGTTTTACTGTATTATTATTAGCACAGCATATTTATATATGCTGTGTAACCTAACAATGCCCCTGTAAGGTTTTTATTACATCCCATGTTGCAGGTGAGGTTTAATCGGAAAAATTATTTAGTTTGTCTAAGGTCACTTTAAGGCCTGAACTAGAGATTTCATCAGACAATGCACACACTTAACATTATGCAATATCAGCTCAGAAGAGTAAAAGGGTAGGTGGGTGGGGAATCTGTTCAATACGTGTAACATTGTTACTTGGGAATTAAGGACAATCCAAGGAGCTTTGCTACTATTGGTTCTGTGAGCATAGAAACATCTTTCCACCCTATGATTCTGCAGCCTCATCAAAATGTTTTTACAGCATACCATTATCAGAAACAGCTTTATAATTCAAACAAAATTCAGAAGACAATTTCCACAAGCCAGTGAAGCATCTAATGCCCTTCAGATAGCATACCCTAATTTTTCCAGCTCATGTCACCATGGCCAATGATCAGAGAATGTTTCACTCTAAAACTGTGATGTGGGATATGACACCCTCAACCCCCACCACCCCAATACTTAGACTGTGAGCTGCCCCTTATTGTAGTAAGGTATCTGGACAGCCATATTATCCTTACCCACATGTATGGAAACGTTATGGTCCCATGTACAATTAATTCCTAAACTGTTCGATAATGCAGTCCAAGTAAAGAAAAATGCAATTTTGGTCCTTAGGAAAACCAGAATGGAGTTTTTGCACCAGTTGAACATCTTTACTCACCACAATTATAAGAGCTCATGTTCTAAGTAATTCTTGATATAAACACTATAGATGTGGTTTGTGCATGGAAAGAGATATGGGCTTTCTTCCCTATCTCAGGCAATGAAATCCCCTCTCCGCTTGGGTCCTTGGGAAGGGAAAGGAAAGGGGAAACTAAGAGTGGGCATGCTCAACTTGGGAGAGCTGCCATAAGGGAAAACAAGGTGTCCTTCCCCCCCCCCCCCATTGATGCATACCTGAGTGTGTGTGCACATAAATCTTGATGGTTCAGGTTACATGGGTAACACACTGTTTTGCTGAGATGTAGAGATCAGATGACAAAAAGAAACTGTCTGCTATGTTACACCAGAACTGTGCCGCTGCAGCCAATCCAGGCAGCAGCCTTTTTAGATCCATTACCAACTTCCAACTTTTCCCAATAAAAATGACAATGGCTTGTAATATGGGTGCATCAAATTTATGAGGCCCAAGTCCCAGAGGGCATTCTGGATTATCTTGCCTTGGCTTGCAAACTGAGAGATAGTGAAAGGTGTGTTTTTGTTTTTGTTTTAATATGACATTGGCAAGAACTCTCATGTTCAGCTGCAGCACTGCTACTGATGGGTCACTTTCCCAAAGATTTATGACTGACTATTATCAATAAAATAAAATAATCCTTCCTAGGTGAAAAAATACCTTATGTCTTAACTCCATGTGTATCAAAAATGTGTAAATTTCCAGAGGCCATCTAGATCACAATCCTAAAACCATATGTCTATTATGGAGGGAAACATATGGTAAAGAAAATAAGATAATTATGTTCCTTTCTTTTTTTTACCATTTTCAAAATAATACATCTCTCACTACAGCATTAATCTCTAGAACCTGAGAAGCCTTGTCTAAATGGCACAGACTCCAATTTCCTATCAGATTTCAGAAAGGAATATCCGTCTACAGTATTATTCTCCTCAGATTGAGATGGTGGCAGTTTAAATCAAGGGTGGCCAAATTTTTCACACCATGGTCTGGTCATATGGTTGAGCAGGCCGGTCACATAGATCCTCTCACCATAAAATCAATGGTGGGATTCAGCAGGTTTACACCAGTTCATCAGAACCGGTAGCAAAAATTCTGGCTGGCCCCGCCAATCCAAGTTTAGAAATAAAGTAGTCCTAATTCAGGTGCAATGCAGGGCTTTCCTGCCCCACTTCGCCTTTGAACTATACGTAAAGTCCACTGAACCTTGTGGCCGTCAATCACCCTTTTGGACTTGTCTGGGGTTGAGTGTTTACTTATTTTGCTATATAGTATTTCTGGTTTTATCATTCTGTATCTTCAGATTATATTTTTGATTATATTGTTGTTATATTGTATTTTTGAATTTTGTATCTTTGACATTGTACTGTATCTTTAATTTTTTTGCAAACCACTTCAAGTCATCCATTGGATTGATGGAAGTGGGATATAAATAAAAACATTATCTTCTATTGCTAGTATGTCTTGTTTAAAGATAAAGAATTTTAAGAAGGCAGAACAGGCTCTTTGAACAGGACTATCAAAGATGACAGACTGAGTAGGCATGCAGTTCAAGGTCTTGGTACCATTTTTATTGGACACAACTGCAGAAGAAGACTGACACTGGGAAGGGGAGACACAAAAAAAACAAGAAAAGATTCTGAAGTGCAAGAACTTTTTGCCGGAAATCAGGCCTACAGTCACCCACACAATAGCATTCCAAGTTGTCCAACTGGCACATCTGGGAGATAGACTTTTGCTCGCTGCCGGCTGGCCGGGAAGACCAGTCTCAGCTGTGGCCCAGGAGGGCTACAAGAGCTGCCCTCCACCGCTGCCACCACGAGAGATAGACTTTTGTTCACCGCGGGCAGCCAGGAAGACCAGCCTTAGATGTGGCCCGGAGGGCTACAAGAGCCACCATCCACCGCTGCTGCCACCGCTGTGAGAAATGGAATTTTGCTCGCCGGCAGCCAGCTGGGAAGACCAGCCTCAGCTGTGGTGCGGGAGGGCTACAAGAGCCACCATCCACCACCGCCACTGCCACTGTGAGAGATGGACTTTTGCTCACCGGCGGGCAGCCAGGAAGACCAGCCTCAGATGTGGCCTGGGAGGGCTACAAGAGCCGCCCTCCACCACCACCAATGCCGCTGCGAGAGATGGACATTTGCTCGCCAGTGGTGGCCGGGAAGACAAGCCTCAGCTGTGGCACAGGAAGGCTACAAGTGCCATCCTCTACCATTGCCGCTGCCACTGTGAGAGTTGCTTGCCAGTGGGAGGCCGGGAAGACCAGCCTCAGCTGTGGCCCAGGAAGGCTACAAGAGCCACCCTCCACCGCCACCGCCGTGAGAGGTGGACTTTTGCTCACCAGCGGGCAGCCGGGAAGACCAGCCTCAGCTGTGGCCCAGGAGGGCTACAAGAGCTGCCCTCCACCACTGCCACCACCGCTGAGAGGGATGGACTTTTGCTCACCGGCGGGTGGCCAGGAAGACCAGCCTCAGCTGTGGCCCAGGCATACCTGTCAACCCACAGCTCCGGAAAAACGGGACCTGCGCAGATCGCTTGTGCACAGGTCACTTTCCACGCATGCATGGAAGCGCTACGCCACTTGCTCAGCCCCTATGCAAGTGGTGTAGCGCTTCTGCGCATGCGCGGAAGGGTTTTACCCCTTCCGCGCATGCGCAAAAGTGCTACGCCGCTTGCGTAGGGGCTGCACAAGCAGCGTAGTGCTTCCACGCATGCGTGGAAAATGTTTTTCCCCGCTGCCAAATTACGGGGTTTTGGCAGCACGGGGCAGGTTATGACATCACTTGACGTCAAATTACACGGTAATCCTGGCCAAATCGGGATGGTTGACAGGTATGGCCCCAGGAGGGCTATGAGAGCCACCCTCCGCCGCCACCATGAGAGATGGACTTTTGCTCGCCAGCGGACGGCCAAGAAGACAAGCCTTAGCTGTGGCCCAGGAGGATCAAAGGCCATAAAACCGACACCGCCGACACTACCAGACCTTCCCTTCGGCGGGCTTTAGTCTGGCGGAAAGAAGGAACTGTTGCCGGACTTTTTCTCCCTTGGCTGTTTTTAGCCTGGAGGGAAGTGGACTGAGTCTCTGCAATGTATTTATTGTGTATTTTTGTGTGCAGTATTGCTTTGAAATGTGTACTGTTTGATTTTGAAATATGTATTGTTTATTGCTTTGAAATTTGTACGAAATTGTATTATTGGTTTGAAATTTGTATGATATTGTATTATTGTATGATACTGCATTATGAAGTTTATTTTTGAATGTTTGTACTGTTGTATTTTACTGTACTATACTGATTTTGTTCTTCGAACATTCAAATGTATTTTTGCATTGTTTTCGCTTTGTTATTTTTATATTGTAATTTTGAGGGTGTACTGTATTTTTGTTTTGTTGATTTTTGAATATGTTGTTAAACACTTTGAGTTTGTCATTGACAAAGGAAAGCGGTATATAAGTTCAAATATAATAATAATAATAATAATAATAATAATAATAATAATAATAATAATAATAATAATAATAATAATAATAATAATAATAATAATAATAATAATAATAATAATAATAATAATAATAATAATAATAATAATAATAATAATAATAATAATAATAATAATAATAATAAAAGTAAATTAAGAAAGCAGACAGGAAAAAATCTGATACATTCAAGATGTTGCATTGAGTTATAAGAGAAGCATAATACAGATACTGTGGAATACCAGAAAGACATATCAGTGGGTTCTGGGACTTTTGAAGCCTGAATTCAAGGGGGAGGGACTGAAACTATAGTACTTTGCACATAGCATGAGAAGGCATGACCTACTGAAAAAGACAGCAAAGACAGAAAAATTGAATCAGTGGTGAAATCAGAGTATCTAACCCAAGATGGATTGAATCAGTATAGGAAGCCATAATCTTGACTCTGCCAAAGTTTAGCAGTGCTTTGATGACAGGGATTTCTAGAGGTCACTAATTCCTAGTGTTGCTATTAAGTCAGAAGAAATTTAATGAGACACAAGAATATCAATTATACTCAACAATTTCTAAATGCACATCTATAGATTAAAAACTTGCATAGACAGATTTTAGCATGCACGAGAGCACACGCAGAGAACCCAAATTCATTTCCATCATGTGAGTAACTTCAAAAGGCATCAAAATGACACCCAATTTAGTAATTCAAAGCCATCTCTATGGAACAGGCACATACCATCCTCAGGGATACATTTAGATAGAGAATGCACCACACTGCTCAGATGATCCATAAAAATAGCTCTCCAGACCCAATTGTCTTGATCATAGTGGCTGAAAAATGTGCTGTCAGTGTCTCAGGAAGTACTATCAAGAAGTGTGGGTGTGGATAGCCTGGGTCATATATTATATTCTCCAGTTAAATGTGCCCCTTGAGACTGTCAGGCGGATAACACTTTGGATTTATAGACAAGTCCTAATGCCATTGGCATTCTTTCCTTCCCACCACATGAACAGCAGGCTTGGTCATTATCTTGTTTTTTATCTCTGCACATCCATGGGTATTTGTGTGCCAGGGTCACTCTGTTCTCTAAAGAGAAATATGTGGGTTGGAAATATAAAACTGAAAGACGAAACCCTCCTTCCTGTCCAAGAGAGGCCACACTTTTCAGAGATTCACCATTTCTAAAGGGCTTCACAATTGCCACCAAGACTTCTCAAAAGAGTCAAAGTACAAAGTATGACTCAGACATTAAATGAAAAAAGATGAAGGAAAATATTCCAATGAGCATGTTTAAATATATACTACAGTACATAAAAAACAAAGACTTAACTTAATTGTTTTATTTCTGACCATGATTATGGGTGAAACCAGATCAACACATGTTAAACATGAGTAAACATGTCTTGATTCAAGTTTGGCAGACTAATCAAAAAAAGTTCCCTCAAGGACAATATTTGGCCCATAGTTCAGTAAAGGTAAAAGTAAAGGTCTCCCTTGCGTAAAAGCCACTTGTGTCCAACTCTAGGGGGTGGTGCTCATCTCCATGCCAGTGCTGTCTGCACTTGCAGACATTTCCATGGTCATGTGGCAGGCATAACAAGAGAACACAGAACACTGTTACCATTCCTGCTAAAGTGATACCTATTTATCTACCTGAAATTTCTTGCTTTTGAACTGCCAAGTTTGCAAGAGCTGGGACAGATGATGAGTGCTCACACCATCACACAGCACTCAAGTCTGCTGATCTTCTGACCTTCCAAGCATCAAGCTCAGCATCTTAACCACTAAGGCTACCATGGCCCTTGGCCCATAGATTACCTGTTACTTAATCTCAAAATATATTATAGTGTTGTCTGGAGAGAAAGGAAGGAAGGAAGGAAAGAAAGAAAGATCTCTGTTACCTGTATAAACTTCTTGTGGTGGTGGAATATACCACCACTGCATTTCAACTTGACATCTAATTACTATTGCATCAGTGATAGAGGACAGTTTCTGTCATTTCTGTTTTTTACAGTGAAGCAAAAAAACCACCATTTTGAGCCTGAGGCTTTATAAGCATGGGATCACTGAAAATATTGGCATTTTCTTCCTGTGAACTCAAAACCTACTTAATAATTTTAGTTCACTATGTACATGGCAGAAATACAATAAATATATCATTTTGGAAAAGAAGGATGAATCTCTTTTTCTCACACACTCTCTCTCTCAAATGCTTACCTGCCAAAGATACTACAGACAATGAGGGATGTGGATGAACTGGTGTAGATTGGAGAGTTTAGAAACAATAACTCACCACTCTTTTGATTTCATTATTTTGGACAGCATATGCTCTTGACAAAGATCACGTGAGCAAGGGTGGTTTTGATTTAAATTAGGAAAGAATAATCTCTAGCACTACTTCGACCTATACAATCAAAGTGAATGTGGGATGATATTTCAACACTATTGTCAGGACTTCGATTGTATAGGTTGAAGCATACCTGTCAAGTTTTGGATTTGGAAATAAGGGAAATATCCTGGCAAATACAGGATACTTGACAGCTATGCTTATCCTGTGCTGCCATCCAATGGTGGCAATAGGGCATTGCAGTCTAATTAATAAGGGATGACGGTGGGAAAGAGGGTAAAATAAGGGGTTTTCCCGGCCAATAAGGGATACTTGACAGCTATGGGTTGAAGTAGCGCTAGAGATTATTTTTTCCTAATTTAAATCAAAACCACCCTTGCTCACATGATCTTTGTCAAGAGCATATGCTGTCCAAAATAATGAACTCAAAAGAGTGGCGAGTTATTGTGTCTAAACTCTCCAATCTACACCAATCTATATATGAGATGAGAGAAAATTCTAGAACACCACCAAATTAGGAAGAAAGGTAGTACATTTGTTTTGTTGTATCTCAACTAAAAATCCAGGGGACAAAATAAGTCGTTTATCCAGTTCTCTGGAAGGAGGAGGATGCAGATTTAGATAGGCTGTCCTATAGAAGCCTTGGGGAATCCTTTCTTTCATCCTAAGAATCTAATGTCTCTGTATGTTAAGTGATCAAATAATCGAATCTTCATACCTCATGCAGGAGTACAGAGTAATTAATTAGCATCACTATGGTCTGTGTGAAAGGAGACAAGAGTAGAGTGTGAGTCATGCCTAGATGTGTGTGACAAACTTCATTATGGGCAAATATTTTGTCCTCCCAAGAAATATGGTCACCACCAGAATCAGGTTTTAGGGCAAAAGTCCAGGAATTCACTTGACAAAATAATCAGTAGGGTCTTCAGTGTGATACCATTCATTTATACTACTTACCTTTTGAAACATGTATGTATCAGGTGCCTGGTTCAAGCCCTTATTAGACCCTGAACAAAATCTGAATGGTAAAATGTGAGTCATTTTAGAACATATGTTGTATGTTTAAAATCAAGGGCTTAAATTATATGTAGAAACACCTATAAATAGACTCTATAGCCGGAGTTCTCAACCTTTTAAAGCTAGGGGCCAGGTCATGCTTCCTCAGACAGCTTAGGTGGCCGGATGGCCATTTTGCCCTTTCACATGGCACTTCATGATATGGGGGAGGTGGTGGGGGTCCACATGAAATGGTGCCGCGGGCCGCAGGTTGAGAATCTCAGCTCTATAGTAACAAGTAAGTCTATGCTAGTGTTTCCCAACCTTTGGTTTTTGGACTTCAGTTCCTAGAAGCCTAAATCAATTCCCCAAAGCACTGATCCACCAATGTACTAACTTAGGCTTCTGGGAATTGATGCCCCACATTTGGAACCACTGTTCTATGCAGAAGCCCCATTCCACTCTGCACTTGAATAAAGAGCATACAGATTGGGACTGATCTGTCCATTAGAACAAATTCTAACCTGAATCATCCTCAGGTCTATGACATTTTCTATGTGTTCCCATTGAGAAAACACACAGGCCTTCCTACAAATGGAGGAGGGGCAGAAATGGTATAATTTGATGGGGCATGTACAGGACCCTCATTGTGTGACCAATCTACAAACATTCACACAGTGTAACAATATTTCTTGAAAATTTAATAAGCTAAATGAGAGGATAATGAACAAAGGAAAGTGGAAGAAACATTTCTCTCTTCATCCTATAACTCTACAAGATGGCTGGCAGAGCAGTTGTAAAGGCACATCTATACCATAGAGAAAGGGTTCCCAACCTAAGGCCTGTGGGCTGGATCTGGACCGTGGTGCAATTTCATGTGGCCCCCACCCTTTCAAGGGCAATTGATCAACCAAATGGTCACCCCTTTGAAGCTGTTGGGACAAAATGGCCACCCCCATTGTGCATGACAAAATGGCCATCCAGCCCTCGAAGCTAAATGAGAGAGTGTGACCCAGCCCCCAGTGTGAAAAGGCTGAGAGCCCCTGCCATAGAGTGACCTCAGCTTGAATTGCCCTTAGCACTTCAATGGCTGGAATCCAAGGGAAGATATTTAGCTACAGTGAGGGAGTCAGATGTCATAAGAACATACATAAGAACATAAGAACAGCCTTGCTGGAACAGGCCACAGCCCATCCAGTCCAGCATTCTGTCTCACACAGTGGCTCACCATTTCCTTCAGGGTATTCCCAAGGAGATGCCTTCACCTGCTTAGGATTCCCTGGAAATGGCATTGAGAGATATCCTGCCTATCTCTCCAACCCGGAGGTTGTCCTTAGGTAGCCATAATTATAGCCATTGATAGCCTTGTCCTCCATGAACTTGTCTAATCCTTTCTTAAAGCTGTCAAGACTGACAGCTGTCACCACTTCTTCTGGCAGGGAGTTCCATAGACCAGTAATCCTCTGGGTGAAAAAGTACTTTCTCTTATTTGTTTGAGAACTAGTACCCAAAAGTTTCATGGAGTGTCCCCTAGTTCTAGTGTTGTGCGATAGGGAAAACAGTTTTTCCTTATCCACTTTGTCCACACCGTGCATGATTTTATAAACTTCAATCAGGTCACCTCTTAGACGCCGTCGTTCAAGAGTGAAAAGGCCCAACCGTTGCAGCCTCAGATGGTAAGGAAGGTGTTCCAGTCCCCTAATCATTCTGGTTGCCCTCCTCTGTACTTTCTCCAACTCCATAATATCCTTCTGGAGGTATGGCGACCAGAACTGTACACAGTATTCCAGATGGGGCCTCACCATAGATTTATAAAGAGGCAAAATGACACTTGCTGACTTATTTTCTATACCCTTCCTAATGATCCCTAACATTGAGTTTGCTTTTTTCACTGCTGAGGCACACTGGGTTGACACCTTCATTGAGCTGTCCACCAGGACACCAAGGTCCCTTTCCTGGTTTGTCGCAGAGAGTTCAGACCCCATCAGTTTATAAATGTAATTGGGGTTCTTTGCCCCAACATGCATCACTCTGCACTTACTGATGTTGAAGCTCATTTGCCACTGTTTTGCCCACTCCCCCAGTGTCAAGAGATCCCTCTGGAGCTCTTCACAATCTCTCACAGTTTTCACTACCCTGTATAATTTAGTATCGTCAGCAAATTTGGCTACCTTGCTTTTTACTCCTACCTCTAGATCATTTATGAAGAGGTTGAAAAGCAGGGGTCCCAGTACTGAACCTTGGGGGACCCCACTCTTTACTTCCCTCCACTTGGAGAAGTGTCCATTTAGTGCTACCCTCTGTTTCCTGTCCCTTAGCCAGTTGCTGATCCAGGACAAGACCTGTCCCTTTATTCCATGACTGGTAAGTTTATTCAAGAGCCTTTGGTGTGGGACCTTGTCAAAAGCCTTCTGAAAGTCCAGATAAACAATGTCAACTGGATCCCCCTTATCCACATGCTTGTTGACACTCTCAAAAAATTCCAACAGATTAGTGAGGCATGATTTGCCCTTGCAAAAGCCATGTTGGCTCTCCTTTAGCAGCGCCTCCTCTTCTATGTACCTATTAATTCTATCTTTTAGGATGGTTTCCATCACTTTACCTGGGACACATGTCAAACTGACAGGCCGGTAATTTCCTGGATCACCCCTGGATCCTTTTTTGAAAATTGGTGTTACATTCGCTACCTTCCAGTCATCAGGCACAAACCCTGATTTGAGGGAAATATTATATATTTTGGCTAGGAGATCAGCAATTTCATCTTTAAGTTCCCTGAGAACTCGTGGATGGATGCCATCTGGTCCTGGTGATTTGTTAGTGTTTAGTTTAACAAGACATGCAAGGACCTCCTCCCTGGTTATTTCTATCTGGCTTAATTCTTTGGTTTCCCTCCCTACGAAGATAGGTTCTGTTTTGGGCATGTGGTCTCTATCTTCTTCAGTGAATACTGAAGCAAAGAATTCATTGAGTCTCTCTGCAATCTCTGTTTCCTCTTTAATAACCCCTTGCCTTCCATTGTCATCTAATGGTCCAATGGCCTTCCTAGTTGGGTTCTTACTTCTAATGTACTTAAAGAAGTCTTTGTTATTCCTCTGAGTATTTTTAGCTATACGCTCCTCAAAGTCTTGCTTTGCTTTCCTGATTGTTGCCTTGCATTTGTTCTGCCAGAATTTATGTTTCTGCCTGCTGTCCTCATTTGGACAAGCCTTCCATCTTCTAAATGAGCTTTTCTTGCTCTTGATCACTTCCCGAACAGCTCCTGTAAGCCACATTGGAGTCCTCTTGGACCTGGCAGTGCCCTTTTTCCTTTTGGGTATGCATTCCAATTGGGCCTCTGTTATTGTTTTTGTAAACAGCCTCCATGCCTCTTGGAGTGTTTGGACTCTCTCAATTTTCCCTTTCAGCTTCTTTGAATTTCCTTTTTCTTTATTTCAAATCACTGACTATCATTTAGCAATGCCTAATAGGTGGTAAATACTACAGCTATTTGTAGTATTTGAAGAAATAACCATGTTAGTCTATGCAAGCAAAATAAAAACAAGAGATAAAACATTGTGGCAACTTAAAGATTAACTGCTCTATTTTAACATGAGCTTTTTAGGATCAAGTGTACTTCCTCAGTCATAGGACTGAGACTATAAGACTGTGATATTTATACATGGCACCATGACCAAGCGGTTATACAGATAATAGAGAAAGTGGCATTGGTGCATTGGTAAAGAAATAGACTATCAGACTGGAGATAAAGCCAATTATCAGTCTTCAAGGTAACACAAGGATAGTTGACACAAGTGGCAAACTATGAGAATCAATATAGCATTTCATACTTAGTAATGACTTAGGAACTCTTGATTGATATTGTATCCAGCACTTGTACATATGTTATCTCACTTGTTTCTCTCTCAAATCTTGTTGTGTAGTAAGTGGGGGTTTTCCACTCACTAGTGAAGTTGTTCTGAAACTGAAGCGTTCTGCAAACAGTTTTTGCAAATGGCCAATCCTGATGTCATATTTATGTCCATTCATTCTTTTGCATAGAGATTGTCATTTGTATCCTATATAGAGTACAGAATGGCATTGTTGCCAAAGGATGGCAGAGGAACAAGTAAGCAGGCCCCTTATGTTCTGTATGGCATTATTTGGGCTTGTAATTGTGTTGGTGGAGTAGAAGTGGAGTCACAGTTGGGTTCATATCTACCCTGGCATCACAACTATTCTCAAAACACAACTACATACATAGCTATACACACACACACACACACACAGACAGAGGAACACACAAACGCGTGCATACGCACGCGTGCGCACACACACTAAGTTGTTAGAGCTTCAATTATGTATTTATAACACTAACTCTAGATGGGTTTTCAATCCTCATGTAGGGTTGCCATATGTTCCAGTTTCCCAGGATTTTCCCAGATTCAAACTGTCCCGGCTGTTTTAAGAAAAAACATGTAAAAATCCTGAATTTTTAAATTTGAACAAAGAAAGCATGATAACCCCTCACCAAGGGATTTTTTTGCAAAGAGTTTATTCACTGCCTCCCTGCTTTTCTTTCACTTATCCTGCTTGAAAGCAGCGAGGGCAAAACAGCACCCTGAGAAGCCAGCCAGGGAAGGGAGACACTTGCAAGCAAGATAATTGAAAGAAAGGCACAGAGGCAGTGAAATAGCTCTTTGCAAAAATCCCTTGGCTCAACTTGAAGTTTGGGGGACAAGGAGTTGTCCTCAGCCCTTTTTCTCGAAAGCTGAGAGGGAGCAAGAAATACCCATATCAAAGAAGCCAAACTTCCACCATACACTGGGACAGAGGATTCCTTCTTCACGTGACCGCAAAGGGTTAACTGCATAGGGTTGGTATTCCTAAATAGGAAGAGAACAGGGTGGACAGAAAGGGAAGAGTCCTCCATTGTAAAGGTCCTCCTCCAAAATAAGTCCTTTCCTGTATCCTGCTTTTCTCCTTCTGGAGGGAAACGGAGGTGCCATGGACTGCATTGCTGTTCCGGGCCCATCTTTAAAACTTTCTTCCAAGGGATCCTTGTGTGGGGTCTGAAGGTGAGTGTGTGTGTGTGTGTGTGTGTGTGTGTGTGTGTGTGTGTGTGTGTGTGTGTGTGTGTGTGTGTGTGTGTGTGTGTGTGTGTGTGTGTGTGTGTGTGTGTGTGTGTGTGTGTGTGTGAAGGGGAGGGTGGGGTGACCACGGAGGAAGGAAGAGGGGTTTCAAGAGTGGCCCAAGAAATTTTGTTCAAAAATCAAAAATAGAACCATCAAGACTAGTCTTTTGTAAGAAAAATAACACAGGAAAAAACCTCTTGACTACAGTTTATTTTAAACTGACGAAGGCTGTCCACCCTGGATGGGGATTCCATGGGATCAGCCACGGTCTCCCTGACAGCCCCGTCAGACACATGCACAGTTTGAAGAATGCAATGACATCACATTGCTGTCATGGTTTGGCAGGAGAGAATTATGGCAACCCTATCCCCATGTGACCACAACTGTAAGCAGAAAATATCAGGGCCATATTTGTTATTATATCTCCATCCATGCCTTAGAAAGGTGGTGTGAAATTAGTGTTCTAGAAGTCTGTCCTCTGTACAAGAGAATTTTAAAAAGGTAACCTTTTTAAAATTAAAAATTAAAATTAAAAAGGTAATTTTAAAAAGGTCAATAAAAGAGTGAGAAAAGCAGTAATGGGATACAATCTCAAAAATGACAGAATGATGTCAGTCAGATTTCAAGGCAAACCTTTCAATGTCACTGTGATCCAAATATACGCACCAACCACAGGTGCAGATGAAGCCACAATGGACCAGTTCTATGAGGACCTAGAACACCTCATAGAAGAGACACCAAGAAATGATGTCCAAATTATATTAGGAGACTGGAATGCCAAAGTAGGAAATCAAAAAGTGGAGGGAATAACAGGCAAGTTTGGCCTTGGAACACAGAATGAAGCAGGGCAAAGATTGATAGAGTTCTGCCAAGAGAACGCACTGGTCATAGCAAACACTCTCTTCCAGCAACACAAGAGGCGACTTTATGCATGGACATCACCATACACATGGACATCACCAGATGGCCAACACCGAATCCAGATTGACTACATACTCTGCAGCCAAAGATGGAGAACCTCCATACAGTCAGCAAAAACAAGACCTGGAGCAGACTGTGGCTCAGATCACAACCTACTGATCGCAAAATTCAGGCTTAGACTAAAGAAAATAGGGAAAACAAGGAGACCAGACAGATATCACCTAGACAGCATCCCTAAAGAATACACGGTGGAGGTGATGAACAGATTTGATGGCTTAGACTTGGTAGACAGAGTACCAGAAGAATTATGGACAGAGATGACGGACATCATGCAGGAAGCAGCAAAGAAACCATACCAAAAGAAAAGAAGAGTAAGAAAGCAAAGTGGTTGTCTGATGAGGCTCTTAAAATAGCAGAGGGAAGAAGGAACGCAAAAGTCAAAGGAGAAAGGAAAAGATACAATCATTTGAACACAGAATTTCAAAGAAAAGCAAGGAGAGATAAGGAAAACTACCTAAAAGAACAGTGCAGAGAAATGGAGGAAAACAACAAAAGAGGCAGAACCAGAGATCTTTTCAAAAAAATTGGGGAAATCAAGGGAACATTTAAAGCAAAAATGACCATGATAAGGGACAAAGACGGAAAGGAGCTAGCTGATGCAGAAGAAATTAAGAAAAAATGGAAAGAGTACACAGAGGAACTCTACAAAAAGGACCTCAACACTCCTGATAATCACAATGATGAAGAAATTGAACTTGAGCCAGACATCCTGGAGAGCGAAGTCTTAAAGGCCTTAAAGAGTACTGCAAACAACAAAACTAGTGGAGATGATGGTATCCCAGTTGAATTTTTCAAAGTGCTAAAAGATGATGGCATCAAATTACTGCATTCAATATGCCAGCAGATTTGGAAGACAAAACAGTGGCCACAGGATTGGAAAAGATCAGTATACGTCCCAATCCCAAAGAAGGGCAATGCCAAAGAATGTTCAAATTATCGAACAATCGCGCTCATCCCACACACCAGCAAGGTGATGCTTAAGATAATACAGGATAGACTTCAGCAGCATGTGGGGAGAGAATTACCAGAGGTGCAGGCTGGTTTCAGAAGAGGCAGGGGGACTAGAGACCACATTGCAACATATGTTGGATCATGGAGAAAACAAAGGAATACCAGAAACAAGTTTACTTTTGTTTTATTGACTACACTAAGGCATTTGACTGTGTGGACCACGACAAGATGTGGCAAGTAATTAAAGAGATGGGAATACCAGAGCACCTCATATGCCTCCTGAGAAATCTGTACATGAACCAAGAAGCAACAGTTAGGACAGAACACAGAATGACAGAGTGGTTTGGAATAGGAAAAGGAGTAAGACAAGGCTGCCTTTTGTCACCCTGCTTATTCAACTTATACACAGAGCACATAATGTGCAATGCAGGGATGGAGAAATCACAATATGGGATTAAAATTGCTGGGAGAAACATCAACAATCTGAGATATGCAGATGATACCACCCTAATGGCAGAAAGTGAGGAAGACCTAAAGAATCTCTTGATTGGGCTGAAGGAGGAGAGTGCAAAAGCTGGCTTGAGACTCAATATCAAGAAAACCAAGATAATGGCAACAGGCCCAATCAGTTCCTGGAAAATAGATGGGGAAGAGGTAGAAGCAGTGACAGATTTTACTTTCTTAGGATCAAAGATCACTGCAGATGGGGATTGTAGCCATGAAATAAAAAGGCGACTGATTCTTGGGAGACAAGCTATGAGAAACCTGGGGAACATAGTGAAAAGCAGAGACATCACATTGCAAACAAAAATTAGAATAGTCAAAGCAATGGTATTCCCAGTAGTAATGTATGGATGCGAGAGCTGGGCAATTAGGAAGGCTGAATGCAGAAGAATAGATGCCTTTGAAATGTGGTGTTGGAGGAGGGTTTTGAGAGTCCCCTGGACAGCGAGGAGAACAAATAGGTCAATCTTAGAAGAAATTAACCCTGACTGCTCATTGGAAGGACAAATAGTAAAGACGAAGCTAAGGTACTTTGGACATCAAATGAGAAGGGAGGATTCACTTGAGAAGGCATTGATGTTGAGAAAGATGGAGGGCAAAAGAAGAAAGTCTGTTGACTTTCACAATGTATTGGACTTGTTGTATTGCTCTACTGGAAGATTCTGAATATATTAACTACAAGATTAATACAATATACTACTTAAGAATAAAACATTATATTATATTACCTATTACTACATATTCAAGCCTCAAACGGATTTCCTATCATAGAAGAAAAGACTGTCATAATGGATGATTTCAATAACCCCCAACCAATATTATGGCTGTGTGAACAACAATAATATTCTACAATGTGACATTTGCCAAAGCTTTAATATAGCCCAATGTTATTCAAGAAAACAAGAGGTAGCAAGTCTTGATTTAATTTTGAGAGGTGACTATGATGAGGTATGATACAAATACAAATTATCTAAATACAGGGAGAAAATAAATAATAATAATGGTATGTCATCAGGTCAATTCTGACCTATGGTGACTCTTGCCTGGAATTTTTGAGATGACTTAGAGGTGGTTTGTTATTCTTTTCTTCCATACAACTTGCCCACGACTACATAGGCTGGCTCTTGTCCAAGGAAGCACAGTGGGGAATCAAACTGGCAACCTCTGGCTCCAAAGCTAGATATCTAAACTACTGAGCTATCCAGTATTATTACAGAGAGAGTGGCAGAAGCAGTAGCTGCAATTCATATCCAAGAATGTATTTTTTTTCCTGAAGCAGGAAAAATGCCACTGGCATGAATTTGTTTAAGGTGGACCCCAGCTTGCCATGAAGTGACCCACACACTATAATCACGGAGCCATCTCTTGCGGCACATATGAAATGAGACATGCAGGATTTAACACTGGGACCGCAATGGAATGGCACAGCCTTGAGGATGTTAACAAGGTGCACCTTCACAGCCAGTCCATCTGGCGTGGCCTCTTCCACCTCCATGACAATTGGGAATCAGAATGTGATTCCTCCACTCTTTCGGCATTTCCCCCACTGATGGGCCATCACCCCACCTAAAGGGGCTCATCCACCCATAGCCATTGGCCCCTTTAGGGAGTCAGGTTGGTGTTGAGTAGCCATAGAGATGTAAACAGAGCATTAAATGACAAAATACATGAATAGATTCCTGAATAGGGTAAATACTTTTAATTGCTGTTGGCCATATTATATATATTTTAAAAAGCAGCAAGCAATAAAATAAAATGAAAATAAATTAAAAATGAAAACATTAATATTAATTAAATGTCAGCAGGACATTAACTTACTCATCTCAATCCATTCTAAAATCAATAACACAAGCATCTAAAAAGCTTTAGCAGCATTTGGCTGCGGCTAGCACACAGCTAACCACAATTTTGGCTCATATGTTTATCTGAATTTGCCAATAAACAGTCAATATTTTACAGCCTACCATTAAGTTTATCCATCCAGAAGCTGATGATGATATTTTGTGCAAGTCTCCTTGGAAATCAATAAATTCTGTAAGTAGTGGGAGTTACATTCTACAACCCACTTCCCACATAAACAGAATAAAGAGGCATTTGAAAAGACTAGAGTGGGGTTTCTTATCAGTAATAATGGATAACATGAGATGTACCTTGATGATGAATGCAAAAGTTCCTCTTACAGTAAAACTTTATGAAAATATCAGTATTTATATCTGAACTGAGAATACCAAGGAGGTTTGGGGTTATTTTGGATTGTAAAGAAGTAACAAATTCTCCCCTTGCAAAGGGTTGTATTTTGGAACAATGATTTGTTATTAGAAAATTTCCAACACAAATGCCCTAAGTACAAATCAAATACAGATACAAATATATATAAATATAGATACATGTTCACCAAACATTTGAGTTCACAAACTTATCTTTAAATTACAGTACTCATAAAATAGTCCATAACACAGGAAGAGGTATTATTATTATTATTATTATTATTATTATTATTATTATTATTATTATTATTATTATTATTATTATTATTATTATTATTATTATTGAGAAACTGAACCAACTTGCATTTGGTATCAAGCTACTTTATTGGTCAACACTGAAAATAAATTATATGCCAGATTTATATTTTACTCATTTACTGTTGTGATGATTGGTTGCCCTTGCTCGAAAGCCAGTCATATCTGACTCTAGGGATCGGTGCTCATCTCCATTTGTAGCCAAAGAGCCAGCACTGTTTGCATCTGCAGACATTTCCATGGTTATGTGCAGTGGTGGGCATCAGCAGGTTCGCACCAGTTCACCAGAACCGGTAGCAGAAATTCTAGCTGGCCTCGCCCATCCAAGTTTTGAAATAAAGTAGTCCTATTTCGGGTGCAACACAGGGTTTTCCCCCTGGCCACACACACCATATCACACCCACAGTGTGGCAGTAAATTTTTTTGGAGCCCACCACTGGTTATGTGGTAGGCATGACTAGACACCAGAGTGCACAGAAAACTGTTTACCTTCCCACCAAAGGGGTACCTATTTATCTACTTGCAACTTCTTGCTATTGAACTGCTAGGTTGACAGTAGCTGAGACAGATACTGAACCTCAATCTGTCACGCAGCACTTGGGTTTCAAACTGCTGACCTGCCAACCCTCCAGTTGTCAATTTCAGCACCTTAACGACAATATATTTTGTTTTATAGTAGTTTACACCACTTTGCATGTAAAGGCCTCAAAATGTTTACAAACAACAAAGACAGTAAACCTTATAGCTAGAAGAATAAAATAATATAACAATGAATGCAGTAAAATGGATTTAAAGCAATTAATTAAAAATAGGGTCACTGACAGTACTTATGATGACAGTGATGATGATGAATATCATCTAAAGAAGTGAAACATATAGGATCAAAGTAAGTTGCATCCATTTTGGGCCCATTGAATCACTGAGCATTTTTTTGGTGGGGAAAGAAACTCCTAATTAAATTTCATTGATTTCATGAGCTATCCTAGGTGTGAATTAAACTAACCAACAGGCTTTCTGTCAGAAATTGCTTAGAAAGAAATTTGGGGTGAGCCAGGGAGCTGCAGATATTTTTGATTAACATCTATCCCAGACAAACTGATTAAAATGAAGATAAAATTATATTGAATATGCAAAAGAAGAAGACTTACCAAAGGCAAAATTATTTTCACTTTTTCCAGATTTAGGATAGTTACATCCATCTGGAGATCCAAAGGTGTCAGTTGGGGGACATTACAATGAAAGTGGAAATATTTACTTTTCCTCCATCTTTCATAACAAAAACAGCTTAGAATGATCTAATGAATAGATGGTCAGCATAGGCATAATTCATAGGTAACAATAGCATGAGTATCAGTTAGGTATCTATCCCACCATGACTCTCAAACTAGACCAGCCTGGACAACAAATTCACTTTTAGATATCACTGTACAACTACACAGTGGACAGATAAGCAACATTTTATACTTGAAATTGATAGCCAGCTTCTCTAATTAATAAGCCTAATGCTTCCATTCAACCCATATGATTGAATGTGCTTGGAGCTTTCAGACAGAGGTTCTCAATTCCAAGATTTAACTAAGGCATTTTTTAGACCCAACTAAGTTAGTTAACAAATCAGTTAGGCTACACTGGCACTGAGGAATAATCTTCAACAAGACAAATCCGGAACATGAAACAAACAACACTGCTTATTGTAACCTACATTTTCCAGGTTAAAAAAAAAAAACACAAATGGCTCATTCTTGATGTACAGCCAATCCTGAACAATCATGTTCCCCATTTTTGTCTCAATAGGACAGTTGGAACTGTATATAGCCCAGCCTGAAATGATTACTGATCAGCACAGACATTGTGATAGAGATGTTCACAACAAAACTAGGTCATTGTCCCCATTCTTAGCTCTAGAGCACCTGTTAATGTTACCTCCAACATTATGGGTTTGTATGCCTCTCTATTTTTCAGTTGAGAAAATACTGTATACCCTTTTGTTGATATCACTCCACCTAAGATCAAGAGAGACATAGCAGCAGATGCTGAGAGAACTAAGCAAAAAAATAACCATCAACACCCTCTGAATGGATATGAGCCTCAAGTCCACCAGCTCAGATTCAAGTAGAGCTTTTTCACAAGAACAAACATTCTTGAGGGTACACAGGAGCAAACAAAATTAGAAGATGGAGGAAGAAACTCACTGAGCAAGTAAGAACATTAAAGGAGGATATAGCTGAAGATCTCAACCTTCCCTATATCACTTGGAGAACCCTGAATAGGCTGAGGGTTGGAGTCCCTAGATGCAAGACCAACATGCTCAAGTGGGGGCTGCTGACAGACAACAACACACAGTGTGAATCTGGAGAGATACAGAATCCGGCTCGTTTACTGGTCTGCCAATTAGCACCAGAAGCATGCACCAATGAGGACTTAGGTTTGGCCAATGACAAAGCAAAATAAAGTGGCTTCATTTTTACAGTCCAGGGTTTGGTCAGGACACAAAAGAAGAAGTGTGAGAAACAGCAGATATAAGACAAATCAGCTAGCCTCAGTGTACAAGAACAAATGGACAGATATATTATATTAGAAACAGCAGTATTCAGCAGGCAGTAGGTGAACAGAATTAATCTCCCCAGATGTTCCAACTCTGGTCTTCTTGAACAAAAGGAATTCAAAGATAGATTCTGAAGGGAAGCAGCTGGACAATGATACATCAATAAGCTCAAGTGTGCACTTTTGAGTTTTTGGAATCCAACTCCCAGATTTGTCCATGCATTCCCCAGGAAGAACTGTAGGATTTGCAGTCCACAAACACAAATCTGCTGGCTCTAGATTTTTTCTCCTAGATAATTGTGTTTACCTTCTTTACTTCCTGCGCTGCCATGCTCCTATCATTAAAAAGGAAGCTGCTGTAAGAGGTTGCCTCTACAGAGCATAAAGCGAAGTAAGACTATGACCAAACAAGCCTCTGTCACTTGAAGGACCAACAGGAGAAAGGCCCTGGGTGTGCTGGGATGCTTAATTTATTTATTTCTTAAAACTATAGATTTTGGTGGTTGAACGGGTAGATTGTTTTGTTTGGTGCTCTTTTTGTTGATTGTGTTATTACCTGCTTTGGGGGAGATTGATTCTCAATTACATTTTTGGTGTAGTTTTTATAGAATCTTTAGAGGCTTGTTTCTGTTTTTTGGGAATAGCCACAAAAAACATGAGTGGGGGAGACAAAGTGAAATGATCCCAACATGTTTTCCCCCCTCTTTGGTGTAAAATAAAAGGGTAGAAGCATGAAAGCATGAAAATGAGAAAGATACAACTTGAAAGAACCCTAAATGAAACAAAAATAAAAATGTTCACTATTCCTGATTTGTTTATTAACCAACTCATCAATGCAAGTTTGTCTGTATCCCCATCAATGTATATAGCTTATTCTAATAGGACTATAAGATAAGACTCCTGAATAAACATTGATTTAAAGCAGGGGTAGGCAACCTATGGCCCATGGTGCAAAATAATCCAGCCACCGCAGCTGGAACCTGCTGCGGACTTGTTTACGGCAGCCATAAATGGACGGGGGACCAAAGTCTGGCCCCCTCAACTGTCTGAGGGAGCATGACCCAGCCCCCAACTTTAAAAAGTTGGCAACCCCTGCTTTAATGCTATGAATAGTAATTGACTTGTCTAATTGACCTTCCAACTGCCAGAAGAATTATACTCTTTTGAAAATTTATTATTCGCATTAATTAATACAAGTGTTGCTTTCTGTAACATATTTCATTCTGCCCCATCCATATAATGATCACTTTAGAAAATAAACTGTGACTTAAATACTGTATTCCATACATCTTAACAAGCAGTTCTTGCCTATGTAGGCTAAGTCAAACAAAATTAGTTAGCCTTAAAAAATTTTTTTTTTGCTGAAACTGACTGACAAGCACAGCCATTCTCTTGGAAATGACTATTTTGAAGTGCAATAGATTTCAAAGGGTCTTGACCCATTGGGAAGTTTCGTTTTTTAGTGTAATTTATGGAATTCAGTGCTACAATACATATAAACTCAAGGTGGCATTACAGGGAGATTAGACAAATTCAGAAGAAGAATTTCCTCATAAACACAATAATCTGTAAAACCCAGTTTCTAAAATTCCTTATTATCAGAATACTATATATCATATCCTCCAAGGCAGGCTTTATCTATAGCTATGTCTAAAAATCCCAGGCCTTTGAAATCCTACTTTTCTGTATAACAACTCCTTCAGACAGCATAGCTTGTGGCTGGCTGATTATGGGAATTATTATTTTTTAAAAAAATACTTTTTCAAAGCTTTTCTCAGCTCCACCCTATCCCAATGGTTTGGGGCAAGAAAAAATACTCATTAATTTAAAAGTTTAACATGCTTTCCAAATGTGTAGTTAACAAAGCCACACACAGCTTTCACACAGCTTGACTCCTTAAATTCTTTTGGGGAAGGGAGAACACATAATCACCCTGTGCTAGGGATTGAAGCCTGAATGCTTTGTGTGTCCTTCAGTCAGCTTGGCTAACTAGGCTGCATTGAACATCCTTTTTCCTAAGCCCAGTGAAATCATCTTTGTCTGTGATCTTCCTTCTAATCTAACGTTTTGATCCTTTTCAATAGGAAAATAATTTGACAGTAACAATGTTCTTGCATCCAGAACTATTAACTGGAAAAGAAATCAAAATGTTTTTTTTTTTATAAATAAAAAAAAACATGTGCAAAGCTCATCTATTATATCTGAAGATACAGTGGAGCTACATTATTTAATTAAAGAAAACAAAACCTAGCTTCTCTTTAATATGGTGTTCATGTTTCCAATCAGCATTTCTCAACTACTAATAGGCTTCATGATTCAACAAGAGACAAAAGGCATCTCTGGTGCCCTGAACAAATAGCTTTAAAGGCCTTACTTCACACTGCAGGAAGACCCCAGTAACAGCAACACTTCTATTATTTCTAGGCCAGTACAATACAGATGAGTTTGCAATAGACTCTGGTGTATTCTTCTATCCTTCAGGACCATACCTGTCAACCTGCGGCTCTGAAAAAACGGGACCTGCGCACATCGCTTGTGCGCAGGTCGCGTTCCACGCATGCATGGAAAAGTTTTACCCCTTCCATGCATGCACAGAAGCGCTACGCCGCTTGCGCAGCCCTTACGCAAGCAACATAGCGCTTCCGCGCATGCGTGGAAGGGGTAAAACCCTTCCGCGCATGCAAGGAAAGCGTTTTCCCCGCTGCCAAATTACGGGGTTTTGGCAGCGGGGGCTGGGTCATGACGTCAATCAACGTCAATTTACGGGGTAATCCCGGCCAAATCGGGAAGGTTGACAGGTATGTTCAGGACTGATGTACCTCATGACAAAATTATTCACTCCTATAATTTAGGAAGGCAGCACAAGACCAGTGTTCCCTATTAAATGCAAGTGGATGACCATGTTATATCCAAATAGCATACCTTATTTTCCAATATTAAAGCAAAGGGGGTAGGGGAGGAAATAGGATTCCTATAATTCAAGAGTTAACATTTTTAAGCTGGGGGCCGGGTCACGCTACCTCAGACAGCTTTGGGGGCCGGATGGCCATTTTGCCCTTCCTCCACCACAAGGCATTTTCTCATTTCATATGAGATGGTCCCATGGGCCGCATCTGGCCAACAGGTTGCAGGTTGAGAATCCCTGCTATGTTTCTGGCGTGCCTGGCCCTTGTAAAGAACAGTCCAGCAAACGATGAACAGAACAACAAACAACGGTTTATTGTAAAGTCTTGCAGGCCACAATTACAAGGATATCCAGACAACAGATGGCTACAGAAGTCCCAAGTAATCAGTCTCTCCGAAGTCTACCCTTGTGGTATGTACTGAGCTACACCTGCGTGTGAGCATATGGAGAGGACCCAAGGCTAACCTGTCGAGGTCTAACCCGCGGAGATACTGGAAAGAATAGATCCAGCTCGGCCACTCCTTCATTTACCCGTGGCACTTTATATAGTGTCTCGGCGGTGGTCACTCTGTGATACAATGTAGTAACCAGCTGGATAACCTTAACTAACCAAGTATAACCATGATACATCAGTTTTAACCAATTAGGAACAGGATCCTAAACTGTAAATTGTGCAACTTGCAATTTACTTGAATGCACAACAGTTTCTTGGTGGAGACAAGGGACAGGTTAATTAGCTTGATGTTACTACTCTTCTGCTGAAGCAAACAAAACTGAGCTTAGCAGAAGCCAAAAAACACAGATTGTTCCTAAATATCCCTGTAATCTACAGAAAGAACATTCAAATCCCATCAGTGTGTTAATGTCATTGAATTGTCACCAGGGATACTTGATGAACTGATGCTCAAAATAAGGAATTTACAGTTTCTAGGAATAATATGATTTTTCAGATTACGAAAAAGAAAACAATTATTCAGACTACAGAAAGTTCGGTTTCACTTACCAGTGATAACTTTCGTTCTTCGAGTATATAGTTTGTGAATACACACTCATGGGTTATGCGCCTGCGCAGAACGGCCGATCGGAGGCTTGAAAAGCTATTGGTCAAAAGTTTTGGCGGTAAGACCGCCCACCGTACCGCCCACCCTGAGGCGCCCGCGCGCCATTTTACCTCAGTTCCATACTTAAGCCAAGCACAGGATAAACCAACTGATCTCATCCGTGCAGCTCAAGAGGGGAGGCAGGGTGGGTAGTGTGTATTCACAAACTATATACTCGAAGAACGAAAGTTATCACTGGTAAGTGAAACCGAACTTTCTCCTTCGTATAGTTTGTGAATCCACACTCATGGGAGATTAGCAAGCTCACACTTACTTGGTCGGTGGGCAGTCGGATGAGATGATCCCACGATGAGCTGAAGATCCCGTAGGTGGACCCGTCAGGGGCGTTGAGTCCGGAGCCCTCTGGTGAGGACGACACGGCCAAGCCTGGCGTCCGCAGTGGCTCTGGTGTCCACCCTGTAATGCTGGACAAATGTAGAAGGTCTGGACCAGGTGGCAGCCTTACATATGTCCTCAAGCGGTGTGCCGTCCAGAAAGGCAGTGGATGTGGCAACCGCCCTGGTGGAATGCGCCCTGACATGCGGTGGAGGTGGCAGTGAAGCTGACTCGTAGGCCAGGTAGATGGTAGAGGTGATCCATTTGGAGAACCTTTGAGCAGAGATGGGTTCACCCTTGGACTTTCCCCCATAAGCCACGAAGAGGCGTTGCGACTTCCTGAACTCCCTAGTCCTGCTGGTGTAAAACAATAAAGCTCGTTTCACATCCAGTGTGTGCCAAGTCCTTTCTTGGGCGTTAGTGGGGTTCTGGAAGAAGGTTGGCAAGGAGATAGTTTGTGCCATGTGGAACTTGGAGACCACCTTGGGTAGGAAGGTGATGTCCGCTTGGAGGACGACGCGGTCGTTGAAGAACTGGAGAAAAGGTGCGTCTGCTCGCAGGGCAACCAGTTCACCAGCTCGTCGTGCAGACGTGATAGCCACCAGGAATGCCGTCTTCCATGTGAGGAGACGAACATCGGCGGTAGCCATGGGCTCGAAGGGGGTCCTGGTGAGCGCGTTAAGAACGGTGGACAGTGACCATTGAGCCGTCGGTGTCCGGGTCGGCGGAAAAGCGTTCCTTAGTCCCTTGAGGAATCGCTTTACCGTTTGGTCGCGGAAAGCCCCGGAAGCGGGCGAGCCAGCCGGAGAGTGCGCTACCACCGCTGCGAGATGCACTCGGATGGAGGTGATGCTGAGGCCAGACTCCGCCAGCTGGAGGAGGTAGGCTAAAATGTCCTGCAGTCCCACCTGCATGGGGGGCGTTTGCCGGGAGGCCAGGAAAGCACGAAAACGCCTGTATTTGGAAGCGTAGGACTTCCTTGTGGAAGGGCGCCGCGCTAGTTCAAGGATCCTGGCCAGTCTGGGGTTATCCTCCACGCGGTGAGGTGGAGGCTGGGCAGGTCCGAATGGTGCAGCTGGCCCTGCTCCATTTGGATGAGCGTCGGTGACTCCGGCAGTGTGCGATACTGCGACGACATGCGCAACAGTAGCGGAAACCAGGGTTGGCGCGGCCACGCCGGTGCCACCAGAATTGCATTGGCTCTGTGTTGGTGCATCCTGGTGAGTACCTTCTGGACCAGAGGAAACGGAGGAAAGGCATAGAGATAGTCCTGATCCCACCGTTTCATGAAGGCATCGCCCTCGGAGTTCGGTCCGATGCCTGCTCTGGAGCAGTACCTGCTGAGTTTCCTGTTGGACTCCGATGCAAAGAGGTCGATGCTCGGTGTCCCCCAGACCTCGCACAGGGACTGGAACACTCCGTCGTCCAGCTCCCATTCGTGGGTCGTGGAGGTGAGACGGCTCAGGTGATCTGCCAAAACATTCAACGTGCCCTGAATGTGCACTCCAATTGGGAAAATGTGCCTCTCCAGACACCATTCCCACAACTGCACTGCAAGGTACAGGAGGGTGGTGGACCGTGTTCCTCCCTGCTTGTTGAGGTACGCCACCGCCGTGGTATTGTCCGAGGCCACCTGAACCGCCTTGCCGGTGAGCAGAGTCTCGAAGGAACGTAGAGCCTTCCAAATGGCCAGCAGTTCCAAGTAATTTATGTGGTACACCGTTTCGTGCGGTGTCCAGGTGTCGTTGACCGTGAGAGTCCCGCAAGCAGCGCCCCAGCCGAGGTTGCTCGCGTCGGTCAGTATCTGCAACGAGGATTGCGGGGGGTAGAAACTCTTCCCCGTGGCCACGTTGAGTGGTGTAGACCACCACAGCAGTTGGTCCCTCAGTTCTGGAGATGGGGTCAACCGTTTGGACTGGCTCTCCCGAAGTGCGTCGAACTCGTGAAGGAGCCACGATTGCAGGGACCTGAATTTCAACTTGGCATGGGGGATCACTGCCGTCGTTGAGGCCATCAGGCCTAGAAGTCTCTGAGCCTTCTTCGCCCGGATGCACGGTTTCGTGCGCAGTTCGCTCACCCCCTGCGCAATGTCCCGTAAGCGTTTCTGGGGGGCGTAGGCTCTTGTAGTGAGCGAGTCGAGTACCGCTCCAATGTACTCGATGCGCTGGGAGGGAGTCAACTTCGACTTGGTGAAGTTGATCCTGAGGCCGAGACTCTCCATGAGGTGAACCGTGTATTGTGTGTCCCGAACGGCCGACGGTTTGGTGGGGGAGACGATCAACCAATCGTCGATGTAAGGGAAGACCCTGATGCCCCGTTGGTGGAGGAATGCAGCCACCGGAGCCATGCACTTGGTGAAGACTCGCGGTGCCGTGGCCAGACCGAATGGTAGGCATCGGTACTGGTACACGGAATTGTCGATGCGGAAGCGGAGAAACCGTCTGTGTTCCTCGAGGATGGAGACGTGGAAGTAGGCATCCTTGAGGTCTATGACTGTGAACCAGTCCCCTTTGTTGATGAGGGGGAGGACGGTCTGTAGGGTCACCATCCGGAACTTCCTGGTGTGGATGCATTTGTTCAGGCGGCGTAGGTCCAGGATAGGGCGAAGGCCTCCGTCCTTCTTCTGGACCACGAAGTACCTCGAGTAGAAGCCGTTGTCCCAGTCGGACGGTGCTACCCGCTCGATGGCTCCCTTGGAGAGAAGGGTTGATATTTCTTCCTCCAAATGGGGGGACGAGGTGGTGAGACGATGTTTTCCTACTCGAGGCACCCGCACGAACTCGATGGCGTAGCCAGAGGACAAGATCCTTAAGACCCACTGGTCGTCCGTGATGCCCGACCATGCCTGGAGGAAGTTCCGGAGGGGGAGGTACGGGATGTGGAGCGAGAGAGACTCGGCCGTCGCAGCTTCAAACGCGGGGCTTGGGCCTCGCGTTCGAACGCTTGTCCTATCCGTAGGGCCGGTAGCGGGGTTTGTGTTGTCGCCGCTGTTTGTAGGAGCTGGATCTAGGCTGCTCCGTCGGTCCCTGCTGCTGTGGGTTGCCCTGGAACCGCCGTGTGAAGGGCTGGAACCTCGGCCTGGTGGAAGTAGCCGGCGTGGTGAGCCCCAGGAACTTCGCCGTGGAATTGGTCTGGCGCATCTCATTCAGGACCTTATCGGTGTCCTGACCGAAGAGGCCCTGCCCGTCGAAGGGAAACTCCTCGATGAGCTTTTTCATAGCGTCATCGAGGGAGGTGTCCCTGAGCCAAGCATGGCGACGGAGGTAGATTGCGGAGGCCATGTCTTTTGCCGCATAATCGTTGATATGCCGGGCAGTGCGCATCAGCTGCTCGGCGACGAAGTCCCCCTCGGTGGCCAGCGCGTCAATCCTCTTCTGGGCATCAGCGGGCAGTTTAGCCGTCTCAACCTTCACCTGCTCCCAGAGGTGAGATTGGTACAGGCCCATGGCGGCCGAATAGTTGGCGGCCCGAAGGAATAGGGAGCCGGTAGCGTAAAACTTACGCCCCACCGCGTCCAGTTTCTTTCCCTCCGGCGTCGACGGGACCGGGAATCCGCTGGTGGCCGTCCTATGCTGGAAGGCCTTGACCACCAGGGAGTTCGGCAGGGGGTGGGCCTGCAGGAACTCGACGTTCTCGTCCAGGACCCGGTACATGCTGTCGAGCCTGGACGAAACGGAGTGCGCAGCCAAAGGTTTCTTCCATGTCGCCCTCGCCGAGGTCATCATGGAGGGGAGCATGGTTATGTGGACCGGCCGCACAGCACGCCTGTCGAGCTTCGCGGTCATCTGATCCTCACCCTCCAACGGCGGTTGGTCGACCTTCAGGTTGAGGGCGGTGCCGAGCCTCGTGAGCATGGCGGTCAGTGAGCGCTGGTCCTCACCACGCGGTGGGGCCACTGAGCCGATGGCCTGTTCCGGCGTGCGCTCGGCGTCGACGTCTCCCTCGTCCTCCTCCGACGACGAGCTGGACTCATCGGAGGACGAGGGAGGCAGTCTTTCGTCCACGTCCGGGCCGCGCCAGTACGGCCTGGGCGGGCCGGCGGGATGGGCGTCCACCGCATCGACGTCCGGACCACACCATGACGGGTCGGGTGGGCCGGCGGAGCGGGCACTCGACCCACGGGAGGTCGGTGGGGCCGCGGCAGAGCCGGGATGCCCGGGGCTTGCGGTGGTCGGAACCGGAGCCGCAGAGGCCGCAGGCGTGGAGGTCTGGAACCTGGTCGCAAACGACGCCATGACCTGGAACATCTCTCGGACGAGGGCCATCTGAGACGCGTCCGAGTCCGCTGGCGGTGGAGCTCCGGTAGCCGGCGGAATGGTGGCCCACGAAACGGTGGGCGCCGAAACGGTGGCCGGCGTCGGTGTCGGCGAAACGGACGTCGGAACGGTGACGACCGCGTCGTCCGTCGGCGTCCTGGGCCGTGGAGAGACGGAGGCCTGCCTCGGCGAGGAATTTCTTCCCCGAGGAGGAGAGGAGAGCACCTGAAGTGGGCGAGCTGGAGCCCCAGCCCTGCGTCCTTTCTCAGGTGACCCGGAAGACGACCGTCCTCCCCAGATGGAGGATCCCGGAGAAGGACATCGGGCAGTCGAGAACGGCGGCGAAGGCCCGGGAGAGGCGGGTGTGCGCGGAGTGGGGGGAAGCGACCGTCTCTTCTCCGACCCACGCTTGCGCTTCTTCTCACCGTTCTTGTCCTTCTTCTTCTTCTTCCTCATCGGAAGCACGGAGGAAGAGGCCGGCGGTGGTTGAGCGGCAGCGGCGGCCGTGGAGGCGGACGCGGCGGGAGCCAGAGCGAGCTCCATCAGATGAGCCTTGAGGCGATTGCTTCGGTTCTGCACCGCGAGGCGCGTAAACTTTTTGCAATGCGGGCAAGATTGGCTCTGATGCGACTCTCCCAAACAAAAAAGGCACAGGCTGTGTCCGTCGGAAGCCGGAAACTTCTTAAGGCAAGCCGTGCACTGTTTAAACGCTGCAGCCATCAACCGCGGAAAAAATTCTTCCAGTGGAAGTTTCTGGAGACGAGTACCCCGAAGGGCCGACCAGCCGCCACCCCCTTGAGGGGGGAGACGGTGATCGAAGCGAAAAATTGGCTACTGAATCCACTCAAGAGAAGAGACAGAGCCGGGGTGGCGATCCTGCCCGGAGGACAAGATCACCAAGAAAAATTGTTAAAACTTGCCAAAAGACTTTCCCTCAGAAGGGCGAAAAAATTGAGGAAGCTCTCAACGATCGTCCTGCTGCTACGGCGGAAAGAAGAGAACTGAGGTAAAATGGCGCGCGGGCGCCTCAGGGTGGGCGGTACGGTGGGCGGTCTTACCGCCAAAACTTTTGACCAATAGCTTTTCAAGCCTCCGATCGGCCGTTCTGCGCAGGCGCATAACCCATGAGTGTGGATTCACAAACTATACGAAGGAGAACGGTGAGTGCCTATTATTTCACTAGAATTGCAGAACCAATTGAAGAACCAACCAGCCAGTATTACTTTAAATTAGGGATAAAAAGCATACTCATTTAATTCCTTCTTCTCATCCATTTAAGGCTGTCTCAAAAGGACAGGAAATCTCAACAAGGAATTTTTAAAACCTGTAAAATCCTTTGCCTCCAGCTAAGCAAGGCAAATAATAATAATAATACTCTCCCCCTCCCTGTCTCTGTCTTTGCATACAAGTCTTTTTGTCTCCTTTCCAATTTGGATGTTATAAGTATTCAGAAAATTACTCAGCACTGCTGAGACTTCTCACCAAATCTCACAGGCACACTGAACTTGGTCTCATTTCTTTCTCTCCCTCTCTTTTATTTTCTTGCCTGTTTTATTTTCTATTCAGAAAATTGTCAACGTGTGTACACCCTTCCCAGTGAATCCTGCAGAAGAAAAATGACATTTTGTGCATTAAATTGTAATAATCGTGCAAGGTTTTCCATTTCTTCTGCCTTTTCCAAGTACGTTCTGGGAAGGAAGGAGGCCATTTGATATAGGAATTGTAATAATTCTGCACAGCATACTATCGCTACATGAGGCTACCTTTGACAAACATTTGGAGGCTACAGCTGGTTCAGAATGCAGCTGCCCGGGTGGTGATGGGGTGTGGACATTATGCTCGCACCTCCCCACTACTCTGGGAGCTGTACTGGTTACCAGTTTGCCTCCGGGTGCAATTCAAAGTGCTGTTTTTTACCTTTAAAGCCCTATATGGCAGTGGGCCAGGATACCTGATAGACCGCATCATCCCAAGAGTGTCTGCCTATCCAACCAGAGTGGACCGGAGGGGCTCCCTAGTTGTGCCTTCAGCTAGAGGGGCTCGCCTTCTCCATGTCCGCACCAGTCCTTTGGAACCTCCTGCCAACAGAATTGAGGTTACAGACAGAATTGCTGCCTTTCAGGAAAGGTTTGAAAACCTGGCTGGCAGGGCAGGTGTGGGGCCCTAATGGGAATACGGCCCCAGCCTGTTGGCTCATTTCCAGCTAGAGCCCAGTTAGTGTCCTTCCTTCTGTATTGCTGTATTCCTCCTACTCCCTTTTAGTCTTTTTAATTGGGGTGGAGAAAGGAGGGTGGGTAGGTAGGTGGGTGAGTGATTTGGGGTCTTTAACCTGGTTTTATATCCTTTTAATTGCTGTACACCGCCCTGAATCGGGTTCGCCCGAGTGAGCAGCATAAAAATTTTAAAAATTAAATTAAATTAAATCTATTCCATCAATAAACTATCATGAAGCTAATAAGACATCTCACAAGAAGTCAGGAAGGGAGGGGGTCTCACCAAACCCAGTATCACATTCCTACTCAACACATCAGAAAGTCATTTTCTTCTCACGCTCTTCAAACCCACCATATCTATTTGTTCAGTAGCCATATATTCAAGTCCTGAACAGAATGACTAATAAGAAACATTATTGTAGAAAACAGTACAGAAAACGGAACACACTATTTTTAGGAGATTTGCAATCACGTATATATTATGGCATTGTACAGATTTAACATTTCTATTAGTTGTAAAATATCGTGGCATATGTGTTTATAATCAATAGCCTCATTCATCATAGCCATTATTACCTAGACACTTGAATAGAGGGTTGCAACTTTTGGGGCCGGAAGGAACTGAACTGGCAGAACTGCTACCTGTGGCCTGAAATTCCTTTGAGAGCTTGGAATTTTTTAAATATAAAATTACGAGAACTCTAAGTGGGTAAAGTCTTGATGAATTCTGGTAGTTGTAATTTTAAAAGTTAAGGTATCCCTTGCTCGAAAGCCGGTTGTGTCCAACTCTAGGGGGCAGTGCTCACCTCCATTTACAGCCAAAGATCAGTGATGTCTGTGTCTACAGACTTTTCTGTGGTCGTGTGGCAGGCATGACTAGATGCCAAAGTGCAAGGGAACGCTGCTACCTTTCCTGCCAAAGTGGTATCTATTTATCTACTTGCAATTTCTTGCTTTCAAACTGATAGGTTGGCAGCAACTGAGACAGACAACAGGAGTTCTCTCTGCCACACAACACTCAAGTTGCGAACTGCTGATATGCCAACCTTCCAGTTGTCAAGCCCAGCATCTTAACCGCTAAGCAACTATGACCCCTCAGTTGTATTTTTCTATTTAAAAAATCCAAAAATCTCCTGCCCACCATGTGCCAAAACATCTCTAGGAAACTATAATAATATGGCAAAAGAGACAACAAATTTGGGGAGGTCTAAGAAGTCTGAGTTTTTTTTAAAATTGTGACCTTCCATTGGGTTATGTATCTGTCACCCACTGCTTTTTCTCTCTTCTTGAGCTTTTGGACAATATATTTCCTGCTAAATGCATTATTGTTATTATGTGCTAATGAAGACAGAACTGACTTATAGCAGCCCTAACAGGATCTTCTAGGTAAGTGCAATATTTAAGGAGTGATTTTACCACTTGTGGGGACTGCAGTGGCTTAGTAGTTAAGATGCTGAACTTGATGACTGGAAAGTCAGAAGGTTAGCAGTTCGAGCCCCTGCCAACCTAGCAGTTCAAAAGCAAGAAATTGCAAGTAGATAAATAGATATCACTTTGGTAGGAATGTAAACAGTGTTCCATGTCTAGCCATGCCTGCCACTTGCCCATGGAAATGTCTGTAGATGCAGATATCACTGTCTCTTTGGCTGTCAACTGAGATGAACACCAAACCCTAGAGTCAGATAATACTGGCTTTCAAGCAAGGGCAACCTGCAGCTCCCTGTGAGTTTCCATTACAGAACTGAGGAATCAAATCCAAATTTCCTGAGTCCTTGTCCATTACCCTGTATGCTATACCATGCTGGGTACCTTCACTGTATTTATTACAGCCCCTTTATGGTTTCCCACAGATCCTTTATGTTCTAGGTATTCCTCAAAATGTTCTTCTAATTCCAGCCTATGTAACTGAGATGGCACAGAGAGAAAAAACCCAAACTCTATCTCCATATCCTCTAACATGCTAACCATTTCTGGTCCAACTCAACTAAAAAATATATCAAAAGGCATATAGCTGTGTATACTAAGAAAATATATATATTGAGAAATCAATATTTTCAGGGCAAATAAATAATATATATATATATCAAACTACAGATTTTAGTGCATAGCTCAGTACTGGTTAAATCTTGGCATTTATTTCTTTGTTTTCAAAGCATAGGAGTGGAATGGAACAGATTGATCAGAGAAGCCACACATAAATGACACAGACCAGAAGCCGTTTTAAGTAGACTGAATACTCGACTTTAAAGAACAGGTCAACAGGAACTGAAACTATGTTCCAATGTCTGCAACAGATAAATATGTATAGATGTGTGATGTATTCCTGAAATCTTCTACAATTTTTAAAATCATTTCTACTGAAAATGTTTTTGATTCTGTGTTAAATACACTTGCAAGTAAAACTCAACATTTTGCTTTCAGTAGAATTTAGTAGCAACTTGGGCACAGTGTGAATTGTCTTTATGCTGAAACTCAATGGATAGGAGTATATGTGTGCAATCTTTATACTTAAGACCCAGAAACCAGAAAATGTTTGCAGTACAAGCTAAATACCTACATGAGTATTTTCTCAGTGGGTGAAATTATGTATAGTCACAGAACTGTTCAAGTGGAATATGGTTTCTGTTCACAAGATCAAAAAAAGTTAAATACAGTAAAATAAAATGAATTATAATGCATAATGTTTCTCTAGGGAAAGAGTAATTTAATAGAGTTCTGAATATACACAGGCAGAAGGCTGAAATGTAACTACAAAAAAGCAATAGCTACAGAAAGGAGTCATGCATTGAACCTGTTTCCATTTTTGGTAATTTTAATTTCATACTATTTTAAGAGATATATTTAAAAAGCAGAGAGTAAAGTTATTTTCTCTCACAGCATTGCTTCACTCAGAAGGCAAAAATGTTTGCCATTCACAAATAGGTTAACATGAAGACTGTTTCTGCCTAGAAGTATGGATCACACATTCTTATTAGTTGGATATTGTTTCCTAGACTAATTACTTGACCATTAAATAAACACTATTAAGACAATTTAACAACCATTACCACATGAAACACACATCCCATAAAAAAAGCAATAAATCAGTAATTATTTCTATAGAGCTGGGCCTCTGTGAATTGTAGAGTACTTTGTGCACTGTAGCCTCCCAAAAAGCTTGCCTATAGAGTTTGGGGATCTTTCACAATAAAATGAGAATGGAATAATGGGCTGCATAGTGAAGCAGAGTAAATACTGTAACTTCCCCACTTCTTCCAAGGATATAATGTTCTTCTGGATTTCAGTTTGTCTCTTCATATCACAGATGCATATATGGGCTTCTCTCAACATACTCAGGAACCCACATATGTGGCAAGCCACATGCTTCATTTGGTTTTTCCATTGGGTCATGGAAGCAATGATCTTGTTATGGTCAGATCATTCCTTATTGAAATTTAAGGTGCTGGCAGCAACCCCCCTCAGTGGGGAGCTGGGACAGATGAAGATGGTCTCCCCTCACAGATTGAATCTTATTGGTTTCCAAGATGACTTGGGAGTTGCTCCTGTTGATCCTCAACTTGCCAGATGGTATACAGAGGTGACCTGAGGAGTTGACACAAACACTCTTTAAAGCCTTCTCCTTTGTAGAGATTTGCCATCCCTGTGGTTAATGGGGCAACTCTGACAAAACAGCAAAGCTAGCAGTGAATAATTAAATCATATAAGGAGAGCAAGGAGAGCCTGTACATTTTAAAGAATACAAAAGACTTCAGATCAGAAGGCAGAACTATCTTGTACAGCTTGCAACTTCACTGCAGCTGGTCAGCCAAGAGGGTCTCAACAAGATGAAGCTACACCTGAACTGTTTGCAACACATCTGATGGGACTTTGAATCCACGGTTAGTTCAGTAGCACAGCTTGATAAGTCTAATGAACCACCTGGTCCAGTTTTATGAGATCAATTTCAACTTGTGACATCTGAAGAGATTGGCAAAATGCTTACACACTATAGGGCCAACACCTCTTCACTCAACCCTTGCCCATCATGGCTTGTAAAAGCAGCCAATGAAGGAACACAGGAATGGGTACATCAGAATTATTAAATCATCTTTGCTAGAGGGCAATATTCCCTTGAAATTAAAAGAAACATCCATTTGTCAATTCCCAAAACATTAAATGGGGCTACAGTTGGCATTAACAACTTTCAACCTGTAGTTAACTTTCATTTTATGGGAAAGGTGCTAGAAACGGTAGTGGGTGATCAGCTGCAGTCATTCTTTGATGAAACCAATAGCTTTGATCTACTCTAGTCTGGGTTCAAGCCATGTCATGGTACCAAGACTGCATTACTCATTCTGCATGATGGTTTTTCCCAAGAAGCAGACAGGGAGACTTTTCAAGATCTGCTCCCTGCAGCAAATCAAGACTGCTCAGCTATGTTCAATGTGTAATTTAAGTATCAGTTAACCTTTTTTATTTTTCCAGGCCTATTTTGGTTTTTGTAATGGGGGATGGTAGCAAATTTGTATCAAGACTTGTCATGATTTTTATTATGCCACCATAAGGTGGGATCTGTATTATTTTACTTTATTGTATGCATTTTTTAAAACAAATCATCCAAATGGATTCAACATCAAGATGGGTAGTATAGAAGCCAATAAAATAAAATAAATCAGCATCAGCCAAAAATTATTGAGATGTGTGTAGTTGCTGGGAGGCCCCACAGAAAATATGCAAGTGCCATTTTTCTAAGACCAGGTATTATAGTCATTTCAATAGATTATATCAAAGAAGACAACATAGAAATGTTGATGGTCAAATTTGCTGCATGTTTAGTAACAATCATATTAAACCCACCTAATATACTGTTCTGGTTCAAGAAGTTGTCTGATGTGGAAAATCAATACACTTACATTCTAGTTGGAGATTTGAACAATCATAGCAACATTTGGGGCTTTGAACAGGGTGATGAATTATACAAATGGCAGAACATAGGTGGTCCAATCCCAAACACTCAGTACAGACCAATTCTATGTCAGATCTACTTAGCCATCTGAGCTTAAAAATCTATACCAGTGTTTCCAAACTATGTTCTGCAGAACACTGGTGGATTTCAATTCCCAGATGCCCAAGTCAGTACATTGGCTGATCAGTGTATTGGGGAATTGATTTAGGATTCTGGGAATTGAAGTCCAAAAACCAAAGATTGTGAAACACTGATCTATACCATTCTGCAAGAGGTATAATTTCAAAAAAGCCAACTGGAAGAAGTTTGTAAAAAAAACCTAGCTACAGTTGTGCTTCAGATTGCCCCTCAAATAGAAAACTAACTATGGTCAATTTGTAGTTTCCATTTCGGAATTATCCCATGCCTCCATTCCTACAGGGCACCAAGTCTCACTCCAGAAACACATGTTCAATATTTAGATTAGATTTAGCACTTCAAAGAAATTCCTTTTCATGAAAATACAATAAAAACTGGAGGGAAAGTTGTTCTCAATTTTGGCAAAAACAAAAAGAATAGACATTATAACAGAGCTTGACATGGCAAGAAACAGTCATAAAGCCTGGAGACTACTGAAAAGATTGATCTATGATCCAAACAAAAGGACAATGTATGCAAACATAATCTCATACTAAATAGCACACCAACTGTCCCTGGCAGGGTATATCAACAAACACAAGATAAAAACAAAACTTCAAAGGGATATTCAGAGGGAATGCAATGAACTTTCTACTGACTACATCCTGGCAGAACAAGAGGAATCTATAACAAAATATAAGAATGGTAAAGTGGGGACTTTATGATATTTGGAATGAGCAAATTAAATGTTTTGGGCAAAGCACAAAGTAATGGCTCCTTCAAAATTTTAATAACTGCTGGACAAGGAAAAAAATTCCAAAAATATGGTGAAAAATGAAAGCAATCACTATAATGAAAACAGACAAAGAACCATCATATGCCAAAATCTACAGGCCAATCTCCCTAATGTAACACTTATAGAAAATGTTGGAACAAATGATATTAAATTGTTTAGCTTTGACAATTGAACCTCCAGAGCAAGCTGACTAAAATTGGCAGAAATCTTATATCTAAACCAGCATATAAAAGAGGATTGGAAACACATACAATAACTGGAGCAGCATTTGTCAACCTTACAGCAACATATGATCCTGTCTACCATCAAAAGTTGAACTTGCTAAAGATCACAGACAAACAGAAATAGTCACTGTTCTACTTCAAAACTGAAGATTATATTTGTCGAATTTCTAGGGAAACAAAGTTGCTGAAGAAGTCAAAGGAAAGGTTCCTCACAGGAAGTGTCTTGGCACCCATAACTTCTTCACATTCCAGGAATTTCTTCTACACTGATGAGTTTGTGTTTTCAGTCCAGAGGTAAATCTTTGAGTATATCAAGCACCAGCTGAACTTTCACTTTTGCAAGTTTTTTCTTATATCATAAAAACAACCAGCTGAGAGCAAATCTTTAAAAAAAACACAGATCTGAGCCTTCCATTTAAAGCACAGAAAAGCAGAGAGGGAACTCTAAGTTAGCTGGGAAAGGAAAGATTTTGGAAAATTGTCCTATCCCAAAGGATTAACCGGTGCCAAAATCCACAAGAAACGGTGATGGACCCCAAATGGATTAAATCCCACTTGAATCCATCTTGATGGAGGGCAGAAGTTTCATCAATACTGGCCTGGGGCTGATAAGGACCTTGTGTGCCAAAAGGGTTCAGGACCAGAAAGTGGCTTGAGGAATTAGATCAGTAGTATGGGGGTCATGCTGTGATGCAGAAGGCAAGTGGAAGGCCACTACATTATATTTTCAGGACAGTCTTCATGGCTGATTGCCATGATGATCACCTATATTCTGATTAGGATATGATAGAAGTAGAAAACTACTTGGATACAGGACAATATTTCTGTTAACGTGAAGAAATTCAATCAATGTAGTAGGTATGGTTGTGCAATTTATGCCCTACCATGTGTATAAAAGAAGGTCTAGTAAATGGCTGAGATAACACTATCGAAGTGGCCCACCATTGATCAAATTATTATTATTTTATTATTTTATTTGTATAATTATTTTAACATTTTACTTTCATTTGAATCTTATCTATATAGCAAATACAGTACATCCATAATTATAAATTGTGCAACAATGTTGATATAAAGAAATAAAAGCTACTGTCTGTGAAATGTGGATGGGTATGTTTCACAAAATTGTGCTGATTTTGTCAAGGGAATTTTTTTTTTCAAGTTTCTGTCTGGGGAAAAAACTCAAGACAGTAGATTAAATCAGGACAGAATATACTAATAGGTAAAGGTAAAGGTTGCCCTTTTCCAAAAGCCAGTCGCATCCTGCTCTAGGGTTCAGTGCTCATCTCTGCTTATAGCCAAAGAGCCAGCACTGTCCGTGTCTGCAGATGTTTCTGTGGACATGTGGAAGACATACCTCAACACCAGAGTGCACAGAATGCTGTTTACCTTCCCATCAAAGTGGTCCCTATTTATCTACTTGCAATTTCTTGCTTTTGAACTGCTAGGTTGGCAGGAGCTAGGACAGAGATGGGAGCTCACTCTGTCATCCAGTGCTCGGGAATCAAACTCCAACCTTCCAGTCAGCAAGTTTAGTGTCTTAACCACTTGAGCCCCCATAGCCTACAGAATCTATACCTATAAGAATGGGATGTGGTTGTGTGTGTCCAGAATGCATGTCCGCACACATCCAGCTTATCCCGTAATGAGCCGGCCACACTTACCTTTTGTCCTTGCCACCATCGCTGTGCGGGTCCGGGAGCTGAGGGTGGGGTGTTCACCCCACGAACACAGAAAAATAAAAAAACACACCATGCTTCCTAGTGTCCTCTGCGGTGCAGCATGCCTCAGTCAATCAGGCAGGAGGCCGTGAGCATAGAGGAGGCGAGACAGCTGGTGCAAGAGAGAGAGAAAATGCAAGCGCGGCGCCAAAATGGCCGCCGCGCTCTTTGCGGCCCCCCCCCCACAGGACGAAGGCATCCGGGTAGTTAGGGGCGTGGCCAGCTCCCTTATAAAAGGGGTGGCCACGAGGCAGCTGAGCTGCCATTTTGCGAAGCGACGGAGCGGAGAAGTTTTTCCCTCTTACCTCCGTCGCTTTTGGCTTTTACCGGGAAGCCTTTTGGCTGCTGAATTCTCTCGTTTCGGCTTCCCATCAATTGGCTGATAGGCCCGCGAAGAAGAAGGCGGCTGCGAGCGCGGCTCGTGCGGTTCGGAGGCGCAATCTGGGTCGGAAGACCGCGGCTGCGCCTCCCCAGCAGCCACATTTGCTTGCACCCACCGGGACCGGTGGAATGGGGTCTATTCCCCCTGGCTGGAGGATGGTGGCCCACGCACGGGGCCAGTAGGGGCTGCGGCCCTCGGCCCGCAAGCAGTGGACACCTCTCATGGTGTTGCCCATTCCGCTGGGCCTCCCTTTATAGGAGCGTAGCTCGCTCCGAGGCCTTCCAGCCTTGGGGGGTGGTACGGTCCCCTTCCCTGGCATGTTGCTACATCGGCCCTAACGGGCCCGGGTGTGGGGTTGTTGCCCTATTCGGGCCCCGTGGTGCAGGGACCTGTACCCATGCCTGTAGTAGGCGGGCCGGCTGGTCCTTTGCCCCATGTCAGCGTGGAAGCCTTATTGGCCCGCGTTGCAGCCCTCGAGACATCCCTGGCCCGGGCTAGCCACTCTTGGTCTCAATTTGGGGTTCGTTTTGACGCGTCGTCTGCTGGGCAGCGGCAGGCGACGGGACGGGTCGAGCTGCTTGAGGCGCGTGGCACGACCTGGGCCACTGCCTCGCAGCTCCCCATTCAACAGACCGGTGCGGGTCAGGCCCCATCGACGAGCTCGACGGCGGTTGTGAGCTCCGATGCCCCCAGTGGGCCGGAACCCCCAGTGGGGGCGGCCTACGGGGGTGCAGCACGTGAGTATGCGGTCCAAGCTAGTGCACCTACACACGTGGCCACGTTGGGGGGGTTTCCAATGGCCTGGCCTCGCGCGGGTGGGGCGGCGGTCCAGCCGCTGACGCCCCACCTGGCGACGACAACTACCACTCAGGGCCCCGTGGTGGGGGGTGTTTTCTACCCTGTGGGGCATGTTTTGGGGGTGGCTGGGTTAGTACAGGCCCCCTTTCAGATGCCAGAAGTTCCTGTTGTGCCCGTGTCGGCCTTGCTGACGGCGGGGTATTCCTTACCGCTGGGTGTCCATTTGGCACAGACCACCAAAGAGCAGATCTGGCGGGGGGATTATGTGGATACCTTCTCACTCCTCGACAGACGGCCCACCAAGGAGTAGGGGGGGGCAGGATGAGAAGGATAAGGAGCAGGCACGTCGTAGCAAGCCACCACGTACGTGGGCCGACTGGTTGCCGGCCTACCTCATATACATGGCGGTGTACCTTAGGGCCCGGCCGGATTTGGCAATTTCGATGGTCCAGTATTTGGACAACATCTACCGGGCGATGGTTGACTTTCCGGGCCCATCGTGGTTGGCTTATGACGTGTAATTCCATCTGCGGATTACCCGGCACCCCGACGTTAGGTGGGTTGAGCCATGCCAGAGGCTGTGGCTTTTGTACATGATGCCCACGCACCCGCGCCCGGGGAGAGATACCATTGTGGACGTGCGGTCCAGCGGGCGGCCCCAGCACAGGTCCACTGCCAGGTGGCGGGGCGGGGGGTTTCAGCCCGCCTGCTGTGCTGGACTTTCTCGTCCATTGGTTCCTGCAATAGGAAGAATGGCAAATACAGACATTAGTGTCCCCCCTGTGCTGGCCCCCATGCGGCCTCTGGCCGTCCCAGGCCTGGAGGGATGCGGGGCAGAGGGAGGGGTGGACAGGGGGCTGGCAAGACTGCCGCAGATGGATCTAGTTCACCAAAGGGCTCCCTCCCCAATTAATGTGGACATGTTGGAGCGCTGGCTCACATTGTTCCCGAAGGGAGAGGATGCGGAGATCTCCTTCAGGGTTTTAGGCAGGAGTTACGTATCCCTTTCATAAGTGATAGGTCCCCTCAGGATGCCCCCAATCTTTATCCCTTAGGGGGAGGGAGGAGGTGGCTCCTGCCAGCAATGATAAGGAGGTCTATGCGGGCAGGGTCGTTGGCCCTGTCCCTGCGCCCCCGTTCCGGGGAGCATATTATTGCACTGATGCCATGCCTTTTGGCTGTTCCAATTCGGGCTCGGCATTCGAGCGTCCCTCCATCTTCCTAGAGTGGGCTTTTGTTCGCAGATCAGGGTCCCGGTCTGTAGCCCATTCCCTGGATGATTTTATTCGGGGCTGAACGGGGCTGGGACACGTCCACACGTCTCCTCAACACATTTCAGACGCTAATGGAGGAACTTGGTGTCCCTTTAGCGCCCGAAAAGATCGAGGGCCCACCTACACAGCTAGTATTCCTGGGGGTGGAGATTGACACGGTAGCACAGGCTTCTAGGTCACAGCGGGATAAGGTGTCAAAGCTAGTGGCCCTTATCTCGGACTTGCTGGCCAAGCGCATGGCGTTACCGAGGGACCTGCTGGTGCTACATGGTCACCTCAATTTCGCTGGCAGGGTCGTCGCACCGGGCAGGGCATTTGCGCGGCGCTTGTGCGATGCCATGGCAGGACTATCCAGGCCCCACCATAGGGTTAGACTTACCCGGGGTATCAGGGCAGACGTGCTTGTCTGGCTACAGATCCTGAGGGATTTCAATGGGGTGTCATTTTAGAGGTCTGAGCTCCTGGCTTCCCCTTGCTTTAAGATACAGCCCGATGCCCGGGATCCCTGAGTTATGGGATGTACTTCAATTGGAAGCGGGCCTATGGTGGGTGGCCACCATCCTGGGCAGGCACGGGTCGCCTGCGTGGTCTCACGTATCTGGAATTTTCCCTATACTGGGTGCTTTGATGCTATGGGGCGAGGAGGAGGCCAACTCGGTTGTCCACTTTGGTGTGACAATGCGGCTGTTGTCCACTTTGTCAATGCACAGAGCTCTAGATCGCCCAGGGTTATGGACCCAGTGCGCCAGTTTGCGTTGCGCAGCCTGCGCCTCAACGTTCTTTTCAGGGCCAGGCATGTCCCAGGGGTTACTAATGATATTGCTGATGCTTTGTCCCGCCTGCAGATCTCCCGGTTCCGTGCCTTGGCCCCGGATGCGGAGGAATTTCCCTCGCCACTCCCGGACGGGATATGGAACATCCGCAAGGAGAGGTGAACCGGGCGATTGGCCTGTCACTAGCGCCACGCACGCGTAAGGTGTATCACCACGCATTTAATTCTTTCAGAGCATTCTGTACCCAATTCCAAATGCCAGGAACCTGGCCGATCCCGGTAACCCATGTTCTGCGATTCATGGTTTACCTGCATGCCCAGGACTTTGCACCTCGCACCATAGCATCTAAGCTGTCAGCGTTGGCTTTTATGGCCAAAGTGGGAGGTCATGTGGACAGCACCACTGACTTCCGTGTGAGACATGTTTTGGAGGGGTGGGTGCGCGCGCGTGGGCGTTGCCCGGACGACTGCCACCCGATTTCCCCTGGGGTTTTTACCCAATTGGCCCGAGGCTGGCCTGGCCTCTGTTTTGATAACATGAGGCAGCCCATTTTATGCGGCTACAACGGTCGCCTTTTTTGGAGCGCTCCGCATCGGCGAGCTTGAGATGCTGTATAAGGCGGATGCAAGTCGTGGACAGCACCACTCACTTCCGTGTGAGACATGTTTTGGAGGGGTGGGTGCGCACGCGTGGGCGTTGCCCGGACGACCGCCACCCGATTTCCCCAGGGTTTTTTACCCAATTGGCCCGGGGCTGGCCTTGCCTCCGTTTTGATAAGATGAGGCAGCCCATTTCATGCGGCTACAACGGTGGCCTTTTTTGGAGTGCTCCGCATCGGCGAGCTTGAGATGCTGTATAAGGCGGATGCAAGTCGTAGGGCACTGGAACTCGAAGATGTCTGAGTGAACAATATTCGGCTCAGTTGGGGATACGCTCCTCTAAAACGTATCAGCACGGCGTAGGCAGTGGGGTAGACTGCTACGATGTTCCTCGGCAGACATCTGTCCGGTTGGTGCCCTACAGGATTTCCTTGCACTGTATGGCACGCACCATGGCCCGTTTTTCTGTCACCAAGATGGGTCTCCCCTTACTAAATTTCAATTTTGGAAGGTGATGGGCAAAGCGCAGGCCAGTGTGGGCCTCCCAGGCGCCCGCTATGGCACTCATTCATTCCGTATAGGGGCGGCCTCAACCGCAGCTGCTTTTGGGTACTCAGGGGCTGACATACGTAGCATGGGACGGTGGGGTTCGCAATGTTTTCAGTTTTATGTGCGCCCACTCCCGCCGTGAGTACCAACCCAGTCACCTTACCTACTTTCCCTCATTTTTCCTTACAGACCCGGGGTGTCGTATTACACCGGTGACAGTATGGCTGGTGGGCCATAGCTACGTGCACAGGGCAGCGCGTTATGCTGCGGCGACAGAGTGGGGACCCCGACTGGGACTTGGTGCATACGCAAGTCTCACATGGCATGGTAAGCCCAGGATGTTATGGCGGGAGCTGCTGCCTTTCCTTTTTTCAGGTCAGAATGCTGACCCGCCTGACATTCTGATCATACACCTGGGGGGCAATGATTTGGGCCAGGTCACCGGCTTGTCGCTGAAACATGCGATTTGCGAGGACCTCGTCTACCTGCATTACGTCTGGCCCGCCACAACCCTTGTTTGGTCGGACATGGTCCCGTGCCATTCCTACAGAGGGGGTGTTGACCTCCTGGCCCTTGACCATGCTAGACGCATGGTGAATAGGGCAGTGGCGCGTTTCCTTGTCTACAGGGCTTGGGGGAGGGTCAGTCGTCACCCCGCTATTAGCCTCCAAAGTTATGACTTGTGTGCAGGGGATGGGGCCCATCTGTCGCGAGGAGGTGTGGACCTCCTGTTGGGTGATTGGCGAGCAGGCCTGTCGACCGAGCTGACGGTCTGGGGGGGGCGTCGAGCCTTCTTTGAAGCCCCTCCGTGTGGCGGGTAGCACTGGTAAGGTAAACATTATGACCCACAGGTATCCGGCAAGTTCGCAATTGACTGGACAACACTAGACAGGCATAAGTTGGTTAAACGTTGTCCGGTCAACGACGAACTAGGCGACGGGGTGATGGCTATAGCTAGACAGCATGCATCACCCCGTGATTTTACGGATACGCGTCAGAGGGTGGGATCATTAGTTAGATATTGACTACGGTCAACAATTTGTTTGTGGTCAACAAACAAATTGATACAAATGGATACATTGTAGCAATTGCCGTTGGCAATTTTGGGTGGTACCTTACCAGTGTTACTTCGGCCTGCTTGCCTTAAGAATTATGATTGGTCAATTACCAATAGAAATTTATAATTCGGACTAGGGCATGAATCAATAAATGTGGCCCAATGCCGTTATCCACTTTCATTGGTGTCTGAGTCCTTTATTGGGGGGTGCGCCTGCAAAAGCCAACTTGTGCACCTTTCCCCCCTCATCACCTGCTCTCTGGCAGCCCTAAAATGCCACCTCCCCCCGCTGCTGCTGCTGCCGTTCCCGCCGCCGCCGGCCCAGCAGAGTTCGCCTGGTAGATTGGCCGGGGGAGAAAGAGTTGGTGAGGAGAGACCCGCAACATCTAGGGTCTCTCCAGCAGTCCTAAAAAGCCACCTCCCCGCTGCCACCGCCAACCCAATTGAGTTCACGCAGTAGGTTGGCCAGAGGAGTAGGAAGCAGGGGAAAGCAAACCCAGGCAACAGGTGGGTGTCCACCAGGAAAGGCACCTCCCCTGCCGGGTGCCCAACTGTCTCCCTTCCTTGCCCCTCCTCCAAGCTGGTTTGAAGCTGACCTCAAACCAGTACGGAGGAGAACCAAAGGAAGCAGGCAGGTGTCCAACAGGGAAGGTGCCTTCAGGGAAGGTGCCTTCCCTTGCATACAAATGCCTGACACCCTTCCTTGCCAGGCTCCCCCTTCCCTGCCTCCCCCCTTGGCTCCCGCAGGGAAGGGAAAATGGAACATGTCTGCCTGCCTCCCTTCCCTGTCTCCCCCTCGGGCACCAGCATTCCCCCTTCGCTGTTTCACGCCAACCCTCAAAACAGCAGAGGGGGAAATGCAAAGGCGCCTTCCCCCCGGTGCCATCAGGGAAGGGGGAACGGATTGTGTCCGCCTCCTCCCTTCCCTCCCTACTCACCTGGGCACTGTCTCCCCTACTCGCCTGCCACCTCCCCCTCTCTCTGTGTGTTTGTGTGTGTGTGTGCGTGTCTGTGCATGAGTGTGTGCGTGTGTGTCCCCGGGAAGCGAACCAAAGCAACAGGCAGGTGTCCAACAGGGAAGATGCTGTCCCTGCCGGGTACCCGCCTGTCTTTCTTCCTTGCCCCTCCTCTGCGATGGCAAAATAAATAGCTGCCCAGCAAGGCCGGGCAAAATAGCTAGTATACTAATATAGAAAGAGAATTCTAGAAATCTGTGGTATTTGTATAATCATATAAATACATACTGGAATTTGTAAATGTAGCTCACTTAATCTATATGCCTCTCTCTCAAATTGTCTTTTACAATCCCTTGCATTCTGGAACACATACTTTGAGATCTGTTAATTCTATTAACGAATGAAAAATGAATGAAAGGCGTTGGTAATTCAGCTTCCACTGTCCATCACGCTGTTCCACACTAATGTGAACTGTTCAGTTGATGAAAGCTAAGTAAAGGTAAAGGTCTCCCTTGTTCAAAAGTCAGTTATGTCCAACTCTAGGGGGCAGTGCTCATCCCCATTTACAAGCAAAGATCCAGCACTATTTGTGTTTGCAGACATTTCCATGCTCATGTGGCTCATGACTAGACACTGGAAAATATGGAATGCTGCTACCTTTCCCACTGAAGTGGTACCTATTTATTTATTTGTAATTTTTTTCCTTTTGAACTGCTAGGTTGACAGGAGCTGGGACAGGCAACAGGAGTTCACTTCATCATGCAGTGCTCTGGTCTCGAACTGCTGACCTGCCAACCTTTTGGTTGTCAAGCTCAGCGTCTCAACCACTAAGTCACCACAACCCTACTGACGAATGTTTTGTTGTTGTTCACTTGCACAGTCGATTCCAACCCTTTGCAACACCATGGACCATTGCCCGCCAGACACCTCTGTTCTCCACCATCTTCCTCAACCCACCCAGCTCTGTGCCCATTGCGTCAACAATACCATCTAGCCATCTCATTTTCTGCCGCCCTCTTTTTCTTTTGCCCTCAACCTTTCCCAGCATCAAGGCTTTCTCAAGTGAATCCTCTCTTCTCATTTGATGTCCAAAGGACTTTAGCTTCATTTTCACTACGATGGTAAAAATACCCTTTCGGATGCCTCAGAGCATTCGCTGCACCACACTACCAGCACCTGAGGCAACTGGCAGTTGAAATTATTATGAAGCCAATTACATAAAAAAAAAATCTCCACAAAAGTACCAGTGAGAAATTAGTCAAATGAGACATCTCCTGGTCTCATCAAAGGCACACAACATAATTCTGACTTGGGTGTTTTCTCTCTCTCTCTCTCTCCAACTTTCCGCACTGGCTGAATGCATGGGATGCAAGCATGGGTCATTCCAGAAATAGGAAGGGGGGGGGGGAAACAGCCATACTGTAAGAATGACAACCCAGTTAATTAATTGACCTACATTCCCATTCCACATTAAAATATGTAGGATTTATTTCAATTTATTTTTTCCAGGGATGGGCTTTTTTTTTCTGTTGCAGCAAAGACAAAGTATTTGGGTGGAAACAGAAAGAGAGAAACATTTTGTGTTTGTGTTTGTTTGTATGTATGATATATGAATTTGTAGATGTTGGTGGTTTATTTAGATGCAACTAATGAAGTAGGTTAACATCTTTAACCTTTAAAACCCAAAAGGTCTTGCCAAGCAGAACTGTTTGATGGTCCTGTCTTGATACTCTTCCTGTTTGTTTTGCATGTTTCTCATTATGGCAAAAGAAAATCCACTGCACATTCTATACCGCACATGAAAAAATCGGAAAGACGAAACAAAACACACTAGTCCCTGGCACTATAAAAAGCGCAAATGTCTTTTACAAGACTGATTGAGCAGAAGGCAGAGAGCAAGTAACATTTGGAGAACAACAGACAGTTGTATCTCTTTCCATGTTACAATATAAAGAAAATAAAATCTCACACATACCCCAAAAGAGAAATGATAGTGGGGGAGCACTGGGAAGCTTGCTAACCACAGGGGGGGGGGGGAGCAGAATAAAATAATGTTGTGATACATGATGAATCTGTCTGATATCAAACTTATTCTAAACACACTGATACACCAAACCATTAACTCCCTTACCATCATCCAGGAGATCAGGAATCAAATTCTTCTTGGATTTGAAAAACAATTGAGAAAATAGAAATGAATATCTCGGATATCTCTGCTATGATTAGTCAAACCTTCTGACTCTCTGTCTACATTCTGTGAGTGTTCAGAATTCTGACCTCTTTTACTTTTGTCTCTTTCATTTTCAGCCTGTTTTGATCTTCTAGTTACAGAAGAAAAGAAAAGACAGGAAATATTCAGTGGATACTATGAGTAATAGTTTGAGAGAGCCTCTTTTGTGTGTGTGTGTGTGTGTGTGTGTGTGTGTGTGTGTGTGTGTGTGTGTTGGGGGGATCACCAGCCAAAATGTCTATGTGGGTGGAGGTGGGAAGAGAATGCAGACACTCTGATATATTTGGGTTATAATACAGAACATTATATAAAAAAACCTTGAAGATTTTTTAGTACCTCATAATAACTATGTGTTGTCACAACACTTGACACTTCCTACCTTTTACCTCAGCTTGATGAATATTCATTTCACCATTATCCTGAAAGAGATGTTAGCCTTCAAAAGTAGTTTATTCAGTCATCAAGCTGATTCTCACTTCTGGTGGTGGATGAGTTCTCATCAGAAATTTATTTATTTATTTATTTAGCGTATGTCGCTTGTACACATTGAGTCAACATATAACAAGAAAGTGGTGTGTGAGTATGAACTATATAAAACTAAGCATTAATTTATAAACAAACATCTAAACCAGGCATTCTCAACCCATGGCGAGTTTCACCGGCTCGGCGGGCGGATGGGGAGATTTGCCACAGCTGGCGGCCCGGGACACCTTGAAAAGCCGCCCCGCTTTGACCGCCGCCAGAGCGAGTTTCACCGGCTCGGCGGGCGGATGGGGAGATTTGCCACAGCTGGCGGCCCGGGACACCTTGAAAAGCCGCCCCGCTTTGACCGCCGCCAGAGCGAGTTTCACCGGCTCGGCGGGCGGATGGGGAGATTTGCCACAGCTGGCGGCTCGGGACACCTTGAAAAGCCGCCCCGCTTTGACCGCCACCAGAGCGAGTTTCACCGGCTCGGCGGGCGGATGGGGAGATTTGCCACAGCTGGCGGCCCAGGACACCTTGAAAAGCCGCCCCGCTTTGACCACCGCCAGAGCGAGTTTACCGGCTTGGCGGGCGGATGGGGAGATTTGCCACAGCTGGCGGCCCGGGACACCTTGAAAAGCCGCCCCGCTTTGACCACCGCCAGAGCGAATTTCACCGGCTCGGCGGGCGGATGGGGAGATTTGCCACAGCTGGCGGCCCGGGACACCTTGAAAAGCCACCCCGCTTTGACCGCCGCCAGAGCGAGTTTCACCGGCTCGGCGGACGGATGGGGAGATTTGCCACAGCTGGCGGCCCGGGACACCTTGAAAAGCCGCCCCGCTTTGACCGCCGCCAGAGCGAGTTTCACCGGCTCGGCGGGCGGATGGGGAGATTTGCCACAGCTGGCGGCTCGGGACACCTTGAAAAGCCACCCCGCTTTAACCGCCGCCAGAGTGAGTTTCACCGGCTCGGCGGGCGGATGGGGAGATTTGCCACAGCTGGCGGCCCGGGACACCTTGAAAAGCCGCCCCGCTTTGACTGCCGCCAGAGCGAGTTTCACCGGCTCGGCGGGCGGATGGGGAGATTTGCCACAGCTGGCGGCCCAGGACACCTTGAAAAGCCGCCCCGCTTTGACCGCCGCCAGAGCGAGTTTCACCGGCTCGGCGGGCGGATGGGAAGATTTGCCACAGCTGGTGGCCCGGGACACCTTGAAAAGCTGCCCCGCTTTGACCGCCGCCAGAGCGAGTTTCACCGGCTCGGCGGGCGGATGGGGACATTTGCCACAGCTGGAGGCCTGGGACACCTTGAAAAGCCGCCCCGCTTTGACCGCCGCCGGAGCGAGTTTCACCGGCTCGGCGGGCGGATGGGAAGATTTGCCACAGCTGGTGGCCCGGGACACCTTGAAAAGCCGCCCCGCTTTGACCGCCACCAGAGCGAGTTTCACCGGCTCGGCAGGCGGATGGGGAGATTTGCCACAGCTGGCGGCTCGGGACCTCTCCAAAAACTGTTGAAGTCTCGGAGTACCCCTCATACCTCCTGGCTGAGCCGATGGGAGAAGGTGCAGTGTGACTGGAGGGAGGTTCGGTATCAAAAGCCGATGACGACGCTCATTCAGCTGTCTCCGTTTTGCCTCTCCTTGTGGACTGGTCGGCCGTGGGAGGTAGTGGCAGTTGCTTTAGAGGGTTAATTGCTATAGTTCTGTAGCCTCAACTTAACATTTTATATTGTTATTAATTTGATGGTTATTATTGATTTCTGTATTGATTTCTGTGTTGATTTCTGTATTATTGATTTCTGTATTGATTCTATTTTTGTGCTCCTCTGTTTGTATTGGGGGATATTGTATTAGACATTTTTATTGTATATCTTATTCTGTATTTTGCATTGTTTTTTGTATCTCTGTATTCTGTTGTAAACCGCTTCGAGTTATCAAATGATGAGGAAAGCGGTATATAAATTTAAAAATAAAATAAAATAAAATAAAATAAATGGCCCGTGGGCCAAACCAGGCTCCTGATGCCAATTCATCTGGGCCCCAACGCCCTCGTTGATCCTGGAAGTCAAATTAAAACACATTCTGTGCATGCGCAGAACATTCTGTGCATGTGCAGCACACATTTTACTTCCGCTTCCAGGTGGGAGAAACCAAATGACCGGCCCGATCAGTAGTCCAGGAGGCATGGCCAAGGCCTGCAACCCTTAAAAATCTTCTCTATTGCCCACATATGCTCTAAGTCTACATTGTTGTATAATATGTTGCACTGTCTGTCATGGTGCCCTGCACTCACATGCTGGTGAATTTTCCCCATTTATGTCCGCACATCTCCCGTGCCCTGTACGTATTCTATTAAGGCTAGTCCACATCTTGTGAGGTTGATCAAAACTCGGTGGTGTTTCAGTTACACATTTAAAATTTTGGTACTGGTGTGGTGCTTTTTCCAACCATTCTCTTCTCCATGCATCCTGCAAGTTGAACTCTTCATTGTCTCCAATAGTGGTGCTGGATAAAGGTTGGACATCTTGAGTGGAGTCTGTTAATGTTCAGGTCTAATATATGTCAGAATTTGCTGGTAGTTCTGGTGGAGGAATGTTACTTAACGCTGGAAGCCAGTAAGTAGGTGTGGACCTAATTGTTCTGGATATAACATGCATGGTGTTACTTAGATGTGCATCTCTCTTGCTTACATGAGTGCTGATTAACTAAGCAGGGGTGCAATATTCTGCTGTGGAGTAAACTAGACTTAATGCAGAAGTTCATAATGTAGTGGATGAGGATCCCCAAGTTGTGCCACATAGTTTCTGTATGATATTGTTCCTCGTTCTCATCATACAGAAAGGTAGCCAGACACAATCACCATCTATATGCAGGAGATGGATTTTGGAAATAAAACAGGAGGATTAAATATCCAGTCCTCCCACTTGCATCCTAGATTGCTGTATTATATCAAATCCTTTGTGTGAACTTTAAATGAGTAACAAACTGCGACGGCTCGGGTGTAAAATAACAAGAATGCGGAGGATCCACCCGAAAAATAGGGTGAAAGGAAAAATACTATATAAAATGATTTTTTAATATGTCATGAAGAGCAAGGAGAGTCGGTGAAGGTACCCCTAGTAAATGATGTTCGATGATGAGAAAATGTCTAGGGTACACAAAAGGAATATATTCATGTGGTATTTAAATTCCATGTAAGGGTATTATTTTTCCTTTCGCCCTATTTTTCGGGTGGATCCTCTGCATTCTTGAATTTTAAATGAAACAATTTTAATTAATTTAATTTAATTTTTAGATTTTTATGCCGCCCACTCAGGTGAACCCAACTCAGGGCAGCTACAACAGATTAAAAAACATATAAAAACAGATTAATACATGAGTGTTATAGTTTGTTCTTCCCCAATGTAGATTAGTATTCATTGAAAGGGCAATTCACAGAAGGCTTGAGGAACAACTGTCCCAACAGAAAGTTTAGACTTCATCTCTCAGAGAAAACCCCAAACTTCATAATCAACAGTAAGGGATTAGGGAGGTTTTAGGTAAAAGGTTTAAGGGATCAAATGTTCTCCACCTTCTTCTTCTGCCATATCTGAATCCAAATATTGGTAATCATCATGGTGATCAGCCATGAACACTGTCCTGAGAATATAATACCATGGCCTTTCCTCTGCCTTCCACATTGCAGCATGACACCCATACCACTGATCCAGTTCTGTGAGTCACTTTCTGGTCCTGAGCTGTTTTGGCACACAATGTCCTCTTCAGCCCCAGGCCAGTATTGATGAAGCTGCTGCCATCCATCAAGATGGAATCAAATCGGATTTAATCCACTTGGGGACCATCACCATATGGACTTTGGCACCTAAGGTTGTCAGTTCTCAGGGTTGTCAGGTTAGTTAACCACATGACACTCGGCACTGAGTCGCTGCCAGCATGGTCTACTCTATTACCATAGCAGGATAACCTGGCCAGACTTGAGTTCCCTACCTGTGATTAACAATTATCAGCAACTGATATTATTGTGCTAAAGCCTGGACTATTAATTCACAGAGGTCAAGTCAGCCAAATGAATGATACAAAATCCACATCCAGCTCCCTGGAAAAACAGGACAATACACACTGAAAGTAAGAAAATGCTTTGCATCAAGCAAAGCAGAGTTCCCAAAGCTGAGAAATTAAATGGTTAACACTATATGTCTGTCAGCAAGAGGGTACCATACCATAATGGATTGTAATAATTTTCCACAGAAGGACGTATCTTAGAAAAAAATGGTTAATGCTAGATGACAGCTCATGCCGAGTCAGTAAAGGGCACATTGTAATAAGAAAACTGCAGAGAGATGCTTGTGATAGTCTGCTCACTGTTAACACAAAAACAAGACCAGCCAGCTCAGCAAATAGACTGCAGCTAATAGAACCATTATTGTCATGTGTCAGGTTATGAAAAACAGCAATGGACAAGAGTGGAAAGAAAATTTTAATCCTTACCACTAGAGGTGAAATCTGAAATCTACAGCTTTGACCTGGCTCTGCAGCCCCCATTTTGAAGCATGCTTGAAACAAAAGAATCTGGTCTGCACATTTGCCCATGATTTTTGGAGCTTCCAGCTATGCAGTGCCCGACGTAATAAAATCTCAGATGGGGCTGAAAATTACCTTATATTCACAGCTTTTTAATGTTCTAATAAAGGTATTACCAACCCTTTTGCCAAAGTGCAAAAAACATCACAATGAAAGAAACGGAAAATCTGAATGTTACAGATTGATCAAACTCACCAGCTAAACAGTTCTGAACATGTAAGGCTCTCCAATACAGTACATGAAAGTGAATATTTGTAAATGAAGGTAATAATCACAATATAATCTTGTTTTGTAGTTTGCTGTGTATAACTCAGTGTGCCTAGCAATAACAGTAATCCCCCTCTCCCATGCAAATGATTTCCACCAAGGCATTTTTGTCTTTTGTTAATATCTTATTTACCCTTTATTATCCTTGCCTCTCCCCTCACCAAATTCCCTTCATCCTCTTCCTACTGTCAAACATCAGACTGCAAATTCCTTGGAGCAGTTCTACACTTCTGGTTGCATTTATGTTGTAAAGCAGGTATGACCTTCTTTTCTTTTATTCAACAGAGACCCATTATTCTCTAAACATTGCTCTGTCAGCTGAAAATGTGTTCCGGCATATATATTGAGCCCTCAGAAATAATCAGGCTTCATAAGCATTGTAAAGATTTCCCATTTATGGAACAAGTAGAGTGGGGCATAGAATTACAGCCATGATACACATCCAAGAAAGTGTTCATATGCCATTGCCTAGATCTCTCCCATTGTAACTGTGGATACACCTTTTCCCATGATTGAGACAAAACAGAGGGGAATGTGGGTGCTTAAGATAAAAGAAACGAGAACAGGCTACTACTTCATCACCCCATCTTCTCTTAAACAATTTGCTAGCACAAGTAAGAAGAAAGTCACCATTAATCTCCATGTTTCAATTATCATTGGGATAGCATATAAAAACTCCATTTGCAACTATGACTACTAAGCTGTCCACAAAGAATCTCTAGTTTCTCTTCCCTTAGGAAGGTTGTAGGGTTTTGCTACCCTTTTAGGCTGCAATCACATATATCTGTGGCAGGGAATTCTAACCCTCTGGATGGTGTGGAATGATATTTCATAATTTCTAATCACAGTTAATTATTTTATGGCTAGGCCTAAGAAAGTCTGATTTCAAAAACAGCCAGAAGACCAAGGGTGCTTCATCCCAGATAGACAGTTACCTGATAATATGTTCTACTGGAATCCATTTTTGAGTAGATGTGTATGGGAGGGCTGCACCATCCCTGAGCCACAAGTAACCCTGGGATAACACCAGGCATCATGCTAACCCCCACGTCCAATATCATATACATTTGCATACCCAGCAACCAAGGGCCAATGATTATCATACTTAGGTAAAGGTAAAGGACACCCTTACTCGAAAGCAAGTTGTATCCAACTCTAGAGTTCAGTGCTCATCTATGTTTTATAGCCAAAGAACCAGTGCTGTCTACGTCTGCAGATGTTTCCATGGACATGTGGCAGGCATGCCTAGATACCAGAGTATCATACTTAACAAGCCTGAAATGAAAAGTTCCAGACAAATGAGCACCAATGGGAAAATAAATATAAAAGTGATGGTCCAAAAGTTTTGAAGAAAGGGGAATAAATTAGGCACTCAAGAAGTAAGGGAAAGAAACTGGGGGTGGGGATGGGGACTAGCCTAGAGAAGAATGGTTATAAATATAGAAACTTTGTCATAATATAAAAAGGTTATGCACTCCTTTCTGAAATTCTTATAAGTGTGTAAGTACACATCATATTTGCTGAGTATTAGAAATCAAGTGCTTATCTGAAAGATACAAGATGGCCAGAAAGACAGTCATGATGGAGAGGCTATCTTCAGTTTTAAGATGCTCCTCAGACTTGGTCTCTAATGCATAGAACATGCAAGGAACATGTTTCCTTTGATGAAGGAGATCCATATTCTTGACCCCATTAAACTTCAACATTCACCAAATTATCTTGGGCCAAAGATAATTTCAAAGAAACTTTAACCTATCTCATAAGGTTTTTGATAGGATAGAATCAGCTCCAGATAGCTGATGAGTTCTGTGAAGAGCTGGAGAAACAGTCTGCTCAACACGGATTAGGCAATTTTCCCCATGCTGAGATGTCAGGATGCTCCAGGTCAGGCACTGTTGATGAGCTGTTTGGGGAAATTGCTAGTATAGAGCAGTGGTAGCTTTTCAGAGTGGCAAGAGCTCAAGGAGGAGGGATGGCACACAACTCAAAGTGGCGGCTGCATTTTTCCTAGATGGCTGGCTGGCTATGCAAAGGTTTTTTTTACTGGTAAAGAAGAAATGACTATCCTACAAAACAGTCAATGTCAATGAGATCAATGTCCTATCCGGATGTTTAGAAGCTGTTGTGGTCTGGATGGGGGACAACGGGCTACAATTGAATCCCTCCAAGACTGAGTGGCTATGGATAAGGGGTCCCACGTTATCCAGGGAGCTGCCAACTTTGGTCTTGGATGGGGCTGCTTTGCCCCAGACACACCCGGTATGCAACTTAGGGGTCCTCCTGGATTCGGGGCTGCTACTTGCAGATAAGGTGGCAGCCGTGGCCAGGAAGACTTTCGCACAACTTCGCATCATCCGTCAGTTGTGTTTGCTCCTGGACCGGAACTCCCTGCTCATGGTCACACATGCTTTGGTCACCTCCAGGCTAGATTATTGCAATGCGTTCTACATGGGGCTGCCCTTGATGACCATTCAGAGGCTGCAGCTAGTCCAGAATGCAGCAGCCCAGGTGGTGATGGGGTGTGGGCATTATGCTCGTGCCTCACCATTGCTTCGGGAGCTGTACTGGTTACCAGTTTGCCTCTGGGTGTAATTCAAGGTGCTGGTTTTGACCTTTAAAGCCCTTCATGTTAGTGGGCCAGGATATCTAAGAGACCGCATCATCCCAAGAGTGTCTGCCCATCCAACCAGAGTGGACCGGAGGGGATCTCTAATTGTTCCATCTGCCAGAGGGGCTCGTCTTTCTGGCACACGAAGGAGGGCCTTTTCCATGTCCACAGCGGCCTTGTGGAATCTCCTGCCAGTAGAGTTGCGGGAGCAGACAGAGCTTCTGCCTTTCAGAAAAGAACTAAAAACCTGGTTGGCAGAGCAGGTGTGGGGCCTGGATGGAAGAAGTGGCCCCCGCCTGTTGACTTACAAAATAAAGCCTCCCCACCTTTTTAATGCGGGCAGTTTTAATGCCACCCTGAGTCGAGTTTGCCTGATTGGGCGGCATAGAAATTTGAATTATAAATAAATAAATAAAAACACTGTAAAATGTGTCAAAACTGTGACATCCCATTCTTCCTAGTGTGATTCTAAGCAAGGTTACTTTAAGGAAGGTTGTTAGTTTAAGGTAAGCTCAGTTTGCTCATGGGGTATGCAGAAATATCCTCCTTGAAGATTGTGGTATTTTTGAACCACAATTGGGCATACCCTTGTGTCACCAGCTAATCTTTTTCACACTTTGACAGGCAGGAGAAACTGCAGAATGAACTCACCTTCATTTTGGCAGTTTCATGTCTGGCCTAGACACAGAAGAAGAAGAAATTTGCTCATTAGCTTTGATGCCCTTGAATGTAACCTAAGGATTTCAGACTCTACATGAATGCATAGACACTGGTGTATGTTTTTTTAAACTCAAACAATCCATTTTAAGAGGCTTGTGGACTGGAGAGAGCTGAAGAACAGTGGCTCCAAAGTGAGAATAACAATGTTTTTAGAAGGCACGTCCAAATACAAAAGAAAGAAGAATAGTGATGTCTCATGAATTAGTTCCAAAAGATCAGGATGCTCTGTTCCTGGTAAATGGAGACAAACCGAGTCCGCATTTGCCTCTGTTTCTGTCGGCACAGCAGTGGTCACCTCCTTTCTTTCTGACACTGGGAGACAGTCCAGAACGAAACAATCTTCAGAGAAGGCTTACACCACAGCTGCACCTGGCAACATTTATGTGCTGCAGGTGTAGACCTTTTGATACACAGCCATTACAAACCGCAACTGTGAGCGTTTAAAACATTTGCTCTTAGCAACATGAAAAGTGGCAGAGGCTTTGAGGCATAACACATCTCTCCCCCTCCCCCTCCCCCCTTTCTCCATTCATGTGTATGTATATGTGTGTGTGAAGGAGAAATAGCTTTAGCAATGTGGCAAATAGCACCCCTGAGGAATGCAAAGCTGCTGCTCAAGACAGGCAGCACAATTTCCATTATCTCAGAGAACACAAAACAAGATTTAAAAGAAAGCTCACTCATATGACACGTCACACTGAAAAACAAAATTGCTGCTGCTTAGTACTGCATGGCAATGCAAATTGCTTTATAACCGAGGCCTGTTTTCCCCTCTTTTAATCTGCACATTCAGTGTGCCTCACACTTTGCCCCTGAGTAGTTGAAAGAGCATCTTACCAAAGTATGTTCATTGAACAAGTGGGCTTGGGGCATAAGGGGAGAAAATGTCTGTGCCAACCATGAACCATTATTTGCATCAGGTAGTTCTAAAGAGTCCCCAAAGACTCAGTAGATAAGGGGGCTTACTTGTGGCTTCCTGCCTAGAAGAACAAAAAAATGGTATAGTATAATAACACTCTTGAATAGCTCTCTGGTAGCAGCTCTGTGTGAGTGCTGCTCTAACACAGCAGTGGGCAGCATATGGCTCTCAACCTAATTTAAACATTCCTCTGTAAACTCTCCAGGAATAATCCATCTATCCCATGCTTGGCAGGTGTGAAGAGGAAGGTAGAGAGTAGAACAGAAACCAAAAGTGTGGAGACAAAAAGAGACAGGTTGGCATTCCAGTGTTGGGGGTCGGGACATTCCGGGTTCGTTTTAAGAGACATTCTGCGGAACTTCCCCTAGTGGTGCTAAGAGGGGGGAGTTGTAGCCTCCTCGGGACGCAATGGTTTCAGCCTTTAGGTTTGTTCATAGGGGGGGTGCATGCCGTAGGCGTGGACCCAATACAAGCGGTGTGCGACGCACACCCCGCCGTTTTTAAAAGTGGACTGGGAAAGTTCAAGGGACCCCCTGTAGCCTTCGACCTAGACCCGGAGGTCCGCCCGATAAGACTCAAACCGCGCAGGGTGCCGTTCGCACTAAAGGACAAAATAGAGGCGGAACTGGACAAACTGGTGGGTCAGGGGATTCTTGTTCCTGTGGATTCCGCGGAGTGGGAGACTCCAATTGTAACAGCATTGAAGGCTAACGGGGAGGTGCGCATTTGCGCTGATTATAAGTGTACAATTAACAAGGCGATCCGCCCTAATGCATACCCGGTGCCAGTGGTCAGCCACCTCCTGGCCAGGCTGAATGGGGGAAAGTGTTTCGCTAAGCTCGATTTAGCACAGGCCTACCAGCAACTCCCTGTAACCCCCGCCACAGCGGCGGCACAAACAATAGTTACACACAAGGGGGCATTCCAGGTGTCGCGGTTACAGTTCGGCGTGAACTCGGCACCTGGCCTTTTTCAGTCGCTCGTGGAACGCCTCCTGAAGGGGCTGGAGGGGGTGTTGCCATATTTTGATGACGTGTTGATAACGGGGGGGAGTAAGGCCGAGCTGGCACATAGATTGGATAAAGTTCTGACCGTGTTCGAGAAAGCGGGGCTGCGACTGAGAAAAGACAAATGTGTATTTTTCGAAACAGAGGTTGAGTTTTTAGGGTTCCGTGTCACGCCCGAGGGAATTAGGCCGTCCAAATCTAAGGTAGCCGCTATCAAGAAAGCTCCTCGCCCCACATCCAAAACCGAACTGCAGTCATTTCTGGGGCTTCTCAATTTCTACCATACCTTCCTTCCACGGAAGGCGTCTGTTGCCGAGCCGCTCCATCAGTTACTTAAAAAAGAGGTAAAATGGCTGTGGGGTGACGAGCAAGAGAGGGCGTTCACAGAGTTAAAGCAACTCCTAACATCCGAGGCAATCCTGACTCATTTCGATCCCAAACGGCCAGTAGTTTTAGTCTGCGACGCATCCCCGGTGGGGGTGGGGGCGGTGCTTTGCCACGTGTTGAACGACGGAAGGGAGGCCCCGATAGCATTTTATTCAAGGTCCCTGTCCCAAGCAGAGCGGAATTACGCACAGACCGACAGGGAGGCATTAGCGATAGTAGCGGGAACCAAAAAAATTTCACGATTTTCTGTATGGTCGCCCGTTCAAGATCGTGACTGATCACAAACCCCTGTTAGGAATCTTCACTGCAAATAAGCCCACGCCACAGATCCTGTCCCCAAGGATGCTGCGGTGGGCTATTTTTCTTAACGCATACCAACATGAGTTGGAATACCGGCCCGGGAAGGAGATCAGCCATGCAGACGCGCTCTCACGGTCTCCGTTGCCATTGTCAGACGATCAGAAGGCAGGGGTAGGAAGAGACCGCCAGGTATTGCTAATAGAGGTCTTAGATTCACCCCCAATAGTACCGGCCGACATCGCCAAGGCGACGGGAAAGGATAGAACACTGGAGAAAGTATGCTCGTGGGTACAGAAGGTGGTGGTCCAGTTTCCCCAACAAAATTCAGGAAGGGATGATGCAAGCTGAGTCTCTGCACAATGAATTTCAAGCAGATATATTATCTTCAGAAACTGTTGCACCCAAAGCTGGTGATTCTCTTGGAGAGTAGTAATTTCCTGTTGGTGGGGTGCAATGGTCAGATTTTTGAACCAGAACTTGTGAGACTGGGTGCATACCCCCACTTAGGCTTGGACCAGAAAGGTTGGCCATGAGCCAGTAACACTATTTTGTCCTGGCTGACTGCATTGTATTATTGTGAGGTTAAGGAGGAGGAAACACATTTGTACCACCTGGAGAATGTTGGAGGAAAGGCAGACCATTCATGCAAAAGTTAAATATAAAATACAGTTTGTTCTTGGATGCCAGAGAAGAAGATTAATCATGATCTGTTCCTTTAGGACAGGGGTTCTCAACTTATGGCCAACGAACCAGATCTGGCTTGTGGCACCAAATAATCCAGCCACAGCCCTCGTTCCAGTTGCCGCCGCCACTTGAATCAGCCACAGACTCATTTACGGCAATTGTAAACACATCTATGACAACCATAAAAGGGGGGGACAACCATTCCAGCCCCCTCAACTGTTTGAGTGAGTGTGACCTGGTCCCTGACTTGAAAAGGTTGAGAACCCCTGCTTTAGGACTACCTGATAGGATTTCGTCACTTTAACTCTCATATCTAAAAGGGCTCTAACAATGAAATCAAGCCACAGCCCATTCCAAATAATACCATATTTGGTTTCTAAGGTGCTTTTACCTCTAGTCCGCTAGTCATCATAGTTGCCTAATGCAGTTGAACTCATGAAGCAGACCTGTCAAGATGATTATGTATTCCCTCGTCTCAGAACCCCAATGTTTTCTGAAATATCAACCCCTCTTATCAACATCTGATGAACTCCTTTGATGTTATTTTTGTTTAAATCATCAGTTTATCTGTTTCTTAATTTACCAATTAATGCAGGCTGAGCATTGAGGAATAGTTTGCAAGCTTCCAAAATGATGCCTTCGGGACACACTTTTCATCTTGCTTGTGGTTCCTCTTCCTGTTATATCAGCATGCAGCAGTTATCACAGTAGGATATCCCTTGACACTGAATTTAAAAAATCTCTTGCCATAAGTCCTGGGCCATTACAACATGCAAAGCAACTTTAGATTACTGCATGGCCATTAATGGAAATCACTGGTCATAAAAGATTCATTACAAAAAGGGGAAGGAAAACTCATGGTCCAGGAATCACATTAAGAACAAATAAGACTAATCCTCCCTCCCCCCTTCCACAATCCCTCAGTCATGCACATCCATCTAATAATAGCTTGCTTATGGTTTCTTTTTCCCCTACATTAAGTATAATATTAAGTAATTAGCCGTAAGCTGGGCCTGGTTACTGAACCATTTCAAAACTAAAGCTTTTATGCTGAAAACACGATTTAGCAAAAGAACGCTCTTTGCATGCTGAATAGAGAGACCTGAAGTAAATGAGGGTCTACCATCACCGTATGATAAGGCACGATTGGGACTGCAAGATAAATTTTGCAGAAATTGGTATTTGTTTTCATATACCTGGTTACCAAAAGAATGGTTAGGAAAGATGAGTAAATGGTTATATGGAAGGGGACACAATATTTGCAGCAAGTAATATGGAGAACAGCTGGGAAGCAACATGACTTGTGACAGAGGTCAAAATTGAGAAACTGGGTATAAGCGCAAAGAAGGGTTGTAAATGGGATTAGTATAAATATAAGAAGCTCTCATGTGGGCAGAGAAGAAATGGGGAAAGGGTGCTTGATGACTGACCAAATCTTAAATCAAGATATTTTACATGTCTCAGTTTAATTTGTAAGGAAGAGAAGCTGTAAAGTGTTTGGTGTATATATTGCATAAATATTATATTATTTACATTTAGTGACTATTACCACTCAACATCTGCAGGTGAAGTGTGTGTGTGTGTGTGTGTGTGTGTGTGTGTGTGCATGTGTGTGCGCATGCACACATGCAGACACATGCATGTGCATGCATGCGTGTGTGGATGTGTGCATGCATGTGTGCACGCTTAAAAGAAATTGCCACTTTGCCCACTGCCTTTGAAGCACAGATGAGGGTCATTTTTGGAACCAGCCATTAACACATTCCACAGCTCTTCAAACCACCAAGTGCATATAAGAGAACATGCATGACATCACTAAATTATACAAATGTTATTAGAGACTGTCTGTCTTTGGAGGGACGGGGGCGGGGGTGGAGATTGTTCTTGCTTATTGCCTGACCACTTCTAAACTACAATAGTAGAAATGAAATAATTAATTTGGAACAAACACAGGGTTATGCTTTGGGGAAAACTGCAAGCACTGTAATTAGCAGCTGGGAGCTTATCAATTGAAAAGAATAATAACCGGAGAGACATTAATACCAACTGCCAACACGACACAACAACAGTGCATGTGAAAGCCGGAAATGGGAAATGAGAAAGTATTCTGTTTTGTGCATCTCTTAAAAGCAAGCTGCTTTGACTTAAATTTAAAGACCTAAAGCATGGATTGGAATGCAATCAAGTTTCCATAGTTCTCATCTGGGTGCTCAAATGGCTGTTCTGCAAGCTAGGTGATCCTGCCTTTGATTGACAACTCTTTGACAATTCCAGTGAAACAAGAGATGAAATTCTGTGTTACAAACAAGTTGCAAGTATGATGAACAGGGGAAGATAATAAAAATATCGTGTCAGAAGGAGGAGGAATATGTTCAATGTTAAGGTGACAAAAACATACCTGTAATGTACATTTGTTACTTTAGTCACTAGATGTCCAAACCGCAGTGCTCATCTTAATTGGGGAGTTTTATATTTTTATATGAAATATATTAGCTGAAGAATTTACTTGGCCATTGATTTTTGTAGTATTCTCAGTAGTTCCATAAACAAACTACAATAAACACAACAAATGCAGGAAGAAGGTGATACCTTTATTGGATCATTGAAAGAAATCAAACCTTGCATGAGCTTTAGTGATTCAAGATCACTTCTTCAGGCATGCATCAATTTTTTGTGGGTAAGACAATGGTCCATGGGGTTGCAAAGGGACGGAATCAACTATGTGACTGAACAACAACAAAAGACAGGAAAATTATCAATGAAAGTACTGTATGAAACAAGTTTCAAAAGAAGGCCTTCTGCAGGGGTGTGTGTGTATATAGATACCTGGTTTCCTGTGTTTGTTGAATGGGGGAGGAGATCAGATGCACTCTGCTGTTCCCCCTCACAACTTACACCTAAGCAACAATGCCTGAAACAACATCTTGCCTTCAATGTTTGGGACACTCATTGACCGTATTCCTGCCCTGTTCACAAGGAATTGGTGCATGCCTGAAGACATGATCTTAAATTACAAAAGCCTAAATAATCTTTGATGTTTTAATGATCCAACAAATTATCACCTTCCTCCTGCATTTAGTTTTGAAGTTGTCTTGGAAGATTATGATAGCATTGGGGTGTGGAATACGATTAATTAAACACAGACAACACAGACAACTTTAATGTTCATCTTGTTGTATCACATTGCTGGTGAAAAGAAAAATAGATAAAAGTTTAAAAAAATAGAATTCTTTTTCTGCTGAATAGTAAGCAAAAATAAAGTGACTTATTTGCAAATCACATGCATTAAGGAAGTGTGGGTGTTACAGTAATTTTGGAAATAATTTTATTAATATTTATATATAAAATCTATGTGTATGTGTGTTATGTTCTGACTGCTTGGCCCAAGTAGTGTTTCAAATGCTCTGGGGATATACACAATATCGTAATCCTATGCAGGGATTTTCAAAGGTTAATAATTAGCACAATCTGAAACATAAAATAAGTACTGCACTGCATATATTTTTCTGTCTATGCTTGTTATTTTTCAAATCAGAGAAGCAGAAAGTCAGTAAGACAGATGCAGATATTAAGGTGGAAGGAAATCTCAACGAAATTCATTAGACTTTTTTCCTGACAAAGATGTTAAGACCAAGCTGACAGTTACTCACAGTATTTGCTGCTAGAATTAGAGTTGCCAAAGGTGCTTTCAGTGATAATGCAATAAACTGTATTTTTGGAAATAATATGAAATATTGCATGTCGGCAAATTGACTATTCTTTGCATCTCAAACAGTCTTAGAACAAAGTTCAGGACTATTACAGCTGTTGTTTGACCCCGTTGCTTCTTCACTTATAAGGCCATCTATTACAGTGGTGGAGAGCACAAGCATTGGGTGGTACACAATAAGAGATAAAAAGAGAATATTCTAGAAGAAGGATGGAGAAGATGTTAGGTGCAAATCAGGGAAGTGATTCAACAACTAGGCACTGCAGAATAGTCAAGATGCTAGTTTGGAGGAGAAGATCAAAAGGAGCTGAATAAACCATGGTGATTAGAAGAAATAATTTTGCTGTTGTATTTTTCATAATAAAGGCAGGAAGAACAGTGTGGGTCTGAGGGAAATACCTTGAGAGTGATAGCAGTAAACAACCATGTTGGACATCTACACAGAAAAAGTGTTGTTGTTGTTGTTGTTGTTGTTGTTGTTGTTGTTGTTTGGGGGACATAAGGCACTTCTGCTGCACATTGGGGACCCTGCCCTAGGTGATATTTAAAACTGAAGAAAAGTCTTCTTCACTCTCTCAAGCTTTAAATATTAAACTAGAAGCTGCTAGGGTAATCTATGGAGAGCAAAACCCACATCTTTCTGACTGGATAATTGCTAAAGAAGTGAGTCTCTCATCAGACAAGATTCTGGCTGGACCATTTGGAAATCACTTAATAAACTTTGAAGTGAAATAGGAAGATCAAAGAATAATCATGTAAAATGGGGCTACTGTACTTGGATATAGGACAAATTTTCTGTGACTGTGGAGAAAGTCAATCAATGTAGCATTTTCATGTTCATGCAGTTTATGCCTTAGCACATATACAAAAGAAGATCTAGCAAACAGCCAAGATAATGCTATTTAAATAGCCCATTGCTGGTCAAAAACAAAGTCAAATCATTTTAACATTTCAATTTATTTTGAATGTTACCTATATTTCATATGCATCCATGATTTTAAGTTGTGAAACACTGTGATAGGAAGGAAAGAAATCCATGAAGTCACCGTTTTCACTGGAGGTGCATCCAGAGATCTTTCATCCTCTAAATTAGCCCCAAAAGTTCTGTGATGAGGCACACTTTGATATTATGGTCAGCTGTCAGACCATTCCCAGTTTCAGGATTTCCCCTGAATCTACAACATGATTTTACATCCTGAAACACCAGGAAATACATACTGTCCTCTCCTCTACTTTTAAAATAAAAATGCTGGATCCAATGCTATTTAGTAGTAACAATAAAAATACACAGCATTTGCATTTTCAAACAGGATAAAGACATAGAAATCTAGGTTATTTGTCCTGCTTTCTGTATTGTGTTCTCATCCATCATTTCAATATCGTCCCTGGTAACTATAACTATAAACATTACTATTAATCCTGAGTAGATCCAATCTTTTCCCAATGGCTCTGTGCATATTCTTCAAATTGCTTCTTTTTTGTTGTGTGGCCTCTTTGTTTATTGTTCTGTGAATGATTATTATGCCCTTCTGGAACATTGCTATGCAAGACTTGAGAATACAGGTCAAGATCTATACAGTGTGACATGCCATGAGAGGAAACACTTTTACCTCTTCCTGTCTCCTCATTAGATCAGCTGACAGCTTCACCAAATAAATCTGATGTGCTGATAAACCACATTAGTGTCATATTAGTAGTTGTTGTTTTGTGTTTATTAGGGAAAAATGACCTTGAATGACTTTGAATCACAGGAATATGCAATAAAAGCATGAAATACACATGCAACCAAAATTTGGGTAAATCCATGTCTCCAAAATCTATAGTTTACCTCCACTTATTTGCCAGAGGGTCTGGCAAAGGGTTGATGGGAACAGGATGTAAAATGGAGTGCAAAGGGCCGAGAAAAAGCTGATGATGTTGGCAGAGGAGGAAGATAAGGAAGAGTGGAAAGGCTACAGGAGAAATGTTGCTAATATCGTCCATTGTATAGACAATTAAGTGCAGCATCCAGGACTTTGGGGGAAAATGATCATGTGAATCATACAACCAGTATATTTTATTACTTTGCAAAACAAGGAGTGTGCATATATCACAATTTCAGTGTACAATAATCACTCTTTCTGGTTCCTCCCTCAGTTAAGGGCTCTTGTGCTAATCTTCCTATGAAAATAGAGTTGTGCAACATCATCGGCGAAATATTTGGGAGCTCCCTTTCATTTAAATTGTTTCTGATCCTTCACCTGACTTGATTAGTGTATTATGATTAAAATTATTCTCAGAATTTGTAAATTTATTCAATGAGGAAGGTTAAAAATAGATTTTCAGAGAGCTGGAAGAAGGAGAAAACCATAATGAAGGAAACCATATGGAGAATGCATGACAAAGTGTTTTGGTTTCCCTTTTGGCAAGCTCAATGTGTGTGAGAAAGGTTCACAATGAATTACTATGAACACCAGGGTGGTTTTTTTTCCTTTCCTCATGCTGTTTTTAATCAACTATACTGCTAAAAAAAAGTGCACACAAAAATAAGTCATCCCACAATCTGAATGACTGAAATACTGTATTCCTGTTGTTGTTCACATACTGTAGTCGAATGTGCTGACAACAAAATCACACAAAACCTAACAATGGGAATCCAATTCATCAACCCATGGAGGTCTGGATTTGGAGTTACACTCAGTGACAGTGGAAGAAAACACTACAGGCTGATCCAACTGTGATGTAATGCCCTTAAATCAAGTCAAAATGAGGCTCAGTAGTGTGTGTGGCCTCCACATGCCTGTATGACCTCCTTACAATGCCTGGGCATGCTCCTGATGTGGTGGTGGATGGTCTCCTGAGGGATCTCCTCCCACACCTGGACTAAAGCAACCCCCAGCTCCTGGACAGTCTGTGGTGCAATGTGGCGTTGGTGGATGGAGTGAGACATGAGGTCCCAGATGTGCTCAATCGGATTCAGGTCTGGGGAACGGGCGGGCCAGTCCATAGCATCAATGCCTTCATCTTGCAGGAACCGCTGACACACTCCAGCCACATGAGGTCTAGCATTGTCATGCATTAGGAAAAACCCAGGGCCAACCACACCAGCATATGGTCTCACAAGGGGTCCAAGGATCTCATCTCGGTACCTAATGGCAGTCAGGGTACCTCCGGCGAGCACATGTAGGGCTGTGCAGCCCTCCAGGAAAATGCCACCCCACACCATTACTGACCCACCGCCAAATCGGTCATGCTGGAGGATGTTGCAGGCAGCATAACGTTCTCCACAGTGTCTCCAGACCCTGACACGTCTGTCACATGTGCTCAGTGTGAACCTGCTTTCATCTGTGAACAGCACAGGGTGCCAGTGGTGAACTTGCCAATCTTGGTGTTCTCTGGCAAATGCCAAACGTCTTGCATGGTGTTGGGCTGTGAGCACAACCCCCACCTGTGGTCATTGGGCCCTGATACCACCCTCATGGAGTCTGTTCCTGACCATTTGAGCAAACACATGCACATTGGTAGCTCGCTGGAGGTCATTTTGCAGGTTTCTGGCAGTGCTCCACCTGTTCCTCCTTGCACAAAGACAGAGGTAGCGGTCCTTCTGCTGGGTTGTTGCCCTCCTTCGGCCTCCTCCACATCTCCTGGTGTGCTGGCCTGTCTCCTGGTAGCGCCTCATGCTCTGGACACAACGCTGGCAGACACAGTGAACCTTCGTGCCACAGCTCGCATTGATTTACCATCCTGGATGAGCTGCACTACTTGAGCCACTTGTGTGGGTTGTAGGCTCCATCTCATGCTACCACTAGGGTGCAGGCACCACCAGCGTTCAACAGTGACCAAACTATCAGCCAGAAAGCAAAGGAACTGAGAAGTGGTCTGTGGTCACCTCCTGCTGATCCACACCTTTATTGGGGATGCCTTGCTAATTGCCTCTGATGTTCACCTGTTGTCTCTTCCATTTGCACAACAGCATGTGGAATTGTTTGTCAATCGGCATTGCTACCAGGGTGGACAGTTTGATTTCACAGAAATGTGATTGACTTGGGGTTACATTGTGTTGTTTAGGTGTTCCCTTCATTTTTTGAAGCAGCATACTTTGCTACTTTCTGGTTGCCCTTTGTCTTGGCATTCTGATGAGTGTGCTCTATTTCAAGGTATGATGCCATGTAAACATCACTGTGAAAGTATCCCTCTTCCTTACAGGATAGTTATTTATACTTCTAGTCTACCTAAGTATTTCTCCTATTTCATGCCTAACCCAAATAAATACTCAAATGTTCTTACTCCCTTTTGGCATTGACTGTGAATCCGGAGGGTGCTGAAACTACGACCAATGGGCCGGACCTGGCCCATGACACCAATTAATCCTGCTCAAGCCACCCGTGCCACTTCCAGAAGTGGAAGTAAACTTTACATATGCATATGCATGCACATAATGTGCCCATGCATGCACATAACACTGCCGTAAATGACCCATGGCTGTTGTAAACGCATTTACAACAGCCGTGGGTCTTTTACAGCAGTGTTATGCACATGCACGGGCATGTTATGTACACATGCATGTGCATTTTACTTCCACTTCCAGTGGGAGAAACCACTTCCAGAATAATGGAATTGACCTTGTCATGTGGCATAAAACTCACACAAGGGGCAAAGAGGCTATGGAGACTGAAGACATGGCTTTGTCTCAACACACCAAAAATAAGGAGGCAGACACTGTATTGGAGGAAACTCCCTGCCAAATTTTTATTAAATTTTAAACTGTTAACCCCACATCACCCCACACCCCTCAATTTGCAGAGGGCCTAACATAGTGCAGATATTTAAGTCAGGAGCCAGGGGGTTCCTTGTGACCCCTGCTCCTGATCATAATGGACAAGTCCCAAGACCCAAGAGTGTGGCACCCAAAGGCTGCCACCTCTGGCCAGCTGATTTATCGGTAGCATTTCCCTACCACCAAACATCTTGCAACCTAACTCAGGTGTCCAAAGGCAGTGACTACCACCTATGAGGCGACCCTCACTCCATCAACTGAATCTCTTGATGCGGGCTGATGAGATAAAGGCCACAGATTACAGCCCAACCCTTGGAACTCACTGTGACAGGCATCCAATCCACACTAGCTGCTGGCTGTGACCTATTTATAGGCAGCCCACCCAATGTCAACCGTAACCCTGAGGGAATCAGTGTGTGATAGGCAAAAATGTCTCACCACCATTTGTTTAATACACCAATCAGATGAGTGAGTCAAAAATTCCTACCTAGCCCAAAAGCAGTCAGCTAGTCTCTCACTGGACCCCTGGGCAGGTGGGTGGTTTGCTGTCACTCACCAAGCCCCAAAGGAGGGAGGGAGGAACCATATAAAGTTAGTCTCTCTTGCCCATCAGCCTTGTGGAGATCTCCCAATCGGCTCTCCTCAGTGAGCCAATTTCCTCTCATTACAGGAGGTTCAGGAGGGGCATAGAGCCCCCTCCCAGAGCAGGGACTGGATCGGAGGATAGCTTTGCCTGCTGAATCTCTTGATGTTCCCATGTGGGAGAAGTATGTGAAATTCCCCCACCCAGCAATAGTGATGTGTATGGATGGTTGAAATCACCAGGACATACAGGAAAGAAATTGTTTTGTTAGTGAACACCAACTGCTTTCCCTCACTAATAGATCCATTTTTCCAAGCCCACCACTTTCAGTGCTTACCTCTTAAAAGTGGGGCTCTGCACTAAGCCAGATTTTTGTTGTTGATTTAGGATTGCCAAATCCTTTTCACCAACACGTCTTACTGTTCACAGTAGAATGATAGATAAGAAGCACTTAAGAAGGCTCTGGGAAGCATCTTGATGATACAAACTTTCTGCTTATGTGGAGGCTTCTAAATCTATACAAGCCCACCCCAACCTTAATGTTGCATAGCCAAAGACATAGGCCTCTGTGAAGAAAGTAGACAGGTAGTCAGGGGTGTGCTGACTGTGGTAAAAAGGCAGGGAGTGATGATGAACAAAATATATACATTCCCACTCACCTTCTAATTTCAACTCCCCTAAATTGCAAGCTCTAAGTCATGGCAGCTTCACAGTAAATGGAGCTGTTTTTCTAAGCTTATCTTTGGTGCCAAAGGAGGAGAAGGCAGGCAGGGAAACACGGAGCCCTGCTCATTTGTTCAATCGTTCGGGGCATCACAGCTCATCTTGGCTCTTTGGATTGGCACCCAAGGAGGGTGCCATGATACTGGGGGCCTGGGCGGTGCCCCGGGCTGAGTCCCAGTAGCCCAGTGGGCCAGCCCACCACTAGTTGTAGTTGGACTAGGATATCTTATCACCCCTATCCATACTTTCATTTTGAAGGGTTGGTGGTGGTGGTTGTTATTTAATATTATATCAAATTACATAGGCATTTCCCCATATTTTTAAGTGAAAAGAATACATTTAGACATAGAGAAAAATTGGGTGGAGAGAAGTGCTTTAACTCGTTATTATTAATCTTTTTTGTAACCTTGATAGTGCTGCTTTTCACCCCTGAGTGGGAAAATGTAAAGAAATATGTTCCACTTCCTTTGTTGTGTGTATAGGGGTGGGTGGGTGTCAATTTAATGGTAGAAATTTAGATGAAGAGGGGTTAAACACATACTAATATAAACTGCAGACCCCTACTGTTGCTTTTCATATACAGACACATTCTTACACAAAGTTACATAGAAATTTATTAAATTTGCACTTTTCCTCTCTTTTTTGTAACAATACTCTCAGACATGGGCTGGAACCCCCTTAGAGAGTACTATTCCAACCTCCACATGATTATAAAAAACTAAGACTCTAAAGGATGTGAAAGTTTTATAGCAGTTGGAATGGGTCTCAAAGCTCTCCCAACTCCAGAAAATAATATACATTTCCTGATCAGCCACAAAGTATAGCAAAAATGTAAAGCTGATTAAAGGCTGTGTTTCACTGTGCCTTAACCTCACATATGCACACATGAGGTGATGTGCAGGAAATAAATTAGAGAAGACTGCAATCGAATGAAGAAGAAGCAAGAATCCATGCAGTAGCAGGTTCCCATCCATCCTCTCTGATACTTCGGGAAGCAAAGACTCGGGAACATTTATGTAGATTCAACAAAGCACTGAGATTTTTTTCCCCCTCCAGCACATGCTCAAATTAAGTATTCAGCTTTTTGCTTGCTGAATCCTCTTGGTAATTTGACTGGCTCATAATTTCCCTGAAACCAAGATCTGCCTGACTAGCCCATTAACATTGTAGCTCATGGCTCTTTTCTAAGAATCTGCATATACATTATACCACTGCACAAATCCTCAAAATCATATTCAACATTTCTATCTCTCCTTTCACATGAAGAATTTGATATTCTTCATTTGGGTCAAACATTTATTCTTCAACTTGCTACCAAATCCTGGCTCCCATTTATAGTCTAAGGACTTTGCTAAGAGATATCTTTTCTGCTCACATATTCATGTGCTATGCCCAGAGAATAAACCAAAAAAAGTAATCTTACCCCAACCATTCTAAATGCTTACTTTCAGATGCTTGAAATGGGGGAAGAAATTGATTAAAGCAAAATGGTTTATGCAATACTTCCAGGCATTCTGCATCACTGGCATAACTTTTATGAATCATTAATGCATTTTCTATAGTTTTTTAAGAAAAGGTTTAATTAAACATAGGACAATTATAGAATTATTAGGTATGTTGTGTGATGGACCCATTGCTCCTGAGTAGACCTGAGGGCCTACAAGTAAGTGGGACCGCACTTGAATTGACACCCTGTGGCTAAGCAATACAGGATTTTAGCTTGCCTTCTCACATGTCCAGACCTCAGTCAGGCTGTTAGTAAGGTAGTGGATATCAAAAACAACTCGGGTCATCTTCATGTCTCTTAAAGCTATGTTGTAGCAAAACCACTTACAGATTTCTTAGTTTCAGAAAACAAAACAGTTCTAGGCAAATAAGGCTTTTTCAGTTCATAAAGCACATTTAAAATAATGAAAACCTATCTAAGTGTGGAAGCCCTGAGGGCCCCCCTCTTAGATTAAAAGTGACTACCAGTACATGTTTGATGAGTTCATAGCATACCCATAGACTTACTCAGCATAGAAAGAGCAAAGAACCAAAGAGACCGTCTGTCCTCCCTCCTCTCTTCCTTTTTATCTCCTCCAACAACTTCCATCCTCTGGACCTTCCTCTATAGGATTTCAGCCAATAACTACTCAGCACTCCATGTCCATCCAAATTTAGGTTTCATTTCCCCCCAGAACACGAGGACAGATTGTTTTGACTAGTACACAGTTTTTGCCGAGTGATAACAAAGAATGCATCACTGCCACCTCCCTTCAGTGAATAGCACACAGAAATCTTCCTTACAGAATCAAAAAAACACAAGCCTGCATTTTAAGCAGTACAAACCCATCACATGTTGAATCTATTAAAGCTCGTAAATTAGCACTAGAACAAGAATTTTCAAATTTTGTATCTCAATGGCCCATTTGAGACAGCAAAAAATTTCTGAGGCAAAGAGAATTACAAAATGGTAGCAGGACAAAGGTGGAGCCAAATCACAATAATTAACCAGCACACAGTGTGAATGCTTCTGAGCATTCATGTTGTGTAGAAAATCATGACCTGCATGACTACTTCTAACACTGGATGACCTGTTTCTGTTAGCCTAAGAAAACTGTGGTCCTAGTAACAGAGCCAACACTAACATTAGACAAAATGGAGTCAGGACAGCCCTCGTGACATATACCTGGGGCTGGCTGGAACAAAACCAGTTATCTCCTTATTATTCCTTGTGATTCCTTTCTGTTGTAGGTCATAGCTGTGTGAATTAAACAGCCAGCTTGGCACTTCCCAAACTATATTGTTCTCAGGAGTACCATTCAGTGGAACATGTGATCCATCAATGGTGCTCAAGTGCAATCCAATGGCTAGTTAGGCTGATTTCTAAATATGTAAATAGGGTAAGGATGGAAGTATCTTGCTTTTTTTCTCCCAGCCTGCAAAATATTTTGAGCCAGCTTTCTTCTACCTTGTTTCACTAAGGTTATATAAGATCTGAGATTATCAGAAAAGAGTTCAAGGCCCATCTTTGCATAAACAAAGAGAAAGTCCTTTAAAAAATCAGCAGTGAAAAGGCATACTATATTTACTTCTGTTCATTCTGTAAATGTTTTACCTTAGAAAACCTGCCCCTTCCCCTCATCCTTTGCTAATTCAATGTCCTGCTATGTTTTGTTCACAAAAACAATACTGCATGAAGCATCAGGCCCTAGCATGATCTGGAAATTGCATCAGACACTATGAAAACTGTATTGACTAACCTGCTTGTTAACTGTGACAAAGCGCAGACAAGTTTACCTTTAAATGATACTGTATTAATAAATGCATCTATGGAGGCAAGGTATATATAATCAAAAAGGAATACAAAAAAATGAACATAAGTTTTCATACAGCTTCCTGTAATGATCTGTATGTGTAAGTGGAAATTTTTAAAATAATCATTACAATTTCAACAGGATTGAAAGACAGCAGCCAGTCCTAAGGCAATTTGGAGGTCTCAGCCTTCTATTCATAGTGTTCTTTATTTTTAGACTAAACTTAGACTGAATAGCCTTCAAAGAGTTGACGTCTTCAGGTTTTACATAGAAATGCCAAATAGTATCCATGGACTAAGTGTACCACTTCATTCATTCATTCATTCATTCATTCATTCATTCATTCATTCATTCATTCATTCATTCATTCATTCATACCACTTTACTCTTTTGTGCAAGAATAGATCACCCCCACACCCCAATTCATCCTAAGGGGATAGTGCTCTGGTGTGAACAAATTTTGTCCACCACTTTGCTCTGTGACCTCTTCCATACCAAATATTTTTCCATAGGATATGCACAAATACACCATGAACATGGGGGGGAAATCAGATACACAATGTGGCTATTTTTAAAATAGCCACATTGTATATATTTTTCTCTCCTTTAAAAAAACAGAGATAAATTGGAAGCAAATATATTGAATAATTTATCTGTAATTGCTCAATTCTGAATCCATGACCTGGTATCAAGTATGTCTGCTCTATTTAGACCTCCTGCTAAACCATAGGTCTTTAGGAAGCTTAATTATGGTTTGATATAGTATCCTAATTGACAAATTATTGCATGCAATCTTCCAACTAACAAAAATTAGAAACCACTGGTTTTAGACTTGAGATGCAATCATAGGCACACTTACATGGCAATAAAAACTCAGGATATTCAATGGAATATTTCTAAGTAAAGACATGGAAGTACTGACAATCAATTGAAGCAACTTTCAGCTCAGTGGCATAGATTGCAATGTCCTCCATTATATCCAAGTTTTAGTACACACTCTTTTTAAAAAACAACATGTGGACCTTCATTACCATATTCATCTTATAATATATGGTTTAGGACATTCTCTTTTTTCCTATCTAGTCAATTTATGGTAGCATTTTTATTTCTGATCCTAATTTATGTGTCATCAAGTTGGAACAGATTTACAGTGACCCTTAACAGGGCTTTCAAAGTAAATGAGAAATTTAAGGAGTGGTTTCCCCCATTTTATACCCTCAATGAGCTTCCATGGCTGAGCAGACATTCAAACCCAGGCCTCTGGAATCCTAGTCCATCATTCTGACCACAACACACTTGGTTATCCTGAATAGTGCTAGGACAGAGATTTTCACTTCACATCCCAAAGGCCCATTTGAGACAGCAGAACATTCTGGAGGCAGAAAAGAATGACAAAACGGTGGCAGGAGAAGGGCAGAGCTGTATCACATTAATTAATTTTATAAAAATTGTAATTTATTATACATCATGCAAAATAAAACAATTAATCATCTTATTATAAGAAGAAACAGTTGGCCATTCTTATATAATGCACTATGAAATAGAGAGTGAGGATTAAGAGTACTGGAGGAGGAAGCAGAATTTGAATTTAGAAAGAAAGATGTAGGCTGGAATGTCATTAGTATAATGATGAAGCCCATCTCCATATCAAAAGCCTAAAACCATTCATTGTGAATTGTAAGATATGATTAAGAAGCTAGCACTCTATCCAAATAGAAACAGAACCTCAGTCAACAAGGTAATGATTCTGCATATAGAAACAGTGCAACCTTTAGAGAAGGAGAACAACTATATCCTTCTTTGTTGTCATAGGAGCTCACCTCAATCAGCTTTTGGCAAATTAGCTCCTGTTGTTGTTTTGTAATTGGCCATTTGGGACATGACATGGCCTTCTATGCATATCTGATTTCTCCGGCACTTAGCCTGTGAAAGATCTGTGAGCTTGGAGAGATAATGTTGTAAGAGGAGGGAACTGCCATTTCCCTTAACATGCCATCTGAACTAGAAATATGGTTGCTTGCAGAACAGGGCTATTCTTGATCTTGATAGGAAATAGTAAGATCCAATGGAAGATCCCTTTAGAATCTGACCATCATATGCCCTGGCTGTGCACTTGTCTGCAAAAGATATTCTCACTCACAAGTGTTCGTTCTTCAGTAACCATCAAACTAGATTATGATTATCATGCTCACATAGGGTTAGCCTTTTTAAAGTATTCAGGAATTGGCACCAAATTTGACTGTAGGCTGGAATAGGAAAGTAAGAACATATTTGCCTGATATCGTAGTTGGATGCTACTTGTATCCAAGTATACATTTTCTTCCTGGGAATCATTTTCACGAAAGAAGAATGACAAACAGGAAAAATGCCATTGGCGTGAATTTGTTTAAGGTAGATCCCTAAAGGGCTCATCCACCCATAGCACTTGGCCCCTTTAGGGAGTCAGGTTATTTATCACCGCTCAACACTCGGCATTGAGTAACTGTCTGTATGGTCTACTCCATTACCATAGCAGGATGTCCAGCCAGACAATCCATCTGATATATATATAGTACTGTGCAAAACCCTTAAACCACCATCAGCTGGTTTTGGGAAACATTAATGAGTGATATGGCAGGCGGCCTAGACCAGGGTGACCAAACATTTCAGGCCATGGGCTGGTTACGTGGTTCAGCGGGCCAGTCACATGGTTCCTCCCACCGGAAGCAGAAGTAAAATATGCTTTGCAATCTGTTTTGCAACAGGATAAGATAAATTTTAAGCTGCCATTTTCTTTTGCTTAAACCATAGGTGCCCAAACTACAGTCTGTGGCCTTGATCTAGCCCCTGACACAATTCATCCGGCCTGCACCACCCACATTACTCCCAGAAGTGATGGGAGCGATGAGGGCAGCACGGGCCAATGAATTAGCACCAGAGGCTGGGGCTGGCCCACGGGCCGTAGTATGGGCACCCCTGACCTAGACACACCAAACTTGAGAGAGTCTTTTGGTGACTCTCTTCTCAATCCTCTCCATGTTCAGTGACATTTGGAGTTAGGGTATCCAAGCTATGGTACTCCAAATCACTCATTGAATTTGGCCAAAACCAGCTCGTGGTAGCCTAAGACTTTTGCACATTACTGTATATAATCACCACTTCCTATTTATTTCTGGAGCAAATATAAGATATTCGATCTTAACCTAAATAGCTTGAAATGGGTATTCAAAGAAGCATGCTTCCCTGCATGTATATCTTAACAAACTTTCACTCCCAGAATTGGCTACCTACAGCTAAAGTTATAGGGTAGTCTGAGCTGTGATCCAACAGTTTATGGAAAATCACGTTAGCCATCTACTGTATGACTTATATGATTTATATTTTTGTTGATGTTTTTACTGTAATTAAATAGTATTTATACCATAGGTATTTAATAGGCTCCATTTTGGATGTGCGCCTTCACATGGTGAAGGAATCTGAGTATGTAATGGAAGCTAAGAATTCCATTAGGGTTCTGGACTTCATTACACATATGGAATTCTAGCATGGTCACTTATGGTGGAACCATAACAAGCTGAGACACCAGACCAAGATGAATCCATCCCCTTGAGGACTTAATGGACATATAAAGTGAGGCAAATGATACTTCTGATGGTTGATGGGGGGCAGAGGAATTATTGGAAGACAGCTACTCAACAGAGGCATGAGTGGAAGATGGCACTTGCAGAAGATCTTCTATATGCAGCAGCAGTTATATATTAGTTAACATATGTTAGTATTGCACAGAAGAAGGCAACTGTCAGTTACTGCTGAATATCTTCTCCCTTGAAACCCTATTGAGACAATACAAAATGAAACAATAAATACTCCTGAGGATGAAACTTCCAAGTATGACAGCACTCAATCAGTTACTATGAAAGAGCAAAGAACATAAATAAATAGCATTATTCTTAATGAGGAAATCAGATTCATGCTGAAAAAATACTGAGGTACTGATATGCACAGATGTAAAAACAAGGTCCATAGCTGTACAATGCACATAACTAGAAACTGGAATGTGAAACATGATGCACAACGAGGAAACCAGAGAATGAAGAAAATTGACAAGAACAAATATTGATGTACTGTTTTTGAAATGTGATGTTGGAAGAGAATTTTTATTCATACCATGGAGTGCAAAAATAATAATAATCCAGCTATCACAAGAAGCTAAAATGACTAAAACTAGACTGTTGTGCTTTGGGAGTTCTATGAGAAGACAAGAGTCACTGAAAATTCACTGGGGGTGTGTGTGTGTGTGTTAGGCAAAGCCGAAGGAAGTAGGAACAAGTGACAACTTCAACATGAGATGGATTGACTCAGTAAAGAATACTGTACCACAAGCTTTAGTTTGCAAGCAGGGTTATTATTATCAAAACATAAGCAAAGAGATAAATTTATTTTGGGTTCAATTTGGAGACTATTAATGTTGGGCATAGATTTATATACTCTATTACCTATTCTGTAAATAGGATTCTTTGTTCTTTATTTGGCACAGTGAAGAACTTATGGAGTGGGATAAAATAAGCAGAAGGAAAATATAGTCTATGATAGGATCTAATACAACCGAGACACTTATCTCATCATTGCTATCTTTGGTTACAAGAATGAGACGTTTTGTATATAGGCCTGCCAAAAAGCTCCCACAAAACCCAGTCTCATTCTTTCATTATGGTCAAGAACATGTTGTCATACTGCTATTAATATTTGCCCCGCCACAGCTAGTATAACATGTTTCGGCCTTGCAGAAGCTCACTGTTCTCACTCCATAAAAGGTCTTTAATCTGAAGATTCAGAAAATAGTAACAAACCTGACCATTAATCAGCTCCACAGGGAAAACCATCTGGTGCAAACACAGATCCATTAAAGACTTCCTGCCAAAATTAGCTGCAGAACAGAAACAATGCTTTCTCTTTTTTCCTCTTCAGTATCTGTCTTTCAAAAGTGCTAAGACTGAGTCTATAATAAGTTTGTTTCCCCAAATGCTACTCCTTTTTGCCATTGACCTCTTTAAAGCTATTCTGCTTTACATGTTCATTGTTAATAAATTCTGTAACTGTTTCACCAGGGCACAGGATCTACTTGCCCCTTGATTTTCCCGACAGGCTATTTGGCATTAGGTACAAATGTGTTAGAAATGCATAATGGGACATGCCTGCCAGTGAAAAATTACAAAGTTATTTGTATATACTCTTGAGAAACTTCATAACTTTTAGATACATTCTTAACATCTGGAGCTGCAACTACCATTAAACGAAAATCAGAAGAAATTTTCTCTTTAGTGATATGCCTTTTGTTCATATGTTGTTCAATTCACAACAAGACTTTGGTACACCAGCAAAAACAACTGTCACAATGCTGCTCTGAATTTGGAATGCAGAAGATGATGCACGTTTGGTGCTGCCACATCTGAGGTTATCCTAGTCTGCCAAAAACTGTTAGACCGAGCTTATCAATTCTTTCATTTCATTGGCTGAAAAGAAAGATGATTAAAAATATGTTCCCTGAGACATAACAAGACTGAAATATTTAGGACTGGGTTTGGAATCACTTGGCCCACCAGATGTTGTTGGAATGCAACTCCCATCATTACACAAGAGGCAGCCATACCCATACCTGTCAACCTTCCCGGATTGGCCGGGATTTCCCAGTTTTCGGCACTGATTTGCGCCATTTCCTGCCCCGTGCTGCCGAAATGCTGGAATTTGGCAGTGGGGGAAAGGAGGTATTGCACAGCCCTTCTGCGCAGGTCACCTTCTACGCATGCATAGAAGGGTTTTAGGCTTGCGTAGAACCCTTCTACGCTTGCATAGAATCCTTCTACGCATGCATTGAAGGCTACGCATGCGTAGAAGGGGGCTACGCAAGCGTAAATCCCTTCTACGCATGCATAGAAGGCGACCTGCGCAGAACCGTTATGCACCAGTCCCAGATTGGCCGGAGCCGCGGTTTACAGGTATGGCCATAGTCTTGAGTTTGCTAGGCCTGAGCAGGCCTGTTAATTATAGCACAATTTAGAGGTACTGTAACTAATTCGTAAAATAAAATTCAGGTGGAAGCAAGTCCACAGCAGATAACAACAGCAGCATAAGGGCAGGACCAAATACCTGTAGTATCAGTCCAAATTCATAAGGCAGCAGATGTTTCACATTACAGAGTATTATCACTCCCCCAAATTCTTCCTACTGCTACTTCCATTCTTGCTATTGCTACTCATACAAGGGTATGACTTAGCATTGCCCTATTGTGTGGAATAAAGGTATACAGTGACAGAGAAGACCTGACTATAACAATCATTTGCTTGAAATTCAAGCACTTCAAATGTGGTCATAAATCCCTCCTACTTTGAGCTAAATGAAATGCAAGTTCAACTGAACCATAACAGGTATGCCAGGATCTTCTCAAAACCATACAAGGACATGTTTTACAGAACATTTCGAACATTTCAACACATATAGCATGGTATAAAATATGGTGGCTATGCTTTCAGATACTATGGTGTAGTGAACTGAGATCAGCAGTAAGTAAGGAATGCATATTTATCTTTTGTTTCCTAAAGGAGTGCTTATGTAGTTGATGAAGAAATGAGAAGCAGTTGTATCATAGGGAGGGGGGATTTACATCATCACACTGTGGGAAAACATGGAAGAAGACTAAAAAAAAACAACATAATACAATCACTTTTGGATGTAGTCCTGTAACAAAACCTTTGCACTGGAGGAGATCACACAACAATCATGGGCATATCAAGTGTTCAAGAGTACTTAGCATGCACGGCCAATTTACAGAATGTATTACTAGAGGAAAAACAAATCTTGTTTTCAGCCAGGGGTAGATGAAGAAAGAACAATAAGAATGGCTGTCTAAAACTAGTAGGCATACCTTTCAAATATTCTGTATTGGCCAGGATTTCCCGTAATTCAGCATCACTTTCTCTACTTTCCTGCCTGGAGCCGCCACCATCCTGTAATTTGACGGCGGGGGAAAGTTGTTACTGCACATTCCCTTCTGCGCAGAACCCTTCTACGCATGCGCAGAACCCTTCTATGCATTTGCAGAACCCTTCTACACAGGTGCAGAAGGGTTCTGCGTAGAAGGGTTCTGTGCAGAGGCCTTCTGCGCAGAAGCCTTCTGCACATGCGTAAAAGCCTTCTGCGCAGAAGCCTTCTGCACATGCGCAGAAGCCTTCTGTGCATGCGTAGAAGCCTTCTGCACAGAAGCCTTCTGTGCATGCATAGAAGCCTTCTGCACAGAAGCCATCTGTGCATGCGTAGAAGCCTTCTACACATGCGTAGAAGGGTTCTGCGCAGAAGCCTTCTGTGCAGGACCCGTATTGTCTGGAGCAGCGCTTGAGAGGTATGGTAGTAGGTTTGTGACAGAAGTGTGAATTGAACCATAGAATCCAGTCCATGTTTTCTCTCTGCTAGACTGCTTACTTCTTAATCTCCCCCCTCCCCCCTCCGGGCCAGACATTTGTTATGCTATAGAACACCTTCAATCTGCACTTTCTCCTAGTACTAGTTTTCTTGCTTCTATCACAACATATAACAACAAGTTAAACAATGTGGCACTACTCCAAAAAAATTCATTGTCACTGACTTCAGAGGCTGCTTCTCAAGGGCATGGGACTGCAATCCCTATGACAATAAGCCACACTCTTCCCTCTCCATACCCCACCATCAATTATTGCTACAGTACTAGCAGTTATTGGGAAGGCAAAGAAGATCAACAGGCATGGCTCCCATTTGCAACAACCCAAAAAATGCCCTCTATAATGGGGGGGGGGGGGCTCTGAATCTCCAGATGCTTTTGGGCTGTAACTATCATCTGCCCTAGCACGAACAGCAGACAATAAGGTATATTTACAGTCCACCAACATCTGGATGGCTGCATTTTGTGCAACTCACTCCTCCTCTATAATATCTATAAATCAGTCTAATACTGCAAGCATAAATGTTTCTTCTTGGAAAGAAGTCTCACTTGGACTTATTGAAACTTCGGTAAGCATAGAGAGCACTAGAGGCAATTTCAAACATACTCCTATCCCTCCTCCAGCAGTTATATTCATTCATGAATATGAAAAATAAAATTGTTTCTTTGCCACCAGTGAAGTGTATGAGGGAAACTTTCTGGTTTCATTTATTTTGAATTCCTTTAGGGCAGTGATGGCTAACCTTGGCACTCCAGCTGTTCTTGGATGTCAATTATCCAAAGCCCAAGTCAGCACTCCTGCTGATCAGGGCTTCTGGGAATTGAAGTCCAAGAACACCTTGAGTACCAAGATTAGTCATTGCTGCTTTAGGGGAGGAGTTCTCAACCTTTTAAAGCCAGGGGCCGGGTCCAGTGATGCACTGAAGCAGGTCGTGTCCTGTTTGGGAGAACCGGTAGTGGAAATTTCATCAGGCCATGCCCACCTGGCCAGCCACGCCCACCTCCATACCCCATAGTGTGGTCCATGCCTACAGATTTGGCCCCACCCACACATTTGGCCCCGGCCACAGAGGTGGTAGTAAATTTTTTAGAGTGCATCACGGGCCGGGCCATGCTCCCTCACACAGCTTTGGGGGCCGGAAGGCCATTTTGCCCTTCCTCCACCACATGGAACTTCCTGGTGTGGTGGAGGCAATGGGGATCCACATGAAATTGTGCCCTTGGACACATCCAGCCCACAGGCTGCAGGTTGGTAATCCCTGCTTTAGGGGATGGCTCATTCTTTTTTCAAGAACCTCTTTTTATTAGGCAAAAGGGACCAGGTCTTCCTGTTGTTTTATGCTCTGTAAGTGCTCCAGATCATGAAGCAGATACTACCTTGCTATTATTTTTACTTCATTTAGGGCTGTGAGCACAGAGTTTAAACTGCTGGTTTTGATTTTGATGCCAATGAATGTCAAGAGTCTTTGCCTGAAAGGAGCCAGGATGATCATATAGATATTTTAATAAAATTATCTCTAACAGGGTGTGTGTGTGTGTTTTTTTAAAAGGTTTCATCATTTGGCTTAGTAGATGGACACTCTTGTTAGGCTGGTTTAAAATGTGTGTTTAAAAAATCTATAACTGTGCACAGCCTTTCTTTTAAAAAACTCTTGGGATTTGAATCTATAACTCAGGAGATGCTCTTAGCCAAGTGAAACTCTCTCAAGGCCTCTTCATTCCTTTGGAAGCAATCAAGCTTCTACTCTTGAAAGGTGCCATTATACTCCACCTATTGGTTCCCAGCATTCTCGTGCTAAAGAAGAATCATAATGCCTGCTATCCCTGTACATTCAAAGGAAACAGTCAAATCTTTGTGGATCCCATCTTGCATGCCCAGATATTGCCCCAAACTTGCAAGCCTCAGCCTTATTCCTGCCATTGCCTTTTCCCATCTCCCTGTTGAAGCAGAAAGCATAATAATCATTTCCCATACTGAACCAGTGTCTGAAAAGGGAGGAAGGGGGATGAACTATAAACAAGTTTAATTTATGCAGCAAGTCCCACAGAAGACTGGGTTCTGCACTCTCCATTCACTGAAAATAATAGAAGGGATGAGCCAAGTGGAAGAAAGCCAGATTCCTTTAAAGATCTGTCCCTTGGTGATGCCAGGGGATGGAGCTCTATAAAAGAGGCTCTGACTGGGCACACTGTCAAAGCTCGGCTGGCTCCAAGAGAAAGAGATAACGCCTCTCAGACAGATGCCTGCACCTTTCCAGCTTACAAAGTTAATTTCAACTACAAAACCATCACATTGGGGGGGGGGGGTGTCTTCATTTAATGCAATCTTCCCTGATTAGGATATGAAAGTTGGCTACAACACAGAAAAAATAATCAACAGAACCTTTTTTGTTACTATTCAATTGTATAGACTTGAGGGCTCTGAGTGAATTATTTTGCTCAGTTTGCAGATTGTCAACACACACACACACACACACACACACACACACACACACACACACACACCTCTGCCTGCCTATAAATGCAAAGAAGTTGTAAAGGTAAAAGTCACCCTTGCTCGGAAGCCAGTCAAATCCAACTCTAGGGTTCAGTGCACATCTCTGTTTCATAGCCGAAGAGCCAGCACTGTCAGCTTCTGCAGACATTTCCATGGTCATGTGGCAGGCGCATGGAATGCTGTTTACCTTCCCACTGAAGTGGTCCCTATTTATCTACTTGCAATTTCTTGCTTTTGAACTGCTAGGTTGGCAGGAGCTGGGTCAAAGACGGGAGCTCATTCTGTCCTGCACTACTCGGGAATTGAACTGCTGACCTGCTGCCTTCCATTCAGCGTCTTAGCCACTGGAGGCTAAATAGCTGCTCCACAATATCTTCCACACCATTAATTTAGCAGGTATAATTTTGCTGAATGCCTAGTACTTCTACATTTCTAACAGAAATCGTAGGCTACATGGATGAGAACATGTGGCAAAGTTCTCGAGTCCAGGGTTCTTTTTTTAAAAAGAAATAATTTGCCCATGCGGTAATTGCATAATTTTATTCTCTGTATTATTAAAGCGGGGGGGGGGGGGAACCATAGCACAAGAGACAAATATAAAGACAACTTGGTACTGCCATAAAGTATATGCTCTTTTCCTTGCTGTGCAGATAAACCACAGACTCTTAACAATAGTAATTTTAAATTGGCATATTCCACTTCTTCCATGAAGCTGAAGCTAGTATCTATATATGATTATCTTGAATTTTTCTCACAACAATGCTGTATGTAGGATAAGACAGAAAAATGCTGATTTTTCCTAAGGCGATCCAAAGAACTGTACAGCTTGATCAGGAACTGAATCTATCTTCCTGATTTGAGATGAATGTTCTGCTTGGTAAACTCCTGACCCCAAAGTATATCTCAAGCGGAAACTCTACAACTTCCTTCCCTTCTCTGACTCGTATTGAGCAATACCAGGGGCAGCTGTTTCTGGTCTACTGAAGGTACCTCTGCATCAGATAAGGTCAAAGTAGGTGAGGTTGATCAGACTACAATGTATAGCCACATCTAATTCCATATGGGACACACAGAAACTTTGGGAGGGAAAAGGATGGTGCAGGAGAATAGATTAATTCATATGCAGTACAAACACTGCAGCCTCATTTCAGCTTTCCCAGCACTCATGGCTGCTTGTTTCACCACAGGAGAGCCCCACACAACTACTTCATCTGATCTGACATTTATGGGAAGGGAAGATTTTTTTAAAATGAGGAGACATTTCTAGAGGGGGGGGGGAAGAAGTTGATTTAGGTGGGTTTTTATTTGCAGAAATTCAACCTATTCCCTTTTATTTGAGTAACAAGTCCACATGTAAAATATAGGGACTCTTTTTTCCTATAGTGGGGTGGGGGGGGGAGAGAATGTAATAAGCAGAAACTACTTTGCAAACTATATTTGAGCAAGGAGTGGAAGCATTATAGACAGCCCTGAGCTTTAACAGATCATTAAAATGACAGGCAGACAGAAGACCTGAAAATGATGAGGAAGCCTTTCAGCAGTCAGGAGACCCCTGCCAAGAGGAAAAGGAAGAAGAAAGAGTAGCTGTCAGCAATTCACAAACAATTTCAGAATGCTTCCAGCTCATGCAGTCACAATAACTTTCTTCTTCCTTGCACCTAAAAGCAAATAGGGCTCCTTATTTGCCTATTTTTGGCACCATGTAAGAACTCCAACCCTCTTCACTGGTGCCCATTATTGTTGATGAGATAGATGGAAGGCACAGCAGATGATGGTGGCTAGAGTCAAGTATGACATGCAGCGCTAGAGAGAGGAAGAAGCGTTGATAAACATAAGCCACATTTCCCCAGAAGTCTCCATTCAGCCCGATTCTCCTAACAAATCCAGTTCCTTCAATCGACATGTACCTTGTTGCTGTCCAAGCACTCTTGATTCTCTCAGACAGCACGCTAAACACATTGCCTTCTGTGTTAACCAAGTGGCTGCCTCAGGTGAAGAAGTGTTATCAGTTACTATAGCAACTGCCTGGTAATCACACAGGCTCACTAATTATCCCAAGGCCAACAGCCTGCAAACTTTTTCATACACAGGTGGGGAAATATCCTCTATTTGTTTTCAATTCTTGCTCAAGATAATGTAATGTTTATTGTTAACAGGAGAACCATACATACTGGAAGCATAGCCTCACGCGCGCCTGAATGTTCAACAGAGGCTCAGTCAGCAGAAAATGGCTTTTATGGATTGGAGTTTAGACATTACACCTGCTAATTTCATTAGATCAAGCTTCTCTCAATGGTGGCACGAGTTTTTTGTATCCTCCTTTTTAATATGCAAGACCTGCTTTTGCAGTTGAAAAATTCTATTTATAAGCCAGTGTTCGGAATTCACTTTAAACAACAGTGGGATGAAACAGAAGTTTCCCCCTCTCCTTTGTTTACTTTTCCTGCCGCAACTAATAACCAAGGAACAATTGGGCAGGGTTAGAACAATACTCTCACCCACTAGTGCAACAAAAATAGAGCATTAGGGACATCTTATGTGATTTACAAAATAAAAAGTAATATTGGAGATATTAAAAGGCATGTTGTAAATATGGAAGAGAAAAGCCAGATAGTAGCTAATTCTGTAGCCCTATAAGGATAGCAGAGCAGCAACCCAACTGTGTTTACGAAAGAATTCCGAGTCTGTGCAAGACACAGAAAAAGAAAGGTAGTTTCCAATATATGTTGTCCTTTGGTATGGTCATCAGGGAATTCACACATATGTGCTTACACAGAATTCTTCCTTGTTTGTTTGTTTTGTTCTTTTTCTGACTGAACTAATTGTCATAGACTTATAAAATCCATCTTAGAACAATGGCTGTGATCAGTGGTGGGCATCAGCAGGTTCACACCAGTATGCACGTACCGGTAGTAAAAATGGCTAGCCCCGCCCACCTCCCCACCCAGCCCCACCCACCTCCTCCTCCTCCTAGAAGAGGCTTTATTTCCCCCTTCATCAAAGGCTTTTCCTGGCCTCTATTTCACCCCAAGGGCACATCCCTAGCCACTCTGGAGTGGTTGAGGAGGCACTTTGGGGTGAAATGGAACCCAAGAAAAGCCTTGGAGGAAGGGGGAAATGGCTTTGGAAGGGGCTTTTCACTATAGAGCTATGAAAATAGAAGCCTCTTCTATTTTCATCACTCTATAGTGAACCTCTGAAGCCATTTCCCCCTTCCTCCAAGGCTTTTCCTGGGCTCCATTTCACTCCAATGCACATCCCCAGCCACTTCATAATGGCTGGGGAGGCACTTTGGGGTGAAACAGAGCCCTGGAAAAGTCTTGGACAAAAGGGAAATGGCTTCAGTGGCTCACTGTAGAGTGAGGAAAATAGAAGAGGCTTCTATTTTCATAGCTCTATAGCAAAGAGCAGTCACATGGCCAACAGGCCATGCCCACCCAGTCACATGGCCACACCCACAGTATGGTAGGAAAATTATCTGATGCCCACCACTGGCTGTGATGCCATAAGGCAGACAAAATGTTACATTACTGAAAGAGGAAATTTGTTAACCACTGAAAGTGACTGAATGGATACAGGAACTCTTCTTCCTCATTCAGTTTTCATATTAACTTGTTTGTGATTGGTCATTAGGTTTTAAACACAGGTTTTCTTCAAGATCTCATTTCTCCAACACAAAAGTTTTGAATCATGTCTCTCCAACAGCAGCATATTTTCACTTTTCCTCATAGGCTATCTGTAACATAACTTTTTATAAATGGACAGAGATTGGAAATATTCTGACCTCTACTGTGTAGGTGCACAGTTAACCCATCAGTGTGGATTCACAGGGACCATGAAAAAGAAATTTCTTTTACTATTTTCCTACAGACAGATGCCTGAACTGATGTGAACATTTCGGCTTTTTTTTTTTTTTAAGTAGAAGCTGCAGCATAGGAGAGAAAAAGGGATCGGTTTGGGGAGGGGGATACCCTGGTGATTTCATTTCCCACTGTGTTGTGTGATCAATGGGGAGAAACACCAATCAGCCTGCCCCAACCAATAGGAGTTCCTGCATTTTTAACCAATGTTATTTCCCATGAGACTTTTTAAGGAAAGTAGATGTAAGAAGCTAGGGAACTACAAGAAAGGGAACCCACTGACAAGATAGTAGACATAAAAACAACACAAACCTGATAAAATTAAAAAGAATGAAGAGTAAAGGGGATAAATATTTATTTATTTAAAAAATAAAGGCAGCTGGAAAAAGCTGGGTTGGCTTCAAATACAGGTAATTGGCCAGTATAGAAATGCAATAAATAAATAAATAAATAAATAAATAAATAAATAAATAAATGAATAAATAAATAAATAAATAAATAAATAGAAGTTTGCTATTGGGATGGAGCAGTGTGATAGCAGAAATGTCTGTGTGTGTGCATGTGTGTGTGCACACACATGTGTGTGTGCGTGTGAGTGTGTGTGTGCACACACACGCAAACACAAACACACAAACACAGGCTCATCCAGTATTTGCTCCCGTGAAGATGTCGGCTGGAAATCTATCAGGTTGCCAGGGCAGCACTCTATACAGAGAGTTGTTCTCTTGTACTGCACACTCTCCTCCCAGGCACATGGAGCTTGATTGTAAGGTGTTCAAACAGAGGGGCCACTGTAAACTGCTGAGACACATGTCATGCAACTGCCACTTTGCCTAATCTAGAAGCCAGCCTCCTTGGCTGGTTTTCTTTGCTCCACGTCAAGAAATGACAATCTGCCATGGTCTTGCCTGTCTTTTGACTCTACATGAATGTAGATTTTAATTAATTTTTAAATATTGTTCTAGGCTATGGTCTTTACCATTCACAATAAATAAAGACTTGAATAGCAGTGCAGTATATCCCTCCCTCTATCCCCTCCCCCCCCCATATAAAAAGAAAATGAAAAGAGGAAACTGGTTCACTCCATTCACCATCAATTTAGATGTTAATGAGACTTTTATTTTCATTCCATGAAAACACAGGATGACTATGGAAGGAATGAGAAACAAGCTCCTCATCTTTTCTTTTTAATGAGCACCACTTTCCTTTTTCGTCATGGAAGGAGGCAGTTTTTCTCTCCTTTCTCTACATTTTCATTTCCCTCTTCCCACACAAGCTCCTCTCTCTCTCTTCTCAGAAATCACACAACAGGGCAACAAATGTTTGTCACCTCAGTGAAGGAGCACATGCTCTCAAATGCACATTTACAAAAGTAAGAGGCGAGAGGTTATTTGCCCAAATAAAATTTGCAGATAGAATGAGCTAGTACTTAATACTTCCCACGGAAACACATATTCTTATGTAAACTCTTTCCCCCAGCCATTTTCTCCTCAGGCTTGCTTTCAGTTGCAGGGACTATTTATGCGGGAAATGGATGAAACCCCTTCAACCTAGCCATTATTTTTGCAAGGCAACCACAAAACCATATGGCAACACAGTTTCAATGACATCGAACTTGACCAAATGTAGACAATAGCTATACAGTGATACCCACGTCCAAACTTGGTTCCACAAGTTTGGACTTTATATAGATTTGGAATTTGTATGAGGCATGCAAAATCCTTGCCGCGATGCTTCAAACAACATCCAAATCCTTGCTGCAATGCCTCGTACAACATCATTTCCATAGAGATACATTGTACTGTAACAGCACAGACTTCAGGGCAAAGTCAAGGAAACAGACAGGAAACTGACAGAACTTTAAGAAATCATTGTCTAAAGGCTAAATACATTACAAAAACATGTCAAACAACCCTGGTTTTAGGGGACAACCCATACAAAAAGTTTTTAACTTTTGAAAACTTTATGAAGTGCAGGTTTAAAAGTTAACATGTCCCATCATGCAGCACAGTGTTAATCTGCAGCCATGAGGCCAATCATCCATTTTGTACAAGCTGATGTAAACAATTACTGGATGGAAGCAAAGACAAAATGGATGGCAACATGTCCCATCATGCAGCACAGTGTTAATCATCCAAACAGCAGCAAACACCAAACAATTGCCCACCCCACCAAACAGTGTCCCCCAAAAAAAGACCAACATAGGAAAATTATGGAACATGCTATTTGTTTTTAAAAACCACAGCAGCAAACACCAAACAATTGCCCACCCCACCAAAAAATTACCCTCCCTCATCCACCTCCCCACCCCAAGCCAATCGGAAACAGAAAACCTTATTTATCTACCTTTCCATTGTTCCAAATAATGGTCCAAGAACCTGAAGAATGCTGCAAAAATCCCAGGAATGCTTCCAAAAATTCTGACAAAAAAATTCAAAAAATCCAAAATCGCGCTCAAAACCACTCCTAAACACTCTTTGCCTTGTGCAAAACCCACAAGAGCAATGCACGCATGCGTTCTGCCTTTCATACTGCCCTGGCACAATGCAACCTGGGAAAAACCCTAATGACTCATACAAAGTTGCAATGACTTTGTATGAGGCAACATTTTTCAAGGAATTAGGCAATGTTGTATTAATTTGATGTTGTATGGAGCGGACTTTGTATGAGGTATTACTGTATATCATAGCACATTTTTTTTTCTTCACCTTAGCATGTTTTGAATCAACTTGCTTTGGGTTTGTGATTGATCATTGGGAGGTATATACTCTTCCCATGTAAGTGTGATTGCTTGTGATCACAGTTTTGAACAGTCCGTATCACTGGAATAAAAACAGTTTATCAGCTATTGTGTGAAATTAATGATGCAATTCATTTGGCCTTTACTCTTATGCAAATAGTACTAGAAGGGGGATTACTTTTTTTCCATGAACATACCTGTCAACCGCGGCTCCAGAAAATATGGGACCTGCGCAGAACGGTTCTGCACAGGTTGCCTTCTATGCGACCTGCGCAGAATGGTTCTGTGCAGATTGCCTTCTTCGCATGCGTAGAAGGCTTTTATGCTCACGTAGAACCCTTCTACGCTTGTGTAGAACCCTTCTACGCATGCGTGGAAGGGTTCTGTGACCCCCCTCTGCGCAGATCACCTTCTACGCATGCGTAGAAGGGTTCTACGCAAGCATAGAAGGGTTCTACGCAAGCTTAGAAGGGTTCTATGCAAGCGTAAAAGCTTTCTATGCATGTGGAGAAGGCGATCTGCACAGAAGGGATGTGCAATACCTCTTTTTCCCCCACTGCCAATTCTGGGGTTTGGCAGCTGCGGGTGGGAAATGGCACAAATCAGCGCCGAAAATCAGGAAATCCCGGCCAATCCGGGAAGGTTGACAGGTATGACCATGAATGTGCATAATGCAAATATTTTTAGGAAGATAGCCTTTGTATATCCAACTGTAAGATTAATGCCTTCACCATGGAGTCAGTACAATCAGAGTTCTAGAATCATGTATGAGTAGAATTGGAAGGCACCTCAGAGATCCCTACTGAACAGGAAATCACACAACCACTGTTTAAATAGCTGTAATGGTAAAGAATCCCCCACCCTGCAAGGCAGTCCATTCCGTTATCAAACAGCTGTCCCTGTAAAATGTTTATCCTAATCTTGAATTAAAATCCCACTTCCTGTAATTTAATCCATTACTTTGGGCCTTATCCTTTAAACGTGCAGAAAAGTAACCTTGTTCTATTGTCCCTGTGACAAGCCTCCAAATATCATAAATGGCTATTGTCTTCTCACAGACTAAACATAAACCCTCTGTCCCTCAATGATCAACTGTCCCTCACAGTGCTTGGTTTTCAAACATTGATCTTTCTGGTCACCTTCCTTAAATTTTTGTGCCTAGAAACACAATCAAATTCCAGTTGAGGTCTGACCAACACAGGATACATTGACACTATTGCTTCCCTTGGTCTCAACATTATATCTTGGTCAATAATATTAAACTCTTTGCTACTGCATCACACTGTAGATCACATAGATGCCCTTGCACATCAATCTATAATCACAGTATCTAGACAACTACAAGCTTAGTAGGAATCTACCTTATACTGAGACAAGCCTTTGGGTTGTGACTGCTGCCTGATGAAAGCACATCATGTTGCCTTCCTCACCCTGCCTAGAGATCCTTGATACTCCCTGGCAGTCTCCCATCAAAGTAATAATCAGAGCTAATTATTCTTAGCTCTCAAATGTATTCAGGCTCTGTTGTGAGCCTGCAGATGATCATTCAGTTGGATGGTATTTGAAGTTTGGCTACTTTGAATATACCTCTTCTCATTCACACACTGATGGAAGGTATGGTTATTTTGCTTCAATAAAACTCACCTCATTCCTATTCAAGATCACCACTCTGTCTGCTTCTAGAATATTTTCCCCATTCAAGAAATAGCAATTATTTTTAGTTTTCAAAAGAAGAGTGAGAAGGCCTCTTAGAAGAGCAGAGTGGTGTGGAGGGCAGTCCTTTGATGCACAACATGCATCCTCTCCATATTCATGTATTTTAAAATACTAAGTGTCAAGCTTGTTTTATTGCCTGGCATTTTTGTTTATGCTTTATGCTTACGATGCTCTGAACAAATATCCTCACAAGTATACCTAAATGTGGAGAAGGTTAGAAAGATTTATGATATTGCCAAAGCTGTCATGTAGGAAACAAGCAAAAATGTTTCTTCATCATAGGGACTGAAACAATGTTCTGCTTATTGTTCTTTAAAGGACACCA